>CP126890.1:110727500-113157500 GCA_030440675.1 Furcifer pardalis | reverse complement strand
GATTGAAACTGAGGAGAAAGAGAGCAAAGAAGGAGAACAAAGATGTGAGCTGATCTTTATTCATGTCAGATACACCACAAGCATATAACATACAAAGCTAAAATTAACACATCTAAAAACAAAATAGAATTAAAAAGGGCTAGATGACATCTGCCCAATATTGAGCCACTTCAACAGCATTTCCTCTTGCCAACATAAGGTCCTCCTCAGTGCACATTGAGGGGCGTCATGTGCGTTGTACCGTATGGGAGATAGTTTGTACTTCTCCGTGTTCACACAGGCTGTCATCTACAGGGAAATCCCACTTTCTCAGGTTAGCCCTTGATTTTCCTACCCATGTATGCAGTCTGTTTAAAGCTTTCTACACAGGCCATGGTTGCTCATGGCCAGGCAGTAGAGAGTCATGTGGTTCTGCCCAGTTATCTGGTAGTTCCTTGCTTAGCTTCCATAGTTTTAAGGCGGTCTGTGGGGGCTGGTTGTTCAGAGGGGTAGAAGTTGTGAGGAAGCTATGCTTTGATTTCAGTCTCTGCTTTGGTGGTTGGTGATCAAATAGCTGGTGTGTTTCTGAGGAACTTGCTTTGGATGGGCACACATGAGTGTGTGCAGGCAAGGTGAGAATGAGTAGATGCACATGCAGAAAAGTGGAGGCATGCATAAGGTGAGGCATTTCATAGATGTTCATGTGAGAGAGCAGGCAGGCTTGCAAGGGAGAACTTAGGATCTCTGGCTTAGGCAGGCACTGGGCTCGACAGCTAAGACATAGACAAATAAAGTTACCTAGTTTAAGTGAGTTGCCAGTTACCATACTTGGAGTCCAACTTGGCTTTCTCTCACTCAAGGCTGAGATGGAGGTGGTTGCAAAGACTGGATTTGAGAAATAACCTTTGAGCTATGTGGGAGAGGACAAATCTATAAAAACATATTGTATATCACTCTCTAGAACAGTGATTCTCAACCTGCAGTCTGTGGGCCGGATGCAGCCTGTGGCACCATTTCATGTGGCCTCCACCGCTTCCACCACACCAGGAAGTGCAAAGTGGTAGAGGAAGGGCAAAATGGCCATCTGGCCCTCGAAGCTGTCTGAGGGAGCATGACCTGGCCCCTGCCTTAAAAAGGTTGAGAACTCCTGCTCTAGAACCTACAGGTGTCACAATGTCCATTGGGGATTTTATGTATGCCGCCCAGAGTTGCATATCGATTGGGGCAGCTATACAAATTGAATGAATAAATGAATGAATAATGATTTAGAAGCAAGACACTACCACTCTTGTTATTCACACTGTCTGATGTTTAGAGGTTACTCCCTGTAAACACAGAAGCTTCATTTATGAGGACCACTTCTAATTCCTTCAGTTAGTGGCACCAAGCCCAATATGAGTATGCTTTTTAATTTCTGGTGATCATCCTGCCAGAATCATAACTAGGGTGGTGCACCTGAGACTTTGGCACATTACACTGAAATGTGAAGGGTGTAGATGTTTGCAGCTGGAATGATGGAAATCCACCTACCCACAGCATGTATTAACAACAAGAAAACTCCTTTCTGGGCAGAAGGAAACATAAAAGAAGTGGGAAGAGCATGGGAGTAGTATGGCCATTACATGCTCAGATCCAGTTGTTCTTCCTCTTTCCTCCATGCTCTCTGCACATATGCAGTTTCATATAACTGAAATTACATGGACAGGACAGCAAATCACTGAATGCCAGAATTCCTTGTTATAGCTTTGCATCCCACTGAATAAACTCAGGAAAGAACCGGTTGAATGGAATTGTGTAGAAGGCATTTTATTAAGCTACTTCAATTGGTTCACAGAGTGAATAAGTAATTCCTATATAGAAGTCCAACCAAGTTGGCAATTTATTGATTTGTTGGGCAACCAATCCCATCCTGTCTCCCACTGGATTATGTGTTGGGTGAATTGTAGTTCACATTATCTGGGAAGAAAATGTCAAGGAAATTTTGCTTTGTAATATCTTTTAACAATTGCCATTGTCATAAACAAATGAATCTGTTAGTTGCATGTTTTAAACTTATGAGCTCTCTGTTTACTTGCATTGTAAGTTTTGACAAAGTGATGTGTTTTTTTACATTTCAGATGTTGCCCATTTAATGTGGTTTGAAAGAGTCTATGTATGGCTTCAGTGTTTTGAAAAGTATATATTGTATCCTGCAATAATATTGAATGCCCTAACTAATGATGCTTTTTCAATCAGCAAAGACAAGAAGTTAACCCCACAGTAAGTTGCTTATTAATTATAAAGTGCAACTCAGAGAATTACAATTTGAAGAAAGTTTTGTCTGTGTTATGAATTGGATTGATAACTCAGATTTGCACATTGTGTGACCCACTATTGGAGAGAGTCATAGACAGCAGGTTGAGATTATTCATAATGTGTAGGGCAAGATAGTAATCTAGTCTGAAGAAACAGTCAGGACTGATAATTAATCCAAAGGTCAGGAAGAAGGAATAATCAACTGCATCCCAGTTTTAAAAGGCTACCTTACTAGAACATTGCTCATCTAAAACAGGAAGCTTTTTATAGTCCTTCCTGTTACAGAAGGGTCCAGTAGTCCTGGGCAGATGAAGTCAGCCTTGAAATTTATTCATTGAAAAGCTGCTGTCTGGAATTCAGAAGGTCACCACATCAAATATCTACATATCTGGCAGCTCCTGATGTCTATCAAGCTGATGCTGCCTAACACATGGGCATTATAACCTGAAATGTGTTTGATATCTTCCTCTAACAGACATGCAGTTTTGCAGTCTGAAACAGGCAGAAAAGCAGGACCCTAGAAGGTACCTGTGTATGACTGATGGTTTACATCTGGCTTGGAAATTTATGTGTGTGTGTTTTTTGTCCTTGAAACGCTTTCCTCCATACCTTTCTCACCTGACTTTATTCTCCTTCAAGTATGCTATGTCGAATACTCATTCTCTTCTTACTGGAATGTGCCTGCCAGAGAGCTCAGAACCTGTCTTCTGTGCTTATTTAAGCTTGTCCTCAAATCCGAAAGCGTACATGAGAGAAGAAACACTAGTGACCAAAGAAAAATATTTTTTGACATTTTATTAAAAACAAAAGTTAATTGATTTGTTTGAAGTAGATTTAGTGTCTGCAAACTTGAAGGTCTTCTCAAAGGGATACAGAGTAAAGAAGAAATGTCATATGAATTCAAATATGCCTAAATTTATCCAGGCTCAAATTGGCAGAATGACACAACCAGCATCAAGTTCTCAAAAGAATTTGCAAGTGTCATTCACTGCACATGACACTCTACCAGAATGCAGTGTTGTGGTTTATTTTAATTAAATCAGAGGTACTGACAATGTCAGTTTTCTTACCCAGTGGTTATGCAAAGTTTATACACACACACACTTTTTCTAAGATAGTCTTCTGACACAGTTTCCACATATCTAATATCAGCCTTGAATTGATCAAGAGATATCTACTGCTATGAGTACAGAGGAAACAAAAGCCTATTTCCTCCATGAGTTCTTCCTTCCCCATTCTATATCTTAAAACTGTAAACCTGTTAGTGAGCAAACATGCCTATTGGGGAGTGAGAAAGGCATACTGTTAATAGGGTAGAAAAAAGATTGATTAAAGAGCTGGAAATAATGAAAGCTGAATGGTGGAAAGAGTACTGCATGGGATAACTGAATGAAAATCAGAGTACTGTATAGGTAAAGTAAATCTCCTCTCTAGATAATGAGCTAACACTTATGTACTACATGCAAGCTCCACTCAACCCACTGATGCCATTCTTCCAAGGATCTTGGTCACTTGATTGAAATGTGAAATGTCATTCATAAATCTTACAGACATGACTGTTCTGCTGCAACAGTCATTCAAAAACTGTGTTAAGATTCTTTGACAGGGGGCTTGACTTGATCATCCCTGTTGATCCTTCAGTTCCCAGTGTTTTAGAATTAACTTTCAAAAACCACAGCACTAGACTGTCACAAAAATCAGGTTTGTGAAATTTATTCAGTTGAATTTCTATTCAAATTGGGGCAATTTGGATTCATTTGGATTGTGTCTGAATCGAATCAGGTCCAGAGCACACCCAGTTTGGTCTGAATTGTTTCAGTCTCATTGATGGCATCCAACCTCTATTTAAATTCTCCAAGTCTGTTCCATTGCTGAACAACTGTTGCTGTTAGGAAGGTCTTTCTTACATTAAACTGAAAGCTCTTTTTCTGTAATTTATACTTATTATTTAGGGTCCTACCCTCTGCAGCTGTAGAGGATAAGCTCACTCTATCTTCCACATGACAGCCCTCAAATATTTGACAAAGGCTATCATATCATCTCTCAGTCTTCTCCAGACTAAACATTCCTAGTTCCCTCATCCATTCCCCACAGGCCTTTATTTCCAAACTTTTTATTACCTCGTCACCTCCCTCTGGGCACATTCTATAAATCTGTTGTACAGATTTATTTCATGAGCGGGACATTTTCTTCTAAATACTGTAACTCACTGGGTTTGGAAAAAAAATCTGCTTCATAATTATTATTTTTTAAATGTTTTTAAGGATTCCTGGGCATATAGTTTACATCAGTTCAACAGAGTAGTTCAGTTAGAATGAGATGCATTAATTTGCTTAAAGTTAATTCATAGGATTGATGTAAAAACAGAAATTTTTATCTGGGTTTCCTACATTGTAATGTCCACTGCATGATCCAGTTTCTATTATAACATTTGACCCCAGTACATATTTTTAACAATTGTGGAACAACAGCTAATTGAACATGAAAACATGTTATAATAACAATTTCATGTCAGAAATTATTCTGGGTTGAATGGATTTTTGCTGGGGATGCCTGAATGAGGCTCTTTTCATGGCCCCAAGAGCTGGGACAGAGACAGGTGCTCAAACCATCATGCAGCACCCGGGTCTCAAACTGCCGACTTGTTGGCCTCCCAGCTAACAAGGTGAGCTTCATAACCACTGAGCCACCTCATCTCTTATGGAAACATGTTGAATGTGGAATATTCATGTTGTAATGTCTGAGTTCAATAAAAAACAATTTAAGAGTGGTGCTACTAAAAGAAAACAATTTAAATATTATTTTGAGATTAATTAATCCAAGCAAATTTATATCTGGTGTGTTTGTTCATCGTGATCTATTCATGTCTAAACAGCTTTCCCTTGTTTTTCATCTTGCAGTTGTGACATCTTTCTAATTACAGTTGCGGGAATGAAGCTATTACGTTCTTCATTTTGCAATCCCATTCATCAATTTGTTACATTAAGTTTTACTGTGATCTTCTTCAAGTTTGACTGCAAAAACTTTTCTGAGAACTTTTTATTCAATTTCTTCATGATGTCTATTGTATTTAATAAGGCAAGTTCTTTAACGTGTCATTCTCATTTGAAGTGCAAATGTTGTGTTACCTTGGATTGTTTTTTCTTTAAAATAATTGTGTTAGTGTTTTCAGATGTATTAAAATATGGTTATTCTATTCAGTTTTAAAGTATACTTATTCTAATTGTTTCTATTTTTTTAAGAAACTCAGGCAGCTCTTCTATAAATAATAACAAGTTATATATATATCCCCCCCCCCCCCAACATAACTTCAGAAACAAGTTCTCTTAAAGTAAAATGACTGTGAAGGGTCATGTTGATTACTATGTGAACATGATGTTGTAGAAATTCATAACTTTAGAACAGCTTTTAAAGTAACTATCATTAATAAATTGGAATATGCCTTACTGCATCACTTGTAAAGATGTGCTCACCCAGTTGATCACTTACAATAGAACCCCAGACAACGTTATGACATGGTTCCATGAGTCATGACGTTGTCCGGTTTTTCGCGTTGTTCGATACATTGATCGAACAATGCTAAAAAAAAGCCCTGACGTCAGGGACAAACCATGCCAAGGCAAGGCTCGGCTTGTCCGAAATCCCCCCCCCCCGGATAGGCACGCGATTGCGTGTCGTTCGGGGTTAGGGCAAGGTACGGGAAAGACTCCCATATCCTGCCCTAACCCCGAACGACACGCACGCGCATGCTCGAAGTTGCAAAAGTGTAAGGATCTTTACCCTTTCGCAACTTTGGGCGGCTTGGAGGCTTGCGCGCCTCGGCGGCAGTTAGGCGAGGATGCGGGAGTCTTTCCCGCATCCTTGCCTAACTGCCGCCACGGTGCGCGTGCACGCCCGCGGTTCCAAAGGGGTACCCTTTCGCAACCTTGGGCGGCTTGGAGGCTTGCGCGCCTCGGCGGCTGTTAGGCGAGGATGTGAGGGTCTTTCCCACATCCTCGCCTAACTGTCGCCACGGCGTGCATGCACGCCCGCGGTTCCGAAGGGGTACCCTTTCGCAACCTCAGGCGGTTTGGAGGCTTGCGCGCCTCGGCGGCAGTTAGGCGAGGATGCGGGGGTCTTTCCCTTATCCTCGCTTAACCCCAGCAGAGGCGTGTGTGCACGCCCAAGGTCCCAAAGGGGTACCCTCTCGCAACCTCGGGTGGCTTGGAGGCTTGCGCGTCTCGGCGGCGGTTAGGCGAGGATACGGGGGTCTTTCCCGCATCCTCACCTAACCGCTGCTGCGGTGCACGTGCACGCCCGCGGTTCTGAAGGGGTACCCTTTTGCAACCTCGGGCGGCTTGGAGGCTTGCGCGCCTTGCCAGCGGTTAGGCGAGGATGTGGGGGTCTTTCCCGCATCCTTGCCTAACCGCCACCGTGGCGCGCGTGCATGCCCATGGTTCCGAAGGGGTACCCTTTCGCAACCTCGGGCGGCTTGGAGGCTTGCGCGCCTCGGTGGTGGTTAGGCGAGGATGTGGGGGTCTTTCCCGCATCCTCCACTAACCGCCGCCGAGGTGTGCGAGCCTCCAAGCCTCCCGAGGTTCCAAGAGGGTACCCCTTCGGAACCGCGGGCGTGCACGCGCGCCGCGGCGGCAGTTAGGTGAGGATACGGGAAAAAACCCCGCATCCTCGCCTAACCGCCGCCAAGGCGCGCAAACCTCCAAGCCGCCCGAGGTTGCGAAAGGGTAAAGATCCTTACACTTTTGCAACTTTGAGCGTGTGCGCGCATGTCATTCGGGGTTAGGGCAGGATACTTTCCCGTATTCTGCCCTAACCCCGAACGACACACGTGCGCACGCTCGAAGTTGCGAAAGTGTAAGGATCTTTACCCTTTTGCAACTCGAAGTTTTGAAAGGGTAAGGATCCCCGTACCCTTTCCAAACATCGTGGGGGCGGGCGCTGGGGGGGGGGTTCGATTGGGTAGATGTTCTACCCAATCCAACTCCCCACACACACATACGCTTGTTCCGAATAATGTGAAAATCGTGTTATTCGATACAAGATTTTTCCGAAAATCTTGTCACGTTATGCGGGTTTCACGGTATATGGTACTAGCGTTACCCGGGGTATTACTGTAAATGTTTGAAGGCAAGAGTGGCTGATATCTTTATTAGGTAACGGTAAAGGTCATCCTTTCTCGAAAGCCAGTTGTATCCAACTCTAGGGTTTAGTGCTCATCTCTGTTTGTAGCCAAAGAGCCAGCACTGTCAGGGTCTGCAGATGTTTCTGCAGCCATGCCTCAACAATGGAGTGCAGAGAATGCTGTTTACCTTCCCACCCAAGTAGTCCCTGTTTATCTACTTGCAATTTCTTGCTTTCGACAGGTTGACAGGAGCTGGGACAAAGACAGGAGCTCACTCTGTCATGCTGTACCCGAGAACCAAAATCCAACCTTCCACTCAGTGAGTTTAGCATCTTAACCACTTGAGTCACTGCAGTCCCCACCTTTATTAGACCGCTAAAAATCACAGACATAAACTAGCTCATAACCTTGTGTGGGTCTTCATCAAGCAGAAGAGTTGTGGTTTATTGTGATGCAGAGGTTTTTGGCATCTGTGTACAAGTCATGATATAAGCTGTATTGATTTCTTGCTCATATTTGTGAATAATACATGCCTCCCCTGAATGGCTAACAGGAACCAATATAAAGTCTACTTGTGCTAATGCAGTAGTATGAATTCTATCATTTGAGTACTTGTGCTTGCAACTAGAGAGCTATACAAGTAATAGAGCTCCACAAATTTTCTCCTAAGATGCAAAAAAGATTGCTAGAAATCTTCACAGACAATTCACATGAGGTAAATAAATGCTAAAACAAATATTTGGGGAAATATCCATTCATTGGATGAACATAGAAGAAAAGCATTACACTTGAGTTCATAAGTTGTTATAAAAGAGTAATTGTAACAGCATTGTATAAAGCTGGGGATTTTCAGAGCACTAAAGCACTCTGGGCTCTATAATTAAAAAACACATATGTTGTGACAGATAATTTTTATAAAGTGGGCATATTGACAAAATGTTTTCTAATTTTCATGGTTGATACAATTTGCAGTTAGTTTCCTTAAAAAAAACTAGGAACTTGTATTTTTGTGTGAATGTTTTTGGAAGAATGCAAAACCTAGAGTTATACAAAAGGTGAAACGACCATTGCATATCTGTGGATTTATTTCAGCTAAGGTGTTTTCCCCGGTGGTGGGATGTCAAAAATTTTACTACCCCACCGTGATGTCATCACAGTGTGGGTGGAGCTAACATCATGGTATCATAACATCATGGGCGGAGCCAAAGAAAAAAATATAAATAAAAAAAATAAAATAAAAATAAGCACACACACACACCTCAACCCACCCACAACACAAGGACAGCAAGGAGGAGAGCAAGGAGGCTGTGCATACGTGCCAAGCACTGTAGGCATGCATGCACACCAAGTGCTTGGAGCGCATGTGCAGTGGGGGAACCAGTGAAAAGGTAAGCCCTGAAGGTGGTTCCCCCCAAAAGCTGCTACCGGTTCTCCAGGCCACTGGGGAAAGTTACTACCGGTTCTGGCGAACTGGTGAGAACCTGTTACATCCCATCACTGGTTTTCCCCCTTAGTTTTGATAGATATAAGCAAAGCAAAGTCAATAGCATTGTGTGCTTCTTATTCCTTCTATGATTACATTTTAACCTGCTTTCAGAGGGTGATTTTAATATGTCCATGTTTAATAATTTGTAAATGTTTCATATAGCTTATTTTAATTCTTAGTTTGTTTAATGATGTGTAAACTGCTTTGAGTCCCTTTCCCAGGAGAAAGTGGCATAAAATGACAGTAATTAAATAAAATAAATTCCAGATTCATTTTGTCACCAAGAAGAGTTCTAAAAGACCATTCAAAGTAGCATGTAATAATAGTCTCAAGTAATATGGTGAAACAGAATTATCAATGAATATGAGATGAGAAAAAAGCCACCATTTATAGAATGTATGCTTTAAATGTGACTGTGGGAATTGGTCTAGCGCAGGCTTTCCCAATCTTTGGTCCTTGGATTTCAATTCCCAAAAGCACTGATCAGCCAGTGTACTAACTTAGGCTTCTGGGAATTGAAATCTAAGGACCAAAGGTAGGGAAACAGTGCTCTAGAGCTGTGATGGTGAACCTTGGCACTCCAGATGTTCTTGGACTTCAATTCCCAGAAGCCCAACCACCCTGTGAAGCCACACGAATGCCCTCGTCGCTCCCGGAAGCGGAAGTAAAATGCGCCCAGATGTGTAGATTCACAGGGTGCTTTGGCTTCTGGGAATTGAAGTCCAAGAACATCTGGAATGCCAAGGTTCACCATCACAGCTCTAGAGTAAATGGGGCTTCCGCTTACTTTAGAGATAGCATTTCATACCATTTGTGATGAGCCCTATGTCCGTAATTCACAGCACTTCAGTGTCAACTCATTAGGGTAAATCATGCGCAAAGTTACAAAGGGAGAAGGGAAAAGAGCTGAAGTTATTCTTTTAGGCAATAACCTCTTATATCTGCAAGTTTCTAATTCCCCATTGCATTGATGGCAGCAAGACAAGCTGTATGAGAAGCAAACTCACCTCCCATACCCTTTGGCACTCTACATTTCTTTATTTTAAGACAACATTTAGGCTATAAAATTATTTTGATCAGTGATGTTTTGTATTAATCAACTGCCACAAATCTAATTTGTTATAACATTTTATTATTGCTGTGTCCTCGTAATGGTTTGTAACGTAAAATATCCCCACCCCCTTGCAAAAAAGGCTTCAGCATGTGCTGCTATAACATGTGTATTTTGTTTCCTTTTGCTTTCAGCTGTCAGAACTGCTGCAGAAATTACAATTCATAATGGTTTACATTGCTCCTTGGCAGATTGCTTGGGGATCTTCGTTCCATGTATTTGCTCAGCTCTTTGCAATACCTCATATCCTTTAAGAAAGGGCTTTTTGGCATTTTGTTCTGTATTTACAAGTTTGAAAGAAAAGCCTGAGGTTCTTTGATAATGTATAGATAATGGCAAAGGCTGCCCTTTCTTGAAAGCCAGTCATATCCAACTCTAGAGTTCAGTGCTCATCTCTGTTTATAACCAAAGAACCAGCGCTGTCTGCGTTTGCAGTCATTTCTCTGGACATGTGGCAGCCATGCCTCAACACCACAGTGCACAGAATGCTGTTTACCTTCCCAGTGAATTGGTACCTATTTATCTACTTGCAATTTTTTCCTTTCGAACTGCTAGGTTGGCAGGAGCTGGAACAGAGATGGGAGCTCGCTCCGTTGTGCAGTACTCAGGAATCGAACTCTGACCTTCCAGTCTTCGAGTTCAGCATTTTAACCACTTGAGCCACCGGCAGTCCCTTGATAATGTATACTGAGGTTTAAAAAAACCTGTGGCCAGATCCCTCTTGATAATTCCACCTGTGCAAGAAGAGTTGCCTAGCATTCCCCAAACCCCATCTCTTGAGCTGTCCTCTCTTGTGGGTGTTATGGATCATGTCAAGGACAGCCCACCAAAGGATGGTAAATACTAATGTGATTGCCTTTCCAAGATCATATACAGATCATGTATGCCAGTGGGATGCTACATCTCATCTGATATTTTCAGAAGGGGCTAAGACTGTAGTATTTCCATATCTCTGTGGCAAGTACTGTATACTTAATTTAATAAAAATTGAAAAGAGCTGCCTTTAGAAGACTTCCTCTAACACCCTTATTTTGCCTTTTGTGTGAGCCTTACATGCTTGTTCTTTCTGTCCTTCCATGGTAGTCTGAATCACGAAATCACTGTGCTCTAACAAACTAAATTTGTTGACACTTCCCCGCCTCACTTTAAATTCTGTTTTGAAATCTGAGTACAGCTCATCTTAAGTACCCACGAATATGCACAAACACTGTTTTAGAACCTTTTCTTAATATATGTAAGCTATTACAGAAATATCTGCAATATGTACTCATTAAATGTGTAGGTTCTAATAGAAGATAAAGAACTAGTGTTATAAATATGTCAGCGTAACACCTGAAACTGTTTCAAATGGGAAGGAGTCCAATCCAGGTCGCTTTAAATTCCAATAAATTCCAATTAAGTAGTTAAACAAATTAAGCAATTGATTACATATTTACCAGTGGATTCAGTTAGATTTTAAAGTGCTTAATTTTGTTTAGGTTGTGCTTTCAATTTCCATCATAAATGGGAAGATACTGGAAAATTGGATAAATTCCAAACACCATATTCCATTGTCCCAGAAAATACAATTCCATGCAAGGTTTAGTAAGTTCATGTGTTTAATTTTTATTATAGAAGAGGGAAGATAGAATGAAAAACACAGAATTTTTGTATGTTTCTTATAATGTTGTATGGTTCAAAGTGAAGTGTCTTCACTCTGTTTTGAGAATCTCAGTTCGTGTTCATAAATGCCTGTAAGAAAATTGAATGCCAGTACATTTAAGGACAAAAATGTACTTTGAACTGGCTCTTCTGTGGCATTATAGTGCTGGGTAGCAGCTGAACTTCTGTATATGACACTGGACAACTCATGTCATGCATAATTAATTGAGTGTGTTTGACTGCATCCTCTCCTGCTCATTGTGATCTCTTCCTCGCTTGTCCTAGTTCTCACTGAAACAACGAATTTGTGCCTTGCTATTTTCAGAATTCAGACAGAGTAGACTCTGCAAGCCTGTCCTTATGCAAACCTTTCTCATGGACAACAAATTAGCATGCCAGGAAAGGTTACATGATTGTTCTTCCTCTCATCTGTTTAATGTGCGTGGAGGAATACATTGTGCCAGAAAGCATTTAAATACATGGCCTTTCACCTGTAGTCTGAACTAGTACGCCCCAGACAAAGTGTAATCATATGAGAGAGAATTAGGCCTATTTTTATGCAGAGTTGAAAGCAGGGGTTCCCAACTTACGGCCTGTGGGCCAGATCCGGCTTGCAACACCATTTCATGTGGCTTCCCACCACTCCAAGGGCATTCAAGAAATAAAATGGTCACCCATTTGAAGCTGTTGGGACAACATGGTTACCCCCATCGTGCAGGCAGGGCAAAATGGCCATCTAGCCCTCTACGCTGACTGAGAGGGCTTGACAAGATTGGGAACCCCTGGTTTAAAAGTAACTGGTTACTTCTAATCAAGCCTGATTTTCCCAATAGTGAAATGGTCTTATAGTTCTAATGTAATGGGGTATAGCTTTGTTCCATACAGCTGCAATTGAGCCAGTCATTTTTATGATTGCAAAGGATGAGGCTTTTTTAAATAATGCAGAAGGAATACTACTTTGTAAAGTTACTTTCCATTCTCCAGCCATGTGCATTCTTTTAAAATGAGTGTATCAATCCTTCGCTGTTGCCTGTCACTTTGTTCCAACACACTCTTGGGGAAGGAAAGTTTAACAAATGGATAGGTGAGAGGGCGTCTGCAGGACAACATAAAATGTGAAAATTATTTATCTTACCTTGACTTGGAATTTTCAGATTCTGCAATGCTCTTCTTTCAAACTCTGGCCACTGCAATCTTTTCTACTCCGTTGAGCCCATTTCTGGGTAGTGTCATTTTTCTTACATCATATGCCAGACCAATCAAATTCTGGGAGAGGAATTACAAGTAAGGCAACTTGTTTTACATCTTTCCTCTTTATTATTAAATGTCATCAAAGTGTTAAAAGAATTGCATTAGCTTTCTGTAGACCTTGAGGATTGCTCTGCTTACTTTCCTTCTCTTCCTGACTCTATTTTGCTATTGGTGATTGTAGAATGTTAGTCATTTTTTGAAACTGAATGTATTTAAACAGTCATCAGAAAGGAGTAGTCACATTACATTGTCATCATAAAGCGCAACAAGACTATGAAGAGGAAATCACAATTGCTCTGAATGTCAGCAGCTATTGATTCATATACTACAGCAGAAAGTAAATCATTTTGGTCTTGGACCAACGCAAGTCAAAATAGATTAATATAGTTTATGTTGGACAGTTAATGTTCTGTTAGATAAGTGGCAGTTTGCTGAATGGGATGGGATGGGATGAGGAAGACTCACTTATAAGACAGATTCTGTGAGAGCCAGACTACAAATTTTAGGCAACCATGGGTAAGACAACTCCAGGACCTAACTTCTTTGCTGAAAAGTACTGTCAGGACAGATAAGTTTTTACTGAAGTTATGGGAAAGTGGGGATGTTTTGCCCTTCTCTCACTTGCAGGTTTTCTAACACAACTCCCATCTGCCCAGTCTGTTTCTGTTTCCTTCTGACAACCCCACCCACTGGTCACTGCCTTGGAAAGTCCTACAGTCTTGCACTAAAACAGGGATTCACAACCTATAGCCCGTGGGCCTAATCTGGTCTGCAGTGCCAATTAATCTGATCCTTGGTAAGGATCCTGGAGCTGCCGCCACTGCTGC
This sequence comes from Furcifer pardalis, assembly GCA_030440675.1. Classification (NCBI taxonomy): domain Eukaryota; kingdom Metazoa; phylum Chordata; class Lepidosauria; order Squamata; family Chamaeleonidae; genus Furcifer; species Furcifer pardalis. The sequence goes on along the minus strand of CP126890.1, from coordinate 113,143,791 downwards.
CGCTGCCACCACCACCTGAAAATGCCACAAAAATAGCTGGAAACACTGTAAAAATGTGCCGCCCTCGCTCTTGCTGCCACTGTAGCACCAAAAATGGCCGAGATCTCGCCATACATGAACCCGCCACCACCACAACTGGAAGCGGTGGGAGGAACCACACCTCCAGCCTGCTCACCTTTGTGAGAGGGTGTGGTCTGTCCCATGGCACAGAAAGGTTGCGAACCCCTGCACTAAAACTAATAGAACACAATCACTTTTAACAGTAAGCCTGACTTGCAGCTACCATGAATGGGAGCCAGCAAGAAGCCTACTTTCAATTGCTGTGATAGAAATTGGGTCTCTAGTAAATAATTTCATAGAATCATTGAATAATTGAGTTGGTAGGGGCCTATGTGGTCATCAAATCCAACCTCCTGCCCTATGAAGAAATCAAAATCAAAACAGATCTGAAAGATGGTTATCCATTTTTTTCCTTGAATGCCTTCATTGTTAGAGTGCTCACAACCTCCCAAGGTAATTGGTTCCATTGTTGTACTGGTCTAACAGATAAGAATTTTTTTTCTTGAAACTCAGCCTGCACCTGGCTTCTTGTAGTTTCAGTCTGTCATTATGTGCCCTGCGCTCAGGGATGACTGAAAACAGGTTCTGTCCCTTCTCTTTATGATTGTTTTCAGCCATTTGAAAAGTGCTATTGTATCCCCTGCCCAGTCTTCTTTTTTCAAGGCTAAACATGTCCAGTTCCTTCCATCTTTCCTCATAGGATTTAGTCTCCAGTCCCAGATTATCCTTGTTGCCCTCCATTTCATTTTTTCCAGTTTGTTGGAATCCTTTTAAAAGTGTGGTGTCTAGAACTGGAGGCATTACTATAGATGTGGTCTAACTAGTGTCGAACAGACTTTTGGAGACTATACAGACTAAGTAGCATAGGGCTTTTTTGCACATACAGTCAAACCTCGCATAAAGAGCGTCTCGCTTAAAGAGTAACTCACTTAAAGAGCAGAATTTTCTCTTGAATGTTCGCTTCGCTTAACAAATAAAACTAACCAAAAACTCGCTTAAGAAATAAATTGAGGTTCTCAATCCCCCCTACAATTGGTCATTTACAATGGTGTTTCACTTAAAGAGCAAACTCGCTTAAAGAGCAATCCTGTGGAACGCATTATGCTCTTTAAGCAAGGTACAACTGTACAGTCAAACCTCGCATAAAGAGCGTTTCGCTTAAAGAGTAACTCATTTAAAGAGCAGCAATTTATCTGAATGTTTGCTTCGCTTAACAAATAAAACCAACCAAAAACTCGCTTAACAAGTAAATTGGGGTTTGCAATCCCCCCCACAATTGGTCATTTACTATGGTGTTTCGCTTAAAGAGAAAACTCGCTTAAAGAGCAATCCTGTGGAATGCATTATGTTCTTTAAGCGAGGTACAACTGTATATCATACTGTTGACTCATATTCAACTTCAATAATTCCAAGATCTTTCTCACTAGTAGTATAATTATGCAGATTTTAACCTGTAATTTGCCTCCCAAAACTCATATAATTTATTAAAATATCTTAAATTGGACAATAGACCTAATTTCAATGGATGTGCTCAAGAGATGTTCCTAATGGACGGTGTCCCATACATGTAATTCTTTCAGTTAAACATGTGAAGACATAAATGTTAATCATAGCCTATGAGAATAGCTTGCTCATATTTAACTGCTGCCAATTCAGAATCATTGCTCTATGTATATATCCTCAGCAGCTTTAGAGATAAAGGAAAAACCAAGTCTCTAGTTATACAGCTAGAGTCTATCTAATCTTTAGAGGTCCCCCCACCATGTATTAATTGTGACTTGTAAGACAAATAATTCAGACTAAATCAAGACAGATAGTATTCAAACATGTCTACAGCCTGTTTTCTCCCATTGCTAAAACATCAATTGAATACTAACAAGAATTTGAGTTTTGTGATTTTAGGAAATGGAATTCTGTCTTAATAATATAACTGGAGATGTGTAATCTATTGAATGAAACTTTTCATTCAAACCATCTCCTTATCTCTTGTTAGTAGATTACCTATGACTACATCCCCAATCCTCTTAATTAATATCTTAGCTCTTGAACACACCACAGAAAATGTTCAGGTCTTCAGCAGAATAATTTAGCATATTGAAATATTTTCTCATTGGTTTCAAAATGCTGCCATTTCTGCAGTGTTATTTGTGCCAATTCTTTTTTTCTGCCTCTTTTTTTGTTTGTTTGCATAGACTGGCATTTTTATTCTCGATGGAAATGGGAAGGATATTTCTGGGAAGTAGTGATATATATGTAAGGGTGAGCTAGAAAATGAGATTCTGACATTTTGAATCATTTTCTAGGAAAGGTTGTAGACCAGGAGTTCTCAACTTTTAAAAGCCGGGGGCTGAGTCACGCTCCTTCAAACAGCTTCGGGGGCCAGATGGCCATTTTGCCCATGACACTTCCTGGTGTGGTGGAGGTGGTAGTGGGCCACATGAAATGGTGCTGTGGGCCACATTCAGCCCACGGGCCGCAGGTTGAGAATCCCTGTTGTAGACCATAAGTTCAGAACTGGTAGCCTAGTGACCATGTCCGTCCTATCATTATTGCCCTCACAGGATCTTTTCCCTTCTTGATCCTTCTAAGTACAAACTTTTCTAATGTTTATTTGCTACCCATCTTTCACATACCCACTACTACATTTGCCTGTGTTCACCAAGGAAGTAGGGCCTCAGTGGCCTTGAAAATTCATGCACCCTACTTGCACTATTTCAATTTCTGATGAAAGCATTTTCACATTAGTACTGTACTATGAATCAGCATTGCTGGATTATCCATGATGTTACCTGTCACACTCTGCAACCCAACCATATTTGTTGCTACTCATTAGATGGAAATTTATTAGAGGCAGAACGGACATCATGCATTTTAAAAAATGTAATATCTACATTATGAAGTTATAAATCCAATTGCTACTGAGGAATACTCTACTGGAAGACAGAAAGAAAAGTGAGTCTACTTGTCACCAAATGCAGCTTCAAACAAAAAGTACTCTAGCCTTTCAGTAGAGATTGATATGTAGAGTGAACAATTGTTGCCTTCCCAGAGTTATTAGACTGCAGCTTCCACAAACCCTCATCATTCTTTATGCTGGTTATAACCATTGAAAGTTTCAGTCCAACAACCTCTGGAAGGACATGCTGACTATTCCTAGTCTACAACATGGTTGCAGAAATATATCATCTTGAGAAATGCATTTCATCATCAGTAGCCTTCTGTAGTCAGTAGCAGCTGGGGCCATAGCTACTCATACATCCTATTCACACACGTACATCTATACAGAAGCAAGTACATACAAATATTCCATTCACACATAAGATGTGTTGACAAAAAAATATGTGTCCAACTCTAATTCCTTTCATCCAAACCCTGTTCACAAAAACAATACTTTTATGATTCTCCACAGTTTATCTTACACAGAGGAAGGATAGAATTTTGGAAGGGTCAAAATGAGACCTAGGAAAAGTCTGGTGTGACAGCGCAATTATAGCCAACAAAATAAATTCAGGGGGATAAAATTGTGAAAGAGGTAGACTGTTTCTGGAAATACGATGTTTAGATGAACCATAACATAATAATAATAGTAATTTCATGTCAGAAATTATTCTGGGTTGAAAGGATTTTTGCTCCACTCAGGGAAAGCCCAAATGAGGCTCCTTTCATGTCCCCAAGATCTGGGACAGAGACAGGCGCTCAATATGTCATGCAGTACCTGAGTTTCGAACTGCCAACTTGCCGGCCTTCCAGCTAACAAGGTGAGCTCCTTAACCACTAAGCCACCTCTGTCCCATAATATGATGATCTAACAAAAAGAAAAGAAAGAAGCAATAGTTTGTAATATTTCTTGGGAATAATCGATGATTACCTCTGGTATCCAAATTCTGGTTGATGCTCTGATGTTCTTAATAAACGAGGCATTGAGAAATTTGGACATGACCGTATCAGATCCCATGCTGGCTGAATAGTAGTAGGAATCCCTTCTTTGTTTCAGCAAAGGTTTTCCAGCAGGAATCCATGAAGTTTGCTTTGGCCTAATTACTAAAATGATTTCCCAGGCAAAATAGAACTTCTTAAGACAAGATAAATAACATGGTGGCTGGAATTTGTTGCTGGTGACATGCTGCTGAATCTCTTTGTGCTTATACTGCTTTAAAGTGGTGATCTTTGTCTTGTTCTGCAGATATTATCAATTTTTTCTGGCTATAAGTATCACTATCATATTTTATTTATAAGACACCTAAAATGAGTAAGCGCTGTGCAATGAATTTTTTAAAAAGATAATTCCATGCCTACAGGCTCATAGTCTAAAATCAGCTGATAAAATGAGGAAGGAAAAAGACTGAATGTAAAAAAGAAGAAAAGCAGATGTCTGTTGCAAACATTTACAGTATAAATTCATGGCATTATATACTGATAGAAAAAAGAAAGTCTAATTTGAAGTCCACTGAATTGCTCTGTTTGCTTTACCTCATGTTTACTGACCTTTTAAAAACCAAACTCTGAACACTTCTTTGTTTCTTTAAAACAGCATTACTCTTGACTTAAAGATTATCAGGTTAACATGTGTTCCTATTCCAGTACGGGGGCTGCTGTTTTCCCCTTATTTTTACAGCTGTTCAGATTATTACATCCTGAATGTAGGAGACTGAAAAGGAAATAGTAAATCTCATTTCATATATGGGGACATCAAAGCTTCAGTCCCTTGTCTGACAAAGAAATAAGGAACAATGTATTTTCTTTTATTCTTTCCCTCATTTTATTATTATATCTTGTTTAGAATAATTGGTGCAAATGCATATTAAGCTGACTTTCTGATGTTTTGTTAGATTCCATGGAGCAGTTTACAGTACAGAATCCAAATCATGTATGTGATGCATCTTGACTATAGAACTACCATCAAGAATCTTACATCATTTTCAAGTCTCTTCTCGCCCTTCCCTCCCTTCCTTTCTGTTCTTCTTTCATTTCCAAATCATCTGTCACTGTTTCTATTTTGGGGGAATGGCACAGCTTGTGCTTTCTCTAAGGATCTCTAGCGAATTGCTGTGTGGTGTAACTAAATCAGTTAAGTGCATCTAAAGAGGTTAGGATTATAATGTTAGCTTTATGTGTGTTGCCTTCTCAGGGTGTGTGTGAGGGGGGGCACCACCTCCACCACACCAGGAAGTGCCATGTGGTGGAGGAAGGGCAAAATGGCCATCCAGCCCCCGAAGCTGTCTGAGGGAGCGTGAACCAGTCCCTGGCTTAAAAAGGTTGAAAACTCCTGCTGTAACAGGTCTCCAGATATCCAGGCATGTCCCTGGATCAGTAATTCTCATCTAGAAAACAGCCAGAAAGAATAGAGCTACTAGTATGAAATCCTATACAGTACTTAAGTCTTTTCATGAAATTGACATTTCCTCCTACATAGTCTGTTCACCTTCTGGTTTGCGTCAAGCAAATGTGAAGGGGGGAAAACCTACAAGAATACCAAACCTGAAAAGGAAAGTTAGTAATTAAAAGGTCCCTTTAATGGCAAAAGGGTCAGTGTCACTTTAGCTGGTGCTATATGAATCCTTTTCCATTTTTGCCTTGCTAGTCAATAGTGTACTTTAACTGAACAGGAGTCACATTTATGAACAGCATTGCCAGAATGCAGTCCACCTACGAAAGTCATGTGATTTGCCTCCATCTTGGACTTTTCCTGAGCATTAAAAAAAGTGCAGGAAATGGTGAAACCATCTTGATCTTTCTAGTGGAACCTCTCAGAATTAATTCCCTGCCAAAGATACTCACAATTTTCACATACTCCAAAGGACTTGCACTCAATTTGTGTGGAATAATGCACTCAGGAAGAAATTCAATTACTGAGCTAATTATCACCCTGGCTGTGTGATAAAGAACAAAATTTAAAACAAGAAACCACCAGAGAAAATTCTACATTGCCCAGGAGCCTTAGAATCTCATTTTTAAAGAGATCCTACCTGACAGCTAAATGCCTAAAGGTAGACTTGCAACTAAGTATGGATGTTAAAATTTTAATGTTTTGCAAATTCTATCCAATGACAAGTTGTGGCAATTCAGTGGCCATATTTGCACAAAGTCTTAGTTCCAAGATAGGTGGTGTACTTGTCCCTTAACTTAATGTTTTGAGATTTGTGGAACTTTTGTAGAATAGTACTTTTTATTTCTCCTTTTTAAAAGGGTGTGTGTGTGTGGAATAATGGAGAAAGAATGGACTGCATTTGTAAATCTAGGAAGTTAGTTGTGGCAAAAATCTAAATTGCCTGTTGTGTTATAGAATCATAGAATAACTGGATTGGAAGGGGCCTTTTAGGCCATTTATATCAACCAATTTACCTTATTATTGTCTTGGCCCAATTATAACACTTTTTGTAGAATCACAGATTAATCCGTGGAATGTTTTAATACTGTCTTTTTGCTACATGTACAAGCAAATCACTCTATTACTCATTGGACTTCTAGTCTTTTTGTTGAAAATAATGCAATGACCATCTTTCCATTTTGCAGAAAACTATGGTATTGTTGGCTGAATTCTCGTTTGTTGTGATGTACTAACCTGCCTTTGTAAACAAGGGATAATAATATATTAAATAGTCCAAACCCAACATTGTTGTTGGCTTATGGATTCTGGTTTATTTAAACTATGGCTTGTTGAAACATTCAGACTTGCAGCTGCTGTTTGTGCCTGGTTTCTTCTCCATTTGGTCTCTTGAACAGACACTTAGAAATAGCAAGAGAGGAACAATCCGTGGTGGGATTCAGCAGGTTTGCCTAAGTTCATCAGAACCAGTAGCAGAAATTCTGGCTGGCCCCACCCATGCAAGTTTTGAAATTATGTAGGGCTTTCCCCCTGGCCATGCCCACCTACCACGCCTACTGGGAACAATTCAAAAATAGAGAAAACAAGTTACATTTAGGTCACCTCCTGTGGAATACATGGTTAAGAAACAAAGTGTGGTTGATACAAACCATAGCTTATTGTGGAATGCAAATACATTAATATTTGTGGTAAGACTCTCCTTATTAGCTGAACCAGCATTCTGGGTCTTCTGCATTACCTTTTTGGCATGGTATAAGGCAGTGTGATGGCGAAAGCTTGGCATACCAGGTGTTCTTGGACTTCAATTACCAGAAGCCCAACCCAGCACTCCTGCTGATCAGGGCTTCTGGGAACTGAAGTTCAAGAACAGCTGGAGTGCCAAGGTTTGCCATCACTGGTATAAGGGGAATACTTTGTATAATTTTGTTGTCAGGAAATAAATATTGTCCAACAGATTAGATATTTATTGTATAAATACCCTGATGAGTGCATGAGGTTTAAATCTAGGAAGACTCCAAAAGTACAGTTGTAGATAAACATAGTTTGTATAGGAGTTTATGTTGTGTAAATGGGTTGTTACATGAAAAAGTTTGCTTGTCTGAAATTACCACCATAGACAGCTTGAACTGCTTCACAAAGTGGATGTTATTGCTGACATACAAAATATTTTGGTTGTATATGAATAAAATACCTGTACCTCTAAACTATCATTAATGTGGCCAATTGAAATCTGATCAGGGATGAAACCTCTCCTTTTGTATAGAAAAGGGGTCCTCAAACTTAGCTCTCCAGGTGTTCTTGGACTTCAATTCCCTGAAGCCCAGGTCAGCACACCTGCTGATCAGGGCTTCTGGAAATTGAAGTCCAAGAACATCTGGGCAACCAAGTTTGAGGAACCCTGGATAGAATAGCAGGAGAAAACCTACCTCATATACAAGAGGAATAATTACTAGGTTTCTCTCTATATATTCCTCTTCTCTCCCCTCCCTTCTTTTTTCTATCAGCACAAAGCATGTGGACCATTCCAATACAAGACTGGTACTTCAAATAGAAAAGGATACAGGTAGGGAAAAGGATTTATTTATTCATGTTTATGATGATGCATTAGTCAAAACATGAAACAAAGAAAGTCTGTAGCTAAGCTGCTGTTTGGTATTGCATTGTGCTCTGATTCCGTTTTGATCTTCATCTATATATTCAGAAAGAAAGTTTGCTGGAAGTGTTTCCCATTTGCATTTACATTTCCAAGGACTCAAGGTCTTTGGATAGTCTTCAAATAGAGTGCAATGATGAACACTGATGCGTAGGAGAAAATCAAATCTGTACCCATGCCAAACCATTTTAATTAGGCAAGAGAATTCAAACTCACTGGCACTGTCAATTACACTATTTGACACTGTTTTGGCTCATGTGGAATGTTTTGCTTCATTTCATTAATCATATTTAGGTCCTTATTTTAATTTGCCTTTAGGAAACTCTTTGCACACCACAACTGCTTAGGCTGTCAAATGAGAATTCACAGGATCCTCAAAGGATTGATTAGTTTAAAAGACAGTGAGAAGCAAAAGGTAACGGACTGGACATTCAATCATGAAATCTGGTTTGAAAATTTCCTGCTCAGCCAAGATCAGATGGGTTGTTGAAGGAATAAAGGGCTGTAAGAAGAGTTCACATATAAATAACTACAGAGAAAATAAATTATCTGGCAACTAGATTTATCTACCTCCTTCCCCCAGATGTACTATACGTCTTTCGTTTGAATATGGCTGACATAAATTTCTAGGTCAACAGAATATATTAAAGCAGGCTACTGCAGTGGCTTAGTGGTTAAGGCACTGAACTGGAAGGTTTGCAGGTCAGCAGTTCAAGACCTGAATGCTGCATGGCGGAGTGAACTCCTCTCTCTGTCCCAGCTCCTGCCAGCCTAGCTGTTCAAAAGCATGAAGCTGCAAATAGATAAATAGGTAACACTTTGGCGGAAAGGTAAACAGCCTTCCGTACACTCTGGTGCCTAGGCATGCCTGCCACATGACCATGGAAACATCTGCAGATGTAGACAGTGCTGCCTCTTTGGCGATAAACAGAAATGAGCATTGCACCCTAGATTTGGATATGAATGGCTTTTGTGCAAGGGCAACCTTTACCTAATTTCTGTCCCACATGTACAAAAAAAGACCCTAGTTAATAGCCAAGGTAATGTTATTAAAGTAGCTTGCTTCTGGTGAGAAATGGTCTAATAATTTCAAAATTTTAATTTGTTGTGAATTTTACCTACATTTCATATACAGTATGGCCATAATTTTAAATTGTGCACTACTCTGATATGAAAAAAGAAAGAAAGGGATGCCACATTGGGAGGTGATGTTAAGGGAGTTATAACTGGAGGGAGCCACTTTACATTGAAATGGCGATCAAGTCTTATTTGCGTGCTTTGTACAAAGTTTCTCCAAACTTATTTGATCATTCTTCAACCATGTGTGTATAAGGGGACTTATGAAAATACTAATGGACACACTAATGGCTTGAACTTCATGCTTCATTAAAGAAGAGCCGTTTCCCAACTGCATCATGGATTGTTTAATTTAAGTAATACTGTAATCTCTAAGATAGTTAGCCATGAACTAAAAGCTAAAACTGAAACAAACAAATTAATACAGTAATACCCCAGATAACGATTGTACCGGATAGCGCTAGAATTGGATAACGATGCAAGATTTTTGGAAAAATCTTGCATCGGATAACGCGATTTTTAGCGTTATCCAGTACAATCGTGTCGGTTACAGGGTGTTTTGGAACGCAGACGGGGGCTCCCCACTGCATTCCAAAACACCTTGCAGTTGCACGGTGTGCGTCTGCACGATGTTTGGAAAGGGTATGGGGAAGAGCCCCGTACCCTTTCCGAACACCGTGCGGGGCGCACGCATCAGACGGGGGTTGGGGAGGCTACGGAGATCTTCCACATAGCCTCCCCAACCCCCATCTGACGCGCACACGCCCGCCCACCCGATGTCGGGAAAGGGTACAGGGAAGATCCCCATATCCTTTCCAAACACCGTGCAGGCGCGCATGCATCAGACGGGGGTTGGGGAGGCTATGGAGATCTTCCCCACAGCCTCCCCAACCCCTGTCTGATGCGCGTGCGCGCGCCTGCACGATGTTTGGAAAGGGTACGGGGAAGATCCCTGTACCCTTTCCAAACACCATACAGGCGCCCGTTCGGGAAAAGGCTCCCGCTGGCGCGCCTTTTCATGCGCGCACTTGTGCCTCTTCTCCGGGCTTTTTTTTAGCGTTGTTCGATGTATGCATCAGACAACGCTAAAAACCGGATAACGACATGACTTGTGGAACCAAGTCATAACGTTATCCGGGGTATTACTGTATAGCTTTTACAACCACCCTGTTGTTTTACTAAATGAGCAATAAATGCTTCACACACAAGGTAACAGAAATTCAGGCACTCGAAATATGATTATTTTAGTTTTATTCAGTGCAAATAACCAACCAGACACTTAATGAGTTAAGGGGTTAAAGTTAAACCAGAATTCACAGGGGAATAGCATAACGTTGTACCAACTAATAATAACAGAACTATAAGTAAGCTTTTGAATTTTGAAAGCTCTTTGTCAGGCTCAAGGTTGAAAAGAATATTTAAGCTGGAGATGTAGAAAATATTCTCTTGGACAGCATGGTTGAAACGTTTTCAACATTTTCATACCGTGGGCCAGACCACGCCCCCTCAGATAGCTGACACATGGTTCCCCCCCTGTAAACGCTGCCATAAAATGCATCCATGGCTGTCGTAAATTCATTTATGACAACCACGGTGCATTTGTGGTGCATTTATGGCTGCTTCCGCCACTTCTAGCAGCGGTGGAAGTGAGGGTGGCATGTTTTCGGCTGTTTTTGCTGCTTACGGCAGTGGTGGCAGGAACAAGGGAGGTGGGCCACGTGAAGTGGCACCGCAGGCTGGGTCTGGCCCATGGTCCATAGGTTGCGAATCCCTGATCTATATTTTAATGTGCTCTGATCTATGTTTAAAAATTTAACTTGATTTTATGATTGTAACTTATGGCTTGTTTTAACTATGCTTGTCCACTGCCTTGAATGGCCTGTTAGCCAAAACAAAAGGCTGGGAATGAAATTAAATTAAAAATTTGCCCCTCTCTTAGCACCGTGCATGTGGTGTATGGTTTTGGTTATGGTAATTGACCCACCTGTAAATATTTTTAATTGATCCATTAGGCAATTAAAAAAAATAATTACAGTAAAACCTCTACATATGATTTTTGCCCCATTCCACAAGGTTATTTGTATGTTAAAAAATTTGTATGATGAAAACACATTGCATTACCAGAAGAGGCCACCTGATGTAACCATATATTTTTTGTACAGTATTTTGAATTTTTCCTATTAAAATTTTTTATGTTGAAATTTTTTTTAGCCAAGATTTCTATTTGTATGTAGAATTTTTTGTAGGTCAAACCGTTTGTATGTCGGGGTTCCACTGTATATGTTTTATGGTGGTATAATGATGTATGTTACCTGCTTTGCATAGCCTTGTCCAATAAGGTGATATATACTTATAATAAAGCAACCAAGCAAACAAACAAACAGTCATGTATAAGGCACAGTGAATGGGATTCTGCCCCATTTTATAATGGCTTTTACTTTGCATTCCTGATGTGTTATCATAGCTAGCTGTAGGCTTATGGGAGTTGTAGTTTAACTCATTGGTAGGGTCCTAGGGTGCAGATAGGTCATTTGGAATCTAAGAACTATCTGGTAGTAACAACAGATGCAGCCCCTCATGGGGGAATGTGAAACATGGCATTTGATGATGAGGTGGCCTTCCAGGAGGATAGTTCTAACACAGAGAAAATTCCAGCTGAGTAAGCAGTAAGAAATTATGTAGAGTTCTCTTCCATCCAAGTACTAACCAGGCCCGACCCTGCTTAGTTTCCAAGATCAGACGAGATTGGGCATGTTCAGGGTGGTATGGCCATATGCCATTAAACAGAGAACACTAGACATGGAAAGGCAAGAAGACCTAGCCAGGGCCCCTACCTTCCTGGCTCCAGAGTCTTGGAGACACATTGTTACCCAACCCTGTACCTGCTCCAACTTGAGACACCAAGTCATCGGAGGGCATTTACGCTAGTCCGCTGCCAGGCTCTCCCTTCTGCAGTTCTCGAGGGAAAATTCCAAAGGTCACCAATGTCAGAGACACTATGCCCCTGTGACACTGGATAAATTGAAACCACAGAACATGTTCTCTGCAGCTGTCCTTTTTATAGAAAAATCCAGAACAAGTTCATATCTCCACTGCTCTGCAAGTATCCTGGTAGGAGAAACAGCACATACACCCACTAGCTGTTATCTGATGAAAGGCCCACCTTCACCAGTGATGGGATGTAACAGGTTCTCACCAGCTCGCCAGAACCGGTAGTAACTTTCCCCAGTGTCCCGGAGAACCGGTAGCAGCTTTTGGGGGGAACCACCTTCAGGGCTTACCTTTTCACTGGTTCCCCCACTGCGCAAGCGCGCCAAGCACTTGGTGTGCATGGATGCCTACAGTGCTTGGCACATATGCACGGCCTCCTTGCTGTCCTCCCAAGCAGGAAGGAGGAAGAGAAGCTGCTAGCTGCTGGTTTGTGTTGTGGGTGGGTTGAGGTGTGTGTGTGCTTATTTTTATTTTATTATTTTTTCTTTGGCCCCGCCCATGACATCATGATGTTAGCTCCGCCCATACTGTGATGACGTCACGGTGGGGTAGTAAAAATTTTGACATCCCACCACTGACCTTCACCCACAACACTGCCAGGTTCTACGCCGCAGCATGTAAGATCAGAAAAACAATCCCGGCAGGACCTTCAGCGAAATAAACTACTAGCACGACAGCATAGGCTTAGTAATAGTTGTAACATTATTCATCTTATGCACTAATTTTACTCCTTCTTAACCCTGAGCAAAAATGCTCTTTTTAAATCATCCTTAGTTTAACTTCTGTCTCTTGATGTAATTTAAGTACACTCATTTTTTCTTATGTTCTTTTTGCTGTTCTATGCTGGTCTTGGGCTGTAATAAGATGTGATTGACTGATTGATGCAGAGTTCTCTATATGGTGATTTGTTCCCAACTTTCCCTCTTACATCCTTTGTGCTGTTGTGATTTTAGGAAACGATGATAATCTCAACTCTATCTTTTATGAACACCTGACAAGATCCCTGCAGGAGACTCTTTGTGGAGATTTGATTCTTGGGCGCTGGGGAAACTACAGCTCCGGAGACTGCTTTATTTTGGCATCAGATTATTTGAATGCCTTTGTTCACTTAATTGAAATTGGAAATGGGCTCGTCACTTTCCAGCTCAGGGGGCTAGAATTTCGAGGTAAGCATCCGTATAATTCAAAAAGCAGCTGTCCAGATAAAGAGCAAAACATTCATTTGCCACATGTCCGTTATTTCAACTTCTTTGGCCAGGGGAATTTTTCAGTCATTGGTTCTACCATAACCAACTACTGGGGGTTCATTGAAGAAGGAGATAGCAAAGCTGAAATAGTTTTCTTATTTCAAAATTAGGTATTTCTCATCACAAAACACAAGCTGTAACATTGTAATAGCAATAGCAATTACACATATACTGCCCAATAGTGCTTAGTGTACTCTCTGGGTGGTTCACAAGTTAATTACTATTTTGCCTCTGACATGCTGGGTATTAATTTTACCAACCTAAGAAGGATGGAAGGCTGAGTCAACCTTGATCCCTGGTCAGGATTAAACTCTCAATGTTTTGGCTTCATTATAGCAGTTTAACCACTGCGCAACCAAGACTCCCTGGTAATAGCTATAATGTTTCTTTAAAAATAAATCTCTCTGTGTTGAGTTAATACCTTAGTCATTCAGTATCTACCTTGTAAACTGATTTTATATATCATACTATATTTACCATCTAGTACTGTATATACTCAAGTATAAATCTAGTTTTTAGCCCCCCAAATAAGGACCAAAAAGGGGACTCGACTTATACTGAGTCAACTACCCCGAGGGTCCCAAAATGAGGTGGTGCAAATTCAAATATACATTTTAAAAAAACCACTAACACGACCGTAAAAACTCAAACACATACCCACACAAATGTCTAAATTAATTAATTTTACCATATTTTCATGTATTTTAATTATTGAAACTCACTAGCAGCTGCTGCATTTTCCACCCCCGACTTATACGCGGGTCAATTTATTTTCCTAGTTTTAGAGCTCCAAATTTAGGTACCTCAACTTATATTTGGGACAACTTATAGTCAAATATATATGGTATTCAATACTGGGCAGTTTAAGTGACCTAAATATATTAAATGTGAATATATTCTTTGGGTTTTTAAATCTTGACTTAGTATTTCATCACTTGCATATCTCAGCATTTGTAATTAGCTGTGGTGGGCAGAGAATCTCATGGCTTTCAGACCAGTGTGAGAAAACCTAATCATGCTTTTGCAGGAGATTAGGCAATTTTAACTTGTTTGCTTTTTTAAAAAAAGATTTTTTTTCAATTAAAAATAACAGCAGGGAAGATAGAGTTTATAAAAGGTTAGTAGGGAGAATACATGAGAAGGGGGTCCCTAATGAGTAATGTGATTTCTTCCTGGGAGTATATAGCTATGTGATTAATAGAGAGCTCCCCACTCTTATGTCTCTCTCCTACATGTCCCTAAGTGACCAGAGATAGAAAATGTCCCTCCTGAATTGGATCTGAACATCACTAGAGGTTCCTTCAGAATAATTTCAATTCTATTTTAAAAAGCAACAACAATAGATCAAAATCCAGTTGGTCACTTAAAAATGTGGGCATGTTGACTTTCTAGTCCAAACTTTGCAGGGCCGAAAATCAAGTTGAGCTAATTTTATTTCTTGAACATTTGGATTTTCAGCATTTCTCAGAAATGAATTGTGGTCATCTCATTGACTGCCCATTGTATTACATGGTAGAAGGCATCAGTCAACCATACAATTTAATGCTAACTTATGTTGAACTTAGACACAGGCATCTTGAACAACTAGAGCAGCAGTTCCCTGCCTTTTTTGGCCATGCCCCAACTAAGCATCTCTAAAATCCTGATGACATATACCATGTTTGCTGGCATACAAGACCCGCCCGCCCCCTAAAATACACTGGAAAAATAGAGGTTGTCTTGTACTATAAATAGTGGCTGATAGTGGGCTATTTTGGTAATAATGGGGTACGTCTTATACTCTGATGTGTCTCATATGCCGGCAAATACAGTGTGGATGCACATGACCCATGCTGCTTTTCTCCCCCAAAGTATATACTTCAGAATTTGAATTAAAAAGCAAAAACTACAGACTTTGCTGGGTCAGTTAGCTTGCTAGTCCCTTTCAAAGCAAGTGAGACAGTACACTACTAAAGGATATACTTTAAACTATTTAATTTTAAAGCATGTAGATAGTGTGCTTGAATGGGAGGAATTGCCATTTATAATTGTACAAGAATCAGGAGGCAGTTAAACAATAGAAAAAATTGTATTTGTCATCATAGACACAATAAGTCAACACAGCCTAGGTGTTTGGCATTAAAGTTGCATTTCTGCTCATATCATGGAAAGCTTTTTTTAAAGCAGAAAGATTTTAATACCACAGTCATGGTCCATGGGGTCGCAAAGGGTCGGACTCGACTGTGTGACTAAACAACAACAACAACATGAAAGAAGACTCCAAAGAAGCAATCTATCAGCCTTCTTTCTCAAAACATATTTTGCTCTGTTCTCTATATTTCCACTTGCTAAATGTATATTTCTTCTCCTGGCTATGCTTGTTTCTTTCCTCCTTTTGGCTGTTTGAAATCAGGAGTTGTGCTTTAGATATGAGAAGAGTTAAGCTGCTTAACTGTATATGCAATGCAGCTCTTGTATAAAATCTTAATTCTATATAGGTTTTCTGTGTATATCTGTCTTGCTCAGTTGATGGTTAAGCTCATTCTACGTCTTCCCTTAAATAAATCTTTAGCCAGCTCTTTTCCTTTTATGTACTTAAGTTTCCTTTTTTATTATTCAGATATTTGATATGCACCTATTACCTGAGTGTATTGTATTTGTGTTACAACAACAAAATTGAAATTAATAATAATAATAACTGTCTTTCTATTTATATGAATCTGAAGTTACAGTTTAATCAATACTGTTTGAAGAAGTTGATGTTCCTTTTTTTAAATGAAGAAACACAGGAGAGATGTGTCCAGTTTATAAGTTTAAGGTACTAGCATGCTATTTGGGTGTCAACAAAAAATGTTTTTTTAAAATACAAACCATTTTCTTACATAATGCTGAACTTGATGACTGGAAGGTCAGCAGTTTGAGACCCGAATACTGCATGCTGGAGTGAGCTTCCATCTCTGTTCCAGCTCCTGCCAACCTACTCGTTTGAAAGTAAGAAATTGATAGGAAGGTAACAGTGTTCTGTGCACTCTGGTGTCTAGACTCTAGTCATGCCTGCCACATGACCACAGAAACATCTGTAAATGCAGGCAGTGCTGGCTCTTTGGCTATAAATGAAGATGAGCACTGGATCCTAGTGTATTCTGTTCCTATGTCTTTCAGCAGTGATCTTCACCTGATATCCTCATTTTTTACTTTATTGTGAAGAGAGATTCCAAGCATTGATAGCTCCATTGCTCTTTGTGTTACTTGAAGCCATTCTAATTCCACAGCTGTTAAAGCTCCACGTTTCACTGTTTTATGTCATTGCTTTCAAGACCATAGAATTGGACAAAATTTGCCATTGTTTCTGGTTTAGCTTTGCACTTCAAGATGGCTGACACTTCTCTGAATTTACCCCTGCAGCTGTCTTCTAGATACAGTTGTACCTCGCTTAAAGAGCATAATGTGTTCCACAGGATTGCTCTTTAAGCGAGTTTGCTCTTTAAGCAAAACACCATTGTAAGTGACCAATTGTGACTTCTGGCGGAGGAGGGGATTGTGAACCCCGATTTATTTGTTAAGCGAGTTTTTGGTTGGTTTTATTTATTAAGCAAAGTGAACATCCAGAGAAAATTCTGCTCTTTAAGCGAGTTACTCTTTAAGCGAAGTGCTCTTTATGTAAGCTTTTACTGTATTTTTCTTTTAAATCATTTTCCATTCTGACTGCTTGACCCAAATAAACATAGCTTTCCACTTCTGTTTGTTCTTCACCAAGTTTTATTCCATCACAAAGCAGCCCTTTTGAGTTCTTAAACTTAGTTTTAGTTTTGTTGACCTTGAAACCTATTTTTGTGCTTTATCTGTCTATCTCTGTAAGCATTTGTTGCAGCTCTTCTGTTGTACTACTGATCTGGACAATGTCATCGGTGAACCTCAAATGGTTTAATTTCTCACCATCTATTGTGATACCCTCAGTCGAGTTTAACTTTTCTATAAACATCTTTCCCTTATATGAAAAAAAAGAGCTGGCCTTCATTTGTTTTCATATATGTGGGCAAACTCTGAGTTTTTCCCATTGGAACTGAGTCCAAACATCTGTGACCAAAATGATAGTAGTACAGTGGTACCTCCCTTAAAGAGCACAATGTGTTCCACAGGATTGCTCTTTAAGCGAAACACCATTGTAAGTGACCAACTGTGACTTCTGGGGAGGTGGGTGGGTGGCGAACCTCGATTTATTTGTTAAGCAAGTTTTTGGTTGGTTTTATTTGTTAAGCGAAGCGATCATTCAGAGAAAATCCTGCTCTTTAAGTGAGTTACTGTTTAAGTGAGGTACTTTATGTGAGGTTTGACTGTACTCTGAAACTGGTGTCTAAAATGGATGTTTGGGAAACTCCATTCATTACATTTGTGTAATTGAATTACAGAATTTGTATGTTTTTTCCAGAATAATCTTAACTTTTCTGTGCAAAGCTATTCCACTCAGTTTAATAGATCTTTAAGAGTTAGAAGCAGCAATTTGAGCTTCTCTTGTTAACCGGAAGGTTAAGACCATAGCATAAAAGTATGAATCGTATCTCCAGCTTTCAACATGTAAGGTAAAACATTAAGATTGAAATTTATGCCAGGCTGCCTAAACCAGGGAATCTCAACCTGTGGCCCACAGCACGATTTCATGTGGCCCCCACTGCCTCCACCACACCAGAAAGTGCCATGTGGTGGAGGAAGGGCAAAATGGCTGTCCAGCCCCTGAAGCTGTCTGAGGGAGTGTGACCCGGCCCCTGGCTTCAAAATGTTGAGAACTCCTGGCATAACAATTTGGCATATTTTAGTTTATAAAGTAAGATAAACAGTCTGTACCACACCATTCTCTGTTAAGCACAGATTAATTGGCACATTTGATTCTTAACAATGATACACTCTCCCTTTTTTAAATTGCTGTTTATTAGGCACTTGAAAGAGTATTGACTGTGACTTGTGAACTACTTGTTTGTGTTAATCTCTCCATTAAATGTCACTGTGGTTATGAGTGGTGTTTTTTTTTTTTAAAATCTCTCTAAGGGACATACTGCCAGCAAAGGGAAGTGGAAGCCATCACAGAAGGAGATGAAGACAATGAAGACTGTTGTTGTTGCAAGCCTGGACACTTGCCTCACTTGCTCTCGTGTAATGCAGCTTTTAACCTTCGGTGGCTAACCTGGGAAATAACACGTACTCAGTATATCCTAGAAGGGTATAGCATTATTGGCAACAATGCTGCAACAATGTTCCAAATGTATGATCTGCGAAGAATACTCATTAGATATTATATAAAGGTAAAATGTTGCATCTCATCTCAAGGAATGATGACCATCGTGCAGCTCTGTTTTCTGTACAGATCCCTTGTGAAGAGTATTTGGTGCATTGAATGTTGCACTAGTGCAGGGATGTCCAAACTTTTCTGGCCATGGGCCGGTCACGTAGTTCAGGGAGCTGGTAACTATGGCCTGGGGGCCAGATGTGGCCCCTAATGCAAATTCATCCAGACTGCGAAGCCCTCGTCGCTCGTGGAAGCGGAAGTAAAATGTGCCCGTACAGGCCGTTTTACTTCCGCTTCCAAGAGTGATGAGGGCTTTGTGGTCTGGATGAATTGGCATTGGGGGCCACATGTAGCCTCCGGGCCATAGTTAGGGCACCCCTGGACTAGTGAGACATCTTGAATCTCAGTGCAGGAGCAAGACAGAGAGAGACTCACAATTTTACAGAGTCATAGAGAATTACTGTAGTGTGATTGTATCAGAGATGTCAGGTGAAGGGGCCTGTTGGAGAAAAGCTTGTAGAGGGCTGATATGGGCCATTGTTTATCCCAGTGTTTCCAAACCTTTGGCTTTTGGACTGCAATTCCCAGAAGCCTAAGTCAATTCCCCAAAGCACTGATCAATCAATGTACTGACTTAGGCTTCTGGGAATTGGAGCTCACCAGTGTTCTGTGGTACATAGTTTGGGAAACACTGGCTTATACAATGGTTATACTCAGCAAACTCAAATTGGAGGGTAGGATGTATCTAACACCTAGCGAGATTATTGATTCATTAGTTCTTCGCGGTTTACACTGTCTGGCAGAAGTTGTGATATTATGCAAGGCAAGCATTGTTCTACCACTAAACTATGTCCTTACCATCAATTATAGATATACAATTCCCTTAGAATTTTTCTGAAATTTTTAAATATCTACTCCTGCCAACCTAGCAGTTTGAAAGCAAGAAATTGCAAGTACTGTAGATAAATAGGGACCACTTCGGTGGAAAGGTAAACAGCGTTCTGAGTGCTCTGGTGTCTAGTCATGCCTGCCACATGATCACGGAAACATCTGCAGAAGCAGACAGCTCTGGCTCTTCGGCTTTGAAACAGAGATGAGCACTGAACCCTAGAGTCAGATACGACTGGCTTTCGATCAAGGGAAACCTTTACCTAAGTTAATGTACCATGACAGTTAGATTATACTGCAAACTGGTAATATGCTGATTGTGGCAAAGGATTCAACATGAGTCTCACCTTGAGCAAATGGAATATTTGAGGACTTAATGCATCCGCCCCCCAACCGTTTCCTGGTGAAGAGAGTTCCTTGCCAACAAAAAGCCCAGCTGGTGTAATGTCCTGAGATGGTGTGTCTCGGAGATGGTGGAAATGAAAGGAGTTTGAATCTGCTTGATCCAAAGCTATTTAGTTACACCAAGACCAGCCTGGTGTGGACTAAGCAGCTAATCAGACTGGTGCTAATACTGTATAGCTAATTCTTCCTTACTTTCAAAAAAATGACAACCAATTTTTCTGTAAAGTCTGGGGCTTCTTTTTCCTCCTTGGCCTGAATTGTGAGAACTTACAAGAGTCCTACTGGTGGGCAAGAGCCTGTCCACACCGGTCCGTGCAGACCAGTAGTGACTTTTTAGGGTGTCCACAGGGATGGGTGGCAACTTTTTGGGGCAACCACCCTGGGTGTTTTTTTTTTACCTTTTTTCTGGTTTCCTCCACCACGCATGCGTGCCCCCACTGTGCATACATGCCTCCAATGCTCAGCACGCATGCATGCTTCCAGTGCTCTGTGCTTTTGCATTCCTCCAGTGCTCTGCACGCTCAACCAAGCAGCCATTTGCTGCTTGGAGTGTGGCATTGCAGAGCATCGGGCGGCCACGTGCAGCCACAGAGGAACCAGCAGCGGCTGCTGAAGCCCTCGGCAGCCTCTTTGGAGGCGCCGCAGTCGCAGCCTCGTGGCTGACACCCTCGGAGGCCTCCTTGGAGGCACAGCAGCTGCGGCCTCATGGCTAAGGCCCTCGGAGGAATGGTCGCGGCGGCGCTATGGCGCTGACACTCCCCTTGCTTGTTGTCTTCCTGAGCGGGGAGGAGGAGGAGGAAAAGCAGCTACTGAAGCTCCCTACAACCTGCTCCCCAGGGTAAGTGACTTGCCTTTGGGTGTGGGGTGGGTGAGTGTATTTTAATGTGTATTTTATGTGTGTTAATTTTTAATGTGTATTTTAATGTGAGCTTTTGTGGATCAAGTCCACTGGCTCTTTGACTATAAACAGAGATGAGCACTGAACCCTAGAGTTGGTAATGACTGGCTTTTGAGCAAGGGCAACCTTTACCTAATAACAGAAGATCCCTGACTAGTATTCAAGTTTGGCGTCAGGTTTTGTCCCTGCAAGTGGTTCAAGGTCTTCCTTGCTCAAAAGCCAGTCATATTCGACTCTAGGGTGCAGTGCTCATCTCCGTTTACAGCCAAAGAGTCAGTGCTGCCTATGTTTGCAGATGTATACATAGCCATGACATTGACACCACCCATGACATTGGCACCACCCATGGTGTGGTAATAAAAATTTTGCCTGTCCATCACTGTACAGGACATGGGTAATTGAAAAATCACTCATTCTGGTTTTCTCTGCTCCACATAGGATTTCTCCTGCCCTTTGATATCATGTATTTATCATATTGAAGCAGTACAGTACTGTATAAGAATGTGTTTGTATACAACCTATACTTCATATTTCTTAGGGAAGCTGGCATGTTGTAGAGTAGGGGTGCTCAACCTTTTCACGCCGAAGGCTGGGTCACGTTCCCTCAGATAGCTTTGGGGGCTGGATGGTCATTTTGCCCTGCCTGCCCCACATCCTGGTGTGGTGGAGGTGGTGGGGAGCCACATGAAATGGTGCTGTGGGTCACATCCAGCCCTCGGGCCATAGGTTGAGAACCACTGTAGTAGAGTTTTTTAAAAAAAAGATAATTAGAGGGTAAAATCTGATCCATTAGAAATCCATTAGAAGCATGGCTTCTTTTGGGAAACATTCATCTATATAAATATATTATAATCACAGAAGAAATGTGAGCCTGCAAAATATTTAATTTTGCCTTATCATATGCTTGTGAATGTCATGCTTATCTTTTAAACAATGCGTAGCAGTCAGCTTTTTTAAATTGATTTTTTTTGTGCTTGCCACTGACTTGACAGCCAAGGATGGAGGTTATTACTCTACATAAAAGGAATTTTTGCTCTCCTCCAATAAAGTGGGTCAATTCCTGTCGCTGCTCTGCATATATTTGAAATAATTTCCTGCCTGGTTACTGTGGGTTATTTATTCCCTGTGTGCATTCACATTCATTTTTCAATTTATTCCTTTTTCAGGAAAAAAATATTTAAAGAAAGCAAAAACCATTGAGTGTAAGTTTTTTTAAAAAAATGTTGTTTCTGCAAGGCTTTGTGTGGTTTCAAAAGGCTTTATGTGCTTATCACTTTCAGTACACTGGTAAATTAAAACCCTGTCCTTATTTTTATCCATCTCTCCATCTTGTTTCTTTGCATTGAATTGGGTCTTTTCTCCTACATTTAATTGTTAATTTGAATATGCAGCTGAGAGGGTAGCATTCATGAATTTTAAATAGGTCTGGTGGTATTGCTAGTTCTAGTATGCCCTTCGTACTCACTAATTATAGTGTTGCTTTTTTTCTATCTTACTGCATACCCTTGAAATACAGTCTCATCATCCTTGTTGACTATGGTCCAGCCATGTCCCAAGGGGTTCCCAAACTAAGGCCTGTGGGCCAGATCTGACCCCATGTGCCATTTCATGTGGCCCCCATCCCTCCAAGAGCATTTGAGAAACAAAATGGCTGCCCGCTTTGAAGCTGTTGGAACAAAATGGCTATCCCCATCATGCAGGCAGGACAAAATGGCCATCTAGCCCTCATAGCTGATTGAAAAGGTTGGGAACCCCTGGTGTAGAGGATAGCCGTGTGTGTGTGTGTGTGTGTGTGTGTGTGTGTGTGTGTGTGTGTGTGTGTGTGTGTGTGTGTGTGTGTGTGTGTGTGTGATCATGTGATATGAAACAGAATGTGCAATCATATCACAAAACAAAATAAACAAAACAAAATAAAAAACTCTGTAGCACTTTAAAGACTAACTGCTATATTTTTATTGTTAGCTTTCGTGGATCAAGTCCACTTCTTCAGACAAAGAGTGAAATTTACAGGCATGGTTTTTATACACCAAAATCAGGGGTCAAAGGGTGTGTTCAAGCAAAGTGACAGACAAGAAGCAAGCACAACAATATAGCTTCCCACACCCATCAGCAACAATAGATTGTTCAGATTAGCTCTAAATGTCTCCCATTCAATCTCAAAGGGTTTGAGAAAGCCCATTGTGGTCCCTGATCAACCTTTGACCAGCAATGTCAAATGTGCAATGTTCTTCTCAGGTGCCTTATATACTCTACAGTAATTAATGAATTTCAGATTTCAGATGTAGACAAACATCTTTTTAATACTATTTTTTGTCAACAGAGCATAATATACTTTGCTGCAAGTTCTCCCAAAATTCTCTACTGGCTGAGAGACGAATCATTTCAAAAGACACTACAGCCATTCTCCAAGTGGCATTATATAGAGCGAGATCTTGCAATGTTTAATATCAACATCGATGATGACTATGTCCCCTGCTTGCAGGGAATCACAAGAGCAAGTTTCTGCAGTGTTTATTTGGACTGGATTCAGTTCTGTGCTGCAAAACAAATAGAGGTACTGTACATATGTTTTTTCTGTCTGTTGCTTGTGTGTCACCATTACTTTTGGGGGAGGGCAAAATGTATGGAATAGAATGAAGAGTACTTGTTAGAAATTCTAAACTCGTGATCAAGTTGAAGCAAAAGTCATTCTCTTGTGTGACTCCTGTTATACTAAACATTTGTCCCTGTAACTTATAATTTCATGAGGGACTGCGGTGGCTCAGGTGGTTAAGACACTGAACTTGATGACTGGAAGGTCAGAGTTCGATATCTGGGTACTGCACAATGGAATAAACTTCCATCTCTGTCCCAGCTCCAAACATAGCAGTTTGAAAGCAAGAAATTGCAAGTAAATAAATAGGCACCACTTCAGTGGGAAGGTAACAGGTTTCCATACACTGTGGTGACAAGGCATGCCTGCCACATGTCCACGGAAACATCTGCAGACACAGACAGTGCTGGCTCTTTGGTTGTAAACAGAGATGAGCACTGAACCCTAGAGTCGGCTATGATTGGCTTTTGAGTAAGGGCGACCTTATCATTTCATGAGATAAAAAACTCTTGGCAAAAGTGCCACTAAACTGAATTTTTTTGTTGGGGGAGAAGACACAAGGAAGACGCTTAAGACCAGAAAAAGTGTTGAGAAGGAGAGAATTAGATTATACCTCTGGTTCATCAGCTAGCCTATTATACTCCATTTCTAATCCAAATGATTTTGAGACAAGACAGATTTGATTGGCTTTTCCTCTGAAGGACAATAAAAAGTTGCCAGCTCTAAGTTTAGTTTGAAAGGCCAATGAACTTTACATTAATATGCTGTGGAAATAGGCATCATTGTCAAAGACAGTATGTCAGAGCTTTGAAAAGTTTCTTCCTTTTTATGGCTTGCCGATCCAAGAGTCACCCTGCCAGCATGGCCTGGGGTCTGTACTGGCCAGAAGCTGTATTCAAAAGAGTATCTTTACAAAGCTCTAAACCAGGGTACATTTTTTGTGAGCCATTGTAGTATAATGCAATGGATAGTAACAGACTCCATTAGCTTTTCTTGTAGGACTAACTAAAATCCTGAAATATTTTATAGCATATCGAGTGTGATGAAGATTCTCCTTTAGTAACACTTTCCTTTGCCTTGTGCATCCTGGGTAGAAGAGCAATGGGAACAGCATCGCACAATATGGTCACCAGGTAATTTTATATTCACATCACAGTCAATATGGCAGTAATAGCTTGCTTGTGCTTTGAAATGTCTTCATGTAACTGAAACTGGTTTGTTTTCCCACTTAGCAAAAAATGCTGTGGTTTAGCTTCTTCTTGTTTCATGTCCTGGTCAAATCCTGGCCTGCCAAAATGAAGCCACTTTTTTCAATTTGCCGTTGCCCAAACTCAAGTCCTCATCTGTGCATGCCTCTGGTAGCAATCAGCATACCAGTAAATGAGCTGGATTCTGTATCTCTCCCTATTCACACTGTGTGTTGTTGTCTGCCAGCAGTCCCCACTTGAGCATGTTCGTCTTGCATTTAGGGACTCTGACCCTTAGCCTATTCAGGGTCCTTCAAGTGACATAAAGGGAGGTTAAGTTACTCAGCCCGATCCTTCTTTAATGTTTTTCCTTGTCCAGTGAGCTCCTATCTTCTAATTTGGTTTTGCTCTTGCATACCCTCATGAATGTTTGTTCTTGTCTTGGATCTGAGCCAGTAGACTTGAGGTACATATCCATTCAGAGGATGTTGAAGGTCATTCTCTTTCTTAGTTCTCTCAGTGTCCGCTGCTACTTCTCTCCTGATCTTAGGTGGAGTGATACCAACAAGAGGGTATATTTTCTCAACTGGTATAGGTTTAACTGAAGGAAGATGTTCAGGAGGTAGATGTAAAATGCATTTTGAAGGTAGCCCTTGGCAACTTTTAATGTAGAAACACATACAGTACAAAATTGCCCTGTATTTGCAATGAAGTGATACATAGTGGAATGTAGACTCAGTGGCACCCTTGAGATTTAATCTTGCCATCATGTCAGGGTTTAAATGGATTAACAGTTAAAATTAATATTCAATTAGTGGTTTGGTTCTGTAATAGTCCAGTAAGTATATACAGGATTGCAGCCTTTCTGTATGCAGCAGACATTTCTTTATTATGCAGTTCAGACTACCCCTTCTTTACATTATTTAAGAATAAAAGATTCATAATATTTTGGTTTTAGTAAACACTCCATAATTAGTGAAAAAGATACTTTGGGTTTATCAGCTTTATTGAGAGAAATCTGCAGAATATTGGCGTTTCATACCATTTTTTGCCAGAATATTTTTAGAGAGCAAATGTATTCATGAAATTCTTTCAGATTACTTGAGGCCAAGTCAGTCAAGCAAGTTCCTGGACATACTATTTACTTATATGAGCATCAGCATCATTGTCGTCATCATCATTATCATTAAGCTTGTGGCTTAAATTAGGCTCTATTTAGAATAAAACTGAGGGATTTGTATGCACAATCCAAGTTATTTACATGAGATGCTATCAGAAAATAATTATGATGTAAGGTGTAAGTTATTTATGTATGGCCTGTCATGAATCCAGAGAAGAAATTCATCATAAAATTTAATAGGATACCCTAAACCAGGGGTTCCCAACCTTTTCAAGCTGGGGGCCAGGTCATGCTTTCTCAGTCAGCTTTGAGGGCTGGATGGCCATTTTGCCCTGCCTACACAATGGGGATGGCCATTTTGTCCCAACTTCAAAGGGGTGGCCAATTTGTTTCTCGAATGCCCTTGGAGAGGTGGGGGCCCACATGAAATGGTGCTATGGGCCATATCTGGACCACAGGCCTTAATTTGGGAATTGCTGCCCTAAACTAGCATGATATCTGCTGAGACATCACCTCTTACATCCTAGACTTTAAAGATACTCAACTGCATGTCCATTGGCCTTAATTATATCATATCATTTAAGCTAAAATCAAGATAATTATGCTAGGACTTTAATGACTGTTAGTTTATTTAAGCAAAGCTCAGTGGGTGTCCAGCGTTCCCAGGACTAGTGATGCCACTCATTTGCAGTGAGTTGTTTTGGAATGATGATGTGCTCACTCCAAATCTATCTGGAACTCAACAGGCATACAACTTCACTTCTCAAAAATGGTCAGTTCAGACCAGCTTGGGAGCTAAAAACATCTCTCTAATTCTTTTAACTAATGGAATATTTGGCAAATAGTCCTGAAGCCACCAGAACTTCAAAATCACAACTGCTAGTAATTTTCCTTCTTCACAATGTTTGTACAGAATTCCAACAATGTCTTTAGCCCAAGCTGCTGGATTTGATAAGATTATTTCAATAATCAAGCCTTTTGCATCCTGTTAATCAAAAAGAATGGTAGATTGCTAACAAGAATCTATTACTATGATAGGGCAAAATTAATGTTTAGTGGGTGATTCTGGAGTATGTACTACTTCATTAAATGAGAAGTTTACATTATATGTCTAAGCTAGCAATTTGCATTCATTTACACTTGAATTAAATCTAATCGATTAATGTGAATATTTTAATAGCAAGCTATGGTGGTAAATATTCTTATGTGATTTATATAAATACTGTATCACTTCATATACCTGTAAATGTAAATATCAGTAGCCAAACATTGAAGTATTTATCTCCCAAATTGTGAAATGTAAATATATTCAGCAAGAGGGTTCAAAACCTTGTTTATTTTTTTACATGTACAACAGCTCATTGTGTGTTTAATTGTCTGTCTATGCCAATTATGCAAAGGCATATTCAGGAACCCATTGCACACATAAACCCCATTAAATTTTAATAGGGAAGTCGCTATGTTGTATAACCTCACGACTAGACTACTGTAACATCTTCTAAATGGGACCTCCCTTGTGCTTGATTTCGATGTTGGAACTTGTGATCATTGGCAGGCTTCTTAGTAGGATTTCTTACCATGTTGAAAGACCTGCATTAGTTGCCAATTAAATATTGAGCCATAATCAGCATGTTTTTAATTTGCAAGGACCTAGACCAGTTTGTTCCCAACATGGAGCACATGCCCTGCAGAGGGACTTCAATTCCCAGAAGCCTAAGTCAGTACATTGGCTGATCAGTACTTTGGGGAATTGACTTAGGCTTCTGGAAATTGAAGTACAAACCCCAAAGGCTGGAAAACACTGCCCTAGGCAGCTCAGAATTTGAGCACTGTGGTTATTGCATCTGCTTGCAATAACATCACCCTGTTGACTGATTCTTCCACTCCAGAAGCACCATTAGATTGCTTATGACAAGGAACAAAAGAGAAGCTCAAGACTAGGATCCATGAAATATCCTTAAACAGCTTTCTGTCCTGTTGACCACTCTGCCATTACATTTGAGGAGGAAACACTATTATGGTTGTTAAACCACACCCTGTGTAACCTCATTTAGTTGCAGTTTGGGGGTCAGCCAGCTCTCCTGTCTTGCCTACTGTGTCGAATTCTCCTTCCTTTGAGATTAAGCGGGCTCCTGAATACTTCTACCGCTGACTGACTTACCTAGTTGTTTACCCAAGTGTTTTCTTAATTGTTATCACTATTACTTTTAATTAATTGCTTTCATTGTATTTGTTTAGGTATTCATTTTAATATATTTGTTATTTGTAAAATAAAAAGCAGTATAGAAATGCTTTAGCCATATATAAACATCTTTAGAACATGGTCAGTACACTCCCTAGTACTCTCTAAAGATGTAAGCCCTACTCTATTCAGAGACAGATAACCAGTGGTGGGCACCAGCAGGTTCGGACCAGTTCAACAGAACTGGTAGCAGAAATTCCAGCTGGCCCTGCCCATCCAAGTTTTGAAATAAAGTAGTCCTATTTCAGGTGCAACACAGGGCTTTCCTCCTGGCCATGCCCACCATATCATGCCCACAGGGTAGATAGTAAAAAAAAATGGAGCCCACCACTGCACATAACCCACCCACCCCCCAGGCAAATATCCATGAACTGTAGCTTTACTGTGAAAACTTATAAAGGTCTCTTCAGAAATAAACTCTGTTGAGTTCAGTAAGACTACTCATAGGTAAGTATTGTGAGCTTTGCAGCTTCTATTTGGCAAATGTACTTCAGCTGATCTGACATGTTTTTCTATTTGCATCTAAATTGGTCTGGAATAAATGCATAGTTAGCATTCCCTCTGTATCAAACTACATTATTCCTGGAGCTCATTAGTTTAAATATTTAAAGCACAACATAGAAAAAGCTCATTCAAAATGAATTATGTTATAGGAGCAGAATTATGTGAATTTAAAGTACCACATGCATTATTTCATAGAAGCCAAAGTTAGCAGAGAATGAGACCTCATTATAAAAAACAGCCCGCATATAGTCTCAGGACGCCCCCAGAAGAAGAGATTGGTAAACCACCTCTGTGTATTCCCTACCTAGAAAACTCCAGAAAGGATTGCTGTAAGTGAGAATTGACTTGGCTGCATGCGATTATTATTATCAAGCAATAAGTAAGTAGTTCAAAAGCAGCTTGTGATGTCAAAGGAAAATAAGCCAAAAATCCTCATGCAGGGCACACAAGCTCAGATGTCAGTGTGTGCAGTAGGATTTCTGATTAAAG
Source organism: Furcifer pardalis (assembly GCA_030440675.1). Lineage (NCBI taxonomy): Eukaryota > Metazoa > Chordata > Lepidosauria > Squamata > Chamaeleonidae > Furcifer > Furcifer pardalis. The sequence continues at coordinate 113,114,851 of CP126890.1, read as the reverse complement.
TAATTTTTTGGAATAGTAGCCGTGTTAGTCTGTGGTTCAGGCATATCATATCATTTTGTTTTGTTTTCTGATTAAAGTAATTATTCCTCTAAGTTTTGTGTTGCTGGAAATTCTGGACCTAGCTTATAGTTAAAGTCCATCTTCCAGCACACACATGTCTTTAAGTTGGCTAACAGGCTAAATCGCAGGATAACCTTCAAAATGGTGCCTATTAAATTGAGAAAATGGAATAGAGTAGAGCTAATAGGTGCGTTATACATTGAAAAGAGAAATTCAGACAATTCTGAGTGCAGTAATAACATACGCATATTTTCTTTTAATTTTGCTCTCATGAGCTTGTTCGCCTCAGAAGCATTGTAAAACCAATGAAATATTGAAACTAATCAAACTACAGAATTGTCTACCACTATTTTATTCCTAATGTGACTGTATTTTGCCATAGCAGTGCCGTGCTGTTCAGAAGCAGCTGAAACGGCTTTTTTTTGGTACATTTGGATATGCTTAGTCCCTGATGCATTTATGCAATAAGCTAGATCATTGTAATGCTGGGTACTATTAAAGCTTTCACCCAGAGCTTTTTTGTTGTTGCAGCTCATGTGTTATTATAATATTATTGCCATTGTTATTAACGTTATTACAGAAATTACAGTAAAATACTGTTCCAAATCAAACTCTATTTTTTTTTGATCAGGCAGCATAGACAGTCCTCTGAGTCAGTAGAGGAATTATTATTAAGTAGAGGTCTCTGTCCCAGCTCCTGCCAACCTAGCAGTTCAAAAGCAAGAAATTGCAAGTAGATAATAGGGAAGGTAAACAGCATTCTGTGTGCCTGCCACATGACCAAGGAAATGTCTGCAAACGCAGACAGCGCTGGCTTTTTGGCTATGAAACGGAGATCAGCACTGAAACCTAGAGTTGTATATGACTGGCTTTCGAGCAAGGATGACTTTTACTTAGAGGTCAGTTCAAAGTGCTGGTGATGACCTTTATGGCTTGTGTCCAAGCTATCCGAAAGACCATATCTCTTCATAGAATCCATAGTCCCAGAGATCCTTAGGAGACAGTCTTCTCTCTCTCTCTCTCTCTCTCTCTCTCTCTCTCTCTCTCTCTCTCTCTCTCTCTCTCTCTGCTACTTTTGCAGGCATAGTTGATGGAGACTTGAGAGAAGGCCTTTTTGGTGGTTGCTTCCAATTTATGGAATTCCCTCCCATGTGACATTACTTTTACCCTCTCCTTACAGTCAGTAGATGAAAATCTTCCTTTTTAAACTGGCCTGTGATCTGTGAAAGCCCTAGCACAGGAGTTTGCAACCTACGGCCCATGGGCTGGACCTGGTCTGTGGCGCTGTTTCATGTGGCCTGCCACCCTTGCTCCTGCCCCCGCCACCAGCAGAAGTGATGAAAACAGCTGAAAATGTGTTGTAAATGGACCTTCAGCTGTCATAAACATATTTATGACAGCCGCAGACTCGTTTTACAGTAGCATTTACGGTGGGGAGGGGACCACGTGTCTGGGCCGTTCAGTTGTCTGAGGGGGTGTGGTCTGGCCCATGGTGGGAAAACATTGAGAACCCTTGCCCTAGGAGGAATGAAGTTTTTAGTAAGGAATGCAGCATATCTTTTTATTATGTGTTTTATAAAAATTGCTTCAATTTATTTTAACTAGTGACATTTTAAAATACGTAAGTTTGATTCTATTTTAATATTAATACAGTACCTTAATGTAATGGGACTTTAAACCAGTGTGCATTTTACGGGTTGTATGCTTCCTTGAGCCCCTCCACCCATGTCACCCACTTCAGCAAGGGGTGATCCCTGGTTGAAGAAATTCTTATGGGAACTAGATGGTTGATGACTGGTCTGTCCATACCACAACTATTCTAAGCAACGTCCTTTCAGTGAAGGAATGTGGCACACTGAAGCAGTTCACAGCCTGCAGGATAATCCACATAATGGCAGTCTCAGTGTTGCATCTGGTACTTGACAAATGTAACTTGTAGTATATTCGCCTGCAAACACTAACAAAAGAGTGGGTTGTATGAATGAATATATTGTTTCTGTATTCTTGGAAACTTGGCTTTAACACACAGAAGTTTTACTTGTACTCATATCTGACCATTTCAGTTCATAGTTCTGTACTGAAGAAAATACAGTATAGCTAACTATCATTTTATTGCAGGGCCGGAGCCAGGGTGGGCTTGCCCCCCTTGAGTTAGCAGTTTGCCCACCCTGGCAAAGTGTGGTTTCCCATAGGAATGCACTGAAAAGAGGCTTTGTTGTCTATCCTAAAAAGAATATTTGCCTACCCACATCTAGAATCCTGGCTTTGGCCCTGTTTTATTGTTTGTCACATTGAGTTCTACAAGTATCTTCCAGTGTGGACAGAAAGTCACCTGGGATCTATTAGTAGCTGACTATCTCAATTGCACTAGATCAGTAAAGGTTACTAACCAGGTTTTAAAAAATATATAAATAATAAAGGGTTTTCTCTGTCTAAACAAGGTTGCTTAAATGCTTGTAGTATCCAAGCATGGACTTCCTGTAACAGAACTAGGAGCTCAGTTCACTTTGGGTACTAAAAAAAATTAAGTTCCAAATATGCTCAGAGAGGCACTCTGTTGTGCAATTCTAAGAATTAAGCATTTTGCACCTGTCTTTGGTGGCTAGATGGTGATGTTCAAGTAATTCAGGGTGAGGATTCTTCTACTATAATGAGATATACTGTAAATGTAATAACAAAATTTTTAAAATCTCTCTATTGCTGTAGTTTGTATAAAAGCCCTCATTTTGCAGTTACAAATTTTTTATTAAATGATCCCAAATATAAAATTTTAACAGGTCATTGTCTTGGAGAGTTCTACACTCTTGCAGTAAAACTAGTAGAACACAATCACTTTTAACAGCAAGCCTGGCTTGCAGCTACCATGAATGGTAGCCAGCAAGGAAGCCTATTTTCAATTGGTGTGATGGAAATTGGGTTTGCAGTAAATAATTTCATAGAATCATAGAATAACTGAGTTGGTGGAGGCCTATGGTGTTAAGTCCAACCTCCTGCTCTATGAAGGAATCAAAATCAAAATATATCTGAAAGATGGTTATCTAGTTTTTTCTTGAATGCCTCCAGCACTGGAGCCCTCGCCTGGTACGTGCTGGTATATCGGTCAATTGGGCTTTGTCTCACCCCGTCTTTGCCTCTGGTGCCCTGGGGTGCCAATAGCAATGTATGGGATTCCCCCCCAACCAAACCCCCCAAATATGGTCCCCCACCACTCCCTGTCCAGCACCTTCCCATGGTGCCCTGCACACCCCTGGCCCTCACCACCTTCCAAGGTAATTGGCTCCATTGTCATACTACTCTCAGAGTTAAGATCTCCCTCTCCCTCCTGATGTTCAATATCTGGTTCCCTGTAGTTTGAGGCTGTTATTACATGTCCTGTGCTCTGGGATGATCAAGAACAGATCCTGCCCCTCCTCTTTAAGGCTGTATTTCAAGCATTTAAAAGTGCTGTCATATCCCCTCTCTGTCTTCTTCTCTCAAAGCTAAGCACACCTGGTTCATCCAGTCTTTCCTCATAGGATTTGGTTTCCAGTCCTCTGATCATTCTTCTACATTTCATTATTATGCAGTTTAGATTTCTTCCTTCATGGACTTCACGCCTTGTTCAAAGGAGATTTTCGAATCACATCAAAAGATGAATGGGTGTTTGCAGATATGGACCTCTTACACAAAGTTGTTGCCCCTGCAATCAGGATGTCATTGAAGCTTCATCAGGCAAGTTTTCCCCATGATATGATTCAGTAGCTCAAGTCCTAAATGTATGTATGTATCTAAACATTATAATGGAATATGTCCAATACAAATTAGCTTCTCCTCCTCCTATGTCTAGGCCAAGGGTCTGCAAACTTGGCTCTCCAGGTGTTCTTGGACTTCAATTCCCAGAAGCCCAAGTCAGCACTCCTGCTGATCAAGGTTTCTGGGAACTGAAGTCCAAGAACAGCTGGAGAGCCAAGTTTGCTGACCACTGGTCTAGGCTGACATGAAACTGCCAAAATGAAGGCACCTTTTGGTGAGTTTATTCTGCAGTTCCTTTCACCTGAACTAGTGTGAGAAGGAGCAGAAGTAGAAAAATCCATACAAAGTTTTTTTATTTCTTTTTTCTCAAATTTTTGCTTATGGAAGAAAAATAATCTAAGGGCTGCATTCTGCACTTTCTAGCAACAAACAGCATTTCCTAGCAGTTTACTTGCATCCAAACTCCTCACATGGTCAATTAATCCATCAGCTTTATATAGCAGAAATTGTTGAGGTCAGTTCTTTTGCAGGCTGTTCTCCTCCTGTGTATTTCCATGTGCGTTCTACCATTGGTGCACTCTGGATTATTGGATGCTGGTTTCTAGACAAAATTCAAATCCATTTACTGTCCTGCATTCTAAAGGAGCAAACCATTACAGTGATATCTTGCTAGCTTATTGCTAAAGGAGGTTTCCATGTAAGTCCAGTGTACTTCACAGAAGCCTCACAAAAGATAGCGGTGTTCAGTGGAGTTAAACTAGAACCAGATTTCATAGCCAGAAATGTACAATTGTTAAACAGAGTCCAGGTGAAAAAAAGAACATAGGGCTATGTCTGTAAAATAACTTCTGTGTATGTAGCAGAATTCAGTGATTCAGTGCAACTTCATGTTGAGATGAATGCCTTAAGGCGATGTATACGTGTAGAGTTTTACAATATTTGATGCACTGAAACAGATTTTGGAACTTTTTTTTGTTTCTTTGTCTGCTTATTAATTCTACAACCTAAATCTAATATATTTTAATGGAGGAAAACTGAAGCATTAGCAAAATTCTATTTCTGTTCCAGCACTAGCTCATCTATTTTTGTGCTCCTTTGGCATGGCACCACATGTACACAACTAGTTGCACACTAGAAAGTGCTGGATTTCCCTTTGCTCATTGCCTGGAACTGGATAATGTCCATGAGTGCAGTATCATTTGTGTTAGTGGAATGATATCTGACTTCATCTCATAAAGTAATCACATGTCATTCCAATAGTTTCAAGATAATTCATTACAATCCATTTAAATCTATGAGAGATTTGTCACTGATTTCATTGTAGTGTACGTTCCACTTTTCTGGGCATTGAAGGTGGTAGTAAAATTCCCTTTGCCCTTAACTCCTTTCCCTTTAATCATGTTGATTTTAAGTTGAGTCTCCTCTCAGCTAAAGTAAACAATTTTCTTATAAACGTTTTGGAGAACAGAATTGTGTATCATGCTGCTGATGACCTACTTCTCTTTACATAACTTTCTGATCATAGCCATGCTTTCCCCTTTAATACCAGGACCAGTTTACCTGTCCAGATGAATACGAGGACCCTGCTGTTCTTTATGAAGCAATTCAGTCCTTTGAAGAAAAAGTTGTGATTTGTCATGAAGGTGATCCTACCTGGCGAAGTGCTATCCTCTCCAACAAAGAGGAGCTGCTCACCTTGAGGCATGTAGTGGAAGAAGGGACAGATGAATATAAAATTATTATGCTCCATAAATGCTACTTGAGCTTCAAAGTTATCAAGGTACCACAGCTGCCCACTTCTCATTGTTCCACTGTTAAAATTCTATGAAGGTAATGGTGGTTTTGCAATACCAGTAGATAAGTTGAATTTTAAAAATGATTAAAAAGGTGCAGACTGACAATGAAAGACTTTGAAGAACAGCTGTTGGGATTCAAGAATCTAGACAATACTTTAACTTCTCTCTCGCCATGACTTTAGCCAGATTGTACTAACTTTAGTGCCCCCTAAACCATTTCTCTTGCATTGCTGATTAATTGAACAGCAGATTTTAGTGCTCCTTTCTTTAAGGTGTCTTGCTGAAGCATTCACAGTTTATTATTTATTCTTTATTTATTTAATCAAATTTCTATTGCTGCCCAACTTGGCAATGACTCTGGGTGGCTAACAAAAATTAAAAACAATATTAAAATTAACTAAAAACCCTTAAAAACTCCATTAAAAGTTAAAATAATTTACCCCACCCACCTCATTCATTAAAAGAGAGAGAGAAATCTTAATTATAAAAGCCAGCAGGTAGGGGTCACCCCTCCATTGGTGCCCCACACCTGCCCTGCCAGCCAGGTTTTCAGTTCTTTCCTAAAGGACAGCAACTCCATCTGGAGACGCAGAACAATTGGCAGAAGGTTCCATAGGGCCCGAGCAGACACAGAGAAGGCCCTCCTTCTGGTGCTAGAGAGATGAGCTTCCCCAGCAGATGGCACAATGTGAGAGCCTCTCCGGTCTGCTCTGGTGGGATGGAGAGATGTTCTCAGGGTGACGTGATGCAGTCTCTTAAGTATCCTGGCCCACTAACATGTAGGGCTTTAAAGGTCATTACCAGCACCTTGAATTGCACCCAGAGGCACACCAGTGCAGCTCCTGAAGCAGTGGTGAGGCACCGGTGTACTGCCCGTATCCCATCACCACCCAAGCAGCAGCATTCTGGACCAGTTGCAGGTCATCAAGTGCAGCCCCATGTAGAGTGCATTGCAATAGTCCAGTCTGGAGGTGACCAGAGCATGTGTGACCATCAGCAAGGAGTCCTGGTCCAGGAGCGGGCGTAACTGGCATATGACATGAAGTTGTGCAAAAGCCCTCCTAGCCATGACTGTCACCTGCTCATTGAGCAGGAGTCGTGAGTCCAGGAGGACCCCCAGATTACACAACAGGTCTGTTTGGGGCAAAATAGTCCCAACCAGAACCAAAGATGGTAGCTCCCGAGATAACGTGGGGCCCTCAACCTGTAGCCACTCAGTCTTGCTGGGATTCAGTTGTAGCCTGTTGTCCCCCATCCAGATCCCAACAGCCTCCAGACACCTGGAAAGGACTCCCACTGCATCACATGGATCACCACAGGCTGACATGTATAGCTGAGGATCATCAACATACTGATGATACCTCACTCCGTGGGAACTGATGATCTCCCCCAGTGGTTTCATGTAGATGTTAAATAGGAGAGGAGAGAGCCCTGAGGCACCCCATATTGCAGAAGCCTAGGGCTGGATTTCTCACTCTCCAACCACACCGACTGAGTCCAGCCCCTCAGAAATGAGGCAAACCAGGACCACACAGTGCCCTGGATCCCCAATCCTCAGAGCTGTTCTAGGATACCATGGTTCATGGTATCGAAAGCTGCTGAGAGGTCAAGAAGAGCAAGGACGGACCTCCATTCCGCTCCCGCCAGAGATCATCCAACAGCATGACCAATGCAGTCTCAGTACCATATCCGGACCCGAATCCTGACTGAAAGGGGTCCAGATAATCTGCCTCATCCAGAACCACTGGATGCTGCACCACTGCCTTCTCCACAACCTTCCCTTCTCAGCTGCTCTGCATGCGTCCTAATACCTGTTTCCTTACTCTGAACATAGCTTCATTTTTGGGTTGCAACCTTGACTTGCAAGGTCTCTTTTGAGCTTTTATAACCACCTGTCTACTTTTCAATGCAGCTCAGAATTGTTGACAAAAAGTTGCTGATGAAAGGATTGCTCTGTATTTGAATCAAGACTAGTGTGTGCTGTGATAGTATAGAGCTGTCATTGTGCATCAATACATTTTCCACCCTCCAAGGTTTTATATCCTTCCTCCTCCCTTTGGCAAACAGATGAACATATGTTCTCTGTACTTCCTAAAGACTATTCCCTCTATTTGTATGAAACAACTCAGTGATTGAAGTCTAACTATGCTATATAAACAAAAATAAACTTTTCTATACATACACACACAAATTGAATCCAGAAGACCCACCAATACTGTACTTAAAACAGGGGTTCCCAATCTTTTGACGCCAGGGGCCGGGTCACACTCTCTCAGTCAGCTTCAAGGGCCGGACAACTATTTTGCCCTGCCTGCATGATGGGGGTGGCCATTTTGTCCCAACAGCTTCATAGGGGCAGTCATTTTGTTTCTTGAATGCCCTTGGAGGGGTGGGGGGGTACATGAAATGGTGCCTTGGGCCAGATCTGGCCCACAGGCCTTAGGTTGGGAACCACTGACTTAAAATACCCAGAATAACTGCTGAGAGGACTGAGGTCTGGATGTTTTCTTATGGGAAGTATAAGCATTTGTCCTGTGGTTTTGTTTTCCTGTAGGTTAACAAGGAGTGTGTCAGAGGTCTCTGGGCTGGACAACAACAGGAACTGATATTTTTACGGAATTGTAACCCAGAGCGGGGAAGCATCCAGAACAATAAGCAGGTCTTGAGGAACCTGATTAATTCTTCATGTGACCAGCCCCTGGGATATCCTATGTATGTTTCCCCTTTGACCACCTCATACCTAGGGACCCACAGACAGCTAAACAATGTTTGGGGTGGCCCAATAAGCCTGGACAGCATCAAAGCCTGGTTCAGGACGAAGTGGCTTAGGTAAGCACAAGGAAGCCAGTGTACTCTAAGGAGTTACTGGAATAAATAACTTTGTTCACCTTTCGATGGATATTTTAAAGCAGGGGTGGGAAATGTGTGGTCTCATATTTTCTAGTTTTTAGCCTGACTTCCAAAGGCCTCTGCAAATGATCCATTCAGATCTCCAAAGACTCATCTGAGCCTACTCTAGTGTTCCCTCTTGTATTAGCTATATGGCCTTTGTACAGATTCTCTTGTTCTGCTGGGAGACACACTAAGCCAGGGTGCCAATTTTTTCCTGCCAGGGGCCTGACCCTGCCCCCACAGTAAGCTGTGCGGGCCAGTCACATGGTTCCTCCCGCTGGCAGCACGTGAAATCATGTCACATTTCCAGGCATTTCCCCCTCTTCCAATGCTTCCCTTGGAGGAGGGAGCATTGGGGGAGCATTTTTGCACCCTTGTTAAAAAAAAAGTTGGCATGTTTTCGGTATCAGGAGTGGCGTCAGAGCACTTCCATCGTCGGCTGCAATCCTGGCCATAGTTCGTTGTTTGTGCATCCCCACACTATAAACAACACCTTGTTGCTGGTTTTACCCTTATTTAAGAGGGCTCTTGTTTTTGTTAATTAAAGTGTAATAGATGGCCACCTATCTATTGCTTTACTTCAGTGATTCCAATCAAGACTCATTCATGCCTGCTGAACCTGTTTAGTTTTTATTATATTTGGGAAAGTTCCTAATTAATAGATAGTCTCTTTGTGACTAATGTATAAAACTCATGACCAGTTTTCTCCCTCTTTTTTGAAAATTTCTTCACTCCTCACTGCTCAACTTCTTTTTTCATACCCGAGTCCTTTGCACCGCCCATGAATCTCACCATGTCTTCCCACGTTATGCTTTTCAGTAATTCAGATGGCTTCTGACTGAAAATAAATGTCATGACATTAATTACATAAAATAAAAATGGTCTGTGATAAGTACAATGCAAACCATTCAACCAAGTGAACAATCTGCCTCACTTTCTGTTAACTGCCGTTCTTGTGATGCTCATCATTATCAAACCATACCCACCTACCTGCCCACCCTCAATTTCAGTGGTGCTGAAACTATCCTTTCTCAAGTACTATTAAAAATGGGGAAAGTACAGTAGTTCACAATTATAAGCAGGGTTAATTAGCTTAGTCATACGAACTTCCCAACATGTTGTGAGGTAACCATGAAAAAAGATATTTCAATATAGGTTCTGTATTGGATTAAAATAGATGGACAAACTGAAGGATTTTGAATTTGTTGAGCCAATCAAAGAAATAAGACACCTGAAGGGGTGAGAGGCCAGTGGTGTAGCTTCCTCAATTTCAGTCCTGGATTTAGTAATCTGACACTCCCCACCACCATCTATGAAAGAAACTAAATGTTGTACTGTATTTCATTTGGTGAAACACTGCTAATATTTCTCATGTTCCAACTGCATCCGTCTATCATTGGGTAACCGCTTCTAAATTCCTGAAACATAACATTAATAATTCTCAAACAAAACTGGCTGACTACACTGATGTAATGGAAAAAAGAAAAGGGCAAGATATATCTTATAAAAATGCTTAGAAATTGCATTAAGGGTCAGCCATACTCCTATGTGAAGGTTTTTCAGAAATGTTAGTGATTTCTTGTGTACACCAGTGAGCAACCATATACCTCCACCTTTCCTGAATATGCTCAAGCCACATGTCTCAATTGTTGAACATATGAGATCATTTAACCTCCCCCCTTCGTCAACTCTCTATTTTTAGCCTTGGTCTGCCAAAGAAATGTAAAACAACTAAGGGAATAAAGGCAACCTTTTGTAGTAGGGTGTGTCTAATGAGGTCCCCCTCCCCTTGTGTGCTTGCTTCTCCAAACAGGATGCGGAAAGACTGCCATCCAAGCCACAACAGTGGAGGAAACCCTGAGGAAAGAGTGAGTGGAAATGGATCCTCTTCCAGCTGCAACCCCGCTAATAATTCAAGCCAGAGCTGCAGTTTACAGCACACAAGGAATAGCACACCACAGCCCCCGCCCACTTTGCGAGTTGCTCCGTTCCCAGGTAATTATACTAATGCTTTATTTATTTATGGACAGTAGTTATATGCTGTCCAATAATGAAACCTCTAACAAAAAGTGGAAAATAAATGTTAAGAACAGGTAAGTAGAAGGGTTAAATGATAAAACTGAATGCAGTGTGAAGCTGCTGCTGCTTCTGCTGCTGCTTCTGCCATATCCAAATCTGAATACTGTACTGGCAATCCTCATGGTGATCAGCCATGAAGACTGTCCTTATAATATAATGCAGTGGTTTTTCATCTGCCTTCTGCATCGCAGTGTGACCCACTGATCTAGTTCCATGAGTCTTAGGTCCTGAGCTCTTTTGGCACACAAAGTCCTCATTGGCCCCAGGTCAATATTGATGAAGCTGCTGCCCTCCATCATGATGGTTTCAAGTGGGATTTAATCCACTTGGGGACCGTCACCCTTCCCTGTGGACTTTGGCACCCAAGCTGTTAGTCCTCAGATTTGTCAGGTTAATTAACCACTGCCTGACACATAGTGTTGAGTCACTGATAGTATGGTCAATTCTATTACCATAACAGGATGCCATAGCAGACTGGAGTGTGAAGCTAGTGACAAGAAATTAGCCTATCTGAAATTATGTCTGAAAGTTCTACTGTTCTTAAAGTTAGACCCACAAATATCAAAGAGATCAAAGACCCACTAACATATTCTAACAATGAAAATGGCATATGAGAGAAAGATGTCTTGCAAGAAACATGGTCCCAAGTAGGCTTACTTACATTAGCATGCTTTGTTGCTCCTAGCCCTTGCGATAGATACAGATGATCCAGGAGCTGCTTAACTATGACCATTAAAAGTTAGCAGAGCTGTGTTTTAACCTGGTTGTGCAGAGAATTCCACAGTTGTGGAATAGTTAATGTACATATTCACCTGCCCTTCCAAAAATTTTGTAGTCAAATAGATGACCTTGGATGATTTCAGGCAGTTATAGTAGAACATGCATGAAAGCCAAGGGGATGGTTACCTTCATATGTTAGGTTTTTTTCAGATGTTGCAGTACTCCATTACACAATTTCAGAGTAACCATTAGCTGCACACTGCATATTCAGAGGAGAAAGGGGACAATCCTATTTGATCACTGCAACGATAGTTCAGAGGTTTGGTAGTTAGTTCAGGTTTGGTAGTTAGTCAGATTGTTCAGAGGTGCCTTTCTATGGAGCCAGAATCTGGACATTCCTCAGTTAAATATTTAATGTTATTGTCTCCCCATCTGCAAAATCCAATTAGAAGTGTTTATGACCTTTGAGTAAGATCAGGTACAAGGAGGAGATAGATGTGTCAAGAAAGTGTTCACAGATGAGATTTTTATTCTTATGTATCAGGAAGAATAGAATTATTTATGTACAACTATGGGTGGTCTACTATATAACATTGTAACCACCATGAATTAGAAATGAATATGGATTTATGGCCAGTGGTCAGTTAAGGAGTTTAAATTGTGAGCAGATGTTTGGCTACATGTTGTTGTGTACACTAGCATACCAGAATCCCTTATCCTACTTTCTTGCTTTTTGTTTTGAGAAATTAGCTTTCAAATGGTCAGTAGACTCAACCAGAAATTAAATGTAATCCAGATCTGGAACTTCAAGGAACTGATGTTCAAAAAAGGTGTACAGCTAGAAGAGCACTTAGGTGTGAAAGCCTGCATCTAATTACTGAAATACTCTTTATTGCTCTTCTAAAGCGCAAAAACATATGAGGCTGTATGTTCAAAGGAGCACTAAATAGCTTTTCACCTTTCTAATAGGAATCACAGGACCTTTATACAGGATCCACAGCTTACTATATGAGTTCTGAAAATACAACTTGCAAAACAATGATCGTACATGAAATAGTACAAATATTTACTAATAATTTACTAGTGGAATAGTATTTACCAGCTAGCTGTATGTAATTGATAATATTAAAGAAGAGAAGAACTGAAAAGATTTGTACATCCATTCTTAATAATGTTTGGAAAAGAGAGTGAGGGCAAAGACAAAAGTGTAAAATTGGAAATTACTGACATTTACTAGCAGTGCTCATCTTCATTTACAGCCAAAGAGCCAGCACTGTCTGCATCTGCAGACATTTCTGTGGTCATGTGGCAGGTATGACTAGATGCCAGAGCACATGGAACACTGTTACTTTTCCCAGCAAAGCAGTACCTATTTATCTACTTGCAATTTCTGCTTTTGAACTGTTAGGTTGGCAGGAGCTGGGACAGAGACAGGAGGTCACTCCATCGTGCAGCACTCTTGTCTCAAACTGTTGATCTGCCAACCTTTAGTTAAGATCAGTTTAGGCACTACCCTCCTCCCTCTAGAAGCTCTCTCTCTCCACTGGCCATGGCCATGTATATTCCTTCCGTGTGTGCCTGGAGGCATTTCGAAAGGCTGCTTCTCAGGTGAGCTTGGACTTAACTAGTGCTATGAAGTAGCTGAGGAATCTCCTGAAAGAAAATTGTCTCCAGATTTTGCATAGTTGTCAGGAGCGAGGACAGGATCTTCATCTTTGGATGTGCAGTGATCACTTTCATTGTGAAACATTGATCTCAGCTGTTGTGTGGGATAGAAAATCTACTTATACTCCAAGCCACCTTTGAGGAGTTCATTCTGCAGTTCTTTTTGCCTGGCCTAGTGTGAGAAAGATTAGCCAACAACACAAGGTTGCCGATGCCAGGGTACGCCCAATTGTGGTTCAAAAATACCACAGTCTTCAAGGAGGTTGCTTCGCAGGTCTATTCTGCAGTAAAATATGTCCCATTTCCCTGGATGAGGATTTCATACAGTCATAAATACACTCAGTCTCTCTGTGTGTGTCTCATTTACTCACTCAAATACAGATAAAAACATGCAGTCTGAATTTGCACTTTCGAGGGGAACTAGGGAACATGTAACCGCTAGGTGTCATTGTACCCTCATTCCCATCAACCCCAGCAAGCCTGCTTAAGGTTGAGGGATGACAATCATAGCAGCTCATCTGCATCTGGAAGCCATGAGTTCTTCACCTGTGCACTTCAGAGCAGATGAACCAGGGGGTGACCTCATCTCTGCCATGATCACACTGAGATTGGCTTTGCGAGGAGTGGTGTCAAAGGTCACAAAATCAGGAGATTCCATCAGAGTTTTACATTCATGTCCCTTATTTCATATGAGCTTGCATGAATGAATTATAGATTATACTGTTACTGGAATATTTTCATTTTAATAATGGAGAATTATTTAGAGAGCCTCTGAATGACCTCTATTACTTTGATTGTTACATTATAATGAGAGCTAGTCTCTCCCTCTTTTTATACCTTAAGGAAATGCTGCACAGTCAAGATCTCACTCTTGCAACTCCTGGTAATATTTTCATTGGAATTAAGCACTCAGAATCATCTTCTCCAGCCCTGTGCTTTATTCTGTAATATTTGATAAGAGCTGTTTTGATGCATTATCATGTGGCAACCTGTGCCTTCTTGCAAAGCCCATAAGCTGATTCATTTGTAGAAGCTGTGTGTCACTGCCTTAAATTAGAGCTGTAATATGGTAGCTCTATACAAAGATCTTGCTTTGGTACATTGTTAAAGAGCAGGCAGAGATCTGGACAGTAGTCATGTGATTCCTCAACATTTATTCCCACAATAATTTGGTGCGTTGAGAGGTAGATGGAGCAGCTCATTTCAGAGACATACACATATCACTGGTGAGCTTCCTGGATGAGTAGTTTCTGAAGCCATGTCATATCAGGTCTATCACAATATCCAGTTCTTTCAACTGATGTCCTCTACTAAACCACTATGCATATAGTGCTAGAGGGCAAGGACTTCAAGACCATAGGAAATGAGGATCTTTCCCCCCTTTGGGAAGAACTGTCAAAATTTGGCAGTGCAAAATCTGGTAGGGGAAAAAACAAACAAGATCTAGATCCATGATGGTGAACCTTGGCACTCCAGATGTTCTTGGACTTCAATTCCCAGAAGGCTAAGCCCCCATGATCCCACACAAATTGGTTTACTGCGATTCCTCCAGCCGGCACCTCCCTCGTCACTCCCGGAAGCCTTTTTTTACTCCAAATTTGATGTGAACATGGTATCTGTTTTTTAGGCTCCTTAGTAGGAACTATTCCGTGAATTGGATAATGCAAGTAATAATGTTGATGTTAGTGGCATCCGATAATGTATTGGCATGTGTTGTTTTTATCTAGAATAGGGGTTCTCAACCTATTCTAGCCACGGGCCAGACTAGTAGTCTCTCCCAGTAAATGCTGCCATAAAACATGTCCGTGGCTGTCGTAAACATATTTCAAACAGCTGTGGGCACATTTATAGCTGTTGTAAACACGTCCACTTGTTTCCAGTGGTGGCTGCAGTGACATGGGTCACATAAAATGGTGCCATGTGCTGAGTATGGCCCACGGGCCATAGGTTGAGAATCCCTGATCTGGACCTTTGAGACATTTTCAATGGAATTGTAACTGACTTAATGCAGCTTAAGTATATTTATTGCATTTCTTTCTTTTTTGTGAGCCCTTTGAGCTCAATGTAATGATGGAAAATGCAGTGCGCAAAATGGCTATGACTATTAACAAATGGATCTATAGTACTAACAACTGTGGTGTCAGAAAACCTTGGCATTCACTTTTCTTCCGTTGTCTGGATAACAAAGCCTGGAATGCATACATATTGCTTTTGAAATCAAATTTCAAAGCAGCATGGAGAAAGCAGCAAATGCCACATGTTAAAAGTGCCCTGCTGTGTCTGTTACAGAGAAGTGAGTGTTTGCTCAAGCAGATGGTCTATGCATTCAGTGCTGATGTGTTTGGTATCTGAACAAATCATGTATAAGGAAAATATTATTGCTAGTCAGTTAAATGACTCCTACTGCTCCTTTGGCAGCTTTTTTCCAATTCAGTGACTGCCACTCAAGGGACTTCTAGAGGAAAACTGTGGCTTCTCTTCGGTCACAAGGATAAAATTTATGAAGAGTAAGATACTAGTGTTTTTGAAACAGGTCAGCTCATTACTGCTTTCTGCACTGATATAGAATTATATTTTCAAATCTTTGAGTGAAGACTAGAATGATACTGTTTAAACTTGTTTCATGGTTGTATAATAAAGTTCACACTTCCATTTTCTGTGATATAACCTGTCCCCTTTTCCAATGTAATCTTCTCACATCACTTCTGTGTTTCTTACTGAGAAAGTAAGATGATGATAATGATAATGAAGCAGAAGCAGCAGCAGCAGCAGCAGCAAGTCAATTCTAACTTATCCTAACCCCTTTTCAGAGTTTTCTAGTTGGATAGTTCTCAAAAGTGGTTTATCATTCCCTTCTTCTAGGGTTGCCCTGGGACTGTGTAACCTGCCCAGGACAGCATAGATTGGCTCTTTTGGGATGCACAGCAGGGAATCAAACAGCCAGATGCCTTATTCACTGAGCTATCCAGCTAGTTAAGTCAGTAAATAGGTACTGGGAATTTTATATCAGAAATCCTATTTCAGGTTAAATATTTCAGTGCTGAATTAATCTGGTTTAGTTCCATTTATCTTAGTTATTCATACCTTACATTCCATCCATTTAAATCAGTGATGATGTTAGTGCAGGATTTCAGTGAGGGTAACTTTCTCTGGAAGGGGCCTCGGTGGCTTAGGGGTTAAGATGCTAAGCTTAATGACTGGAAGGTTGGCAGGCCATCAGTTTGATATCTGGATGCTATGTGATGGAACAAGCACCTGTCATCTGTTCCAGCTCCTGCCAATCTAGCCATTTGAAAATAAGAAATTCGACAAGAAAGGTAACCGTGTTCCATGCACTCTGCTATCTAGCCATGCCTGTTATAGGACCATTAAAAGGTATATATATGTGCAAATGGCACTGGCTCTTTGGATGAAACTGCCCCCTAGAATCAGGCTTTTGAGCAAGGAAGATCTATACCTTTACTAACTTTCTTTGGACCAGGACTAATGGATTAATATTTATGTAATGCTATGTTAGCTTGTGGCTATTATCTATTAGATTGTCCTTTTACTGAATTGTTGTACTTTAGGTACATACTTAGCGCCAAGTCTCACTGAAAACCATTTTCTCCTGAGCAATATCCTTCAAAACAATGTGCTTGTTTTGCTTGACAGATAAACTGAATGATGTCATCTGCAAGTCAATCAGATTGTCAGTCAGGTTATTATCTTCTATAACTCTAATGCTGTTTCAGATATTCAGAATAAAAAGATTGTTTAACACTCCTTTGTTATATGTGAATCTATGTAGTGTGGGAAACTTCCTGCTTTATCCTAGCTGGATAGAAGCAACTTGCTTTAAAGCAGGGGTTGCATTTACGACAGCTGTGGATGTGTTTACGGCCGTTTTCACTGCTTCTGACAGTAGTGGCGGTGGGAGTGAGGGCAGTGGGCCAGATGATTTGGCACATGGGCTGGATCTGGCCCACAGGACGTAAGTTGCCAAACCCTGCTTTAAAGATATTGCTGGAGAGAAAGTTTCCCAAAATAATTTTCATAATCTCTCTCTCTCTTCTTCTCTTTTTCCAGGCAGGGCAAAATTGAGGAGTCAGTCTGTTCAGACACACACAGCTCTAAATCAATGTCCCCCTCGTTCAAGTCATTCTGGTCCAATCATAGAAGGTCACCACCCGTTCATCAAGACTTCAATTTCAGCTCATGAAATGGCCCCAGGGCTTGGTGGCAGCCATCTTTCCATCCATAATTCAGCAACCTCTGTGTTCTCCCAGAATCATGCCATTCCTACCCTGGGTCAGCTCACTGTACAAGAGAGAGCTAGCGCTCTGCTGAGATCTAGTCTGGCCTCTTCCACCAGCTCAACCCTCAGCCTATTGTTTGGCAAGAGGAGTTTTTCAAGTGCTTTGGTCATTTCTGGGCTCTCAGCTGCTGATGGAGGAAATACCACCGATACCCAGTCATCCAGCAGCGTTAACATTGCATTAGGACCATCTGCTAGAGCAGCAAGTCGCACTATGCAGGAAACCACACGGGTAAGAGTAGTAGTCATCATCTTCATTGACTTGTTATGTTGTCCGATTAGTCAAGTCATCAACACAAGCATATTCTCTATCATCTAAAAACTTTCAAGAATGCTAACGAATAAAGACTTGGATCATGGGTCGTCAAATTACAGCCCATGAGCCAGATCTAGCCCATGGCATAAAATAATATGGCCTGAACCCTTGCTGTGGCCACCACTGCCACGATCCTTGTCCCCTCCGCTTGGCTTGGTGTGTTCCTGCTGGTGCTCTGTAGTAGGGTGGATGTGGTGCTCTGTAGCAGGGTGGATGTTATAAGGAGCTGCTGCCACCCAACTAGCTGGCAGGTAGGCCAGGGAAGCTAGAGAGTGGAGACAAAGGGAGGAAGACACATCTGGATCCACTGGGCTCCTCTCTATTGTGCTCCTTCTCACTGCATACGTTCTTTGCACGCTCCTTGCAGCGCATACTTCCCAAATGCCAACTGCAGGCTCACACTTCCCACTGAAATAATTTCTTATTGTAATAATGATTAATGTGATTGTGTAATTTGTATGTGTTTGTTTGAATGTTGTCTTGTTTTAATAATAAAAATATAAATTAATAAATAAATACATTCCATTCAAAAAATAGTCCGACCTTCAACAGTCTGAGGGACTGTGAACTGGCCCCTGACTTTTGAGGATCCTTGACTTAGATGAAGAGGTAATTGGCAATGCCTACAATTGGAAACAAGCACATTAATGTTACTCTTACATTACCTGACAATACCTGCTTCACTGAGCTATCCTCACTAAACAAAGTAGTGAAATATTGCAAAGGAAAATGGAGGCATCAAAGCTATAAACTCTCATAAGATAAATGGTAGTGCTCTTAAGAAAATATAGGATGCCTGCTTCTAGAGGTTTACTTTAGTTCCACCAGACAATGATGTTTTTTTCCTACTGCAGCTAAGGTGTAAATTTGGTAAACAAGGTAGATTTATTGTTGTTTCTCCTTATATACCTCTGTATAGTGTTGGAGCAGTCTCTGAGAGGTTCACAAGATAATTATGCACACTAAATTATGCACTCCTTGTCTGAAGAAGTGGACTTGATCCATGAAAGCTAACAATAAAAATACAGTATAGCAGTTAGTCTTTAAAGTGCTACAGTATTTTTGTTTTATTACTTTTTTGTTTTCTGATATGCCTGAACCACAGACTAACAAGACTATTATTCAAAAAAATATGCACACTAAAGTTTGCCCCAAAATATTAGGTACTCGCTTTGCTTACCTCAGAAGGATGGAAGGCTCTTCTACCCAGCTTTTCCAATGAAAGGCAATCAAAAACCTGCTTAGCGAGCATGGTAATTGTTTTGAAAAGTTATATAAGAAACCATTGTCCAAGTTTCAGTTTCTGCCATAAGTCTACCAGATGTTGCTCTGTAGCATGTAGTGCTTCTGCCCTTCTGCTGGTTGTGCCACAGCTGGGACAGGGAAAAGTTCCCATCCCAGAATTGAAATCTGGTGTTTTATCTGAATTACTTGAGCTGGCAACCAGGGCTTTGTTCCATCATACAGCTTCTTATGGTTTAAATTGATGTTCTTCTCTTTTGACTCACTGACCAGAGATAAGAGGACTGTGAGCCAAATGGGGAGCCTCTGTGGTCATCTCCAGCCTGTGGATAGGAGGCTCACCTCCAACAATCTGAAGAGTCCTTTGCATATACTTATAGCGTTTTTGTGAGAATTTAAGGATGCTGTTCAATTTCTATTCTTGTCCTAGCTCAGGTGATCTCAAACTTTTCAAGCTACGGGCAGGACCATGCCTGCTCAGATAGCTGAGTGGGCCAGACTGGTGGTTCCCCCTGCCATAAAATCATCTGCAGTTGTCATAAAGGCATCAGTTTCTGGCGGCAGCAGCATGGACCACATGAAATGGTGCTGCGGGTCGGACCTGACCCACGGGCCATAGGTTGAGAACCCCTGTCCTAGCTCTTTAGAGCAGGGGTGCCCAAACTTTTTGGGTCGTGGGCCGATCATGTGGTTCAGGAAGCTGGTCACTAAGGTCTGGGGGCCGGTTGTGGCCCCCGACGCCAATTCATCCAGCCCACGAAGCCCTCGTCGCTCCTGGAAGCGGAAGTTAAATGCGCCCGTACGGGTGCGTTTTACTTCCACTTCCAGGAGAGATGAGGGCTTTGCGGGCTGGATGAATTGGCGTCGGGGGCCACAACTGGCCCCCAGACCTTAGTTTGGGCACCACTGCTTTAGAGAATCTTGAAGTCTCCAAGAGAATTTTTGCTAGAGACATGAAAGACCAAAAAAGCCCTGGTAGTCATGTAGAACACAGTATTTCAGTGCTGTTTTGAGGCACCTTGTTAAAAATATGCCATTTAGACACTGGTGACACTGTCTCTACTTCTTTTTTTGCAAGCAATTATCTGAGGATTTCGAAGCAACTGATGCTGCTGAATCCAGACATCGAAAAGAGCGAGGAACGACACATGCTCTTCTGATGAGTCACATGATGGAGTGCAGGAGGGCCAGCCAAGAAGACATGGGTCTGGACGATACTGCTTCTCAACACAGTCTTTCAGAAGAGCAATAAAGAAAGCATAATGTTCTGTGTAAAAAATGCAACCCAAACATGAGTAGGCTAGTCTCCCAGGTGGGAAAAGCAGTAAAGTTATTTCAAATATAAGAACAATGGCTTAAAGAATTTAATGTTTTAATTCTTCATTGGATGTACAGAAGCATTATATTCTAGAATTGGCATTTAATGCGGTTAAAAAAAGCCATGCAACTTTAGCTCAGGTTCCTGAATTCAAATTTGTTCTGAAAAATAGTAATCTGTCTTGGCATTCCTCCCCCCCCCCCGAAATACTCGTGTTCTTGGGATGGAATCTGGGGGACAGAAGTGGGAGGGAGAGAAATAGCATGCAGTACTTGTAAGTGTGACTGAAAGCAACAGAAAATCTGTGAAAAAGCACACAAACATCTGTCTCTTGTAACCAAACTGATGATTGCATGCTAAATAACCACATTTTTATACATAATGCATCAGAAAGGTTTGTTCTTAATTGATGCAATGAATATGTAATAGGAGAGAAAACTGCATACTCTCAAGATTGGTATGCTAAATCTTTTTTTAAAAGTCAAAAAGAAAAGCCTCATTCTTCTGTTTGTTTGAAGTGTTTCACAGCTGGCAATTATGTGCTGCAACGTATTAGTTCCAAAGGTGGTTCACTGCATGCAGCTATAATGAACTAGCATATCAAAGTGCCAGGCTACACATTGCCATGAACCAAATATAACCAATGCATGGAAAGCCTTCACAATGCCAATGGTGCTCCTTATTTGCAAAAAAGGTTCATTTTACATATAACTTTTGCACATGTGTTTGGTTGACAGAAAGCTCCGACTACTTTTGAAACCAAGAGATTTAACAACTGTAAAGTACCATAGTACTATTCTCTCACTCACAGACATCTTACTTATTTTCTAATTAAAGTATCAGAACTACCAGTGTTTTGTCATCTTTTCTTCCTTTTCTACTGTTTTATTTCATTAATCCATCAGAATTGTTTTCACTAACAACCCCACGTAATTCATTCACACTAAGGAATGTTGTGTTTTTTTTAAAGAGCGAGAGAAAAAAGTTTTTTTTAAAAAAAGTTTTTATTAGATTTTAACAACAAAAAGAAAAGCGTTAAAAATAACAAAACAACAAACAGTTACAAACAAAAACATTTACAAACTACATCTTACAATATTAAAAATAAGAAAAGAAGAAAAAATACAAATCAATATAATATAATATTATATAATATAATAACATATTAATTCAGATATTTTTAATGCATTCAATGTCTTAACCATACTACATGTATTTATATTCATGTATACTGTATACTTTCACATTGTATCAAATATCCTCTTCAGCATGGTGTTACAACTTTATTATGTTTTTTTCTTCTTCATTATTATTATTATTATTATTTTAAACATAATGCATATATCACCCAGTGCACTAAGGTCCTTGAGTCTGCCAGTCATCCCTTTTACAACTCACTCATTCTGCCAAAAGTACATTGTATTCGGTGCAGGTTTTTCACCTTTATTTTCCCTCAATGTATATTGCAAGAAAGGTTTCCAAATGTTCCAAAATCTATTTTGTTTTATTAACCCCCTTTTTATATTTAGTTCACATGTAAGTTTTTCGTTTAACACCATGTCCCAAACATCAGTATACCATTTACTGATTTCTAAATTCATATCACCTTTCCAGTTTCTGGCCACTTGTTGTCTTGCCAACGTTAAGAAAATAAATAACTCTTTTATATTTTCCTCTAAGTTCAATTCCTCTAAACCTGTTAGTAAAACAATTTTTTCATTCAACTTTAAGTTGAAGTTTTAAAATTTTTCTATTTCTTTTTCCTTTTTATGCCAGGAATTGGAAATAATTTTACAATCCCACCACATATGTTTATATGTCCCAAGAGAAAAAAGGTTTTAGGTACACAGAAAAAATATATCACTGGAAATCAGACTGAAATACATGTGGCACAGTGGCTGAAGATGCAACTCCAACCGATAAATGTTGATAACATCATCATCCTGGGCCTTTGATTTTTAGTTTAGTTTCATTACATGTAAGACTTCCTAAGCCCCTTCAGATTCTGAGCCTCCCTAAGATTCTATTTTGGGAGTCTTGGGTCAGGAATGAGGGGAACCTTTAAAATCACTACCAGCAGTCTTGCCCCTGGGTCTGGATGGATGCTGCCGATTGAATGGAGAATTTTCAATTTTAAAGGCTTCCCTCTCCATTTTGAGGTTCCCAAAGGCAAAAGGGAGCCCTAGGGAGCCTCCGAACCTGAAGGGGGAATAGGAGGTTTAAAAAGCAATTAAAATAAAAAGATGTAGGGTGATTAAATCATCACCATTTATGTGGCACACTTGTGCCAATTGGATTTATTATGTGTAAATATTATGTGTAGAGATGTTGGATATGCATTTAAGACAGCCAAGAGATAAGATCTGTTGTTTCCAAATCCTGGTTTTTTGTTTTTTTTAAAAGATGACATTCAAGTGTCCACACCTAGGTCTCATCGCATGGGTTACCCTTCTTCAAGTGCTGTATCCATTCTAGATATTGTCTCTCATCATGGTGATAGTCTTCCTGTTCTTAACTCCTTGGAACAGTTCTGAGGATATGCCACACCAATCTCTCAGGTTCTTTAGCCATGAAGTCCATCTACATCCAAGGCCTCTCTTCCCAAGGATATTCCCTTGCATAACGAGTTCGAGTATTCTATACTTCATGTTATTCCTCATGATATGTCCAAGTTATTGGAGCTTTCTTTTCTTAATGGTCTTCCTGTTCTTTATCCATCCAGTGCAACACTTCTACACTAGTCACATGATTAACTCAAAATATCCTTAGCAACCATATTAGCAGGTTACCCAAAGTCCATAAATGGTCAATGTACAATTATGGTGGAACTTCTCAGGCCATGTTTATTATTCCATTACTTTCATACATTAACCTAATACAGTATAAATTCTATGAAAAACCCTTCCTGCTTAAACTAACTTTCATCAATCAGTAGTATTTGGGAGTAAGAATGAAGCTCACGATTATAAGGCTAAGATGCCAAATAATCAAAGGTTTGTGAAATATAGCAAATTGGCAGTGGAGGGGAAGCAACTAAAAGCCATTTAGAACATACTGTACATATTTACTGCCTCCTTTTTCTGCCAAAGATTCTGCCAAGGTTTGGGATGAACTGGGCAAAGTGGTAGCTAGCTGCTGCTCTTTCTCTTGCTACTTTGGCAGAGGCAAAGGTCAGATCTCCACTCTGCTGATATGAGACTGAACCCCAGGCAACTCTTATCAATCTCCTTTTACAATAACTCTGTTGTGACATGCACAGTTATAATAAATTGACAAGAATGGTTTCTCCAACCTCCTTTTACCTATTCAGGTGTAACTTATTCTCTAATAGGTCATCTTTGGTGGGAGGCATTTGGAAATTAGCAGGAAACGTCCTTTCCTGCAGTTCAGCTAACATTTTTCTCCCATGTAAAAAGAGCCCTGCTGGGAGATTTCGGGCTTCTTTAGTCCATCATCCTGTCTCCCATAATGTCTGCCCTCTGGAAAATCCAGAGACATAACATGAGGTCAACTGGCCCTCTTCTGCTGCCACTGTCCACTAGCTAGTATTTAAGAATCTAGAGACATAACACTGGGAAGTCATAATAGGCTGAATTGGGCCTTGCAACCCGATAATGATACAGTAATACCTTGGATAACGTTTACCTCGGATAACGCTAAAATCGCTTAACGTTAAGTAATCTGGGGAGGAGAATTAGATCGAATAACGTTAATGTCCTATGGGATATATCGGATAACAACAGCTAAAGCCTGCGCAGTTGCAATGTATCTCTATGGAGCTTTAACGTTATCTGATACATCCTATAGGATTTTAACATGGATCGGATAATACTAAAAATCGATAACACCAAGACTTGTGGAACCAAGTCTTAGCGTTATCCGAGGTATTACTGTACTGCCTTTTTTAATTAAAAAAAGAGACCAAAGTAATTCCATGGATCCACTATATTCAGTGCATCTTCTGTTCAGATCTGCAAAGCTTCTATAAAGTAGATATGGGAAAGCCGTGTCTATCTAAATGTTTGACTTCAATTCAAATCAGGTCCAGCTAGCATGGCTAATGGCCAGAGGTTTCAGAACATGTAGTCCAGCAGTATTTGAAAGGTCATACTTTTCCCACAGCAGCTATAAGCAATACTAGTAGAGGCCTTTGCAAACCCTTGATGTCTTCAGAGTAGTCAATTGCCTTGTTTGCTGTATTTTTCCTATTTCAAGAAATTGTAAGAAGGGATGAGAGATAACCTCAACTCAGCTTAGTCTCACTTCTATTCCCTTCTTTAACAAGATCCTACTGAAAAGGACTAAATAACCAACTTGGATACAATTTTAGAGTAAATCAGCACATACTTTTCACATATACATTCCTGCCATATTTCTAGGGATTGTCTTACACTGTGGACATAACAAATATTGCTTCAATAAAATTGGTTTATTTAGTCAAAATTGATTCACCATGGCTTCTCATCCAGCATTGGATCAAACAAGATCCAGGCTAATCTACAAAGTCTATAAATAAATTTTCTAGGATTAATCACCGGGCAGCTGCATGGGCAAAAACACTTTATGCTTTTCATATGTTAATTTCAGCACATACAAGCACAACTGTTGTGTGAGAAACTACAACCATAATTTTCTTATGTCAGGCAATTTAGCAACTGCTTTAAGGCAAACCAAAAAATGATAATCCTGTCACATATTTAAGCTATTAGTGTGAAGTCATATTGTGTTTGTTTGTATTTTTCTTGGGACTGGTTCAAGCAGTCTTTCATTTCCAGATACTCAGCTGTCCTATATTGATTTTGAGGGAAATGTTTACAGGAATGACAAAGGAGCCAAAACACGCACTATTGCTGAGCTCGTGTTTGGCAGCATTTGAAGGCTAAGGCTACATCTTGTCAAATTCATGCTAATTCCTTGTGCACTATGCTAGAAGAAACCTTTTCATGCTTCCCATAAAAAGAAAGTTAATGCTCACAAAATTGCAAGCACACATTTTCCTTCTTTATTTACCATCTTTCTCCTGGGGCTGCGGTGGCTTAGTGGTTAAGAAGCTCGCCTTGTAAGTTGGATGGCTGGCAAGTCAGCAGTTTGAGATCTGGGTACAGCATAACGGTTTGAGTGCCCGTCTCTGTCCCAGCTCCTGCCAACACATCAGTTCAAAAGTAAGCGATTGCAAGTAGGTATATAGGGACCACTTAGGTAGGAAAACCTCTTGGGAACATGAAAGCAGCCTAATTTGGGTGTCCCCTGAGCAGGTTTCTCCAGCAAAAATCCTTTCAACCCAGAATAATTTCTGACACAAAATTATTATCTTTCCCCCAATTAACTTAAAGTAATAGCTTCCAATCATAATCTATATCAGTGTTTCCTAACCTTTGTTTTTTGGACATCAGTTCCCAGAAGCCTAAGTCAATTCCCCAAACCACTAATCAGCCAATGTACTGACTTAGGCTTCTGGGAATTAAAGTCCCCCTGTGGGGCATGGGCTCCACATTGGGAACCATTGATCTAAATGGAACCACACTGGCAAAAAGTACAGAAAAAGCAATTGGGTTATTTTTGACAAACATTGCATTATATTTACAAAAGAAAAGAAAACAGCTGACTTCGGCAGACAGGGTTGGGACAGCACATCATTGAGCTTCAACCATCTGTGGAAAATCAGCCATGTCCACTACATTGTGTTTGGATAAGAAATGGTTAACTAATGAAGAAAAGAAATCACATTCTGGGTACTCCCTTTGCTTTGGTTTCTGCTTGTGAATGGTAGTGACCATAAGAGAGGGTTCTATAGATTATCTTGACTGCTGACAATGATGTTATCAAACAATTGGGGTGGCCTTGCTACATAAAGCTTGGCATTCCTTTGTTCGGCACAATACTACAAGATAATGTCTCATCATTTTCTGATGTTTCAACCTGTAGACACAGAATAAATATCCTACATTCATAATCTACATAAGGCATTAATATAATAAAACAGACATTTTCCCTGATACTGCAGATATTTGGGGGGCTATCTTCAGAGATCATTTGGAGCATCTGTACTTATGTTACACTCTAAGCACAAGTCTCTGCCTTCAAATAATGCTGCCAAGACAAAGATATAAATGCCATTATTCAAGGGGTAAATATTCAATTAACACTATAGCTTATCATTACTATGAAGCAGATTAATTTTCAGTGTACTATCTTATCTCAAGAAGAAATTGTTCCCAGTCCAGCTATCAGGAGAACCCTTAACCAGAAATTCCAGGGATTGAATCTGGAATCTTCTGAATGCAAAGATGAGCGTTCTGCTGCTAAGCCATGCCTCTCTGTTACTGGCAACATCTGTGCAAGTTTGACATAATTTTCATACCATTCAGTTAACCAAAATTGAGTTTTGAAGGTACTGTGGAATTAAGAACTAAAACTATTCATGGAAACACAGAACTGCCTTCTCGTTTAAACATTGTGGAAACTTGTCACTGGACTGAAAGTTTTCATCATTGAATTTTTTTGGAATAGTAGCCGTGTTAGTCTGTGGTTCAGACATATTAGAAAACAAAAACAAAAAAAGTAATAAAATAAAAACACTGTAGCACTTTAAAGACTAGCTGCTGTATTTGTATTGTTAACTTTCGTGGATCAACTCCACTTCTTCAGACAAGGAGTGAAACCTCCAGGCATGGTTTATATATACCAAATTCAGGGGTCTAGATACTAAAGGGGAAGGTGGGTGTGCTCAAGCAGAATGACAGACAAGCAAGCATAACAATACAGCTTCCTACAGCTATCAGTAATAATAGATTATTCAGATTAGTTTAAAATATGTTTTATTACACAAGTTCTTTTACCTCTAATTTTTTGCATACTGCCAGAAATGTAGCTGCTGTAAGGGATGCATTACAGGTATGGCATGAAAAGGCAGTTTATACAATACTGAAAAGATGCAGATTAGGGGCATTCATGATAGTTGTGAGAATTGGCAAGATTGCACTGTGTAAGAAAGGCATTGAAAGAAAGACAAGGTTGAGGTTATGGTCCATGCACTGGTAGTCTCAAGAACTGAATACTGTAATGCTCTCTATGTGTGGTAGCCCTTATCCTTGATACAGAGATTGCAAGTGGTACAGAATGCTGAAGCCAGGTTGATTTCAGGAATGAAAAAATAAAATCATATCACCCCAGCCCTAGCCCAGCTACAATGGCTCCCAGTTGCACTATATGTCAGGCACAAGGTGTTGACATTAACATACAAAGATTTGGGATCTTTGTTGTTGTTCAGTCACACAGTCAATTCCGACCCTTTGCGACCCTATGGACCATTGTCCACCAGGCACCTCTGTCCTCCACCATCTTCTTCAGCTTGCCCAGCTCTGTGCCTACGGCATCTACAATACCATCTAACTATCTCATTTTTGTCTGCCCCCTTCTTCTTTTGCCCTCCACCTTTCCCAGCATCAAGGCTTTCTCAAGTGAATCCTCTCTTCTCATTTGGTGTCCAAAGTACAAGTTCTCTTCCAACACCACATTTCAAAGGCATCTATTCTTCTGCGCTTAGCTTTCCTAATGGTCCAGCTCTCACAACCATACATTACCATTGGGAATACCATTGCTTTGACTATGCGAATTTGTTCGCAAGTTGATGTCTCTACTTTTAACTATACAGTAAAACCTCATATAACACTAAAACCTGGTTCCACAAGTCTTGGTGTTATATGATTTTTAGTGTTATCTGATCCTCTATGGGATCCATAGAGATACATTGTAACCACACAGGCTTTAGCGGTTGTTATCTGAAGCATCCCATAGGATCTTAATGTTATCTGATGCAATTCTTCCCCCCAGATTCCTGAATGTTATGCGATTTTAGTGTTATTCGATACTGATGTTATATGAGGTATTACTGTATTTACCGGGATTCTCATAGCTTGTCTCCCAAGCATCAGTCACTTTTTTATTTCATGGCTGCAATCACTAACTGCAGTGATCTTTGATCCTAAGAAGGTAAAGTCTGTCACTGCTTCTACTTCTTCCCCATCTATTTTCCAGGGACTGATAGGGCCTGTTGCCATTATCTTGGTTTTCTTTATATTGAGTCTCAAGCCAGGTTTTGCACTCTCCTCTTTCAACCTAAGCAGCAGCTTCCTTAGGTCTTGCTACCTGAAAAAGGAGGCAGCTTCTCCAGGGGGTCAGTACAGAAATCGATTCAATTATTGACTGGATAATCTTGATTCAGGAAACGACACATTTCTTCATGTCTCCCAAGGCTTGAAATTGCAGTTTCTAGCTAGGCCTCAGAAATAGGCCTCATAGAAATCATTTGTCCTCTCTGTGTGTCTCACAAGACTGTCATGAGATGGCTTGTTGACATTATAGTGTTCCTGTGTTCTTATCTCTTTAGCGTGTTATGTCTTCACATGCATGTCAACAATCAATTGTTTTGAGAATATTTTTCTCTTTTTCCTGATTGGCTACAAATAACCCACCTGACTGCAGATTCTCCATTTTGCAGAGAAGTTAGTTAGTTCGTTTTTGTTTCTCAATGGACTAAGACCTCGGTTTGGCTTATGGAACTGTTCTTTCTCTTTTCTTTTCATTATGATTACCTAAGGATCCTGGACTGTTTACTGGACTGATCTTATGTTTATTGACCTTTTAATCTGCATTTTTCTATGGACTTTGTTACACGAACCTGAAGAATAAAGCAGCTGTTTCTCTTTGAAGATTATTGTTCTTTGATTAGCACACACACACCTACGACACGCTACTAGAAGCCTCCTTTGTTTTGTTCTATGCTTAAAGGCCCTACTGCCTGAGCATAGTAAGTGTTCCTTTTTAATCTCCTCGGTTCTCCCAGAAGTGGTGAGGCAAGGGTTAAGTTCCAGTAATGAGCATGAGGCTCAGGAACTGATAAGGAGGTGCCATTGTGATGCGACGACTGATGTGTGATATATTTTTAGGATATTAAATAGCATTTTTGCCTAAAGCATATATAACTTGCAAAAACTGTGGCATCCACAAGGCCAGTCAGTAAATCCATGGTTGAACAGGATCTTGAATCAACAACTGACACATGATTTCTACCTATTTGTGCACTGTTACTACCACAATCCCTTTGGGCAGCAAAAGGGCTAAATACAGTTGTGTTTAATTACTTGGTTTCTAAAAAGAGTGCTAGAATCTACAATGTATACCATGTAGTAGTTGCATTTCTCTCATCTCAGCATTTTACAGAGATAAATTATTTATATTTTTCTACTTATTTCTCCACATTCTTATCTTAAATTTCCAGAGGTGTAAACAGTACAGAATTAATCCTTTCTTCAAAATATCTCATGTGTAAATAAAACTAACTCAACATCAATGAAATAATTAATTCTGTATTTAATTATCTGGCCATTATCAGGACATTTTTGGCTTGCATTGCTACAAACCTCTGTGTTGAATGGCCTTGATTCGTAAGGCTGGAGAGAAGACCAGGCACAAATTACCCTCTTCCTGTTATCCCAATTAAAAATCACAGGTGCAACACATCTGTAGTCAGATGCAGAGACATCCGACTGACATAACACCAACTGTACTGGATTCTGGCTGGGGGGGGGGTCTGTGCTTTCCTATGTCAAAGGTTTCTTAACCATCCCTCCCAAAAGCAGATACTGAAGTTTCAAGGCAAGAACATATAAAATAACAAAGCACAAAGTTCCCTTCTTAAGACTAACTGTAAAATGATTCAACTTTTCTCACTATGTCTAGAACAAAATATTGTGTTGCGATACTGATGTGTGAATTCCAACTGCATGCACAAAACAGCTGTACCACAGAAAGCAAACACAGCCCACATACTGCCAGGAAAGGCAAACTAAAGTCTTGTACTCTGGCCATATAAAAAGATCAAAGAGATCATCTACAAAATTAGCCAGCCATTTTTTCACTTATGGTTCTTTCTCACCACGAAGAAGTAGAAAAATTAGTTATTACTTGGGGATGAAGGATGCAGACGCTATTTAGCCTTCTGCAGTTCTAAAAAGCTCCGAGAACTAACATATGGGATTGAAACTCCTTCCTTTCTGGCCAGTTCTTTACCAGACTTCTGCACATAGGCCCTAAAACAGAGTAACACTATATAACTCGGGTCTTTCTGCAGTCCCCTGGATACTTCCCCTCAATTATCTTGCCTTTCCCAGTTTTAATTTGGCTTTTAAAAGCAATCCCCTTGAAACAGCTGGTAAGGCAGGCCAGAGTTTCCAACATGTCTACCCTCTGCTCCCTCCCTCCCCCAAAAAACCAACAGATCCTAAGAGGTCCCAACCACAGGATTCAAAACGCAGGGAAGGGTGTGGAGTAGCGGAGCTTGTAAAATCTCACTTAAAAGGACAAAGCGAGCCAGGAAAGGGCCCCTGCAACTGGTAAACTTGGAACAGTGGGGAAACAGCAGGGCAACAAGCTGGGTGTCTTATAAAAATGTTTTTAAAAAATGCATGCCGGATTAGACCATAGTGACCAACCAATAAAACAAACTATGGGTAGATTACAAACAAAACATGGACATAAAAGCTCACAGAGTGGAGATTTCTACAATAGATGTTTGTTTGAGGTTGTTTTTATGTATGTGTCACGTTGCATTTGTGTTGTGAGCATCGGTGTTATCCCTGTATTGTTTTGACGTTAAGCTTTTCGGGGAGAAATTCAGTGTCTTTTTGTGAGTGCTGCCAGTTTCCCCTGTGTCAAATAAATATATTGCGGCTGTAGGATCAAACAGGTGGTTTGGCATTTGGAGTCCAGGCCCATCCTCTGACATCTGCTCACTTTCTTGGGCAAGTTATCTGTCCTCTGCGACTACTTACAGTCTCATAGTAACCAAAGTGTAGTATAATAACCGGTCTTCAGATTTCCAAATACCCCCAGGGCCCCCCAAACTTGATGATCTCTAGTCCTATGCATTGTTATATATTCTACATATATATTTAAATGTCCTCAATGGACGTTCGCTGTTGTGGCCTAATTAAAAGCTGATGTTGAAATAAATGTGAACTTCCACATTGTTTTAACCAAGCAATGTTTTAAATTTAATGTTAGTTTCAAGGCAAGAGCACGTAAAACAACAAAGGACAAAATTTCCTTTTTCAGACTAACTGAAAATTTGATCTACCTTTCTCAGAAATACCAGAAGAATGGAGAAAGAAAACGGCTACATACCTTTGCAAATTTTGCTGGAGTCAGAGAACCATAGTATGTGTGTGCATTATGTTCCATCAAGTCACATCCGACTTATAAGGACCCTATTATGGTTTTCAAAGTGAGGTAATTAAGAAGTGGTGTTACCAGTGACAAACACCCATCCCAACCTTTTGAGTTTTCATGACCCTTTAAGGATTTGAACTCAGGTCTCTGGAGTCCTAGCCTGTCATTCTAATCACTGTACCATATTGAGTACCCTCAAAGAACCCTATGCAATGTAAGAGAACAAATGTGGACCTGGCTTAGAATTTAAATTTTATGACATGCAAAACTTATTAAGTGGCAAACTCTTCTCCCAAACCGCATCTTTAAATCTTATGGGACACAAGCTATGTCAAAATGATTTATAGTTTCTTTATTACCTAGTCATGGTGCTAAAATATATAGTGTGTCTGCTAATGCTTAATATATAAATTATTAAGCATTAGCAGGCACACAGATTGTATGACTTTACTGTTAGAAAAACTGTTTAAAGGAAAATGTGCTTCAGACTGTTTTAATGGAACTGCTGTCTAGGAAACATTTACAAATATCTTGAAATTAAAAAGCAAACTGAAAAAGATGGATACTGTATTGGAAAATCTGCCTGCTATCACAATAGCACACAAAATTAAATTTGGAAAGGTCACTTGTTTTAGATTGCAAATCCTAGACTGGCTAGTAGAAAACTAATTGGGGGTTTATATCTAAAAATGTTACTCCCCACCAAGATCTTGCAAAAATCTCAGCTGTTTCTTTTAAACATCAACTTGAAAGGAACATTAAAAAGACCTCCATGGGTTCCATGTTTCCAAACTTCAGGTTTTCTTTTTTTCATTCAAGATACACTGGGAGATAATCCAATGTTACTTAACCAAATGCCTTGAAATAGAGCAATGGTTGGGGTACAAAGAAAGAGCCTCCTTGAAGACTGTGGTATTTTTGAAGCATAATCAGGCGTACCCTGGTAACAGCAACTAATCTTTCTCACATTAGGTCAGGTGAAAGAAACTGGAGAATGAACTCACCCAAATATGGCTTCATTTTGGCAGTTTCAGGCCAAGGAGAAGGAGAAGGAGAAAGAGGAGGAGGAGGACACAGGAAGTGCTTCCTGTGTGCACTTCAAGCATTTGACATTTGCACATTTGATCAAAGCTTATGATTGTGAAAGAGGGCAACTATTTGGAAAGCTCCAGTGTTTCCCAAATGCTGGTTTTTGGACTTCAATTCCCAGAAGCCTAAGTCATTTCCCCAAAGCACTGATCAGTCAAAGTACTGACTTAGGCTTCTGGGAATTGAAGTCCACTAGTGGGCTTTGTACCCCTTGTTGGGAACCACTGTCTTAGACCAAAAGAAACTTTTCCCTCTGCAGTGCTGATTACAAGTCAAAAGGTGTTGAACAGTTCTATTGATTTTGAGGCAAAACAGTGCAGAATTTGTTCATCAGCAACTCATCTGAACCAAAAGTAAACAATACTCAATGCATAGTCTGCACTTTCATTAGCATGATAAAGATAACAATTTAATAACTTGACTTTTTGGGTTCAAGGATTGTGCAGTATTGGTGAATATCCCTGTTGCAACTGTAAACAGAGTTAAGTCTGATATGAAAAGCAATGGCAAAAGCATTATATAGCACAGCTCACAATTGAATATTCAGTCAGTAAAGAGTACATGAAGTGGTTCAAAAGAGACAAACTTCTCATTTCAGGCAATTCTGCACAGCTGCCACAATGTCTTGCAAAATGCCGTCTCTGTTCTCCTTCGTAATCTAGAATCAGGAAAAAGAAAAGTTATCAGCACACCCCAAAAGTGGATTGGTGATGTCTACGTTTACTGGGATGGGACGGGCATACAAGATTTAGAATGGGCAGACTTTCCTAGAAGGTAAAAAACAAACCTGAGAGCAGGTAAATCCTACTGGTGTTTTCATAAAGTTTACACAACTTGTCACAGTCAACTGACAAGGTAATGGGGGCAAATATTGGTTGTACAGTTGGACACATGAGCAGGTGCATGAGTAAGTCACACCATGACATATCATCAATTAACACATGCAGCAACTTACACAAACCTTTCATGAACAAAAAAGATTCTAGCCAATGGCTTTAATTAAAAACAAACAGATTTCATCATTGAAATTCTGTATTAAGAGGATGTTTCTTCTGGACCCATGATATCCGTGCCATATTACTCAATTTATTTTTAACTGATTAACTTTTTATCGTGTCAGAAGCACACAAAGGTGCTTTCTGGGTTGAAAGGATTTTTGCTGGAGGAACTCTGCTCAGGAGATGACTGAAGGAGGCTCCTTTCGTGTCCCCAAGAACTTTCCCCACTGAAGTGGTCCGTATTTATCTACTTGTAATGTCTTGCTTTCAAACTGCTAGGTTGGCAGGAGCTGGCACAGAGATGGGTGCTCATTCTGTCATGCAGTACTCGGGTCTTGAACTGCCAACTTGCCAACCTTCCAGCTAACAAGGTGAGCTTCTTACCCACTGAGCCACTGCAGTCCCTGATTAACTTCAAACAGGTTAAGAGAGTGAAAATGCTATTGGAGACATTAAAATATGCAGTCTGATGCAATGGGTATGGATGATATTATCACTGAAATGGCACAGATATGAAAAGTTTATAAACTGCACATGCAGAAATTATATGCCAGGCATCCAGGAGAAAAATAGTACCCAGGAAGATTCTATACAGAAAATGACATTTCTCAAGGGCTGAAACAATCAGCAGTCGAAACAATGAGATGCAGTGAATGGACTGACTACAATATTCCGAGAATGCATGAACTAAATTAACATGTGCTAAATTTAACAGTTGAGGAATGGGGTAGGGCAAAAAGGCCATGAAAAGCCAGGCAAAGATCAACTTGAAGAAACACTCTAGAGATGGTCACCAGAGTACTGTACTTGGAAAAGAAAAAAGAATGTGAGAGAAAAAGGAAACAGGACTATAGATCTATACTTATTAAAACTTTCATCAAAATAAATTGACATAAGTGAATCAAGAACATCTTGTGTGTTTTTCTGCATTGGTTTTTTTGGGTGGGGTGGGTGTCTGGCACTTCTGGTTTCACGAAGCTAACTATAAAGAGAATCTGGTAACTGTTACCAGTTGCCAGAAGCAAACAAATGTGAGCTATAGCTGATAGGCAGTAAAAAGAACATATCAGGGATTCCCCTAGCGATATGTGTGGCTGGATAGCAGAGTAGCACTTTTAAGCTCTTACGCAGCGAAAGCCTTAGTGCAATAACACACACACATATGCCTTCAGTGGAAAGGTGCGCTTTACTTACAGTGAGGGGAAGACAGACATACACAGGACTATATACAACAGTCTCTCACTCTCTCCAAGCCCCACAGTAGGTAGACAGCTTGGAGTCCTCTGTTGGCTCCAACTCCAGGAGCACTCAAAAGTCCTGGTGATCCTTTAGCAGTTCTTTCTTCTCAGTTGAAGAAAAACTCTGAACACCATCACCTCCTTCAGTGTCTCAGTATATAGACTCCTTCAGAATAGCAACCTCCTCACAGATAATCTCCTCCAGTATGTTAGCCTCCTCCAGTATGAAAACCTCCTCAATAGACCCTTCCCAGAGGGCCACAGTTATAACCTAGTGTTGCTGGGCAGATTCTCTAATCAGCCACGGCTGGGCTATTACAGGAGCACATGGACCAAGCATGCACAGCCTGGCCATCAGTTTGAGGCTCTATTATGAACACCTGTGTTCAGAACACATGGAGGGCCTTAAAGTTATACTATTCCACTGGGCAGCAATCTTTGTACAATACCCCCAAATGAAAAATGTCCTAACAGAACAAAAGCACCAGAAAAA
Source organism: Furcifer pardalis (assembly GCA_030440675.1). Classification (NCBI taxonomy): domain Eukaryota; kingdom Metazoa; phylum Chordata; class Lepidosauria; order Squamata; family Chamaeleonidae; genus Furcifer; species Furcifer pardalis. The sequence continues at coordinate 113,079,687 of CP126890.1, read as the reverse complement.
CAATGTCATGGGAAGCAGAACTGAAAATATTCCAGGAACCTGGAAGCTTGGTTTACTAGAATTTAGTGTTCATTTCAAGGAATGTGAACTTTTAAAAGTCTGGTGGCTAGTAAAAGCTAGCAGGAAAATGTGATACGTTTAATGGCTGAAATACTGTTAGTTATCATATTGTTGGATTAGAATACACTCACTGAATCAGTGAGGTGAATTTTCTGTAAGTTCCACTGACTCAAATGCGCCTACTCTGGTTGTGATTTACTATGGTGAAGTAAGTCAAAACTAAAATAGACCTATCTGAATTAATGGAACATACAAAGGAACTGACTCACCCAGTCCCCACTGACTCAGTGGCCTGCTCGTATTCTACTTATCATGCTAAGCAAAATTTCAGCCACCATAGATCTAGAACCAAACTACATTTCTTTGCAGACAAACAAAAAGCATTTGCAACCTATATTCAAGAGAAATGAAAATTGATTTTTAACATACCAATATGTTAAATAATGATAAAGCTACTCTTAAAGCTATTGTAGCCTTTGTGTCATGTTAAAGATAAATTTTTCTTCAACTGATCTCGCAACAACTTACACTGAAAACTTTCACTTCCTTCTGGTTTCTGATCTCTTCTACCAGCCCCAAGGGTTTTCCTTTAGGCACAGGGATGGTTCCAAGCATCACAACTCCCGATCGACCCAGAATCTGGCGGATGGCTTGAGTAAAACTCTGGCTGAAGAGCTCCATTTTACCAATCTCATCAATTACACAGACCTGTTTCACTGCACTGTTGCCAAGATCAGCCTAGGAAGAAAACACACACCATATCAAAGCAATCACCAAGAACGTTCAGCAGGTTTATAGACAAATCTCCTCATTATTCTACAGATCACTTTCAAAAGAAAGTTTTCTCTGGTCAGGAGTGGGGGACATGTTACACCCACACAAAAATGTACCCAAATTACTATTGATTAGGTGAACATCTAATGTTGCCATCCTACAGCCACTTATATCAAAGTCAGTGGAATTTACTGCTGAGTAGACATATACAGTATTGTGCTGTAAAATATATTTTCAGACTATTTTAGAAACAAATAAAATTATGCCCTTCCAGACACCTAAAACAAATTATTCTGGTTTCTTATTCTTGCAGGTTAGTTATCTGCCCCACCCATTGACATTAATCAAAATCTATTTGTCTATTATACCCCAGGTATTATTATTTATTTATTTATTAGTTCAAATTTATATTGCCGCCCACTCGCCGTGGCGCCTCAGGTATGTACGTGACTGTACCCGAAAACTAAATCCCTATAAAATTATTAACAAAATTCTAGCAGTTATAATTCTAATTTTGACAAATTATATTACTTTGCCACTTAATATTTTCCATTTCTTTCCCATACTTTGTTCTTGTGTTTTTGTTGTTCATATAAAGAAGTCGCCAATTAAATACATTAGCTGTCTTACAGAGTTTTCTATGTTGATTTTTTCACTACACACAATTTTTTTATTTTATTATTGGCTATGTTGACCCGTTGACCTACATGGTTCAATATCTATAGAAATAATTATTGACAGATGATTACTAAACCAACATTATTTCACCCTCCAGATATCATTCCACTTATTATACTGCTGCTATATGGCATGTCTCAACCTTGGCTCCCCAGATGTTCTTGGACTTCAATTACCAGATGGGGTAATTGACTTGGGCTTCTGGGATCAGCAGGTGTACTGACCTGGGATTTTGGGAAATGAAGACCAAGAACACCTGGGGGCCCAAGGTTGAGAAATCCATTGTTTTCTATGATCAAAGTAGAACTATATAAAATGCCTTTGAAAAATTTGAGATCTATTCTTACATCTTTCTGCAGAGTTAACCTCCCCAGAATAAACAAGGGATCACAAAAATATATACTGTATAAATAACATCATTACTGAGGCATTTTTCAGGAGCCATAGTCCCCATTCCCTTAGTGATCACATGAATGCTTTTGTTTAAAATACATCTACCTCATTTGTGGTTGTTCAGTTGTACAGTCGATTCCAACCCTTTGCGACCCCATGGACCAACGTCCACCAGGCACTTCTGTCCTCCACCATCCTCCTCAACTCGTTCAGCTATGTGCCCATTGTGTCTACAATACCATCTAGTCATCTCATTTTTAGCCTCCCCTTTCTTCTTCTGCCCTTGACCTTTCCCAGTATCAAGGCTTTTTCAAGTGAATCCTCTCTTCTCATTTGATGTCCAAAGTACTTTAGCTTCATCTTTACTATTTGATCTTCTAAGGAGCCTTATACAGTATACATGATGCAGTCATCAATGAGTGATCTCATTCTATTCACCCAAAGCCATATTCTAAAATGTAACTCACATTTCTCAACAAGGGAAGAGCCAACTGCTCAAATGATGCTAGGTCTACTACATACTGGCCAACACGGTATTCATGCCTTCCTGCTGAAGGATTAGAACTGGAGGTGGGGGGACAATAAGAAATCAATTATTGCAAACAGTACAAACAGAACATTCTACAATGCTGTACCTTAACAGGTAACCAACCCTCAGCAGGTATCTACGGTGTCTAATGCTCGAATTGGATAGCTGCTAGTAACTTTGTCTTGGTTGGGTTACACATACACTAAAATCATAATAAATAATGGCAAAGATGGAATGGTTGTACACAGAGTTTTTGTTGTTGTTCAGTCGCACAGTCGATTCCGACCCTCTGCGACCCCATGGACCACTGTCCGCCAGGCACTCCTGTCCTCCACCATCCCCCTCAACTCGCTCAGCTCTGTGCCCATTGTCTCTACAATACCATCTAGCCATCTCATCTTGGGCCGTTCCCTTCTTCTTTTGCCCTCGACCCTTCCAAGCATCAAGGCTTTCTCAAGTGAATCCTCTCTTCTCATTTGATGTGTATTGCTATATAGGTTGAAAGAAGAAAGTGAAAAATATGGCTTGAGACTCAATATCAAGAAAACCAAGATAATGGCAACAGGCCCTATCAGTCCGTGGAAAATAGATGGGGAAGAAGTAGAAGCAGTGACAGATTTTACTTTCTTAGGATCTAAGCTCACTGCAGATGGGGATTGCAGCCATGAAATAAAAAGGCGACTGATTCTTGGGAGGCAAGCAATGAGAAACCTGGGGAACATAGTGAAAAGTAGAGACATCACATTGAAAACAAAAATTCGCGTGGTCAAAGCAATGGTATTCCCTGTGGCAATGTATGGTTGTGAGAGCTGGACCATTAGGAAAGCTGACCGCAGAAGAATAGACGCCTTTGAGATGTGGTGTTGGAGGAGAGTTTTGAGAGTCCCCTGGACAGCAAGGAGAACAAATAGGTCAATCTTAGAGGAAATCAAACCTGACTGCTCATTGGAGGGTCAAATAGTAAAGATGAAGCTAAGGTACTTTGGACATCAAATGAGAAGAGAGGATTCACTTGAGAAAGCCTTGATGCTTGGAAGGGTCGAGGGCAGAAGAAGAAGGGGACGGCCCAAGATGAGATGGCTGGATGGTGTTGTAGAGGCAATGGGCGCGGAGCTGGGCGAGTTGAGGGGGATGGTGGAGGACAGGAGTGCCTGGCGGACGGCGGTCCATGGGGTCGCAGAGGGTCGGAATCGACTGTGCGACTGAACAACAACAACAACAATATAGCAATATGCTATAGGATACATGCTAGTGCTAGAGCTTAGTTACAGGTCACTCTATTACCACTTGACATAGAATGTGACATTGCATGCACATTATTGGTAATCAGATGGTGAATTTACAATTTTGCTCATGATTTCAACAATTTTCCTGTTTCTAGCTTTGGATGGCCACAAGTAATGAGGATAGGATGCTGTACCTTTCATAGCAGAAAACAATATATGCCAAAATTTCAAGTGGCTAAGAGGCTGACTGGGAGGCGGAAGGTCAGCAGTTTGATTCTCGAGTACTGCAGGACGGAATGAACTCCCGTCTTTGTCCCTGCTCCTGCCAACTTAGCAGTTCGAAAGCAAGAAATTGCAAGTAGATAAATAGGGACCACTTTGGTGGGAAGGTAACAGCGTTCCGTGCGCTTCAGTGTCTAGTCATGCCTGCCACATGACCACGAAAATGTCTGCAGAAGCAGACAGCGCTGGCTCTTTGGCTCTGAAACAGAGATGAGCACTGAACCCTAGAGTCGGATACGAGTGGCTTTCGAGCAAGGGAAACCTTTACCTTTACACAAGTAGCCAATTTTACTCTTCTATCTCTCTCTCTTTCTTTCATCTGCCCACCTTGCTCCAGCTATTTTTAATATAGATCCCAGCAGCCTCAAAGGGACATTCTTACATTTCCATAAAAAGTCTTATTAATTAGCTGAAATATATTACTTTAAATACCAGTACCCAATTCTAGACAAAATTCCTCTTCTTCCATCCAGAGTGACAACATCAAACCCTATTCTCCGTCCACTTTGTCTCACTTCCTCTGTGTAAAACCCATCAATAGCAACACCCGATGATTTTAAAACTTCAACTGCTTTCTGAATCAACGTTGTTTTTCCAATTCCTGTAACAAAAAGGCTTTTTGTTACACATTGTTTTCAACAGCACAGGGGTAAGTGCAACCAAAAAAAACCCCATCTCTATTGCAATGGAAGCAGCACCTAAAGCAACATCCAAATGGCAAAACATACTAAATGTTATGTACAAAGAATTTTGGGTACAGCTTGGAGCTATGAAAAACTACTTCCTGATATCACTGTATCTACCTGATTTATTGGACAGAGAATGGTAAAAGCTGTTCCCACTTTGGACCCCAAAGACAAATACAGTAATACCTCAGATAACGTTTACCTCGGATAACGCTAAAATCGCATAACGTTAAGTAATCTGGGGATGAGAATTAGATCGAATAACGTTAAGGTCCTATGGGATGTATCGGATAACAACCGCTAAAGCCTGTGCGGTTACAATGTATCTCTATGGAGCTTTAACGTTATCTGATCCATCCCATAGGCTTTTAACATGGATCGGATAACACTAAAAATCGGATAACACCAAGACTTGTGGAACAAAGTCTTAGCATTATCCGAGGTATTACTGTACCGGTAATTCATTGGTGCTGTGTTTATTTTTTAATAGATGTGTTTCTAAATTTGTATTTTCCAACATTTTTAATGTTAGCTGGCTAGAGACAGAGGTTGAGAACTCAATTCTAGAAAGAGCTGCCAGAACTATTACTATTATTATTATATTAATATTATACATTGTTCACTTGTATTATCACATTATAACCTCTGATGTAATTTAATTTTATGGTGAGTTAACTAAGAATATAGCTCTGGGAGGATAACAGGGAATAAATCATATAAACAATCTATAGAAAACAAAAGTACCTGTTTGTCTGACTGTCCATTTGTTACTGTGCTAGGTCAGAATGGCTGAACAAATTTTCATAAAATTTGAACATAAATTTGAGATACTTTGCCTTCAAAAAACTGTTTACATGGTCTACACCAGTGGCTCCCAACATGGGGCCCACACACCACAGGGGGACTTCAATTCCCAGAAGCCTAAGTCAGTAAATTGGCTGTTCAGTGCTTTGGGGAACTGACTTTGGTTTCTGGGAATTAAAGTCCAAAAGCCAAAGGTTGGGAAACACTGCTCTAGATGAAATTAACTTTGGGGCCTTTGAGAGCACACCAATTATTTTCTCATTCACAGACAAATTTTCATCACGTTTAGAATGGTCTGACTTCACATATAAGCTACATGCCACATACAGAAATCAGTGCAAAGACCTGAGGGCACTTCAATTATTTTGTCTTAAATGGTTGAATGGATTTTCAACAAATTTGAAGGTTTGCCTACAAAGTCAAGTTACATATCATTTTCAAAAAATAATTTTAAAGAGATCATAAATTCATATATTTTGAATTAGGCTGTATTTTTATAGACAGGTATTGGTTTTCAAATACTGTATTCTTCATTAATAGAGAGCTGTGCTTGTTGGGTGATTTGAGATGTTCACCATTGGTAAGCTGAAGTACTGTACTATACTGTACAGCAGGGGTGCCCAAACTATGGCCCATGGGCCGGATGCGGCCCCCAAGGCCAATTCATTCAGCCCACAAAACCCTCATTGCTCCTGGAAGTGGAAGTAAAACGTGCCCATACGGCACATTTTACTTCTGCTTCCAGGAGTGACGAGGGCTTCATGGGCCAGATGAATTGGCCTTGGGAGCTGCATCCGGCCCCCAGGCCAGTGACCGGCTCCCTGAACCACATGACCAGCCCACAGCCCGAAAATTTTTGGCACCCCTGCTGTACAGGGTGGTGGTGGTGGTGGTAAAAGAAAAGATTTGAACAGAGAGGGATAATTCTTCTTCTTCCATGTTTAAGCCAGACGCGAAACTGCCAAAATGAAGGCATTTTTTGAGAGTTCATTCTTCAGTTCCTTTTGCCTGATCTAACATGAGAAAGATTAGCCGGCAACACAAGGTTGCTGTTACCAGGGTATGCCCAATTGAGATTTTAAAATACCACAATCTTTGAGGAGGCACTTTCTGTTTACCCCAGGGAGGGGTAATGTGGCAAGGTCAGGACTCATGGGATTTTAACCCAGGTTAATCGACTAGTAAATGCATAAAGTATCATGTATCACGTGATGTATCATTCAGATGGTTTTCGAAAGCATGCACTAAAACCGTTTTCCAAAGATGAGCAAAATAGTCCGTAAAATGCAAAAACCACTTAGATATTTTGTGGCATTCTTTATTAAGAACGCTCCCCAAAGTGATAAATGAGGTCCATCATCTTAATTTCTGCATTACAGAGAAAGCTACATAATAAAAGGATTTTGCTTATTAATATAACCTCCAGCCGCCACCAAAGATCTACTCTTGTCATCTTGTATAATTATATTAGCATGCACTGATAAATGACTGTTTCCTCAGTTAATAATTTAAACTTTCAGGAGTCCAATTTATTCCAATAACACGGGACAAATGATAATTGTCTTATAATTGTACATAATTTAAAGTTTGACATCCTGAATCGTTTGTTCAAAATGAAGTCACGTCAAGTAAACAATAAGAGGAACCGAGGGCGCTTTGCAGTTTAGTTGATGCAGAAGCACTTGCACCCATTCTGCAAATAATCCAAAACGTGATATTTGTCATGAGACAAAAAAATTAAATAACTCGTACTAATAGCAACAGCACGGTTTGCCACAGTCTTTTCGCAGGCAATGACTGCAGCTTTAGATTCTAGCTCAAGTCATGGGAGAAAAAGAAAACTGTTGACTGACTTGGAAAAAACCACTGGGAGTTTTTTAAAATCTTTGAAATACAGGGAAAATATGTATGGAAACATTATAATGGAGGTTATATCAGGATTGATTCTGGACATATAAACTAGAAAATATACAATAAGAAACAATGATTAGGATTAATGTAGAAAAATGGAAGGGACTGCAGTGACTCAAGTGGCTAAGATGCTGACTGTAAGGTGGGAGGTCAGCAGTTCTTTGTCCCAGCTCCTACCAACCTAGCAGTTCGAAAGCAAGAAATTGCAAGTAGATAAATAGGGGCCACTTTGACGGGAAGATAAAACAGCATTCCATGCACTCTAGTGTCCAGTCATGCCTGCCACATGACCACAGAAACATCTGCAGAAGCAGACAACGCTGACTCTTTGGCTTTGAAATGGAGATGAACACTGAACCCTACTGTCGGATACAACTGGCTTTCGAGCAAGGGTAACCTTTACCTTTAGAAAAATGGAAGTTAATGTACTCTGGGTAATTGGAAGAAGGTCCTTTAAGGTGGTTAGGTTTTATTTATTTATTTTGTCAAATTTATATTCCGCCCTACTCGCACAAGCGACTCAGGGCAGAACACAACAGACATAAAACAAACCCCTAAAAACACAAAAAGAACAAAGTAAAATTAAAATTAAAACCCTATGTTATTTTTTCTTTTTCTTAAAAATCTTAGATTTTTAGTACTGCATACAGCGATGGGATGTAACAGGTTCTCACCAGTTCTCTAGAACCGGTAGTAACTTTTCCCAGTGTCCTGGAGAACCGGCAGCAGCTTTTGGGGAGAACCACCTTCGGGGCTTACCTTTTCATTGGTTCCCCCACTGCGCATGTGTACCAAGCACTTGGTGTGCATGCACACCTACAGTGCTTGGTGCGTATACACGGCCTCCTTGCTGTCCTCCCAAGCGGGGAGGAGGAAGAGAAGATGCTAGCCTGAAGCTCCCTAAAGCCTGCTCCCCAGGGTAAGTGACTCACCTCTGGATGTGGTCTGTCTGTGTGTGTTTTAATGTGCATTTAATACCTTTACCTATATTGATGTACAAGTAAAACCTCAGATAACACTAAAACCTGGTTCCACAAGTCTTGGTGTTATACGATTTTTAGTGTTATCCGATGCATGTTAAAATCCTATGGGATCCATAGAGATACATTGTAACCACACAGGCTTTAGCGGTTGTTATCCGATGCATCCCATACGATCTTAATGTTATCCGATGCAATTCTTCCCCCCATTTTCCTTAATGTTATGCAATTTTAGTGTTATTCGATACTAATGTTATCTGAGGTATTACTGTACTACCACAGTTCCTGAAAAGGCCTGAGGGGTGTGTGTGCTTATTTTTATTTTTTTAATTATTATTTTCTTTGGCCCCGCCCACAACATTATGACATCATGATGTTAGCTCCACTCACATCACGGTGGGGTAGTAAAAAAATTGACATCCCACCACTGACTGCATAAACATTTTGTTATTTATCTCTTCTTCCTTTTCTTTTTCTAGGTTAAGATTTTATTATTGCCATATATTTCTTCTTTTGACTGTTCTTTTTGTTTGTTGTTAACTGGAAAAAAATAAATTAAAAAGATTCTAGCTCAAGTCTATCAGAGAATAAAGAAAACAAATCGCTGTAGCACTTTGAAGACTGCTATTTTAATGTTAGCTTTCGTGGATCAAATCCAGTTAAGTCTTCAAAGTGCCCCAGTGTTTTGTTTTTTTGTTTGTTTATTCCCTGATATTTATTTATTTTTCAAATTTATACCCCACCTTGCTCAGGCGAACCTGACTCTAGGCGGCTTACACAGTATAAAGAAACAATATCACAAATTACAAAACAGATCTTAACTGCTTGGGTCTTGGTGTCCAAGTGTTCAGAAGCATAATAATTTCCTATCAGAAGTAATTCTGGGTTGAAAGGATTTTTGCTTGAAACACAGACTAACACGGCGACTAGTCTAAAAAAATTCAAATAGCTAAAGTAGGCAACTCCGATATACTCCGGCCACATATGGACTCCAAACGCTGGGTTTTTTTTGGAAAGGTTAGTAGTGGGGCGCAGGCAGCAATTTAACGAGGGCAGAATATTTGCTGCGGGACTTTGAGAGGAGAGCAGCAGAAACCGAGAGGGGAGCTGCAGGGATAACCACGAAGCTTGGGGTCGGGGGGGGGGGCTCAACAGCGTCGCCCTGGGCAGGGCAGCGGCCACCCCGGGGGCTCAAGCCCGGCCCCCTTGGCTAGGCGGGAGAGAGAGGGAAGGCTAGCTAGAGGAGGAGACCCTGTTTTCCTTGCGCACAGCGTCCGCCTTCCTCCTCTCCTCTTCCGGTGGTGGGACACGGGTGTCGGGAGGGGGGGGGTAAGGTAAGTTACCTGGGGGTCCCGTGAGGAACACGTGCTTGGCCATTTTGCTGCTGTACTGGGCGGTGGAGGAAGCGCCTTTCCCCCTTCCCGCTGCGTAATCTACTCTTCGCTCCGGGGAAACCTTGCCTTCCCCTGCGCTGTGCTTCCGGAGACCAGAGCTTGGAGACGTTTCTTTATTCGAGCTGCAGCTCCAGGAACTTCTCAGCCAGCACTGGATTAGTGTCTCCGAAAGGTGCCTTCATTTTGGCAGGTAGCAAAATTAAGCCGTGTGGCCCCCATACAATCCAACAGAATGGAGCAGGGGTGCCCAAAGTATGGCCCACGGGCTGGATCTGGCCCTGACGCCAATTCAGTGGTGAGATGTCAAATTTTTTACTACCCCACCGTGATGTCATCACAGTGTGGGCGGAGATGACGTCATGATGTCGTGGGTGGGCCAAAGAATAAAATAAAATAATAAAATAAAAATAAGCGCACACACACACATCCCTCAACCCACCCACCCACAACACAAACCCGTAAATAAATTAAATAAAAATTACATTAAAGTACACCCACCTACCCATCCAGTGGTGGGATGTCAAAATTCTTACTACCCCACCGTGATGTCATCACAGTGTGGGCGGAGATGACGTCATGATGTCGTGGGTGGGCCAAAGAATAAAATAAAATAATAAAATAAAAATAAGCACACACACACATCCCTCAACCCACCCACCCACAACACAAACCCGTAAATAAATTAAATAAAAATTACATTAAAGTACACCCACCTACCCACCCAGTGGTGGGATGTCAAAAATTTTACTACCCCACCGTGATGTCATCACAGTGTGGGCGGAGATGACGTCATGATGTCGTGGGTGGGCCAAAGAATAAAATAGAATAAAAAAATAAAAATAAGCACACACACACACATCCCTCAACCCACCCACCCACAACACAAACCCGTAAATAAATTAAATAAAAATTACATTAAAGTACACCCACCTACCCACCCAGTGGTGGGATGTCAAAAATTTTACTACCCCACCGTGATGTCATCACAGTGTGGGCAGAGATGACGTCATGACGTCGTGGGTGGGCCAAAGAATAAAATAAAATAATAAAATAAAAATAAGCACACACACACATCCCTCAACCCATCCACCCACAACACAAACCCGTAAATAAATTAAATAAAAATTACATTAAAGTACACCCACCCCAAACATAAATCAATCCACCCACCCACCCCAAACACAAACCCATCACTTACCTGTTAGTATAAGTGCCTGGGCAGCACCATGTTGTAAGATCGATATGGTCATCGTACTAGTTCTCTAGGATAATATGCCTTAATGTAAATGTAAAACAGCTGTATCTCCATAAGGGTTCTTCAATTGGAACAGCAATTGGAACAGCACAGGTGTAGCGTATTGATGAGGGAACCAGTGAAAAGGTAAGCCCCGAAGGTGGTTCCCCCCAAAAGCTGCTACCAGTTCTCCGGGACACTGGGAAAAGTTACTACCGGTTCTGGCGAACTGGTGCGAACCTGTTACATCCCATCACTGCGCCAATTCATCCGGCTCACGCTGCCCTTGTTGCTCCCACATGGGTGCATTTTACTTCCGCTTCTGGGAGCAACGAGGACCGCGTGGGCCAGATCCAGCCCATGGGCCATACTTTAGGCACCTCTGGACCATGTGACTGGCCCACAGCCTGAAAAGTTTGGGCACCCCTGTTTTATAGGGTCACTCAAATAAAAGAATGCAAGCTTTTGTAGCTCACAGGCCACTTCAGGCAAATGTAAAAGTCAGGCTGGGTAGCTTAGATCAGTGTTTCCCAAATGCTGGTTTTTGGACTTCAATTCCCAGAAGCCTAAGTCATTTCCCCAAAGCCCTGATCAGCCAATGTACTGACTTAGGCTTCTGGGAATTGAAGTCCACTAGTGGGCTGTGTACCCCTTGTTGGGAACCACTGGCTTAGATGATGAATGGGAGAAAGACAGCAGGCTGTATCTTTTTAAATCCAAAGGTAGGAAGCCAGGGGCCTACACCTTGCCATGTACATTTGCCTGAAGAAGTGACCTGTGAGTTATGAAAGCTTGCATTGTTTTATTTTTTGAGTGACCCTATAAAAGCTATTGCCTCCATTCTTCAGTTGTTCATTTTGACAACTTCATGTCTGGCGTAGACACAGAAGGAGAAGAAGTGTCTCCCCTGCCCAGCGTGCTTTCTTTAACCTGGAACTGCGCAGGGACCTTGGGAGGAGGTCCTTTGGAGAACAGCTTGAGCTCATTCAGCTTGGACAAAAGTGTAGTGCAGTGTGTTGCGTTGCTCTAGGTTCTCTGCAGACTCTTATGTCAGTGGTAAATTTGGAAGTGCAGATGTTCCCATTTTCCCTCCAGCAGTCTCCACAGACACAAGGAGAATCCAAATCTGTAAAGCAGCCAGGTACAATATAGAGTAGGAGCAGGTCTTCAAGTGCCATATCCAATTCTAAATATTGACTATCCTCATGAAGATAGTCCTGGGAACAATATAGTGCAGTGGCCTTCTATTCACCTTCTCTATCACAGCATGACACCCGTAACACTGATCCAGTTCCATTGAGTCTTAGGTCCTGAGCTCTTTTGGCACACAAAGTCCTCATTGCCCCAGGTCAATGTTGATGAAGTTGCTGCCCTCCATCAAGATGGATTCAAGTGGAATTTAATCCACTTGGGGACCATCACCCTCCCCTGTGGACTTTGCCACCTAAGGCCATTAGTCCTCAGGGTTGTCAGGTTAGTTAACCGCCACCTGACACTCAGCATTGAGTTGTTGGCAGTATGGTCTACTCCAGTGGTTCCCAACAAGGGATACCCACTAGTGGACTTCAATTCCCAGAAGCCTAAGTCAGTACATTGGCTGATCAGTGCTTTGGGGAAATGACTTAGGCTTCTGGGAATTGAAGTCCAAAAACCAGCATTTGGGAAACACTCTATTACCATAGCAAGATAACCTGGGCAGATTTTATATGATCTATAGTGTCCCTTTTTAGAATCCAACACAAACTTGAGGTATATCTTGCTTTGTATAAGATAAAACCTAACCCATTGTTATTTTAACAAAAATAAGAATATACCACATAAAACTAATTGACAGTAAAGGTACCAAAATCAGAAACAAATTTAATATAAAACCTAAACATAGATCAGTTTAACCAAGAGCTCTTCCAGACATACATTCATACATTGATTCCAATTTATCAGATAGCACTTTCTGGACAGTTCACAACATAATCATACAATTACAGAGAATAATACAATATACAAATACATATAAAATGTACTTTTTAAAAAAGAAAAGAAAGAAAACTCCCAATAGCAATATATGGGGATCAATACTGTTTTCTAAAACAGCTTCGGGTTCCTCGGAATGGGCAGACACCCTCAAAATAATCACTAGATGAACAGATGGCATAATCTATGGGCTGAACAGGTGCTCCAACCACGAACAGTCTATGTTTATTCCAGTCTGGTTTATTTCAGTGCAGCTTATGTTAGCACACTGCCTTTAGGATTCTGAGGCTACTGCTTAAATGGACAATTCAGCAAACATTTTGCTTCTACATTTTTGGCAATTATACATTATGAATTTTCTCTGAGACAGATATTTGTCTTGTAAGGAAAAGGTAATGGGAAAATATAAGAGTTTCCAAATTGAAGATGATGTTTTGTGGGTACAAAGCCACACATGCACACAGTTCTTGTCAGGAATCACAATTTATATGTTTTAATTTGTCAAAGGGAGCTAGGTGGGTTTGGGCAATCAGCACAAAGGTAAAGGTATATTAGTAGCCTGTCTGTATGCAAATTTAAAATGCAAAGCAGGTTTATCTAATTTCTTCAGTGGTTGATGATACAATATTTTTCAACTGGAATTAAACTAGTTTCTCCCAAGTAAGAGAAAGCTTATATTTGCTGCATTCATAATATGAAACTTGGATAAATTTCTAGAGCTTTGGGTTGACTAAGGAAAATCAGCAGCGAGTTTCTAAATCAATGGCTGAGAAAAGAAGTCATTTACCCAATTGCTATTTGATGGGATAGAAACTGGAAGAAAAGAATGAGGACAATATTATTCTGTGACCTCTGCCCTTGTTTGGATTCAGTAGTACACACTGAAAGGATAGGTATTTTGTAAAGCAAGCTTAGTTTGATACTCTAATTGTGTGCTGGAGGGCATTATTTCAGCTTTCAGGAGCTCAGCAAGATCTGGAGGAAGGTCACAGCTTCTGTATATTTTACATTAAATTGCAAAAAGCTGTATGTCAGAAGAACAGTTATTTTAGTTATCTGTCTAGCAGCTGATACTAATACTCAGAGGAGCAGGGGAGGTTTTCAGTCTCCAAGATCTTGAAGCGGCTGGTATGTAACCCACTTCAGGATGCCAGAAGTTGTTATCAGAAGCAACTTTGACCACTGCAATGTTCTCATATATCTCATTCCTAGCGCCTGCAGATAAGGAGAACAGCATATATGGGAGTGCACCAAAATAGTATAACTCCCTGATGGGGGCTCTAAAGGTGAGTGTTGGGAGAAACTGGAACTGCTTCAAAGTCCAACATACGGACGCTTTTTAAAAAAGTGGACAAGCTCGCTCGTGTCAGAGAGAGGACTTAACACCTGTCTGGAGAGCCTTTTCTTTGACAGTACTGTAAGCTGAATTGAAAATTTTGAATAGATGTATATAGACATGCACTTTTAGTCATTTATATAAGTCAATATGTCATCATGATTGTACTTCTCACTGCAAAATAATACAATTTTCTTCTGTCTTTCAGAGATCTCTTTAGTTCTTATATAATGTAGACCATTTCCTAAATATATGTCATAAAAATGAATTACTCTTTAGCTTGCTTTGCAAGAATCCTCTCCAAACATTTGAAAAAAGATTCCTCCTCATATTAGCCTAAATTAGACAATACCCTTTATTAGAATGTTTACACCTCTCAACTACAATTATCAGAAGTTGTAAATGCCCTATGGAAAGACAAACCAGGATAGCATTATGAGTGTAGAATTTTTTTTTCACACAGCAGTCTATGTCAAAATATAAAATTTATATAAAATACATGAATAGTTCCAGATGGCATTCTGATTTTTTTAATGTTTTCTAAAAGCATTTTGAGAGATTTTGTTAAAAAGCATAATTAAACATTAACACCCTGTACATTTCTTCTTTCTTGAATCACATCTCCCCACCCCCACCCATATATTACTTTTTCCTTGACATATGTTCCAAGGATCTCTTGTTCAAATATTTCAACCTGAAAGGCATTGGCATCTATATACAGTACACACCATGATACTGGCTGAGAAGGGTCAGGACAGCAGGGAATGGAGCTATGAAACGAGCAATAGGGAATATAGAGGAAAGCACAGCTCTTACATGATAGATGTCTTGCCAAGGGCAGTGCAAGCACATGAGATTAGAAACTACACAGAAACACACTTCCTCCACAGTAGCATACACACACACTCTCTCTTGGCAACAGGGCACCTATACAACTGTGAAATGTCCCTTTGGGATGCAGAAGAGGTGTTCCTAGTATCACTACCATATAGAGATGTTGAAGACAGGAAAGTAACCCAAGTTATTGTGATGGTGTGCACTGTGCTACACAAAAAACACAATTGTGTGTGGGGAATCAGGACAGAATGCTCTTAAGGTCCCATTATAAATGAATATGTACATATGAGCCAGGATCTTTATGGCATCACAGCTTGGAGGAATATCGAACTTCATGGCAAACAAAGGGTAAAGAAGTGGATGGACAGGTTGGAGAACTTACTTTATGCCACCTAGATGTGCCTGGGAATGCATACAGCAAATCAGTTCTGGTGTGGCAGCTAACTTGGTGTCTGCCAATCCAAAACTGCTGAGGAATGGGTATACCGCAGAGAGAGAATATTACAGAATCAGCCATTACCATGAGGTGGTTGAGATATTGTGGGAATGTATCCTACTACGTTCTTTCATGTTGACCTTTGAAGGGTGTATCTCAGTGCATGTGTGTGGCCGTATCCTGGTGACATCATTATCTCAGAAGCCCTAGGACATGTCTGGCAATGATGGCAGAAGAGAGCGTCAACTGCTCTGGGTTCTATAGGCCAGTGGTGGCTAACCTTGGCATTCCAGGTGTTCCTGGACTTCAATTCCCAGAAGCCCAAGTCATCACTCCTGCTGATCAGGGCTTCTGGGAATTGAAGTTCAAGAACACCTGGAGTGCCAAGGTTCACCATCACTGCTATAGTCCCTAAGCAGGTCCTCAGGAGGTTGTCTGTGGCTTCCATCATAGCAGAATTGATAATGCTGTCATAATTTCCTCAGTACATATGATGGGGTCATCTTACATTTCCCTTTCTATAGTTTAAACACTGTCTGTTGCCTGAACTTTCTTTTGTCTCAAAGATGATCTAAACTAGTAGTGATGTTCATTAATGACATGCATCATTTTTGGATTTCAGACCCAAGAAAACTTGACCTATGCAAGCATCTATAATTTATTTGCAACTTTGGTCAAATATATCTGTGTGGATGCTGCTCCATTATAGTGTACAGTATAAATATTTGTCATATGAACTGCTTGCCATAATTTTGAAAGAGAAATATTGTGAGTATCAACTTCCATAAATAAATCATATATTGTCTCCATCAACTCTAAAGTACCTGTTTGATTGCATACTACTGTACCTCCATTTGGTAGAATTACCTGAGTGAATTAGCTGCCTAAGGATTTGATTGCAGTTAGAGGGAGAAAGATACAATGGAAATCAATTTGTCAAGGAATCCTTGTGGATGAAAGATGCTTAGTAAATGTAAGATCATTATCCTGATCGTTAGAGAAACCTGCCTGCGAGTGGGGGGGGGGGGAGGCTGAGCCTTAAAATTAAACTTCTAAGGAGATACACACTGGCTTCAAGTGCTGATCCTTCAGGGTAAATTTTTAGCCACCCTCCTATCATGACTGGTGTGTGTGTGTGTGTGTGTGTATACATGCACATGCATACAACAAGCAAGCACATGCCTGTATACATGTATTTATCAGAATGAACAATTCAGTACAGCTGTCACCAATAACTCACTTACTGCTAATAGGTTCCCCAGGCAGTTGGCTACAATATAGACTGCATCAATCAAAGCAGCATATAACACATACACACACCCCACACACTAATTTTCATACTATCCTCTTTCTCAAGATAGGCATTTGGTTCCTTCAGGGTTGGAGTGATATTTAAGCAGCATGCCTAGTGAACGTGGATTCACTACATGTGAACTGAAGTTCTTGTAGTGACTCTGATGTCAAAAACAGCCACGTACAAAGTCTTTGGCATAGGGTGGGCCATTTATGAAACAACAGAAATTGATATAATCAGAGTATGACAGTTATTCTTCTCAGTAATTTATTTCCCCCTATCATTTCTACTCTTATGTACTACTGTAATACAGTTGTACCTCATACAACGATTTTAATCTGTTTCATAGGGCTTGTTGTACAAAACAATTGCTGTATGATGCATGCATCGCATAGCGATTTCCCCTATGGGATGCATCATACAACAATTTTTTTCACTAAGTGGTTTTTCCCATTGAAAAATTGTTGTACAGATTTTTTTCCATAGGGAAAATTGTTATGTGGGACACCACTTCCCCCAAAACCTAATTGTTATGTGATTTCATCGCTCTACAGGGTGGTGGTTGTATGAGGTTCCACTGTACTTGGATTTCCTAGTTTAGAGCCTTCTTTGTAAATGGAATTCATGGCATTTTGCATTTTTCAGGATGGTAAAAAAAGGGAAGGGTGAGCCCACCATGCATCTGTAAAATCAACAAGATCAGAGCTTATCCAACTGCCTTCATTGAATAGAACAACATGGAAGCCTTCTGACTGAAAGCCAGTACACAAATCCTCCACTGGGATGCCCTGCATGTCAGAGCCAGACTACTTTTAAAACTCATCCTAAATATGTGGTGGTGTCATTTTACTGACTTGTTGCCTTCTCCTGGAGGGGTAACAAAACCAGGGGTAGGGTACATGATTACAGTATACCCTTCTATTTTGTTGTTGTTCAGTCGCACAGTCGATTTCGACCCTTTGTGACCCAATGGACCACTGTCCGCCAGGCAATTCTGTCCTCCACCATCCTCCTCAGTTTGCTCAGCTCTGTGCCCATTGTGTCTACAATACCATCTAGCCATCTCATTTTTGCCGCCTCCTTCTTCTTTTGCCCTCCACCATTCCCAGCATCAAGGCTTCCTCAAGCGAATCCTCTCTTATGTGATGTCCAAAGTATTTTAGCTTCATCTTTAATATTTGACCTTCTAAAGAGCAGTCAGGGTTATGATGATTTTACATGATAATGTCTGACTAGAGCCCTGTGAGATGTCCAAATGTTGACAGAAGGTTAGAATAGGAGAGAAGTAAAACTTGTGATATAACTTTTAATGGTAAATTGTTAAACCAGTTCACACCGGAATCTCCTGGTGGCTTAGTGGATAAGACGCTGAGCTGGTGACTGGAAGGTTGGGTTTCAATACCCAAGAGCTGCACTTGGGTGCATGAAAGGAGCCTCACTTGGGCGTCCCCTGAATGGAGTTTTTCCAGCAAAAAATCCTTTCAAACCTTATGTGGACCCACCACCAGTGGGGCTTATAAACCTCAATTAAATGTTCTCAATATATAATTAAATGTTTGTTTATGCAATTTGTAAAGCTGCCCCAATCGACGTGCGACTGGGTGGCATACAGCATTCAATTCAGATACATAAAATCCCCAACGCTTAAACTATAGAGACCCTTAAAATTCCAAAAAACACTGAAAAACTACCACCCGCACCAATTAAAAATCTAGTTAGAAATATTACAGTTTTACCTTGCTTAAAGAGCATAATGTGTTCCACAGGATTGCTCTTTAAGCGAGTTTGTTCTTTAAGAGAAACACCATTGTAAATGACCAATTGTTACTTCGGGGGGGGGGGATTGCGAACCCCAATTTATTTGTTAAATGAGTTTTTGGTTGGTTTTCTTTGTAAGGGACGTGAACATTCAGAGAAAATTTTGCTCTTTAAGTGAGTTAATCTCTAAGCGAGGCGCTCTTTATGCGAGTTTTGACTATATATTCATTACCTCATTCCAAAAAAATAATAATACATCTTGCTTTGACTTTACTCCTTTCCCTTTAACTAATACACAATCTAAAAATTCTCCCCATATTTCTCTAAAATCAGTTTTGTTTCTAATACCTTTTAAAACCTTTAATTCATGTGTTAATTTATCATTTATCACTATATTCCATAATTCATTTTACCAATCATCCAATTCAAATTCCCAATCTATTTTCAAGTTTTTTAAATAGTATTCAATCTCAAAGCTGTTACAAATTATTGAGTATAATTTCTTATGTAAATCTTGTGCTGTGCTTTTGTCTCACACAGCTTCAGTTCACTTGAACAGGATTCAAGAGTGTCTACTGAGTAGTTTCTGTTGTCATTAATAAATCCAGTAAATTGAAAACCCAGTGACATTGACGAATCTAATAAAATAATGTTGTCTTTGATGAAGTATAAAAAAAAGTCCAGCTGATATTTTAACTTTTTTTTCCTGAGGAAAAACACGTTAGCTGATGACTTTGTCTCATTGATGAGTTTATGACATCATTATTTCAGGCACCAACAAATCAACAACATTATAAGGACAGATTAGGATATGTTCATTATGTGTAAATCACTGATACTATAATGTAACATTGTAATTAACTTTGCTGAGGGGAAAATAACATCTCATTTATATTTAACAAGTCCCATTTTACTCAGGAAGATCTCTCATAACATGGTTAAACAATGGCCTTATTCTCTGGAAACATGCAACAGAGAATTAACATCTGGTATAAGGTAGTGGCAAGCTAGTAGTCAATGGTACAGTTGATATCATTATTAAGATGTCATCTTGAAAGAACAACGCTGAGCAATTTAACTACTGGCAAGCATACTAATTAATTAAACAGTCTCTGTTTTAATTATGCATTTGTAACTGAAATGGTTCCTCTGCTGCCACATAGACAAATATTCATGATTATATAGCTCACTGCGGAGGTGGTGAGAGATTGAAAGACTGAAGATTGGCTAGAATATACTTTTAGCTGATTTGTCATATAGTTCGGAAGGTACCTTTGCCCCCAAAGGAAGTAACCACTCCATTTCTCACAGTTTGCTGTGGTACTCAGGTGGTCAATAGGTTAGCATTGAAAGATCTTCCTGCAATCAAATGGTATTCCAAAGGACAGCAACATCTCTCTATTAGACTATGGACACATCTTATTTTTCTATATCAGGGTCATTCTGAGACTGAGCTTGTCTTTTATTCTTTTACAATTAGATCATGAATAGCAGCTCATATGATGTCTTAGTTACTATTTTAGTAGAAAACGACACAATACTGTGCTTATTTCAATGCCAATAGGATAGAATACTGAGTGATGTTGAACATGTTGCATTAACTAGAAACTGGACTCTCTTGTTTTGTTTTTAATCATTAGCTAAAATCATGTTTAAGGAACTACTGCAGTGTAAGGCTGATGACAGCTGGCTGGGTAGCTTAGGGGTTTAGGTATCTAGCTGGAGGGCTAGAGTTGGAGTTGTATTTCCTCTGCTAGTAGAACCAGCCTGTGCAGCCTTAGGGCAAGCTGTATAGTCCCAGGGCACCACCACAAGAATGGAATAATAAATGATTTCTTTGTATTCTCTACCTAAAAAAAACCTGGAAGGGATCACCATAATATAAAATTGACTTGACAGCACACAATTATTATTTAAAGCTGATGACTTTGTCAGCCAGCCCGGTTTTTAAAAAATTTAAGCAAATTTGCCTCCTGTTCTGAGGTCTTCATGGTCCCCGGTAATCACTTTCATCATTGAGTATTCATAGGGGCATTGAACGGGTGGAGTACAATTTAAATTATTAAATGATTTCACTGATTAAATATTCTCCAAAAAGTGTAATATGTGAATGACAGAACAATATCTGGAATACTTCTATCATAAAACTCTGCAAAGCAGAAAACCTGTGACCACTGTTCTCTATTATATATGTACATATCTGTGTTGATGCAAAAAAAAAAATCCAAGGTAAATTACATGTGCATTATTCACTTTAACTTCTATTTCTATTGTACTTGCATGATGACATTGTTGCTGTGTCCTGCAGTATTGATGGAAGAAGAATGAAAGGCAACAGGATAGAATGGCAACATCCTGGTGACCTCTAGGTTGTATCGACAGCAAGGGTGCAAATACATAATTGTAAACCAGCTAGGTTTTCTGGGAACTAAGACGGGAAGCACCCCTTCCCATTTTAGTAGTCAATAGCTTGGCTAGTTACCTTTTTTCCCAGCAGTTTCATATTAGATTTTCAAAATAAGAGGACACAAGATCAGCTTGAAGTACTTCGGGGCGTAGTCCTTTAAGCCTCAGGCTCAAGGAAAGCCCACACCACACACTCTGTTCGTACAGCATAGAGATCCACCGTTACCATACTACAATTCCTGAAGACAAAAGGAGAACAATTCATCCTGGCTGCACTCGAACTATTTGAAGCCAAAACCCTGTCACAGCTACTCTACGGAGTCGAATCAAGCCCGCACCTAACAACCTGGCTCTTATGGAAAGAGTACAATCTAAATTCTTACTTGTTGTATATCCAACCCCACCCTTCACCTGGAGATGGGCATGATAAAGGTGGGGATGAGATTGTGGATAGCTACTCTGGTTCAAAACTCTGCTTAATCCCAGCGACCTGGCGCCTCTAACTCTCCAGGGCAACTACCAATCAGCATGGAAAAGTAACATCCAATCCAGACTACAGTATCTTGGCCTCTCCCAACCTCTCGTACAGGCCATGAGTCACAACCAGGCAAAACAGACCATTAAACAGAGAACACTAGACACGGAAAGGCAAGAAGACCTAGCCAGGGCCCCAACCTTCCTGGCTCCAGAGTCTTGGAGATACATTGTCATCAGAGGGCATTTAGCCTAGCCCGCTGCCAGGCTCTCCCTTCTGCAGTTCTCGAGGGAAAGTTCCAGAGGACACCAATGTCAGAGAGACTATGCCCCTGTGACTCTAGAGAAATTGAAACCACGGAACACATTCTATGTAGCTGCCCTTTCTATAGAGACATTGGGAACAAGTTCATGTCTTCACTGCTCCATAAGTATCCTGGCCGGACAAACAGCGCATACACCCACTGGCTGCTATCTGATGAAAGACCCACCTTAACCCACAACACTGCCAGATTCTGTGCTGCAGCATGTAAAATGAGAAGAACAATCCTGGCAGGACCATCAACCAAATAATATACTTGCACCACAGCATAGGCTAGTAATAACTGTAATACAGTACTAGTGACCTATGTACTAATTTTACTGCTTCTTAACACAGAGCAGAAATGCTCCTTTTTAAGCACCCTCATTTTAACTCTTGTTTTTTGATATATTTTAGTACCCCCATTTTAACTTCTCCTTGCTGTTCTATGCTGGATTTGGGCCATAATAAAGATTTGTTTTGATGAGTTGATTTGATTTTCAAAATGTCATGACTATAACTGTTACAACTGTGAAGTTAGATCTTGGTAACAACTGAGATGCACGAAAAGATGAAGTTTTAGCAATCAGACATAGAGATATATACTGATGAACAAAGATGCCTTCCACTTTCCATTTTGAAGCCAGGTTAGGAATATGTATTGAAAACCCAACACTTGCAACATTGCCGGTCTTTTGGGAGTGGAGAAAATGATTTCTCCCTGAACCAAAGACAGAAAGACAAGCAGAGAGGGCTGAAGCAGAGATAATATCAATTTAGGCCAGCTATTGGGGGGGGGGGGGAAGAGAGATTGTAAAGCTGGCAGATGTTGATCAGCAGGGAGGATAGTGTCATCTCCTCCCAGGTTTCATTCTCTCCATTAAGCACAGCTTGAGGAAACTGCTTGAACTAGTTTGTTGACTTTGAGATAAAACCTTTCTACTGCTGAGTCAGAAAGCTCTTGAAAAATCTTGTGTGTGTGTGTACATAGGTGAGCCCACATGTACACACATCTGTATAATGCATGGGGAAAGAGGAGATCAACACAGCTGGTGGCATTTTTGGAATCCTTGGATTTTCTCCAAGAGTCTGTACTGAAGCATGTCCACATTTCAAGACCATACACCACTGATCAGTATTGTAGCTAGCAATACAAACTATGTGGGGTGGGGTGGGGTGGGGAATCAACTCTTGTCATTTGCTCTTTTTTTGCTCCTATCTGCAAATAGTGATCCAACACACACCCTACTCTGCCCAAAAAGCCTATTACTTAGTGCAGGGATTCTCAACCTACTGCCTGTGGACCGGATGCAGCCCACGACACCATTTCATGTGGCCCACCACCTCTTCCTCCACACCAGGAAGTGCCATGTAGTGGAGGAATGGCAAAATGGTCCTCCGGCTCCTGAAGCTGTCTGAGGGAGTATGACCTGGCCACCGGTAAAAAAGGTTGAGAACTCCTGACTTAGTGTAACATCAGCTTTGTCCCTGTCCAGCTCCACAGCAAAATATGCTAGTGCTATGTGGAATAAATCAGAACATGCCATACAAGTTAACATAGCTCTTAATAAATTGCACAGTCTTATTACTGTCTTCTTGAAACCTATCCCCACTACAAAAGTCTTATTACAGGTATTTGACTGGCATCGCCCCTCCAGAAGTATGTTGAGAAGTGCTAGCAAATAATAAAATATGGTAATAATGCAACAAACCCTTCCACTTCATGGACATGAACTCCCAGCCGATGTGTAAAATGGAGGGAAAGGTTTCTATACACCTCTCACTTTTAAATATTAAACCAAAAGTGGCTAAGAAAGGGGTGCCCAAGCTACTGTCCATGGCCCAGATCTGGCCCCTGATGCCAATTCATCTAGCCTGTGAAGCCCTCGTTGCTTGTGGAAGTGGAAGTAAAATGTGCCTGTATGGACTCGTTTTACTTCCACTTCCGGGAGCAACGAGGTCTTTGCGGGCCATATGGGTGTGTTTTACTTCTGCTTCTGGGAGCAATGAGGGCTTCGTGGGTCTGATGAATTGGCATTGGGAGCCAGATCTGGCCCATGGGCCATAATGACCGGGACCCTGAACCACATGACTGGCCCATGACCCAAAATGTTTGGGCACCCCTGGGCTAGGCTAAATTTATGGAGAGCCAAAACAGCATACTGCACTGTACTTTGTTGAATGGATGACTGCTGAAGAGTGTCTCCCACAGGGTCATCTGGAAATCACTTAATAGACTTCAAAGCAAAGTAGAAAGATCAAAGAATAATCAAGTAAAATGGGGCTACCTGGAGACAAGATGAGTTTTCTGGTTCAGTGGGCCAGTCACGTGGTTCAGCGGGCTGGACACATGGTTCCTCCCACCGGAAGCAAAACGCGTCTTGCTATCTGTTTTGCAACAGGATGAGATAGATTTTAAGTTGCCATCTACTCTGCTTAAACCAGGGGTGCCCAAACTATGGCACACAGGCCAAATTGGTCCCCAACGCCAATTATCAGGGCACACTCTGGGCATGGGGTTACTGAAAGTATCCAAGGAGCAGAGGGTGGCATGGGCCAGATAAATTGGCACTGGGGCTAGATCTGGCCCATGGGCCATAGTTTGAACACCCCTGATTTATGTACATGCATCTAATGAATGGCTGAGATAATGTCATTGAGATTACTCTTTTCTGGACAAAAGTAATCTAATTGTGCAACTCTGATACAAAGAAAGAACTCATAGCTAATTAGTAGATATCTTACCAACTTCTACTTCCTCCTCCAAGAGATAGCCAGTGAGATCTTTAGCACTAGAAGTGCCCCACTTTAGAAAAACACACCTTAGGGTTATGAATTGTGTTGTCCCCCCCACACACACAAACACAAAATCCCCAAAAAATAAATAAATTTAACTCTGGTCCAGTTCATGATACTAAGCAAGGCTTTTGTATTTCTGTGCTGGACAGAGTTTTACAGAATTTAATTACAGTATGTTTTCTGTGGAAGCAGTTTAAAAAACTACATTCGATATTAGCATCTTTGGTAGTCTGTAGCTGTCACTCTCTGAGGCATATTTAAGCAGTCTGAATTCTTAATGTCACAAGAGGCAGTAGGAAAAGATTTCACAAGTATAAGTAACACATACAAGGATGATGCTGAAGACAAGGCGTAGCGACTCATGTCAAGGGAATAGAGAAGAATGCATTATAAGATATGTCTGCATGCTGGGAATGCCAGTATATTCCAAATCCATTTGTCATGGATCTTTTCAGTATTTTTATTGGAAGCAGCTCAAGTGGTTTTGGTACCCGAGGCAAAACAACATGGCACCCTGTTTTCATTTCAGTATATATCCCTCCTCCCAAATTCTGCTTCTGTGATACCACAAACCATTTGAGATTGGCCATGCCCAATTCTTCCCACCACCATAACGAACGCATTTAGCACCTTGGAGGGAGAGCAAAGACAGATTTAATGTTAAGCCGACTTTTTTAATTATGTTGTGATCAAGTCCTTGCTAGAGACTCTGAGGATGACCTGAGGATTACTTGGATCCAGGGGGTGGTGGGTTACTCCCTATGCCTAGCCCAGTTCTGCCTGTAGCCCAGTTCTGCCCCAAGTCTGTTTCCCCTGGCAGATGATCTGTCAGATCCGAGGTCTGACTCTGACAGTGATCAGCCCGCAGTCGGGGCAAAGTGCAGAAGGCAGCTACACCTGAGATGCAGGCAAGCTAGAACCAAGTATCAGAGAAGACTCCCAGCTGATAGTGATTAGCTGGGAGGCTTATAAGCAAGCTTGTTGCAGTCTTCCGGCATCGGTACAATTCTTCAGTGCATAGACCAACACCCTGCTTGACTTCGGATAGCCTGCCTAGACCAGTGGTCAGCAAACTTGGCTCTCCAGCTGTTCTTGGACTTCAGTTCCCAGAAGCCTTGATCAGCAGGAGTGCTGACCTGGGCTTCTGGGAATTGAAGTCCAAGAACACCTGGAGAGCCAAGTTTGCAGACCCCTGGCCTAGACCTTAACCTTCCTGCCATGACCCTGACTTCTCTGCCAACCCTGACAACACCCCTGGACATCCTTTGAATTAGACACTTGCTTGAACTAACCAGCCCTCAGCTTGCTTTTTGGACTTTACTATCTGGACTCTCCTCGAATAGACTGTGTAGTGCTCCTGTGCAGTGACCATGCCCGTTGTGGTGGGTCAGCACAAATTTCTATTTTTAAAGCAATTCAGAAGCAAGTACACACGAACACACATATGTCTGCAGTGTTCTCTGAGCAGAGCATATAAAAGGGAACTAAGCTGGACTAAGGTATGTTTACAAGCCCTGTTCTGAGTCTGTAGAAACCACCACCTTGTCCAAAGATAACCTTGTTTTGCTGATAGGGATTTGACAAAACGATTTGGAGTTGCAGTGAGCCAGATATCCAGTAGGTGGCAACGATAGACTCCCGTTACCCTAAACTCATATGCGTTTGACTGTGTTTCAGTTTTCAGATGTAATTTTGTTTTCTATGTGGAAAAATAAAGCAGCATCGAGATATTCCATGACGTGCTGATGAGTAGTCTCATTTATCTGTGACCTGTAAATGTTATTTTCATATAGTCAAAGTGCATTTTTGTTTCCCCCCAAAAAATGTTTTTTGTGTAAAGGTGGATTTCTGCCTAAGAGATCAGATCCCCCCCCCCCCTGACTAAAAAGTAAATGACAAAGATCATAATCTATCTTGACTTGAAGCATCTTTTTTTATAAACAGGATAACGTGCATATTGTGGCTAGAGGAAAGAAGACCAGGTATTTCAAGATTTAAATACAGTAAAACCTTGCATAAAGAGCGCCTAGCTTAGAGAATAACTCACTTAAAGAGCAGAATTTTCTCTGAATGGTCACCTCACTTAACAACTAAAACCAACCAAAAACTCACTTAACAACTAAATCGGGATTCGCAATCCCCCCCGCCAGAAGTCACAATTGGTCACTCACAATGGTGTTTCACTTAAAGAGCAAATTCACTTAAAGAGCAATCCCATGGAATGCATTGTGCTCTTTAAGCGAGGTACCACTATATCAAGAAATAAAGTGGTGGCAAACTAGCAGTGGTAATATATCAATGTCAGCTCTTTCTTCCAGTGAGTCGAAAGCATGAAAATACACTGAACTGTCAAATATGCCTGTACATGCTTGTGAAGAGAAAGTTGCATAGAACTACAGATCTAGGTCACATTTCTTTACACCCACAGATATAATTTTAAGTATTTTTGACAGCCCATTCATCAAAAAGAACTATGCCAGCAATATCCTAGGGTATGGGATGATATTGCACAGGAAAATCTGTAAGGATCTGAGGTCCTTATCCTCCACCAATACTAGTGAAAACAAAAATATTGAGATAAGTTTGGGTGATTGCAAGGGGGTTATGACAACAAGAAAGGAAAGACAGCCAGGAACTGGCAACCCAGTGGACCTTCTGAGAACATTGATTTTTCAAGCTGCTCAAATCAGTGATAGAAGGAATCTAAGAGGTGCTCTGAAGTGCTAAAAGATGTTAATCATCTCACTTAACCTTCCTCTTCTATGTGTCTTCTATTTAGCATGCCATGTTCTGTGATTGGTCAATGGAAGGTAAAAGTAGACTTAGTTTTCAGGTCAGATTGCTGAGGTTTGTATCTTTGAAGAAATCTCACTCTGTGGGGAAAATTCCACAGGAAGGGTAAATTGCAGAGCATACACATTCCCCTGAATGGCTAGTTGGACTTTAGGTGACAAGTGTTTCCCTTTGACTATGCTTCAGAGATTATATCTGAAGGAAAAGAGGTGCATGCTATTCTTGCACTGATAGAATATTTCAGTTCTCATTGGGAAATATGTGTCTTTGGCTGTCATGTATGAAGGGCACAAAGTGACAACAGCCGAGGACCATGTGGGGAAGCAACAGGAATTACACTTCCTTCCCTGCTGCTTTTGGATATGGTCCACATTGCACCACAGTTTCCATAGCTACAATACCCTCTAAAATAGTTTAAACCCCATGTCCCACTCTAAACCATCTGATGTCTCGTTGACTTCATAGTGTAGCAAATCCTTCACTTAAACTCCATGAATTAGTTTAAACACACGCAATCTCCCCCCACCCCTTCTACTACAATAAATGTCAAAGCCTGCTGCAATTCTTCACAGTATCAATACTAGTGTAAAGCACACAGTGGTTTATCGTTTGTTGGGGAATTTGAAAAATAGTCTTCTATCATTCCTACCTCACTGTTATACACATCCTGTTGAACATGTGATTACTTTTCCCAATTACTGTTCTCTTTTCCTCTCACTTCTCTAGAGGAGTGCAGTTGTTTTGCAAAAGCAAACAACTCTTTCAAATACTTCCCTGACAAATATTGTGTCAGTGCTGCTGCTCAAAGTGCAGACACGATGTGGGTGACTCACTGCCTTCTCCCTTGGCAGGAGGAGCCTTGATTAATTCTGTGTCACCACCATTTGTTTGAACTGGTAGTTTCTGTTTCTGATCTTGTTTGTGTAAAGGACCTAGTCCCATTTTCCACCTCCTATGCTTAGTTTATCTATCACAGATCAGTTGCTCTATCTGTAATTTAAGAGAGGGAAAAGAAGGAGAGCCAGCTGCTGTTACAGTAGCACAGATGATTGAGTATGTTTTATTCATAGTGGAAGAAACATAGAAGGTCTTCTCTCCCCCCCCCCCCCAATTTTTTTTTGACAGAGGTTGTGTGCAGGTCGTATGTGTATGTGTGAGAGAGAGAGAGGGGGAGAGAGAGAAAGAAAAAAAAGAGAGAGAGAGACTAAAGAGGGAGAACAGAAACAGTCAGCATGGAGCTGTCTTCTCTTCCTCTGTCTTTTGATGTTTCTCTTCTTTTCCAAAGTGTAAAAAAATCTCAAGGGGCTTCATGAATATTTAGAAAGCACAAATCTTGTGTTTCTCTCTTTTCTGCACAGGTTATAAAATCCCAGTTCGCTACAGTGTGGGACCACTACAGATGTGAGAAGCAATAGCATTCCCTCAGAGCTTACCAAGGTTCCTCCACACTCCATTGTTAGAGCACTGTGAGAAGACTTCAACTGCCTATGTGGGGGATACACAAAAAGAGCCTTTTCGAAGACTCTGGCATTTTGCACCACAATCATGTGTACTTTGGCCAACAGCATTCTTGTTCTGGCTAATCTTTCTCACACTAGGTCAAGTGAAAGGAACTACAGAATCAAATCACCCAGAGGTGACTTCATTTTGGCAGTTTCACATCTGGCTTAGACTCGGAAGAAGAACTACCATTGTGTGTCCCATGAGATTTGTGACTTAGTGAGGAGCTTAGAATATGCTGCTAGGGAACACTAGAACTATCAGCAGTAAAGAAACCTCATGACCTTACAAATGCCAGGGTTCATAGGACAGAACCATGATGTTCAAAGTGATATCAAATAGCTAAAAGGGTGTAGTGTGGATAAGCATACTTTATGGAGAACTTGGGGAAATGACGTTTTCAGACTACAACCACAGATATAGTTCATAGACTTGCAGTCCCTCCAGTTATATAACTACAACTCTCAGAATCCTCTAGCCAACATTCCATTCTGTGATTATGCTAACAAGTGGACTATGGGACTTGTAGTAAAAAAGGTACTTTCCTCTATATCTTGCTAATGTTACTTGTTGTCCTATTTTTAAGCAGTTTAAAATCATGAATTGTTCAGTTACTCTTTATTTCCCTTTGAATTACAAAACTGGGTAGATAACATCCACTAAGTGATTAACTTTAAATAACAGTCTTTTGTTAAAATACACAGAAAAGGAGGAAAAGAAAAAGAACATTCTGTCTAGTTACATTTTGCACTGTTAAGTTCAAATCAGGGGAAATGTTATAATCCACTGAAATGAAAAGTTCCATTTTAATACTGTGAGGAAGTAAAGATACATTTAACAGGAAAGGCAATTCTAGTGTTAATCACTCCACATACTGTATATGGTATGAAATCTGCAACACAATTGAGTTAGAAGGGAAAAACAAAAACCAGATACCCACACGTCTAATTTTTCCCTCTCATCTAAGATTAAGATTGTTCTAATTAGTTTCTCCATTTATCATTTCTCCATTTCTCCACGTTACCTAAATTAATGCTATAGAGCTTACTCTGGTGGAGAAAAAGAGACAAGATGCAGCCAGTTATACAAAACAAAAGTAATTTTACTTTGCTGCCAAGAAAGTACAACAGGTGGGCTTCTCTAAAAGAAAAAAAAACACCAAACCAGTGCAAGGCACATACATTTATACACTACTACACAAAGTACAAAGAAAATTGTAACAGTTTCAAATACTTCCTCTTTATCTATGTGACATTTGATTGGTTTCCTATTCAGTGAACAAAGCATCCTTATCTACTTTTGTGGATGTAAACATGACTATCAAATCTGAGAAGTGTATTCTTAATCTCATCAGGAATTTAATATTTTACCACCCGATACTTTTATTAGTCTCTTCATTGGGCCATGGCATTACCAGGAAACCTTCAAAGGCCACCCAAAGTGTAGCTTAAAGACCCTAAACTCAAGTTCAACTAAAGTTCAGTTAGTTGGCCATTATTGTTGTTTAGCCTTCATCCACACGCCTACTTACATCATTGGGGCCCAAATGATAGCTGATATGCCTTGTGTTGTGTTGTCACAATATAAAGCAGACTTGATCCACAAAAGCTCACATTAAAATTTAATTAGTCTTCAAGGTGCTACAATGTTTTTGTTTTATTTTGTCTTGTTTGTTCTCTGAAATGTTAATTTGTTGCAAAACCTATGTGGCCCTATGCCTGTTTTGCATGTTACTTCCGGGGTTTTCAACCTTTTAAAGCCGTGGGCCAGATCATGGATCATTCTCCCTAAGACAGTTGAGCAGACCGGACTGGTGGTTCCCCGCCCCCCATAAACACTGCTATAAAATGCAGCCATGACTATTTTACACATTTTTACACATTTATGGATGTTGTAAGCACATTTACAACAGCCGCATCTGCATTTACCACTGTTTCCTCTGCTTCTTGTGGTGGCAGGAGCAAGGATGGTGGGCCACATGAAATGGCATTGTGGGCCATATCCGGCCCACAGGCCTTAGGGTGAGAACCCCCCTGTGTTACATGGCACTTTTGTGAGAAAAGAGCGTAACAGAACATGTCCCCTTCCTCTCTGTTGTTAATCATGCCCAAGTTTTACCCTAATGGCAGAAAGTTAAGAAAATCTAAAGAGTTTCTTGATGAGGATGAAAAAGGAAATTGGTTTGAAACTCTACATCAAAAAACCCCCAAAATCATGGCATCTGGTCCCATCACTCCCTGGCAAAAAGAAGGGAAAGAAATGGGAGCAGTGACAGACTTTACCTTCTTGGGATCTAAGATCACTGCAGATGGTGACTAAAGCCATGAAATAAAAAGTCACTTACACTTTGGGAGGCAAGCTATGGCAAACCTAGGCAGCATTATAAAAAGCAGAGACATCATCCAACCAACAAAAGTCCGCATAGTTAAAGTGATGGTCTTCCCAGTAGTAATGTAGTAGTAATGGCTGTGAGAGCTGGACCATAAGGAAAGCTAAGCACAGAAGAATAGGCTTTTGAGAGTCCCCTGGACTACAAGGACATCAAATCAGTCAATCCTGATGGAAATCAACCCTGGCTGCTCCTTGAAGGACAAATACTGAAGCTGAAGCTCAAATACTTTAGCTACCAAATGAAATACTCACTAGAGGAGGCCTTGATGCTAGGAAAGATTGAAGGCAAAAGGAGAAGGGGATGGCAGAGGATGAGATGGTTAGACAACATGGCTGACACAGTGGACATAGATCTGGGCAGATTCCCATGGGTGGTGGATGACAGAGGAGCCTGGTGTGCTGTGGTTCATGGGGCCACAAAGGGTGAGACTCAACTGTGTGACTGAACAACAAAAGTTGCTGGCAGGATAAAAGGCATGTGGACACATGGATTGGACTAGCATGAGCCTCCATGCTTCCATCCCAGGTTGGTGGGCAAACCTTTCTCCATGTCTGTGTCCATTTAATTCAGGGATTCTCAACCTGTGGCCTGTGGGCCGGATGTGGCCCACCACCACTTCCATCACACCAGGAAGTGGCATGTGGTGGAGGAAGAGCAAAATGGCTGTCCAGCCCCTGAAACTGTCTAAGGGAGTGTGACCTGGCCCTGGGTTAAAAAGGTTGAGAACTGCTGATTTAATTGCATACAATCTAGCATGAGTCAAACAAGATTCTTTGCATACACTCCTTGTCTTCCACCTGACTGCCCCCTTCCTTCTCCAAGGTCTCCTTTACAGGCCCCAGCTGTAGGGGGTCCACCACCATTTTTACCTTTCCTCAGCCATTTCCCCTCGGTGCCATTCTCTCCCCCCACCACCACACCCATAGTAAGGTGTTTTTCAATCTCATCCAGCAATCTTGGGCATCAGGTATCTTGCTGTCTGTCTGAAGTGGAGACTAATGGCCTATCAGGCCAGGGGCACCATCCACTGGCCTACAAACAGGACCGGATTTACATGAAAAGAGGCCCTAGGCTATTCCACTTATGTGGCCCTTTCACCTCCCATTTTTAAGTTTGTAAATTACATGAGAGATAATAAAATACATAATTACTGTGATAAATATCAATATATAGGCTCCTCTTGATCTTGAGGCCCAAGCCTGAAGCCTAGTTAGCCTATAGAAAAATCCGGCCCTGCCTACAAATATTAGACCTTTGGAATGGACTCCTGCCCTGTGGAATGGGCCTGCCTGTTGAATAGCATCAAAGACATCTTTAGTTTGTTTCATAAACAGCATGATAAACTGTTTCCTATTGGCACAAAGGGCAGAGGTGTCTCTCAGCCTGGATTTTTGCTTGATGGAACTAGCAACTAGGAAATTCAAAATGGTCACTGCAACCATGTTAGAATTTAAAATGGCCACCCCTCCACCCAAAGTCACAATGCAGTGCTTACTGCCGCGGGAGGTGCTGTTGTCGTCATCAGAGAAGGTCCCCAAAAGGTGCGGAAAAGGTAGGGAGATGGCTACCATTTTAGAGTTTAAAATACCACAGAACAATTTTTGGTCGTAAACCGAACATTGGTTGTAACCTGGGAAATTTTTTAAATTAAATATGTGGTCATAACCTGCAGCAAACGTAACCCAGGGCAGTCGTATGCCGGGGTTTTACTGTACATGTTTGCTGTGGCACCAAGACTTTAGTGAAGCTGGAAGACAAAAAAATAGTACGGACAGGATACAAGTTTGGATACTTTCACTAACTCCATGCCCAGAGTGAACCCTGATCAGATGCTATGACTACATCATTTGTCTCAGTACAAAGGGATGGTTTACACTCTAGGAATAAAGAAAGGTGGTGCAATGCACTCCTCCACCACCATTTGCCACCTATCAATTCTAAATTTTGGAGTTGAAGGTAAAGAAATCAATCAGAAAGTAGGAGAATAAGGGCTTTTTGGTGTTTAGTTATGCCTGCCACATGTCCATGGAAACATCTGCAGACGCAGACAGTGCTGGCTCTTTGGTTGTAAACGGAGATGAACACTGAACCCAAGAGTCGGATATGACTGGTTTTTGAGCAAGGGTGACTTTTACCTTTATATGGTGTGAAACAATCATACTGGATCAAGGCAAAAGGGGTTGGTAGGAGGTCTGACATGCCATTTGGTGCAATCCTCACAGCCAAATGCCATATGGTCCTCAAGTGATGCTATTTGGTCCCGTCTTTGGCAATATTGTTGACTGCCAACAGTCACTTCATGTTCTGGCAAATGAAACACTTCTTCAGCTCTGTAGAGGGCTGAGGAAGTGAACCAAGATTGTAAGTCTATATTAGGGCAGAAAATATTCACTGCACTACTTAAAAAAAGAAAAGACAACTGGAAAGGCTTTTTCTTTGCTCATCTCTTAAAAATCCAGCCAGGAGACTGCCTGCAGCTGAATCAGCTGACCGAATCATAAAAAAAAAGCATTATCTGATGTACAAGTTAGATAGTATCTTTCTTTTCTGGGAGGAAGCTTTCAATTTGTCTTTCAATTCTCCAGCATGGTGCAACAAATATTTGCTGCCCTAAAACAGCAGGGTGAACTTTAATGAGAGTCCTGATGGAAGATGAGGGTCAAATGTAGTGTTTTATAAAGGGCTTCTTCTTCTTCTGAGTCTAGGCCAGATATGAAATTGCCAGAATGAAGGCACCTTTAGGTGAGTTCATTCTGCAGTTCCTTTTGCCTCACCTAGTGTGAGAAAGATAAGCTGGCAACACAAGATTGCTGTTACCAGGGCACGCCTGATTGTGGCTCAAAAATGCCACAGTCTTCGAGGAGGCTATTTCTATGTACCCCTTAAAAAGTGATGATAAATTTTACTTACTTACTTACTTACTTACTTACTTACTTACTTACTATAATAAATATTTAAAATAATAGTGTTTTATAAAGGGTAAATGTAGTGTTTAATAAAGGGCTAAATGCAGTGGCTTAGTGGTTATGATGTTGAACTTGATGACTGAAAGGCTGCCAGGTCAGCAGTTCAAGACCCAAGTGCTGCACAACAGAGTGAGCTCCCATCTCTGTCTTAGCTTCTGCCAACCTGGCAGTTTGAAAGCAAGAAATTGCAAGTAGATAAATAGGTACTGCTGTAGGAAGGTAACCAGTGATGGGATGTAACAGGTGTTTTTATTATTATTATTATTATTATTATTATTATTATTATTATTATTATTATTATTATTATTATTATTATTATTATTATTATTATTATTATTATTATTATTATCATCATCATCATCATCATCATCATCATCATCATTATCATCATCATCATCATCTTTGGCCCCTCCCACAACATCATGATATCATGATGTTGGCTCCGCCCATGACATCATGACGTTAGCTCTGCCCACACTGTGATGACATCACGGTGGGGTAGTAAAAATGTTGACATCCCACCACTGAAGGTAACAGCATTCTGTGTACTATGGTGTCTAGTTGTGCCTGCCACATGACCATTGAAATGTCTTTAGAAGCAGACAATGCTAGCTCTTTAGTTGTAAAGTAATGGAGATAGGCACGGTAGCCTAGAGTCGGATATGACTGGCTTTCAAGAAAGGGTGGTGTTTAACTTTATCTAATGAGCTAATTTTATCTAGTACTTCAACCCAAATTGTTCTCCATGACATTTTTAATTTTATCATTGTACTGTATTATGTTATAAATTTATCAATTTTCCTCTGATTTCTTTTATATTGTACCCTCATTTTATGGATGTCATTCCCCATTTATCTGTTGTGATTTAAATAAATCTTCAAATTAATTGCACTTGTGATCTTGTCCCAAGCAACAGGGATAATCTATGATGCAAATATGATACATCTTGGTTTCCTGCCTAACACTTGACAGATCCTGGAACTGAGAGAATTATGTCTTCCAGATTCTCTCTTTTTAGAAACAGATAATTCATGTGGGCAGACTGATTGTTTTGCAAACATTTCATCATCCTGTGTAATCCCTATATCATAACATAGTTATTGTGGATTTCCTGATATTTAACACAACTTTCTTTGAAGCTGCCAAAAGCAATAGATTCTGATTTAAACAAAATTAGCAAAGTCTGCTGATACATTTAAAGAATAAAAGATAAAGGGGGAGAACAGCAGGACTGTTTATATGAAAAAAGTAAATATCAAAATGTATCAGCTTACATCTTTTAAGAAAACCAAAGCAATGTCATTTGTTAACAATGGAAATTATGTTTCTTAAAATATTCTCTTCTCTATTCAGCCATAGCAAAGACACAAGAGGATATAAAAATAATGGGTTACGTGAATTGGCTAAATATCTCCAGATTTGTTCTCTTTAATGATAAAGATTAAAAAGTCATCATGAAGATATTACCATATTAAATTACCTTACTGTCAGCAATTAATTTGAATTTATGCATTAGAACGGCTACAAGACAAGAATGGCATGGTTACTTAATGACTTGTTAACAAAAATGACGTTTTTACATATTATCCCTACCTGCCTGGAATTCATTTTGGAAGATAGGTGTATTCATATTATAAATCATGTGAATTTCACATACTGAAAGTAAAAATATTATGCAACCATTACTGTAATGCGATTTAAAATATTCCACTTGAAGAGTTTTACTTCTCCTGTATTGTGATATTATGGTTAGTTTAAATTGTTGTGTACACTTCCCTGGAATCCCTTCAGGGTGGAGGGTGTTTTATAATTTTCCAAATAATTAAATAAATTTTGGTAAAAGGGCTCAGGACAAGGAAGTGACTCACAAAGCTGGATCAGTGGTATGGGTGTCACACTGCAATGCAGAAGGCAGATGAAGGGTCATGGCATTATATTCGCAGGACAGTCTTCATGGTTGATTGCCATGATGATTGCCAATATTCGAAATTGGATACACAAGAAAAAGAGAGATAGACATTTTATACCCAAATATCTATTCCAAGTTACATAATGGAGTAAATTAAAAACACTTTCATCCAAATTTTAGATTTAAACTAATTTAATATGCTGCCTAATTTACTCTTGTCAAACTCCTCTGATCTCACTTGCCCATTGTTAGAAGAACTCTTAACAAGAGCTGTTGTCATGAATGAGTAGAGCTACCTAAAAGAGGCTGGGATATAACCTTCATACAGGGAACACCCCTAGTGATGCAGTGTTTAAACTGCTGTTCTGCAGCCAAAAGTGTTGATATTGTGCATTCGATCCAGATAGCTTTCCATCTTTCTAAGGCTGGTAAAATGAGTATGTTAGAGTCAAAATACCAATTACCTTGTGAACCGCCCAGAGAGTGCACTAAGCGCTATGGGGCAGTATATACTTATAATTGCTATTATTACAGAATTTTACAAATCCTCTCCACCCCTACTGAGGAATATCAGAAGAATGACTGTCACCTTCTTGATTCCACGTTGCAATAAGCATTAGGTGCATGGAAATGTGCAATGCCCCCCTTCCCGCTCTAATGCTTCTTTATTTAAGCTCTAGAACATTGGTTCCCAATGTGGGACCCATGCCCCATAGGGAGACTTGAATTCCCAGAAGCCTAATTCAGTACATTGGGGAATTAACTTAGGCTTCTAGGAATTGAAGTCCAAACACCAAAGGTTGGGAAACACGGCTCTAAAATGTTCCAATGAGTTTTGCACAGGGGCAGAAACACATGTCTGATTCACAGAAGCCACAAAGAAGAAATGGAACTCTACACTATTTGGTGCCTAGCTTGATGCACAGCAGATTTTTGCTCTGCTTCCCCAGAGGCCGTGCTTCACCACAGTACTGCAAGCACTAGGAATGTTCTAGAATCACTGGATTGTGTAGGCAGGGCCAGATTTTCCTATAGGCTAACTAGGCTTCAGCCTAGGGCCTCAAGATCAAGAGGGGCCTATCAAGATGGGTTCAAGTCATTGGGATTTAATCCATTTGAGGACCATCCCATTCCTTCCCTGTGGACTTCAGCCCCCAAGGCCGCCTATATATTGATATATATCACAGTAATGATGTATTTTATTATCTCTCATGTAATTTACAAACTTAAAAATGGGAGGTGAAAGGGCCACATAAGTGGAATAGCCTATGGCCTCTTTTCATGTAAATCCAGCCCTGAGTGTAGGGAGCTGGCAGTGATGTGAAGTTTGATATGGTAAATTGAATGGAAACTTGAAAGCAAACAAGTTTAATCTTCCAGTCATTCAAAATGGTAAAAAAAAAAAATCAACCAAACCAACAACAAAAAACCTTTCACACTCTGAGTATCCGAGCTGCTTCTGAGTATTATCTTGCTGTCCTTTGGCCCCCTGCTTTTACTGAATGTTTATCAACAACTGACTGAATTGCAACTGGCCCCATCCTGGATTAATGTGACCTATGATCCCAGGTCTGTCTCTGAAGGGAAAAATCACTTAGGTTACTCTGACTCATTCTTTCCAAGACAGTACACTGATAATACTCCTGTCAAATTTAAGTTAAAGGAGAAAGTGCCAACTCATAAAATGCTGATATATTCTCATTTCCCATTTGTACTTTGAGACCAATTTGTGGTGCTTTTGCACAGAGCTCTTTGAACCAATGCTGTTTATCAACAAACTCCCACACACACACACACACACACACACACACACACACTAAAGTTCACTTGGCATTCTTGATTCTTTCGCATGTAGGTGAAGGGTAGACCTCTTCTCAAATAATGGAGAGGATGCGCTATGTAGATAATTGTTTTTTTTTTAAGTTATGTCGACTACTTGAACTTGATGCATCTGACAAAACAGGCTGCAGTCCACTTTCCTACTTCTGATAAGTGTGTGTGTGTGTGTGTGTGTGTGTGTGTGTGTGTGTGTGTGTGTGTGTGTGTGTGTGTGTGCAGAAATTATATAGTGAACAAAGTGAAGGGGTTTTCAAAAGGAGGCAAGTAATTGACGAGCAATCAAAGTTTTTATACTTCTCACATACAGATGACATCACCCAGAAGGTGTAGAAGCTGCTTCATAGATTTGAGTATTATGTATGTCTACAGCATGCAGAAATTACTGTTCTTTAAGGCCAATAATATCTGCATGTGCATAAGATAATGCCTTACACAAGTCAATTGTAGCTTAGGAGGTTAGAACCCCTAGCAACATATGTTTGAACACCCACTGTACAATTCACATTGTGCTTTTTGGGAGAGGGGTCAGCTCATCTGGAATCTGTATGGATGAGGGGACTGAAATAGTGTTCCAAGGCCCCACAAGAAAGAGAAATTAGTAAACCCTTTCTGAATATTTTATGTCTACAAACTCCTGAGATGGTTGCTTTAGGTCAGAAT
The DNA here is from genome assembly GCA_030440675.1 of Furcifer pardalis. Classification (NCBI taxonomy): domain Eukaryota; kingdom Metazoa; phylum Chordata; class Lepidosauria; order Squamata; family Chamaeleonidae; genus Furcifer; species Furcifer pardalis. Next base: position 113,041,065 of record CP126890.1, on the reverse strand, counting down.
CAACTTGACAGCACGTAATTATGAATTATGAAGGCCAATACTATTCAAATTAATGTATGAATAAAGGAAATTGTGAAAATGGTCATGGCTATGTGATGAAGATAGTAGTGTACTTGGCTATTCTTGATCTTATCATATAGTTATAGCTGTTTCCTTTGTGTGTACAAAGCATATTCATTTCCACTTTAGGTTACCGATGCCAAACATGGACACCTACAACAAAACATAAACAAAAGTTGGTCACCACAGAAATGAGATGTCTGAGGAAGGCTGCTGGAGTGACTAGAAGGGATATAATTAGGAAGGAGATTATAAGGGAAAGAAGTGGAACAGAAGCAATCTTGCACTACGTACAGAGACAACAAATAAACTGGGTTTGCCCATTTGGAGAGAATATCTTGGAATTCCATACCATATAAGGCATATATATGGAAAGAGGAGAAGAACAAACACCATGAGGCAGACCCAGAGTAAGGTGCAGAGAAAACTTCAAAGAAACATTACAAGAACACCAAATAATGTGGTTGGAGGTAGCTAGAAATGCCAGAACAAGAACCTTCCATCTCCCCTGACACTTGAGGGAGTGGTGGTGGTAGTCAGGGTGATCACAATGCAGTAGCAAAACAACAACAACAAACAATTGCCATACTTAGACTGCTACTACATGGTCAACTCATGTGTGATTGGCTCCATTTATATAACATGATGGAAAGGCTAATTTGAATTACAGACAGTGTGAGATAAAACACACAGTGGGGTGCCTACTATCTCACTCCATATTTAGGTAACAAGGTCCTGAATAATTCTTTTGAGAGCAGCCTCTTCCTTTTCATTCTTCCTCAGACAAAAATCTCTCCCCTAGTAAGGTAATATAACAAATAAATGTTGTTAGACAAAGGTGAAAATCCATTGTTTTCAATGATGTAAACAAACCTTCCCTCTGCAAAATGTCTGTAAGCTCCAAATAATTGCTCCCCACTGGGGGTATTTAATATATTTAAGATTTTCAAAGCGGTACCTTTATAAAGCTTATTCTAAGCTAATTAAGTTCCTGTTCTCTCTTGGGGCATGTACTTGCACCAGATAACAGCTGCAGTGCCTTAAGAAGAAGACATTTGAAGGGCAAAAATATTTGTTAGTAGTTGCTATTTTCAGCCCTGCCAGAATAAACAAAGAAGAGTTTAGCACCTGCAGCCCCAGCTTTTGAAAAGTCAGCATAATTTGAACACAATTTCTTTTAGAAGGAAAGGCAGGCTGGCTGAAGGAAAGAAGGATGGGCAGTCATGTATTAGGCACTGTGAATAATGGCACTGGCTAGTTTCTCCATCTGCAGCTACACAGAGATAAGAAATGCCCCCAGAAAGACTGAAGAATCTCCCAAAGAATGAGATGTTTTGGAATTATTAATGTACCTTGGGATAAGCCACTGTGGGAGTTAAACAGGAGGCTGGGAAGCCCAAGCTGAGCAAGTTCAACAGAAAGCTTGGATATGGAAAAAGGAGATAACACATCAAAATAAAACCTGCTAGCAAGAAATTATCTGTGTTTAAATCATTTTTACTGAAACTATTAAGCTATAAAACTCAGGAATGTGTGTTCTAAAGGAGTAGCTTTATATTGCTACCTCATCAGGGTGCTCTGAAATCACCTCAGGGTCAAATTGTAAAGAAAAAGGATGACAAACACATTGTATTGTAAAACATTTTAAAAGGCACTTGGGAAGGTTCATGTCCACAGGGGTTCTCTTTGGCCATATGCTGCCACATGACAAATGGCAGGTCCCTGCTATCCCACTTGTGTGATCAAGTAGATAGATAAGCTGTTAGAAACCACATTAGGCTTCACTGCAGCTTTCAGTGCCATCATTTAAAGTTTACAGTTGTCACTTGCTGCTCCTACAACTTGTTAGGCTGACGGATGTAATATGGTGGCTAAGATAGGGACGTTAATCATGATGCCCCTTATTAGAATCTCATCCCTGCTATGAACTCACTAAATGGCCTCTTTCTAGGCTTCAATTTCAAATGTGGGGTTTGATAACGCTTGACTAAATAAAGGTATTTCAGGATTGTTGGAAGGATTTCAACTACTTAGGCATGCAAAATTCTTCAGAAATGTTAGAAAAAGATCACTTATGCTACTATAGTCTGGCCAGGTTATCCTGCTATGGTAATAGAGTAGACCATACTGCCAGTGACTCAACGCTGAGCATCAGCCGGCGGTTAACTAACTTGCCAATCCTGAGGACTAGCGGTCTTGGCGAAGTCCAGAGGGAAGGGTGATGGTTCTCAAGTGGATTAAATCCTACTTGAATCCATCTTGATGCAGGGCAGCAGCTTCATCAATACTGGCATGGTGCCGATGAGGACTTTGCGTGGCAAAAGGGCTCAGGAGCAGAAAGTGACTTGCGGAACTGGATCAGTGGTAAGGGGGCCATGATGTGATGTGGAAGGCAGATGAAAGGCCACAGCAGTATATTCACATGACAGTCTTCATGGCTGATCACCATGATGATCGCCAATATTTATTTACTTTATTTTACTCCTACTCGGTAGGAGCGACTCAGGGCGGTTCACAAACACATATAAAGTTACAAGTTCATAAACACAACATGTAAATATCATAAATAATCAGTATCAGTACCACAAAACATCAAAATATCACAATATCATTACAGTATCAAAAAAAATCAATAAGCATCAATATCAGGTAATAATCAAAAGTTTTCATATCTTAGTCAAGTTTACACCAAAAAATTACAAAAAATAGAGAACTAAACAAAAACAAAATAATTGCTAAATCCCACAACAAGTGACAAGCCTCTCCGCCTGGCCGCAGATGTTCCTGGTGTCGGCGGTGTCGGTGTGAAAAGTCCCGTTGCAGCAGCGACTCTTAAAGCACCAGCCAGGGTGGAGTCCCGGGGGACAGGTGGAAGGGGTCCCGTGGCTGGACGCCGACATGGCTTCTCAGATCCAGGACTGAAATATTTCAGTGCTCCAGATCAGAAATAGGACTGCAGTGGCTTAGTGGCTAAAAGGCTGAACTTGATGACTGGAAGGTTGGCAGACCAGCAGTTAGAGACCTGAGTGTTGCACAATGGAGTGAGATCATTGCCCAGGAATTAAAAAACCCTGAGTTGTTTTATTTATCCATGTGTGGTGGCATTGTATTCCCTTTGAGACAGCAGTATATTTCTTTCATTTTCCGATCAAACCCTGGACTGCAAAAACCAGTATACTATTTGCATAATCATCCATAAAGGAGTTTCATCAAAGCTGCACATTTATGTTAAAGATTCTCTGGAAAAGACAATGGTGCTGGGAAAGGTGGAAGGTAGTAGGAAAAGAGGAAGACCAAACATGAGATGGATTGAAGGAAGGAAGTCACCAGGCTTGTGTTTGCAAGAGCTAAGTAGGGTTGTTGAGGACAGGACAAATTGGAGATCTTTTATTTGTAGAACTATCATAACATGGGAGTGACTTAATGCCATGGAACAACCATGGAGTGAATTGTTCAGATGGCTGGCCTTAGATAGGCCAGGTGCTCATTTGTGTGTCGCTTCATACAAAGCATGTAACAGCCAAAGGTCCTGGGCTCTGAGCTTTTGGTTTTGTTTGGCTAAAATGAGAGAGGACAAGAGATTCATCAATTTCATTAAGTCTTCCCTTATCTTTCCCTTCATTATTCAAGCACTAGCCTCATAGCCAGGAAAGCAAACAAGTGCATATCTTGGGCCAGCCCCTTCTGGTGTTCAAGATCCATTCACACAACAAACCTGCAAAGTCAATCATATTATTGGTAGATCAGAAACCTGATACAAAGTCCTGCTTAAGGCCATCCAGTAAGTTCATAGCAAAGTAAATTTCAAACCAAGACCTTACTGATATGTTGCACTAGGACGGGGTGCCCATACTTTTCGGGCCGTGGGCTGATCATGTGGTTAAGTGGGCCGGTCATGTGGTTCCTCCCACCGGAAATGGAAGTAAAATACGCTTTGCAATCTGTTTTGCAACAGGATGAGATAGATTTTTAGGCTGCCCTGCTTAAAACAAGGGTTTACGGGTGCATTTTACTTCCACTTCCAGAAGCGGCAAGGGCCAGATGAATTGGTATCAGGGGTCTGATCTGGTCCACGGGCCATAGTTTGGACAATCCCTACACTAGGAAATAACATACCAGCTGACTGACACAACTACACACTCAGGGAAAATAGCAGTGTTCTGTATGGCGTGAGGACCCATCATTTACTCAGTAGAAATCTGTGTTGTGCACAAAGTAGTATGATGATAAAATTTAACTATTCTTAGCCAAATTCTTGAGCCACAAGAATTTTGCTGGCAATATCCAATGTTTACTACTTTGGGGAAATCCCTCATGATCCTTCCCTAAACCCCATCTCAGCCACTTTATACTCTGAATACCTGTCTGCCCAGACATCCTGCTATGGTAATGGAGTAGACGATACAGCCAGTGACACAACACCGAGTGTTGGGTGACAGCAAATAACCAGACTCCCTAAAGGGGCAATGGTTACAGGCGGATGAGCCCCTTTAGGTGGGGTGACAGTCCCCTCAGTGGAGGAAATGCCACTGGAAACCATCATATTGGGCCTAATAGCAAAATGAGCGGAGGAGGAACTCTGATTCCCAACAGTCACATAAGTGGAAGAGGCCATGCCAGATGGACTGGCTGTGAAGGCACACCTTGTTAATATCCTCAAGGCTGCGGCAGTCCATTGCAGTCCCGGTGTTAAATCCTGCATGTCTCATTTCATATATGTCACAGGAGATGGCTCCGTGATCATAGTGTGTGGGTCACTTCATGGCAAGCTGGGATCCACCTTAAACAAATTCACGCCAATGGCATTTTTCCTGCTTCAAGAAAAAATACATTCTTGGATATGAGTTGCAGCCGACGACAATGATACTCTGAATGAAGAACCCAAATTGTTGCTTTTCAATGTTTAAACAGGACGATTTCATTCTTTGAAACATTTGCAAAGCATGCCTCTCATTTAAGTATGTAATCATTGTTTGTGCTATAAACAAGTTTGTGAACGCCCCAATAGCAAACCATCTGTTACCCTTGCGATTGCTTACATAGGAATCCAATTTCAATTAAATTTTATTAGCAGTTCCAGCAAATGATGGATCCCATAAGAAACTTCTGTCATCAGCAAATCCTTACCATTTTTTCTGCCTCTTCATGTTGTCAAAAGGAAGCAGTTTAGACAGTTGTTGTGTTTCTAAAGACCCATATGGCAGCTAAATTGGAAGAGTCACTCTGAAACACATGCTAGAATGGTACAGCTGGTTCAGTTTGTGTATACATCTCCTCTTTGGTCTGCCATGGTGGAACTACATCAAATGCAGACATTTAAAAAATTGTGCAAGCGGCAGGATCCTCCTAATTGAATAATTGTATCCAAGTATAAAACACGCAGTTTCATCTGATGGAAGTCACACACATCCATGCTCTTTCCTGCAAAGGATTTTAAGTTGTTGCCACACAGACATTTAACTGCTCTTCCTGGTGATAGTATACGTTATTGAAGAAGAAAAATCTTGAGTAGATGCACAATTTTACAGAAAAGGTGTGTATACATATATTTTCCCTGAACAAACAATGCCTGAGATTTGCAGCAACATTTTCAAAAAGCCTCTGCAAGCTTACGAGAGCTTTCAACAGAATAAATCAGGGATGCCCAAACTATGGCCTGGGGGCCAGATGTAGCCCCAGACACAAATTCATCTGGCCCGTGAAGCCCTCATCGCTCCTGGAAACGGAAGAAAAATGCACCCGTATGGGTGCATTTTACTTCCGCTTCCAGGAGCAATGAGGGCTTTGCGGGCTGGAGGAATTGTTGTTGGGGGCCATATCCAGCCCCCAGGCCATAGTGACCAGTTCCCTGAACCATATGACCAGCCCACGGCCTGAAAAGTTTGGGCACCCCTGGAATAAATGAAATAAACCAATGTAGAAAAATAAATAAATGCTTAGAGCTTTGAAGTCTTACCTTCTTAGACAGTTCCTAGAATCCAGAAGTTATTGCCCATAAGTAATTTTTCTTACCTCTGGTAATTTATTTATTATATTTCTATACCGTCCATTTGGGAAATTTCCTACCCTGGGTGGCAGCAACCACATAGAGATGCTATATCCACTGAAGATCAAAAGGGAGGCCAGAATTAGTCACTGTACAAAAAACAATGAATATGAAGTGGAGACCTCACTCCATCCACAAACTGAAAGAAATATTGGAAAACTCCCCGTTCACTCAAACAAATATTCACTTCCTGTGAGTATAGGATCACACAGCAGAAGGATCCTCCCAACACAGACAGAAGCTCTTGAAATGGTAGCCCTGTTAGTCTGTGTTTCAAGCATATCGAAGAGTAAACAAAACAAAAAGTCAAAACATTTTTTGTCTTTTTGATTTTTTTTCTCTGATAAACAGAAGTTTTTATGCAAAGAGATAATTTGTAACATACACAAGGGCAGCATAAGGTTTTGAAGGCAAGAGACTAGCACTTGACTGGTAACCAGCATGGCAGATTCCCAAACAGTTTCAGTAAATTTCTTCCACTTTCCAATCTCAATTATCACTGGGAAGTAGAAACAGAATGCTTATTGTCACCAATGTTTTGTAGCAGAGGTACAGTGAGGTAAAGATAACAGTAGCTCTTGCTCAAAAGTCAGTCATATCTGATCAAGGGTCTGGTGCTCATCTCTGTTTATAACCAAAGTGCCAGTGCTTTCTGTGTCTGCAGATGTGGTGGGCATGACTAAATACCAGCATCCACAGAACACTGTTTACCTTTCCACCGAAATAGTACCTATATATCTACTTGCAATTTCTTGCTTTCAAACTGCTAGGTTGGCAGGAGCTGGGACAAAGGCGGGAGCTCACTCCATTGTTCAGTACTCAGTTCTCTAACTGCTAACCTGCTGACCTTCCAGTCTTCAAGTTCAGCATCCTAACCACAAAGTCACCATAGTCCTAGCAATAGCTTAAAAGCTGTCTTTCCAGAGCAGCTTCATGTGAAACCTACAATAGTTACTAGTTTACAAAGATATGAGTGAAAGTAGTATGTTCCTCCTTCTCTTCAAAAGGTTGCAAACTGTGGTTTAGATGAAACTTATAAGAGGTGCTTTAAAGCAGGAGTTCTCAACCTTTTCAAGCCAAGGGCCAGGTGACACTTCCTCAGACAGCTTTGCCCTGCCTGCCACACATGGCGCTTCCAGGTATGGCAGAGGGAACTGGGGGGGCACATGAAATGGTGTTGCAGGCCTCATCCGGCCCCCGGGCCATAGGTTGAGAACCCCTACTTTAAAGGTTTCTTCTGGTTACTGTCTGCAACATCCATTTAGGAGTAACACAGATGCTTGCAAGTTCCTGATGTAATCAAATAGAGGCTATCCAGGTCATCTACCAAAGAATGGGCCACTCCTTACCAGACTTTTGGAATTAACCTACCAGCAATACTTCTATAATACTTCTAGTTCATTCTGCTAAATCTCATATACCTTTAGGAGCTATTTAACAAACTGAGGCAGCTGCTCACAAATGTTTAGTAAACAAAATGTATAGCAGGGAGTGAGCAGCATTTTGATGATACTCTGTTCCGTGCTCTGGAAGATCTCTCCCAACAGCTTTTGGTAAATGTTAAACAGCATCAGTTAACTGAGCCCTGGGAGACACCACATCATCCCCCAGAGGGCAAACTAGTATCCATGGCAATAAAACCATTGAAGTTTTCCAAGAAAAATGCTGAAGAGACAGAGTTACTTTGCTTGTTTGTGTTTCAATCAGACATGATTTATTTAAAAATTTCCTCCTTACCTACTAGAGAATCCTACTATAAATCTTCACAAAATCAGCTTTGAAAGCAATACTGTACTATCGCAAGTTTAAAATACAAACAATTGAAACATTAGAGTAAGATGCAAAAGAATCCCCATAAAATCAGGAAATAGAAGGCTTGCTAAAATAACGAAGTCTTTATTGGCCAGAGAGGACTTGATAAAGTGGGGAGTTGAAAGATGTGGAGCCACTGCTCAAAGTCTTGTTCCAGCTTCCTTCCAACTTGATATTGACAAGCTGGAGTTGTCTGTCTCCAAGATCAGGCTTAAGACACCTCAAGGGTCATAGGAGCACTGTGGATCGATGGTCTAGCTAGCTCTTTAAAGGTCAGTATCAGCATTTTATATTGAGCTTGGGAATTATCTGGCAACAGGTATACTGTAATATATTGCATTAAATACTGCTGAAATTCTAAAAGTATCAAGAGAATAGAGTTCCCTTGTCGATATTCATGCATAGTTCATCCCATTGGCCCACATGATACTTTTCAATTGATGTTATTTTGGGAACATCCGACAGGAAAACATTAAATTTCTAGAGAGCCAGAACTCCTACTCCAAACAATCCCTGTCTGCTAATCCATCAGCCATTCTTCAATGAGTCTGCCTTTAGTGATTGTTTAACTCTACTTACTGTTTAATGTGCTGTTACCAAATACTGTAGTAGGTCTACAGACTTCAGTGATGTGTAAGAAAGGCAGAGAGAATTGGTTCATCTGTGTCATATATTTAAGAAGCCATGTACAAAGATTATATTTCCCTGGGATAAAATAAATAAATTTTGTGTCAGAAATTACTCTGGGTTGAAAGGATTTTTGCTGGAGAAACTCCACTCAGGGGACACCCAAATGAGGCTCCTTTCATGTCCCCAAGATCTATTGTGCAGCACTTGGGTATCAAACCCCCAACTTCCTGGTCTCCAAGCTCAGTGTCTTAACCACTAAGCCACTGGAGGAGCTGCTTTCCCTGGGATGTTCATCTATTATACACATCTATGAAAAAAAAACATTTCACACCCACTGTCTGTTAACAAGCAATACTACATTTTATCCACAAGCAGGATAGTACAAGCTTTATCAGAAAAACCTCAAAATCATTGATAGGGAAACACTAATAGAATTTTGTTGGACTTATCTGTTGATTAAAACAGGAAATCAGATCAGATATCCCAACTTGATATTGCATTTCTTCATGAGAGCAGATACGACTCCCCACTGTAATGATTTCTTTCATGATTTAAATCATAAATACAAATATTGACCAAAATCTTGTTGCATAGCTAATCAAATTTACATAATTTTGGGAGACAAATGGCCTCAAGTTAAAAAAACATTGTAGACATAGTCATTTGCATGCTGAACAAGGAAGATATTAACAATTCTGTAGGAAACTATAGTTATAGTTGCTTGTTATACCACTCTATGCATACAATATATCAAATATAGGAAATGTGTGGTCTTTTGTATGTTATTGGACATCAGCTTCCATCATCGCTCAATAATTGCTTTGCTGGCTATGGCTGATGAGATATGCAGTACAACTAAAACTGAGTAGGCACACATCATCCCTTCTCCAGTTTATATATTGCTGTAGAAACAATAAATAGTATCAGTCATAGTATTTAATTGTGGTATTTGTAAATAGAATGTTATAAAACATGTTGCAGTGATGGCTAACCTTGGCACTCCAGGTATTCATGGACTTCAACTACAGATACCCAGATCAGAACCCCTGCTGAACTGAAGTTCAAGAACATCTGGACTGCCAAGGTTAGCCATCGCGGTGTTAAGGCAAGATGGGAACCTCTGAGGACATTGTGATAACTACGAAACCCTAAATGTGCTGTATCAAGAATTCAATTTTAAAACTATCACACAATAAAATGCTGCAAATTTGTGTAACAAATATATCAGCTTCAACAACAGAAAACCTATTTTAGCACATGCAAGTCAAAATAATTATGCTACATTGCTTAAGGCTTGCTGTACAGTTGAAGATATTTTATATCTTGTAAAAGTATGTTTTTATCTTGTTTTGCTTTTTGTAACAGTCACAGCTGAATGAATTTTGAAGTGTAATTTTTATAATGGTATACATTAGTAAACTGAAATTTGGCCAAACACAACTGTGATTGCTGACTATAGTTAGAAACTTTCCTCAGCAGGCTCTGTGATTTATTAAAACAAGAGGAACATCAGCTGCCAGTGTATTTCTTAGAATCTGTGATATAGACTGAAAAGATTTAATAGCTAGAGTTCAAGACATTCTGCTGATAAATGACACCCGCTGCTGACATTCTGTTGTGTAAGCCATGCTGCAGAAGGCTGATGATAACATCAGCCGCTGCAATTTTTCAGAAATAAAACATTTCTGATTTCTTCCTCAAAGGTCCCGAGGCTTTGACGATTTAAATTAATTAAAGATTTCCAATTCCAATTCCTGGCACGTGTAATGGCATCCCAATGATCAAAGGGATTCCACAGCAGTGTTGGGACCTTTGGGGGGGAAATGAGAGGTCTGGCTGACATCATTAGCCTTAAGTGCATACTTTATGGCAACACAATTTTGGTAATCTTGCAGGTAGCTTTAATAAATTTTGGGAAATCACTATGGCAGTACAAACCTCAGATAAATAGAGCATGAAAAATACTGATGACCCTTTACAAATGATTTCTTCAAGGATGTAAAAAAATGTAGCTTATAATTACAGAAGTCAGTAGCTGTGACAACAAACAAGAATGATAACCTAAATGAGAGAAGACATATCATATGAAACAACATATCTTTAGTCCTAATGATATATACTAGCAAATTTTAATCTAAAATTAATCAGTAAACATACTTTCAATAGGCATGACACCAGTCTAACTAAAATTACACTTTAGAGCCATATTAATCTGTGGCTGTTTGTAAAAGATCTCACGGATTACTGCAGCAGACACTATGTGGGGTTACCTCTGAAGATAGCATGGAAGCTTCAGCATATGCTGAATGTGACTGTGAGGCCAGTGTCAAAGTTGCAGAAATTTGATCAGGTCTCAACTGATGCTGGCTTGCTTACATTGGTTACGTGTAGGCTTCCATGTCAGATTCAAAGTTTTGATAACATATAAAGCACTTAATGGTTTGGGACCTAGATATACCTACTGAAGCACCTCTCTTTTGAGTAATCCTATCCAGCCAACATTCCTTTCCCAAACTGATGGTTTGAGTATGTCACCCTGAGGGACACACAAATCTTGATAAAGTGGTTTGAGTGTGTCACTCTAAGGGACACAAATCTACCACCATAGCAATCTTTCTCAATTATGACCCCGACACTGTGGAACCAACTGTTGACTGACCCATATTTGTTGAGCGCCAACACTTCCAGCCCTCTCCAGGATTTTGAAAAGTTGCTTAAGGAGGCATTCTCCAACGTTTTGCCTGTTATTTGATTTACTCCGAGATATGATTCTGTACGGTCACCATCTATGGGTATGTTCTGAAATGTAATATAATCTCTAAACTGTTTTGTAATGTAATGTCTACTACTGTATTTGATTCCCATATTGTATTTTTATGTGTCTCTATTTTATGGTTGTTTCATTGTGAATCACCCAGAATAGCCATTTGGTTAGATGGGTAGAATAGAAAAATAAAGATATTTTACCAGCAGAACATTGACCGTATCAGATTCACCACCTCTTATATATTGTACCGTGAAATCTACAAGAAGTATTTGGAAAAAGTTTTTAAAGTAACCAATGCAAGATTAGCAAAGGATTCTGTGGTACGTTATTACCATGTGAGTTTTTGGCAATAGCCTACTTCATCTAATATAGGAAATGTTATCTAGAATTATATAATAGACCTTAGAAAACAAAAATATTTGTATTTTTTCCTTTTGAGAGGCTTCCCTCAAGGCATACCCAATCAAAACTCTTTTGCATACTCTTGTCAAGTGATTTGTACTCCCGTCTCTTGCAGGCAATCATTAGAAAAGTGTGATTTTTTTCAATGCACCTTTACTCCTTTAAACTCCATCTCTTCCATAGAACACTGACATAGAAGGCATTTCCCAGAAGAGTGGAAAGTATTGCGAGTACACTTGGGCATCCCCCAGGTAGTGGTGTAGAGATGGTCAATCCTTCCAATCCAGAAGCATATCAGGGGTGGCCAACTGTAGATCTCCAGGTGTTCTTGGACTTCAATTCCCAGAAGCCCAAGTCAGCACTCCTGCTGATCAGGGCTTCTGGGAATTGAAGTCCAAGAACATCTGGAGATCTACAGTTGGCCACCCCTCTAGATTATGCAATGATCTGATATGAATAAAGATCTCTTCTATAAAACATAAACACAAGCAAAGCCACTCGAATTATCCAACTTATCATATTGTCAATACATTTTATCATTCCTTAATTTATGAAAATTTACTACATATAATTTCAGAATTGAAATTTTTGAAATGGTAGCCATGTTAGTCTGTGTTTCAAGCATATCAGAGTAAACAAAACAAACTTGATCCACAAAAGCTAACATTAAAATACAGCAGTTAGCACAAGGGATAGGAAATATATGATCCATCAGATGTTGCTGCATTGCAATTCTAATTTGTCCTAGCTTGAATAACCATTAGTTGAAGAGTCCAATGATGATGTATAGCACCTCCACTTCCTCCAGCCTAACTGAAACCTGTCCTTCTGACTAAATCCGTTTTTTCTACATTTTTGTCTCTTAATTTTATTCTAAATTCCTTTATTTTCATTTATTCCTCCCTTTTCTCTATGCAAAAATAATCTTACCAAAAACCAGAATACTGAAATCTACATTACATACGTTAGTTTTAGATAAAATTGTCCTCTATCTATCTATCTATCTACATACACACATCAATCACATCTTTGCAATGATGCAGTGACAGCCATTTTGTTCAAATGCATCACTCAGTTCAATGTTGCTGAGTATTTCACCTTTACCCCAAAATGTATTTAGTCACTCATCCCATTTCTAGAGTTAGCGACAGAATTTATTTCAAGACACCTTCGGGCGCCCTTGACTTCTCAGAAATAAACTCTTGTGTTTTGTGAGATTTACTTCCACGCAATAGTGGGATTTACTTCCATACCATAGCTGAAGTGTGTTATTTGTATTTTGACCAACTGATACCAATGCGTAGTTATATTTTTATTCAAAAAACTCTGGCCAGCCTGTCAATTACATTAAGCAAAAAATATTAGGAGACATCTTATTTAGTGCAAGTATTTCAATACTTTGTGTTACAGAAATATAAAAATAGTTAGTAAAATTTGGTGCACACATTAGTAAGAAAAAACATTAAATCCATGCGGTCCTAATCATAACAAGTTCACTTATTTTGTTGTTATTTAGGAAACATGTTTTCAATGTTAATTTGTTTTGGCATGTATCAACAGCAACAATAAAGTATTGTGGCACCTCTGAGACTAACATATTTATTTTAGTAGGGTCCTTCAGATTACAATCCACTTCTTCAGAACAGTGTATTCCATGGTCTTTATACTGTACTTCATGAGTCTTGGGATGCAGACAGTAATACCAGAAAGCTCATGCTAAAATAAATGTTGATCTTAAAGTGCAACAAACTTTGTTGGTTTGTGTTACACATGCAGAAAATAAATATTTCACTTTTGTTCATTAAAAAAGTGTAGCTTCTGTAGCCTTATTTGCTTATATTCAAATTATTTTGATTATTCAACAATTACTGGATGCTGCTGCAATGGCACAAACAAAAACATGTATGTTCAACGATACTCTTATAGGGTAGTACAAAAAAGAACTGAAGACTGACTCATACAACTAATTGGTCAGTGATGTTTCTTGTCATTTTGTGCAGACAGACATTTTGGAAGTTACTGTCATACATAAGATTCAACTTTTCACTTACCAGCTCAAGTACTTAAAATAATGGTGTGGCAAAAACTATGCTGACAAGATATTTAAAGCCACACACCGAAAGGCTTATACAGTAAAACCCCGGGTTATGACAAAGGTCCGTTCCATCAGCCTCTGTCGTAATAAATATATATATATACAAGCCAATACATCCATAGGAATGCATTGGGGGAAAAACAGTCCTGAATTGAACATTGTAAACCGGGGGGGGGGGGATTAAACATTTGTAAACAGGAATGGCATTTCCATAGGATTTGCCGTTGTAAAGCGCAGCAAACTTAAACTGAGGCATTGTAACCCAGGGTTTTACTGTACTTAACTTAGGGCTAAATATGCAAAATGCTAAACATGTAGCCTGCTGGTGAACTCTTTTCTCTTTCAAGTAAGGCTCCAAGTGGGATTCTTGCATGCATGTAAATAAACCTTCTACCCAGTGCCTCATTTTTCTCAAATCTTTCATCCACTCTTTTTAGTATTTTATTTATTGTTCACACTTGTATGCCGCCCGACTCACCTAGCAACTCAGGGCGACTAACATAGTATTACAAAAAATTAGTAGTATTTGGGATTAAGCTGTGGAGGAGGGGCTCCCTCTTCAAAGTGTTGTCTAAAAACTTTGCTTCCATTGTTTCACCAAAAGCACTAGTGTATTTGCATAGTATTTCAAACCCACCTCCCCCTAACAGATAAGACATATCTAAGGAATGAGCAATACTTTCCCTTGGTGAAATACCACATGCGCCTCTAACACAGCTAGCCATGGCTAATCTTGGCTATGCAAGGAATGGAAAGGGATTGTTGTTGTTCAGTCACACAGTCAAGTCCAACCCTTTGTGACCCCATGGACCACCGCACACCAGGCTCCTCTGTCACCTGCCATTTTCCCTAGCTGGCCCAGATCTACACCGTCAACAATGCCATCTAGCCATCTCATCCTCTGCTGCCCCCTTTTAAAGTAACTCTTAACAATATTCTCTAGCCAGTCTTTGTTGGCTACAAACAGAACCTGCTCCTTTCCCTCCCTTTAGAAGCTAATATTTTAACTTCATGTGCTGGGAAAGATTGAAGGCAAAAGGAGAATGGGCAGCAGAGGATGAGGTGGCTAGATGGCATCATTGATGCAATGGATGTAGATCTGTGTGGGCTGCAGGGAATGGCAAGACAGAGAAGCATGGTGAGCAGTGGTCCATGGGGTCACAAAGGGTCAGACCCAACTGTGTGACTGAACAATCTGTGATTTAAACACTCATATATCAAGTGGAATTTTGTTAAATATTCCATGCTATGCTATTTTCACTCTCTCAAAAGTGGTGAAAATTTGCCTTGCGAACACCAGACATGTGAACAAGTCGTTCTCCTTAGTAAACACTAGCTGCAGCTAGCTGTTAAACTGGAACATACCTTCCAAATCCATGAAGTTTTATAAATTACTAGTTTAGGAATATGCACATCCTCATGGAACAAAAACTCTTGCAAGTATACAAACCTATATATGAGAACTAAACGCTTAAATATGTAGTTTCATTGTGCAAACTAAACCTGGTAGTCTTTGGATTGTTAATTAATTTCAAAATACTGAAAGTGAATTTCTAAATGCCTCACTTACATAGCAAAAACAGCATTTGTGGAACACTATAAAAATGTGGTAAATGCTTGCTTTTAAAATAAATACATGTTCACTTTGATAACTCATTGTTATTGGTAACTACATTGTGTATCCTGGAAGTTTATTTACTACTAATTCACTGATATGTTTACACTGATTAGCAATATCCACCATTTCAAAGACATCCTCTTTTTCAGATGTATTGCTTTCTTCTAAGCCACTAAATTCAAGGTCAGACACATTGGAAGGCAAGTATGAGCTAATCTGAGATGTCCTTAGTGAATTGCTCTTTTCTGCAGATGATTGGTCTTTTTCTATGGTATATTTCATGTCAGAGCACACTTTTTTATTCTGTAAGGCTTGCTGATCTTTGATCCTTTCCTTCCTGGTCTGTTCAACTGCTATTTCTTCATTTAAAGTTCTTGCAGGAGGAGAATCATCAATAGGTTTGTCATTAGTAACAGCTGCTTCTACTTTATTTGGTTTTAAGCTAAGGGTCTTTTTAAGATACTGGACAGGAGACATAGCTGAAGAGAGTGGAAGAGGTGGTGAAATACTTTCATCAGCCAAACTTCTTTCAGACATTTTAGAATATAAATCCATGATGGATTGGCTTTGATCTAGATTTACCAACAAAGGCTCAGGGCTGCTTTCTTGGGCTTCCAAGTTTGTGTTAACACTTGTGAAATCTTCTGAATAGGTAGTGTTCACAGAATTAGTAACCACTTCCTCCAAATTCTTAACTTCATGGCTACTTTCACAGTTGTTCTTCTGGCTATCATATACGATGGAAACAGAATCACTACGTTGTTCACACTTTACTACTTCTGTATCTATTCTAGTCTCAAAAGTTTCAGTATCCTGTAAAGAGACTCTTGGCAGGTGGACTTTCAAACTCTTTTCTTTACAGAGAGAATTGACCATTCCGGTTGATGTCTTCTGTTTCTCATTTTCATGATTTTTCACAGCTTCACCTGAACCTTTCTTGCTTCTTGGGCAATCCTGGCAAGCACTGTTTTGTATTAAAGTCTCAACATTTTCATTAAATTGAGGCTTTTCATGAGGGATGCTGTTTTCATCAGTGTGTCCACAAGATTTTGAACGATTCTCAGGGGAGCCATGAAGTACTTTTCCTTTGACTGAAAAGCTTTTACCTTTCTTTTCAACTAACATGTCACCTTTTTTCCTTCGATGTTCTCTTTTTTCATGGATGTTTAACATAACTGGATTGGACTGCAGCAGACGGAGTTTTAATGTATTTGTCAGACCATAGGTGAGTTTTCTTCTAGGGGGGGAGTTTTCCTTGGTATTGTTTTTTTCAGGGGTACAAAGCTTTTCAGAGTATGCCAGTTTTGCGAACCCTTTACCGCTGCCTTGGAAGAAGGACGGGATGCACTTTGAATGATCCGGACGATTTCTTTTCAACTTGGGGCTGGGCGACCTCCCCCTCTCTTTGCGGTGAGTCGTTTTCTTATCTTCCCGGTAAGGACTGACACTCTTGGCAACCGGACGGGCGGCTTTTGTACTTTCCTCTGCATTTTTGTAAAGCCACGCTAACTGAGGATGCACAGAAGGTGGCTGTGCTTGCACAGGCTGCTTGCTCAGCAAAGAGAGCTCTACCAACAGAGCGTTCAGAAGGGGCAGCTGGTTCAGAGTCTGCCTGAGCTGCTCAGAGCTGCCCTGTATCTGGGGCGATGGGGGCACCTCCTGGATAGTACCGGACGGTGCCTTTTCAACAAGTGGCACAGGGGAAGGAACTTTGATTTCTTCCGCTGGAGAAGCAGAGTCCACCGCTGGCGCCACCTTCACTACTGCAGGTGCGGGAGATTTAGGATGGGGATTTTCAGCGGGGCCGGTGTAGAACATTGGTGGTGGGCAAAAGACATTGCCCTCAATAATCTCCAGCTCTCTGGCTAACTCCCCAAAGCCAGGCATGCAGGAGCGGGGCTCTCCCAAGGGGCTGCCACTTTCTGGGGGTGCCTCCTGATCCTCATCCGTCTCTGGGATGAGCTCCAGGTTAGCTCGCAGGCTGTCTGGGCCGCCCAGGGTGCGGGGGGGCACCACTCGCTCCTGCTCCGTGCGGGGCTTCCGCGGTGGGGCCGCTCCGTCCCCCAAGTGCCCCAGCAGGGAGAGGCCCAGGTTGGTGAGGCGGTAGCTCAGCCCCAGCTCGCCCACTTGCTCCCCCACCAAGTCCTGGAGCGGGAAGCGGCCCCTCCGCCCGCCGGGCCCCGTGCCCAGCAGCAGCTCTTCGGCGGCGGCGGCCAAGGAGACGCTGCAGGAGCCCAGCAGGCGGGCCGGGCCCGGCGTGGGCGGCAGCGCCAGCAGCAGCGCGTAGAGCGGCGAGCGCCTCAGCAGGCCCTTCAAGGCGGCCGGGCGCAGCCGGAAGAGGCACGACTTGCCTCGCCCGAAGGGCACCACCGGGCCCGGGCCGGCGTGCGGCGGGGCGCGGACCAGGAGGGTGGGGAAGTCCAGCAGGCGGAGCGCCACCGCCGGGCGGAACGGGCCGCAGACCGGCAGCGGCGTCGGCAGCAGCCGCGGCTCCACCCGCGCCGACTCCACCAGCAGCTCCAGCGAGAACAAACTCTCCTTCTCGCAGCCGCCCTCCATGCCTGGCCGACTCTAGGGAGAAAGAAGCGTCGCCACGGGCGGCGACTCGAGGAGGACTCTCGCGAGACACTGAACGGGAGCCGCGGAGGACGCGCCGCGGCCGCTTCGGCCTAGAATATAATTATCTCTATGGGAGCGGTTGGCCCGGCGTTGCCTTGGCGACGGGGAGCCGCCGCCGCCGCTGCTGCTGCTGCTGCTGGTGGTGGTGGGGCCGCTTTTGTTGTTGTTCAGTCGCACAGTCGATTCCGACCCTCTGCGACCCCATGGACCACTGTCCTCCAGGCAGTCCTCCACCATCCCCCTCAGCTCGCCCAGTTCTGTGCCCATTGTTTCCACAATACCATCCAACCATCTCATTTTTGGCCGCCCCCTTCTTCTTTTGCCCTCCACCTTTCCCAGCATCAAGGCTTTCTCAAGTGAATCCTCTCTTCTCATTTGATGTCCAAAGTACTTTAGCCTCATCTTTACTATTTGCCCTTCTAAGGAGCAGTCAGGGTTGATTTCTTCCAAGATTGACCTATTTGTTCTCCTCGCTGTCCAGGGAACTCTCAAAACTCTCCTCCAACACCACATCTCAAAGGCGTCTATTCTTCTGCGTTCAGCTTTCCTAATGGTCCAACTCTCACAACCATACATTGCCACAGGGAATACCATTGCTTTGACTATGCGAATTTTTGTTTTCAATGTGATGTCTCTACTTTTCACTATGCTCCCCAGGTTTCTCATCGCTTGCCTCCCAAGAATCAGTCACCTTTTTATTTCATGGCTGCAATCACCATCTGCAGTGAGCTTTGATCCTAAGAAAGTAAAATCTCTCACTGCTTCTACTTCTTCCCCATCTATTTTCCAGGGACTGATAGGGCCTGTTGCCATGATCTTGGTTTTCTTGGTATTGAGTCTCAAGCCAGCTTTTTCACTTTCTTCTTTCAACCTAATCAGGAGCTTCTTTAGGTCCTCCTCACTTTCTGCCATTAGGGTGGTATCATCTGCATATCTCAAATTGTTGATATTTCTTCCAGCAATTTTGATCCCAAATTGTGATTCCTCCATCCCTGCATTGCACATTATGTGTTCTGTGTATAAATTGAATAAGCATGGTGACAAAATGCAGCCTTGTCTTACTCCTTTTCCTATTCCAAACCACTCCGTCATTCCATTTTCTGTCCTAACTGTTGCCTCTTGATTCATGTACAGATATCTCATGAGGCCTATAAGGTGTTCCGGTATTCCCATCTCTTTAACCCCCAGGGAGGAGGCTTGGTCGCGTTCCTGGGTGGCCGTAGTTGGGAGGGAGGACGTGGTGCTCATAGGTCGCCCTTGCTCCAAAGCCAGTCATCTCTGACTCTAGGGTTCAGTGCTCATCTCTCTTTATAGCCAACAATCCAGCGCTGTCTGCACCTGCAGACGTTTCTATGGACATGTGGCAGGCATGACTTGTCGCCGGTGTGCACGGAAGGCTGTTTTTCTTCCCGCCTATTTATCTCCTTGCAGTTTCTTGCTTTCTAACTGCTAGGTTGGCAGGAGCTGGGACAGAGACGGGAGCTCACTTCGTCATGCAGTACGCGGGAATCGAACGTCATTGATTTACATTAACTACTACTTATTCTGTGCCCAGATCAAACCCTGGATTGCCGAAATGAAGCCACTTCCTTGGCTTCATCGTTGACCAAAATTAAATCCTCATCAGTACATGTTTCTGGTGCTAATTGGCAGGCCTGTAAATGAGCTGGTTTCTGGATCTCTCCACATCCACACAGCATGTTGTCCACCAGCAGCACCGGCTTGAGCATGTTGGGCTTACATTTAGGGACTCTGACCCTCAGCCTATTCAGGGTCCTCCAAGTGATGTAGGGGAGGATGAGTTCCTCAGTTATATCCTCCTTTAATGTTCATTGTCCATTGAGCTCCATCTTCTAATTTGGTATTGCTCTTGTGTACCCTCAAAAATGTTTCTGGTTGCCATAAAGCTTTTCCTGGATCTGAGCTGGGAGACTTGACGCTTATCTCTGTTCAGAGGATGTTGAGGATCATTCTTTTGCTTAGTTCTCTCAGTGCCTGCAGCTATTTCTCTTATTATTTTAGGTGGAGCAATACCGATAAGAGGATATGTTTTCTCAGCTGGTAGGTTTGAGACATCCTGTCACTATACACATTTTTTAATTAACAGTGATGTTGACTTGTTTCATGTGTGTGGTTGAGCTACATACTGGACCAGCATACTCTGCAACCTTAACTGGTTGATATCCATCTAATCCCAGAACAGGAAGCTCAAGGTTATTCTCTGTGCCATCTTCAGCCTCACATCAACCTTGTGAGGAAGCACAACTTATGAGGAGAGCACTTGCCCGAAGTTACACAATAATTTCCTAGTTAAACTATGGCTTTCTGGTGATTTATTTTAATTTGCTAGGTCTGTCCATTTTTACATATGTCTGTAGGACAAATGAAACCATTGATTTGTATTCTTTATTTGTTATAGATACTACTCTGCCAACAAGTTAAAGCGATGGTCTTCCCTGAAGTAATGTATGGCTGTGAGAGCAGGACCATAAGGAAAGCTGAGCACAGAAGAAAAGGCTTTTGAAAGTCCCCTGGACTGCAAGGAGATCAAATCAATCAATCCTGATCAGAAGCGTAGCGTGCCTTGGCGGGGCCCCGTATAAAAATTTGTTTGGGGGCCCTTAGGAAGGGTAAAGATTTGTTTTGCTTACGCACATTGGGAGCCCTGTATAATTGATACAGCAGATACGGCGGTAGCTACGCCCCTGATCTTGATGGAAATCAACTCTGGCTGCTCATTGGAAGGACAAATACTGAAGCTGAAGCTCAAATACTTTAGCTACCAAATGAAATAGAGGACTCACTGCAGAAGGCCTTGATGCTAGGAAAGATTGAAGGCAAAAGGAGAAGGGGACGGCAGAAGGATGAGATTGTTAGGCAACATTGCTGACATGGTGGATGTAGATCTGCCATCTTTGGTACTGGATGGGGCAGCTTTGCCCCAAACAGACCCAGTGCGTAATCTGGGGGTCCTCCTGGACTCACGGCTACTGTTCGAAGAGCAGGTGGCAGCCGTGGCCAGGAGGGCCTTTGCACAACTTCGTGTAATACGCCAGTTACGCCCACTCCTGGACCGGGACGCCTTGCTTATGGTCACACATGCGTTGGTCACCTCCAGACTTGACTATTGTAATGCGCTCTACATGGGGCTGCCCCTGATGACCATCCGGAGACTCCAGCTGGTCCAAAATACGGCGGCCCGGGTAGTGGTGGGGTGTGGGCGTTATGCTCGCGCTTCACCGCTGCTCCGGGAGCTGCACTGGTTGCCAGTATGTCTCCGGGTGCAATTCAAGGTGCTGGTTATTACCTTTAAAGCCCTTTATGGTAGTGGGCCAGGATACCTAAGAGACCGTGTCACCCCAAGAACATCTGTCCGTCCCACCAGGGCGGATCGGAGAGGCTCTCTTGTTGTCCCTTCGGCAAGAAAGGCGCATCTTGCCTGCACTAGGAGGAGGGCCTTTTCTGTGTCCGCCCCGGCCCTTTGGAACCTCCTGCCCACCGAGCTGCGCCTTCAGACAGAGCTCCTGCCCTTCCGGAAGGGCTTGAAAACCTGGCTGGCAGGACAAGTGTGGGGACCTGGGAATGCGAGTTCACTTACCAGGTGGCTTATCTGATGGACTGCCACCTTGGGTCTGGTAGTGGGACTGTGTATTGTTTTAATTTTTGTGATTAAGTTTTGATGACTTTTTAACCTGATGTTTTTATTGATGTAGATTGTCTTATGTTTTTATTCTTATTTTTAGTCTCATGTAAGCCGCTCAGAGTCGGGTCCTCCCGATTGGGGCGGAGTATCAAGTATAATAATAAATAAAAAAATAAATAAATCTGGGCAGATTCCCATGGGTGGTGGATAACAGAGGAGCATGGGGCCACAAAGGGTGAGACTCAACTGTGTGACTGAACAATAAAAGTTGCTGGCAGGGCAAAAGGCATGTGGACACATGGATTGGACTGGCATGAGCCTCCATGCTTCCATCCCAGGCGGTGTTGATGGGCAAATCTTTCTCCATGCCTGTGCCCTTTTAATTCAGGGATTCTCAACCTGTGACCTGCAGGCTGGATGTGGCCCATGGCACTATTTCATGTGGCCCACCATCACTTTCACCACTCCAAGAAGTGCCATGTGGTGGAGGAAGAGCAAAATGGTCATCCAGTCCTGAACCTGTCTAAGGGAGTGTGACCCGGCCATGGGGTCACAAAGGGTTGAATTCAACTATGTGACTTACAACAACAAACATGTATTTGTTGGATTTCTGTCCTACCTTTCTACCAGAATTGGGGTTTAAAACAGCTTGCAACATGGTTGGAAAGCAATCAGAAATTGAGATGTTCTAGATTTGTAACTGTTAAAATAGAATTAAATGCACTGTGTTACTAAGATTAAAACTGAAATACTTTAAAATAATGGATTAAAATGCTTGCAATAGTTTGCATTTATAAAGAGAGCTGTCACATTGAATTATAATATTATCATTTGAGGCACATAATTTCCAAAGGCCTGCCTGAGTGAAAAAGTCTTTTCCAGCTGCCAGAAAGCTATCAGAGACAGCAAGCTATGAGTGCAGCATGCGTGGTGAATTTATAATCAAAACAAATGAGAACTCAGACCTTCAGCTTTCCTCCTGGTTAATTGTTAGAGGAGGACAAATAAAATGTTTAGAGTATGAAGAACAAGTTTGCATTAATATTTAACACAAATAATAGCATTACTAAACAGTAAACATGAAAATAGGCTCTTATTCTACAGATTCTTTTAAACATTCAGTAATTTCTTAACAGTTTTCTGTGCACAATATATATTGTGTTAGAAAGTGCTTTTATTGTTCATTAATACAGAGAAATGCTTCAAAGAGTTAATGAACTGTTCCAAACATTTAACAATCAGAAGGGAAATTAAAAGTATTCCAAAAAAATTCTTCACATTCACTGACTTATCCTTAATTTGATTGTGTTTTGGGTTTCATCCAGGACTTTTAAACACTTGGGGTTGGAATTATTTGGAGTGAATAATTCACGTATGGTACTTTATTTGCAGATGATAAAAATGCTTTGCATAGCAGTTTGAGCCAATGCATCAGATTTAATTTGGTTTATTCTTGCTTATTTGGCTTAAAAGTAACTCATCTCAGTGAACTGGAATTTGAGCTGCAACAATAGTAACACTCAAACAGGCCTGTAATTGAAGAGAATACAAAGCAGCTGTAGCTGAGCTGTGGCAACTTTTTCCATTTTAAGACACCAACTCGTTCTATTAGGGGGAGAAAATCAGATACTGTATGTCATCTGTATTTAATGATATGAACTTTTGTTTTCTATTGATGAGATGTAAGTTTGTGTTGATTACATTAAAAATGTTTGAATGGTGGAGAAATATATCCAAGGCACACCAGCCAAATAGAGTATGGATTACATTGTTTTATGCTGTCAAATTGTTTCCAGTACCCTATTTAAAATGAATTACCACCATCACCCTAAATCGTTTATTTTCACTGTCCAGCTTTCACACCCATGCATAGGAATGAAGAATACAAGAGCTTGGATGATCTTGGTCTCCAGTGACACATCCTTACACTTGATATTCACTAATTCCACTGTTGCTGCCTTTCATACTCTCAGTCACCCTCTGATTCTTTGCTGCAGTCTCCATTTGGATTGATGACTGGACAAAGGTATACAAAATCTTTCACTTTTTAATTTCTCCATTGTCAACATTAAAGTTGTGTGCTTCTGTAGCCATGGTTTTTATTAACGTTTAGCTGCAGCCCTTCTTTCACTTTGACTAAAAACCATTTCATGTTGTTGCTGCCTTTTACCAGTAAGATGTTGTAATCTACATATGTTAAATTCATGATGTTTCTTTCCTTACTCTTTCATCTGAATCTAGTCTGGCTTTCCGTATATGCTCTGCTTACGGATTGAGTGGATAAGAGGATAAAATGCACCCTTGTCTAACATCTTTCCCTGTAGGAAACCATTCTGTCTCTCCATATTCTATCCTAATGAAAGCTTCTGGTCCATAGTACAGGTTACAAATAAGGGCAATCAAGTGCAGTGTAACATTCATTTCTTTAGAACAACCCATAGTTTCTTTGAGCCACACATTCAAAGGTTTTGTTCTTGCTCAAGTACATGATTATTTTAAAAAAGCCTTTCTAAGCTAGTGATAGTAGTTACAAGACTAATAATAGCAAGTAAATAGTGGACCAGTACAAGGAAATATGGGATATAGCACTTAATGATGAATTGACTACTGAGATCAAAATAAATAAGGGGACATTGGGATATCTTCATACTGTATATTTTTGGAATAGGGAAAGGAAATACACCTATGTGACCTTTCCTAGTATGGTATATATGGTATATTTTATTTTTGTTTCTCACATCATCTTTTACCATACTAGAGAAGATCACTTAGAAAGGGAACTCCCCGTGTCCCTGCTTCTTGTTTGATGCATAACAATCTAATCATATACATCAGGGATGCCCGAACTATGGCCTGTGGGCTGAATCCAGCCCCCGATGCCAATTCATCTGGCCTGTGACACCCTTGCCGCTCCTCGAAGCAGAAGTAAAATGTGCACGTATGGGCACCCCTGGTATAAGCAGAGAAAATTGCAGCCTAAAAATCTCTCATCCTGTTGCAAAATAGATTGCAAGGCACATTTTACTTCCACTTCTGGTGGGAGGAGCCATGTGACCAGCCTGCTGAACCACATGAATGGCCTGTTCCCTGAAAAGTTTGGGCACCCCTGCTATATATCTTTCTTCAAATGTCAGACCCACTGAGTTTAAGGCTCCTCACTCTCAAATGTGTTTGCAAAAACCAGTCTTTGCACTGTGTTTGAAAGCCCAGTGTTCCAAAAGGAGGATAGCAGCATTTGACTGTACATTTCTCATTGTAATCAAAGTAGTGATGAGATATGCATTAATGAAATGAGGTTAGATGCTCTCATTCATGTGCACATCTATACATAGATTAATATGGCTGTGACTCAGTGTGGAGTACATGCTATGTGTAGACAGAAAACAACTTCCATGGATGGATTGTCTTCACTTAAGCAGGGTCGATGTCTTGTTGAATCCAGTTTAAACGTATTTTCCGGTTATCATCCCAGTTAATTTGGGTTAGTTTTAAAACAGCCAGGGCTCTACTAGTGTTTGTTTTTCCTAGTTGTTTGGTTCCTTTCACTTATTCATCCCTTTTGTTATTTTAGAATGCCCCCCCCCCCCATTGTCAGGAAGAAATGAGAGGTGCTTTCATTTAGAAAGCAATTTTGTTCCTTTAAAGAAATTGTAGGCAAAATTAATTAAAAGCTATCAAAGCTAAAGCTTATTTTTATTATTTTTCTTGCTAAATTTTTATCTGATATCATTTGCTAAGTTCTCATGTCTCTTGGCTTTTTTTTGCCAGTAATTTTAATTTACAGTCGTTAACAGAAAAAAAGTCTTTATATCCTTACTTTTTATCAAATGTAAGTGGCTTTTCTTTATCCTATGCATCCAGACAAGTCTTTTTTTGCATTTACTTAAGGTACCAATGGCAAAATTAATATGATCCCTTGTAACGCAGCATTTAAACTGTAGTACTGTAGCCAAAAGTGCTCACGTTGTGAGTTCAGTCCTGATAGGATCCAGGTTGACTTCTGAGATTAGTAAAATGAATACCCAGCATCTTGGGGGCAAAAATACTAATTACATTGTGAACCGCTCAGAGAGTGCTCTAAGTGCTATGGCACGATGTACAAGCATAATTACTTCTGCTATCAGTTTCCCATAGCTGTACACGCTAATATGAGACTTTATTTATAAACCTAATGTGTGTGTAGTGAGGGAGCGGCTTGTAAAGAATTGTAGAAAAAAATATCAGTATGTTTAGGGGCAAATTTATTTTTATTATTATTACAGTATTTGATATATTCCACTGACTAAAGAGGCCTTATAAATAGATTCTGAAGTTGACGCTCAAATGAATACAGTCAAACCTCGCATAAAGAGCACCTCGCTTAAAGAATAACTTGCTTAAAGAGCAGAATTTTCTCTGAATGTTTGCTTTGCTTAACAAATAAAACCAACCAAAAACTCGCTTAACAAATAAATCGGGGTTCACAATCCCCCCCACCAGAAGTCACAATTAATCACTTACAATGGTGTTTCGCTTAAAGAGCAAACTTGCTTAAAGAGCAATCCCGTGGAACGCATTATGCTCTTTAAGCAAGTTACAACTGTATTTGCCCATTCCACAGCCAACTTACAGTAACAGAACATTGTTTTGTGTCACTTGTCTTCTCAATTAACAGAAGAGACAGAAATGTGGCAAGTCAGGATACAGCAATTAAGTCTGTCAGTTTGGATTGCATTCCGCCCCAAAACTCAGGCTTAGAGCTTTCCTGAATTCGACCCTGAACCTGGAAACCCAAGTTTTAGCAACTGCTAGCTCTGGCCATTTCTGGAGATATCTAATCTGTCTATGGCAGGGGTCACCAAACTTAGCTGTCCAGGTGTTCTTGAACTTCAGTTACCAGAAGGCCAATTACCAGAAACTTCTGCAACTTGGAGGCATGTTTTTCAGGGGGGGGGGGTAGTTTTATACGCCAGCATATACAGTAGTTGATGCTGATGGACTGAAGCAGAATTTTATTCTCATGCTCGTCAAAAGCATTGGCTTTCATTTTCTACATAAGTAACGGGTTGACATATTTATTGTTTGCCTTGGATTATGTACTGAAAAACAGAAGGATGTTATCAAACACTATTGCTACCTCTTTCTTCATGTCAGAAGCAATCCAAGGGTATTTCTTGAGTGGAAGGATCAACTGACTAAGTGCTACTTTTGCCCAAGGGATTGCCAAAAGTGTCCACAGTCTTCACGGAGCTATCTAGCCAGCTAGGAGTGGGTCTGCTGCTGTCCAGATCAACAGGCAGGAGCTCAGGTTAATAATACAGAGAAGGTTTGAATATACAGTAATGTTGTTTTCTGCAATCTGGATTTACTAGGCTGATGCAGCATTCATTTGCTTTGGCTTATGCCCCTTTCTGCCGGCTCTAATTAGTTATTTACAGCAGGTGTGTGACCTTGAGAACAGCTATGATACTTTTCTGTTTTTCAGTACATAGTCTATGGTAAGCAGTAATAAGGTTTCTGACACAGAAAATGAAAGTGATTGCTTTTGACAGGCAAGAGAATATAACTGTACTTCTAGCCATGAATAGTAACATCAGCCATGATATAATTTGTTGACGTAATGTTTCATCAAGCTAGAACCAACATAGCAACCCTAATAGGGCTCTCAAGATAATTAAGTAAGATATTTTAGGAAAGGTTTTACCTGTTCCACCAAATGCAGGTCTCCTGTCCTGTTAGTTTACCCGCTACACTACACTGGGTATATGTAATAATGCTGCCTATTTTACAATGGTATTGCCATGGTTTTTGAAAACATTTACATCTAGCAAACTTTACCTTCAATCTAACATAAATGAAATATATGTTAGATTGTGTATGGCCATTTTTACATAGCTATTTGCCATCTAAATGCAATCGCTACAACACCCTGAGGCAGTTTTAGGCTGGAAGGGTCATTTCTGGTTTTTAAAAGGGGTATTTTCTGATGCGGGGTGGGGGTGGGGATAGAAGATTCATTTTAATTGTTTCCCCAAATCTTCTCGAGTATATTTCTGTTTCCACTCCAATAAATTATGGACACTGGGGAGGTTGCAACAGAGGCCAGTCTTAAAACATTTCTAGGGTTTGGGGGCAATTTTGTACTTCAATGTTTTAAAAATATAAGCCAATGTGTTGAACACATTTTAACCTGTAATGGTTATTATTAACAAATTATTTTGAAAAAGTGCCCACCGATGAGTAATATATACTTTTCCCCATGTTCTCGAAGGAAGAGGTCAGCGCAGGACAGCAGTTTATAACTGTTTAGGTAAGCTGTTGTAAAAAAATTTGAAACCATGCCTCCACCATGCCAGGAAGTTCCATGTGGTGGAGGGAGGGCAAAATGGCCGTCTGACTCCTGAAGCTGTCTGAGGCAGCGTGACCTGGTCCCCGGCTTTAAAAGGTTGAGAATTTCTGCTTTAATCAATTGTTAATAACTTTCCAGGCTCAGTTGGCTGGTCTTTTAATTAAATTAATGGAAATAAAAGTATTTCAAATCTACAGTGGTACCTCGCTTAAAGAGCATAATGCGTTCCACAGGATTGCTCTTTAAGCGAGTTTGCTATTTAAGCGAAACACCATTGTAAATGACCAATTATGGGGGATACTGCGAACCCCGATTTATTTGTTAAGCGAGTTTTTGGTTGGTTTTATTTGTTAAGCGAAGCGAACATTCAGAGAAAATTCTGCTCTTTAAGCGAGTTACTCTTTAAGTGAAACACTCTTTATGCGAGGTTTGACTGTATTTCTTAAAAACTGACGGTCAATTCTACAAAAGGCCTGTTCCTATAATAGTGCCAAATCAGTGTTCTGACAGCAAAAGGACAAGCTTAGCAGACTGACAAGTTGGAATGAAAAATATGAGTTGAAGTGCTGTCTCTTTGAAAGGTCAGTTCTTATTTTATGCAATCTTCTCCCTTCTGACAAGCTACATGGTAGACAAGGTTATCTACTTGTTTGCATCTTTCCTGCCCTTCTCAGCATTTGTATATTTGTTTCTGTTTTATGGTGGCTGGTAGTCACATTTTATTAGGTCTTCATTTTTTCCTGGGAGGGTATCAGGAAGTTAAAAATAATGTTAAGTAGTGTTAACATAGATATATTAAATTACAAGGTTGCATTTTCTTCCCAAGCACTGCTCCTTACACTGCCTTCACTAGTCAAGCAGAGAGAATTTTTCTGTTCAAAGAAATCTCCTCATTAATACATAATAACCCTTCCATTATCATAGATTTCTGGGGAGTGGCTCTGCAAACCCACAAACTGTCATGATGCTGAGCAGTGATGGAAAACACACAGACACAGCTGTTTACCTGAGTACTTTATTGCTACCTTGAGGGTCTTGTCACCAACAGAGTTGTTAGCAGATAAGAGTAGATTGTATGGAGGTAAATCATGACAGGACCAGTGGAAGGTACAGATAAGGCTTGACAGAAGGATGGGAGCAGGGCTATAGGTCTTCCTCCACTCAATATACTTTTTTTTTGCCTCCTCTGTTCCTTATATTATTGATGTTTCTTCTTTTTGGGTTGTTGTTCAATTGCACAGTTGCAAACCATCTTGGGGCGCTGTGAACTTTGCACCTTGGGTAATTGCTAGGAGTCATGATTTGCAATGGAATCTGGTCTCCTGATGGCATTGCTCTCATCTTCACTGGCATACCAAAATCCTTCTCCAGATTACAGTATATATATAGGAAAGGGAGAATAATGCTAAGCTATTATCAATAAATAGTCCAATAATGTGAAAGAGATGTTTTGGCCTTCCATGACACAGCAAAGGAGAAAAAAGCCTTTAAGAGGCTTTTGTTTCAGCTACTGGAGCCTTGCAAACTCTATATATTCCGGAGAAAAATGAATCATCCATTCACTAATCAGCAGCAGCACCACTTTCTGAATTCATATCACATAAAACTGGCTTTCAGCATCACTAAGTTCAGCAAATCTAAAGTACCTGAATCTGCATATGAACTTTCACATTCAAAGCATGAATTCAAATTCTAAATGGTGAAATCACTTGCTAGCAATTTCTGTATATTTATTAATATTCATTTCAGCTTCTAAGTAGGGAGAGCCATAAATAGACACACAGATCTTTTGCAAAACATTTTTTTTTATCCTTCTAATCTTATGCTGAGTTTACAGCAGGTGCTGTCATGCCTCATGCTGGGTAGGCTGCTAGTTCTCTAAATTTCTCTGTCAAATGTTAAGCAAACAGCCAGCCATCCTTGAGGGTGGCCAAGACCTGAGAAGAATCTAATGGAGGCTTAACATGCAAAACAGGAACATATTTCCAAATGAAGCTCTCCTCTTAAAATTTCCAGGATAACTGATGTAATGTGTCATGACCTCTAAAGTCCAGAAATGACTCAGAAATGGGCCCGGACCAGTGCTGTAGACAGAGGATATGGGGTGGTGGTGAAGGACAGTCATCTCCCATGACTTTGTGATCTCTAACCTGAAACCTCTGAGCTTGGACCAAAGACTAAAGTGCCTGAACCCAGTTCCAGTGATATTTACTTCAAAGGCCTCACGTTCCTTGGAGTTTGTGTCCCAGCAAAAGCACTTTGTTTAGAATGAGCTCAAAATTGTTTGACTGCAGGTGAAAGAAATGCCTCTTTATGGTTCCACAGGAAGGGGGTAAAATCTGAGAAAGGTACTGAAGTTCTGATAACATAAGGGTTAGCTTGAGTATCACAACCGTTGTCTCCTGAGCCTTCAGAGTCAACGGAACTGTCTGATTTTTTTAACTGCAATGTGTCCTTAGGGGTTTGCAACTTGACTAATAAGAATACTGTAAATGTACCTTTCTAGGTGGTGTTGAGTGAGCTGAGAAGAGACATTTGCAGGTTATGAAGTAATTGCCTGTCTCCCAAAAATCAACATGTGGTGATAATCAGATCTTCTATCCTTGGTTTGCCATTAAACTTCAAAAGAAGATAGCACTTGTAGGATATGTTGTCTGGTCTGTAGAATTTGTCCCTAGACAAATAGAAATAGATGCTATTAATCTTCCTTGCTATCAGATAACCTAACTTTAACACATGAACATAACATCTTGCTTCTCCCATGCCATTTCCTTCTGTTCCCAATCCTTAATAACACTGATGGTCTCTATCAAGTAGGAGGAATCCCTCATTCCTGAGCATGGTTTGCCTATGTTTAATGGATCTATACCAGGGGTGCCCAAACCTTTTGGGCTGTGGGCCGATCATGTGGTTCAGGGAGCCGGTCACTAAGGCCCGGGGGCCAGGTGCGGCCCCCAACGCCAATTCATCCAGCCCAAGAAGCCCTCGTTGATCCTGGAAGCGGAAGTAAAATGCGGCCATACTTCCGCTTCCAGGAGCAACGAGGGCTTCACGGGCTGGATGAATTGGCATTGGGGGCTGCACCCGGCCCCTGGGCCTTAGTTTGGGCACCACTGATCTATACTACTGGTGGGCTGGCCGATCGGGCAACCAGGACTCAGCCTGGGGTGCTCCCTAGGCCCCCAGTACCATGCCCCCCCGGGTGCCAACCCAAAGACCCAAGTGGAAGCTGCAATCCCCAGAATGTTCGATCAAACTTGTTCCTCTGCCTGCCTTCCTCCTTCTGTGCTTTGAAAGATAAGATTACAAAAGCAGCTCCATTGACAGTGGAGCTGCTGTGGCTTAGAGGTTGCAATTTAGCCTTGTAAGCAGGAGGTTGTTGGTTTATAATCCCCAGAAGGAAGTTGAAATTAGAAGACGAGTGGAAACGGATGTATTTTGTTAGTGTTAGACGCCCTCATCACTCCCTGTCCAGTGTCCTTTTAGCTTAGCCAGCATGTCCCTGATCTATACTCTTTTAAGTTATCTGTGTCGCAATTCCAGGACATGAGGTGGTGAAAAGATGTGGTTCCTGTACCTTTAATGACAAGGAAGACTTTCTAAAAACAAGGAAGAGAGCCCTGGGGGTGCAGTGGTTAAACTGCTGTATTGCTGCCAGAACATTGTGAGTTTGATCCTGACCAGGGTTCAAGGTTGACTCAGCCTTCCATCCTTTTGAGGTCAGTAAAATGCCTACCTAGCATGTTCTGGGCAAAATGCTAATTACTCTGTGAACTGCCCAGAGAGTGAACTAGGCACTAAGGGGCGGTATATAAGTATAATTGTTTTGCTTTCTACATGTGTGCTTTCTCTTCAACTGTAATGGCAAAACATATCTACTAAAACTACATTTCCTGCTTGACCATTAAAAGTCCACAAGTACTGACCTCTTCTGAAATCTACTCCAACCTTACAAGGTTGAACATTCCAAGAAAGACTAACTGAAGTTTTTGATCCCCAAAACAACTGTCTGAAGCAATAAACAGCAATAAAATTAAGCAACTCAACCATTAACATCCACTGAAATCCTCTTGAACTTTGTGGCTGAAAAAGAAAGCCCAGAGCAGCTTAGCTGTGCTTCCATCTGTTCTTCGGGTAGGGAAGAATTGGAAAAGATGAAACCTTTCTGGCTAAAATCTGACAAATTTGCTGAATTATAAACCACTGGCTCAGCTTTACAAGTCTATGAACTGATGCCAAAATGCGCACAGTAAAATATATTCTTAACCAAATAACTATATTGAAGCTATTTTTTGTTGTCCATAAAAGCTCATGTAATTGTTTAATTCACTTTCAAAATTTTCCTGAGGCTCTGAAAGGGCTTTCAGAGTCAAAGGAACTGGCTGATTTTTTAAACTGCAATTTGTCCTTAGGGGCTTGCAGCTTGACCTATAAGAATACTGTAAATGTAGCTTTCCAGGTGGTATTGAGTGAGCTGAATAAATATCTGCCTGCAGAGAAAGAGCTTAATCTTAAAATCTGAGGTTTTGTAGGATTGCTTTATTTCAGCAGGAGATGAAATGTAGCAAGATGTAGGATCAAGATTTTCTCCACTTTCAACATAAATGGGAAGCTTTGATTAAACTTTCTTTTATGGATGATTACCATATATACCCAACTATAAGTCATCCCGAATATAAGTCAAGGTACCTAATCTGGACCTCTACAACTAGGAAAATAGATTGACCTGAGTATAAGTTGGGGGCGGGAAATGCAGCCACTGCTAGTGAGTTTCAATAATTAAAATACATGAAAATATAGTGAAATTAATAAATTTAGACAATTGTGTAGGTATTTTTTTGAGTGTTTACTTGGACACAAGTATAAGCTGGGTTCCATTTTTGGACCTCATTTTGGGGACTAGAAAACCCGACTTATACTCGAGTATATACAGTAAGCACATAGTGTATTACAGTTCTGCTTTGCTTAAAGAGCATAACGTGTTGCACAGGATTGCTCTTTAAGCGTGTTTGCTCTTTAAGCAAAACACCATTGTAAATGACCAATTGTGGGGGGGGGGGGGGATTGCGAACCCGGATTTATTTGTTAAGCGAGTTTTTGGTTGGTTTTATTTGTTAAGTGAAGCGAACATTCAGAGAAAATTTTGCTCTTTAAGCGAGACACTCTTTATGCGAGGTTTGACTGTAATATATTTTCCAATGGAAATACATTACTACCACATATGGCTAAAAAAATTTTTTTGGGGGGGGGGTTTACACCCTCAGCAGTGATATTTTGGAGTTGCTAATATGTGCTGTCAAGTCATTTCAAATCTCATGTTTTGGTCTCCCTCTTTACTTGCTACGTTACACCTTTCCCAGCATTACTGTCTTTTTCAGAGAATTTGACTTCTCATGATGTGCCCAAAGCAGGACAGCTTCAGCTTCATCATTTTTGCCTACAGATATAATTCAGGCTTGATTTGCTTTAGGACCAGAGTTCATCTTTCTGGCAGTCCAGGGTATCCACAAAACTTTCCTGCAACACTGCATTTCAAAGGAATAATTTCCCCCTGTCAGCTTTATTATCTAGTTTTCAGAGCCATACATGATGAACAGGAACACAATACAATACTGTGAATAATCTTGGTTTTGGTCTCCAGTAATAATTTTGTGGCAGAGACTACTCTGGGTTGAAAGGATTTTTAGGGGATGCCTGAATGAGGCTCCTTTCATGTCCACAAGTGCAGTTCTCGGGTATCGAAACCATTGGTGGGCTCCAAAAAAATTATTACCACACTGTGGGTGTGGTATGGTGGGTGTGTCCAGGGGGAAAGCCCTGCGTTGTACCTGAATTAGGACTACTTTATTTCAAAACTTGGATGGACGGGGCAAGCCAGAATTTCTGCTACCCGTTCTGGTGAACTGGTGTGAACCTGCTGATGCCCACTAATGATCAAAACCCAACCTTACAATATCCAGCTCAGCATGTTAACCACTAAGCCACTGGAGGAGCTTGAAGCATCCTTGTACTTGATATTTTCTAATTCTTTCATGCTATTAATCTTCCTTGCTATCAAAGTCCCAGTCTTCTTTTGATCTCTTGGCTGTAGTCACCCTTTGAGGGCTGATGTGCACAGAAGTGAAATGAAAGTCCAATGCTTGACAAAAAATGCAATTGAAACATGGAAGGTGAAAAATATGAATGAAGGCAAAACTAAAGTAAGGAATTTCAGTGCTTGGTGTCAGTGAATGGAAATGGGGTGTTTTCAGGCTAGCAACTACATAGCGTTCTACTCTATAAATAGCTAATTCAGAAATGGCCTACTCCAAAAAATGAAGTGGCTCTAGTGGCATGTTATAGCACAGGCAGTTAGGAGCTGTAATCCGAGGTCTGACCAGATATCAATTAGACTCTGTGAAAACCTATCAACATTCTCATCATTCCTTGGAAGAAGAGTAGTTCTAGAAAGTAATGTGAAAGTTGCTCTAAAAGCACTAAGAAGAAACAAACCACCAAGGGTAGATGGAATACTAATACTGTACAGTGGAACCTCATACAACAATCGCCCAGTATAGCAATGAAATTGCATAACAATTAGGTTTGGGGGAGAAATTGTGTCCTGCATAACAATTTTCCCTATGGAAAAAATTGTACAAATTTTCAATGGGAAAAACCACTTAGCAAAAATAAAATAAAATCATTGTATAATGCATCCCATAGGGAAAATCGCTATACAATGCATGTATTGTATAGCACTTGTTTTGTACAACAACGAGCCCCATGGAACAGATTAAATTGTTGTATGATGTACCACTTTACGGAATTAATCCATTCCGCAGTGTTTTCCTTATAGCAATTTTTCCTTACAGCGAACTGAGGTTTCCCATAGGAATGCATTGAAAGGAGCCAAGGAAACTTTTTTTTCTGTACAAGTCCACTCCATTGCCGTACTGGGATGTCCAGCCAGACAGTACCTCTTCTTCTAACCCAGAGGAGTCTGGTATAGACTGCAGCAAAGCCTTTGATAGTGTGGATCATGAGTTGTTCTAAAAGAAATAGTTGTGTCTCAGTATTTGATTATCCTGATGCATAACAAGTTACCACTAGAATAGATTGTGGAGAGACAGAATGGTTTGCTGTAGGCAAATATGTCAACAAGAGTGCACTTTATCCTCTTAGCTGTTCAATCTGTATACAGAAAAATTCATATGGAAAGCTAGATTTGATTCAGAAGAGGGAGTGATAACTGGTGGAAGAAATATCAATAATTTAAAATATGCAGAGGGAAGTACTGTATCTGTGAATTTTTTTGTTTGTAAATTTGAAGCTTGACAAAAGTAAAAGTGTGTGTGAGAGATGGAAACTCTTCTCAAAAGACCTGGATAAAATCAAGCACACTCACCTACACATACTGGATGTCATTTGGAAAACAAACACTTGAAACATGCATCTGACTGGAATTTCTGTACCATACTTGGAAATAATAGCAAGCTGAAAACCCAAGCAGAAATAACCCTGCAAAGGTATACTGAAAGGTCAGACTTGGTATATTATATCTTGGCCTTTTGTTGTTCAGTCGCACAGTCGATTCCGACTCTCTGCGACCCCATGGACCACTGTCCGCCAGGCACTCCTGTCCTCCACCATCCTCCTCAACTCGCTCAGTTCTGTGCCCATTGTCTCCACAATACCATCTAGCCATCTCATCTTGGGCCGTCCCCTTCTTTTGCCCTCGACCCTTCCAAGCATCAAGGCTTTCTCAAGTGAATCCTCTCTTCTCATTTGATGTCCAAAGCACTTTAGCTTCATCTTTAGTATTTGAGCTTCTAAGGAGCAGTCAGGGGTGATTTCTTCTAAGATTGACTTATTTGTTCTCCTCGCTGTCCATGGGACTAGATAAACGTAATTACAAATGCTGCTGTTGCTTTAGTTCACACTTTTTGAATTTTCTGTTTTACAACGTTCCTAATTTAATACCGTCAGGTTCTCACTCCAGTAAGAAACATGCATTGTTTGAGAAAACACTGCATTAATTACTGTGTGAATTACTTGCTGTGTGGGTGCTATGGAGGAAGTAAATGGGAGCTTTCCCCAAATAGTCTTTAATGAGTTCAGTCACCCAGGGGCCAGATTTTCTTCTGACAGAAAATTAGCTGTCCCCAGTATGCTAATTATGGGGTTGCCTTTAGATTGCTTTTTTAAAAATTTTGTAGCAAAGAGGGAAAGTTCTGAAACAATACAAATCTGCTCTTGAATGTGCATCCAAAGGGTTCTAATAAACAAAGATGTCAATCTGTGTTCTGGTTCCTAATGCTAATGAACCTATTTTGTATTTATCCTGGAAGAGGGAAGAGGGAACATTTTCTTTCCTTAAAACCCCAACCTCCTTATTTCGTTATTTTGTTGTAACGCCTTGGAATGAAAGCCCAGCTTTTCAACAAGTATCCTAAAGTTTTTCCCCCCTTCAGCCTACTCTTTTGTGAGCAGATGGACAGCCTTATTTACTCAGGTGTTGGGGAATTAGCACCTCCCCTTTTGCTCAACAGAAATGGAGAAGCACATCTTTTCACCCAACAAATGGGAAAACATTTCCCTCCCTGTAATTGGGAGATAGAGTACTTTGAAGGCTCTCTCCCTTTTTATTAACTTGAGAAGTATTTGGTATGTGTACAGAATGCATCTGGCAATTGGTAACCTAGATTTTGACAAAGAACAAGGTAACTATTACCAGAATCTTATTAGCGATCATTTAAAACAGTGTGGCTTGCCATGGAGAGTTGTATACCAGGCTATATCTCAGTCATGTGTATTATCATATGCCTGATTGCCAAACAGAGATGTGTCCCAGCATTTTATCAATTAGCTACAATTAGCCACAGAATATTAAACAGTATACATATACCAATAGAATTCAGCTATTACATTTTTTAAAAAAAGGATATAACATATATTTTTTTAAAAATTGTATTTTGTATTTGTATTTAGACTTATATGCCGCTCTACTTGCCGAAGCAACTCAGAGTGGCTAACATAACACGGGCAATATATATGTTAATGTAAAGGCAGAATCAGATGACAAGACTCCTTTTCCTGGACATACATGGTTAACATCACATATGCAATCATTTCTGAATAACAGAAGAGCAGAAAATAAATACTGTACCCGTATATATTCAAGTATAAGCCAACCCAAAATTAAGCTGAGGTATCTAATTTTGACCTGAAAACCCAGGAAAATAGATTGACCCAAGTATAACCCAAGGGTGGGAAATGCAGCAGCTGCTAGTGAGTACAAAATACATGATAATATGGTAAAATTAATTAAATTGTTGGCACATCTCAATCCAGCCTGGTCTTGGGACTCTCATGGCTGTTGATCATAAGCCGGGTCCCCCTTTTTGGGGCTCATTTTTGAGCTAAAAAACTTGGCTTATACTCAAGTATATACTCAAGCATCCCTTACAAGTCTGATGATTATAGATGTTTGCTGTCAGCTGCGGTTTCAGTTGGTGATCAAGCGGAAAATGGGGATAAATATTTTCTATCCCCCTTGCTGATCCAATGCTATGACAAGTCAGCAAGGGGGGGGATTACACTTTCCCTCTTATAAAGAATCAGGGAAAGTGTAAATCGAAACTTCTGATATGCTGACAGGACTGGTGGCTCTCTTAAACATCACCCCAAGAATCTGGAAGTGCTTGGGATGCGATTCCCCCCCCCCCTTAAAAAGTAGAACTCCCTGATAAGGATTCTAAAAAGATCTTGTGGGGGAATTGGGACACACCAGTATCCACCAAATGCACCAGTATCCACCAAATGACCCCTGAGAGCTTGAAAATATGTCAAACATGGGTGCACTTTATCCTCTTATTTGTACTCTTAAGTGCTCATTTAGACATTCTCTTACACACTGACTGACTTGTCCCTTATCAAGATTGTCCCAAGATCACTTTCATGGTCATAAAAAAAGAAAAACTTTATCAATATTGCTTTAAATATCCCTCAAGGGAGCCTGATTGCTTAATACAGCAGCAGTATTGCTAACATCACTGCCTTCCTATTTAAGGAGAGTAACCATTTCTAGCCCTTTCCCGGAAATGTTGCAAGCCTGGAACATGAAGAGCAATTACTTTTCTGCTGTGTTATCACGCAATGGCATCAACGAAACTGTTGCCAATAACATTTCCCTCTGCATCTGACCTGATGCGTAAGCTCAGCATCCAGACTTTTCCCTAGTCCACAGGCTGGGAGCTGGATAGCAAAAGTTGGTTGGTATCGTGCTAGCAATAGCTCAGGACAAGAGGCAAGACAAGAAGCAACCAGGTGTAAGTCTTACCAATATAAATATCACACACACACAAAAGGTGAGGAGTCAGTAGAATGTCTGCTGGATGTATTGTAATTTTGCAGCTCTACACAATAATCAGTGCATCAGTCTTAGGGCAAGTTGTCCTCCTGTGTCCTCTAATTTGATTATGGATGTCCTCTTTTATGGGAGGGAGGACTTGATCTGTAAGAGGTTATTCTGCTCTCTCAGCGGTCACAGCTAGGAGTCATTCTTGTGAGGTACAGCATAAAGAGATGAAGAAGGAAGGAGGCTATTCCACCCTACTTGCTGAAAAATTATTTCCTTTTCCCCTCTTGACGCCCCATCGTTTTTACTTTTGTTGGACTGTGTGATTTGAAACTGTAAGCCTATAGACAGGAACTATACAGCTTTTATTTGCTGTTGTACACTGTTGAGGGAGTTTTCTTGACTGAGATGTTGTTTAAAAGTGCTTTAAATACACTACATAAATATTTTATAAATCATCTATTTTGTATTTTGAATATCATATTTCTTTCAGATTTGCGTAAGGGTTTCCCCTCGGAGAATGAAATGATAGGTTTCCTCTGCAACTTTTACATAAATTTCTACTTAACATTCACCATCCAGAGTGACAGTTAATTCAGATGAGTGGTATAAAACTGAAGTGAAACAAGCAAGCAAACAAACAAACAAATAAATATCCTAATGTCTTGTATGAATTGCTAAACTATCATTTCATAATCCATTAAATACTTTGCTTGATACACTTCTATTCTTTGTGTGTGGGCTCTTTGTTCCAATTGTTCTTTTAAAGAAATTCCCCTTTGATGAGTATGCTTGAGTTAACTTGCTACTGATCTCTTGTAGAAGTTGATCACTTCAGCATAAGATTCTATCATCATTATGGAAATGAGAATTTCTGTTTACATTGGAAAATGTACCATTGGTTCAGATGGACATTGATGGTAGCTTCAATAAAGCTGCTGTACACTTTTCAGCAAGTTTCTCCTATGTTCTATTACAAAAACTGAGCATCTTTAAGAAAAGAAACATAACACACACAAGACACGATTTAAAATGAAAGATGGTCTCAATTGCTAATCTCAGAGATAACTTTTAAGTCTGCCCTTTCTCTCTCTCTCTTGGATTTTACTGTCAACAGCATTCCGTGTGCTCTGGTGTCTAGTCATGCCTGCCACATGACCATGGAAATGTCTGCAGAAGCAGACTGCGCTGGCTCTTTGGCTATGAAACAGAGATGAGCACTAAATCCTACAGTCAGATATGACTAGCTTTTGCAACTAGCACTTAACGATAAATTGACATGGGAGTTGAATGTCAGAAAAGGCATAGTTCGTGAAAATAGATTCTGGAGAATTTGGAAAAGATTTGTGGAACATGTGATGGTTAAAAACAAAGGAATAAAACCTGTCCCAGAACAAGCTTACTTTGGGGGAAAATGAATTGATGTAATTCCTGGACATTATATATAGCACAAGGGTGATTTTTCTTTTAGTCAATGTATATTTTAGTAAGATGGTAACAAGAACTAAAATTCAAGTTGTGATTTTCTGTATTTGTAGTTTTGTAACATTGTAGTATCGTATTGTTATTATTTTTTGTTATTCTTTTTTCTGTTTGAAAACTATTTGAAAAAAATAGTTTGGAAAAAAAAGATATGACTAGCTTTTGAGCAAGGGTGACCTTTACCTTTACCTTTACCTGCCCTCCAGATGTTTCCAATGACAGCTCCAATACTTTTCTGGCCATTGCTTGTGCTACCTGGAGGTACGAGGAGTTTTGGGCCAAAATATCTAGAGGGCACCAGGGTGCAATAACCTGGTTCTGAAGCTGTCCATTTTATGCTGCTAGCATTTTGAGGCCATGAGTTTTAATAGATCCCACTGGCCAGATGGCATAATGAGATTGCCCAAATAAATAAAATGGCTCATAAACATCAACAGAGAATGGCAATAGATCATTTTTATAAGATGCCTCCAGATAGTTGTTGTTTCTGTTGCAGCAAATAGTAGAATTTGACTAAACATATCTTGGAGTTTAGCATACTTCAGAGACATTACATACAATATTTTTGCAGACTTGCTGATTCTACTGTCCCTTCTCTAGACAGAATAGTGGATGCTTCTGCACAATAAGAGGTTTTAGTAATTCTGTGTGAGCAAAGTCTGTGTGAGCATATCTTGTCATAAATATTAGCTTGACTTTTTTATATATAAGAACTTCAGAGCAGCTTATGAGATGATGACTCAGTCTAAAACCGGTGTCTAGCCTCCCCTCTGTGGCTGCAATGGTGGCTTTTATCAATTGCTACTTGCCAGCTATATTGATATTTTGACTATTGTTGGGTAACTGTGGGGCTGATTTATGTTACGGGTCTGAGCTCTAGCCAAACTGTTCCACCAGCTCTAAACAGCCAATGGATCAGTAGCAACTCTTGGAAGGCTATGGGCCCTTACACAGAATCATAGAATAATAGTGTCCAACACCCTGCTTGATGCAGGAACTCAAAGTATATCTATCTGTCTTCCAGAGTATTCGCTATCCCATCCTATTTTGTGTCATCTGCAAATCTGATAAGCATTCTTTGCACTCCCTCACCCAAGTCATTAATATAAATGTTGAAGAGCACCAGTTTGAGAAGGAGCTATTGATAAGCACTCTCTGGGTATGATTTTCTAACTAATGAAGTATCCTCCTGGTAATAGTTCTATTCAGTCCACATCACATTTGCTTGCTAATCAGAATAGCTTTGTCTGAAACTTTGCTGAAGTACCTCAGAGCAGCATGCTCTTCATTTTTTTCCTGTAAAAGCAAGGGTGAAAATTGTGAGGCCTCTTAGATTCCTCTAAGATTTCCTCATCCTATACGTTGGTGACATAGAAGATTTTTGGTCTAGAAATGGACATCAGAGCCTCACGGGTTTCAATGATATCTGTCCATATTAAAGGTTCCCTCATCCCACCCCAGAGACCAACTCATTTGTAAATCATGAAACACCCTTGTTCAAAATGTTATGGTAACTTACAGTTTTGAGAAAAAGGGGCAGATGCACACTTTCTGGATCTGGAGTGGTGGAAGACATGTACTTCCCAGACTCTACATCAGGGATTCTCAACCTTCAGCCCACGGGCTGGATGCGGCCCGCAGCGCCATTTCATGTGGCCCACCTCCACCTCCACCACACCAGGAAGTGCCATATGGTGGAGGAAAGGCAAAATGGCTGTCTGGCCCCCAAAGCTGTCTGAGGAAGCATAAACCAGCCCCCAGCTTTAAAAGATTGATAACTCCAGCTCTACATGGTGCCCAATCTGATGCTGTTGTTTAAATTACAGTACAGTACTTTAAAATACAAAAGTACACATGCTCAGAATATTTATCTCTCAGTTTACTGGGCTGGAAAATAGTATTTTTATTTAATCTCCCCCATTGATTCACTAGGAAAATAGAAGCAATTCAAAAACATGAAAACATTCAAAAACCTTCCCCAAGTTAACATTACATTTTGTTGCTCTTAGGCAGGATATACAGCACAGATCATCTTAACTATCAGCTAAGCTAAGAGTTCTCAACCTTTTAAAGCTGTGGGCCGGGTCACACTCCCTCAGACAGCTTCAGGAGCCAGACAGCCATTTTGCTCTTCCTCCACCAAATGGCACTTCTTGGTGTGGTGGAAGAGGTGGGGGCCACATGAAATGGTACCGTGGGCCACATCTGGCCCACGGACCACAGGTTGAGAATCCATGATCTAAGCAGTGCTTTACAGAGGCTCCAGTGTAGGGAATTCCATAGTTTTAGAGCAGCTACTTTGAATACCTGCTGTTTCACAGGTGATGTAGTCAAATGAAAGATTGTGGATGATTTTAAACAGCCAGAGTGAAACTTAGGCGGCACTGGTACCTAAAAATGAGATTTTTTTTTTAAGGAAAAGATTTTAAAAATACAGTGGAATCTCCTACAACAATTGTTCCATATAGCAATGAAATTACATAACAATTAGACTTTGGGGGAAAATGGCATCCCGCATAGCAATTTTCCCTATGGAAAAAAATTGTACAACAAATTTTCAATGGGAAAAACCACTTAGCAAAAAAACCCTGTTGTACGATGCATCCCATAGGGAAAATTGCTATACGATGCATGCATTATATAGTAATTTTTTGTACAACAACAAGTGCCATAGAACAGATTAAAATCGTTGTATGAGGTACCATTGTACTGTTTGTTTTGATATCATAAGCCTGAGAAATTGAAGTTTCCCTGTAGATGACAGCCTGAGTGAATGTGGAGAAGTAAAAACTATCTCCCATATGATACAATGTACATGATGCCCCTCAACATGCTCTGAGGAGGACTTTATGTTGGCAAGAGGAAATGCTGTTGATGTGGCCTGATATTGGGCAGATGCCATCTAGCTCTTTTAAATTCTATTTTGTTTTTAGATGCGTTAATTTGAGCTTTGTGTGTTATTATATGCTGGTGGTGCATCTGACATGAAAAAAGAAAGAAAGATCATAAGCCACCTTGGATCCTCTTGAGGAGAAAGGCAGGGTATATTAATTAAATGACATTAGAGAACAACATGTTAGATCACAGTTGCCTTGAGTTCTAGTCAGTGTAGTGAATATGATGGAAATTGAAGTTTAACAGTTAAAGGCAGGACATTCCATGTATCTTGGTTTATAGTTAAAATAAGTGGTATTTGGTAGGAATCCACACAGTGAAGCACAGAAAAAAAAACATTTATTTAAGGCAGGAGTTCTCAATCTTTTAAAGCTTCGGGCCAGGTCACACCTCCTCAGACAGCTTTGGGGGCCAGATGGCCATTTTACCCTGCCTTCACCACATGGCACTTCCAGGTGTGGTGGAGGCAGTGAGGGGGGGGGGTTCCACATAAAATGGCACAGTGGGCTGCAGGTTGAGAATTCCTGATTTTACGTGTAGGAATCTACTGTGTGAAATTTTTTTGAGTAAAGACAGGACTGAGAGTAGAAAGCGTAACTTTTAATGTGTCCCTACAGACTCGCTTGTGGCCATGCTCACCTTAAGTCTCGTTTTCTGTTATTTGAGCTGACAGGTAAGCCTAATAATAGCAGCACATTAGGGATTTCTGTTTCTCTGTATGATTAACCATAGTAGCTAAAAAAATCCTCAGCTCTGCTGGGAGAAGTCTTGACTGCCACAGCACAAGGTTTGAAAATGAAGGATATTCATTAGTTACCATAGCAATGCAGATGCAATCATGCTGAACAGAAGCAAACAAAAACAAGTGTTGGCACTCATTTGCTTTAAAGTCTTCTTTTTTATTTATTTAAATTCCATATCTACTAAACTGGTGCAATATTCATCATTATTTCAGTTACTTTAAGGGCAACACTTTGAGGAGGGTTGAAAGAACCAGCTTTCGTAGAGTAAACCTAGTTAACCTGTTTTCATTCACTGAGATGAATATTTATGACATGGGCATAAGCCATGGGAAACATCTCTG
This sequence comes from Furcifer pardalis, assembly GCA_030440675.1. NCBI lineage: Eukaryota > Metazoa > Chordata > Lepidosauria > Squamata > Chamaeleonidae > Furcifer > Furcifer pardalis. Next base: position 112,997,248 of record CP126890.1, on the reverse strand, counting down.
TCTGCCCCTTTGGAACAAGGAACAGATATTCAAACTGCAAAAGGAGTACTGCAAAAGGAAACTGCCCCTCTCAAATGTTCTCAGTGCTGCAAGGATCACACCTGCTAAATATGAGAGTGCATGATGCTCAGTGGTGGAGCTTGTAGAGGGATCCAGGTTCGATCCTCAGCAACTGCAGGTATGGCTAGAAAAAGATTCCTCCTCACACCCCTGGACAGCTGCCGCTAATCTTGTCTGACAATATTGGGCCCAAGGACCAATGATCTGACATTGTGTAATGTAAATGCATGTTCCTGAGTTACCAAATGAGCATTAGCTCGATGTCACGTGAGTCCCTGAGAGGAAATTTTTCTTGGGAAAATGTCTACCACAAGAAAAATAAAAATGAACTAACTATTTCAAAGACTTTTACATCAGCAGCAATGCTGTATATAAGAATTTTCTGTCAGTTCTGAAAAATTCACTCAAATTTAACCCTTTGTAAGTGCTGGTTAAGGGAATGCAAGATGCTGAACTTGACGACTGGAAGGTAGGCATGTCAACAATTCAAGACATGAGTGCTGCACAACAGCATCAGATCCCTTCTCTGTTCCAGCTTCCACCTACCTAGAAGTCTGAAAGCAAGAAATTGCAAGTAGATAAATAGGTACTACTTTCACCATCTAGTCATGCCTGCCACATGAGCACAGAAACACCTGCAGACTCAGACACTGCTTCAATGGGAAGGTAACAGTGTTTCATGCACTTCAGTGTTTAGTCATTCCTGCCACATGACCATGGAAACATCTGCAGATGCAGACAACGCTGGCTCTTTGGCTGGAAATGGAGATGAGCACTGCACCCTAAAGTTGGATACAACTGACTTTTGAGCAAGGGAGAACTTTACCTTCACTAAGTGCTGGTGAAAATGTAAATGTGGGTATAAGACATGGAGTACTAAATGTAGGATGGTGCTTAGTTCAGGTGAAATGTTTTGCTATCAGCCACCTCTCTATTGTCTTGCAGGTCCTAAATAGGTCACCTCAGCTTTATGCTGAGTTTAAATCGCAGTGCATCTCTAGGGATCTGCATGAATATTTGACTGTAAGATCTGATGTGTGATTAATCCAGAAATATCTCTGTGCCTTGATAGTAAGTCTGTATGTTGTGCATTAGATTGGCTGGCTGGATAGCTCAGTGGCTTAGAAATCTGGTAGGGAGCTCAATTTTCCACTGTGCTTCTTGCAATTAGAGCAGTCTGTGTTGCTTTGGGCAAGCTACACAGTCTCAAGGCACCACATATGGGTATTCTCTACCAATAGTATCTTGGAGAAGGTCATCATAAGCCAGAATTTACTTCACAGCACATGATGATGATGATGATGATGATGATGATGATGATGATGAAGCCAATATGGAAATCCCATAGCAGCTTGCCAGTACATTGCAGAGACACATTTCTGTAGCAGATAAGAAACAACTACAGTACTGTACATGTAACCATAGACTCACTCTTGGAGTATAGTAGCATATGGGTGGATGACTGCATGCTTCAAGTGTAGCTTTCTGTATCGTTTTTAAGCTCTAGAAAGTTTTGGTTTTCCTGTAGTCTCAACAGCCACTTTCCAAAATGTTCAGTGGGCCTTTGCTATAATGCTATTTGTTTAGAGGAACTAGAATCTAGACAGCGCTCTTCATCCCACTGTTTGTTGAATTTCACTCTAGATTTTTCCTCCATCATCCCATTTCTTGTTATATCTTCTTGCATTTTGTAACAAGTAACAAAAATGCATGTGGAAATGTTGAAGAGGAAATCAGATTGCAGTAAAATGAAGGTACACACTTACTGTTCTCCTGATTAGTGACACACCAAACAAAACACATGCTCATTGCTATCCTGCAAAATTCTATGACTAGTATTTAAGGTTATTTTAGAAAGGCTGAAAAAAAAAGGCAATGTTCGGTTCTAAATACAAATCTTGCCCTTCTCTCTGTGTGGGTTTTTTTGTGGGGTTGTAGTTAAACCACTACAATTTTGAAATGATAAAAAATCCTCCCTCATGTTCTTTCTAACCTGGTCTTTTTTAAAATACACTAAATTAGCTAATGTGTACATATGCATCTTTTTAGGCACAATTACACTCACACATCTGCATACACACAAACATGTGCTTAATTATCAAAAATTGACTGTGTACTAGCTTTTGTTTGTTCCTGAAATTGTGAGGCCTTGTAGTTGATACAGTGAATTGGTTGAAGCAAATATCCCCAAAGGCATAGATCTCAATATATGAAGTACATCATTGATTTGGCTCTATGTCTTCATGTGTTCACAAGCTAGTCATTAGAAAGAGATTAAGCAACCTTAATAACCTTACCATAAATTATCTTTAGCCTCCAGTATATAGGTCTGTAATCTTTGTAATAAATCAACTTCAACATCTATAACAGGTCTTCTTTGGGAAATAATTAGTGTCATTTCCTTGCAACGTTTTACATGTGGACCATATTTAGAAGGATGTCTTTTTATCTAAACTAAAGCATAACTGTGGGAAGCCAATTTCTATCAATAGTGACAGGTGTTCCATTGTGGGGGGAAAATTCAATGCATTGCTAGCCATGAGAACATGGTGTGTTTCTTAAAACTTCCACTGAAGGCCTAAAATTTCAGTTGGCCTCCACAACTATGTAACTACCTGCTCCCTTCGCACATGATTTTTTTCTCCAGGAAATGGGTGAAGTGTGGGTAAGGAGAGCTCTCATACAATGATTCCTTGATTCCTTGACAGACCAGACTATCAAGGAATAAATTCCTGCTGGTCACAACTAATTTCCATTTGTTTTGCAGCCATGCTCTTCTTCTCCAAGTCCGATCAAAACTTTTCATGATTGGGTCTTCTCATCTTGGGGGTGGGGGCTCCCAAGGGGTCTTTTTACTCCTCTGGGATACCACTTGGTGACTGCTGCTGTCCAACACCCATCTGTCATTTGAGAGACATGTCCAGTCCAGTGCAATTTCCATTTGTGATATTCAGCAACAGCTTCATTGATTCTGCTTTGTTCTCTTATCTGGGCATTGGGGTTGTGGTCGTAAAGCATTGATCTTTCCATGGCTCTTACGGCTCTTGATAGTTCTTCTTCCTCAGCCTTCGTTAATGACCATGTTTCACTCCCATAGAGAACCACAGGTAGTACCATTGAATTAAAAAGGTTGGTGCATTATTTCTTGTCAATTTTCTCATTTAGCAAGGTTTCTTTGATGGAGTTAAATACCACCCATCCTGCTTTCTTTCTTCTGACTAGTTCTACTCTCTGATTGTTGTTCATCCTAATCAGACGGCCAAGACAGATGTAGTGGTCGACATGCTTGATGGGTTCATTCTGGATTTTTATTTGGATTTTCCATTGGTTGCTTGAGAGCATATATTGTGTTTTCATGTCATTCATTTTTAGGCCAACTTTCCTACCTTCTGCATCAAGCTTGCACACCGTTTTTTGGAGTCTTTGAGCATGTCTGGCAATTAGTACTATATCATCTGTAAACCTGATATGGTTTATCTTCTCTCCATTCAGTTTGATATCATCTTCCCAGTTTAATTTTTGCATAACTTTTTTCTAGGCAAGAGCTTTGGTGAGATTGTACCTCCATGCTTGATGCCTTTCTCCTCTGGGTATTCCTATCCCTTTTTCCTACAGTGATAGGAACAAATATATTTAAAGCATGTGAATTAAATTTTTAATTTGCTGATGGAAAGGAGCAACTGGTTTTATTTCATTCAGAAAAAGAACTGCTGCCATAGGATCATGACAACAGATGGCCAAGCAACATTAACTCCATCTTTGTTCTCAGATTAAGAGGTTGCTGAACTAGTCCTTCTCAGAATTCCAAGTCATACCAGAAATGGTCCTATAAATGAGAAAAATACAATCCTGCTTTTTCAACTAGAAATTCCCCCCATGACCCCAAATAATAATATTGACTTACCTGACTGTTAAGGTGTGGTAAGATAATGAGAAAAAATTGTTTTAGATTGTACTGGAAAATGTCTCTTTGCTGGAAGTGATCATCCTTATATTGGCCATTCCATCCATAGTCTTCCATAATTATTATGGGAACTTACAAATACAGTAATCTAGGTCAGGGTCTGGAGCACCTCCATTAGTTGCCTCTATTGCATTCCATTCCAGAGTCAAAGATCTTGTGATGGTCTTCAAAGCCCTACATAGTTTGGGGTCTTGCTACCTGATGGAGTGGCTACTCTATAGCATTGATGGTGAACCTTTTAGAAACTGAGTGACCAAACTCACCTTCGCTACAGACTCAACAGGCTGCACATTCATGCCACACTCATGCCACATGTGAGTCACCACCTTAACTCAGATAAGGGGAACACTCCTATTGGGCCACTGGGCAGAAGGGTGGGGTGAACTCTGTGCTCTGAGTGCCCCCTCTAGGATGTGTGCCATAGGTTCGCCACTACTGCCCTATAGAAACAGTTTGAAATTTCTCTCAGATAGCTTTCTTGTGGGTGGTCCCTCATTCTGAAATGATCTCCCTGTTGAGATCCAGAAGCCCTCCTCCCTTCAGGCGTCTAGAAAGATCTTCAAAATTTTCTTTTATACAGAAGCCTTTTAGAGAAAAATTCTCTCCATAGGAGGGGCTAGCATCTAGAATCCCGCCTACCTTTTCTTGACTGTACCTATAATTTTGTATCATAATTCTGATTAATAATTTGCTTATTACCATCTGCCACTGGCTGGATCTATTTTGGTTTATTCATATCAGAAATAAAAAAAATAAAACATTAATAAAACAAAAATACTGTAGCACTTTGAAGACTAACTGCTATATTTTTATTGTTAGCTTTCATGGATCAAGTCCACTTCTTCAGACAAGGAGTAAAACTTACAGGCATGGTTTATAAACACCAAATTTTTGTTTATTGTAACACTTGTTCTTATGCTTATATTTTGCTTTGAATTTTATATTTACCAGTTATTCACAATCTCAAGTGTTGCCTGCACTATGTCAAGTGATATAAAGTGTTAAAAATAAAGTCCCCCCCCCCAAAAAATATAGCAAATAAGCTTATTGGTCATCCATTTATTTGAGTCATAGAGACCACAAAAAGGAGCATTTTGTTTACTTCTACCTGTGTTTCTTTGAGAAATTACCAGTGAACTCAGACGACCCACCCTCCATCCCACATGATATTTCACTGGCTTTCTTTTGGTGGTAGCAGTCAGAACTTAGAATTTTATGGAGTCATGCCTGAGGATCGTGATAATGAAAGTGTCCAGTATTCAAAGGAATAAAGAAAAAAGTCTCCTTATCCATTTTCTCTACATCACATATAATTTTACACACTTCAGTCATATTCCTCCTGATTTCTAAGCTGAAAAGGCCAAAATGTTACAATATTTTCTCCTAGAGAATTTGCTCTAGCTCAGTATCATTTTTCTTGCCATTTCCTGCATTTTTTTCTAGCTCTGTTACTTCTTTCCGGAGGTCCTTTCATTTTCTTTGCTACTCTCTCTCTCTCTGTGTTTGTTTGTTCTTGACAAGAATTTCTCAACATGCACAGATTTCTTCATATTCAGGATGGACAGAACTTGGCCTTTTAAAAAAAGTTGCACAAGAAACTAAAACTGACAGAGCTGTCTAACCAGTGATGGGATGTAACAGGTTCTCACCAGTTCTCCAGAACCGGTAGTAACTTTTCCTAGTGTCCCAGAGAACCTGTAGCAGCTTTTGGGGGGAACCACCTTCCGGGCTTACCTTTTCACTGGTTTCCCCACTGCGCATGCATGCCAAGCACTTGGTGTGCATGCACGCCTAGTGCTTGGCACATATGCACAGCCTCCTTGCTGTCCTCCCAAATGGGGAGGAGGAAGAGAAGCTGCTAGCTTGAAGCTCCCTATAGCCTGAAGCTCCCTATTTTTATTATTTTGTATTTTTTTCCTTGGCCCCGCCCATGGCATGACATCATGATGTTAGTTCCGCCCACACTGTGATGAAATCACGGTGGGGTAGTAAAATTTTTGACATCCCACCACTGTGTCTAACCAATCCCAGGCCTCTGAGAGCTTATCTCTTCAAGCTCTAGGTTTGAAGACCTGTGAACTCAAAGTATGCCTGGGGTCGTAGTGGCGTTCCTGCTGCCCAGAGTGGTGGCTCTTCAACCCCAGCCATGGGCGCGGCCTGGGGTCATGGCGGCTCTTCAACCCCAGCCATGGGCGTGGCCTGGGGTCATGGCGGCTCTTCAACCCCAGCCATGGCCGTTGCCTGGGGTTACTGTGGCATTCCTGCTACCCGGAGAGGTGGCTCTTCAACCCCAGCCATGGGCGTGGCCTGGGGCCATGGCGGCTCTTCAACACCAGCCATGGGTGTGGCCTGGGGTCATGGCGGCTCTTCAACCCCAGCCATGGGCGTTGCCTGGGGTTACTGTGGCATTCCTGCTACCCGGAGAGGTGGCTCTTCAACCCCAGCCATGGGCGTGGCCTGGGGTCATGGCGGCTCTTCAACCCCAGCCATGGGCGTGGCCTGGGGTCATGGCGGCTCTTCAACCCCAGCCATGGGCTCTGCCTGGGGTTACTGTGGCATTCCTGCTACCCGGAGAGGTAGCTCTTCAACCCCAGCCATGGGCGTGGCCTGGGGTCATGGCAGCTCTTCAACCCCAGCCATGGGCATTGCCTGGGGTTACGGTGGCATTCCTGCTACCCAGAGCGGCGGCTTTTCAAGCCCAGCCATGGGCATTGCCCGGGGTCGTGTCAGCATTCCTGCCACCCAGAGTGGTGGCTCTTCAACCCTAGCCATGGGCATGGCCCAGGGTCGTGGCAGCTCTTCAACCCCAGCCATGGGTATGGCCTGGGGCCATGGCAGCTCATCAATCCTGGCCATGGGTGTTTCCTGGGATTGCGGCGGTGTTCCTGCCACCCGGAGTGGCAGCTCTTCAACCCCGGCCATGGGCATTGCCTGGGGTTCCGGTGGCATTCCAGCCACCTGGAGCAGCAGCTGTTCAACTCTGGCCATGAGCATGGCCCAGGGTCACGACGGTGTTCCTGCTGCCCAGAACAGCGGCTCTTCAACCCCAGCCATGGGCGTGGCCTGGGGTCATGGCGGCTCTTCAATCCTGGCCATGGGTGTTTCCTGGGGTTGTGGCAGCATTCCTGCCGCTCAGAATGGCAGCTCTTCAACCCCGGCCATGGGCATTGCCTGGGGTTGCGGCGGCATTCCTGCTGCCTGGAGTGGCAGCTCTTCAACCTTGGCCATGGGCGTGGCCTGGGGTTGTGGTAGCATTCCTGCTGCCTGGAGTGGCAGCTCTTCAACCCCGGCCATGGGCGTGGCCCAGGGTCACGGTGACTCTTTAACCCTGGCCATGGGTGTGGCCCAGGGTCATGGTGGCATTCATGTCACCTGGAGCGGTGGCTCTTCAACCCCAGCCATGGCAGTTTCATGGTCTGGCTATTTTGGCAGTTTCATGGTCTGGCCTAGACACAGAAGAAGACAAGAGATAATAGTCACCTTGCACTTTGAAAATTAACTAGTTGTATTTGCCATAAGCTGTTTCGGAGTGTAGCACACTTCATCAGTTGTATCACTATGAAAAGTGATGTCTTACACTACTGGTTTGTCTTTAAGGTGTCAAAAGACTCTTAATTATTATTCTTGCAGTAGATTTAAACTGCTAACACTTTGCACTGTGGATTTCCCCCCCCAAAATATGTGCCTTTTCCAGATCCTGACCACGGTCTCCTCAGAGAACAATTAAACAGGAACCAAGACTGTCTTTCAGGAATGTTGTGCACTGTGGCATGACAGACACTCTCCGGTGCCTGAAACTGCACTGTTCTTCCCTGTAACAGAATTAACCAGTTCTCTGTACTTATTTGAGTGGGAAATGGTTTTCAGGCCAAAGTACTGAAACAGGATTGTCAGATTGAGGGGAAAGCGATGTTGTTGCTTTGTGCTAGCTTGTTAAGTCACAGTGTAGGGGAGATGATGGGGAGTCTCCTTGTGCTGATGTTGGCACTATTTGCCACTGAGTTGTTCACTGAGTCAGCATTTATGAAAGGGAAGGATTTCAAAGAAACATATAGAAAATTGCCAAGAATTGGCTTACCCCCTCCATTGTGTTACGAGTTAATTCTGTGTTATTAGAACTCTAGGTCACTGTGTTAATGCTTCCAACAGCACCTACACGGTGTGATCCAGAGAATCCCTTTGATTTTGCAAGAATTAAAAACTAAATGAAACCAGAGAGCATTTTCAATGAAAGGCAAACCTGGCCAGACCAGCAGATTAAATATTTGTGCTAGGCTTTTAAGGGCATAGTAGCATAATTTATGACTAGCTAAACCAACTCGCCCACTGCTGGATTAAAAAGATCTCCTATTTTCCTTCCTGTTTGGAACTGAGAATGTAGGTAGAGGGTGATCTGAAGTACCTGGCAAGTCACTGCTGATATAAATACCGTCATGGCTGTCTCTATACTATCCCAAGCCATTTCAAGGTGTATTTTACAAAAAACAATGGACAGTGTCCATTGGACACTGACTTGTATCCAGCCTTTGTGTTTTCAGCAATGGGGACAAATCACTGGTTTGTATTCAGCTAGGTTCAGTGTGATATCAATGATTTATGTAGCCTCTAGTCCAAGGGTTCCCAACCTTTTCAAGCCAGGGGCCAGGGAATGCTCTCTCAGTCAGCTTTGAGGGCTGGATGGCCATTTTGCCCTGTCTGCACAATGGTCTGGTGTGGTTATTTTGTCCCAACAGCTTCAAAGGGGTAGCTATTTTGTTTCTCAAATACCCTTGGAGGGGTGGGGGGGACATGAAATGGTGCTGTGTGTCAGATCCAGCCCACGGGCCTTAGGTTGGGAACCTCAGCTCTAGTATTTCGGCCAAAACGTCTGGCTTGATTTTAAATTTAATTATTTCTGTTTCTTCCATCATATCACTTTTTTAAATGCCCCTTAGCCTGAAAAAGAGCTGTGGGAGTATAGAACTCACCTACTGTAAGGTATAGGTCATCCTTTCTCGAAAGTGAGTTGTATCCAACTCTAGGTTGCAGTGCTCATGGCTGTTTATAGCCAAAGAGCCAGCACTGTCTGCATCTGCAAACGTTTCCATGGTCATGTGGCAGACTTGACTAGTGCATGGAATGCTGTTTATCTTCTCACCAAAGTAGTACCTATTTATCTACTTGTAATTTCTTGCTTTCAAACTGCTAGGTTGGCAGGAGCTGGAACAGATGACGGGAGCTCACTCCGTCATGCAGCACTCGGGACTTGAACTGATGACCTGCTGACCTTCCAGTCTTCAATTTTAGCATCTTAAACACTAAGCCACCAGCAGTCCCTTTCAACCATTGCATATTTCTGTCATTTTGGGTGGTCCTGATCAAGGTATGTTACCTCCTAAAGATAAGAGACATTAATCCTTTGGATGACAGCTTCTGGAATACCCATTGCTGTGTTAGCCAAGGTATCCTAGGGTCGAAACTACACACGCCAGAAAAACCAGGTGTAGTTGCAGAGACTGCTGTCATTTCATATAACACTAGTTCTAGCATGGTTTAAAAATGTGCCTAATCCACTCTTTTTGAGATGACACTAGGACTTCTGTATGCTCCCCAGCATAGTACTGGGAATTAGGGTTAGGATTAGGACTGGAATTCTGTAGGTTTTCTCTGTGCAACTGTTGCCCAGGAAGAGGGAGAGTATGATAGTGACGCCTCCTTTTGACAGCCAATGGCAATCTTTGAGCTGGACTCTCAGCCATTTCCCCAGCACCAAAGCTATCAGTATCCGGGGCACCTCATCCTCCCAGTGAACAGGTTATCAATTGCTCTAATGCATGTATTCTCAACCTGCGGCCTGTGGGCCGGATGCAGCTCATGGCGCCATTTTATGTGGACCAAACTGCTTCCACTACACCAGGAAGTGCCATGTGGTGGAGGAAGGGCAAAATGGCTATCTGGCTCCCAAAGTTGTCTGAGGGAATGTGACCTGGCCCCCAGCTTTAAAAGGTTGAGAACTCCTGATTATTGGGAGGAATCACATTAAAACAGGATGTGCGTTGCAAGTCGGTTTATGCCTGTTTGCAGCTAACAAGCAGTAAATACCTTTGTTGTAGATTATTGCAAACCTATAGCTCCAGGCTGTGAACTGTAATCCAAACAAAATCTCTGGCTGATTTCTAATACAATACAGACATTGCTACAACTGTAGAGCTACGTCTACAGATGGACTTGCTGTCTTTTAGGATGAACTTAAAAACATAGCTGGCGGGACAGGTGTGGGGTCCCGGCGGTACCATGACCCCAGGTTGCTGGTTAGTTTGAGCTCCCTCTCTCCTCTGGTCTTTTAATCTTTTAATCTTTTATCCCTGGGATTTAGTTTTTAATCTTTTAATTATGATGGGAATCGGCTAATTTTTAAAAAAAAAATCTTGAAAATTTTCAAATTTTATATTTGGGATTTTGTAGTTCTGGGATAATGGGTTTGGGTTGTATTGTGTAGCCTTTTTGTAATATGTAAACTGCCCTGGATCGCCCTGGCGAGGAGGGTGGTATAGAAATATGAAAAATAAACAAATAAATAAATAAAAGTGCAGTTTTTCCTTCATAGGTGAGCACAGTTACTATCATTTCTTTGTGGCTAGCAGGGTGTTCAGTCTGATATGCTACAAATTGTGTATTAAGGAGCTCTGGGCTCAAATCCAACATCAGCCATTAGGAAAATTGTTCTCTCTACTTTATCTCTCATGATATAAAGTAGGAATAATAATGATAATGTACCACCTCAAGCAGCAAACTAACTTGGGCTGCCTGTGATTGTAAGCAAAATGCACCAGAAAGAAGGAGGGAAGGAAGCCTGAACTGTGGTGTAAACACATTCTACTAAATCTGCACCATTTCTTTTGGAAATTGCTCCCCACAAAATATGTTTATTTAATAGCAAGCTGTTTCCATGCATCATCAAACTGGTTCCGGAATGGCTTTGCATTGAACTAAATACAATTTCAGCTATACATAAAGTGAGAGAGATCACATCTGTATTCTGGCTTTTGCTAGGGCTGACAGGTCTTTTCTCAAGCCTCTCCTTGTTGCTGTGACCTTTTGCTCTGAGTCACTGTAATTCTCAAAGGATGACTGACCCGAGGCAGTCTTCTTGATAAAGTCAAGACAATGACAGGCCTTTAATAAACTAAAAATATTACATCAGCCCCTCGCAGTGAACAGCAGTATGACAGCAAAAAAGTAAAAAGCAGCCTAGAACAGCAGTTTCTCAAAATACAGAACTGTATTTCCCCTTAGTCTTAGGTGTGATTTAATAGCCCTACTGCAACTTACAGGCTTTTCTAACAGAATGTACGGTACTAAAAAGGTAAAAAATGATGGCATACTTCACTTAAATCATTATTTTTATAACTTCTCCTACTCCTCCCCTCTCTCATTATCTGGTGATAAAATATTGTTGTTCTTGTTCAGACGCACAGTCGATTCTGACCCTTTGGAACCCCATGGACCATTACCCTCCAGGCACCCCAGTCCTCCACCATCCTCCTCAGCCTGCCCAGCTTTGTGCCCATTGCATCTACAGTACCATCCAGCCATCTCATCTTTGGCTGCCCCCTTCTTCTTTTGCCCTCCACCTTTCCCAGCATCAAGGCTTTCTCAAGTGAATCTTCTCTTCTCATTTGATGTCCAAAATACTTCAGCTTCATCTTTACTATTTGCCCTTCTAAGGAGCAGTCAGGGTTGATTTCCTCTAGGATTGACCTATTTGTTCTCACTGTCCAGGGGACTCTCAAAACTCTCCTCCAACACCACATCTCAAAGGCATCTATTCTTCTGTGCTCAGCTTTTCTTATGGTCCAGCTCTCACAACCATACATTAGCATCAGGAATACCATTGCTTTGACTATGCGAATTTTGGTTTGCAAGGTGATGTCTCTACTTTTAACTATGTTCCCCAGGTTTCTCATAGATTGTCTTCCAAGAATCAGTCATGGCTGCAATCACCATCTGCAGTGATCTTGGATCCCAAGAAAGTAAAATCTGTCACTGCTTTTACTTCTTCCCCATCTATTTTCCAGGGACTGATAGGGCCTGTTGTCATTATCTTGGTTTTCTTGATGTTGAGTCTCAAGCAAGCTTTTGCACTCCTCCCCCTCCCAGCACGGTGTGCACACAGCATGGCGTGCAGGGGGAGTGGGACCCCAGGGGAGGCGACCACACTAAGGTCAGGCCACAGTCCCTGGGCCATCGACTCAGCTCGCCGCCCAGACTTGAAAGTGGAGGAGGAGGTGGACGGGACAGGGTGGGGCAGGGAGGTGGGCAGGGTAGGGCAGGGAGGTGGCCAATTTTACTACCACCCCACCCGAAAGGCCCCCAATTTTGCCACCCCCTGCTCAAAGGCCACCCAATGTTACCAATCCCCCTCCCGGGGGGGTGGGTGCAGACTGGTTACTGCCCACCACTGCTTGATCATAACCTTGCTAGCATGTGGGATGGGTGCAATTGTTCAATAATTTGAACATTCTTTGGTATTACCCTTTTTTGGGATGGAACATATACCATTTTTTTCCAATCCTGTGGCCATTGTTTTGTTTTCCAAATCTTCTGGCATATAGAATGGAATAATTTTATTCCATCATCTTTTAGGGCTTTGAAAAATTCAACTGGAATGCCATCATCTCCACTGGCTTTGTTGTTTGCAGTGCTTTTTAGGGCTTTTCTGACTTCACTCACTAGGATGTCTGGTTCAAGTTCAATGTTCTCGTCATTGTGATTACCAGGGGTGTTGAGGTCCTTTTTGTAGAGTTCCTCTATGTACTCTAGCCATATTTTCTTTATCTCTTCTGCATCAGCTATCTCATTGCCATTTTTGTCCCTTATCATGGTCATTTTTGCTTTAAATGTTCCCTTGATTTCCCCAGTTTTTCATGAAAAGATCTCTAGTCCTACCCCTTATGTTGTTTTCCTCTATTTCTTTGCATTGTTCATTTAGGTAGGTTTCCTTATCTGTCCTTGCTTTTCATTGAAATTCTGTATTCAATTGGTTGAATTTTTCCCCTTTCTCCTTTGCTTTTTGTGTTCCTTCTTTCCTCTGCTATTTCAAGAGCCTCATCAGACAACCACTTTGCTTTCTTCCGCTTCTTTTCTTTTGGTATGGCTTTCCTTGCTGCCTCCTGTATGATGTCCCGCATCTCTGTCCATAGTTCTTCTGGCATTCTGTCCATCAAGTCTAAGCCATTAAATCTGTTCCACACTTCCACCGTGTATTCCTTAGGGATGTTGTCTAGGTAATACCTGTCTGGCCTAATTGTTTTCCCTATTTTCTTTAGTCTAAGCCTGAATTTTGCAATCAGTAGATTATGATCTGAGGCACAGTCTGCTCCAGGTCTCGTTTCTGCTGACTGTATGGAGGTTCCTCCTCCTCCTCTCTCCCCTCTCATTATCTGGTGATAAAATATATGTTGGTCTAATTTACATTAAAGAATGGATCTACCATATGAGCCCACCTAGGTGTTAAGATCTTTGGGACAAGCCTTCCTCTCAGTCCAATTCCCCTTAAGGCATGTCTTGTGAGTATTCATGAGAGAGCCATGTTAGAATCTGATTTCCAGCTGTGGAACCCCCACCTCCCCCTCCCATGGGAGTCTCAGCTGACTCCTTCCTTTCCTTTCTATCTGCAGACAAAGCCTTTCTACTCAGGATTGATTCTGGGCCACTGATCAGACAGAAGAGGGGGGAATTGTGTGCTATGATTTATTATTGTTTAGAAACTTTTTTATGTTTTGTGTTTCTTGTTGTTTTTCTTGTCAAATTGTATTCAGTTTTTTTTTAAATTGTTGCTTTACATTTAACTGGATTTAAAGTATTTCCTTTAAAGTTTATCTCATTGTTCCCCTCCATCACATTACATAGGCTGCCTTGGACCTTGGACTTGTGAGAAAGGCAAGAAAGAAAGGAAGATTTCTATATAAGGCTGGGTGTATATTTAGTCAATATGCTATAGGTTAAGGACTCACACTCTGGTAAAGGTAAAGGTCACCCTTACTCAAAAATCAGTCATACCCAACTCTAGGGTGCGGTGCTCATCTCCATTTCCAGCCAAAGAGCCAGTGTTGTCTGCATCTGCAGATGTTTTTATGGTCATGTGGCAGGCATGACTAGACACCGAAATGCACAGAATGCTGTTGCCTTCCCAGTGAAGCAGTACCTATTTTTCTACTTGCAATTTATTGCTTCCGAACTGCTAGGTTGGCAGGAGCTGGGACAGAGATGGGATCTCACTCCATTGTGCAGCACTCAGGTCTCAAACTGCTGACCTTTCGACCTTCCAGTTCAGTGTCTTAACCACTAAGCCACTGCAGGCCCTTTTACTCATGTTCTGAGTAAAAAAATAATAATAATTTAAAAGTGTGTTTGAATTATTCTTGTTTTAAAAGTAATGCTTATCTTAATACAGGAGTTCACAACCTATGGCCTGTGAGCCAGCCCCAGTCCACAGCACCATTTCACGTGGCCCACGTTGCCGCCACAGCCATCGGAAGTGGAAGCAGATGCAGACACATTTACGACAGCCATAAATGCACCGATGGCTGTTGTAAACATGTAAATGTTGCCATAAATGCACCTGTGGCTGTCATAATCACATAAATGTTGCTGTAAAACGCATCAGTGGCTGTCATAAATGTGTTTATGACAGCCGCAGGTATGTTTTATGGCAGTGTTTATGGCCAGGGAACCAACAATACAGCACAGCCCACTCAGCTGCTTGAGGGGGCGTGACCTGGCCCATGGCATGAAAAGGCTGAGAACCCCTGTCTCAATAAGGCTGAATAGAATGCAGTTGTCATTCTTTCCAGAGTTTCGAGAAGTTCAAGGCAGCCTCCTTTTATAGCAGAGATGACAGAAGATGCTGTTTTTATCATATTTTTAGATTGTGAAGATAAGAAGGGAAGACATATGATACTGCACTGGCTGGATAGCTCAATGAGGGAAGTTACTGACCATAGAGCCAGAGGTTGGGAGTCTGATTCTGCAATACAAACAAACAAAGAGGGCTGTGTGGTCCTTACACAATATAAATGCAAGAGCTAGGGATACCTGTAAAACAGCAGAGAGTAAAAAACAAAATGACAAAAAGGACAAAAAACTTTGTGACATCTCAAAGACTAACTCTTGTTTTTAAATGTGAACTTTTGTGGATCAGGTCCACTTCGTGAAACATAAGAGTGAGACCTTGTTGTATCAATTTATACACATCGGGTACAGAGTTTCTGGAAAACAGCTGCGTTATTCTTGGAGTTTTTGATAAGTCAGGTACTGTATTAGGTTTTGTACACAGACTGGAGAAATGCAAACAAATATTCTGGTCGCTTCTTTGAAACAACAATGGAAAGCAATCAACCCATCATCAGGTCTCTGAAATAAATTTTGCTGTTGAGCCGAGTCTGGCAGTTTGTCTTCCTACCTTTTTTTGATGAATTAATATTTTGGACAATGGAGGATATAAATAATGTACAGATCCAGCTTCTGTTTTGCAGCTTTGCTGAGTTGGATTTGTGCGGGCCTCCTGCCAGAGTCTAATTCCTGGCTTTATTAGGTTATGAAATTCTCCCTGCTTAGAAGAGGCAAAGTTCTCAAGCTGTTAACATCAGCAGCAGCGACTGATGGCCCTTATGCTGGAATTAGATCTCATATGTAGTTAATGAATGCAAATGCCAGTGAAATTTTGCAGTTCTGCTGGAAAGTCTTTTTTAGGTGAGGAGCGTGGCAATCTACGGAAACAACTTTGAATAATATTTTGTATAACCATAACTGCCATGTAAATTATAGCATCCTGAGGAGGACAAAAATACTTGGCAGAAGCTAAGCAGAGAAATACATTGCTATGATTTAGATCAGGGGTTCTCAAACTTTTCATGCTGCAGGCCAGTCACATGGTTGAGTGGGCTGGTCACATGGATCCTCCCACCATAAAATGTGTCCACGGCTGTCATAAACCCATTTACAACAGCTGCAAGTGCATTTACGGCAGTGTTTGCACACGCACGGGTGTGTTTTACTTTCATTTCCAGTAGCAATGAGGGCAGTGTGGGCCAGATGATTTGGCAGCATGGGCCAGGTCCGGCCCATGGGACGTAGTTTGGCCACCCCTGATTAAGAGCCACCAAGATGCAACATTACTAGGCAAATTTCAGGAGTTTGATTGGTTCTCGGCCATCTTACAGCAAATGAACAAAGATGAGCAAAGCAATTCAGTAGCAGCACAAACAGGAGCAGACCAAGTTGCTTAACAAACGTCACATCACTGGTCTTGCTAATTTATATTGCTTCCATAACAACAGGTAATAGTTATCCAGGGTTGCAAATGAGTATCTTTCCCAGTCATAAATAATAATTACATGCTATCAGGTCAGTTCCAACTTGTGGTGATTATGTCCAAGCTTTTCTAAGTACAGAATATTCAGAATTGATTTATCATTTCTCTTCCCCCAGCCCTAGATGATGGGCTTTGAACCTGGGACCTTCTGTGCACAAAACCTGGAAAGTGCTTGGTGGCCCTTCTATAGTTTTAATGCCTTTTTCTCCAGAAGAATGGTTTACTAATGGTTGCTATAGTTGTATAAGCAATCCAGCAAGCAAGCAAGCAAACAAAATACAAGTAAAATTCTGCTTGAAGGCTCAGGGTGGGGGGACCAAGCTAAATGGAACCTTGAACAAAGAAGTGTAAATTCAATAGTATTAGGAAGAAGGAACTTGATTATCCTTTTTGCTTCCTCTTTTAACTCATCGGGTGTCCAGGAAACTTGGTTATATAGGAGTATATTTTCCAGGAATGTTCTTTGTTAGTTGATGAGTTGTGATTGCCTTGGTAGTACATGGCTTTATTGGTAGGGCAGAAACTATAACCAAATAGCAAATCTATCTGGAAGGCTTCTTCTCTAAGCAATAAGGAAGGCGCCTGCCTCATTCAGTTTTACAGACAGGATCTTCTTTCATAGAACAACTTTCTGGCCTGCTGATTTGATTGTAGGTTTCTCCACAATGATTTGTTCTACCTTAGTGTTTCCCAATGTGGGGCCCATGCCCCACCAGGGGACTTCAATTCCCAGAAGCCTAAGTCAGTACATTGGCTGATCAGTGCTTTGAGGAATTGACTGAGGGTTCTGGGAATTGAAGTCCAAAGACCAAAGGTTAAGAAACATTGTTCTAGCGATACTGTCAATTCTCATCTGCCACGGATGCTGCATCCTGTTCTATTTTTATTTTTTTAAAAAAATCTGTTTGCAGTTGTGTGTAGAACAGCCAAGGATGGTTGTTTTCAAATTAGATTCTCTTAAGAAATGTCAGCTCACCTGGATATTCTTTAAACTGATTGATGTCCTTAGTTTCAGAGTTGTAGGTTAGAGCTAACGCAGTTATGCATGTACCAAGCAACTTTCCTTTTATTTGCTTTCAGGAGGCATTCTAACTATGTATCCATTACACATGTGTAATTACATCTTCCAGATGTCACGCCATAGATACTCATTCATTTCTGGAAGCAACAAGTGGATGGGAGTGGCAGCTGAGTATATTATAGTCATGGCCAAAAGGCTAAGTTTAGTGCTGCTTCTAGTGCTGGGATAATATCTGAGCTCTTTTAATTGGAGTCACTGCCCCACCAGTGACCCCTCAGATATACTCATCTTACAGATTTTTAGTTGGGACCCAGATTTTACTTGACTTGTTTATATCACAGCATAAAATAATCAACAGATTGCTAAAGTAGCACCAGTTTCCAACACAAGATGATTATTATTAAAAACCACACTGGAATAAAACTGTCTTTATTGTCTGTCAGAAACCAAGCACATTTACAGCGTCAAGCATCCCTGTGATGTGTCCTTGTGTGTTCCATATATACACACTGCCTCCACATACAAGTACGTGCACACCATAAAGGCACGGTCTGGAGAAAGGGCCTCTTTCTTATACCCACTTGCTCGTTAACAAAGGGTTCAAAGGAGGCTTTCACAGTAGAACAGACTGGATGGTATGGGAGGAGATGATTTCAGAGTCTTGAACAGAATTGAATTTGGGATCAGATTGGCAGCAAGTATGAGTGCCACATAGTATGCACTTCCTCATCCATGTTTACCCTAACAACTTCATACTTCAATATAACTTTACATCTCTTTATTTATTTGCACACCCACACCACAATTCCATGGTGATTCCTTGTCAAAATTCCACTGGTGTTTTATTTTAAAATTCAATCCCTCAGAAAAGTTGTCCATGTCTAAGACAGACACATTTCAACATGTGTAGGCAAGCTGAAGGAGGTCAAGAAGAAATAAACATTGCATTAAGGGAGGTTTTTAGGTTTGCCAATGTTGACGTGGCATGAAAGTTACTTGTAAGAATAAATTATAAAAAAGGAGTGTCCTTGTGGACCCAGGTGAGAGAACCCAGCGTGAACTCCCCTGTCTCCACCAATACACACACAACAGCTTAACGTTTAACAGGTTTATTGAGAGAAAGATAGTGGTTAAAGGAAGGGCCTCAGCTTTGATCAGTTGCGACAATATAGACTTGGCATAGCAAGAGGAGTAGATTTCAGGTTTTACTTCTGGCATTGTAGATTAGATTGTCTTTTAGTCTAGTTAGAGATGCACGCACACAGGGGGTGAGAAATAGAGAGACTTGTATCAAAACACATTATTCCTTTTTGTCTAGGAACGCAGACACAGAAACCTGGCAAGCTCAATACCAACTTTCTGCACTACCATCACCTAACTAATATCCAACCTGGTGAAAGATGCTACAGGGTTTGAAACACAGTTTGCTCCTGCATCAGGGTTAATAAAAACACCCAGCTCCCTGGAGCTATCTAATTGCTTTTAAACTGAAGAATCCCTTGTGATTTTTTGATGTATTGTTTTGATCAATTGCCCATTCCTGGCAAGCTGCTAGACATCATGCTATTAGCGCATGACTTAGATAAAACACCAGTTACCATTTCCAGGATTCCATTTAAATGAAGGAAGTCCTATGAAATGGAAAAAAAAAACCATCCTTTGAAATGACTAAACTGTTTGGAAACATGTGTGTCTGTAAAAGGGTTAATATTCACTATGGAAGTGTTAATACTTCTAATCTGGGGACTGCTATATTTTAAACTCAAAACAATTTAGTTATGTGTGGCTGAAATCCCATAGTCTGTCATAACTAGAAAGGGTCCACTGAACCAACTAAACCTATAGACTAATTGACTCACCAACCTTGCACTGATTCAATGGGCCTATTCTAGATGAGATTTACTACTGGATTTCAGCCCATGTGTGTATAGGGCCACTCAGGAGAGTAACTACAACAGCTTACATTTGGCGAGTCTATATACAGTAAAATCCCGATTTATGTATGCCTTTACTTATGTAATAATTGACTTACATAAGGGGTTTTTGTGTGTGCATAAAATGCTATTCTCCATAGGGATTCATTGAAAACCAATTTCAAGCCTGTTTTTTTAAAAAAAATCAGTACATTCCTATGGAGATGCATTGATTTACGTAAAACCCCTATTTACGTAAGAAGCTATGGAACAAACTTTTTATGTAAATCATGGTTTTACTATATCTTTGGTGGTGAACCTATGCACACATGCTAAAGGGGACACCAGGAGTCCTTTCTGTGGCCCCACGCGCCCCTCCGGGCAAGCCCCACCCTGCCCCTCCCCACTGGCACAAACGGCAGCACCACTTCCCCATCCACCCCTTTCCCTCTGCCAATGGGGAGGCGAGAGGGGAGGCTCACCGCATGCTCCATAGGCTGAAATCCCACCCAGGAGGTGGCGGTGGGGGAAGGGACAATAGAAGCTGCGAGGTGAGTCAGGCAGCAGGCGGAAGGAGGGAAGGAAGGAGACTTGGATTGGGTTTTGGCCACTTGGTTGCTGAAAGGTTCATCGTCACTGCTATATTATGTTTTATAAATATTAAGAAAGAAATATCAACATTCAGTTACAGTCCTATTTTCTTTCTTATTATAGTATATACATTCTGAATACGGCTCATAGTATGTATTTGCATAATTATTAACACTAATTATTATGGGTTGTCAAACTGATTTTGAATTATGACAATCCTTTTCATGGTTTTTCTGGCACTGTGTAACTTGCCAAAGGCTACAAAGGCTGGCTTTTCTCCTGGGATGCACAGTGAGGAGTCTAACTCCCAATGGTTGGTGATAACTAACTCACTGAGATATCCAGCATCATTATTATTTACTTCACACATACTTTGCGTTCTGTCATAACTTTGGAACTGACAGGAAATTGTGCAGCTGTTTGGAAGGAAGTCCCATCAACCTCCATGGGATTAATTTCTGAATAGATTCGGGTTACACTGTAAGTTTGTTACAAAGCAAATATCCTTTGAAATGCATATTTGAGCTAATTAAGCCTTCTTTCACTTTCCACAAGCAGCAGAAAATAAAACAGAATTGTTTTTTAAAAGGAACAAGTCTGACTCAGTTATTTCTTCTCATTTTCTGAAACAACGTGGAATCATGAACTGTTCACAGTGATCTCTTGTTCCTAAGAGAGTTACACACACAAGAGGATAAATTATTTGAGTGAGAAACATAATAAGCAAAAGCAAGAGTTACCAGAATACCACAATGTAAACAACATACCACTGTTGCTTTGAAGGACTGCCTATTTACCTAAACTTCATCTACAAGTAATACAGTTGTACCTCACTTAAAGAGCATAATGCTTTCCACAGGATTGCTCTTTAAGTGAGTTTGCTCTTTAAGTGAAACACCATTGTAAGTGACCAATTGTGACTTCTGGCAGGGTGGTGGTGGTTTGCGAACTCCGATTTATTTGTTAAGCGAGTTTTTGTTTGGTTTTAGTTGTTAAGTGAGGTGATCACTCACAGAAAATTCTGCTCTTTAAGCGAGTTATTCTCTAAGCGAGGCACTCTTTATGTGAGGTTTTACTGTATATCCATTGCACATTCAGCATTCCAGTTAAACTTTACTTTCTTCTCCATAGTCTTCTATTCTAATAATTAAAGGAACTATTTGATATTCAAGCAATCACAAATTGCCAAGTCTGGAAAATAATTGCTTGGAATTGCCATTCTTCTTCCCTTTGCCATCTAATTTTTATGACTGCAGCTACGCCCTGAAAGAGCCGGGAAGTCCAAGATGGGTGACAGATAATCAAGGGGTCTCAGCAATTCAGTCCTTTTAGTCCATTATAACGCTGGGTGGCTGGGTGTCTTTCAGCAGTAAGCAGGCAAATTCCAATTGGCAGATTGTGCTTGGGCTTTCTTTTTCTCTACTGATATCATCCTACTCCCATAAGAAGGGCCTGTAAGACTGCAAATCCATGTATTATTATAAATTCCTGTTGTAACCACACACTTTGCAGTTGCTTTTTACTGAACAAAAAGAGTGAATCAAACAGCCACAAAAGTGGATAGAAAAGACTTGACAAACTGTGGCTTGTCCAAGGCAGCTGTCCAAAATTAGGAGAACAAACAGATTAGCAAACGTGCTTTGGGGTAGGGAGGAGGGTGTCTGGTTCTCATTAGGTAAAGTGAAAGGTTCCCTTTGCTTGAAAGCCAGTCATGTCTGACTCTAGGGTTCGGTGATCATCTCCATTTATAGCCAAAGACCCAGCGTTGTCTGCATCTGCAGACATTTCCGTGAACATGTAGCAGGCATGACGACTGAAGTGGTACCTATTTATCTACTTTCAGTTTCTTGCTTATGAACTGCTAGGTTAGTAGGAACTGGGACAGAGATGGGAGTTCACTCTGTCATGCAGTACTCAGATCTTGAACTGTTGACCTGCTGACCTTCCAGATGAAGTTCAGCATCTTATCCACTAAGCCACTGCAGTCCCTTGTTCTCATTAGACCCTGATAAAAGGCCAATGTCTGAAGGAACAAGGAACTGAAAGAATTGCAGAAAACATGGCAGTACAGAGTTGATTCATGTCAGTGACAAACCATGGCTGCCATTATATATAACCAGACCAAACGACATGTAGTTGTCTTTCTAGAGAGCTTCAAAAAGCATTTGTTTACTGAACTACAACTCCCAGAATGGTCCACCCCCAAGGAGTTCTGGAAGTTGCAGTCACAGAAAGCAACCTTTCCCCTGCTCTAATCTACTTTTATAAACAACACCTTCTGTTGTTAGTACACACACCCCCGTTGTCCCAATGCGGCAAAAAAGGTTTTCATAAGGAAAAAGCAGGGGGAGAAGGGCAATGGAACATCCGCTATAGCACGCAGGAGGTAAACAAAAAACCTAAGTCTTTCCTGTGGCATAATCTTTATAATCTTCTAGTTCCATTTTTCCCAGTCACCTTCTATTCTAGGCGGAAGGCCTGTGCCTTAAGTGTAGCCATGTTTCTTCTGAATGCTTCTCAATGCAAGCAAACATCACAATTCAAAATCCACCAGGAAACCAAATGCTTAGAGCCCAAAGGAGTATGAGAACTAATGTAGAGATCTGACCCATATTCTTAGGCTAGATTGCACTCTAAAAGAGTTTCTTACTCTTCAGCCTCCTTTCTCTTTCCACCTTTAAATAATTTCTTTTTCATCATAGTTTCCCCCTCCTCACACTTCAAGGAGGTTGTTCTTTCAGGGATGGCATGTCACAACAATGAAATAGGGTTTTGTGATGAGTTTTTAGAGCTATGAAACTGAGAAATGTGATATTGCTTAAAAACAGGGTTGTAAAATTCTTTCTCTCTTTCTGTAAAATTATATACCTATTGAATGTAGAAAACACTTCTATAGATTTGAAGACTATTGCAAGGATTGGCTGGCCTAAAAAAAGTTAGTATAGCTATGTGGTAAAGGCAATATTGGCAGATGCATCAATGACTTGAAATGACCTTTAATGAAAGTGAAAGATGAAAGTGCTAAAGCAGTATTGCAGTTGAACATTAAGAACAACAAAAGCATGGCTGCAGAAGAACTACACAACTTGAGTATTGACAGTGAAGAAATGGAAATGGTGAATGATTTCATATACAGTATCTTGATTCCATTAAGAAATTGAGCCATCCATTTCATGGACACGAATCTCCTAGAAAACAGCTAAAATCAAGGATGAGTTTTCTCCACAACTTTCAAGCTATAAATATAAAACCAGAAGAATCCAGGATAAACTTGTGGAGAGCAAAACAACATACCTTGCTGAATGCATGCTGAAGAGTGTCTCCTAAGACTTAGGCTGGACTATTTGGAAGTCATTATAGACTTTCAAACAAAGTAGTAAAGGTTTCCCTTGTTCAAAAGCCAGTTGTATCCAACTCTAGGGTTTGGTGCTCATCTCTGTTTCAAAGCTGAAGAGCCAGCTCTGTCTGCTTCTGCAGATGTTTCCATGGTCATGTGGAAGGCATGACTAGACACCAGAGTGTATGGAACACTGTTTACCTTCCCACTGAAGTGGTCCCTATTTACCTACGTGCAATTTCTTGCTTTTGAACTGCTAGGTTGGCAGGAGCTGGGACAAAGATGGGAGCTCATTCCGTCCTGCAATACTTTGTAATCAAACCACTGACCTCCTGCCTTCCAGTCAGCATCTTAGCCACTTGAGCCACTGTAGTCCAAATAATAATCAAGTAAAATGAAGCAACTTTCTGTAAATGTGGAGAATTTCAATCTTTGCAGTATTTATGCACATGCAATTTATGTCTTAACACATGTACAAAAGAAGAACTAGTAATTGGTTGATCTAGTAATTTCTGGTCAAAATAGTCTAATTATTTTAACATTTTGTTTTGAATCTTACCTATATTTTATTTATGCCCATAATTTTAAATTGTGCAATATTCTGATAAAGAAGAAAAAGTTTTAATCATCAGTCCAGATGGAGACTGCAGCCAAAAAATTAGAAGTCTGAAATTCAGAAGTGTAGCAATGAAGGAAGGGGGGGGGGATCAAGTGTAAGGATATGTCATTGATCACCAAGACCAAAATAATCCACAATGTTGTATTTCTTATCAACAAATACAGGTGTAAAAGTTGAGCAGTGAAGAAAGCTGACAGGACAAATATTATTCATTTGAAATATGGTGATAGAGGAGAGTTCTGTTGATATTCGGGACTGCCGAAAAGATGAACAAAAGTGGGCTGTAGAGTAAATTAAGCCTGAACTATCTCTGGAGTCAAAAATGATGAAACTGAGGCTGTCTACTTTGGGCACATTGTGAGAAGGCAAGACTCTCTGGAAAAGACAATAGCACTGGGAAAGGAAGGAGGCAACAGGAAATGATGAAGACCATAAGAGATGGAGTCATGGACTAACTCCATGAGAGAACATGCTTGTGTTTGCAAGAACTGAGCAGGGCTTTGAGAAGAGGACATTTTGAAGACTTTCATTCATAGGGTTGCCATAAGTTGGAGGTGACTAGATTGCATGTAACAACATCAAAGGAAATAAGCACAGAAACATATTTGAGTATCCCCATGTTAATTTATTGCAAATGGCAGAACACATTTAGTTTCACAGTGCAGAAAAAGCTGAAAGAAGGCCATGAAATTTTACACACATACTTTGAAATACCTGACTTCAGATAATTTTGGGAGGGCTCAAAAAACTATGAAAATGTTTGTTGGGCAGCAAATAATTTCCTGTTGAGCAGCATAAGAAACTATGCCCATGCCTTTCAAACAGTGGTGGGATTCAAATTTTTTTACTACCTACTCTGTGGGTGTGGTATGGTGGGTGTGGCCAAGGGGAAAGCCCTGCATTGCACCCCAATTAGGACTACAGTAAAACCTTGCATAAAGAGCACCCCGCTTAGAGACTAACTCGCTTAAAGAACAGAATTTTCTCTGAATGGTCACCTCACTTAACAACTAAAACCAACCAAAATCTCACTTACCAACTAAATTGGGGTTCGCAAATCCCCCCCCCCCTCTGCCAGAAGTCACAGTTGGTCACTTGCAATGTGTTTCGCTTAAAGAGCAAACTCGCTTAAAGAGCAACCCCATGGAATGCATTATGCTCTTTAAGCGAGGTACCACTGTACTTTATTTGAAAACTTGGATGGGTGCGGCCAGCCGGAATTTCTGCTAATTTTTTTGGTGAACTGGGGCGAACCTGCTGAATCCCACTACTGCTTTCAAGTTGTGGGAAATGTGTGGCTTTATTTGAACTGATTGATGTCACCATGACATCATAGATCTGACCAGAATCTGTCTCCATGATACTGTTTGTGGGGAAAGGACAGTGACAGCAGAATGGGGGTGAGGTAGGGGGGAAAGGAGGAGGAGGAGGAGAAGGAGGAGGAAGAGGAGGAGGGAGGGAGGGTTTAAGGTAAAGGAAGAAAATGATATTTGATAATTTTCAAGAGTTTAATTTTATTTTGTTTCATCCAATTTTGTTTCCTTTCCCTATTTCTCTTTCTCTGATGCCTCCTTCTTTAACCTATATCCACTTTTGGAAGTTTTGAAAGCAAATGTTCAAAACTGATGTGGGCAACTACCATTGGAAAATATGTTTCTTTCCAAATACTTTTCTCTGCATCATAAAGATAACCCTTAATACCCGACTCTATCATTCACAATTGATAAGGCTCTGGAGAAATGATACTAACATATGACCTAGCTTGGTCTTGTGCTTTTAACACCTACAGGATCTGCACAAATCAGAAAGTGTAATCCTAATGGAATGGTGAAGATATTATCACCTGTTATTGTCTGCTGACAAACTGCTGCTAAAGTCCCTGAAGCAGAGTTTGGTAAGAAGTTAACAATCCCAAGTGGCCAGTGCCTGCTATGCTTCCCTAAGGAAGTAATCACAGTAATGCCTCTAGTCTATCCTTTCCCTTCTTCCCGTTTCAAGATTACTGTGCTGCATTTCCCACTACTCCTGTACTGGCCAACCTTGGTGCCCTCAGGTGTTGTTGGACATCAATTACCAAAAGTCCAAGTAAGTACACCTGCTGATCAGGGCTTGAATTGAAGTCCAATAATACCTGGGACACCAAGGTTGGCCACCCTTGTCTTAGACTGGGGGGGGGGGCACTGGTGTCCCTGAATGGCATGTTTATCATGTATGATTAGAAGGAAAGCCAGCAGCTAAGAATGAGATACCATTGGCCACTGTCATCAACAGCAGCACTTGGGGAATCACATTAATGGTAAGTTACAATTTTGATGTTCATTAATTGTCCCATTGTCACTGGAGAAAGGAATTTCCTTTATAAAAAATTAATTCCATGCTCTGAGTTAAGTATGTGTCACAGAACATTAGGGGACTAAATTCTGCTAAAATGGTTTCTATGGGAGTGGCTTGTGCATTTACAAGGCAACTGTCTGCCTGAGTCTTGGCTAGGCCAAGCATTTTCTCCTGTTTCTTTTAGTTGCATTCAAACCCACACTGCCTATTTGCTGTTGACTTTTACAGTTCATAGGCGGGGTGGGTGGGTGGAGAACAGGACTGCAAACAAATTTTCCAAGGAAGTCATTTAATAGATTTCACATTCAGTCACTTCTTACTGAGTAAGATGGATTTTCAAAGCTGACCAACAATGGTTTGCCTTCAAATATTCTACAAGGGCCATGATGGCGAACCTTGGCACTCCAGATGTTCTTGGACTTCAATTCCCAGAAGCCCTCGTGAATCCACATGAATGGATTTACTGCAATTCATCCAGCCCGCACGCCCTCATTAACCTGAAAGCGGAAGTAAAACATGCCCATATGTTTTACGTTTTATGTCCACTTCCAGGAGCGACGAGGGCAGCACAGGTAGGATAAATCTCAGTAAACCTATTCATGTGGATTCATGGGGGTTTCTGGGAATTGAAGTCCAAGAACATCTGGAGTCCCAAGGTTCACCACGGGTCTCTGTTATTCTCTCTCAGAATAAGAAGGGTTGACAATTATGGCAATTTAAATTGTCCTCATCTATACTGAGAAGGAGGGGACTGTGGTGGTTGAATGGTTAAGATGCTGAACTTGATGACTGGAAGGTCAGCAGGTCAGCATCAGACCTGACTGTTGCATGATAGAGTGAGCTTCCATTTCTGACCCAGCTCCTGCCAGCCAAGCAGTTTGAAAGCAAAAAATTGCAAGTAGATAAAATAGGTATCTATTTCAGTGGGAAGGTAAAGAGCATTCCATGCACTCCGGTGTCTAGTCATACCTGCCACATGTCCATGGAAATGTCTGCAGATACAGATAGCACTGGCTCCTTGGCTATAAACAGAGAGGAGCACTGAACCCTAGAGTCAGATATGACTGGCTTTCGAGCAAGAGCGACCTTTACCTACACCTATACTGAGAAGGCAGCACTTTAATAATCAGTCTGACAATTATTAAACTTAAAATACTGTCGTGTTTTCTATTTCTTCCTCCACCTTCAGTTGTCCAGTCATCTTAGATTAACACCACATTCAAGCCATAAAAGGCTCACCTCATTCCCTCCCCACATTCTCTTCTCCAGTGGTGAATGAGGAAAAGCCAACATTTCCTTCTTTCATGCCAATTAATTCAGAAAGGCTGAAACTCTGAACCGAGTCTGTAGGAATAGGTCACCCAGAAGAAGTGGCTCTTGAGGCAGCAAAGGCAAGGGGAAAGGAGATTTGTTAATAGCACACCTGCCACTTCACACCTTTGAGCTTTCCAGTTGCAGTGCTTGGGTTTGAAAATGTCTGACACCAGAGAGCAGAGCATGCCTTGAGCACCAGAGACAGTAATGGACCATCAACTGAGCAGTCCTTTGATGAGAAATAGGGCAGACACATATTACATGGAGAAAAGCACTTGGGTTTGAGCAGCATTGAGGAATGTAGGTCAAGAACTGATAAAACAAAGTTGGTAGAAGTTCACTTTTTTGACTAGAGTTTCCATAGTGCCCCAGCCAGCATGACCTCTTGGACAGGGTCATTCTTGGAGTGGCAGCTCTAAAAGTGGATTTTCCAGGTACAGTACTTCAATAAATCATATTAGACATGCCACAGAGTCAGAGTTCAGGATGAGGCAGCTGGCAAAGTAACACAAGCACCAGGGCACAGGGCAACCAGGTAACAGGCTATACAATAACCATATTTCAATCCAGAATCCAAGTCCTTCCTAAAGCAGGAACTAGGAACAAGGAAAGGGATCTAGTATCTAAGCAAGAGCAAATCCAGTAAACTTCATTTCTGAGGTCCAGGCAATGAAAACATAGCAGACATCAGGTGACCAGGAGAACAGATGTGGCAGAATCCTCAGGGGCTGGAACAAGGTGAAGAAGCAATTCCAAAAGCAAGGATCCAGGCAAGGCAAAACTATAGTCCACAGTAACAGGCCAGGGAGACTTTAGGAGCAGAAACAAGGCAGAGGATCTTCTGGAGCAGGAATTAGGCATAAGGCAGAGAACTTTGACAGCAGAAAAAAGGCAAGCAATCCAGGACACAAGCAACTGCAAGTCTACTGAACATCATTGCTAAGGCAGCTTCTGGAAGGAACGGCCAGTTCTAATATAGCTAAGCTACCAGGATCTCCTCTTTTGAGAGTCCCCTGGACTGCAAGGAGATCAAATCAGTCAATCCTAAAGGAAATCAACCCTGACTATTCATTGGAAGGACAAATACTGAAGCTCAAACTCAAGTTCTTTGGCTACCAAATGAGAAGAGAGGACTCATTGGAGAAGGCCCTGATGCTGGGAAAGATCGAAGGCAAAAGGAGAAAGGGGCAGCATAGAATGAGCTGGCTAGATGGTATCATTGGCCCAGTGGACATAGATCTGGGTGGACTATGGAGGATAGCAGATGTCAGAGGAGCCTGGCATGTGGTGGCCCATAGGGTCATAAAGGGTCGGACTTGACCGTGTGACTGAACAAGAAACCAGAGTCTCCGGGTGGAACCTATGAAGGTCCAGAACAGGTCAGCAACCTATGGCCTGTGAGCCAAATCCAGCCTGTGGCACCAAATCATCAGACCCCTGCCCCATGCCAGCTGCTGCCGCTGGAAGCAGCTGCAGCAGCATATACGGTGGCTATGGAAGCATTTACAGCAACATTTATGGCGGGGGGGGGACCACCAGTCTGGCCCCCTCAATTGTCTGAGGGAGCATGACACAGCCCCTGACTTTAAAAGGTTG
Organism: Furcifer pardalis; assembly: GCA_030440675.1. NCBI lineage: Eukaryota > Metazoa > Chordata > Lepidosauria > Squamata > Chamaeleonidae > Furcifer > Furcifer pardalis. The sequence continues at coordinate 112,968,144 of CP126890.1, read as the reverse complement.
CTAACCCCTGGTCCAGAACCTTCACCAGGGCTCTCAGGTGGGGGCTTAGCAGCTGTTTCCAGACTGAGGGCTCCTGCAGTACTTAGCAGAGCAGCTGCATATCCTGACAGATACACAATTCAAATGTCCAAATAGGACTGCTCCTCCCACAACCCAAATACATTGTGACTGCTACATACATCTTTAAATACATTCACATGATTGCTAATTGCATTAATAACAGCCCATCTTGCTTGGCCAAAATCAAAACATAGACTCTCTAGTTTATTTGCAGTCATTCAGCTTGATAATCTAGTGCTGTATTGTGGAAGTGGGGGAAAGCATCACCAGTAATGGTAGCTCTCAAAAGAAAAGCACAAAACTGTGGTGGATTTTCAGTCTTGGCTGAGATGATCAGATTTGGGAATTCTTGCCCCACATTCAGCTGAGGTAAAAAAATTCACACATCTTTTTTTATCTCTGTGGCAAACAGTAGCATATACTGATGGTATGTATTCCTTTGAGCTGTCAGTCTCAGTGAACCTATTCCATGTCACAGCTAGGCTTTATAGACTTTTCCTTGCTTCTTTGTGGCACTGACCATAAAGTAATTATTAATGCCTAGAACAAGTGACATTTATCTCCTCTCTCAGCAAAACTGACATTTAGAGGGCTTTTAACAAGCTCTTTACTTACACTCTAGCAGTAAGTCAGCATTGTACCAAACCTAGCACAGCTATTTCTGGGGAGGAAAATCTATATAGGGACAATCATTGGCTTTGGCTCATACACAAAGCTATATCCAAAACAAAGAGGGCCCTATATTTATACAATATAAATGCAGGAGCTAAGTGATGCCTTTTTGGATTACGAAATAAAAATAAAGCATTGTGTGAGGTTTTTACGATTGAAAATCTTGTTCTCAGGCATGCACCAATTACCGTACTTGGGGATAGTGCAGGGAAATTATAAATGAGCATTCCAAAAGTTCACAGCAGATATTTGTGCCAGACCCTGTTTTTTAGAGGTGTCTTTGAAAGAAATGCAGGCTGCATTCAAATTACACTTCAGGTAGCTATTGGTTAGATCGCACACACACCCCAACTCCTCAAACAAAAGAAAACAGATAATATGCACATGACCCCTCATACTCATCTTTTGAAATGGTGAGGATATAAATTGTTGAAAAAGAACAGAAAGGGAGGTGAAGGCGCAGTATATGTGCATAGAAATACAGGAGGATGAGCGTGTCTGTCCCATTGAGAGCATCTGGATCAATATGATAGGTGAAAAAACCCCAGAAAGAACATGGTGGGTGGAGTCTAATACCAGCCACCCAAACAAGGAGGAGATGCAGGCGAAACCTTTGAAAAACAAATTGTAAGAATATTGAAGAGATGCAACATGGTAGTAACGGGAAATTTCAATTAACCTGATATCTGTTGGGAGATGAATTCTGTCAAATATGGCCCTTCCAAGAAATCCCTGGCTTGTGTGGTTGATAAAAAGTGGAGGAAGAAACTATAGAAGTAAGTTGAAGTAGAAAAACAACTTAAAACTTTCCTATTTATTGAAGCCTTTAAGAATATTACACCCTTAATAATAAACTAGCTGATTAGTTGACCCTGTGTGCCCACAGACACCAGGCATTTTATTTTTATTTTCTATTGTACTTATTTGTTTTTTTGTTTTATTATGTTATTTTGCTACTTGTATGTGCACCACCCTGGCCCCTCTGTAATATTTTCATTAATGACATAGACAGGGGAAGGAATACTTATCAGATTTGCAGATGACAAAAAATTGAAATGCAATAGCTAATACCTTGGAAGAGAAATAAAAGATGACTAAAGAATATATACAAACGTTTCATATATTCAAAAATAGATTATATATTCATATCAAATAAAGTATTGTCAAGAATTACAAGAACTGAAGTGGGAGTAATAAAAAATTAGTGAACCTATACTGTATACATTCGTGTATAAGCTGAGATTTTTAGCTCCCAAAAGTGGACTTGGCTTATACTCAGGTCAATGACCACGTGGATCCCAAGACCACACTGGATTGAGACGCAGCAACAATTTGCTCAATTTTACCATATTTTCATGTATTTTGATTATTGAAACTTGCCAGCAACTGCTGCATTTCCCACCCTCGGCTTATACTTCAGTCAATCTATTTTCCTAGGTTTTCAAGTAAAAATTAGGTACATCGGCTTATATTTGAGTTAGCTTATACTCGAGTAGATACGGTAATGCAAATATGCAGGTGATATGTAAAGAGGACAATATAGAAGTGAGAAGATGGCAAATTGACTTGAACATTCTTAGAAATAAACAAACTGTACAAAAAATGAAAAAGGAATAAAAGGTATATATTCAATATCTAATTCAAACAACTTTGGTAGGTGCTGTCATTTGAATTTCAGTCCTTGTTGAAGAAATTACATGACTACACTATACCACAAAATATCAGAGAAGAAATCCTCAACCATTCCTCAACCTGTAAAATGTTGTTAGATAATATAATATAATGAAGCTAGGTCTTCTCAGTGGTGGCACCTCTCCTCTGAAACACTCTTCCCTGGATAGTTCAACAGATGGAAAATTATGTTCAGTTCTAAATCATGCCTCCTACAGACACATCTTTTCTAAAGGCTTTTCCTTTTCTCTATTTGCTTTAGCAAGACCAGGATAGGGCCTTATGGCACCTTAAAGATGAAAACATTTTACTTGATTGTAGAACATTTATAGCTTATTTTCAGGGTTTTAAATTATAAACGTATGAAAGACAAAAGCTGAAAACGTGCTCTTTTTTTATATAGAGAAGGAGTTCTCAACCTTTCAATGCTGGGGGCCAAGTCATAGTCCCTCAGACAGCTTCAGAGGCCAGATGGCCATTTTGCCCTTCCTCCACCACATGGCACTTCCAGGTGTGGTGGAGGTGGTGGTGGGCCACATGAAATGGCACCATGGGCTGCATCCGGCCCATGGGCCACAGGTTGAGAATCCTTGTTATAGAGTGTAACATCTCTATAGGCTGATCTCCTGCTGCTCTACATCTTGTAGTTACACAAGTCACAGATCATCCCATTGCATTTAATGGGGCTTTCAACTCATGTTGTAGGTTGCAGGTTTCCCTCCCCTTCTGTAAGCTATGACTAGAGAGGCTCCATGAGCAGAACTGGCTGTTTCACTATCTGTTCTCTGGCAACAGACTACTAGCCAAAGTATTTTAAATGTAGGTGTGTTTTAATATAAACCATGTAGAAATTTTATTATATCTAAAAGTATAGGCCTATGACGATAACCAACAAATAAATACACAACTATTATGCAGGGAAAGGCAAGGTTTCATCTAGCTCCTTTGCAACCTTATTGACTTTAATCCTGTGTTCATTTGCCCTGATTACATCCTGTGGGAATCAGTGGGGTTTCAGCTAGCTAACTGTATGTAGTTTTTACCGCCACAGTCAATATATTCCAGACAATCGAGTGAGAAACAGAAAGCTCCCCATGTTGTAAGGACCTGTGTAATTGTTGCATTTGTCAATCTCTAGAATCTCATAATCTAAGTATTTTGTCTACCAATCTCAAATATTGCTATGGGGCCCAAAAAAGCACGAACACTGCCAATTCTGAAAGCCAAGGACTAACTGCAAATAATTCAAACAAATGTGAGGGGAAAGTCAGAAACATTTTATACTGAGCCTTCAAGCAGTCAAAATCGAGTTTTCAATTTAGTCTATGGCTTATCTCACTCCTGGGTTTTGGCAGAGGAAGATGGGAAACTTACAGTCCATCTTTGAGATGTTGGAAAATCTCCAAAGAACAGAATTGAATTATTCAGTTCTATAAACTTTCCTGGTTCTTTTTAGACGTGTGGCTGAAAAGTTGTGATCCAAAACTTAAGGACAGCTTCTAAACCATCACATTGAAATAAATGTCACCCACTCTTGGAAAACAGTGACATTTGTACTATGGCAGTAAAAGAAATAATTTCGGACAGAAGAAAATCAATAAGAATATAAAGAATATATCCTGGCAGAGCCGTCTTACTACACGAAGTGAAAGTTTCTCTTTGGTTTAATGGAAACCACCTGTGCTGCCACATCTTGGCAGCACATACCTAAGTTTTTATTGACTCTGACATGCTTACAAACAAGTGAATGCTAAGCCATGACCTTTGTTACAAAAGCTATTGGATTCCTTTGGGTGGTTCAGTCTGGAACAATCTATCACTTATGAAACAGTGGGCTTTTCCTGCTCTCCCTGCCTTTAGCCAAACTGTTGATGTCAAGTTAATGAAACAAAATAAAGCAAAAATCAATGAAGGGTATAGGCCTGGATTGTTAATTCCCTTGCATTTTCTTATCATTAGCTTTATTAGTTTAGGCCTTTATGTAGAAACATGTATGCTATGCTCAAAAAATAACAGTCAAGAAGAGTAACAGGCAATCAAGAATAAGAAAATAATTTTGGCTACAAAGCTAAGGATAGGTTCTCCATTCTACTTCCTGTCCAAACTTTACTGCATATGATCGATGGTCAGGTTAGTTTGGGGCTCAAGGCAGAAAAGCACACAAGTACTGTTTCACCCTCTGGGCAGTAAAAACACAGCAACAAGAAATGACTATAATTGTAATATGATACACTTCAATAGCATACAAAATCAAGTGCTTGGGTCCAAGTTCCTTGTGCGCGGTAACTGTGACAACTTCTATTTCATGCACATGGGCAATGATCCCACATGGCAAAACTATTCCTGTTTGGCCAGCATTGTTGAGTATGCAAAGTGCACTTTCCCCATGGATTGAACTGGTTGTTAAATAATGGTTAACCTATATTCTCCTCCCAACAGTGCAATTCCCTCATAGATGCTTACCTTAACTCACAAAGATGGACTTGTGAATTAAGCCTTTGCTTGCCTTCCAATGGAAAATCACAAAATAAAGTATACTAGATGGCAAGATATGGAGGGGAAGACAAGTAAAGGCTATGACAGACGTCTTTCATCACTTTTCTGCAAAGGATATCATAAACATATTGTCTTGTTTGACCTCTCATCAACAGAGCTTCCCCTTTTGAGTTCAAAGTATGCAGTCTAAGTAGAAAATTCTCTGGGTAGAGCCTTACATATTAGTATTTGGCAGTGATTGAATGTTGACTCTCCGGGTCTTTGTGCGAGTGGTGTGTGGGTGTGTGTGCGTGCATGCGTGTGAGTGAATGAGAGAGCAGGAGAGTCAGAAAAGAGAGATCAGTGGAAGCACAGCATTTTTTTAAAAGGACCCACTACTTGAAGTGAACGGAATTTACGTCTGGTCTGGTGCTGATGTAAATTTGCACATTTCGTGGGATGACTGGTGTTATCTTGAGTATTATAAGATATATTCTTCCACTGCACTATTCTGCCCTGCCCATGGCTATGTCTCATTTCAATAGTTCTGCTGGTATACCTTGTCATTCCACTGACAGACCTGTTATGAATGTAGAAAAATCAATGGTCTGTCAGATTGAAAGACCTTTAGTCAGTGCAACACAAGGACAACCAAAGTAGATGTTAAATCTGCCATGGATGCTCACAGGGCTATTAGTCCCATTACAAAGTTGGTAGAAGGAATTAAAATATATATATTAACTTTACGGAAAAAGTTGTATTCAAGATAGAAAAGTCTAAAACATAGTTCTAAGCATGTCTTAGACTCATGGCTTATGAGTCACTTGGGAAAGGGGTAACATGTCTGGTTCAGGAAAAGAAGGGAAGTGAGCTTGGTAGATAGATTGTTTAACAGTCTAACAAAAGACACAGGAGAAAATTGAGGTCAGAGAGTTTAAGGACAGACAAGATTGTTGGTTTGTTTGCTTCCAAATTCCCCTCATGGCCTTTTGGACTGGGTAGATATTAAGAGCAAATTTGGAGTATGCAGGCTAACAAAATCAACACAAAGATAGCCTCAAAGATACAATGAGTCTACTTTTATTGGGACAGACCACTAGATTTAGCCACAAATCATTTACAATATTTGAAAAGGCACCTCAATCCACTGACTCACAACCCAAAAGATTTACAGGTTAGAAAAAAAGACGTGAGATAAAAGTTTATGAGAATATATTGTTAAAATACATTTAGTCCAAGATGCCATGCTAACGAACTGTAGCATGTCTAATGACATTTTCATGCACCCATTTCTCATCAATAGAAACTTTTCAGATTCCAATTTTCTCTTATGAATCATGTTTCCATTTTCACTGTTCTTTTGAAGTGTGTGTGTCTCTGTGTGTGTGATTTTAAAAAAACAGCAGCAAATACTGTCCCTGTATTCACCAGAACTGAAAAATTAGAACAAGAGCATTGTGCAGTTGAAAAGTATTTTCAGAAATTTATCTGGTGCAGAATTCTGTTTTTTATACTCAAAATAAGAAATTATCTCAAATTGCTTTTTAAAATGTTACACCACGACCTTCCAACCAAATAGATATCAAATCGTCATTGCTTCTGCTAAAACAGGATATTTTCTAATCTGTAAAAAAGATATTTCAGTAGGAAAGGTGTAGTGTTAAAAAAGAAGTTATAAAATCAATGTCTTTCCTGTAGAACAAGATTTTTACCTCACCCTCTTCTACTATCTGGCTGGTGCTGTAAAATTTAGTGGAGGCTCTGCTTTCCTGATGAGTCTGTGAAGCTGCTGTAATAACATTCCCGCTTGTTTCAGCCATCAGATAAGAGGTATGTCAGACATAAGAGAGAGCATACAGTTGCCAATGGATGAGTCAGAAATACATTTTTAAAAACAAAACATTAAATCAGCGGTGGCCCAATCTTTTTGCACCATGGGCCTGACCATGCCCCCGGAACAGCTATGTGGGCCAGACCACACCCCTTGGAAGCAGAAGCGGGCACACTTATGGCTGTGATAAATGTGCCCACTTCCACATTTCTGTCAGCTGTGAGTACATTTGCACATGTACGGTGCATTTTATGGTTGATGTAAATGCACCTGCTTCCACTTCCAGGCATGGGGGAGACGGAGATAGGCTGGATTGAATCAGGGGTGTGCTGGCTATGATAAAAGGGTGTTGGACAGGGAGTGATGAGGGTGTCTAACCCTAACAAAATACAGTACATATGTTTCCACTCACCTTCTAATTTCAACTCCCCTCTGGGGATTCAAATCAACAACCTCCTGCTTACAAGGCAAAATTGCAACCTCTAAGCCACAGTGGTTCCACTGTCAATGGAGCTGCTTTTGTAATCTTATCTTTGGCAGCCCAGGAGGAGGAAGGCAGGCAGAGGAACACAGAGCCCCACTCATTTGCTTGATTGTTCCAGACATCCCAGCTCAGCTTGGCTCTTTGGATTGGCACCCAAGAGGGGCACCATGGTACTGGAGGCCTGGGGGAGCCCCAGGCTGAGTCCCGGTAGCCCAATGGGCCAGTCCATCACTAGACTGAATGTTGTCAAGGTTTGGGTCCAGCCTGCGCTCCACAGGTTGGAAAACCCTGCATTAAATGAAGTGTGTGAGAGAGAGAGAGAGAGAGAGAGAGAGAGGAAGAGAGAAATATTTTGATACTGAAAAAAAACTCCAGCTCTTTTCAACCAGATATAGTTATTGTTCCTTTTCAAAAAGTCTGCATCTTAAGTGGTATGTCTAAAGAGTCCCCATAAGGATCGCTCATTATATGCAAAAGTTATGGGAGAACTCCATATACAACAAAATGTCAATAAAAAGTACCAGCCAACAAGACGCTTTAGTCTGAATTCAAGTTCCAGACTCTGGTAAAGTGGACCCACTGAACTGGTTTCTAAATGATGATTCAAAGCTTCTGTAAATCACATGAGTCATTGCTTCTTCTGTAGCTGGGACTACAAAATAGATTTCAGTTTTTATTGTTTTTCCTCTTACCCAACTCTTTCCAACAGTGAGAATGAACAGATCACATGTTTTGCTTTACTGCTCCTTATTTTCCCATGCTGATGACAAACAGGGGAAAACCCAGTTGGAAATTAATTTTAAACACAGGATAGTATAAAAAATAGTCCTCTAAAAGCAGTAAAGAACCTTAAAAACATACTTTTTAAAACACATCAAAAATTTAGGAAGGTCTAGCCTTAATCTTAATGTAACCATTACAAATCTATTTAAAAAGAAATTTCTTTACCTGTCACTGGAAGAACAGAAGGGAGAAGATCAACATAGCCCCATGAAGAAGAATACCACAGAACCTGGGAGCAGCCACATAGAATGCCCTGTCTTGTGCTCTTCTCAAATTTGCCAGCTATCAATTAAGGTGGACATTTTCTAATAGAATTGGGCAATTTAATTAGCATTTAAATTAACTTGGTTTGGTATTAACATTTTTGTGTGTGGTATGTTAGTTGGGTATGAGAGGTTGCAGGGAAAGGAAAACAGATGCCAGATGAAAGGAAAATAGTTGAACAACATAAAATCCTGTTATGCCTCCTACTTCAGATATGCACTGTCAAGAATGACAGACAACCTAAAAGAAAATACCTAAAGGTATTTGTCCTGCTGTTCTTGCCATGCTTCTTCTTGTTCCTTTTGATATTTATTCCACCGACTGCACAACATCCGGGCTAACTGTGAGTAGATCAGATCTTTTGGCACAAATAAGCAGTATATTTTGTTTGATTGGCAGAGGTTTTTTTAAAAATATTATTCCCACTCCCATTATTTTGTCTTGCTTCTGGCTTGGGTGGTCTGTAAATTAGTCTTCTGGAGCCGTTGCGAGGCATCTGTCCGGACACTATCCCTAATGATGCACAGATTGGGTGTGGTGTTGGTGTGAACCTGTCTTCTTTTGCCTTCTGCTTACACTAGTATGAGCAACAGTTGCAAAGAGGTTTATAAACTGTGTCAAGGACATAAAAATTGCACTCGATTATGCCAGAAAGGGTTGCTTTGTGGATGTGATCTTAAAAGGGATCCTTTGAACTTAAAGGGGTCATTCCATCCAGTCCTGATTTCACCACCTTGTTCAAGAGAGAGAGAGAGAGAGAGAGAGAGAGAGAGAGAGAACGCAGTAGTTATTTATTTATTTAGATTTATATTGCCGCCCACTCAGCATGGCGACTGAGGGCAGCTTACAATGAGCATAACAACACAGCACAAAAAAATTAATATATTTTTCTAAATCAATAATAGATTTCTCTCTCTCCCCTCTGGCTATTGGTGGGTGCCTGGAGTATCTTGAAAAGTTGTGAGAATCATATAACCATAGTTCAAACATAGCTCCCCCTGGGCCTCTGTGATGTCAAATGGCAGTTAGGATCTTGGTTGCCACCTCCTTCCTGCTCTTGCCCGGAGGGGGGGTGGTAGCATGATGTTTCACTGACCTCCCCCTGGGCCTCTGCGATGTCAAATGGAAGTTAGGATCTTGGTCGCCACCTCCTTCCTGTACTTGCCCCAGGTTTTTTGGGGGGGAAGGTGGCATGATGTTTCACTGACCTCCCCCTGGGGGAGTTACTGGACTTAAAAGGTCCAGACATGGAATGGAGCAGGTTAGACTGGTTTGTGATCTGCAGTACGGTTGTCTCAGTATTAGCAAATAGAAGAAATGAAACCATGCTGTCAGTGCTCAAAAATGCGATCTAAAATCAGCTTGGACTACATTTTTAAAAAATACCCCCCCCCCCACATACACAAAGTTTAGTGTTGTTTTCCCTTCTTTGATTCTGATGCTTACCATGTCTTGCCAATTCAGCAATATTTTACTTGCTAAACATTAAAAATGTGCTAAACATTTTAAAAAAAGATATTGATGCCAACATAAAGGAATGGGTAAGAGGATAATGATACTGGCAAAGGAAGATGAAGATGAAGGAGAAGGGTGGGGTGGGGTGATGTGTGAACAGCTGAAATGCACCTTCCCTGGATAACAAAAGCACTTTAAAGACTAACTCAAGTCCACTTCTTCAGATCACTGGATAACTAACATTTTTCTTTGTGGTGGAAACAGCTATTTAAATACCAGAGTACAGTATAGAAAAGGTATGAACTTGAAGCAGCTTGTGACAAAATGTCTGTGTAGCCACAACCTGTGCTAAGGAAAGGGGAAAGTAAGAGATGAGGTAAAGGAGTGGGTGGGGAGGATGAAAAGCATTTTGATTGGGAATGAAAATTTTGCAAATTCTTGCCAAAAAATTGCTTTTTTCCCCTCCAAAGATCAAAACATGAGCAAGGGGGAAGGGAGGAGGAAAATTATGGATGGGAATTTTCACTTTCATGCTAGTTAGACTTTTAGCATAGTAAGGAAATGTAAATTTAAAACATTTTCTTTTAAACTATAATATAATTTAAATCTTTTCCCCCTTCTTATTAATGATCAATGTGGTGTATCCAGTGTAGTGTAGCTGAGAGAGTAATGGACCTGGGTTCAATTCCCTGGCTCTGTCACCAAAACCTTTTGAGTGGTAGAACTGGTAAAGCCACTTTTCAGATACAAAATGATTAACTTAACCTGAGAGTGCAGGTCTGCACATACATGTGTTTCCTGCCCGTGCCATAATACAATGAAATAAATAAGTGCTCTACAACTTTTCCTCCTAATATTTTAAAGTTAGCATTGATTGCACAAAGTCTGCAATTAGCCCTCGCCCCAATCTTTTGAAAATGAAAAACAAATTTTATGTAAATTACATAGTAAGTTGCTGTTTACACAAGATTTGCCTAATGTGCTGCCACTAATTGATGAGGTGCTGGGGTACATTCTGATCACTCAGATGGGCTTGTGATCGGGCAAGAAATTAGTTCACAAAATCATAGTGTAATTGAACTAAAAGAGTTTTATGAAGCCATCAAGTCCAATCCCCTGATCAATGCAGGAATCCAAATCAAAGCAGATATGACAGGTGGTTGTCCAGTTTTGACAACTAAGTTGTCCAATTTGTCCCAGCACCTCATCAATTAGTCATCATGATGAGTTATGCAGACATTATGTGAACACCAGTAGGATTCTGGCTATGAGTTGCTCCTTGCTCCACTAATTCTGTCAAACCTAACCAGGAAGAGGTTTCCAGGGCTTCATGCAGCTGTATCTGAAGATGCCTGTTTCCCCTGGTTATCTCATTTCAAAGTACTAACTAGGTCTGACCCTGCTTAGCTTCCAAAATTAGATGTGATTAGGTACAGTAATACCTCGGATGACGTTTACATCAGATAATGCTAAAATCGCATAACATTAAGCAATCTGGGACAAAAATTGCATCGCATAACTTTAAATCCTATGGGATGCATCAGATAACGTTCGCTAAAGCCTGTGCTGGTTACAATGTATCTTTATGGAGTTTTAACATTATCCGATGCATCCCACAGGATTTTAACGTTATCCAATGCATGCATTGGATAACGTTAAAATGCAATGGATAACATTAAAATCAGATAACACTAAGACTTGTGGAACCAAGTTTTAGCGTTATCCAAGGTTTTACTGTACTTCAAAGGGTCAGGTATGTTAGGATATATGAGTAGGTTTGCAACGAGAGCAAACCAATGACTGTATCTTTAAGACTGTGCAGCTACCACAGCCAGGTGCAAGCATTGAGTGTTTGTGTCTAGCATAAATTGAGGTAACAGTCTTTGCCAGCCAGCCAGCCTGTTGTTCTCTGACTGCTTTGTTGCTGTGCTCACGTCCATCGGACCTTCGTCGTTCTTGAGGATTGTCTGGTATGTCTACTTGCCGTTTATTGCAAGATATTGGAACACATACCTCAGCCACATTGTGGTGACCTAACCAAGGACTATTTTGGAACCGAGCTACTCCGTAGCTAGAATGAACTGGTGAATATCTTCGAAGCCGACCTTGAAGCAACAGATAAAGGTTTGGACTGCTTGCATTGCTTTATCGAAGATAAGAGCTTAATTAGCTCACATAGACTATAAGGACTTGCTGCACCACTTGGTCTGACTTCAAGACAAGTGTTAACTTGCACTTTGTGCACAACCTTTGTAAATAGTGTAAATACATATTTCCTGCAACCCAAGCCGGAGTTTGTTTTTGTCTCCAGTATCTCAACAAACACTCTCAAACCTCAGGGTGTGGCAAAAGCCAGCCACCTTCCTGCACTCTGCTATATTTTACCATTTCATCGGTTATGGGCCCAGGTGCTGCAAATTGACCTCGCCCTGTTTGTAGTAGAGACTGTTTGCTCTGTGTGCTTTGTAGGAAATTTACACACGAGTAGCAGCAATGTCTTCTGGGGGTTTGAATTTGGTTCCTCTGCTCACCGGCTCCAACTATCAGGCTTGGGCTTTGAAATGCTCACTTCTCCTGAAGAAGGAAGGTTTGTGGAGCGTGGTGCCCATGCCCGTGGACTTGGCAGCTTTGGACCCTCAGGATGAAAGGGACAATAAAGCTATTGAGCAGAACTCGCAGGCCCTGGCAGTGATTGGGCTCACTGTTGCAGACACCCTCTTAGTGCATATCAGAGGGGAGACCTCTGCAGCTGCGTGCTGGGAGAACCTGAAAAGACTTTTTGTAAGGACAACTCTGGGTGCGCAGATTCAGCTTGCAAGGAGGCTTTTCTGCACTCACCTTGCTCCAGGTGGGAGTATGGCTGACCACATCCAGCTAATTACAACCCAGCTGCTGGATTTGGAGGAAAAGGTCTTGGTTTTAATGAGCAGCAGAAAGCCTGTATCCTTTTATCTTCTTTGGATGAAAGTTATGAAGATTTTATGATTGCCCTTGGAGCTCTGCCAAGCCAGGATATGGTGTTTGATGAAATCAAGCCTCGTTTGCTGGAGGAATCACAACGGAGGCTGGAGCGAACCCTTCTTTGTGAGACCAGCGCTCCCCAGCTACAGAAAGGCAACGAGCAGCCAACGACAATAAGCGTGGCCCGGAAGTGTTTTGCTTGTGGGAAGCCTGGGCATTTTGCCAGGTCCTGCCCCAGCAAAGTTGTGAAACACCCAAAGAAGCCAAGGAGGAGTGCTTCATCGAAGCCTGCTGCATCTACATGCCACACCTCTAAACCAGAGGTAGTCTGGGTGATTGATAGTGGGGCTACTAGATCGATTTCAGCTACAAGGAAAAGTTTTAAGTTCTTAAAGGAGACAGACACTGTTGTCTCGCTGGCCAACAAGCAGGATGTGCCTGCTAAGGGTGAAGGTGAAGTTTTTTGTACCCCATTTGGGACAACTTTGCACATGTTGTATATCCCTGGGTTCATGAATATACTCTCAGTGAGGGAGTTAGACAAGGCAGGGTATGAAGTAACATTTAAGAGTGGTGAATGTTTTATCAGAAAAGAGTCAAAATGTTTTACAGCCCACCACAAGAATGGGCTATATGTGCTAGAACCCCAGTCCCCACCTGTTGTCAGTGTTGGTAATTACAACAGGCCTGTACACTTTAACTGCATTCACCTGCTACACAGAAGGTTGGGCCATTGCAGTTTTAAAGTTCTGGGGAAGACTGTGTCCCAGGTAAAAGGGATAAATCTATCACCTTGTAATAGATTTTTGCAATGTAATGCCTGTGGGGAGGAGAAGACCAAATCTGCACCAGCAAATAGGATGCAGGGTTTCTCTACAGAGCAACCGATGGACTTGGTCTTTGCGGACCTTATAGGACCAAGAAAACCATCTTTAGGGGGAGCAAAATATATCTTAAATATTATTGACCACCACTCTAGGTATGGTTTTGTGAGATTACTGAAGCGTAAAAGTGAATGCCTGAGTCAGTTTTCTCAGTGGCTTAAAGCCACCGAACATAAGACAGGGAAACGCCTTAAATGCCTGGTCACCAATCAAGGGGGAGAGTTTGTCAATAAAGCTTTCTCGGACTTCTTGGCAAGGAGAGGTATTGAGCACAGGCTCAGTGCGCCGTACCGTCCACAGCATAATGCTTATGCGGAGCGCAGGGAGCAAACCCTACAAGGTACAGTACGCACTCTCCTAAACGACACTCAATTACCTGATGCCCTTTGGGGAGAGGCAACCCTTACTGCCACCCATTTGATAAAGCTCACTGTGAATTCTACCACGGGGCAGGTACCATATGTACTATAGCATGGACGACAGCCTAACATAAGCCATTTACGGGTATTTGGCTGTCCGTCTTGGGTCCACATACCCGCTCAGCAAAGGCGCAAGGGACAGCACCATGCCCGCAAATTGATATTTGTAGGATATGAGACCAATAGAAAATATTATCGTTTTTGGAAACCGGGCACTAGGGAAGTTTTTAACAGCGCCAGTGCCAAGTTTTTGGAGAACGTAGGATGGGAAAGACTGGAGCAGGGCTCCCCGCCTATGAGAACTAACGGTTATCCTGTACCCGGTGATGTAACCAGGGGATCTAGGAATCTTAGTCCCAGACTGTCCAGATCAGACGGGAATGATTTTAAGAGCGAGGCTGAGTCCGACAGTGAACAGGATCGGGTCTCTGATCACTCTAGTAGCGAACAGAGAGTAGTGGTTAAATCAGAGGTCTCTGATTCTGACTCCCAGGATGAGACACCCATTATCTCCACACCACCTGCCATTGTCAGGCGGTCTACTAGGGAAAGGAGGCAGCCTGACAGATATCAGGCATGCTCTGCGATAGTGGAACCTGCCAGCTTTGCAGAACTGGCTGAATTACCAAAAACAGATCAAAAGCCATGGCAGGATGCTGTGGATAAAGAGTTAGCAGCAATGAAAAGCCTACAAGTTTTTAAGGAGGTACCCATACCTGCAGGGAAACAGGTCCTGGGGTGTAAGTGGGTTTTTAAGGTTAAAAACTGTTCTGATGGAAAAAGAATTTGTAAGGCTCATTTGGTCGCCCAAGGGTTTAACCAGAGTGAAGGGGACTACGATGAGGTTTTCGCCCCATCACTGAAGGCTACAACATTGAGGGCTGCATTAACGTGGGCAGCTAAGCACAGGCATGTGGTCAAACATATTGACGTAGCCACAGCTTACCTCAATGCCCCTTTAAGACATGAATTATACTTGAGGAAACCCCCAACGCTAACTAGCCCTGATAGTAAGTCTGTCTGTTGGAAACTGATGAAGAGCCTATATGGCCTTCGTCAATCAGGGTACGAATGGAACATGTGCCTTGTGGAGTTCCTAAACGGATTAGGTTTTAACCAGGGAGTTGCAGACCCTTGTCTTTTCAAAAAGGGGTCGGGCAAAGCAACAACATTGCTCTTAGTATTCACAGATGATATTGCCGTAATAGCACCGGACGAGGAATCAGCTGCTGAGCTGATAGGAAAGATTAAACTCAAGTTTGATATCAGAAATCTAGGGGATATCAAGACTTACGTAGGGGTTGACATAGAGAAGACAGCTAGAGGTTTTAAACTTTCGCAGGTAGACAAGATATTGCAATTACTCAAGCAGTACAAGCTTGAACTAACAAAACCCTGCAATACCCCTATGGCTCCTGGGTTCCTTCAGGAGGTAAACGAAGGGCCAGAGTTTGATAAAGGAATTTACAGATCGTTGATAGGGAGCCTGTCTTATCTTGCGACATGGTCTCGTCCAGATATTTCTTTTGCTGTGAATCAGCTAGCCAGGTACTCTGAGAATCCAAAAGTCAGACACTGGCAAGCGGCCAAAAGAATCCTGAGATACTTAAAGTATTCCATGAGAAAGGCACTGTATCTTGAGCCGAGAGGAAGCCTGTCACTAGCCGTATATGCAGATGCAAGTTTTGCATCAGACCCAGATACTAGAAAGTCCACATCTGGAATGGCTGTCACGCTAGGGGGTGCCCCAATCGATTGGAAATCTTTGCACCAGAAACATATCACCCTATCGACCATGGAGGCAGAATTCTCTTGCCTGTCACTAACATGCACTGAGGTGATCAACATCGTACAGCTCATGCAAGACCTAGGGGTGAGCTGTAATGATCCGGTAGTAGTGTACGAGGACAACCAATCAGAAATCACTACAGCAAACAGTATCTGAGTAAAGAGCAGGTCTAGACATACTGACCTGAGGTACTTAAACGTAAGAGAGTCAGTACGGAAGAATATCATTAAGCTGGAGTATATTCCTACTGAGGAAAACATAGCAGATGTCTTCACAAAGCCTTTACCCATGACGAAACACAAATACTGTGTAGAAATGCTTGGAATGTTGTAAACGTATATCCTGTACCCCTGTCTGTTTTTTTTAGATGGTGATGCATCAATCATTGGTTGAACACTCACGTTGCAAAGGGGGAGTATGTTAGGATATATGAGTAGGTTTGCAACGAGAGCAAACCAATGACTGTATCTTTAAGACTGTGCAGCTACCACAGCCAGGTGCAAGCATTGAGTGTTTGTGTCTAGCATAAATTGAGGCAACAGTCTTTGCCAGCCAGCCAGCCTGTTGTTCTCTGACTGCTTTGTTGCTGTGCTCACGTCCATCGGACCTTCGTCGTTCTTGAGGATTGTCTGGTATGTCTACTTGCCGTTTATTGCAAGATATTGGAACACATACCTCAGCCACATTGTGGTGACCTAACCAAGGACTGTTTTGGAACCGAGCTACTCCGTAGCTAGAATGAACTGGTGAATATCTTCGAAGCTGACCTTGAAGCAACAGATAAAGGTTTGGACTGCTTGCATTGCTTTATCGAAGATAAGAGCTTAATTAGCTCACATAGACTATAAGGACTTGCTGCACCACTTGGTCTGACTTCAAGACAAGTGTTAACTTGCACTTTGTGCACAACCTTTGTAAATAATGTAAATACATATTTCCTGCAACCCAAGCCGGAGTTTGTTTTTGTCTCCAGTATCTCAACAAACACTCTCAAACCTCAGGGTGTGGCAAAAGCCAGCCACCTTCCTGCACTCTGCTATATTTTACCATTTCAAGGTAGGGTTGCTTTCTAGAATATATAGATTCCAAAATTGCTTATTCTGCCTAGTTCTGGATTGTGCCTGCCATCTTTTAATGATACAGAGTGTTTTCAAATTAAATTTAGTATTTAATATTATTATTATTAAACCTTTATTGGCGTTAAAAATGGAAACAAAGAGAAGAATTAACAAAATGTTCACATAGCTGACTGTAACCTACAGAACTGTTGCTGACCATAATTTACACAACACAATATTAAGAATTACGGCTTCCATGTCTGTTAACTACTTTATCCAGAAACTGAGTAATTTGTGAACATTCAGCAGTACAGAATTTGCAGGAATAAAATGTGCACAAACAGTTGATGACTTCTGCTATATGTATGTTATAGACTTGAACTTACTGAGTAATTCTGGTGAACTAATATCTGTAATTCATTCTTGACAGTAAAATCATTGTTCAAAAGAAGGATTATAAGTGCAAAAGGTATGAAAAGTGATTTAAAACAACGAGGAGCAGCATAACCCAAACATGTAAAATCAAGGATCATCAAATTTTAAAAAAGGGTAGTGATAGTGAATCCATTAATCGTAATGAAGGTGAATCCATTAATGGCAGGTACATTAGAAGGAAAATGAATAAATTAAAATAATAAGATTGTATTTATAAAGTGTTAATGTTTATCTTTAGGTGGCCTTCTCTCTGGATGTGTATATGATCTGTATGCAACAATACTAAGAAGAATACTGAGTCATCAACATTTATGTGATATCCTTTCTTAACAGGAAATAAGGGTAATATTTAAAATCTTACAGGAAAGTCTATGTTAAATGCTACATATAACTATGGCCATATATGACAAACAAGTTCAGCGAAGCTGCATTAATCCAGAAAGATGAGTCAGAAAATGACATTTTCTGATCCCATGCATTTTTTCTTAATGCTGTATACAACAAAGCATGAAAATCCCCATGCAAGGCTTCCCAATACAAGTAACTTATTCAAATACAGTAAAACACCAGATAATGATTGGATCGGATAACGCTAAAATCGCATAATGTTAAGTAATCTGGGGAGGAGAATTGGATCGAATAACGTTAAAGTCCTATGGGATGGATCGGATAACAACTGCTAAAGCCTGTGCGGTTACAATGTATCTCTATGGAGCTTTAACGTTATCCAATCCATCCCATAGGATTTTAACATGGATAACACTAAAAATCGGATAACACCAAGACTTGTGGAACCAAGTCTTAGCGTTATCCGATGTTTTACTGTATGGGGAAAATTCTTATCTCTATAACTATCTTTTTGAGTCATTTGCATGCAAATCTGGTCAACCTTCTACAGCTCTTTTTCTTCTATACAGAGCTATTTATGTATAGAGGGACGTTAAAACATGTGATCCCTTACTTGCATCCTCAATGGCAGAGTCATTAATGGTCTTCCATATGTCTTTTTTTTAATGCGTGGAATTTAATTAATAAAAATTAGATTGAGATTGAATGAATTAATCTATTAGATGACTTTCACACTGGTCTTTGGTGGCAAAAGTTTGTTGTTTATACAGCCTAACTAGAGGGGTTTTCCCCATTTTGATTCATGCTTACTTTGATGTCCCCCCTTTAATCATTTGTTCAGATTAAATCAAACCAATGATTTGATGAACACAAAAAAAGCCAGAGCACACAGAAATAACGTCTTCTTGTTTCATGCTTGACGTGTGATGAATATTCATTTAAACTGTAGCAGCTGATTTCATTTTCACACTTGTGCCTTGCTTAATCTGGACTAAAATGTAAGAGCTCTTGGCTGAAACAGTGAAATCAGAACAATTTTACATGAGTCATATATTCCCACTGTGTCTTAAAATTATAGATATGAAACTGGGACAACACCACTGTTTTGTACAATTGTGTTACAAGAATAAATTCATTAATGAATATGAAGTGCTCAGAAACATAATGGCAATGATTAGAACCATAGAAATTCTCCAAATTAATACACTGATTACTGACAAATATAATTTGGGTTTTCAGGAATGCAAATTTCATTCAATTGTTAATCTTTTCATTCTGCTCTCAGCATGCTGACTCTTTTCTCCCACCCTTTTATAAAGAACTTGCCTACATAATATCAAAAGCAGAATGACATTAATTCTCAGTAAATCTTCAGATAAAATCCTTAGCAATAAACTTGATCATACACTTACCAACTGTATGCTGCTTCCAATCTGAGTATATATTTTGGAAGTTTTCTTTTCTAGTTAGCTGGGAATAGAAAACTTACCAAATGCTAGTTTTTCTTTCTTTCTTCCTTTTATTTTAACATAGGAGCTAATTTTCAGGAATAGGCAAAATAATGAAAGGAGAATTCCTTCTTACTATTCACAGGATGCATTGTGAATGTGGTTTATTACATCTGTGTTAGGATTTTTTGTTTAGTTTGGTTTGCTATTTTTCAAATTCATGTCAAGATCTGAGATCCATAAAATCCTGCAATTCTCTCTCCCTTCGCTCCCTTTCTAATACCCTTTTCTAATCTTCACATTAAAGTAAAATTAGAAAGTTTAAACTTCATCTATGAGGGGTGGAGAACATTCCTTGTAATGGCTGAATAGCCACAAAAGTATCTTTATTTGCTTCAAATCACTTTTTAAATCTTGCAAGCAGCAAGAAGTATTGCAATAATGGTGGGCTTGGACCACAGTCCAGTGACTCTGTTGGTTGTGTGCATTCATGCATGTGTGTGTGTGTGTGCAGCTGTTCATTGCTTTCAAATGTACAGGGCTGAAAAATGTGCTTAGTTATACATAAGCCTCACATTATAGAACTCACTTGAGCCTAGTTGGAATATTTGGACAACTCATGTTAGAAAGTCAGTTGGTTACATTATTTCTTCTGCAATTACCCAAGGCAAAATTTGCAAGCAGCTTTGAAAAAGGAGATGACAGCCTAAAGAAAAGGTGGCAGGGCTGCCATGTCCAATTTTAAAAGTGTTATCCCTTCACACAGGTTTCATCCTGTTACAACTAAGGTTGATAGGAGATGGATTTCACTCTAGGCAACACCTGGGACTGAGAAAAACATAAGCTCTTTAATTTCATGGCAATGCCAGAACAGAAAATGCTATATAACACAGAAAATAAGTATAGGTTTTATATGAGAGATTACTGTCAGCCTACACTTTCCTGATTTACAGACTGGTGAAAATTTTGCTTTATTCTATCAGTATGACATGGTGCAAAATTGGAGCTGAAAAACATATTTATTTATTTATTTATTGAGAATGGAATACTGTATGTTATAGTAGGGGGGGAAATAACACATAGGTTTGTGATGCCATAAAGACTAGCATATTTTATTTGGCATCTACTAGTTCCCCTCATTCTCTTTTTTGTTATTAATAATGTTACATGACTTAAAATACAATAAGAGAAAATGCAAAGATATATTGTACCATGTTAACCATAAGAAAAATTAAGCTTGTCTTTTAAACTTATTAGTCTACTTTTCATATGGGTAGTTATATCAAATAAAACACAATAGTATTTAGGGGGCCACAAGACTCTTTGCTGTCTTGCTTCAACAAATTAACATATTAACAAATTAATTAATTATTAATTACCAGATTGATTAACAGATTGAACTAATTGATTAGACATTCTGGCATTTTTTAAAAAAATTGGTTATTATCTTTAATCAGTTGATGTTTCTCCCAGCAATTTTGATCCCAAATTGTGATTCCTCCATCCCTGAATTGCGCATTTTGTGCTCTGTGTATAAGTTGAATAAGCAGGGTGGCAAAATGCAGCCTTGTCTTACTCCTTTTCCTATTCCAAACCACTCTGTCCTTCCGTATTCTGTCCTAACTGTTGCTTCTTGATTCATGTACAGATTTCTCATGAGGTATATAAGGTGTTCTAGTATTCCCATCTCTTTAATTACTTGTCACATTTTGTTGTGGTCCACACAGTCAAAGGCCTTAGTACAATCAATGAAACAGAAGTAGACTTGTTTCTGATATTACTTTGTTTTTTCCATGATCCAACATATGTTGGCAATGTGGTCTCTAGACCCCCTGCCTCTTCTGAACCCCGCCTGCACTTCTGGTAATTCTCTCTCCACGCACTGCTGCAGTCTATCCTGTATTATCTTGAACATCACCTTGCTAGCGTGTGGGATGAGCGCAATTGTTCGATAATTCGAACATTCTTTGGCATTACCCTTTTTGGGGATTGGAACGTATACTGATCTTTTCCAATCCTGCGGCCATTGTTGTGTTTTCCAAATCTGCTGGCATATAGAATGCAATAATTTGATTCCATCATCTTTTAGGGCTTTGAAAAGTTCAACTGGGATACCAAGAAAGTACAATCTCTAATTGAGGCTCTTTTGGCTTTTCTTGTGTGGCCACCCTGAGAAGCAAGTCCTAGGATGACCATGTGAATTGTTTTTTGAGAGAGACACTCTAATAGGTATTTGAGATCCCAAAATGTTTAGGGTTTTATATGAGTTACTCTTAATATGTTACCCACTACATCTAAAAGTAACATTATTTTGCAACAGAACATAATTATGTACTCATTAGAGCCTAAATAAACACACCACAAATAACATTATATATGTTACTTCCAAGCTTTGTGAAATTCATAACTATGAGAATAGCTGTGTCCACTTTCAGACCAAATATGGTGTGATATCTATAGGATTAGTGACTTCAGGATCACTTAAAGGCTTTTCTTCTATAAATGTAAAACAGACAGAGACCATTTACAATGTACTTTGTGGCCTCCTGATTTCTAAAACAGAGCACTCAGCTAAATTACCTTTGTTCTCCCTCTCTCTCTTTTTTGCCTAGAGGGTGAAAAATTACATTAACGTCTCTGTCATCCCACTTGTTAGAACAGTGGGTAAACAGTATGAGACAAAAGATAAAACCAGCTCTCTTGTTAGTTCTCTTGTGTGATGGATGAGTCAGGAGCCTTTGGTCAGCATGACTGCAAAAAGCAAAACACTGGAATGAGTCAAAACACTGAGGAGATGATGGTGAAAGGACATACCCAAATGGCACTTGAGTGTGGAAAGACAAGTGACAGCTATGCCTGTGAGCAAAATAAATAGGTAGGAAGTTGAGTTGATGGAGGCGTCCCTCCACCCACCCCCTCCCCAAAGGCCTTGGAAATGTCTAGATTACTTGACTTTTGATCTTTAAAGGGCCACCCCCACCTAAACAGAATGTAGGATGAATTGGGTTTGCCATCTGTTTTAGAAATAAACTTTCTGACTTTCCTAAGCAGGTCAAACACAGATTTGAATTCTTTTGGTTTCTGTTGAGAAAATTAATAAGAGAGGGAAAGGCTTTACCCCAATTTACACCTTATTATATCCCCACCACCAATGGCCCTGTTGTCAAAAGCATGTATTTATGAACAGTTCCTCAAATGGTTTTTCTACTGCATCTATGCATACTCTATCCTTCTATCCATTACACACCATACAGGGTATCTTGGGTACTATTTAGGCCAAGAATAAATGTTACAGATAGCCAATGTGTGGAAGAGAGAAATTCCTAACTAATGCAAGTGTATAAGTGCCACTAGGATTCTGCAGAGAAGCTTGCGTTGTTTGGCGATTAGTCTCCAGGATTTAAACACAGAGTTTTTTTGACCACTGATTTCCCCAAGAGGGACAGATGGCTTCAATCAGCTCTCTGTAACATGAATATGCTTTCAGTTTTCATGACAGACAATCTCTAATGTCTCTTTCTGTCCTGATGGTGTAAAGGATTGCACTGTACCTCCGATTCTTTCTGCTGTTATTTATGAACATGAAGAGAATGTCACTGTTAGTGCTCTAAAAGCATTTACTGAGGAAAAAATTGTGACATCCCTCATACATTGAGGTAATGCAGAGGAAGGTAGCTTTAATTAAGTGATATTTCAGAAAACTGGCATCCAGGCATTTAGTAAACCAGGAGACTTTAGTTATCTTGCTGCAAGGCCTTCCACTTTTGATGCTTATGATTTAATGTCAGAAAGTTTATGCGTTTAAATGGTTGTGTATGACCAATAAAGTGATATATGACACAGTCCCTACTCTCATGTGTTTCCGTGAGGTTTGTGTTGACAATCTTTTATTGGAGAAAGCAGAAACTTTACTGGCTGAAACACCTTGGAGATTGGAACAGTACAATATCATTATTTAGAGATGTCAAATCAAAAGCTGGTAGAGCTATGACGAGTCCAATCACTGGCATGTGGAGGATGAGGTTACAAGAAGAAATATCAGTGCAGCACTTCTCTCCACAGTAGGCAAGATTCTGAATAAGTGGCCTATATACTTGCTCTGTTGGTTTCCTCAGCCCTTTAATGCCCCTGCTTTCCCTTCTAATGGTTCTTCTTGATCTATAAACCAGACTAATGGTGGGCAATCCTTCAAAGAAAGCACATTTTCCAGGAGAAGATGGTCCTCTTTATCTTTATATCATCTCCTTCCTTCAAGATCATGCACTTGATACAGCTGTGCATCTCAGTTCAGCTTTTCAGAAAGACTGGAAAATGTCAGCATGGCATGTTGACAGATGATAATTATATGTTGTTTAATCTTACTTGGCTATGTTCCCACTGGTGGTTTCCTGGTGGTAAACCACAGAAGAGGAAGGCAGTAAGTTAGTAAACTCAGAGAAAAGGAAACATTGATTTTGCAGTTAATTCTTATTTGGAGGATATTGGCATTCTTATTTGGAGGATATTACTAATTAAAACAAGTGGCCTTTTTCTTTCTCTTTAATTATGTGGTGTGTAAGCCAACACTGTGGCAAACTACATTTGCTCTCCAATCATAAGGCATATTCACGTGAAAACTTTCTTGCCTGTATAACAATAATTGCTCAGCAGAAAATAATACCTTGCTGTGGTGCAGTGGTGAAAAATGATGGGAATTATGGGGGAAGAGATTGAAGAGAAAATGGAAATATTAAAGTGCTGTTATATAAGGCTTTAGTGCAGGGGTGCCCAAACTACAGCTGGTGGGCCCAATTAGACCCCTGCATATCATTAATGCAGCTTGCAGTGATCACCCGGGCTCACAGTGGACAGCCCCCCGCCTGACGTCAGCAGCAGTGGTGATTGCGCTTTGTCCCAGCTGCTCCAAGCAGCCTTTTGCTTGATCCCATCCCCTCTGCAGCCTTTGCCAAAGCCGATCACTGTGTTGGGGAAATCTTCAGAGCCTTCTCTATTTCAAAATCTGTGGCGCTAAGATAACCCTCTGGTGCACCCAGGATGACATCACTGCAGCGTGCCAGGTTTACCCTTCAGATTTTGAAACAGGGGAGGCTCCAAAGATTTCCCCAATGCGGCAATTGGCATTGGCAAAGGCTGCAGAGGGGATGGGACTGACCCAGAGGCTTCTTGGAACAGCCCGGACAAAGTGCGATTGCCGACACTGCCGCCAGCAGCAGGAGCAGCCTGCCTCCGGCCCGCACAGCTGTGTGTCAAAGGCGGGATCAGCCTGTGAAAAAAAAAGTTTGGGCACCACTGCTTTAGTGAAACCTTAGTTGGAACACACTGACTTAGAATGAGGTGGTTTGAATATGACTGCCCTTTTCAACCATACAATCTTGCCTGCGTGTTCAGATCTGCCACACATGATCATTCTTGAGTACCCCTTTCATCAAGATTGGGCAGCTTGATATGCACAACAAGACCTATTCAGTGGTGGCCCCTTCCTACTGACTTGCACCTTCTATTTAGGCATTATGAGAAGACCTGCATGTACTTGCTAATGTGTCATCTTAATACTTGTTTTCTGTTTTTCCTTTTAAGGGACCTAAATACAGGGCTTTAAAAAGCTTTAAATAGGTATGTTATTGATTAATAGGTTAAACAACCAGTTAATCTATTCAGTTCTAAACAAATTACTAGGCTCAGAATTCAATAATGCTGATTTTTTTGGTCATGATTTGTAGATTCAAAATACCAGTTAAAGCAAACCAAACAAAAACAAAATACATCCCAAAAATATTTAGCTTTGCCCAGCCTTGATGCACTGTTCTGTCTTTCTTATTTTAAAAAGAATGTTAGAGATTATAAAAAAGTGTCATAATGGGAACCAAGATGAGAAGAAAAATAAGAAAAAAGAGGCAGGGAGTCTTAGAAGGATACTTGTGAGTTCAAATACTAGATAAATAAATAGGCAACCTTACTGGCAAACTGGGAAGCATGGGGCCCTCCAGATGTTACTGAACTTCCAACTCCTCTCAGCCTCAAACAACCTGGCCACTGGTGAGGCATGCTGAGAATTATAATACAATAACATCCAAACAGCTATGGGTTCTCAGTTGTTTCACATGTCTTTAATCTCACAGGTTGCTGGTGCCTGAATAGGAGACCCACCACTCTCCAAATGATGCAGCCCAGCAGTTATCCAGTCCATAAATACCAAAGATTAAGAATAGATACATTTATTGTGATGGCTGCTTACTAAATCAGTGTCTAACTGAATTGAGTCCTTTTTGTAACCAGTAAAATTGACCTACCTCAGTAATATCGCGTGGAATGCAACCTCCCAGGGCTGAAGCCAAATTTGCCACCCCCTGGTGGATGCTGGCTCCCGCTCCCGCTTCTGGGAATTGTAGTCCAAGAATACACATAGCCCAAAAAGCACTGCCTGGGGCCGGCCGCCCCCCTTAGCCCCCCTAACGACGCCACTGACGTACCTCTTTGTGTAAACTATAATTCCATGAGAAGAAAGCAAACAAAATGGATGACACTGAAAGATGGCCGGCCAGGGGCCTTTAAAGATCCAGATTGCTTTATGTCTTTTCTGGTAACTGCCAACAGCTGAAACTCAACAAATATCAAGAAATGTCCAATTGATGAATGCCTTCCTAGTACAGAACTCTTGCCTCTTACAACTACTCTTTGTAAGCCAAGTGGCACAGCCACACTATTAGTTCTATTCATTTAGACCTTTTTCTTTTCCATGACATCTATTGCTTTGCTGGACCTTGTGTTTTAAAAGCATGAAAGAAGAAGTACCATTACTTTCAACTCACTTCAGAGTTTAGGAATAGAGCATTTGTTTTACTGGTTCAAAAGCATATTGCCACAATGGCTTGGCTTTTATGGACTATGATAAAAATAGCATTTGGGTATATTGCAGAATAAGCTCATTTAAGAAGAAAAGTACAAACAGCAACTGGAATATAGATGTTATTGGGATTCAGAAATAAACTAAGTGAAGTGCATAAACCAATTAGAGGCAAGAAATGCCCCAAAGGATGTGGAGAGATTTCTTCACTTAAGGTGCATGTACCCCATATGAGGGATAAACTGGTGCCTATAACTCTTAATAGTTATTATTCAGAATCACATCAAACTTAGAAGATGAAGTTCCTTTCTTGCCTAACAAAAAAGACAAATGACCTTACCTTTCCAGACCCAATTAAAAAAACTAGGATGGATTATCCACAGTTCATCCAGAACATCAGGATCAAAGAATGTACCACAAAGGTTACAAGGATTGCATATGGTGATTTAAGGGCTAAACCAGTGTCAAACGGCATCTGAGTTAAAAGCTAGCAAGCAAATATTTTCCATTTGTCTTTCTTGCTGTTCACTTATTTTCCCTCTCTCTTCTTCTGTCACCTTCATTCTGTATGTGTGTGCATGCTTTTCTTTGCTTAGTATGCTGTCAAAGCAGATATATCCTTCACTTGCCAGAGATCAGAACTGATTGCTTGCAGAAGTCCACAGGTTAATCACCCCAGATTAAGTGAAGGCCTGGAGTCTCTTGTAGCCTGATCTTATGCTTGTTTCCTGAGAAATAAGCCTAAGAAATATCTCTCCTGACTTCAGTAAGATTTACTGCCAAGGAGCTAAGTATAAGATTTCAGCCAATGGAACTGCTTCTGAAGGTCAAACTGGCACAACATTAGAAGAGGGAAACTCCTATACTGGAAGTGATCTTCTTGCCACATTATTACCCACCACCCTCAACACTTCCCACAGCTAGCAAATTAGCTTTCTTAATTTTGTTATTGAGATTGACATAGACTTTGATTGCCAGTATGATTTCTCAACCATGAAGGTCCACCAGAATCTGGGACATTAAGGCTATTTCAGTATCTATGCAAGTGCAATTTATAGTTATTAGGACCAATTTCCCAGATTCAGTAGAAATACCCCTGAGTTCCATTTTTGTGCTAGAACATCTACAAAGGATGCAAGAAGGGTTATTCCAAATTAACAAAGTGATCCAACATTCCCAGCAGCCTTTAGATCAGGGATTCTCAACCTGTAGCCTATGGGCAGAATGTGGCCCATGGCACCATTTCATGTGCCCCACCACTACCTCCACCATGCCAGGAAGTGCCATGTGGAGGAGGAAGGGCAAAATGGCCATCCAGCCAATGAAGCTGTCCTGAGGGAGCATGACTCAGCCCCCGGCTTAAAAAGGTTGAGAGCTCCTGCTTTATATAGTAGTTTTTGAAGTCAAACTTTATGAAGTAGTATAGTACTGGAAGTGATTCAACTCTCTGTAACATATATAATTACTGGCTGAAATCCTGTTGCATATTTTAAGAAGATTTGTAACTTTTGGTCAATTCCTAACTGGCAAAAAATCTCTGCTGTGATTCTTGGGAGTGCACACACATGCCACCTTGATATGTGTGTGTACCATCCTGAAAATGCTGTTTAGTTGCACAGTCGTCCGACCCTTTGTGACCCCATGTACCTCAGCACACCAGGCTCTTCTGTCATTCACCATCCTCCAGAGTCTGCCCAGATCTACGGCCACTGTCTCAACAATGCTGTATAACTATCTCAACCTCTGTCTCCCCCTTCTCCCTTTGCCTTTGATCTTTCCTGGCATCAGGACCTTCTCCAGTAAGTCATCTCTTCTCATTTGATGGCCAAAGTATTTGAGTTTCAGCCTCAATATTTGTCCTTCCAAGGAGCTGTCAGGGTTGATCTTCTTTAGGATTGACTGATTTGATCTCCTTGCAGTCCAGGAGACTCTCAAAAGTCTTCTCCAGCACCACAGTTCAAAGGCATCTATTCAGCCTTCCTTATGGTCCTGCTCTCACAGCCATACATTACTACTGGGAACACCATTGCTTTAACTATGCAGACTTTTGTCGGCAGGGTGATGTCTCTGCTCTTGCATCCTGAAAAGAGCTGCAGGGAATTCATTGAATGCAGCGCAACTGTAAGGTTTTAGGCCAAATATTCCTTGTAATAGGCAAGAGGGCACACTTAAGTATCCAGCTCAGCTGTGGATATTATCTAAATGAATTCACATATAAAAGCAAGAAGATAACAGGAAACATTTCAACTATACTTAATAATAATAATAATAATAATAATAATAATAATAATAATAATAATAATAATAATAATAATAATAATAATAATAATAATAATAATAATAATAATAATAATAATAATCACCATCACCATCACCATCACCATCACCATCACCATCACCATCACCATCACCATCATCGGCATTAAAAATGGAGACAAAGAGAATAATTAACAAAATGTTCACATAGCTGACTGTAAGGGGTCTTTCAAATACCATGTGACCATTTTAGAGGGGGAGGGGTCAACCAAAAGTCCTGAAAAGTCCCGGGGAGGGGGTTGGTGTGAAGTCACGTCACTCCAAAATTGTAACCCCCTGGCCAGGTAGAAGTCTGGGGTGGAGTGGCAGGTGTCCTCAAGCTCTGGGCAGGACCATCCTCTGCCACTCAAGCCGGCATGGGTTTTAACCCCCCAGCCAGGTGGGAGTCCGGGGGTGGGGCAGCAGGCGTCCTCAGGCTCCAGGTCTGCCATGCTTATGCTGTTTCTCTTCAAATCAGGGAAAACAGAGAAACCACATGATTTTTTTTTGGAGGGGGGGTCAGTCAAATGCCACGGAAAGTCAAAGGGAGGAGGGGCGGTCAAAAAGTGGCCTATTTTAGGTCATGTGGTATTTGAAAGGCCCCTAACCTACACAACCGTACCTGACCATAGTTTACAGAACACAATCTAAGCAATTTGTCTAAGCTGAACTATAGACAAATTGCTTGTTTAAAAGGAGCAAAGATTTCCAATCCAGAAATTAGTACAGTGCAGTACTGTATTTCAAACTGTAGCAATATGTGAGTATTAGTAGGGGACCCCTAGTGGTGGACAGCCATAATAAATCAGTCCTTAAAGACAATGTTTGCTATGGAAATTGCATGATTAACTTGTCTCTGAGAAATCATGCATAAATTGGGGTTCAGATTTACAGAAATTTGCTAACAGAAGTATCAGAAAATTGTACAGACATGTTTATATTGAGAAAGAAAAATCTTTGTGCCTTCCATTGGACTGGATTCTGTTGCAACCTATAGTAAGCATGAGGATTAGTGGGGATGGCATTTTGTACTCACTGCCATAATTCACTTGTTAGTTATTTCTAGAAACAACAGTGGCAGGCTTAATAGACACAACTCTGGTCAGTGACTGCTGAATACAGCATAAGACCTCTGGGTGTATTCCAATGATTTTGCACAGTCAATCTTTAAAAGCACTCTAGGAAGAACTCGCATATCCATCCACCACGAAAACAATGCTATTTTAAAATCATTATTAAATCCATTTAGAAAGCACGTATTCCATCTTTCTACTAGCAGTTCAGCTCACATAATATTTTTATAACAATTCAAATTCAAAACATTGTATGTGGCCTCCTCATGCAAGCAGGGAATGGATGTGATTTCATAAATCTTCTGATGAAATCATGGTTGCAGTTCTGTGTCATAGTATCAGTAAGTTGCTAATAGTGTACCTGTACATGGAGGGAGGGTATGCATTTGTGAAATATAGGACTCCCAACAAATGTTTTACTTAGCTGGTAAATAAGCATCTGTGGCTTGAATGCATATGAAAGTTTACCTTCAGAGCACACTCATTTTGGTTACCTCTCAATTGATTAAAAAGAGGAATATCTTATTAATCAAATTATTAACTGTAGTTTTTATATTACTATTTATGTTAATTTGTACTGTTTAAAACAAAACATTGAGGAGACATAATAGTTTAAGATGAAACTGAAAATTTTATCGACTGCAGGTTTGGGAACAACCAGGAACATGTGCCATTTTTCAACCTGTCTGCCTCCTCTGTTTCAACAAAATTATTGGTATAGTTAAACTTACAAGTCAGCTGCATTCTTATAAATGCTTTTATATTGTGTTTCCAAACATAATGAAAGCTAGGGTTTCTGAAGCTGCTTCCCCTTGCCTAACTATGAGGAACTGAAACTCTGA
Organism: Furcifer pardalis; assembly: GCA_030440675.1. Taxonomy (NCBI): domain Eukaryota; kingdom Metazoa; phylum Chordata; class Lepidosauria; order Squamata; family Chamaeleonidae; genus Furcifer; species Furcifer pardalis. The sequence goes on along the minus strand of CP126890.1, from coordinate 112,938,053 downwards.
GGGGCAAAAATTCACATACTTCCTGGACAAGCAAGTAAAGAAAGCCCTAATAGATTTGGTAACAAAAATAAGCATTGAGAGGGAATGTTATTGGGAAGGACCAGCTTACAATTTCCCCCTTTCCACTCCATCTGTCCATCTTTCTGATACATGTTTATATATGTTGTCATTTCAAACTCCTTGTAGTGGGTATGAGGCCAATTCTGGCCCTTCTAAATCTCAGTCTAGCCTTCTGGAAGTCTCCTGGTAGACATGTCCCTTTCCCCATCAGAGTGGCTTTTTCCAGCATAGAAGTGCAGCCCCTGAGGCTTAGTTGTTGGCTGTAAGAGCTTTAAACTAAAATATTCTGGCATTTCCAGTGCCATGCTATTGTTCCCCCAAACACTAGACTATAGCCCTTGATTTTGGGCCTAAGGCCAGAGGAGGTCCCTGACCTTATGTTAGAGCCGTGATGGCAAACCTTGGCACTCCAGATGTTCTTGGACTTCAATTCCCAGAAGCCCAAGCTCCTGTGAATCCACACGAATGGGTTTACTACTGTGATTCACGTGGCCCGTGTCACCCTTATCGCTCCTGGAAGCAGAAGTAAAACATGCCTATAGCTCGCCATCACGGTGTTAGAGGGAATATTTTGTTCACAGTACCTTCTGAACTCTTGCAACCTTTTATTTGGGGAGAAAAATTATTTCATCTGGGAGATTAATTTCTAGTGGTTGTTCTGCTAGAAGCCGTCTCTTGTACTTTTTGTCCAAACAGCCTTGTTTATAGATTCTTCTAAAGAATGTGTAATTGAGCTATAACTCCCTCTGAAGTATACTTACTTGATTTTCTATTGCTTATAATTTCCCCCAATACTTTAAGAAAAGAAGATGGAAGTGCGCCTTTTCTGGAAATTGCATTAAGACTGTAAATGCTTTTTAAACTGTTCTTTCCCAAGACATAATATACTATTACATTTTAAGGGAAAAAACAGGACCAAAGTACATCTGCACCTTGCTGAACCGCCCAAGTTTGTTCTCCAGTATGAAATGGCAACTGTGATTTTATATACAATCTTATATAATTAACTTGTAAGTTAAAAGTAAAGGTCATCCTTGCTTGAAAGCCAATTGTATCCAACTCTAGAGTTTGGTGCTCATCTCTGTTTACAGCCAAGGAGCCAGTGCTGTCTACATCTGCAGGCATTTCCATGGACATGTGGCAGGCATGCCTTGACCCCAGAGCGCATGGAATGCTGTTTACCTTCCACTTGCTATTTCTTGCTTTCAAACTACTGTATAGTTTTATGGACTGTAGCCCATTCTTTCAGACACAGCAATGTCTATACTGGGGCAAACAGTTTTTAACTGCTCAGAATTAGTTTCCCTACATAGTTTATAGGTGTGTTTATTGTCTTTTGGCAATGTTTCTATATTTCAGTATCAGCATGGAAACTTGGTCAAGTCATGTGACAGATTTAATATGTGGAATGTTTGAATAAGAAATAATACAAATCTTGGCATAATTATACCCAGTGAGATTGGCTCAATAGAGATGTGCAAGAAATAACATTGGGAATGCTGCGTGCAATAAAAAATTGGTCTGCAGTGCAAATTTGATGCTATGAATAGCTTTGAGTATACAGCCATCAAGAGAGTCTGCAGGAATTTTTATGGGAGAAGTATTGCATTGTGATATGTAAGTATAATTTGAACACTTTGTATCACAACAAGATAATGTTTATGTAAATTAAAATAATACATTTAGGTTTCAAGAGAGGGAAAATAACATTTCTCCTTTTTTCTCTTGTGGACAACCATGACAACAACGGAGGTGGGTAATTTTAGACCCTGTTCTTAATCCCTCATCTTTAATGACTTGCTGTATCATCTTAGTCATGAAATATACATCTATTTTTCTCCTCCCTCACTTCACTTGCTATGCTGTGATTCACAACTGTTTCTATATGGCTGATATGTTCTAGCAAAGTAGAACAAAAGCTGAGTACTAGCAAAGTCTGATTTTAAAAAAAGGATATACACTGACTTCAGTCTTACATCTTTTTTATGTATTCTATGCTGGGTCAATATGGATGAAGAGGAAAAAGCAACAGAAGAAATATATTGTGTACATGCAGTTTCACATTCCAAATTCACTTAAACCGTCACACCATCACAAATAGAGAAGTAAAGGAACGTTTGCTTTTGTTTCCTTAATACTAAACACATTTAAGTAAAGGTAAAAGTCTCTCTTGCTTGAAAGCAAGTCATTCCAGACTCTAGGGGGCAGTGTTCATCTTTTTTTCCAGCCAAACAGCTAGTGTTGTCTGCATCTGCAGATGTTTCCATGGTCATGTGGCAGTCATGATGCATAGAATGTTACCTTTCCCACTGAAGCAGTACCTATTTATCTACTTGTAATTTCTTGCTTTTGAGTTGCTAGGTTGGCAGGAGCTGGGACAATGGGAGCTCACTCCGTTGCACAGGCACTTGGGTCTTGAATTACTGACCTGCCAACTTTTCAGTCATCAAGCTCAGCATCTTAACCCCTAAGCCCCTGCAGCTGTCAAAATACATTTACTCAGGCTTACATAGTATTTTGTTGTAGGAAGGCACAATGTATTTTTAAAAGGACAAATAATAAAACAGACATCTGTATCCATTTACATGCCTAGTCTGCAGACTCTTGTGGTTTGGAAAATAAGAACTGAGAAGCCAGAATGGATTTGTGCGACACTAACTGCTGGCACCTGTTCTGTTTGACACCATCTACTTGTCACTTGTTAGCCTCTGGTTAGCAGCAGGACCCTAGGCTTCAGTCTTAGTCGTACCACTATAATGTACTTCTGGAAATATGCAACATATAAATAAACAATGACTATGGCTGTACCTATAACTGAAGAGCTGTCATCACACATCACACATGACCATTTAATATGTCTCCACAGCTTGTCTGAGATGCTTCTATTACTTTAAAGGCTTTGATGATAGATCTGTATATTTTTTGACTTCTGTAGCACTTCCTAAATAGGGGTGGCTAACTTCTGGCCCTGCAGATGTCAGAGTACACCTATTTAATCCTGACCAGCAGAGATAATATGAAGATGGAAGTTGCAGTACATCAATAACTGGAGGGTTACAAATCAACCGCACCATTTAAATTATAATATACAATGTCCAGTTATGTGGGACTTGTCTACTTTTGAAACCAAGCTGCCATTTACAAAATTCTCAACCTTGCTGCAAAAGGTGGGTGTTGTATGTTACTCTTTGTTATGTGTAGTCCTCCATAGAGTTCCAGTGGAAGGTCCTTTCCCCCTGGATTAATGATTGATTCCACAAACTTTTGAGCCTCTACCTCTCTTCTGTGCCCTGTCTGTGTACATCAGTGTCCAACCACTGCCCATCATGCAGAAGGGCAGCTACAGCGTCTTATGGCACCATTGAGATTCATGTTCTTATCTTGCATATACCTCCGTGGCAAGTGGTTTGGGAAAGGCTTATTATCCCAAATAAAAATTGATCAATCTTTGTGGCTTTACTGCCAAGGGACCTTGTGGAATTGGGAGGTGGGCATGGGAGGAAGGGAAAGAGGCAGAGCAAAGTTGATGTGCAAATAAGCATCCTGAGTGACATTGATTTCATGTCAAAAACACAGAACACTAGGAATTCCTATGATACCATAGGCACAAAGCCTGTCCTTGTGACTTCATTCACAGGTTTTTTACTTCATCCCCCAGAGTTTTTTCCTCCCCCTTTCTGGGTTCCTTCCACAGCTAGTTTCTTCAGCAAAGAAGCTCCACAACAAGGCAGACATTTGGGAACCTGGAGAAACAATGCCAGAAACGAGCTGCTATCACAGCTAATGAAGCCATGCATACAGGGACAGGACACCTCAAACCTACACAAATTGAAAAATTATATCCTCTTGTTGGTATTACTCCATCTAAGATAAGAAGTAGCAGCAGATGCTGAGAGGGCTAAGCAAGAGAATGACCGTAGACATCTTCTGAATGGATATGGGCCTCAAGTCCATCAGCTCAGATCCAAGAAGAGTTTTATTGCAAGAACAAACACTCTTGAGGGTACACAAGAACAAAACCAAGTTAGAAGATGGAGGAAGGAGCTCACTGAACGAGGAGCAACATTAAAGGAGGGTATAGCTGAAGAACTCAATCTCCCCTATGTCACCTGAAGGACCCTGAATAGGCTGAGGGTCAGAGTCCCTAAATCAGTGATAGCAAACCTTTTAGAGACCGGGTGCCCAAACTGAAATCTCAAACCCACCTATTAATTGCAAAGTGTCCATACAAGCAACAGGGGAGAAACACTCCCATTGGGCTGCTGAGTAGAAGGGCAGGGTGAACTCTGTGCTGAGGGGAAGAAGGAAGAGCTCCCATTGGGCTGCTGGGCAGAGGGGTGGGGCAAACTGTGTGCAGGGGTGACTGAACGGGTGCCTACAGAGAGGGCTCCAAGTGCCATCTCTGGCACGTGTTTGCCACCACTGCCCTAAATGTAAGACCGACATGCTCAAGTGGGGGCTGCTGGCGGACAACAACACGCCGTGTGAATGTGGAGATCAGTGGTGGGATGTCAAAAATTTTACTACCCCACCATGATGTCATCACAGTGTGGGCGGAGCTAACATCATGATGTCATGACATTGTGGGCAGAGCCAAAGAATAAATAAATAATAAAATAATAAAATAAAATAAAAATAAGCACGCACGCACACCCACCCCCCTCAACCCACCCACACACCCAAAACATAAGGACAGCAAGGAGGTCAGCAAGGACGCCGTGCATACGCGCCAAGCACTGTAGACATGCATGCACACCAAGTGCTTGGCGCGCATGCACAGTGGGGGAACTAGTGAAAAGGTAAGCCCCGAAGGTGGTTCCTCCCAAAAGCTGCTGCCGGTTCTCTGGGACACTGGGAAAAGTTACTACCGGTTCTGGCGAACTGGTGAGAACCTGTTACATCCCATCACTGGTGGAGATACAGAACCCGGATCATTTGCTGGTCTGCCGATTAGTGCCAGAGATGTGTACCACTCAAAGCCAAGAAAGTGGCTTCGTTTTGACAATCCAGGGAGATTGTCAAAAAAGAAGATTTGCGGGTCTGCCGATGACTACCAGAAACGTGTACCGACGATTTCATTTTGGCCAACGCCAAGAGCGTGGATTCACTCTGGCAGTCCAAAGTTTGATCTGGACACGGAGGAAGAAGAAGAAGAAGAAGAAGAAGAAGAAGAAGATTTTTTTTTTTTTAGAAGGAAATTTTTTATTGATAAAATTCTTACTACAGAACCATCTGTCGAGGTGAACTACATAAACTTGTCATCACTTTCAAATACTTAGCTCAGTAAACATAGTGACATATATAGTGATTGTGGAAGAAGAAGAAGAAGAAGAAGAAGAAGAAGAAGAAGAAGAAATGCCTGGGAGAAGCAACAGACCAAGAAAACGCCAGCGGCTCCCGCCAGGCTCTTATAAGGCAAAAGAACGGATTGCCAAAAAAGAGAAGAGAGAGAGGAGAGGAGAGGAGGAGGGGGGGTGAGAAGAGTCCTGCTGCCTCGGATGGTAGGCGGGGCGCCCCTCTCCGGAAGGCTTCGTCCAATGGCGTGCGAGGGTTGAGCACCGAGGGGGGCGAAGGCGGCCAATGAGCAGCCAGGAAGGCGTAGTGTGTAAAGTGAGTGTGTGCGTCGGGAGAGAGTCTCTCGCGGCTCTTCTCTCGACCGCCGCCCCCCCCCCCCCGCCGCTCCGCCTATCCGGCGGCTGAGACGGACCCAGGCGCACTTGCCTTGCAAAGGCTTGGCAGCGGCGTTGGCGGAGGGAAGGCAGCCAGGGAGCGGCGGGAGTGCCCGGGCCAAGGGCCGATGGAAACGGCTGGCGTGTGCATGGAGGAAAGGGACGGGTCGCCTTCGCCGTAGCCGCTTCTTCCTCAATCCTCTCTTGGTGGGTGTCTTGTTTGTCTTTCCGTGCCTGGCCATGGGGAGGTGTGTGTGTGGGGCGAGAAGGCTGCCCGGGGTGGGGTGGCGCCAGTCCCACGGAGGTGGGAGGAGGACGAGGGCTTTCTGGGTGGGCGAAAGACTTGCAAAGCATCGGTGGGAGTTGGGGCGGGTGGTGGTGGTGAGAAAGGGGATCTCGTAAGTCTTTTTAGGAAAGCCACACGCAACCCCTCCTTTTGCTTCTGCGTCTCCCTGTGCGAGAGCATCTTGGAAGCGGAGAGACGGCGCGCCCTCTTTAATTTTAACTGGAAGGACTTCCCTATCGAGGGAAAACGGTGTCTGGCAGGAGCCTCTTCCCCTTCGCTTCCCTTCTTCTTCAGGGTCCAGGCAGATGAAAAGACAAGAGAGGGGTCTCTGTAGGGGAATAGCAATTAGCAGTTGCACTTACATACCGCCCCCATAACGCTGAGTCCACTCTCTGGGCGGTTCACAAGGTAATTCGCATTCTGCCCCAAACATGCTGGGTACTCATTTTACCGACCTCGTAAGGATGGAAGGCTGAGTCGACCTTGGATCGAACTCACAACGCTTTGGCTGCAGTACAGCGGTCTCACCACTGCGCCACCAGGGTTCTTAGAATCCTCCGTGGCTGGGAAGGGCAGGAGAGGGGTGGGTGGGTGGGGGTGCAGTGGGTAAGAATAATTCGCCGCCTTTCCAGCACAGATCTCGTCCCTCTTGCTTGCAATGGTATCCTTCCCGCACTGTTACTCCACATCCCCTTAAAAAAAATCTGCTAAACTAATTGTTGGGTCAGGGGCTTTTGGGGATGGGTGGGGAGTGGGTAGGGCACGGGAGTAGGTAGGATCTGTGGGACTGGTGATACCATTTGGTTAAATTTGGTTAAAAGGTTTAACCTTTTTAAATTTGTTAGATCTTTGTAAATTCATGGTTTAATTTTTTTAATTGATTTTTTAAAGTAATTTCGAACCTCAAGGTTTTAATTTATGAATTTTCTGTAAGCCGCCTAGAGTCAGGTTCGCCTGATTGGGGCGGGATAATAAATCTAAATAAATAAATAAATAAATAAATATCTGTTTTAAATTTTGCATGCGACTTTTAAAACAAACCCAGGGGTTGCTGGCAGCACTTCTGGCTCTTCGAATGTGTATTTTTATGCCATTAGTTTTAAAGGAAGTAGGAACTGATGGGTTCCCCCCCCCCCTTTTCGATCTGAAAGGATACTGAAGTAGTTGCAAGAGTTAGAATGTACTATTCAAAAATTATTTCGTGGCAGTGTGATTGTTAAGTATAGAAGATGGCAAGTAAATCAGAATTTTGTTTGTTTGTTATTTTCCCCTGAAGTCTGGTGCTGCTACCATTTTATATTCCCCCCCCCCCCACACACAGTTAGATAATAAGTACTGATTCATTAAAAAACCTTTTCCCTTTGTTAATGTCTTGGCATTCTATTTCTTGGCATACGTTTAAGTGTAATATAGATTGTATCTTTGTAATTTTATAGAAGAAATTGCTATTCCTTTATGATTTATTGTTCAGCTCTCATTTGAAGGATTTTCCATTTGTAACTGGTAGCTAGTTCACAGTTTGTCTCTGATAAGACTCTGAAGTTGACAACTATAATGTTATGTATTTTATGCAGGTTTTTTTTTGTAAACTACGTATATAGATATCAGCAGATAACATTGGTTTCTTCCAGATTGTTACTCTCTCTCAGACTGATTGTTTGCTTGTAAAATATTGCTCGGATACATTTGAATTATTGTAACAAAGAGTTTGCTATGGAGAATGGTCCTTTAAATTCTTTTACCAATTCTTAAGTGTAGTTTCACTGCTAACTGTGAACACTAGATGGCTTCCTTGTATCATCAACTTGAACTATCCTTGAACTTCACCAGGTTGATTTCTACATTACAGTATTTTTAAGTGCTGGTACCTTAATTTGTTTCATAGTGAATGGAGCTAAAACAAATCTAAGCTATTTCCTTCTTGGTAATTTTGTTTTAATATTTTGTTTACAGATTTGCTTTCCTGTTTGACATTCCTATACCTCTGTGGTAAACAGATAATCAGGAAAAATGTTTTAACTTTTTTTTAAAAAGACAGCTACTTTTGAATTGGATCCATATGTCTTTATCTACATAGGATGGGTACAGATACACTGGGGTAGTGTCACATACTGTTTGAATTAATTTAATTGCTTAATGAATAATAAAAGGCTTGCTACTGCAAGCTGTTTGGTGAGTTTTGGTTTTGCTGGGTGAAATGATGATTTTGCTAATACAAAAAGTAAACATAGGCAGCTGTTTAGGAAGTGTGTGTACTGAGGAAAAGAGCAGATTTTTTCCTTTTTATTTCTTGTACTAGGTGACTGTGTCGGTTATGTAGGAACATCTAATCTGTGTTTCTGTGAGCGCCATCTGAAGTAGAGTTTTGGGTTCATTAAGATGTGCTGTGGTTGTAATTTTACTTTTCCTGAACTTATGTCCTGGAAAACGAAAACATTTCTCTCATAATATTAGTATCCAAGAAGTGACATTATAATAAACAGGTTAAAAAATTGCTGTTGCTATATTTAGACTGACATAGACCTAACCATAGCTTCGTGTGTTTCATCAATACTACAGGATCCTTTGGAATGCAGTACTGTATATTTTTCTGTGTGCTTCTTTGTGAAATCCCCTTGCTGTTGGAAGGCATGAGATGGAAATTCAAATAAATTGTTGTTTTGCTGTCTGTGCAATTTGATAAAAACCATGGATATTTAAACCTTGACAAAGCTTCAAAACAACTGACTTGTGTATAATGGTTATATACAATATGAGCAAAATCTTGTCTGACTTGTGTTTGCTCTCTTGAGTTGACTCGTGCTGTTCTGAACATGAAAAAGAAGCTGGATTGAGATAGTGTATTGTAGCTATTTTGGTATCACTTTGCAGGTGTTTTCAGGCAGAAATGAACTTTCTTATTTAAAAAAACACCAACAATTTTGATCATCTGTTCCTTCTGAGATGTTGATCCAAAAAATATCAGTTTCTATGAATGTCTTGTTTTTTCTTTTGTGTCCCGATCAAACCCTGGACTGATAAAATGAAGCCACTTTCTTGGCTTTGTCATTGGCCAAACTTAAGTCCTCATTGGTGTATGTTTCTGGCAGCAATTGGCAGACCAGTAAATGAGCTGGATTCTGAATCTCTCCACATTCACACAGTGTGTTGTTATCCGCCAGCAACCTCCATTTGACCATGTTGGTCTTACATTTAGGGATTCCAGCCCTCAGCCTATTGTGGGTCTTCCAAGTGTCGTAGGGTAGGTTGAGTTCCTCAGCTATATCCTCCTTTAATGTTGTTCTTTGTCCACTGAGCTCCTCCCTCCATCTTCTAATTTGATTTTGTTCTTGTGTACCCTTAAAAGTGTTTGTTCTTACAATAAAGCTCTTCCTGGGTCTGAGCTGGTGGACTTGCAGTTAGTTTCATTTGGATAGACTCTGGAGACTACAGAGCATGCTTACTAGAAAGTAAATTCCCCTGGCCAAAGTGAGTTATTTCTGGGTAAATATGCATAGTACTAGGCTTAATGACTTTCAAGATGGTTGCTCAAGCTGATATGAGTAGATACTTTTTTATTGGTTTATTTGTATGGGTTTGACCATAAATTGCTTGCTAGTAATAGTTTTCCTTGTAGTTTGATCCTTCTTACACATGGCTGAACAGTATTTCAAAACACGTCTGCCTTGAAATGATTTTAAAAATAAAATGCGCAAGATGTAAATGGCTAATGCTGCTTTTGCTTGTTGTTATTCACATTAGTCCATTACTCCTTGGAATGATAGAAACATTGACAGCTCAAAATGAAATTACTGTACCTTGCTTGCTGTCAACTTTCTCTGAGAGACCTGTTCTCAATTGCATGCTGTCAAGTCAATTCTGAGATGGCACTAAATACATAAGTACGTACCTGTTTTTTGAAAATTTTTGACAAATTTTACACTTTGAAGACTGAATATATACACAAATATCCCTTCCAAAATGTAATCAATTCAACTAACTGTTAATTTTTAAAATTAGCTAATAGATGGCATGACAGAGCATTGTGTGATATTCAAGAATGTCACCTTGGTAGACATGATGATGATTGCTGATGATAATGCCAACTCAATTCTGAGATATGGGAAAACTTTTTAGGCATTTCTAGGTAAAGAATACACAGAAGTGGTTTACTATTCTCTTCTTCTGGAGGTGCCCTGGGACTGTGCAACTTGCTCATGGCTGCACAGGCCAGCTTTCTTCTCATGTAGCACAGTCAAGAAGTGACCTCCAGCCTCTGTCTTCACAGCCAGATACCTATTCGTAGACCACACTAGGCCCTGAAGTGATGACTTTCAGTCATGAAAAATAATAATAATGAAAACGCATATTGCCTGGACGGGCAGATTTTTCTCGATGAGAAGGAAAGTCATTAATGCAAAAACTGCTGCTTGTGGAGGGGACCACAAGAAGAAATAAGACTTTTTTTTATGCTTTCGTGTTTTAAATTTAAGATGTGGGCTTTAATGTAGCCTTGAAGGAGTCACAAAAATATTCTTGGTATGTTGCATATTGCACATTCTTGACATGTAGTGATTGCATGAAGCAATTTCCCACTTCATTCACAGAGAGCACAACATGTCTTTTCAAAGATGATGCATTCTGTGATACCTGCATATACCATTAAAAACCCACCAAAAATAAAGGATAATTCATGATTGATATCTGTTGTGTAGCTCTGCTGGCAGAAGAGAGGTGGTTTAAATTGCATCATTAAACTCCCACTAATTAATGAGTTTATGCTTGGATTCCTGATTGTGCATTATGATGCATGGTCAGAATCCTGTGTATGGAGTTAGCCATTTGCCACAGACTTATGCCATTTCACTTTTGTTGGCATAACTGTCTAACAGGATTTTTGCCAGTTTTTACTCATATAAAGTATCAATTTATTATCTCTTCTTGGTTAATTTTTCTTCTGTTTGATAAAAACATTTTGAACTATTTTATTTTACATAACAAACAGCAAGAATATTTAGTTGCTGGCCAGGTTACCCTGCTATGATAACAGAGTAGACCATACTCCCAGCAACTCAATGCCTATGGTCAGATGGCAGTTAACTAACCTGACCACCCTGAAGACTATGGCCTTGGGTGGCAAAGTCCACAGGGAAGGGTGATGGTCCCCAAGTGAATTAAATGCAAACAAATAAAATAAATAAATAAATAAATAAATAAATAAATTTGAAGGGCAGAAGCTTCATCAATACTGGCTTGGGGCTGATGAGGACCTTGTATGTCAAAAGGGCTGAGGACCAGAAAGTGACTCGTGGAACTGGATCAGTGGTATGGGTGTCGTACTGTGATGTGGAAGATTTCTCCCAGGACAGTTATCATGGCTGAAAGTGAAATAAACATGGCCCTCATCCCCCTGGCAGCCCTTCAGTGGGCAGAAGGTGCTAAGAATCTCTGGGTTAGCCATAAAAGTTTGTACTTAGAACGTTAGGAGTATTTATGAAAAAGGAAAGATTTATAATGGAAATGAGGAGACTGGATGTTGATATAATGGGAATAAGTGAGACCAGGTAGCCAGTAGTGGGCCAATGATGTGTGTTGGAGTACATGGTCCATTACTCAAAACAATGAAAAACATCACTGGAATAGAGTTGGGGTGATCCTGAGCAAAGCAATAAAGAACACAGTGCATTTTCAGATAGAATCATTATGATTAAACTTAAAGGCAACCTTTCAACATGAATGTCATACAAGACTATGCACCAACTGCAGACAAATTGAATGAAGAGATAAAGGAGTTTTATGATCAACTCAAAACTGTGTTGAAGTATACAAAAAGAAATAAAGTTACTGTGATTATTGGAGCATTAATGCTAAAGTTGGCCAGGGTAATGAGAATGACATAGCTGGACCATATAGCCTTGGAAAAAGGAATGAGAGGGAAATCAACTCATATAGTTCTGCAGAGAAGAAGATCTAGTAATCGCCAACACATGGTTTAAGATGTCACCCAGATGACTTTGCACTTTGAAGTCCCCTGCCAATAGCCCAAATAATATTTTCAGAAATGAAATAGACTTTGCTCTTTTAAACAAAAGGTTTCGTAACAGCATCTTGTCAGCAAAGACCTATCCTGGTGCAGATATTTGATCAGATCATAACCCGCTAATACATCTCCACCTAAAATTGGGTAAAAGTGTAACTAAAACAATGAAAACTGGTTTTGATGTCAATGTCCTTAAGGACAAAGAATGTAGAACAGTAGTGAAAGAGACAGTTAGAGAGGCGTTAGACAAAATGAGAAAACATCAAGGGAGAAGATGGATATAATAGAAATGGGGGATAAATAAAAGAAATAATCCAGAAAGTTAGATAGAAACATGTTTGCAGACAAAAGCCAAACCATAAGAATAAGAAATGGATGATAGATGACATACACAATTTAATGGGAATAAGAAGGACATATAAGAATCAGGATAAGAAAACATATAATGATCTACAGAGGATGATCAGGCGCAAACTAAGAGCTGCGAAATAAACATATGGCTTACAGATGCGCTGCGATAGAGGAATACCAAAATAGGCACAATTTTTTCAACATACATAAAAAGATCAGGGAAGTTACTGGCAGAAGACAACAGAAGACACATGCATTGTTAAAGGAGAATGATGGGAACCTTGTGGTGGAAATAAAGGATAAGATCAATGTATGGAAAGAATACATAGGAGAGCTGTTTAGTGATGAAAGAAGTGAACAGCCTTTCATAAATGGCAATACTGGACCACCAGTTCCGGAGAGTGTGGATGTAAGAGCTTTGCAAAGATCCAAAGATGGGAAAACAAGAAGGCCAGATGACATCCCAGGAGAAATGCTGAAACTTCTGTGCAAAGTTAACATCAAAGAGTGATGGACCTTTTAAACACCATTTATGACACAGGGATCCTTCCAAGTGATTGGTTGCTATCAACCTTTGTTACATTGCCGAAGAAACCAAACACGATGTCCTGTGAGGAATACAGAACAACTAGCTTCATGAGTCATATTCTTAAGGTCTTTTTGAAAATCATCCACAGTAGAATGTATAAGAAGTGTGAAGAAAACACAGGTGAAATGCAGTTTGGCTTCCGGAATCCTATAGGTACCAGAGAGGCACTGTTTATGATGCAGGTCCTCATACTAAGATATAGAGACCTGAGATCTGATGTCCCAGCATGAGAAAATGATCACAGCACTGAAGGAAATTGGATGTAGATGATAAGGATATCAGAATAATCACTAACCTTTATTGAAACCAGACAGCTCAAGTCAGAGTTGAAGGTCAGCTGACAGTGGAGGTTCAAATTTGCGACAAGGTTGTGTGTTGTCCCTGACACTCTTTAATATATATTCAAAGAGTATTTTTTCAGAAGCACTATCAGATACAGTATAAACATTGGCATTAACATGAATGGGGAATACAGTACATGAATAACATCTGATATGCTCATGACACAGTGTTTCTGGCCACAAACCTTGCAGATCTTCATTTGATGCTGGATCAAGATAGATCTTCAAGTGCAGAATATGGTTTGGATCTCATCACCAAGAAGACTAAATATCTTGCTATAAATTGAGTACCAACTCATGGAAAGCTAATGGCAGGAACACAAGAAATCGAAAGAGAAGATAAAACTCTATTTGAGGAATGTGTTAAATGAAAATTGGGATCTTGAGGTAGAGATTAAAATGAGAACATAAAAAGCAAGATCTACCTTCGTAAAAATTATATATTTGTTATGTAGTAGAGATCTAACTCACTACGAAGATCTGAATAGTGAGATGTTACATAACGTATTTCTAGCGTTACTAGATGGAGTTGAAGCTTGGACATTGACTAAAGCATCTGAAAAGAAAATGGAAACTTTTGAAATGTGCATCTACAGATTGCTTGTAAGGATATCATGGGTTGACAATGTGACTAATGCAGAAGTGTTGTGTCACAGGTGGTGGAGGGACCACTCCGAGCCCCGACCACTCCAAGTTCCCACCACTTCCCCCACTGCTGGCAGTGGGACCACCGGTCCAGCCTCTCAGCAGTCTGAGGGGGCATGAACCAGTCCCTGGTTTAAAAAGGTTGAGGATCCCTGACATAAAGTGTAGAATACTCCAACTCACTATGCAAGGGAAGATCTCTGGGAAGAGAGGCCCTGAGTGTATATGGATTTTGTGGCTAAAGAACCTGAGAGACTGGTGTGGTATGTCCTTAGAAGAACTGTTCTAAGGAGTGAAGAACAGGAAGACTATCACCATGATGATAGCCAATATCTGGTACAGATATGGCACTTGAAAAAGAAGTTAGCTCTTGAATATAATGAACACAACAAATTGGATGCTGCTATCTGTAACAACTTTGGAAGACGAATCCTGCCTCTGGAGTTTCATATCGCTTTGGAAGGAGTGTTTTAGAGCAAGAAGGACAGGAAAAGTCTGTTCAAAGAACTTCAGAATAATTCTGGATTGGTTTCTGGACTCAGTAATGGGTTAGATGAGAGCCTGTAAAGTGAAATTGAGTCCTGGTAAGACAGGGTCAGTGTGATTGAGGAGTTCCCAAGTGTGGGAGACAGGCTTATTACCTGGTCTGGATGTGGTAGTGGTTCCTCAGAAAAGACAGATCTCTAAGTTTATTTCTACGTCCATCTTTGTCATTAGAGGTTAAGATGGCCATGGTAGTGATTGCCTTTCTTGGATAGAACTTGGCCTGGGTGATACAAGTACCAGAAACCTCTAAATTGGTTTACTGCAGTGTGTTCTGTGTGAAGCTGCCTTTCAGCCTGGTCTGGAAGCAGAAGTCAGAGCAAATTGTGATGCTTCCATCATTGGGTGTAGCATCCATACCTGTCCATTGTGTGATTTTCCTGGTTGTAATTAAGAAATATAGAAATAATGAAGAGCAACATACAGCATATTCTTAGAAATAATTATAAAGATGTTGAATCATTGGTTTCACCTTTCTATTTGTAGGTTGATTTTATTACCAGATCATTGGCCTTAGCTCTGATGTTCTATATCTTGTTGTGAATAACTTTTAAATAAAGTGGTGTAAAAATGCTTCTACTAAAATATTACTGCAATCAGTTGCTTTTGTTACAAATAAGGCTTTGGAATCCTTCTAATGTAATGAAATCGGCTTTGTGTTGATCTTTCCATTGCACATATTCCTGATGTCTTGATTTGATGAATTTAGAATTTTGCCAGTGTTTGCATTTTATTTTGATATTTATGTTTAAGCATCTTTCAGATGTATTATAAAAATTCATGAATAAGCCAAATAAGTAGATAAGCCCACTCCTGTCAATCACAGCCAGTGTGGTTACTGGGGAAGAAGGGATAAGATTTGTCACTCAGCAACATCTGGAGGTAGACAGGTTTCCCATCTATGCTGTAAGCTTCCTCTGTTAGAAATAATGTGTGCTGATACGTGTGCTTTTGTTCAGAGAAAGAGAGAGGGTAGTTGTTGTGATGTTAATGAATTTGCATTGTTGCTTAAACTAGTATATATTCATTCAGCTTTTGAAGAACTGGACAATGACAATTGCAGAAGGGTTGCACTGTGGAAGGAATTGTGTAAAAACTAATGTGATAGGATGAATATATTAACTTGAAAGAAGGATACAGTACTAGTAGAAACTAAACCCTGAAAACAGACTCCTCAAACATATGCATGGATTGGAAGGAGAAATAACTGATAAAGTCAAAGCTTTCCACATAAAAGCTGAAACTTAAATACATTACTGTATTAATATTCATACTGTGGACTAAAATAGAGACATGACATTTGACCCATTTTTATCAACAAGTTAAGAAAAAGCTATTAGATTTGGTAAGATCTTTATATTGACATCCTTCTCTTAAAGATAAGTTGATTATTATACCCATTGCCAAACTTTAAATATATTTGGATATGCAAACAAACATTTTAGTTAGAGACAATGCTATGGGAATCATGACATTGTGGTCTTTTTCCATTCCCATTCATTGTACAGCTGTACTCTCACCATAACCTTGATATAGACAGTGTTATTTTGTGAGTAAATTGTATTATTGGCATGATTAGTTTGATTTCATGATTGGACATGGTTAATTTGATTTCATAATTACATTGAAAACCCATTCAGCTTTATGATGAACTATTGTGCTAATTTGTATATTGGATTGTTAAAAACAAACAAAACTAACACTAAAATCTGCTTGTTTCCCCAGAAGCAGGATAGAATCTCCCTTTAATTATATTTTAATGTCAATATATCATGTAAGAAGTTTCGGGAGGCATATACTCTACAGTAATTGGATTGCAAAATGAGATTTTGTTTTGAAAAAAGGGACAGAATGTCATATTATGGCCGTGTCTCAGTTTTTTATTAAAAGTTTAGGCACATCATTATTCTTCCCTAACTATCAAAGGATACAATTCTAGCATCTGACTCAATATTTGATGCCATAAAGTTGCCAATAAGGCCTGAGCACATAGTTACTTCTTCTTCTTCCATGTCTAAGCCAGAAGTGAAACTGCCAAAATGAACCCACCTTTTAGTGAGTTTATTTTGCAGTTCTTTTCAACTGATCTAGTGTGAGAAAGATTAGCCGGCAACACAAGGTTGCCATTACCAGGGTACACTCAATTGTGGATTAAAAATACCTCAATTTTCAAGGAGGCTCTTTCTCCATACCCCACATAGTCACTGATCTTATAGTGTAGCTCATTCCATCTTGCTCATGCCACCAGAAGTAGAAATGGACGCGCTTACATCAGCCGTAAACATGGCCACGCATATATGAATGCACCTGCGACTGTTGTAAATACAGAAGTGGCCGCATTTACGACAGCTGTAAATGCGTCCACTTCAGAGGGCGTGGTCTGGCCTGCTCAGCTGTCTGTGGGGCATGGTCAGACCCATGGCATAAAAAGCTTGGGAACCCCTGGTGTAACCAGTACTGTTAACCAGGGCTGAATAATGACAGGCTGTTGTTATTGTTGCATTATTTAGTTTATTCCATAAATGAGAAGAACACAGCATAGTTTTTTTTAGCCCTGGAAATATTTTATGGAACATTTTTCATATCCACAGATTTTAGAACATCTGATTTTCAGTTCAGCTCTGTTTATCAAGAAACAATATCTGCCTTTGAGCATCAGAAGAATTCTACAGTGTAGCGTCTGTTTAATTTCTGTAAAGGCAGAAGCCCCCATATTGACAAAATTAATCATCATTAAAGTTGTGATCCTGCAAAGATTAGCATTGAAGTAAATGTTCTTGAGCTTAGTGGACTTTTTATTAAATAAACATATATGTAATTACACAATAGGTCACAGTTAACTGGGAAAAAGCTGTGTTGAATCCATTAAGAAATTACTTTTAAGTAAATATACATAGGAATGGGATATACATCAAATAGAAGCTAATGGCACGAGTTATTTACTACTAAAGTTTATTGCTGTAAATCGGATTTTAGCTAGACTGGAGGCTGTTTTCCTGATGACAAAGATTAAATTAAAGCTAAAAAACCAGTGAACTTTCTCATCCCTTTTGATTTCTCTTTTACTCATAGTGCAGTTGTGTGGTACTACAACTGCCAAAATTCATGATAGCTGTTTCCTTCTTTGTGTGTGTGCATGTTGTGTGCACATGGAGAGTTGGGCACAAATCTGTGTGCTTTTATTTAGGCATAGATCATGGAAGACTACAGTGTTTTTCCTTAATTACATTTTATATTATCCTTAGTTTTGTAATTATAACTATCTAAAGCTTATTTTTCATCAGCTGCTCATACCTAAGTTTGTATTGTCATGTATGATTGCCTGGTCCTGGGAAATCTTGCTCTGGACTGGCTCTCTGATGTTAATTTTTCCACAATCTAGGCCAGTGTTGGCAAACCTATGGCACGTAGAGCCCTTTCTGTGGGAACGTGCGCCATCATGGGCAAACCCCGTCCCACCCTGCTGGCACCAATGACAGTGCCACTTCCTCACCCACCCCTCTACCTCCACCAATGGGGAGGCAAGAGGGGATGCTGAAATCCTGTCTAGGAGGTGGTGGGTGCTTGTGTGTGCACATAACCACATGACATCCCCAGAAGGCATGCTGGTGATGTCACATGGGTACATGCACACGCACGGTCCTGGTTTTCAATGCATTCCTATGGGAAACTGCAGTTTGCTTTAAGGAAAAATTTCTACAAGGGGCTCACTGTACATTGTCATTTATTTGGTATTCTCATTGAAAGAGAACGCTTGGTTGCTCTGCCCTGTCCAGTAGGCAGTTCTCTGTCCAAGCTCTTCATTTCCAACTGTTTATGAAAACATCTGTGTAATTCCATGAAATGTCTCTCTAGCTTTTGGTTATTTTCATATTCTTTCTTCATCCAAAGCATGTATGCATGTAATACACTTTGGTTTGTAAACCTATGGTTGCAGACTATTGAATTAAATAGTAAGGTAAAAATGTTTCATAACTTAACTGATATAAATGAAACAGGTGGCACAAGACATCAAAAAATATGCAACAATAATTTTTAAACAGCTAATTATTTAATTTATGATTACTGCAGTTTGTTATGTACATAAAGTTGTGCAGGGTATTCAGATTTATCTGTACAACTTAAGGATAATAGTGCAATCTTTTTATCTTACTTTGTTCCTCCTGCTATTGAATAAGTTTTAAACTTTTTAATTATTCTTCTGGTACAATTTGCATTGTGCCTCTCCAGAAAAAACAACAACACAACAGTACATTATTTGCTTCATGTATGATAGGAAATAAACCAGTTTTTTTTGCCACATGGAGTATGTGTAGTTGTGTTTCCTGTCTGTAAACAAAAGCAATCAGTCAAAAGAATGGAAAATTGTTTATTTACAGGATGCTTGCTGTATGAACGGAAGGAAAGGTTGTTTTATTTAGATCAACTTATTGTGTTGAGGTAGTGTTGCTGTCTAAACTGATTGTGGAAGTTTAGACAATTTTTAGATGTAGAATAGGTACATCTGTTTTGGGCCCTAAGAACTTGTTACTAATTGGCATTAACATTTCAGCTTTCATAGGGAAATGGAAATAAATGTTCCACCAAATCATTGGGAACAGATTTTTTTTAAATGCTTTGGTATTTTCCAGAAAAATATTTATTTTTGCTTTGAAATATTTTCTGCAGCAGCCAGTACCTTCCCACCAGAAGTAGAATGAATACTGATGGGTCCTTTTTTCATTTTTCTTATGACAGGTGAGGTTTTTTTGGGCAGGGTTTTGGTAAGCTCCTATTGGTCTAACAAGCTCCTTCCTCTGTAACCTCTCAGCACTGCTTTACTGTTTTTCTAGTCCATCTCTCCACAGCAAGGCACTCTGGAAGTGCCATCTCAAGCTACTCATCTTCCCCCTCAGTGTTGGAGAGGTTTTGATTACTCTTCTATTAATCTTCATGTCAAGCTTTCCACTTGATATGTTGTGTCATTTTCTCCCCATTGAAGTGATCAGGGTTATTCTGAGGGAAGAAAAATTTGTATATTCTCCATGTAACAATTCTTTCTATGTTTAGGTTTGCCAGTTTTCAGTTCTCCAAATCTGGGCACCCTAATTTATGCATATGCACCTTATAAATAATTGCACACTGTCAATGCTGACTTATTCTGACACTTTTCCAAGGGGGAATCAATTACAAATCAAATACTTTATTATAATTAAGAAAATAGCTTTCTTTGTAATATTTTATTTTATACACATACACCCATGCACATATACACAGATTGCTAATCCAATATGGTATCTTCATCTGAATGCCTGTCCAAATTAACTGTAATTTGTTTCATTGCCATGGACCATGCTGTAGTAAGAAATGAAACTCATATCAGAGCTTGAAAATTACTTTTTGGATTATACCAGCCTAAATCAGAATGGCCACTCATGACGTGGTATTGGATTTTTTTGCTGAAATCTAGTTTTGATAAGTCACAGTTAGACTAGGTCAATTGAAACAGTGGAGATTTGATGAGTCATCTCCTCGACACATATAGTTAATTCCATGGGCCTACTCTAAGTAAATTACTACTAGATTTCAGCCTTTGAGCTATAATCCTAAAGTGTGACTTTGCCAATTTCTGTTTCCTAGCAAGTACAGGTAAATCAGTTTGCTGTGCACATTTGCTGGAATGTAAGACATTTAAACATGTGTTTATTTGCTGACAAGATTTATTTATTTATTTATTTATTTATTTATTTAAATTTCTATACCGCCCGCCTCACTGAAGGCGACCCAGGGCGGTTTAACACATCCTAAAACACATAAAAAGGCTAAAATTCTAAAAGTTCTCAAAAACCCACAGTTAAAACCAATTAAAACTACAACTAAAACATTATATGATTTAAAACTTAAGAACTTAAGGAAGCAGGGGAGGAGGTCAGACCAGCCAGCAGGCTGAGGTCATTGTGCCTCCAGTACCCCAGACCTGACCTGCCAGCCAGGTTTTTACACCCTTCTGGAAGGGCAGCAGCTCTGCCTGGAGGTGGAGCTCAGTTGGCAGGAGGTTCCACAGGGCCGGAGCAGATGCAGAGAAGGCCCTCTTTTGAGTGCTAGAGAGATGTGCCTCTCTAGCTGATGGTACAACCAGAGAGCCTCTCCGGTCTGCTCTAGTGGGATGGGCAGATGTCGTTGGGACGATTCGGTCTCTTAGGTGTCCTGGCCCACTACCATATAGGGCTTATAGCAACCTTAATATGGTTTCCAAGGTATGTGAGATATTTAAGAAGTAATTTTACCATTGCCACTCAGTAATTTACCATGACCAAATGGGGCTTTAATGTGGGCCCCTGTATCCTAATCCTTTATTACATATACATTTAATTTGTTGTTATTTACTATCAATCCATTGCTGACTCATGGCAACCCTATGAATAAGAGCTCTCAAATATGTCCTGTCCTCAACAACCTTGCTCAGTTCCTGCAAACTCAAGTCTGTGACTTCCTAGAGTCAATCCATTGCAATTTTGTCTTCCTCTTTACTTGCTGTGTTCCACCTTTCCCAACATTATTGTCTTTTCCAGAGCACCTTGCCTTCTCATGAGGTGCTCAAAGTAGGACAGCCTCAACTTCTCCAGTTTTGCCTTCAGAAACAGTCTAGGCTTGATTTGCTCTAGGTAGGGCCCTTTTGCTTGTCTTTCTGGCAGCCCACAAAGCTCTCCTCCAGACCATATTTCAAATGAATTTTTTTTGCCATTAGCCTTTATTGTCTTGCATCCATATCCATACATATTTCTTAGAAACACAATAGTGTGAGTTGTTCTCCATGAAACATTCTTATACAGTGGAACCTTGGTTAACAAATGGCTCAGTTATCATAAAAATCACCTAACAAAAGGAAATCCATAGAAAAGAGTGGCTCAGTTTACGGATTTCTCCCCAGAACGGATTAATTGGTTTTAAATGCATTCTTATGGGAAACTGTGTTTTGGTTAATGTACAGTAAAACCCTGGGTGATGGAATTAATCTGTTCTGAGGGGTTTTCCTTATAGCAGTTTTTCTGTGAAGCGAAGGACAGTTTCCCATAGGAATGTATTGAAAACAAAACAAAACATTCTGGAGATTAGAAAAGAGCCAACAAAAAGAAAGAAAGAAAACAGCGAACAATTTAAAAGTGCTCCTTTGAACGAGTTTGGAACACTCTCTCTCTCTCTCTCTCTCTCTGTGTGTGTGTAAAACTCACATTTGTACCGCTGCCCCAGCATTAAAAATTTTAAAATTAAAAACTTTAAAATTATTTAAAATTCCCTCCAATGCTCCATCACAAGATTTTTCAAAAGCTGACAGCCTAGGCAATACTTAAACAGAAGTTCCTGGTGGACAGTGGTCCATGGGGTCGCAAAGGGTCGGGATCAACTGTGCGACTGAACAACAAAAACAATACAGTAATACCTCGGCTAACGTTTACCTCGGATAACGCTAAAATCGCATAATGTTAAGTAATCTGGGGAGGAGAATTGGATCGAAAAGCGTTAAGGTCCTATGGGATGGATCGGATAACAACCGCTAAAGCCTATGCAGTTACAATGTATCTCTATGGGGCTTTAACGTTATCCTATTCATCCCATAGGATTTTAATGTGCATCGGATAACACTAAAAATCGGATAACACCAAGACTTGTGGAACCAAGTCTTAGCGTTATCTGAGGTATTACTGTACTTAAACAAGCCAGCCCAGGATGGCTATGGCCCCAGCTAACCCACACACCTGCTGCATAAGCCAGGTCTTGAGGCTCTTGCGAAAGGATAAAAATTCATCCTTCTTGTGCTAGAGAGGCGAGCCTCTTTAGCAGATGGAACTATCAGAGAGCCCTTCTGGTCTCCTCTAGTGCGATGGGTAGATGTCCTTGGGGTGCAGTATATATATTGCATTTCAGTGAGCTATGGAGCTGATATTTTTTATTTTCATTGCATATTCATCACATTTTTGACATTGTCACCTAGTGGCCAGCCCTGGTAATTGCAGGAAAAGTGCTGCAAATCACCTGATGAGGGGTGGGGTGGGGGAATTTCTGGCACTTCCTGGTTGTGTTGACAGCTTCTGCTGGAGCCAAATATGATCAAAAATTCCAAAGCTGGAGCAGAAATGCTCCAAACACCCTCCCAATACTGTGCAAAGCACCTCCCCCCAAAAAACTGTCCTTAAGGGTATACCCGATTGGGGCGGGATAATAAATGTGAACAATAAATAAATAAATAAAAATAAATTCCCCTGTAAATTGGGATGTGATTTCCTCACAATTCCTTCTTTAAGTTGAGTTTTCTTTTATCCAAGTTATCTGTAACCTGGGGTTTTACTCTATTTTGGTTTTCAGTGCATTCCTATGGGAAATCGCATTCAGTGCATTCCTATGGGAAATTCAATTAAAGTAATTTTCGCTGTAAGAAATGTCCCAGATAATGCATTAATCACGTTAACTGAAGTTCCACTGTACTTAATGACCATTCCTAATTCTTTCATTCATACTCTTCCAAATCTCAGCCTTCTGATATCTTGGCTGAAGTCCTTATTTGGCTTGATGATTGAAAACAACATTCCACAATCTCAGTTTCTTCTTTCTTGTCAATCCAGCAGTATAACAATCAGCAAGGGAGAAAAAACAATTACTCTTTCCTTGCACCTCTGTAGAGGGGCAAGGAAAGTGTAAAATGAAGATATTTAGTATGCTGATGAGGCTCATTAGGCCAATTGTGTTGCTTCCTATATTCAAGCAGTCAAAATTATTACCTCTTTTTAGAAAGATTATTTTTTAAAAAATTGTACCAACTTGAAAGGCATTGCAAGGTGGTGTTAAGTAAATAAACCATTAAAGTTATTGCTCCATGCTTTTATATGGTTGCAGATAGAATTCCCCAATTTTTAATATGCATTTCTTAATTGACTTATTGTTCCAGTCTTACAGTTATTAAAGGGAAGATTCAGAATTGTGGGAGGTTTTTAAAAGGGACAGAATATAGTCACTTGGTTTTAACGGATGAGGCAATTTTTAGTACTTGTTAAAAACTGTAGTGTGGCATGTCACTTTCATAAAAAGCATACACGTACAGTAGCTCAAGTCAATAAGATGCTGACTGGGAGGTGGAAGGTCAGCAGTTCGATTCCCGAGTACTGCAGGTCGGAATGAGCTCCCATCTTTGTCCCAGCTCCTGCCAACCTAGCAGTTCGAAAGCAAGAAATTGCAAGTAGATAAATAGAGACCACTTTGGTGGGAAGGTAACAGCGTTCTGTGTGCTGTGGTGTCTAGTCATGCTTGCCACATGTCCATGGAAATGTCTGCAGAAGCAGACAGCACTGGTTCTTTGGCTTTGAAACAGAGATGAACACTGACCCCTAGAGTCGGATACGACTGGCTTTCGAGCAAGAGAAACTGTTACCTTTACTAAATAATTGTTACTTTTCTGGCATAATGCTTCAGGAAGTAAAGGGCTTCTTTTTGTGTACTGGAGACTGGTGTATTTTGAGAAATAGCTGATGCTGGGAGAAAATGGAAATGGCACAGTGAAAACCAACATTTTTTCATTGAGAAATTGTGTATGTTTTTAAAAGAAATTGTCAAGATGTTTTATGGGAATTATAGTACTACTTTTCCCCATGAAAAATTCTAATATTAGATGTGAAGGAAGCAGAAACTGTTGTAATCAGTTTCCCCCCCATGGTGTTGTGCTGTTTTACCTTGATCTAATCCAAATCCAGCATAACAAATTGCTCTAACTCTAATATACTATCCAGGCTAAGTAAGTACTTCATGCTTGGTAAGCACAACATCTTATTACCACCATCTGCTCATCAAGATTTCTCCGGAGTACAGTACAGAAATGTCTCCTAGTAAAAAGATTAAACTTTTTTGTTCAGTTGTATATGCAGGGTTTAAAATGGAACT
Organism: Furcifer pardalis; assembly: GCA_030440675.1. NCBI lineage: Eukaryota > Metazoa > Chordata > Lepidosauria > Squamata > Chamaeleonidae > Furcifer > Furcifer pardalis. The sequence goes on along the minus strand of CP126890.1, from coordinate 112,913,641 downwards.
TTAATGACTGGATGTGTTGGTTTACAGAATTTTTCTGTCTTTAAACACGAATATATCTGAATTTGCCCAATTTTTAAAGAGGGAAAAAGAAACAGTTGTGTTATAAAACAACACTGAGCTATACTGCAGTCTTGATATTCAGCTCCTAAACTCAGGGATTTTGCTCTTGTTTTCCATAGAAATATCTATTTTCTGCTTCTAGGCATAGATCTAAAGACCTTTTAACTTAATCTTTTTCTTCTTAGGGTGGTGTATCCGAGTCCCAATATTGGCAGTCATCATGGCAATGAACTATGAAGACTGTCCTGTGAATATAATGCTTTGGCCTTTCATCTGCCTTCCTCATTGCAGTGTGACACCTGTACCATTAATCCAGCTCCATGAGTCACTTTTTGCACCTGAGCCTGTTTGCTATGCAAAGTCCTCCTCAGCCTCAGGCCAGTATTGATGAAGCTGCTGCCCTTCATCAAGATGGATTCAAGTGGAATTTAATCCACTTGGGGACCATTACCCTACCCTGTGGACTTCATCAAAGCCACTAGTCCTCAGGGGTGTCAGATTAGTTAACCGCCTCCTGACACTCTGCGTTGAGTCACCAGTAGTATGGTCTACTCTATTACCATAGGAGGGTAATGTGGCCACTACACAGAATTTTGCAAAATTGAGAGTAAGAATCAGAAAGAAGAAGATATTATTTATTGATGTTATTCATGTGTTGCCTAAGGGACCCAAGGTGGCTCACAATTATAATTATACATTTTAACTGTATGTTTTAAAATGCCAAAAAATGATATTAAAAGCAGTTAACAATTGTCATGACAAAACCAAGATTTAAAAGCAGTTTAAAACTTTTTAAAAAACAGTTTTAAAATCTCAAAATTTAATGTTCTTGAGACCCCCCAATTATTAGGTAGACATAGGGCTTGTCAAAACTCCCTGGGAACTGCCTGAATAACTGATGTCCAGGGAGAAATACACATATTTCAAATGTCTGTATAAAATAATTTAATTAAAAATGATTGACAGTTTCTACCATGCCTGAATGTCACAGAGAAAGGTGATGGGAATAAGGGCTGTGTAAGTATTCCTTTTAGTAAGTTAGATGGTAATACATTAAAATGGGCTAAGGTGAAGGTTTTATGACAATTGCTGAACTCTAAATTGTAAAGATGATATGCCTGGACACAGATTTTACTTTAATTTTCATCTGCTGGATAATGCAGGACATGGGCTGTATCCACTTAGATATCTGTTGTTTGTTTCTTTGGTTTTAAAGATCTTGTGGGCCAGTAGAACTGTAGCAGCCATAAGGGAACAGTGTCATCGTAAATGCAGTGACCCAGGTTAAAGTATGGTTATCTGTTAGAATTGGGAGCTAATTAGATGGAGTTAAGAGTTAGTTTAATTGAAAAAGGAATTTGTTTGAGTTGAACTCAAGCTGTAAATGCCTCCGTCCCTGATTCTTAGTAGGAACTAAGGGATACAGTGGGGGACACCAAAAATTGACTGTAAGAATTTAGATTGTGCTATTTTAAGATGATGGGCATTTTGTTGAATACATAATTTTGCTCCATACATAAACTGCAGATCGTATAGATAAATGCCTTGTGAGCAATAGAATCTCAGTATATCAGTAACTATTCCTTGGACATTTTCAGTGGTGCAGTTGATCTGAACTCTTCACTGACCAGATAAGTGGAAACTACATCCATATCTTAATTTGTTAAATAGCATACCCTTCTGTGTAGCATTTATTATTCATTGGCCTTTTTTGGCAAACACAAGAATTTTAATTTTTTTATATATTTTATTATAAGTTGCTTCTTTGCATGGAATGGCATCATAAATCATACTTGTGAGATCAATAAGATAATGCTATATGTGTACAGGAAGGCAGGAATTGATTTTTTTCTGAGTAATGGTGTATGAAAATTGCAGCTGAATAAAGTTTGTGCCAAGAATTTGATGTAAAAGTTAAACAGCACAGAGAACAAGATGCATCTTTCTCTCACAACTCTACTGACTGGTACCCTATGGGATAACTGACCTTTTTAGGTTGCACCTCACAGATAATTTTTTTTGGGTAGCATGTGAATAATAATAAAGAGTTTATGATCTACAGAGGAGACTTGGAGTTTGGCCCAAAGTCTACCCAGAAGGATACTTTCTAATGTAAATTGTAGTCCACAAAGCATACCATTCCTTAGTGTCTAGAGCAGGTATTTTAAGATCAGGCATGGATCAGTGGTAGTGTAATTAGCCAAAGATTCTGTTTGCTCCTTCATTGGGATATTTTCCCTACCTAACCAGTTCTAAAGTTTAAGTGTCCTGCATAAAGTTTGTTTGCTAGGTGAAGCTGGCTGATTGGTTGGTAAGTTTGCTCAAGTGCCTCTCCTTGAAAAATCATGACCAGACTACATGGTTTTCCCAGTCAGGGAGACTTAAGGTCCCCACACCAAGGGAAGTGAATAAGACATGCACAAGGAACTGGTACTTTTCAGTTGTGGCCTGTCTGGCTCACAATTGTCAGGCCCCATCAGTGCTTGCTTTTAACAAGCTAGGTAAGACAGAACTAATTAAGGAGGCATTCAGAATGTCTTCCCCTTAAATGAAAGGATTTTTCTCTGCTATATATTTTCTTCTGTTGCCATTATTCTGTTATGATGTTTTATTCCCTTAATGGGAACTGATTTATTCATATGGGTTTCTGTTACATATAAGTTTCATTGTTATATAGTGCCTTTTTTTTGTATTGTTACCACTCACAGTGATGATTTGGTTAGATGAGTGGGATATAATTTGAAATAATACATAAATTAAATAAACCATCCATGATTCCCTTTCTGTATATTGGAATAGTAACTTCGGTGCCCCAGTGTTTTGGGGAATTGACTTAGACTTCTGGGTATTGAAGTCCCAAACCCAAAGGTTGAGAAACACTGGTGTAGAGCTTCTCCATCTTTGACTGCAAAGTACATAATCAATCTGATTTGGGTGTTTGCCATTTGGTGATGTCCATGTGTAGAGTCGCCTCTTAGGTTGTTGGAAGAGGGTGTTAGCTATAACCCACACATTCACTTGGCAATATTTTATTAGCCTTTGTGCGGCTTCATTTTGTACTCCAAGACCAAACTTGCCCATTATTCCAGTTATATTTTAATTTTCTACTTTGGCATTCCAGTCTCCTATAATGATAAGGACATCTTTTTATATATATCAGTTCTAGAAGGTGTTTTAGGTCTTCATAGAACCAGTTGACTTCAGCCTCTTCTGCATCAGTGGTTGTGGCATGGATTTGGATTACTATGATATTGAATGGTTTTGCCTTGGATTCAGAGTGAGATCATTCTGTCGTTTTTGAGCTTGTATCCCCTTCTTGCTTTCTTCACTCTTTTATTAACTATAAGGCCCACTCCAGTAGATACAATGTTCCCCTGAGTTAAATTTGCCCATTCTTGTACGTTTTAGTTCAGTGATTCCCAGGATGTCGATATTCAGTCTTGCCATCTCATGTTTGACCATGTCCAGCTTTCCTTGATACATAGATCTTGCATTCCAAGTTCTTGTGCAATATTGTTTTTTACAGCCTCAGACTTTCACCGTCAGACACATCCACAGCTGAGTGTCCTTTCGACTTTGGCCAAGCTGCGTCTGGAAGCGACAAGGGTGGCGCCAAGCTGCTTCACTCTTTCTGGGGTTACTTGTATTTTCCTTCTGCTCTTTCCCAGTAGCATATTGGACACCTTCTGGTCTGTGGGGGTCATCTTCTGGCATCATATCTTTTACCCTTTTGATACCGTCCATTGGGTTTTCTTGCCAAGGATACTGGATTGGTTTCCCATTTCCTTCTCCAGTGGATTGTGTTTAGCCTGAGTTTTCCACTATGGCTTGTCTGTTTTGGTGGCCCTACAAAGCATAGCCCATAACCTCATCGAACAATGGAAGCCTTCACACCAGACCAAGGCAACAATCCTTAGGGGGGCAATGGGTATACAAAAGCACATTATAGAAAATATGGGAAGCATCCTTTTCAGGGAGGTTGTGGTGTTTTGCACAAGCCTATTATTATTATTATTATTATTATTATTATTATTATTATTATTATTATTATTATTATTATTATTATTATTATTATTATTATTATTATTATTATTATTATTATTATTATTATTATTAATTTATTTATTTAGATTTATATCGCCACCCACTCGCCGTGGTGACTCAGGGCGGCTTACAATAAGAAAAAAAACAACACAGCACAAACAGCTGAAGTCCATTCCTCCTCCTGACCAGAGGACGTTAGTAGAGCCCAGAATTAGGAAGTGGAAGCTTCCATATAAAAACCAAGCCAATGCCTGTTGCATATTTAAAAAGTTGTTTGTTAGAATGGTTAATCTTCCAAATCTTCAGAAATAACACACATCACTTTCCAATTTTAAGCCTTTAATAGTTCACGGTGCTAAATTCTTTTGAGCTTTAAGTGGAATATTAGTTTTAAGGAAAATTAAAATAATTATATGGTGAGGCATTGCATACCTGAACAGTAGTACAGTGATTCTCTGGGTCCCAGAGCATCATCTTATTTAGTAATGGCTATCTTTAGAATATTCATCTTTCTTATGTAGTAATGGCTATCTTTAGAATATTCATCTTATCTGTTGTATTCATTCTTCTAAAAGTTCTTTGCATGTTCTATCAGACAAGAAACAGAACAAAAAAAGAAAGAAAGAAAAGACAAAAACATTATGGTAGCTTGAAGACATAGAACTCAACTTGATTCACGATATAGCAGTCAATATTTAAGACAACACAATATTTTTGTCTTATTTATTTATTTCCTTTTTTAAATTGTCAGATCAATATGGGTACTGCTCAGATCAATGTGGGTACTGCTGTGAAAACTTTCCATACTGTACTGTATTCTTATTTTCAGTCACAATAAAGTCTTTTCCAAAGCATTGCAACATTGTTTTAACTAGTTTTTCTCTGTCTTTTCTTTTCACATAAAGTGGAGGAAAGAAAGAGAAAAACAAGAGAGATACATTTTCCTAAGCAGTGTTTCCCAACCTTTGGTTTATTGGACTTCAATTCCTAGAAGCCAAAGTCCAATTCCCCAAAGCAATGATTGGCCAATGTACTGATGTAGGCTTCTGGGTATTGATGTTCCCCTTGTGGGACATGTTGGGAACCACTGCTATAAGAAGAAATGAGGAATCAGATTTGATGTTTTCTCAATGTTTCTGTAGAACGATTATGAGAAAAATGTGGTTATATATTACAGCCAATATGCTGGGGGATTCTGGCACTGCTCCAATGTTGTTGATCTAAATTTCTAGGAGTATCTAGCCATGGGCTGCACTGACTGGGATTGGTGGGAGTTGAAGTCTTACAGTATCTGGGTGGTCCAAGAGTCATCCCCCTCCTTAATTTATCCTTTCAGCTCTTCAGTCCAAGAGAAACTGAACATTTGAGTTCAGTGTTCTTTCTGGTAGCGGCAAGCAAGGAGAAAGCATGGAGCTCTTTCTCCTCTCCCTATAAATGTGAATCAACTTGTTATAATATTTGTCTAGAGCAGGGGTGCCCAAACTATAGCCCAGGGGCCATATCCGACCCCTGAGGCCAATTCAGCCTGCCTGCACCACCCTCATTGCTCCCAGATGTTGAAGTAAAACGCACCCGTACAGGTGAATTTTACTTACGCTTCAGAGAGGAACGAGGGTGGTGTGGGCTGGATGAATTGGCATCTGGCCCCTGGGCTGTAGTTTGGGCACCCCTGAACCATGTGACCGGCCCCAAGGCCTGAAAAGTTTGGGCACCCCTGGTCTAGAGTAGTACACCTTGTGACTTCTATGGCCCTTAGACCTCTGGCTGATGCATACAGTTCCTCCCTATTGCTCTCCTATTCTAGGGCAACTTTAGCTTAGTTGTCATACTTTGCACTGCTAATTGCAAATGTGCATATGTACATTTACAAATGTATATGATTTTAACCTGTAACAAATTGAAAATGTGCATAAAGGTCAGAAATTGCTCTTGGAAGAAGCAGTATTCTTTTCTATAGTCCTGAATCCTTCTTGCTTAAGAGATACTACAAATAAAACATGCAGTGGGATTTTTAAAAGTGCACATATGCTTTACTTCTGCTTAGTCTAAACTTTTGAAACGGGACAGGTTGTAATGTTCAGTGAATAAATAAGGTTGTTCTGAAGAATTTACATACAAATTATAAATTGATTACTACTGTACAGTCAAACCTTGCATAAAGAGCGCTTCGCTTAAAGAGTAACTCGCTTAAAGAGCAGGATTTTCTCTGCATGTTTGCTTCGCTTAACAAATAAAACCAACCAAAAACTCGCTTAACAAATAAATCAGGGTTCACAATTCCCCCCACAATTGGTCACTTGGTGTTTCGCTTAAAGAGCAAACTCGCTTAAAGAGCAATCCTGTGGAACGCATTATGCTCTTTAAGCGAGGTACAACTGTATATCATTTCTCTATGTCTCATTTGAAATATTTCAAGCTTTACATAACACTAGAATATTAAATAGACCTCTTCTGTACTATAGTTGTACAGTGTAATTTATTACTATTGCCATCTTGCTGGCCTTCCTTTGAGGGTTTTAATCAAAATCTTTCATATATTTGAGGAAGACCACAAATGTGGTTAATAGTGTATTTCATACTGTCTACCTTGGAAATAATGTGATATATTAGTGGAATACATTGAGTTAATTGCATTATATACAGTATCCTAATTGAGTGAGTAGACCTTGACATAGTGACTAGAGAGATAATTTAATACATTTTTCTTCTAAATAAAGTACTCAAGGTATTTAAAATCACAATCCATACATAATATAGATAATTGCAAGAAAGGTTTCCCTTGCTCAAAAGCCAGTCGTATCCGACTCTAGGGGTCAGTGCTCATCTCTGTTTCAAAGCCGAAGAGCCAGCGTTGTCTGCTTCTGCAGACGTTTCCGTGGTCATGTGGCAGGCATGAGTAGACACCAGAGTGCACGGAATGCTGTTACCTTCCCACCGAAGTGGTCCCTATTAATCTACTTGCAATTTCTTGCTTTCGAACTGCTAGGTTGGCAGGAGCTGGGACAAAGACAGGAGCTCATTCCATCCTGCAGTACTCGGAAATCAAACTGCCTACCTTCCACCTCCTAGTCAGCGTCTTAGCCACTTGAGCCACTGCAGTCCCTAATTGCAAGCAAGACACTTCAAAATTTATCAGAATATTAGTTATTTCCACAGCATTGCTTTGCAGACCTTTTTGGGTATCCAATTCAAATTTATTGACTTAAAAAAACCTGGTATACCACTTCAAAAAATTTTTTTTGATTTTTGCTAATGTGAAAATCATTGTGTCAGCCTTTTCTCTCACTAGATGCCATGCACTTCCCACAGCTCTATTAGAGGGCAAGTGCAATAAAACACCATTTGTTGAAAGACTTTGCCTTTGCGACTGTGGAGAGGTTGAAAGTACTGGTCATGTCCTTCTTAGATGTTCCTTCTACCTGGATACTGGAATCAGATTCATTTACCCCTTGATCAATGGGTTTCCCGGTCAGATATGGACTATCTTCAACTTTTAGATGAACGGAATATAATCACAGCACAGTGGCTAGATTCTGCACATTGGTATTAAAGATTCACAGAAATCAAAAGGAAAATTCTTACTAAATATTTAATGCTATATTTTGTTACATTAATGAATGCATACATACCTATCCTAGATTAAATTTAGACAGACCTAATTCAGACATTTTAGATAAAATTTAACTTGTGTTACCTGTTCTAAATTTTTATTAGTTAGGTAAGGTAAAGGTCATATGAGTTAGTAATTAACAAATTAGGCTGTTACAGTTTTAGATGAAATAACTTATCATACCATAGGCCTTTTAACTTGTGTTTTAGACTAAATTCTCTTATGTAATTTATTTTGCACTGGTCAATGACTGTAATAAAGATTATTGTTATTGATTGTGTATTTCATTATATTTGTTCTTTGCTTATCAAGACATCTATGTTGGAGACAAATTTAGGTGTTTTATACTTTCACAGATGGAGGGGATCAGCAGCTATATGTTTGTTTGTTCATACACAGTTGAAATCTATACAGCCTAATCCCGTTCGTCCTGCACAGTTTTCTCTAATCATGCAGGTTTCATCAAGCCAAGTTTCCACCCTTCCTTTTCTCAAAAGCAATGTTATGATAATTTAGCAGATCAAGTCTGAAATGCCTTAACTAGGACTATCCCCTCAGCACTTCCCTCTTCACCACCTAATTCCCAGCTCCCAAAGCTATTTTTAATAAATAGAAGTGTCAAACCTGTTTTGCATACATATTATATTTGTTCAATAATACCTTCTAAGTCTTTAGAAAACAAATGATACATTATTTTACTGCAGCACACAGTATATTTCTAGACTCAGGTTATATAGGAGCTATACCACTATAATGCAGCAGTGTGCAGGGACAAAGGCCATCAAAACTTGGAGAGTTATTTAATAAGTCTGTCCTTTTGAATAGATATGGATTAAAGTTGGCTGGGTTCTACTCACTGGGTTCCCTTCTTATCACAATTGGTAATTGCCAATATGACTACACACTAAAATAGAGGAATATTTATAACTTTATTATGGGTCACATACTTTATGCGTGCCATTTATATATGTATAAATTCCTTGATATTGCATAAGAGCATGTTCTACTGTTGACAGTGCTGCATCCTCTTTATAAAGACTGTATGTGTGACATTTACATAAAAGAAAAAGAAATTTATTTTCTCCTTTTCGTTTGAAATTACAGGTACGCGAAGTGAAAGAGGATTCCTACCAATTTTTTACTTCATATGAAGTTATACTGTGCAGAACCAGAAATGAATTTTATGGAATCATCTTCTATAAAAGCAACTTGAAAGATAAGCACAAACACTGTGGCTCTTTTCATTCTACAAATAATGGAAACATTAGGCTAACAGCATTGCTCTTGAATATAAGACTTCGTGTCTCCTTGGTTTTGTTTGGATATGAGTGATCAGAAATCTTCACAGGAAAAAAAGCACAATCCTAGCAGATCTTCCTCAAAGTTCAAGGAATCAGCAAAAATTATGCAGTCTGATGACTACTTTGTCAGAAAATTTAAGACTCTGAATGGCAATATGGGTCCTCCTGCTTCTTTAAGTGCAAGCATCAAAGGTGAAAATCCTGCTAGTGGTACTCCAGCTATGCCTAAAATGGGCGTCCGAGCCAGAGTATCTGAGTGGCCACCTAAGAAGGATGGTGTCAAGGATCTAAGTAAAGCTCCCTGGGAAAATAGGGCTGAGATCAATTATGAGAGTGCAGCAAATGGTGACCAGAATGAAGGGGAAGAAAAAGAACCCCTTGATTTGGAATTTGTAGAAACCAAGTATGCTTTAGGTGACATTTTTATGCATTCTCCATATAGGGGGCTTCACCCTATAAGGCAAAGAAGCAACAGCGATGTTACAATCAGTGATATTGACACAGAGGATGTCCTGGACCAGAATGCTGTTAACCCAAATACTGGAGCATCTCTTCATAGGGAATATGGAAGCACTTCATCAATTGATAGACAGGGTTTATCTGGGGAGAATTTTTTTGCAATGCTTAGAGGCTACAGAGTAGAGAACTCAGAGCATAAAACACAGGTGCCATTTGGATTTCCTCAGTTTTTCCACTGTGACCCCACCATTTCTCCAAGTCTCCATGCTGCAACACAGATTTCCAGAGGAGAGTTTGTCAGAATTTCTGGGCTGGATTATGTGGATAGTGCCCTACTTATTGGCAGGGACCGGGACAAATCTTTTAAGTGGAAACTGAAGTCAGAATCTGTAGAAACGTCTCTCTTCAGAAAACTGAGAACTGCTAAAAGTGAACATGAAACTCTTAAATTCTCTTGTGAACTGGAGGACCATAGGCTTGAAAAGAATATTCATCCTTGGAATTGTCAGAAGTGCTTTGCACATTATGATGTTCAGAGCATTCTTTTTAACATAAATGAAGCAATGGTTACCAAAATTAATGTGGGGAAAAGAAAAAATATAACCACTGGAGCTTCTGCTGCATCACAAACGTCAATGGTGGCGGGGCAGATTGGAAGTTGTGAATCTCCCTTAGGAAGTAAAGAGGACCTCAATTCAAAAGAGAATTTAGATGCTGATGAAGGTGATGGAAAAAGTAATGACCTTGTACTGAGTTGTCCTTATTTCAGGAATGAAACTGGTGGGGAAGGCGATAGGAGGATTGCACTATCTAGGGCAAACTCAGCATCTTTTTCCTCAGGAGATAGTTGCTCCTTTGAATCCTCACTAAGTTCACATTGCACAAATGCTGGTGTCTCTGTACTGGAAGTACCCAGGGAAAATCAACCAATTCACAGAGAGAAAGTAAAACGTTATATCATTGAGCACATTGATCTTGGGGCTTATTACTATAGAAAGTTCTTCTATGGAAAAGGTAAGCAATTTTTTTTCTGAAACATGTCTGTTCAAGGAGTCAGGACAATTGCATAACTTTTATATAGCTTTGGAAAGGGATAGTAATGATAAAAAAGCAGACCTTCATTTTACAAGTATATTAAAGGAAAACCTAGTTATGAAGAAATCAACTTACTATCGATATTATTCTGATGGATTTTCTCTTTAGGGACATGAGTTCATATTATCTTCTGTGTCATGTTAATATAAGACTTCATTGCAATATTTTATTAGCAGCACTGCCATTCCCGAATAAATATGAGAAAAAGGAACATGTTTTTGGAAAAGGGAAAGGAAAATACCCTAAACAGGAGTTACTGGTTTTATGGAAGGAAAGGAGATATGGGGATATGGGATAAAATTAGAAGCTTAAATATGAAGCAAGAAAGGTCAGTCTGAAAAACTATACCAGGAGTGCCCAAACTTTTCCACCAGGGGGCTAACCATTCCCCCTCAGTCAGCTGTGTGGGCTGGTCATGTGGTTCTTTGCAGCGGTGGCAGCACATGAAATCGTGCTGCATTTCCGGGTGTTTTCCTCTCCTCCAATGCTTCCCTTGGAGGAGGGAGCATTTTGCGCCCTTTAAAAAAAAAAATTTCAGCGTGTTTTTGCACATTTCAGCACTTTCGGTGACATCAGAACACTTCCAACATAAGCAGCAATCTGCCCCATGGGCCGAATGGTGACATCCCGTGGGCCGTAGCTTGGGCAACTCTGCACTATACCAATGATAGTGGAGTGCAAAATAGTTGTTATTGATGTTATAAGGTTATGTGTATTGTTGTGTTACTTTGTCCAAATGTTTTAGTTGTTTTTAATTTCATTTAATTTTTTTTTATAATACATTTAGAAGAAAAAGGAACATGCCATAAAATGTCATAGCATAGAATACATGGACAACTGTCACCTTAGGCAGCTTTAGTAGGGGTTTAGGTAAGATTTATGGTGGGTCATCAATGGCTATTAATAATGGCTATATGCCACCAAGTATGAATCATTAAGGAAACAATGAACAAAATATGATTATTGTGCTATTGTCTTCCTCGTGGGCTTCCCATTGGCATCTGCTTTGACCAATTTATGATCAAAATACTGGAATAGGTAGCATGTTTTATAGGGAAATATTTAGAGGGATATCATGCTGTTAGTATTTACAGTGTCTTTGTAGAAATGTCTGAAAAGTACAAAGAATTGTTACCCATAATGTAATAAGTAAAACAGTCTTGTTCAGTAAGTACAGTAAAAACCCGATTTACATAAAAAGTCCGTTCTGTAGCTTTTTACGTAAATCAGTTTGTTACACAAATCAATGCATCCCCATAAGGATGCATTGGGAAAAAAAGAGGTACTGACTGGATAATAATAATAATAATAATAAAAATCAGCACAAAGGGAATGTAAACGGAGCGATTCCCCTACCGTTTCCCTGCTGCTGCTGCTTCCTCCTGAGCTATTTGTCTGGCTGTTGGGGGAGCGGGAACCGCCTCTGCCACCAGTGCTGCTGCATTTTTCAAAGTCCCCGCTGCTTCTACTGGGACTGGGAAAGTGTCCCCTGCATATCTGCTAGGTTGCACTCTTTGTCTGAGGCTTCTCCGGGGCGCTCTTTAGCTGGGAACACGCATTGGACGAAAACCACTCCATTCCGCTCTTCATCTTATGTGCATTTCCAGCTAAAGCACATCACAGGGGGACCTTGGACAAAAAGCAGAATAGAATGGTTTTTGTCCGACACGCATTCCCAGCTAAAGCGCGCCCTGGAGAAGCCTTGGATGAAGAGTGGAATGGAGTGGATCTGCGGGAGGCATCTCTCAGTCCCAGTAAAAACAGTGGGGACTCCGGAAAACATGGTAAAACTGCCACAGTCGCTGCCACTGCTTCCACTGCCACCATTGTAAGTGATGTACTCTATTGTGACTTCTGGCGGTGGCGGTGGGTGGCACAGGGTGGAATTTTTAATTCTTAAATGGCACAGGGCCATGATTATAGAGTTTAAAATGGTGGCGGCGCTATTTTAGAATTACAAAACGGAAGGATACCTCTTGCGTAAATTGATTTATTTGCATAAACCAGGGTGCAATTGCCACAAAAAATCATTACGTAAGTTGATTTTTATGTAAGTAGAAGTGTACGTAAATTGGGGTTTTACTGTAATCTATTATACTAAAAAGCCAGCTAATATGTGTGAGAGTGACGTGAATCTTTCTTCTGTCATTCAGTCTTAGGGGTTGCTAAATAGTATAAGCCCATACAAAAAGCTAATAATTACTCTGGTTAATTTAAAAAATGTTCCAAACCCATGACTGTGATCTTTTCCTAATAGTGTATAACAGGAGTTCCCAACCTATGGCTCGCGAGCTAGACCTGGCCCATGACACCATTCCATCCAGCCTGTCAATGTCTCTGCCTCAACCTGAAGTGAAAGCGGGCATTAATTTAATTTTTTAATTTAATTTTCCCATTTGTATGCCACCCAATCAGGAAACCTGACTCAGGGCGGCTCACAATCATACTATATAAATATTCAATCCAACAATATACAGTATTCAATACAAACAATATACCACGTTACAATACTATTCAACAGCCTCTCTACCCCAGCCGCAAATAAGTTCGGCGGCGGGGGTGGCAAAGCCCTACCACTCGTTGCTGTGGTGGCCTTTAGAGCTCCGGCCAAGGGGGGGGGCACCAGTGGTGGAGGTGGTCCTGGCACCCATTGTCACCACAGCCTCTCCACCCCAGCTGCAGTGGGTTTGAGGGTGGTGGCAAAGTCCTGCCGTCTTGGCAGCCTTTAGAGCCCTGGCTAGGGGTGGGGGCCCAGGCACCGGTGGTGGAGGTGGTCCTGGCGCCCATTGCCATGGTAACCTTTTGCATGTTTATGTCAGCCTTAAAATGTGTATGTGCAAATGTGCCTGTGACTGTATGCACATTTACAACAGCTGTAAATGCACCCATTTCCGGGGTGTGTGGTCTGGCTTGCTCAGCTTTCTGGGGGCATGATCAGGCCTGTGGCGTTAAAAAGGTTGGCCACCCCTGGTGTATAGTATTACAAGGCGTCTGAATGTTATCCATTGTGTTTCAGTCAGTGGCTTTATTGCCCTGCATTCTTACATATTGTCATCCATTGTTGTAGTGAATGTGAGTATACAGTCAAACCTCGCATAAAGAGCGTTTCGCTTAAAAAGTAACTCGCTTAAAGAGCAGAATTTTCTCTGAATGTTCGCTTCACTTAACAAATAAAACCAACCAAAAACTCGCTTAACAAATAAATTGGAGTTTGCAGTACCCCCCACAATTGGTCATTTACAATGGTGTTTCGCTTAAAGAGCAAACTCGCTTAAAGAGCAATCCTGTGGAACGCATTATGCTCTTTAAGCAAGGTACCACTGTATGTGCATTCTAGGCTATTCTAAAATACAGAAAGGATGGTTGCTTGAGTTCTGGGATTTAAACTGTGCAGAGTCATCTTTAGTAGTATACAGTATCTGAATGTATTCACTATTATCTTTGAAAATAATGTCTCTAGTTGTAGGAATTGTACTTTTTAATTCTGTATTATGAGATACTGTAATGTACTCACATACTATATATGTTTTCAATTAGGTAAATAGGGTCCAATAATTTTAGATCAGGAGCTGATTATTATGAGGTTCCACAGACTGTTTACATAAGTCTGTCTCAGTCTACTAGATATCATTAAAAAGATTTGCAGTTCTCAAGCTTGGTCTGTGTCATCAAGGGACACTATTGAAAAGTCTGGAAAGTTCTATTAATATCTCTAGGATTGCTTTCATTTCCTTAAGATGCTGATTCCTTTAGGATGGCTACACAATCTATCATCCCTTTGCAGCTTCGAATGGGAAAAGTAAACTTTACTTTTCTCTCTTAAAGTGCACACTTTGTAAGGAAAGACTAGGGGTTTAGATTTAATAATGTGATCACATTCCCATAAACAGAGGCTTGCTTGCTATAACTTTATATATTTTTATAATACATATTTTTCATAACCACATGTCTCATAACTTTTTTGGTCAGATTGAGTCTGTCTCTAGTAATATTCATTCACATTTCTGGTGTCTAAAATTGTGTACTTTCAGACTCTACAAATGTCATCAATAAAGTATTATTGGAGGGGGTTAGTTTGTTCAAGGTGACAGTGACAAATGTGTTGTGAAAACCATATACAGTATTACGGTTATGATGAGCAAGAGTACACTTTTTCTGAGCTGTAGTTTAAGTTGCATCTTAAATTATGATTTAAATCAATTTAAATTAAATCAAATCAGATCTACTGGAGACATACTGATTTTATGAAATATAAAGATAACCCTTTCTTCTTTTTGTATGAAGAACAGCACACAAATGGACATGCCATATAGGTTTAGTAGAAATTGCTAGAAAATGTGTGCATTGGGAAAGTTACAGTACACTAAGCGTCTGAACTACTTACAAGGAACTGAGGATCTCCTACTTCTTAAAAAAACAACCCTGCTTTTAGCAACATTCTTGAACATAAATGTTCTCCAGATCACAGCATAACCAAAGAGATGTCTCTCCCCATGTCTTTTGTTTTTTCCTGAATGCCACCAGGTACTACAACAGTACAGCTATGAAGACTTAATTGTTATATTTTAATATGAGCTTTCCTGGATCAAGTCTACTTCCTCAGAAATGATCCATGAAAACTCAAATTAAAATGTTGTAATCGTTGGTTGCTGCTCATGTCCAAGCATACATTTCCCGCCTGAAAATCCTTTTCCAGGAAAAATGCCATTGGTGTGAATTTGTCTAAGGTGGATCCCAGCTTGCCATGAAGTGACCCACACACTGTGATCACGGAGCCATCTCCTGTGGCACGTATGAAATGAGACATGCAGGATTTGACACCGGCACTGCAATGGACTGCCGCAGCCTTGAGGATATTGACAAGGTGTGCCTTCACAGTCAGTCTATCTGGCAGGGCCTCTTCCTCCTCCATGACCATTGGGAATCAGAATAGTGAAGTGGTTCCTCCTTCGCTCATTTTGCCGTTGAGCCCAACATGAAGGTTTCCAGTGGCATTTCTTCCACTGAGGGGAACCATCACTCCACCTAAAGGGGCTCATCTGCCCATAGCTGTTGGCCCCTTTAGGGAGTCAGGTTATTTATCACTGCCCAACACTTAGTGTTGAGTTGCTGGCTGTACTGTCTACTCCAGGGGTGCCCATACTTTTCAGGCCATGGGCCGGTCACATGGTTCAGGCGGCTGGTCATTACGGCCAGTGGGCTGGATCCAGTCCCCAGCACCAATTCATCCAGCCCACGAAGCCCTTGTTGCTCCCAGGAGCGGAAGTAAAATGTGCCCATACTTCTGTTTCTGGGAGCAACAAGGGCTTTGCGGTTCAGAAGAATTGGCATTGGGAGCTGGAGCCGGATCGCAGACCATAGTTTGGACACCCCTGGTCTACTCCATTATGTAGCAGTTAATCTTTAAGTGTGCTACAACATTTTTTGTCATATTATTATTTTTGCTTTTGTTTTGCTTTCTGTCTGATGTGTTTTTACAGACTAATATGACTACCTCTTTGGAAAACAGAACAGCTTTGTGCAAATATGCCAGTTGTATTTGTGGAGTAGGCAGAAATGTATTTTAAATAGTAAATCCAGTTTAATTGTGTTCTGATGCTCAAAAACCTATTCCTGCTCTCAGTATTCTTTTGTTGTAAGTGTATGTACAGTAATACCCCGGATAACGATTGCACCGGATAACGCTAAAACCGCATAACGACGACAAATTTGGGGGGAAGATTTGCACCGGAGAACGTTCTTTTTAGCGTTATCCGATCCATCGTAATAAAGAAGTAAAGGAGGCCAAAGCTCCTCTCCCTGCCACTTCCTTCCTCCCCCCCCCAGCATTTTGGGGACTCCCCACACCCACCCCACTGCCTGCTCGGCCACGAGAGAATCCAGCCCAGCCCTGGCCCTGCTTACCTTCAAGCCACCATAGCTTCTCTTGCTGAGCTGCATGCTCCGACTGAGCCAGGCTTGACCAGCCGATTGCAGAGCACAGAGCTATGCCTCATGGCAGGCAGAGGCAGCCGATCGCGTCTTTTTCCTTCCCTGTATTTAAACTACAGGGAGAGAGAGGCTTGTGTTTTTTTCTTTCCCTTCCTGTATTGAAACTACAAGCCTCTCTCTCCTGTAGTTTAAATACAGGGAGGAAAAAAGACGCGATCTACTGCAGTCTTCCCTTCTTGTATTGAAACTACAGGGAGGGGGAAAGAGAGAGAGAGGTGATTGGTTCTCTAGAGAACCAATCACATCTCTCTCTTTCCCCCTTCCCTGTAGTTTAAATACAGGGAGGGAAGACTGCAGTAGAGTCGGGGAAAAGGTGCTTTCCCCGACCCTACTGCAGTGGCAGAGACCGCTGCAGGGGGTGGCTTTAAAGGTAGGGAGGTCTCTTTCTTTCCCTGCCTGCCTTTAAAGTGGTTTGTCCCTGAAGTCAGGGCTTTTTTTTTTTAGCGTTGTTCGATGCATGCATCGGACAACGCTAAAAATCGGATAACGTCATGACTTGTGGAACCAAGTCATAACGTTATCCGGGGTATTACTGTAATTCATTCTTTACCCCCGTTAATGAATTTTGGAGTTCTAATGAAAACAAAATAGATTCTAGAAACTTGATTTCTGTCATTTCCCATTTTCACCTACTGAAAATTTTAATTATTTTTATTAGCAGTTGTCTTCCTCTGTACATGCATTATGTTGCCCCAAACGAATGAAATAAAGCTATTTACTTACCTGTGACAAAATCAAGTGCTGCAATTGCAGTGCTCCTGCAATATGGTCAAAACCTATCTGTTACTGCAGACAATGGGTAATATAAGTTTCATCAGGAATCATGAGGCAAGCTATTTTGCCTTTTTCTCCCACATTAATTCTCTCTCTCCTGGTCCTTTTCAGGAGTGAAATTTAAAAGGGTTTGGGAGAGAAGGAGATTTTTTTTTATTATTTGTAGCTCCTACAATCTGACAGTCAGCATGGCCAGTGCTTATGCTGCTTGGGGAATCCTGGGGTGTTGTAACCCAAAAAAGTAATGTTGCAGAATTATGTTCTTGAATATGTTTCTCTTTATGACTGTGTGTGGACTGAGAGAGTAAGCATTTCTACCTTGGTTAAGGCGAGCTTGAGAATAACAGATGTTGAAGTCAAGTCTTTAGTGGACATTATGCAATATAGAAACAATTAATGCCAGAAATAACTTTAAGAATTGTAGCATGTTGATTGTTACCCCTGAGGCAGATTTGATTAAAAAAAATACTTATATTAAAAACTAAAGAAACATTAGACAGAAATAATATAGAAATATAGAAGCATAAAATATGTTTTGTGACAATGATAATACGTTTTGGTGATGCAGTATCATCATTCTGGTGACACCAGGTTCTGTTATCCAGCACAGGTTTATATTACCGGAATAGGGAAGGAGACAGTTCTCACAATTTCTGTCCTCTCCCCTTAGATCAGGGGTGCCCAGACTATGGCCCGGGGCCCAGATCCAGCCCACGATACCAATTCATCCAGCCCACAAAGTCCTCATCACTTCCGACAAGCACTTTGTGGGCCGAATGAATTGGCATCAGGAGCCAGATCCAGTCCCTGGGCCATAGTGACCAGCCCCCTGAACCACATGACTGGCCCACGGCTCAAAAGGTTTGGGCATCCCTACCTTATATCCCCACTTATATCCCCACTATTTTAAAGTGATTAATCAAGGGAGAGACCAGAGAGATTCAGCAAAAATCCTTACCTCCATCTTCACTAGTAGAAACCTCCAAGAGATTTTTTTAAAAACTGCAGCCAGTGGAGAGATAGGAATAGATGCAATCCAAGACCATTTATAAGTGAATTGCATATGAGAAATTTCATTTCTTAATTAGGTTTGTTGTCACTTCCAACTAAACATCCAGCAATGTTAAACAGATGTTCCGATGTGAATAGACTCATCATGCTTATAGATACAATTATCCTGCATTATAAAAACATAAGACAAATAAGAAGGAGGGAATTTCTGATTTCTGGCAATGATGTCTATCAATGAAATGTGTAAGAATCTGTCAGCCTAATGTTTCATTGTTGTTTTCTATTTATGTACCACAGAGCATCAAAGTTACTTTGGAACAGATGAAAATTTAGGACCAGTAGCCGTCAGCATCCGAAGGGAGAAGTTTGAAGATGCAAAAGAAAAAGAAGGTTCACAGTTCAACTACCGTATAGTGTTGAGAACAAGTGAGGTAGGGTTTCTGCTCTGCTCCAGAATTAGGATGATGAAAGAAAAATAATATATCACCAGAGTTATTTTAACTTCACATCTGATTTCTGGTTTTGGATGTAGATGCTCCTGATTCATATGTAGGCAGTTTCAAGAAGTACCGTTATTGACCATTTTATAGGTATATCCAAAAGCTAAGCAACAAAAATATTGTACCTAGGTATAAAATATCTGTGCAACTGGAAACCTAGTCTCAGGAAAAGAAGGCTACCTTCCAACAGCATGCAAGAAGAAAGCAGATTATCATTTTTATTCCATAGTTTGGTTTAAATACCTTCAACTCTTGAATATTTTGATAGTTGAACGATATTCTGATATTTCAGATCTCCAGAATGTTCTGTGGGCCAAGTTCATTTCATACTTGATGTGCGCATGTAAGAAGTATTAGGTGGTCCCAAGGAACTCATGTACAGAAAGATATGGTCTTGACTTTAGTCTTCTTTCTTCCCCAAAGTTTATAAGCTACCAAGAAATTTTGCTAGGCAGAATTGGTGTACTCTCCAAAGACAAACTGTGAGTCTGGAGCAGGGGTGCCCAAACTTTTTGGGCCATGGGCTGATCATGTGGTTCAGGGAGCCCGTCACTAAGGCCTGGGGGCTGGGTGCGGCCTCAGATGCCAATTCATCTGGCCTGTGAAGCCCTCGTTGCTCCTGGAAGCGGAAGTAAAACGCACCCGTATGGGTGTGTTTTACTTCCGCTTCCAGCAGCGTTGAGGGCTTTACGGGCCAGATGAATTGGCGTTGGGAGCCACCCCCACCCCCCGGGCCTTAGTTTGGGCACCACTGATCTGGAGATACCAAACAGTCAGAAAATAAGTATGGCTGCAGGTGCTTGACATAAAAGGATTTTAGAAATATAAACTGGTTGAAGAAACATGGCCAAAAACAAATTAAGGGGGAAAATCAGAGAAGGAAGAGAGAATGGTTGTGACCTACAGATCCTCTTAGTTCTGTATTAATATAATTGTGATTATATTCTAGTTGATTTAAGTTATTACTGTATGGTATGAGTAAGGCATTGGGCCGCTTTAGTGCCACCCCTCCCCCAACATACTGATTTTTGTGTTCATGGTTTTAAAAATGGCACATAAATAGCAAGAGAGATTAGCATTAAGCTTTGTGTTTTCTTAGATGGATTTGATAAAATGTGCATTTTAAATAAAGTTGTCCAACATACATTTCTATTATAGTTAATTTTTTTGGTTCAGCTCCCCCTTCCCCTGCTTTTATTAGTAGATTAAGAGGATAACAGATGCCATCGTTGGCTGCAACTCGTACCCGAGAATACATTTTTTCCTGAAGCAGGAAAAATGCCATTGGTTTGAATTTGTTGAAAGAGGCATGAAGTGACCCACACGCTGTGATCGCCGAGCCATCTCCTGTGGCACATATGCAGTGGTGGGCTCAAAAAATATTTACTACCACACTGTGGGCATGGTATGGTGGCCGTGGCCAGGGGGAAAGCCTGGACTGCTTTATTTCAATACTTGGATGGGTGGGGGTCAGCCAGAATTTCTGCTACTTGTTCTGGTGAACTGATGAGAACCTGCTGATGCCCACCACTGCACTTATGAAATGAGACATGCAGGATTTAACATTGGAACTGCAATGGACTGCTGCAGCCTTGAGGATATTAACAAGGTGTGCCTTCACAGCAAGTCCATGTGGCAGGGCCTCTTTCACTTCCATAACCTTTGGGAATCAGAGTTCCTCCTCTGCTCATTTTGCCATTTGGTCCAATATGATGGTTTCCAGTGGCATTTCGTCCACTCAGGGGACCATCATCCACCTGTAACCATTGGCCCCTTTAGGGAGCCAGGTTATTTATCACCACCCAGCACTCGGTGTTGAGTTGCTGGCTGTATGGTCTACTCCATTATTGTAGCAGAATGTCTGGCCAGACATGAATAACAGATATAGCAAGTTCTTTATGATGAAAATATGTAAAATTTATTTCTCTCAATTGTTACCATGACTAACACATATACAGTTAAAGTTGCCCTCCTCTAGAGAGCTTGCTGGTATAGTTTAGACCAGTAGTTCCCAATGTGGGGCACCAATTCTCAGAAGCCTAAGTCAGTATTTGGCTGATCAGTACTTTGGGGAATTGATTTAGGCTTCTGGGAATTGAAGTCCAAAAACCAAAGGTTGGGAAACACTGGTTTAGATAGTTTATGAATGTACTACAGCTCCCATCATCCCTCATCACTGTCTTTTAGTCATCACTGGGAGTGGAAAGAATTGGAGTCTAACAACAACTTGAGGGTCACAACTGCTTCTAATTGAAAACTTGCTCTGGGAAAGAATCAGTATGTGTAGGTTTAGTGGCAACTTCAGCAACAAATGAAAATAGTGAATATAGATCAGTCGAAGTACTGAGCATTAGAAATGGCAATGTGAAGTGTTAATTACTAGTGATTCAATTCAGACTGAATCTGAGGCTTACTGTTTTAGTTGTTGTAGATTGTGTAAAAATATTTACTAAGACTTCCACTCTCATTTTAGCTTACAACATTGAGAGGAGCAATTTTAGAAGATGCCATTCCATCAACTGCTAGGCATGGCACCACGCGAGGCTTACCTCTTAAAGAAGTATTGGAATATGTAATTCCCGAATTGAGTATTCAGTGCCTGAGGCAGGCTTCCAATTCACCCAAAGTCTCTGAACAGCTTCTTAAACTGGATGAACAAGGGGTAGGTATTAGGGTTTCCCCCCCTGAATGTGTTCATCCATATGTTGTCACATGATAAACAGGCCTTAATTCATGATCTGAGTTGTCTGAGAAACTAAACATGTTCAGTGATTACTTATGATTAGTAAATCAGACTGTTAAGTAACGTTAATTGATTTTTTGTTTGTACTTCTATTTATCTAGCACCAATTGTTTAGTTTAGTAAGCAGTTTTGAGTAAATATTTGATATTGGAGAGCCATGGATTGGATAAAATAAGAAAATCAATGACTTGCTATCTCTTGCTTGGTATACAGTTGTACCTCGCTTAAAGAGCATAATGTGTTCCACAGGATTGCTTTTTAAGCGAGTTTGCTCTTTAAGCAAAACACCATTGTAAGTGACCAATTGTGACTTCTGGTGGGAGGGATTGTGAACCCCAATTTATTTGTTAAGCGAGTTTTTAGTTGGTTTTAGTTGTTAAGCGAAGGCAACTTTCAGAGAAAATTCTGCTCTTTAAGTGAGTTACTCTTTAAGCGAGGCACTCTTTATGCAAGGTTTGACTGTGCTTCATGTTCTTTACATGTGGCTGCTTGGAGTGGCCAAACAGAAACTGCCCAGATGTTAGCAATAAGTGAGATTATTGTTTATGTTAGCCATATCTTAAATCAGTCTGGTTGAGTTTGCATTGAGATAAAAAAAGTTATTCCATTGTGCTTGATGGTTGTTTAGGCGATGTTCCAATGCATATAAAATCTTATATACCGTAAATATCTGATATAAAACTCTTTCACCACATGTCATCTCAGTAATAACTGAAGAAGGTATAAAGCATTTTTAGTAACAAATGAACCTTGGCCCTAGAGAATGAGGATACTTTCCCCATAGGTTACAGTGTAAGCGGGAAACTAGTACCTCAGATAACAACGAGACTTGGTTCCACAAGTCTCATCGTTATCCAGTTTTTAACATTGTGCGATGCATTGATCGCTCAATGTTTTTTAAAAAAAGCCCTGTTTCCCTGCTGGCTACAGGGAGGTCAGGAGACCTGATTCGAATCCTGACATTTTGGCTTGTTATAGTCTCCAGGAGGGTGCGGGAACTTTGGAAACAGCTTGGATCGGGTCCCACGACCTCCTTGGAGCTGGCAGGGGGGCCAGGGAGCCCAAAATGGGTGAAAAAATGGACTTTTTTTACCCATTTCAGGCTTCCAGACCCCCCTGCCAGTTCTAGGGAGATCAGGAGACTTGATCCACAGCTGCAGGGTGGCTGGGGAAGCCAACGGGGACTCCCTGTCAGCTTTCCAGCCACCCTACCCCTGCCTCCGCAGCTGTGAGATGGTTGGGGAAGCTGACGGGGGAGCCCCTTGTCAGCTTTCCAGCCACCCCACCCCTGCCTCCGCAGCTGCAGGGTGGCTGGGAAGCTGAACGGAGAACCCTACCGCTAACAGATCGTTCTCCTTTGTGTTGTTTGGGAATGCAAACTAATGGGTTCTGCGCCTGCACTGAATCCGAGCGGAGCTGAAAAGCTGATTGGAGAAAAGTTTTGAAGTTAGGACCGCCCACCATCCCCAACCGCCTCTGGCGCCATTTCACGCTTCTCCCTCAGTTCTCTTTTTTCCGCTGCGTGAACAGTAGCCTGGGAAAAGAGCTGTCTGTTTCTGTCTGAGATTGCCTCAGAAAACCTTCAATTTTTTTCAATTTAAATCAATTTTTCTCGGACCAGGGGACTCGCAAACCCTTGGTCCTCGTGTGGCTGGGGTTTTTTCCCTCAGCTGCCGGGGGGGGGGGGGAGACCTGAGGTAAAGTTTTCCTCAGCAATCTCGTGTCGGGGCCTCCCGGCCGGGACAATTTTTTCAACTAGGCCATCTACTTCAGTGGATGGCCTCTGCAGCATTCAAGCAGTGTCCGTCCTGCAACGTAAAGTTTCCAAGCTCAGACGGACATGTGCGGTGCCTTCGTTGTCTGGGAGAGAATCACCCTGTCCAGATGTGTGCGGTGTGTAAGGGCTTCTCCAAGGCCGCCCTTAAAAATCACCAATAGCGCCTCCAAGCATTTTTAATGGAGGCCACCCTGGCACCACCGCCTCCCCCTCCAAAGGAGGCACCCACTGCGTCTACCTCCGCTCCTTCTTCGCGGCTAACAACCGCAGAACTGTTCCAGAAGAAAAAGGAACTGGAGAAGAAGAAGAAAAAGGAGGGTAAGAAGGAGAAGAAGAAACACCACCGGACTTCTTCCACCTCTCTCCCTCCAACTCTGTGCGCGACGCGCCTGTCGCTGTCTAGGTTGTTGGCCTCCATTGCCGTCACGGCCACGATCTCGCTGGGCAGTTCGTCGACGGCCTCTCTGGTCTTTATCTCCCCGGAGAAGGCCCCAAGCCTACCGCCTCTGCCGGAGACTCCGCCACCACTGCCACCGCGGAGAACTGCTTCCCCGTCGGCCTCTTCTGTGGCTCCAGCTCCCGAGCCGTCCATTCAGTTGAGCCTCATCGCCCCAGGCCGTACTGGTCGGACTTGGACGCCAAGGCCTTCTTTCCACTGCCCAGCATCTCGGAGCGGTCAGAAGGCTCCGACGAATCGTCGGACGAGGAGGAGGATCAGCCGCCGCCGGTTGCTGCCGAGAAGTCGCCAGACGACAACATCGGCTCCGTCCACGGTTCCCAACCAGAGGACCAATGGACCTTCACGGCGCTGATCACCCACCTAGGATCCACGCTCGGGATCAAGGCGGAGGCCCCTCCGGAGGAGTGCGAGGATGTTGTTTGCGCCATGGCCGATAAGAAGGAGTTGGTCCCTGTCCACCTGGGCCTTTTCCCGAAGATCGCCAAGGCTGCCAAGGCTGTGTGGCAGAAGCCCATCTCGTCCCACTCGGTTTCGACACGAGTGGACGGGATGTACAGACTTCTAGGAGAAGATGCCACCTTCCTACACGTCCAACTGGCGCCCAACTCGCGGGTCATGAAGGGCGCCCAGCACAGGACTCCGGCAAGCAGCACTCCCCTCCCGTCATCACAGGAGGGGAAGAAATTAGACTCCCTGGGCAGGAAGGTTTATGCCAACTCCTCCCTGTCCTTCCGTGCCACGAACTACGCCACGGCCATGGGCGGCTACAACTGTTGCCTGTGGAAGAAGGTCGAGTCTTTCAAGAGCAAGCTGCCGCCGGAGCTCCAGGCTGAGTTCAGGTCCATCTGCCAGGAGGGCAACCAGCTGGCCCTCCAACAGATCCGAACTGGGAGGCATATCATGGAGTCGAAGGCTAAGAACTTGGCCTCCACTGTCCAGATACACCGGCAGTCCTGGCTTCGCTCGGCTGACCAAGGTCAAGAAACTGGTGGAGGAACTACCCTTTGACGGCGAGGGTTTGTTTGCAAAAGAGACGGATGTCTCTTTGGGGGAGCTTAAAAATGACATTACCACTATTAAACAGCTCCGTCCTCCACGCCGAGGGTCGGGTAGGTACCAGCCGGACCAGCCCCAGACCTCGTCTCAAGGTCCGTCCTACCAGCCTCGTCCACAACAGAGGCAGGAGGACTACCCTCGGCACCAGTTCTACCGGTCGAGACAGCAAGCCCAACGTCCGCATTACCAGCAATGCCAACAGTCTGGTAAGCGGACCGATCAGAGGAGCAAACAACGGGTTTGACTCCTCCCTGACCGAGACTCCCATCCCTCTACCGTACTGTCCCCTGGTGAACTACCTGTCGGTGTGTCAAAGGGACAGCCTCTATCTGCCCAAAGACTTTCTAAATGGATCTCAGGTACCATTTACCTGGCCTATGAGATGTCATCACTGCCACCTCCTCCTCATGTCCGGGCTCACTCCACCAGGACATTGGCTTCATCCACTGCCTTCCTGGAAGGCATCCCGATGGAGGACATCTGTAAGGCCGCTACTTGGTCCAGGTCCTCCACCTTCATCACCCACTACCGGGTTGATACGAGGTCTGTTGCTGATGTCAGACGGGGCAGATCCATCCTGACGGCTGGTCTCCGATCCTCTTCAGTGATGACCGCCCATCCCTGATGTCATCTCGCTCTCCTACATCTCAGGACGCCGGCTGCCCGCCATCCAAGTAAGTGAGCTTGCTAGTTCCCCCTTAGTGTGCATCCCCAAACAACACGAAGGAGAAAGACAGGTTTCACTTACCAGTAACTGTCGTTCTCCGAGTATGTTGTTTGGGGATTCACACGACCCAACCCGACCTCCCCTCAAAGGCTGCCGGCCTGAGATGGCCCTATGTTTTGCAGGCAGCTCTAGTATTGAACTGAGGGAGAAGCGCGAAATGGCGCCAGAGGCGGTTGGGAATGGTGGGCGGTCCTAACTTCAAAACTTTTGTCCAATCAGCTTTTCAGCTCCGCTCGGGTTCAGCGCAGGCGCAGAACCCATTAGTGTGAATCCCCAAACAACATACTCGGAGAACGACAGTTACTGGTAAGTGAAACCTGTCTTTGTCCGATGCAAAAATTTATTTAGAAATTTTGCATCGTTATCCGATGTCAGCGTTACAAAAGAGAGTTCTATAAGATATCAAGGGCCCTGTTTTGATCTGGATTTTTTATTATTATTTACTTGTGTTTCTTAATTGTAGTTGAGTTTTCAGCACAAGATTGGGATACTGTACTGCAAAGCAGGTCAAAGCACTGAAGAAGAGATGTATAATAATGAGACTGCAGGACCTGCTTTTGAAGAATTCCTTGATCTTTTAGGTCAGAGAGTACGACTAAAAGGCTTCAGTAAATATCGAGCTCAACTAGATAATAAAAGTAAGTTTCACCAACAAAGTGGAATAAATAGAAAAGAATAACAACATTTCATTCTGTCAGAATAGCTTATATAATTTTGTATTCTTTGTCTCTGCATATGCAAATGTTGATGTATGACTTTTAGAATTGCCTCAAAAGGTCTGTTAAATATATCGATTGAAGACTAGTTATATTTAGGCACAAGGATCCGCCTCATTTTTCCTCTGGGCAGCTGCTGTTATGGGTGAGCTGATTAAATAGTGGAGGATCAGGGTCACAACTCTTAATCCAAGAGAAAAAGGAACTGAGAAAGGCTGCCCTAGGCTGGTTACTTTCTCTTACATAGGAACTACAGAGGCCGCATCTATATTGTACTTTCTATCCTTCTGGAACTAGAACTTCATCTAGTCAGAAACTAAAGGTGGGCTACAAAGCCTGTGGTCAGAGGACTGCATTCTTCCCTCAGTTGAGAGACTAAATTCCTTCAGTTGAGGGACTATATTCTATTGAGAGACTAAAAAGCCATGGTCTTTTTAGACTCTCAATTGCCTATCCGAAAATCACTTCTTTTCCTGCCTTATGCATGCATATCAGAGAGAATGGAAGGGGCTGGCCCACAGGATGAGATCTAGACAATCATGCAGTGCTTCAAACTCCACCCACCTTGGACTCTGCCAGTCTTCTCCATGAATGAAAGGTTACAATATCCTCTTATCAGATAAAAGCATATCCTCCTTACTCTACAAAGCTGTCAGAACAGCAACAGCAGACTTCCTGAGCTAGGGAAGTAAGAGATTTTGCAGATGGTTGGTATCTGGTGCGTATTATGTTTTAGTGATGTAACCCCATCTAATTAACATGTACAGTAATACCCCGGATAACGATTGCATCGGATAACGCTAGACTCGGATAACGATGCAAGTTTTTTGGAAAAAACTTGCATCGGATAACGATTCATTAGCGTTATCTGAGGCAGTGGTCTGTGGGGGGGGGGATGGTTTGGGTAGAACTTCTACCCAAACTACCCCCCACTCGCAGTTATTTCTGCGACTGCAGTAGGGTCGGCGAAAGGCGCGTGCCTTTCCCCCGACCCTACTGCAGTCGCTGTGAATGAAGAATGGGTGAGAGAATCCCCAGCGCGCACGCTTGGGATTTCCTCACCCCTTCTTCATGCACAGCACTTGTAGCTTGGAATGCAGGAAGGTGGCGGAGGAAGAGGCACGATCTCGGGCCTCTTTCTCCCTCGACCTTCCTGCACTCCAAGCTAGCGTTGGGGGGGGGGGATTGGGGGAAATACCCCCCTGAAAGGGCAGTGACTTCCCTTGCAGGGGGTGGGTATCTCCCCCCCACCCCCCAGTGCTAACTTTAAAAGCAAGAAAATCAGGAGGAAAGAGGTCTCTTTCCTCCTGCTTTTCTTGCTTTTAAAGCTAGCGCGGGGGGTGGGGGTGGGAAATAAATACCCCTCCACACACACAAGGGCAGTGACTGCCCTTGCGGGGTGGGTGGGGGTATTTCTCCCCCAACCCCCCCCAAGCGCTAGCTTTAAAAGCAAGAAAATCATGAGGAAAGAGGTTTCTTTCCTCCTGATTTTCTTGCTTTTAAAACTAGCGCTGGGGTGGAGTGGGGAAATACACCCCTATCCCTGCAAGGGCAGTGACTGCCCTTGCAGGGGGTATTCCCCCCAACCCCCCCCCCACGCTAGCTTGGAGTGCAGGAAGGGGGGGAAAGAGGCACGAGATCATGCCTCTTCCTCACCTTCCTGCATTCCAAGCTACAAGCGTGTGAATGAAGAAGGGGTGAGGAAATCCCGAGCGCGCACGCTGGGGATTTCCTCACCCCCTCTCCATTCACAACGACTGCAATAGGGTCGGGGGAAAGGCACACACCTTTTCCCAACCCTATTGCAGTCGCAGAGATCGCTGGGGGGGGGGTAGATTGGGTAGCCCAATCCCCCCCCTGCAATGACTTCAGGGACATACCGCGTGGTTTGTCCTTGAAGTCAGAACTTTTTTTTAGTGTTGTTTGATGCATGCATCGGCCAACACTAAAAATCGGATAACGTTATGACTTGGTTCCACATGTTATCCGGGGTTTTACTGTACTTATAATTCATAGGTATTGAGTTAGATCAGGGGTTGTCAACCTTTCCGCACCACGGACTGGACCACGACCGCTCAGACAGCTAAGCGGGCCACTCACATGGTTTCCCCCTGCTGCAAACACTGCCACAAACTGTGGGGTGCATTTGCGCATGCCTGGGGGTGTTTATGGCTGTTGTAAATGTTTCTGCTTCCAGGGTTGTCGCCACAGACCGGATGAATTGCTGCCATGGGCCAGGTCCAGCCCATGGGCCATAGTTTGTGAACCCCAGAGTTAGAGGCTCCAGTTACAAATCAAATAGGATTTCAAGATTGTGGCGGGCTTAGTAGGGATATAATGTTATATCGGTTTGCATTGGGACAGAGAGAGAATAATATGCTTTGATTGTGCTCCCATGTCTATGTACACTGACCCAATTTTGAAATTTATTTCAGCTGATTCAACTGGAACTCATTCTCTCTATACAACATACAAAGACTATGAAATAATGTTTCATGTCTCAACCATGCTTCCATATATGCCTAGTAATAGACAACAGGTATGTTCCATTAAATCAGTTATTTGGAATTGCACAGTTTCTGACTGAGAATTTAGAACTCCAGTGTTAATTTTTTGGTAGTTCTTAACCAAATTTTTATGAATAGCTTACAGAAATACCTCAATTTTGACCTGAAAACCCAGGAAAATAGATTGACCCAAGTATAAGCCAAGGGTGGGAAATGCAAAAGCTGCTAATGAGTTTCAATAATCAAAATACATGAAAATATGGTAAAATTAACTAAATTTTTGGTGTATCTCAATCCGACATGGTCTTGGGACTCTCGTGGTCATTGACCCGAGTATAAGCCGTTTCCTGGGGGTTTTTTGGAGGGGGGGCGGTGGCGGTTCATTTTTGAGACCGAAAAACTAGGCTTATACTCGAGTATATACAGTATTTACTAGAATCCTATGGCTTACATACTCTACCATTTCCACAAGGAATACAAGTGGCAACCTCTTAACTAGTGACAGTTTGCCACTGTGATTTATGTAATTGCACTTATGCTACTATATGTAAACATTGGAAATTTGGTCTTTGATGAGTATTTTTTTACCTGATCATTTATTTCCTAATGATTAAATAAATTAGAGTTCATAATTTATTCGTGTTATGATTCAGAGTTTGTTTGACATAAATATTTGTATTTTGTCTTTCTGTTGAAAAGTGTTCAGTGTAAGTGACATAGGAGAAGAAAATTATTTCGTGATATTCCTTTATTTATTGATACAGATACTTTTGCATCATAATGAAATGAACTAATCTACTCTCCTGCTTTGTAGGGATGTATTCTTAAGGATACACAATTTATGATTCTAATTTTCTGACATTGGTTGCTTAGCATGCTGTATGTTATCTTACATGAATAGAAAATGCCGTATTATGCATAAAATACAATGCCTAAAATATCAATTCATATTTTATTTCCTTATATCTTACAGCATTAAGGATGGCTAAAATAACACAGCATTTTAGGTTTTATAGATTATATGGGTTGTAATCCTGACTGACTGAAATTAATGGCAATTGCCATTTGCTTCATTGGTACAAGATTACCATTTTAAAAATAAGGTTAATTTTGTCTTTGCCTGTACTAATTGATATGAATAAAATCTTAATGAAGAAGAATACTGAGTTGAAGACATTCCAGTAACTACCATTGAATTGATGATTTAAAATAAAAATATTGCACAATACATTCACAAAGCTGTGAATGAAGTATGTGTAGATAAAAGAACCATACACAAATGAGATTACTACTTAAAATATAACATTCTACATGTCTGTGTACAGATAAAAGAAGAAACAGTTTCTCTGTTCAAGAAATAACAATATGTAGAAGCCTTTTATCAAATTTAGTGAAAGACTATGGACTCTAGTCCCTTCTTGGTAATGAGTTTATTTGAAAATATATGGAAAAAATAGCTTGGTCTCTTATTTCTCATCCTACAATTTGGTAGAATTTGAAATACTAGGGAGTGGTAAGATTAAGATTCATAACTCAATGAAGATATCTGTTTATGTGTTGGCTAAAATCCAGTTTTCTAGGAAAAGTTTAAGGCAAGAAAAAAAAGATTCCATATTGACATCATAAAGGAAGCAAAAGGCAAGACCTGAGCAGAGCAGTTAATGATAGAGCATTTGCAGGTCAGTCAGTCAGTCAGTCAGTCAGTCAGTCAGTCAGTCAGTCAGTCAGTAAGAAAGAAAGAAAGAAAGAAAGAAAGAAAGAAAGAAAGAAAGAAAGAAAGAAAGAAAGAAAAAGAAAGAAAGAAAGAAAGAAAGAAAGAAAGAAAGAAAGAAAGAAAGAGGTGATTTGAAGGCACACAACAAAAACAACAGAATCCAATTGATAAGGTTTGTATAATTTGTCATAGCTAACTGACAAGGAGCTAGGTGTGAGCATGTCTTGGTTATGTATCAGGCTCCATGCCTATTGCAGAGACATGCAATAGCACCTTGTCAATTGCCCACAGTTATCTGCAGCATTAAATTACGTAAACTTCATGGTGATAGGATGCCAACCAATTGATTATCTTAAAGTGACTAATCTGGTACTAGAGTTTTATTAAGCAAATTGCAGCACAAATTGCAGCACAAATTTTATTTGTACTAGGAAAGTATTATTTTCAAAAGGACTGACTCTTAGTAAAGAAGATAAAGTAGGAAGTTGTCAAAGTAGAAAATACCAGTGAGAAAACGAGAAGAACAAATAGGTCAATGCTAGAAGAAATCAACCCCAACTGCTTCTTATAAGTCAAATAGTAAAGATGAAGCTAAAGTACTTTGGACATCAAATGAGAAAAGAAGATTCACTTGCGAAAGCCTTGATGCTGGGAAAGGTGGAGGGCAAAAGAAGAAGGGGATGATCAAAAATGAGATGGCTAGAAGGTATTGTAGACGCAATGGGCACAGAGCTGGGTGGGTTGAGGAGGATGGTGGAGGACAGGGGTGCCTGGAGGGCAATGGTCCATGGGGTCGCAAAGGGTCGGAATCGACTGTGCGGCTGAACAACAAAAGAACATATAATAGTATTACTACTATAGGCAGTGCTAGAATTTATGCTGTGAAGAAGGAGAAGCAGACATTTCTATGCTTACTGTTTTTGGAACCTTTTGAATTCTTTGTGATGCCAAAACCATTTCATAACTCATACAAAGGTATTAGGTTTTAGATAACAGAAGTTAAAACAGAGATTTCTGCCAGCACCCACAGCAAAAACAAAAGGCAGTTAAAGTGAGTTGCCATTTTGAGAGTTGATGTGGAAGCATTTCTTGCTTAATTAAGTATTTATTTATAAGGATTTTATTTCCTTCGTTAGAACACAAATGCAGAATATACTGAGATAATAAAACATTTCAGGAACAGTAATCTTATCTGTGGATGGTTTAAGCTGCAGGTTTCATAGTTGAACAATGGTCATTTTCAAATTTTTCAGTTTCACAGGCAATGGCAATAAATTATAGCCTTATTTGATGTTGAATATGTTTGTGTTTGTCTTGGCTTTACCCAGTTCATGAGTATAGAAAGCAGGCTTTTCCCTGAGCCACTACATCCAGAATTGTAAGAACTCTGTCATTTTCTCTGTCTTGTGTGGTTAACCACCCATACCACAGCTTCATTTCCCCCCTTCCCATCTGTCTCTTTCCAAGTATTCCCTGAAATGTCTTCCTTTCTACAAAAATAAAAGCCTGTTAATGGTTTATCCTCAAAATACTCCAACTCTAATTCCATTATTTTTCCTAATAACAAATCACACCCTCCCACAATGTTTTAGTGAACATTCATCAGTCTTTGTATCTTGGACAGTCTTGGTAGATCCAGCAGTTATTTCACAGTATGTTTAATGGCTTTCTTTTGATGAAAATAATGTGGAAGTTTTCCATATGCAATCAGTCCTGAGAGCTAAAGGCCCACCACATTATTTTGTTATAATATTGGGCCGCCGTGATATTTGCACAGCATGAACACTTCTTTGTAAGATGTGATGAGTACACTTAAGTAACTAGCATTTAGCCAGCCTTAATGTGTAGAAGAAATAGGTGATGAATGTTTAATTTCTCTATCGGTTGCTATCTGGTTGCCATGATATGTCAATGTAGAATGTACAAATAGGAATAATTCAGATAACATAACAATCCTTTCCCCATGTAACGCACAGGTGGGTGAGATACAACTTTGCAGTTGCAGACAATCTCAAAGACTCCACTAGTCCTGTGCCATATAAATTCTACTTTGCATACAGGGTTTGTTTCATTTCACCCAGTCACTAAATTGTGGGAACTTCTCATTTTAATTTCAAATGCCATCTAGAAGCCTAATCTTCTTTCACTTAGATTGCTATGTGAATAGGGTTATATATTTGTTCTGTGTTGTAAGTTTACTGGCAAAGTATGTAGCCCATTACTGTGAACATCCAGTGAGCAAGGGGTGAGCATTTCTTAGCATCCACTTACCTGTGAGCCAGAAACAGGCCACACCAGAATTGTCTGTTGCTTTTTCCAGGAAATAACTACGCCCTGCTTGGTCACTGATCAAGACATCCCTCTAGTTTTAGAGCCAGCAGGAGCTCCAAACACTAAGGTAATTTTTCATTTTGGCTACAATATAGGGTGGGCAGCTTTCACTCAGTGTTCTGATCAGAACAGAGGAGCTACCCACTCTGCTGTGGCCAGTACCACCTCCTTGTATTGGCTTTCCTTACAAATCATAGTTCAAGGCTTTCCCAGTTTAACCTTTACCCCTACAAACACCCTTCCCAGATCATTTCTTTGTAAGATTTTCCTTCACACTTCTGCCATTTGCTTTTGTTACCTTTGGTCAGATCTGATTAAATCTATTCTCCAAATATAGTTTTTATGTTTGGTTTAATAACAAAATAAAATAATATGTTGGTTCCATCCATAAAATTAATCAGAACTACACTGATTGGAATTTGTCCAGTTTTAACCAGGTCTGGTCGAACTATACGACATCTTTATGTGTAAAATATTAAGTTATACTTCAAATTTTTATGAAACCACTTATTTTATATGAACATTAGAATAAGTAGACGGTTTCATTGTGATGTCTATTCATTCCCCGATCCGTTAAATTGAATGAAGAAATCTGTTTTGTTCTATATGCCAAGATAGCCTTGTTGCTTTAGCTTGAACAATGGTTCAGTTTTCCCACTTTTCAGAGGCTACACTACTATCCAATAATGGTCAGTTTACCTTGGCAGCCCAAAGACGTTGGAGCCATGTTAATAAACATTACAGCTTATATGTCAGAAGAACTGACTAAATGAATGTTCTCAATGACACAGTTAAAGTTAATGCTAGTATATCCTATTGCTGATGATCATTAACAGAGAGAATAATTAAAATTCTAGATGGTTGGTCTGAATGTTATGGGAAAAGCAGTGAAGAAAGATAAAGACCCATGACTGAGACTAGATGAAATCTAAAACATCCCTTTTAAAATGTGGTACATACTACTCCTTTTCTAACTTTACATGAACTGGATAATCTTCCATGACAACCTGAATTCTCTTACTAAAGTTAAGTTACCGTTATTAATGGTAATGCTTTATTGGATCTATATTTATATACATAAAATTGATCAGGTCCATGGTCAGTATATATTTATAAGAAAATAAGTTTGTGATGATCTTTGAAAATAGCTTCCATTTAAACCTATGCAAGGAATGATGTGTAAATCCCAGTATGTATTTTCATTATTCAAAATAGTTTTTTGTATACTTACCTGTACTGAAAACTATTATCTTGTAAAAATATTATCTTTGGTTACTCACATTTATAGAAGGGCAGTTGATTAAAAATGAAGCATACTTGAAAAGAGAAAGGAAATAAAAATGAAGAGCTCTGAAAACAATTTGTGTGTATGTAGTTAGAAAATGGTCTGAGGTGGAATATTGTTTTCTTAGTTTCAGCTTTGTTTTTTTAACTGTTTTAAAATACATGCTCCATTGCTTTTTTCTCCATTCAATTTGTATTCCATTTTCCCAGCCCTCTTAAAATCAGTGTCTTCCATACTGCTGCTCGTAAACACTTTAACTCTCCTTTTCTATTCCTTGCATCTAAATTTCCTATTTTCGGTCACTGGTTTGCTTATCTCATTTCGTGCTTACCTTTATAGCCTTGTAGTAGTTGTTGATTTTAATGAAATGTTGGCAATGTCTTGGACATGACAAAAGTTTGTAGTTTTTTTTAAATGGATGAATGAATGCTACGTATTGCAATTAACGTGTTTTCCATGTTGGTTACAAAAATCAAGATAATTTCTGTAATTCTTTTGAGAGAAAATTTGTTGCAAATACAGTGGTACCTCATATATCGATTTTAATCCGTTCCACTGGGCTTGCTGTTGTATGAAACAATTGCTATACAATGCATGCATCGTATAGCGATTTTCCCTATGGGATGCATCGTACAACGATTTTTTTTGCCAAGTGGTTTTTCCCATTGAAAAATTGTTGTATGATTTTTTTCCATAGGGAAAATAGTTATGTGGGACAGCTTTCTCCCCCCAAAAACCTAATTGTTATACGATTTTGTTGCTATTCAGGGAGATTATTGTATGAGGTTCCACTGTTCATTGTTTTCTCTTCACAACTGAGATAGATGACTATTCAATAAAACTGGTCTATAGTATTGCACTGTAATATGGTTCAGTGTTACATAAGAGAATTCTACATTTTGCAAAGTTCAAAAAAGATACAGTTAATTAGATTTGTAAAATAATTAGTTTTATATACCCATTTTTGCTTATTTGAATATTCATGGAGAGATAAAAATGTATATCTTGCTTACTTAAAATATTTACATTCCATCTTTCAGCAAGGCTTTTTTAACAGGTTACAAAAATACAGCTGAAATAAAATTACCAGGAGAAAGTATTTGGGTAACACTATTGACAAACCTATTGAAAAATATCAACACCCCCCCCCCCTAAAATGAACCAGTTGGCAATGAGTGTAAGAATTCTTTTGTGGAATTCTGTGCAAAGGAACATAAAAAGCTGCTTTAAACTAAATTATACTGCATGTCTATCTTGTCTAGTATTGTCAACAAAACCTAACACATTATCTAAGGCAAGGGTTCCAAACCTAAGGCCCATGGGCTGGATCTGGTCCACGGTGCCATTTTATTTGGCTCCCCACCTCTCCAAGGGCATTTGAGAAACAAAGTGGAAAGCTTTTTGAAGCTATTGGGACAAAATGGCTGCCCTCATCATGCAGGCAGGGCAAAAAAGGCCGTCTGGCCCTCAAAGCTGAGTGAGAGAGTGTGACCCGGCCCCCAGCTTGAAATGGTTGGGAACCCCTGCTCCAAGGTATCGGGGTGGTTTATTTCATAGTCCAACTTGAGATAGCAGGGATGGCATCTGGATCTTGTACGTGTGAAACATGCTCTTCATACTGAGATTTGTGCTACTTCTCACAGTGTGTGATGCAGCTGTGCTGCCCAGATACAAATCTTGCAGAGATCCACTGCAAGACATCTCTTCCATTTTACTAATTTTTATACCTCATTCCTTACATTTTCCCATATTCTGCTGCTACAAGAAAGTCAGGACTGGCCTTTATCATTTTAGACCATCATCTTTTAACAAAGTTGGAAGAGTGTATGGTTGTGTGGGCACTTAGTTTAGAGCCTGAAATATCTATCTTTGTTTCAGTTTTTTATTTTTACCTCTGTCAGTATCAACAGGGATTGTTCGCTTGAATGAATGGTTGGGCTTTGGGTTTTGTTTTTTTGGGGGGCGGGTGGTTTATGATGTTTGCTTTGGATAAGGAAAACTGCAGTGAATAAGGACCTTACTGACTCATAGTAAGAGAAGTTAAAATTAAAGTTACTTCTAGATCGTTCAGCTGGTGTATCTGGAACCATTTGTTCTATGCCACCCACTGCAACTGACAGGATAACTTCAGTATCTGGAATGCAACAACAGAATTTCTCCTAAATGTGGAGAAACAGCAGCTTAATTTCTCCTTTACAGCTGTAGTTTCATCTGTTTTGTTCACACTGCATTATATGCCTACAGATAATTCCATAATAACTTTTGCAGGTTTTCCCCTTCTTATTTTTTGCTGCCATGTGATCAGTATATTAATCTGTATTTGGCAAGATGTGTTGACAGCAAACTGGCTGTAGACTCATTTACTTTCTTCCAACTAAAATTAATGTGTGTAATTATAAGATAGATTGCAACTATTGGTTATGGTGTCCTGAGTTGCACCCTATAGCTTCAGTAATTGTGTGTACCAGATACATATAATTGTCCCTGCATTTCTTTTTACATACTTCTTTGACTAGCTCATCCTATTCATCTCAAAAGTTTGCAAAAGGTAAAATTAAATAAAACCAAGTAAACCAGATCCAAATATTAACACAAGTTGGATCTCCAGCTTTCTACCACTGTAATCCTAACCCTCCCAAGACAGTGCAAATAAGTAGAATAGTTAAAAAGTTGTTGCAATACCTCTAAAGTTCTGTTTTAGGATGTTTTAAAAATAATGAAAATAAGGAGCATTTTAATAACTGTTTTTTCTGCGTTAGCTTCTTTGATCTTTTCCACACCTTCTTTTAATAAAGTGTGTGTATGTGTGAGAGAGAGAGAGAGAGAGAGAGAGAGAGAGAGAGAGAGAGAGAGAGATTAAAGCAATTTATGAGTTTACTGCTGAATTACAAACGCACCAGGAATATTTCCACTGAAATTCTGGATAATGTTATTACCGATTCTTTTCTTTCTTTCTTTTTTGCTTTAAGTTTTTTTTTAATGGTAAACATCTCCTTTTAAGTTCAGTTGTTATTTTGTTGCTGCAATTTTGTTATTGTTGGTATATTAGTTTACATAAGAATTATAACCAACAATGTTTGCCACAAAGTTTCTTTACTAGCATTTGGAGTTTTTCTATATTTGTATTTTGTGCATTTCCCCCAGATTTCTCTGTGAGTACTCCTACTTGAGTGTTTTACAAGCGTTTTCTTACCATAGACACAACTCCCTGAGAAATTCAATCCAAAGTGTGTGTGTGTGATATAACAATATGGGAAACTGCTACTGGGAATAAAATTGCATAATACTTAGCAGGCAAATGAATCATTTCAGCATGCAGAGATAGATCTTTGGATCCCAGTCTTTTTTTGCCCATTTCTATACTGTACTGTATTTCTAAAACTAACTGAGATGAGAATTGTTCTAAGAAACTACGTAATATGTTTAGCTTGGGTACCTTGTCCATCCCCTCTTATTCATCTCTGTTTCATACATGAGCACTATAAAGAGCGTATAGGCCCAGGGTGTATTTAGTGACTGCTTTGTTTTAAAATTGTCGCTAATTTTCTAGTAAGAATAAAGGAAATAAATTCGCAGTCACAGGTAACAATTTAATGCCTTTTATTTATTTTGTTTTATTTTTACATTTAGCTTCTAAGGAAAAGGCATATAGGAAATGACATTGTTACTATTGTCTTCCAAGAGCCTGGAGCACTTCCTTTTACTCCAAAAAATATCCGTTCTCATTTTCAACATGTATTTGTCATTGTTAAAGTCCACAACCCTTGTACTGAAAATGTGTGCTATAGGTAAGTATAGTTGCTGATTGACTTTGCTTTATGGTTTTTGTTGTGATGGTTTTGTCTTTGTTTTTTTTTAATTTATTATTAGCATTTTCGAGTAATTGTTCAAGCTACAGAACTTTAGGAAATCTGCTAGAGTATTCAGGAAGAATAATGTTTTTGTGGCTACTGGGCTCTTCTGCTTAGAGGCATAGATTATTTAAAAGCTGGCCGGGGGGGGGGGGCTCATTTGAAATGGTGTCTACTATTTCAGCAGGGCCAAGACCCAATTTTTAGATTGTTCAGTTGTTTGGGAGCTACACTTTTAAGGGGTGTGGTCAAGACAGAAAGGAATGTGCCAAAATGTCAATTTAGCTAATTTCCTTATTTAATTAAAATACAAAATAGAGTAGCTGAAGTACTTTGGACATCAAATGAGAAGAGAGGATTCACTTGCAGTGGGACAAAAAAACGTTGGGTCTATTATTCTTGTCATGTGCTGTCAAGTTGTCAGTGACTTATGGTGATCCTTATGGTGACCCTGTGAATGAGTAGTCTCCAAAATGACCTGTCCTCAAAACTGTATTCACCTCTTGTAAACTCAAGGCTGTGTCTCTTTTTAGGGTTTCAGTCCATCTCATATTTCATCTTCCTCTTTCCCCATTGCTTTTAACCTTTCCCATCATTATTGGCTTTTCCTGTCCTCAATAATGTGAGTTTATTTATTTTTTTATTTATTATTTATTTATTAGTTCAAATTTATATTGCCGCCCACTCGCCGTGGCGAGTTGGCAAACTGGAATCATCTTCAATTCAGTACTCAGACTGGAACAGCATATCACCACCATTATCAAATCTTCATTTTCCCCATCTGTGGCAAATTTCCCAATTGTGAAGGCTGGCATCCTCATTGTTCCATGGTGGCCAAGACAATCTTAGTTTCCCATGCTGAGAGGCATTGGCAAAGATATTCATCACTTTCTGAATGATCCCAACCTCATAACTAGGACTATTTATTTATTTATTTGTTTTGGCGGTTATCCTGCTATGGTAATAGAGTACACCACACTGCCAGTGACTAAACGCTGAATCCCAGGTGGCAGTTAACCAACCTGACAGCCCTAAGGACTAATGGCCTTGGGTGATGAAGTCCACAGGGAAGGTTGACGGTTCCCAAGTGGATTAAATCCCACTTGAATCCATCTTGAATTTTTTTTAAAAATGAAAAAACAAAAACAAAATTAGAAATATTCCAAGGGGGAGATGTACAAAAACCAAGCTAAATATAGTAAATCCAAACAAATGTTTAAATTGCATTGGGAAGAATGTCCTAGAAAGCCTGTCTAAAAAGCAGACTTTTTAGCTGTTTCTTACATGACTTTAATAATATAAGTACAACTGTTTTATAGCTTTCCTAAAGGCTGGAGGAGACTCAACCAATACCATCCAGTTACCTTTTCTTCTCCAGTTTCTCCTCCATTTGACAGAAACCAGTTTGTCTTACTTCATCTGTCAAGGTTTATCTCGCTGCCATTGTAGCCAATCCATCAGCAAGTTCAGAAGCTTCTGCCTTTTTTCACCATTCCACAGTAAAGTGTTTTCTTAAGAATGCGTTTCCAAGGTTTAGCCAGACCCTTCCTCAATGTTCACTAACCTTGGTTCTCAACAGACTTATGTCACCATCGTTTGAACCTTTAGGAATGATCCATCTCAAACTCCTCGCTCTTAAAACAATCTTTTTGGTAACCATCATATCTGCAAGAAGGGCAGGAGTATTGGCTGCATTACGTTGTGACCCTTCTTTTCTCCAGTTTCATGCAAATAAGGTCACCTTGTAACCTGATGGCACCTTCCTACCCAAGGTAGCCTCAGATTCTCATCTTTCTCAATTTGTCATGCTACCAACATTTTTTCTGCAACTACATCAGACACAAAACCTGTGGTTCACCCAACGTTTTTTGTCCCACTGCAAAGGGCAACTGGCCTCATCTTACCATATATCCATATGGTTTGAACATACCATCTGCTCGGGATACCAGTTGTCCAATGTGCCACAGCCACCTCCACTGCTTTCCCCAAAGATGTCTTTCTATTCTAGACATCTGCATAGCAGCCACGTGGTCTTAGGTGTTTGCATTTATGCAGCATTACAGACTTGATAGAAGGGCCAAGTTTGATGCTATCTTTGGGAGGATAGTTCTCTGTGCTGCTGTTTGTGCCTAGACATTTTCCTGGCTTGATTAACCCACCATCCAGTAAGTCTGCTTGCTACTCACCCAAATGTGGGATTCATAGAGACCACAATGAAGAGGAATTGGTTGCTTACCTGTAATTGTGGTTTTTCTAGTGGTCACTTCTGAATTCACACCACCAGCCTTGCCTCCCCTCAATCACGGATGTATATTTATTTTTTATAGTTTTCTATGAACTGAGGGAAGAAGCCATTAGGCGTACTGACATGTGATGGACAATGCTGTTCCTAACAGCTTCTTCTCCTAGCTCTGGAAGATGCCAGTGGAGTTTACTGCACATGCACAAAACTCATATGTGTGAATTTACAGATGACCACTGTAATTTGCTATTAGTGTCAGTTCACTAATTTCTAGCAAAGTCCAATGGCATAAAAGAGCAATATAACTTGGAGAGGTGAATATCAACTAATTAAGAAATTTCCAAATAAATTTCTGGTCACTTGCCAATTGCATGATTTGGCACAGGACTAGGAATTCAACTGGGGCATGTTAATTAGCAGCTGTTTGTTGCTCCAGATTATGCCATTGCACTTATGTCAGTGTGAATATCCAAATGGCACCAGATGAATGCTTTTGTGCAATTCTATGTAAGTTAATAGTCCCCCAGATTTTACTCAGGCAATTTTCATGTAATCGTTTGAATGTGAAAACACAGTTTATTGGGTGCACTACAAACAGAGATATTAAGAGATCCTAATTTTCCATTACACAAATAATTAAAGAATTGTGAGCCCACTGTGAATCAAAATCATTGTTTGTGAGATTGTGTAATCAGTCAGCCACCTGTCAGAAAACTCTGGTGTAAAATAGTAACACATGCCAAAAACATGGGATTTTATGTTAATACAGTAATACCTTGGATAACGCTAAAACTTGGTTCCACAAGTCTTGGTGTTATCCGATTTTTACTGTTATCCGATGCATGTTAAAATCCTATGGGACGTATCGGATAACGTTAAAGCTCCATAGAGATACATTGTAACCGCACAGGCTTTAGCGGTTGTTATCCAATACATCCCATAGGACCTTAACGTTATTTGATCCAATTCTCCTCCCCAGATTACTTAACGTTATGCGATTTTAGCGTTATCCGAAGTAAACGTTATCCGAGGTATTACTGTACACAGCAAGATACATAACTTGTTGATTTTGCATGTTAGGATTTCCCAGTAATGGCATTCAATTGAAGAGAACTTTTCTTTGCTGTGAACTCATCCAGTGTATTTCTACTAATTATTTTCACTACTGGAAAGCATTGAGGGATTTTCTATGCAAGAACATTTTCTGCTTTGTAGTTCATCCATGTGTGTATGCCATATATTTATAAATAAAGGAACTTTTCTAATCAATGGCCAGCATCCTGTTGTATATCACTGCCTTTGCAGCAGGATTGATGTTACCGCCATTATTAGTATTAGTACTATACAGTAAAACCTCGCATAAAGAGCAGCTCACTTAAATACTAACTCATTTAAAAAGCAGAATTTTCTTCAAATGGTTGCCTCGTAGAACAACTAAAAACTCACTTAACAACTAAATTGGGGTTTGCAATCCCCCCCACCAGAAGTCATAATTGGTCACTTACCATGGCGGTGGCGGTGCTTTTTCAAAGTGTTTTACTTAAAGAGCAACTTGCTTAAAGAGCAATCCGATGCTAGGTATTAGTGTACTACTAATTGAAAAAAATCTTTTTCTATTTCAGGGTATGCAATACTTTCTGTCATTGGGCAAAGTCATGTGCACCTCAAAATTGAAAAAGGAACTCTTTAGTTATTTAGTTTTTTGCAACTGTTGGTGACACCATTCCTGTTCTGCAAGATACTGTCTATACCAGGGGTGCCCAAACTTTTTGGGCCAAAGGCTGGTCATGTGGTTCATGGGGCAGGTTGCTATGGCCTGGGGGCCAGATCTGGCCCAGAACGCCAAATAATCCGGTCTGTGACACCCTCGTCACTCCCGGGAGTGGAAGTAAAATGCGCCCGTATAGGCACGTTTTACTTCCGCTTCTGGGAGTGACGAGGGTGTCATGGGCCGGATGAATTGGCATCACGGGCCGGATCCGGGCCCTGGGCCATAGTTTGGGCACCCCTGGTCTATACAGAGGATAATGGCCAGTAAATTACAGAATTGTGATGCTACAATTGTATTTCTTCCTGACATCTCCTCTTTACTTTCTAGTGTTGGAGTTTCAAGATCAAAAGATGTACCATCATTTGGGCCACCAATCCCCAAAGGAGTAACTTTCCCCAAATCAGCAGTTTTCCGGGACTTTCTCTTGGCTAAAGTTATTAATGCAGAGAATGCCGCACACAAGTCTGAAAAATTTCGAGCCATGGCAACCAGAACACGTCAAGAGTATTTGAAGGACTTAGCAGAGAATTTTGTTACTACAGCTACAATGGACACGTCTGCCAAATTTAGTTTTATTACACTGGGAGCAAAGAAAAAAGAAAAAGTTAAACCAAGAAGAGATGCCCACTTATTCAGTATTGGAGCAGTGATATGGAATGTGATAGCACGAGACTTTGGTCAGTCTCTTGACATTGAATGTCTCCTAGGTATCTCAAATGAATTCATCGTGTTGATCGAAAAAGAATCAAAAAATGTTGTATTTAACTGCTCCTGCAGAGATGTTATTGGATGGACATCAGGATTAATGAGCGTAAAAGTCTTCTATGAAAGAGGAGAATGTGTTCTTCTGTCTGCATTTGATAACTGTGCTGATGACATCAGAGAAATAGTACAAAGACTAGAAGTAAGTATGATTTCTTTTAATGCTTCCATTCTTTAGAACAGGAGTTCTCAACTTTTTAAAGCAGGGGGCCAGGTCATGCTCCCTCAGACAGCTTCAGGCACTGGAAAGCCATTTTGCCCTTCCTCCACCACATGGCACTTCCTGGTGTGGTAGAGGCAGTGGTGATGGGACACATGAAATGGTGCCATGGGCTGCATCCGGTCTGTGGGTCACAGGTTGAGAATTCTGCTTTAGAAGGTATTATTTTACAAGATACAAAAAGAACTGGATAAATGAATGGGGAAAGCCACACAGAGATCTCACATCTGCCTCTGAGAACTCCCCAGTGGCGTAGCTTGGGCCGGGGGTGGGGTGGGGGAGCCTCCCCAGGCTGCATTTTTTGAGGGTGGCAAAATGTTACTTGGGCATACGGATGTTCTTGGACTTCAATTCCCAGAAGCCCTAGAGTCCGCTGCAGGAACAGGCGCCGGTGTCTTGGACCCCCGTCCAGGGGGCAGCAAATTTGGCTTACGGCCTGGGTGGCTGAAACCTATGCCCTGGGCTCCGGGTGGCTGAAACCCATGCTAAGCCACTGGAACTCCCTCAATGTTTTCCCCAGAACCTAACCCCAGTTAAAACCCAAAACTGTTGATTGGTCCTTAATGTGATTCCCAATCCACAGGAGAGCTGTATACTATTACTATTGCCTACTGTATTTAGACTT
This sequence comes from Furcifer pardalis, assembly GCA_030440675.1. NCBI lineage: Eukaryota > Metazoa > Chordata > Lepidosauria > Squamata > Chamaeleonidae > Furcifer > Furcifer pardalis. Next base: position 112,870,009 of record CP126890.1, on the reverse strand, counting down.
TGAGCTCAAGCCCTTGCTGCATTGGTTTTTCATAATGCCTTGAGAAATGGATAAATATATTACCTGATCATAGACTTTGAAAAGGAAGGATTTTTACCAATTGGAAGAGCAGCAAAGCCTTATTGAACTCTTGTCATACATCTAAGAATTGTACTCAGAATAGTGACTCAAGATCTTGTATGTGGAATACACTTCATCCTCATCATTTATTATGGTTTATTATAAAGGGTCTTTTTGATCATGCTTGTCTCAGTCAATTTGTTATGAAAGTTTGTCATCATTTCTTCTAGGTCTGTGATGGTGAACCTCGGCACTCCAGGTGTTTTTGGACTTGAGTTCCCAGAAGCCCAAGTCAGCATTCCTGCTGATCAGGGCTTTTGGGAATTGAAGTTCAAGAACACCTGGCATGCCAAGGTTCACCATCACTATTCTAGGTACTATTATCCAGAATCTGATAGCCCATTTATGGTTGTTAAGGGACATCATGTGAATCTTAGTGGTGAACTGCTGTGCATAAAAGAGGTGCTGGTTGCATTCCTGGGAATGAGATTGGTTGCACATTGAGGCATGCAACCAATACTTCATTGATGAGTGGCAACTTGGCCCCAGACTTAAGTGATTTCCTTTACTCGTAGGTGTAAATTAACATTTAGATTTTGGTTTTTATTTGCCAACTTTTAGTTGCAGTTACTCAAGTTTAGGGAAATAGGTTTTTGTCAGAATGGAAGTCAGGTGTTGTTTATAATAATGGAGCAATGTTATTTTATTCCAGATTTTACTTCTAACTTTTATTTATATCTTGTTTATCTTGTAACATTTTCCATGTTAGTAACTATAATCTGAAAATAACCACAAAGCCAGATACTTATGAATGTGATTAAAAGGGCTATTTAGGAGTCTTTGTGCTATCTTCTGATGTGATTGTCACTAACATTACAAAAACGGTCCTCTGCTCAGAAATATTAGCGCAGTTTGGCTTTAAAGTTGCATATAGAGGAGAGTTTTGAGAGTCCCCTGGACAGCGAGGAGAACAAATAGGTCAATCTTAGAAGAAATCAACCCTGATTGCTCCTTAGAAGGTCCAATATTAAAGATGAAGCTAAAGTACTTGGACATCAAATGAGAAGAGAGGATTCACTTGAGAAAGCCTTGATGATGGGAAAGGTGGAGGGCAAAAGAAAATGGGGGTGACCAAAAATGAGATGGCTAGATGGCATTGTAGAGACAATGGGCACAGAACTGAGCGAGTTGAGGAGGATGGTGGAGGACAGAGGTGCCTGGCAGACAGTGGTCCATGGGGTCACAAAGGGTCGGAATCGACTGTGCGACTGAACAACAAAAATAGTAAAGTGTAAATTGGCTAGAGCAGCATTATTGTTACATGCTGTTTTAATTAGTGTTTTATAATTTTAAAGCATTTTGTAAGAGTACTTTTTAAATTTTGATTTTTACATATTTCTGCACAGCATTCCGCCTCCGTTGTTTCCTAGACCCCTGGAGTAGGCAATATTTAACTGCAGGTTGCATTGCACTGTGATTCTTGTCAACTCTTGCCACCACTGTTAATGGTGAAAGATGCCTGAAATTTACAGAATAACATCAGGAGAATCACGTGTTGCCCACCCTGCATCAGGCTTTACATCTTGCACTAAAGACATGCTTTTGGGAACACAAGAGGAATCATTTTTAAGCTCTGCAGTATCAGGGATACCTTATGCATCATACCCTTAAGATTAAGGGGTTGTTAATAGTCATTCTGTCATGGTTCACTAGAGGCTTCTGAATAATGATGCTTTTCTCAAAGCTCTAACATTTGATGCCCCTGCAGCAACCATCTGTTTTGTGGCCAATTTCTACCACAGTATATTTCTCTGAGTGATTATTATAACAGTGCAAAGACAGTTACAGTATATTGAATATTTAGCAGCTGCCTTATATCAGAACAATGGGCAAGCAAACAAAAAATAGATATTTACTTAAGTCCTTGCAGGTGCAGAGGATTTTATTTGTTAGTACAATACTCCTAAATTATGATAACCTGGCTCATTTGAATAAATCAGGCTATACATTTTGAAAGCATTTGTAGAATCCTAATGAAGTGGAAGTGCTTAGCTCTATTCATCAGATTCCTGTAATTTCTTCCTTGAAGAGAAAGTTGCTTTTGAAAAAAGTACAATAATATATTTTATAAAGCAGACCAAAACACTGCTGCCAACTACAGACAAAAATCTAGATTGTTTTATTTTTACTTTAAATTTTGTTTTACGGTTTTCATTATCTCCTGTAAACTATGTTGGGAGAATTTATGCATCGTAAAAGTACAGCAAATGAATAATTTCTACTTCAGAATAAACTATAATAATATGAATAAAAGAAGTGGTAATGGAGTACTACTGATATAACAGTTAGAAAAAAGAATTAATTTTAAGTTTTTGAAGCAAGGGTTTTCTGTAAATTTCTATACAGTGGAACCCCGACATACAAACAGTTTTAATTACAAAAAAATTGACATACACATAGAAAGCCTGGCTAAAAAATAAATAAATTGACATATAAATTTTAAATAGGAAAAATTCAACATATAAAAAAAAATATGGTGACCTGTTCTGGTAATCCAATGTGTTTTCGACATACAATTTTTTTCGACATACAAATAATCTTGTGGAATGGAAAAAAATCGTATGTAGAGGTTTTACTGTACAGTAATACCCCGGGTAACGCGAGTACCGTATAGCGCGAAAACCGCATAACGTGACAAGATTTCCGGAAAAATCTTGTATCGAATAACGTGATTTTAACGTTATTCGGAACAAGCGTATGCGGGGGGGGAGTTGGATTGGGTAGAACATCTACCCAATCCAACCCCCCCCCCAGCGCCTGCCCCCACGATGTTTGGAAAGGGTACGGGGATCCTTATCCTTTCGAAACTTCGGGCGAGCGGCGCGCATCAGTGGGGGTTAGCGCAGGATACGGGGGGACCTCTGTACCCTGCGCTAACCCCCACCAATGCGCGTGCGGCTGCAACCCACCCGATGTTCCCAAAGGATAAGGATCTTTACCCTTTCGGAACATCGGGAGAAGCGCTTCTCCGCGGGGTCTCCCCGGCTTGGGAAAGAGGTGGCTTGGCCGAAATTCCCTCCCCCTGTGCGGGGGTGAGGATTTCGACCAAGCCGCCTCTTTCCCAGGCGCGCTATAGCAACGAGGATCGCACGTCAAGGCAATTGCCTTGACGTGCCAGCCCCGTTTTGCTCGCCTAAACAAGGGTCGGCTTTTCCGAATTCCCCCCTCCCCCGGGGGAGGGGGGAATTCAGAAATGCCGACCCTTGTTTAGGCACTTTACGATGGGAGTTTGGGCACCCAAACTCCCATCGCAAAGCGCCCAAACAAGGGTCGGCATTTCTTGATGTGCGATCCCCGTTGCTATACCCGTTTGGTAGAAGAGGCTCCCGCTGGCGCGCCTTTTCGCGTGCGTGCGAGCGCCTCATCTCAGGGTTTTTTTAGCATTGATTGGACAACGCGAAAAACCGGACAACGTCATGACTTGTGGAACCATGTCATAACGTTGTCCGGGGTACTAGTGTATTGTGTTTGTTGTTCTCATCTCTGATTAATATACATGATATACCATAATCTCCTGGAAGGACTGTTGTTGTTGTTGGGATGGTTATTTTTTATTTCATGGTCAGCTCAGTGGATGTTTTGCCCCATGAAATGTCTTTGCGACTTTCTACATTTCCATCGCCCATTTTTCATTGCTTGGTAAAAGTTGAGACATCCAGTGAATTGGGCAGAAGGTGAAAAGGCATAAAAACTAGAGCCAAGGGGATAGGTAGAAAAGTCTATTTCAAAATCAAATTACATTTGGCCATTCCTCATCAAGGTTTGTATGCTCCAAACCAAGAAGAAATGGGGCAGGAGAGATCCAAATCATTAGCTGGATTTATTGAAACAGCTATGCGGTGAGGCTGTTTAGCATCCACTCTCCTTTAGATTTATTATGTAGGTCCAAAGAAATCCTCTGTACATTAATAATGGCAATCAAAAAGATTCATGTTCTTCAAGCTGATGTTTTTTCACATGAGTAACAATACTAAGGCAATAACAATGCAAAACAACAATAATTTCTATATAAATAATGGAAATAAGAAGGAAAGTGGAATTGGCAAAAAATAGTCACCACTAATTTGTTATTCTTCATGCTGTTAACAAAGTTTGTGATTCATTGGCCAGTATCCTGGTGTTTTTACTGCCTGCAGAAGGGAAATCGCTGAAGCTGCAGCAAGTATTTGATGAGATGATGATTGCATATAAATAAATAAATAAATAAATAAATAAATATTTATTGTTTACAGCTGCATTTTTTATGGTTTGGCTTCTAAGCACAGTAAAAGGCAATCAGATTGTGATCACAATGTTACTTTTTTGCCCTTTTGTTAATTTCAGTTCCTTTTTTAAAAGAGAGAGAGGGGAAAAAATAGTAAAACCCAGAGAAAAATATTTACAATTCAGTGTATATGCTCAAAATGCTCCAAGAAAACATTTTAGCTCCCAAAATGTGTATCTGAAGAATATTATTTGTGTTAAAGTTTTCCTCATATTATATTAGACATTACATTAAGTATTGTTCTGTTCTTTAATAAGTTTAACGGATATTTTTTTTGTTCATGCTTATCCATAAATGCATGAAGTTTTGTATTAGGGCTTTAGATTTAGCTCACAGCAGGTAATCCAATCATGTTTTATGTTTGGTTTTCATACAGTAAAACCTCGCATAAAGAGCGCCTCACTTAGAGACTTAACTCACTTAAAGAGCAGAATTTTCTCTGAATGGTTGCCTCACTTAACAACTGAAACCAACCAAAAACTAGCTTAACAACCAAATCGGGTTCGCAATCCCCCCCCCCCCAACAGAAATCACAATTGGTTACTTACAATGGTGTTTCACTTAAAGAGCAAACTCGCTTAAAGAGAAATCCCATGGAACGCATTATGCTCTTTAAGTGAGCTACCACTGTACTAACTTTGATGCTTAAATCAAAGCATAAGTGGAAAAAATCATTTAAAAGACCTGACACTCTCAATGCTTAAAGTATGGAGAAGGCATCTGACTTAGTTCAGTCAGAATGAAACACATCAAGGCAAAAGCAAGGTAAAATCATAGGTTACCATAGTGTGCCCAGACAGTAAGATAGTTCCTCCTTCATGTTTTGGACAGACCCTGGCTGAGGCCAGAGTGCCTAGTTTATTCTGTGAGAAGCCTGTTTTGATATCTTTTGGGAACGGATAACATAGTGCCTCCCTTCACCCTGCTCCTGCTTCCAGCAATATGTAACTAAGAGTAAAATTTAGCTGTTGCTCAAAGCAAGAGTCAGAAAGTATCCTTCCTTTCCAAGTCCTTATTTGGAATTGCCTTTTTCTGTTGCCTTACTGAGCTGTTATAATAGAGATTCTCAACCTGTGGCCTATGGGCAGGATGCGGTCTGCGGCACCATTTCATGTGTCCCCCACCGCCTCCACCACACCAGAAAGTCTGAAGCTGTCTGAGGTAGCATGACCCAGCCCCTGGTTTTAAAAGTTTGAGAATTCCTGTGTTATAACCTCCCCCGCCCTCTCCAGCCATGGCTGACCAATTTCAGTCTGCTTTTAAGCTGCATTCCTTGCTTTTTTTTTTTTTGAAGCAAAATGCTTTCAGGCCATTCTGAAGTTACATTCTGAAACTCCTTTTCCACCTCAGCAGTGGATGCCTGGAGAAATGCCTTGGAAGCAGTCATGGAATGGATTGAGGATAATAAGATGAATCTGAATCCGGATAAGACAGAGGTTATACTGGTTGGGGATAGCAGTCTCAGGTTGGGAGAATTTCCTTCACTCTGAGGGGTGTGACTCTTCATTTTCAGGAGAGTGTACACAATCTTGATGTGCTACTTGATCTGGCTTGGCTTTCCCCATTCCTGGACATGAAATCCCTGACTATGCTTACCTGCACACTGTAATGTTGTCTAGGTGGGGCTGCTCTTGAGGCTGGTACGAAGGCTACATAATGCTAAAGTGATTATTGGTATTGGTCATCTTGACTATAGCTCTGTCTTATCTCGCCTGCATTGGTCGCCTGTTGTATTCCATGCCAGGATCAAGATCCTGGTGTTAAGATGTAAAGCCCTTGACAGTTTAGAGAACAGATATATATCCCACCCACCTCCCGAAGTTGTCGTTACCATACAATCAGATATTTTCTTTTCTTCTTGATCTATAGCTGTTGGAAATCTTACATATCTAGCCTATTATTTTGTTGTCTCTTTGATTTTGTACATTTTTAGATAGCAACCAGAGGATGTGAAACAACAGAAATGATACTGAGGAGAAATGGATTAGGACAACTTGGATTTCATGTTAACTTTGAAGGCATTGTGGCAGATGTGGAGCCATTTGGTTTTGCATGGAAAGCAGGTCTACGTCAAGGCAGTCGCCTAGTGGAGATCTGCAAAGTAGCAGTAGCAACTCTCAGTCATGAACAAATGATTGACCTGCTACGCACTTCTGTGACAGTCAAGGTGGTAATTATCCAGCCACATGATGATGGATCACCTAGAAGGTAGGAAATAAGAGTGGTTGGTATATCATAATTACCTTTGCTGCAGTTTTTAAAAAATATATATTTAACAGGATTTTCTTTCTTAAAGTTCTTTGAAAATTGATACCATAATTCTTCATCCATGGGATGATGTATGGGGGAACTGCCTTGCAATAAGTAAAATTGGTTCTTGTAAAATAACAGTTGGACTATTTAATGCTATTTTACATACCATATATACTCTAGTATAAGCCAATCCAAATACCTGTATAAGCTAAGGTACCTAATTTTACTTGAGAAAACCAGAAAAGCTGATTCAAGGGTGGGAAATGCAGCAGCTACTAGTGATTTTCAGTAATCAAGAAAGGAGGATGGGGAGAGTCTGCCTATGTGTGTGTATGTGTGTGCGAACACATGCACATGTGCGGGTCTAACTCCGGCTGACCAGGGGGCGCACTAAGTGACAGCAGTGTCATCCAACCAGTACCTGCGCTGCCAGGTGGGACGGGTTTATAGTGCCGAGGCAGAATGTGAGAGATGTGAATCAAAGCCTTGCTCGCAGGCCAAAAAGAGCCCGTGGTGGATGGGCAAGCCAGTCAAGTCTGACTAGAAGTGGCCAATCAAAGAGACATGCTGAGCCGGATAGGGGAAGCCCTGGCAGGGAGAGGGACCCACCAAGACCCTGTGCAGACTTGGGGGGGAGAGAGAAGCCTTCATCACCAACTTCTCCTGCCGGGTCGTCAGTGCAGGCGCTGGGAGCCTGCTGGAGCCTTCCTTTGCTGCTGGGCTAGGAGGGATCGTGTGTGTGTGTGTGTGAACAAATGACTCAAGTATAAGCTAAGTCTGCTTTTTTCAGCACATTTTTGGTGCTGAAAAAAATCAGCATACTCATGTATATATGGTAATTTAGCTTCATGTATCAGAATCAAAGAAATAGTGATGATACCTTAAATTGTAATGTGTTCAGACTGAGTTAGAAAATTATTCAAATTTTTTATTACTCATATAAAGTATCTCTAATTATTATCTAGCATTTGGTTGTTTAATCTCACAAGTCTTGCACTGCTGAATCAGACCAGTCACCTGTCTAAACCAGTGTCCTATAGTGATCAACCAAATGCCTTGGGAAAGTTCACAAGGCACTTTCTAATTGTTGCTTGCCAGTAGGTGGTATTCAATAATCTAACTCCTTTGAACCAAGAGAGGGTACTTTTCCTGATCTTGTGGGGCTAAGAGTATGTACCACCTGGTGTCTGGTGTTCAGACCCCAGCACCAAGTGGAGCTTTGAGCCTGTGCAGTGTTCCATTCTAATTAGTACATATGCTCCAGTAACTTTATATCTGTTTCCTGGACCTACAGCTATACTTAGTGCCACAGCTGGGATTTGCTGTCCTTCTGATCCACATTAGCAACAGTAGTTTAGCCCAGAGTTGTTGTGACTCTGGTATGTCGGTTCCTGGCCCAACTTTGAAATTGCATTTAGCTATGATGACAGATAAATGTTCAGATGTCCAAAAAACTTTCAGATCTAGTCAAACTACTGACTGTGGCCACATCCTTTGACAGTAACCTCCATAAATGTGTCATGTATATTGTGAAGAAGTGCTGAGTACCCAGTATGTTGGGGACAAAATGCTAATTAAATTGTGAACTGCCCAGAGAGGGTAGTATGGGCTATGGGGCAGTATATAAATCTAACTGCTGTTGCTAAAATCTTCTGCCAATCTGTGTAAATACCACTTTGTGACACTCTGCATATCATGTTTAAATGAACAAACCTCTGTAGTATCTTACTTTAATTGTCCTTTACATGAATTGATAATCCTAAACATCAGACTTTTCTTCATTAAATATACAGATCTCTGGTCATTTTTTCTCCCTCTTCTGCTCATTTTTACTGCTTAACAATACAGTCCGCCTCTTGAATCTGCAAGAGACATTTTCCATGACCTGCTGCAGATACCTGAAACCATAGATAATAACATACCTAGGGGCTGCAGTGGTTCATTGGTTAAGACGTTCACCTTGTCAGCTGGAAGGCCAGCAAGTCGGCAGTTCGAAACCCGGGTATTGCTTGACGGATTGAGTACCCATCTCTGTCCCGTCTCTTGGGGACATGAAAGGAGCCTCATTTGGGCATTCACTGAGCAAAGTTTCTCCCGCAAAAATCCTTTCAACCCAGAATAATTTCTGACATGAAATTATTATATTATTATTATAATATATTTTATATTGCTGACAATGGCCTCTAATGGCCCTCTGGTAATGTGCATTAGAAATACACATATACAGTTAAACCTCACATAAAGAGTGCCTCACTTAAAGAGTAACTCGCTTAAAGAGCAGAATTTTCTCTGAATGTTCACTTTACTTAACAAATAAAAACAAACAAAAACTCGCTTAACAAATAAATTGGGGTTCAAATCCCCCCCCCCCCAGAAGTCACACTTGGTCACTTACAATGGTGTTTCGCTTAAAGAGCAAACTTGCTTAAAGAGCAATCCTGTGGAATGCTTTATGCTCTTTAAGTGAGGTACAACTGTATTATGTATTTCAGGACTTTTTATTGAACATAATTAGACCCATGGATGATTGAAACCTTGGATATTGAATCTGTGGAAATGGAGGGGTGACCTGTACTCTTTTTGAGATTGAGCAGATGTTAAATATGTAGTATTTTGTAGTAAAATATGTAGTATTGTAAAGATGGATACATGATTACAATACACAGTTTTATTTTGGATCCTTGCTTTTACTAATTCCTACAATTGAATTTTAATGTTTCAAATATACTTATCAGGTCAGTCTAATTATAGGCGTGCTGTCTTGTTTGAAGCAACATGACTGCATATGACAATGTCATTTTGCTTTCTGAAAAAGCCTGTCTTCAAGATGACACTTTCTTGAAATTTATTGTATCAGTTAAGACAGAATTATGCTGGGAGAGATAACATATAGTTGATGCAGAAGCTAGAATAAATGAATAGAGAAGAACAAAATCTGATGTTGCTTACAGCTATAATAAGTTGCTTACTGTCTCAGGTTAAGTATGTGGTTGATTTTCTTTTATTTGGAGGATGTCTGGCATGGCATTGTAAGCATGGCAGAAGTCCTTAACATTTTACTCAAGCTATGTAGCATTGTGGACTTAGAGGTATGTAATATGTATATTGCTTAAGGCTGTGGTGTCTAACCTTTGGGTTTTGGACTTCAATTCCCAGAAGCCTAAGTTAATTCCCCAAAGCACTGGTCAGCCAATGTACTAACTTAGGCTTCTGGGAATTGAAGTCCAAAACCCAAAGCTTGGGGACCACTGGCTTATGGCGTTTCTCCAGAAACTAGTTTCTTTGAATTGAATCATGATATTCTTTTCCATGTTGTTATCCTGGTCTCCACACATTTGCTGCTAGTGAGAGACATATAAATATGTCTGTGTAATGTTGTCTTCTCAAATTGTATAGAATTCATAGTTTAAATGTTTTTCCAGCTATATGTGAAGAGTATCACCATCTGTTTCTAAATATGAAATAACCTCTCCATTTTGGCATATTTTCTTCTGCTTATCTTTGGTGTTATTCCAAAACAGTTGGGTAGCAAGTGACAGATCAGATAGAAGGAAGACTGTCTGGAAAAGTCTAGGCAAGTGAATCATTTTTGGAATCTCCTGGTCATCTGAGTCAAAAGGATGTAGGCTTTTTGACTTTCCTGCCCTTGGTTTTTCTCGAGAGGAACAACAGTAAAAAAAACAGCCCTAACAATTTATTTGTGTCGGGGTGTGAAATGGCTAATTAATGAAAAAAGGAGTCATGTTCTGGAGTTTTTCCTTGCTTGGTGTTTCTTTGTGAAGCACAAGAGGGTAGCCTGCAGACCAGGGGCGTAGCTACCGCCGTATCTGCCATATCAATTATACCGGGGGGGGGGGGCAACGTGCGTAAGCAAAAATTAATAAAAACTTCCCAATTTTTTTTTATTTCACAAATGACAAAAGTCAAAAAAAGCAATTTCTTTTTTTCCCGCGTAAAGCGTGCATTCAAAAGTTGGCAACACCCTACATCGGTTATCGCAGGCTGCGGGATTTCCCCGTTTAAGTCATTTACTTCAACGGGGGAATCCCACAATAATCGATGTACATACGATACGATGATACGATGATAAACCACGGATGGATGTCTAGTGTTTATTGACGGCAAGGAGAGTGTATATTTAATTTGAATTGTTTGTAAAAATTTTGGAAAAAGTGACAGATAGATAATTATGATGAATAAATATTTCTTTTAATTTTATGCAATTTTTTTTCTTTTGTGAGAAATCTTTACCCTTCCTAAGGGCCCCCAAACAAATTTTTATACGGGGCCCCGCCAAGGCTTCTGCTGCAGACCCTCTTGACTGCTGGCAATGATGCTGCCAACTTTCAGACTGTTCTTCACTAGTAAAGCTTGCATGCTTTTTTACTTCTAGCAATGTGGGCTCAACATTGCATAGCAATATCAGGCCATTTCCTGATGTTTTAAATTATGGATACAGAAGAACAATATCTCATATTCATAAACTGGAGGGTTTTTGAAGAACTGAATCTTTCAGTAGAGGCTGCCTTTGTATCCAGAGATGGCTTTGATTGAACTGTTCCATCTATGGTTTTATTTATTTATTTATTTATTGGCAAATGCCACCATTTTTTAAAGGGACTGCAGTGGCTCAGTCATCAAGTGCTGAACTTGATGACTAGAAGTTTGGCAGGTGAGCAGTTCAAGACCCAAGTGCTGCATGATGGAGTGATCTTCCATCTCTGACCCTGCTCCTGCCAACCTACCAGTTCAAAAGCAAGAAATTGCAAGTAGATAAAGAGGTACCACTTTGGTGAGAAGGCAAACAGTGTTCTGTTCACTCCAGTGTCTAGTCATGCCTGCCACATGTCCATGGAAACTTCTGCAGACACAGGCGCAGCGCTGGCTCTTTGGCTGTAAATGGAAATGAGCACTGAATCCTAGAGTCAAACATGACTAGCTTTTGAGCAAGGGTGACCATTACCGTTACCTTTACCACTTCAATCCAATTCTTAACCTCCAGTCTTCATTTTTGTCTGACTATTGTTTTCTGCTTTTGTGCCAGTTGTTGTGATTTTATTTTATTCCATTCCATTTATCTCTTATTGGGGAAAAGTCAAAAGTGTGAAGGCATTAAGATCTCCTTCCTCATCTATTTTTCCCCTGAAGAGCAAAGTATAATAGATGATAGTGGGAAGAAAGCCTAAGAGTGTTCCTGTTCAGAAGTAAGATTAATGTGTATATTTTATAGTTGTGTACAGTTGTGGTATTTTGAAAAAAGTTCTAATATAGGAATAGCCAGGCTAGATCTCTGCACGCATTCCTAGAATGTGGAGTGGTAACAGAAACAGTGGCAAATGGAGTCATTGTAACATTATATTTTATTGGATTTAGTGAAAATGCAAATGAAATTTTGAACTGGTACTAAGAAGGTGTGAGAAGCAAAAGGGAAAATGTGAAAAAGGAATTTTTGTTGTGTGTGTGTGTGTGTGAAAAAGGGAGAAAAGGGAAAGCAAACTGAAAGAACAGAAATCACCACCGAGAGATATGAAACATGAAACAATTCAATGAAAATAAGTTATTCTAGTCATATCAGTGTCACTTTTACAAATATGTTAAAGGAAATTACAAAAGCAAATAGCATCATGTCCTCAATAAGGAAGAAACTGGAACATGTTGGAATGATAAATGGGAAGACCCAAAGAGATACTATGGTTATGCAGCTTGGATTGGGGATGTTCAGGGGCATATAAATGCAACAGACAGGCAGGAGTTACTAATCACCATGAATGAGAAAAAACAATTCAAAAAAATAAAAAAATGAACAGTTCCTAGTAAAGATGAAATTCAGTTTTTGGCTCAAAAATTTAACCACACTATACTACAGGTTAGCAAAACAGTATACTGTAATATTATACTGCAGACAGGTTCTTTTTGAGAACAAATAATCAAATACATATGGTAAAAACCATTGAAGTTAAAGTGAGTAGGGCTAACAATTTGGTATGGCTAAAATCTGGTATCCTAAGAAAGAAGACAGGGCTTATATTTGCTGCCCAGAATAAGCACCCACTAACCAACTTAATTAAAGCAAACATTGCTAAAAATGGAGCTGATGGTAAGTGTAGGCTTTGTAAAGAAATGGATGAAACGGCGGACCACATTATCACTGAATGCAGTAACATCACATAGATTACAAAGGATACCATTATTAAGTTGTAGCAATGTTACACTGGAATCTGTGCAAGAATTATGGAATACCATCTGCAAAGAACTGGTGAGAACACAAACCCAAAAAGGTGATTTAGAATGAGTATAAAATCTTAAAGTCTTGGGATCCTAATAAATAAGAAGCTTGAACAGATGTTACTATGGTTGGGAAAAATGGTTAATCTGATTGATGTGGTGATCCCAGGTGACAGTCGGCTGGAAGAAAAAGATTGAAAAGATCATGAGATATCGGGATTTGAGAACTGAAATACAGCATCTCTGAGAGAAAAGAGCAAAGGAGAGTTGAGAGCAATCCCAAAAATAGTTGAAAAAACATCTGGGTGCAATTGGCATTGATAAGAACATGATAAAGCAGTTGCACAGAGTAGCACTACTAGGTACCAGCCACATTATCAGTCAATATGTCACTGACTTTTAGGGCCAGGGTTACTACCCAAGTATTGGGGTTCCAGAACTCCAGTGCAAACTTCTGGTAGACATTGTACTATAGGTACACAGCATCTGTTGTTATTCTCCACCAAACTGACTTTACATACCTATTATTTTTCTTGATTTTTTAAAATATAAGGTTGCATATATTTGGCCAATTGTTTCTATATGTGCAGTTGTTGTAGTGGGAGTTCAGAAGATTGTTGTATAAATGTAGAAGACAATAACCTCATCTTATCTATAATGACAGAGGAGCCTGGTGTGCTGTGGTCCATGGGGTCACAAAGAGTCGGACTCGACTGTGTGACTTAACAACAAAAATATATAATGTCCATCTAGTTTCTTTTCTTGTTCAGCCTCCTATGCATACCCTTTTGTTCTAATTTTAAAACATTTGGTTTCTATAAGGGTTTGAACAAATGTCTTATTTTAATGGAGCTAGTTATAAAGTGTTTGAGGGATTCAAGTCCTTGTTCTCCATTCCTGCTCTCTTCCTTGTTTTCTAGGTCATTTTGTGGCAAAATGCTCCTTATTATGTACAGCCTTGTGTTCATTTTGATTCTGCCTTTTTATTTTATCCTCTTTACTTTGATCTCTTATCTAATCATGTTAGTTACTTTACTGTATCTGACTCTTTTCCGAGTCCATTCAGCTGAAAACTTTTTCTACTTCTGAATATGAACACATCAGCAGTTTTTCATGTATTTCTCCCTTTCCTCTCTAATCTTGGCTTGCTCTAGTTGCATCTGTTTAAATAGTACGACTGAAGATAAAGTTTCTTGGTATGCTTTTTATGATACAGAACTTTCTCTCTTACTTCCATCACACATTCTTGAATCAAAACTCTTCCTTAGTTGTTGGTGCTTGAAGGCCTGTTAGATTTTTATTCCATCCTTCTGTCATGAAATCGCTAGGTGTCCCTGAACAAGTCATTCTCTCTTTCTAATCCCAGTCCAAACCCATCATACAATAGGAATTATCTTTCCTCTCCTCCTTGTGCATCTCCATACTGTTCCAAATTTTGGAGAGTTCTCTAATGTTTTGAAGCATATACAGGAAGATAAGAGAGAGGAAGGAGGAGTATTGGTTCTGCTAGTTGTGGTCTTCCCTTTGGCAGATGGATAGCACTGGAGACAACTTGTCTTTATTTTTACATGAGCATTCCTATGTTTTTATTGTTTGTTTCCTTATTTTTTTATTTACACTACTGATAGGGGACATCTATTCAAAATTAGAGCCTATGGGGTTCTCCCCAACATTTCCCCCTTTCACAAGATACTATCCTCAGTGTTTTTCCAGTACCGTACAGTATTTGATGTTTACAATTATGAAGTTTAATTACTGGCAGAAAGACCTATAGACTAAAACTTGCTACTGTTTTGGGTCTCATTTTCTATTGGATCTAGCCTTGCCTGCCATTAGAACAAAGCCCACAAAGACATATCTGAAATTGAATTTGGTCCTTGGACTGAAAGAGACTCCTAGCTTTAATTTGTAATGTGAATGAATTGATTGTGTAGAAAAAGAAGTTCTACTAAAAAGTACAATAGAAAAAGATACAGTAATACCGTGCATAACGAAAAAACCCCATTCCACAGAGCTCTTCGTTATGCAGATTTTTTGTTATGCGAAGCTCTATTGGTGGTACCCCACATAACGGAGAGGAAAAGTTCATTAACTGGAGTTTGCATTGAACGGGTATACGCCGGCTACCGAAACCCCCACATAATGAACTCCCCCCCCCCTGTTATGCGGGATATCGACCTTGCATAAAAATGCTTCATTATGCAAATTTTTTCGCTATGCGAAGCGTTCATTTTGGGGGTATTACTGTAGTTTATAGATTACTTTTGAAACATAGAATAGGCATTTGTGGATATCCATGCGGTTTAAATTCCACACTTCTGGAATTCTGAGCCTTCCGACCAAGATTTGAAATAAGTTACGCTATTGAAAAATTATTTATTGTGACTTGATTTTTTAGCTTACTCTCACTCTTGTGATGGACATAATTTTAAGCAGTATTAAAGGAGTTATCCAGCTATTTGCTTCAGCACACAAATGGAACTATTATATATAATAGAGAATTGTTGCAGTGGGAAGTATCTGCGGCTCTGAAAGATGGACTGTTATGTTTATGTATGTTATAGGGGTTGCTCAGAACTGTGTCGAATTCCTATGGTGGAGTACAAACTCGACAGCGAAGGTACCCCATGTGAGTATAAAACCCCTTTCAGGAGGAATACGACTTGGCATCGGGTGCCAACTCCTGCTGGGCAGCCTCTTTCTCGTGCCTCTCCAATCCTAGGAACATCTGATAGACTGCAATGCCAGCAGCTCCTCCAGCAGGCACAAACAGGAATCCCTCGCAGTACTTCATTTGACAGGAAGCTGCCAGATGGCGCAAGGTAATATGCTCTGTATTAATTCCTATCTTTCCCCAGTCATTTGCTAGTATGCTTTTCTGGTCATTATAGAATATTTGAGTTGGAAAGGGTCAGGAGAAGAACAATTCCCACTCCCTGTTCAATGCAGGGATCCAAATCAAAGCAGATCTGATTGTTATCAGAACATTTCTTGAATACTTTCAGGGTTGGAGCACTCTTCCTGATATTTAGCCCCTGTCTTGTGTCCTGTAACTTGAGCCCATTAGTAGGTGTTCCGCAGTCTGGGATGATCGAGAACAGATCCCATCCTTTCTCCTTATGACTATCTTTCATGTATTTATAAAGTGCCATATTCACTCTCATTCTCCTTTCCTCAAAGGTAATTATGCCTAGTATTCTTCTTCTGTAGTATCCGAATCTGAATATTGGTGATCATCATGGCATTCAGCCATGAAGATTGTCTTCTGCATCACAGCGTGACACCCGTACCACTGATCCAGTTTCGCAAGTCAAGTGGGATTTAATCCACTTGGGGATCATCACCCTTCACTGTGGAGTTTGGGATCCAAAGCCTTTAGTCCCCAGGGTTGTCAGGTTAGTTAACCACTGCCTGACACTGGGCGTTAAGTCACTGGCAGTATGGTCTACTCTGTTACCATAGGATAACCTGGCCAGACTCTCACCCAGTATTCTGCAAAGATTTAATGGAACTGAGCTATAATTGGATATACAGTAAAACCCCAGCTTATGACTCCCTTGGGTTATGTTTGCCACAGCTTCTGACAGCAAATTCTACAAAAATGACATCTCAGGTTATGATGTTTTTCTGGCTTATGACTGGGAATTTGACCACCACCACTATTTTAAAGTCTAAAATGGCAGCCCTGCACCATTTTAGAGTCTAAAATGGCACCTGCTCCCACCCCCAGAAGTCACGATTCATCACTTACTGCTGCGGTGGCGTGAGACTGCGGGGACCATATCCACTCCATTCCAGTCTTCGGCTGAGGACCTTCTGCAGCACTACAGACGGGAACACGTGCCTGGATGCCCAGCCCGGAACCAGGAAGTTCTAGAATGGTGCACGTTCCCGCGGGGGAACCTCCGACAAAGATTGGAATGGAGCAGATATGGTCCCCACAGTCTCCTGCCCCTGCCCTGCCTGGGCTCCCTCAGTAGCTGGCCAAACTACTCAAAAACAAGAAGCAGCATGAAAAAGTTAGGGAGATCGCTTTGTCATTTGTTCTCCCTTTTACTGTTTGCTCTGGGGTTTTCCCCCTCACCTCCTCTGCACCTAGATCAGTCGATCTCCACCTCTTGGGGTTGGCTGGAGGAGGGGAAGGAGAGGGTATTATTCCCCTTTTTCTCCGGTACCTCAAGAACTCCCCCTCTTTTACACCCCAGCTGCTAATCAGCTGGGGAGTTTGATTGATCGAGGTGTGGAGGAGCAGGAAACCAGCTGGTGTGGGTCGATGGGGGTATGGGAGACTATTGTGTCTGGGAATTTTTTTGTATTGGGGGGGGGTGTTGTATTTTTAAATTATTTTTTGTCCAGTTGGGACCATTTTTTATTTTTGAAGGCACTCCTATGGAAAACATGCTTCAGTTTATAATTTTTCCAGTTTACGATGAAGACTGTCAGAACGGACCAGCATTGTAAACTGGGGTTTTACTGTATATGCTTCAAATATTTATTTATATTACATTTATATACCATACATCTGGTTTTTTTCCACTCTGGGTGATGTATAATCTCCACTGGCGACATATGATATATAGATAATAAATTAAATTTAAAAAGCTAATTACTAAATGAGTAACATAACCACTTACTTTTAAAAATAACATACCATGTTCTGTTCACTGTAGGTCCTCTGTGCCATCAATCTCTGTTGAAGCTAGTGACTGATTCCAGTCGCTTTGATCTGCACCAAAATTATTTTGCAATTCATTTCCCTGTCACCATTAAGCAATAAAATATTTGCAAATGCCAGCTAATTTTAATTATCAAGTCTTACTTATCATACTGACTTCATTTTAAGGAGATACACAATTATGAAATCAAAATTTCTCTTTAAAAACATGTGCAACTTTGCCAATCTAATTACATGTGCAGGTTTGATATCTTACAGGTTTTGCTTTTTGTACCTTCTCCTTCAACACATTTTCTCAAAAGCAAAATTTCTCACCCTACTAATACCCTTTCTGTTTCTTGGAAACTAATGAGCTGTACAAGACCAAATCGGTCTCATCCCCCCCCCCCCAATTAAAATGTCTGGATTACTCATTATACTGTGATCGTTCCTCTTGACAAATCAAAAATATATTCATTTTATGCTTTTTAATTCAGTCTTTCTGCAACAGCAATCAGTTTAGCAGTACTGAGATTTTGCTAGCAGCTCAGATTGCTGCTATACTTAAATTACATCTCATTTCATGTGCAGATTAAAAAAACCTTTTTAATATAAAATAACGGTAACTTTATTCTTGACAGGTTTTTCAAGTCTTATGTTAAAAACTTAACAGCATTAGCATTTATTTCCATCCTGCCATCTTATTAACTGTTGTAAAAGTAGGTACCGTAGTATTACTTTCTTATACAGCTCTTCTGTTATGTTTTACTAGTGTTTCTTCTTGGAAATTCACTGTTTTTATAGAGCTGGAGTTTGCTTTTCTTTCAGATATATTAGGTGCCACTAGTCCTGTGGTTTTGTATGAGAAATTTTATCTGAGACTAAGGTTTATCCCAAATCTGAACATTTGTAGATCCCTAGATGGAGATGTCTTTCTTTGTAAGCAAACACAACGTTTTGAGCCTGCCTGTACCCACCCATCAGCATTTATGCCCTAAAGCAAGGATAAGCACAGTTGTATAAAATGATTGCTGTTTCCTTGGTTTCCGGGCATTATGTGCATTGAATGGTGACTGGAAGGAAGAATGCTTGCCTTTGGTCTTGGATCTATTATAAACAGACTCTACGTGGTTCAGTCAGTCTGTATAACACAGCATACAGAGTTGTTGTAATATAGCATCTGTCTGATCTGTATGCTATATCACTTCTTACACAGCAATTTCTCAGTGAACACTGCACTAGTGATATCTGAAACCAGGTTCCATTCTACATGGTAGAAAGTGAATGTAATTTTCTTCACTTGGGGCTTACTGTTATTTTCCCAGGTGACAACTGTAGCTGTTTTGTGGTGGAGAAGACTTTGCTGCATTTGGGATGGAACTATTTCCAGTGTTAATTGTTAAATACTGTAGTTTATTTCCTCTTGATTTTCAGTGAAACATACATATACTTTAGTCAGTGGTGAATTACAACAATTCTGTCTGCCATGTGGACTCTCTAATTCTCTGTTTTGAAAAAGGATGTTTCAATGTATTCACATTACTTATATTCTACAATTTAGTGAAAAAAAGTTAATGAAGGATTTATATTAAAATAGTAAGACAGTTGTGGAAACACCACAGATCTTAGTACATCTTAAATTACTCTAGTCAATATTTCAGAAGTTCACCAAGCAACCAGTCATCCTCCAGTGACCCAGGACCAAGTGGGAGTACTCAATGGAGGCACCAAGTGGGCTATGACGGGTATTTATACTTTATAATCCTACTTTATTGTATTAAAGTAAATAATATATGTCTGAATCAGCAAAGCTGTTACCTGAAGCTCTTATGCAGGGCCCCTCAAACTTTTTAAGCCACAGGCTGGTTCACGGTCCCTCAGACTGTTGGGGGGCCGCCACATGTATCACTGCCTCTGCCTCCATCACTTCCACTGCTTCCACGGCCTCTGCAAGAGCACGCAGCCAGATTATTTGATGCCACAAGCCATAGTTTGTCACCCCCTGCTCTGATGGAATATTTTGTTGGTGGAGGTTAGAGCTTTGTAGAAAATAATACTTTATTAGTTTTTTTTATTTTAACTTGCCATACAGTAATACCCCGGATAACGATTGTACCGGATAGCGCTAGAATCGGATAACGATGCAAGATTTTTGGAAAAATCTTGCATCAGATAACGTGATTTTTAGCGTTATCCAGTACAATCGTGGGGGGGGGGGTTGGATTGGGTAGAATATCTACCCAATCCACACACACCCCAGCGATGGATCGCTGCTACTGAAGTAGGGTCGGGCGAAGGGCAGGCGGGTGCCTGCCTTTCCCCCGACCCTAGTTCAGTAGCAGTGATTGCTGGACAAAGCCTAGCAAACCTCCCAAACATCCCCAACCCCAGCGCTAGCAAACCCCAAACCTCTTCAACTCCAGCGCTAGCATTAAAAGGAAGAAAATCCGGAGGAAAGAGACATGCATTTTCTTCCTTTTAATGCTAGCGTGGGGGTGAGGGGTGGTTGTGGGGGGGAAATACCCACCCACCCCCCACGCTAGTATTAAAATACTTATCTCCCTGGAGCAGGCAGGGGAGTTAGAGATCCCGAAATGGGTTAAAAAAACGGACTTTTTTTACCCATTTCGGGATCTCTGATTCCCCCTGCCTACTCCAGCGAGATCAGAGGAGCTGATCTAAGCTGTTTCCAAAGGTTTCCTGTTTCCACTTCAAAAATAAGCTGTTTCCACTTCAAAAATAGCACGCATCAGCTCTAGGGAGGTCGGGAGACCCGATGCGCGCTATTTTTGAAGTTCCCCCACACTGCTCCAAGCTACAATGAGTCAAAATGTCAGGATTCAAATCCTGACGTTTTGGCTTGTTACAGTTTCTAGCAGGGTGGGGTTTTGTAGCAGAAGGGTGGCTTATCTTATCTGCAGCTTATTTTATCTCCCTGGAGCAGGCAGGGGAGCCAAAAATGAGTAAAAAAAAAAATCCATTTTTTTTACCCATTTCAGGATCTCTAACCTCCCTGCCTGGTTTGTCCCCGAAGTCAAACCTCCCTGCCACTTGGTTTGTCCCCGAAGTCAAGCTGACCCCGAAGTCAAGCTGACCCAATCGCTAGCCTGGGGTCAGTTTGACTTCAGGGACAAACTGCGGCAGTTTGTCCCTGAAGTCAGGGGTTTTTTTTAGCGTTGTTCGATGTATGCATCGAACAACGCTAAAAACCGGATAACGTTAAGCCTTGTGGAACCAAGTCATAATGTTATCCGGGGTATTACTGTATTTTTAATGGCTTAGGGACTAGGCCTTCTTAGCTGAAAGAAACTGAAAACCCTCAAGCAATGGTTTGAATGCATATTACAAATCAACAACTGGGTTTGAAAGAAATTAAGAAATGTTCAGCTTGCTTATGCATGTAATTACTAGGAAAACAGTATCAAAATTAGTGTAATGAATGGAAACTGTACTAATCACTTTTAAATTTCTTAGTTCTATTTGCTCATCTGCTGAAAAATAACCTAAGAAATAATATTGCCATTTTAAAAGGGAGGAGTAGTGTTAAATATGATAAGGAGCTTTCATAGTGAGCAGGAAAAAGCACAAATTTCTCTCTTTGTTAAAAGGTGCCAGTCCCCTTTACTTCATGACCACCAAGGTTCAGGTTCACTGGAGAGCGAAGGAAACAGAGAACATGAAGAATCTTTGGAAGGGGCCAGACATTCCAGTGGTAATGAATATTATCTTAATTCTGTTGCCATAATTGCCAATTTTATTTTCCTCCTATGTAATGTTCTCCATCCACACGTGTCTTAAAAGTCCTAACAGTTCTTAAAGAATGCAGGATTGCACAACCTTATCAAAAGCAAAAAGCACAAGCAAAATGATACATAGAATAGAACTGAGGAAACAATCATTTTAACTAGAAAGCAAAGAACAATTATATGCCCCTTGATTTTTCTTTGAAATGGCGAAGGAACTTTGAGGAGGGTGAAGTTTGATCTGTGAAGCTTCATTCTGACTTTTTATTCCATTTTAACTTCTGTTTTAAGTATTATGAAGACATTTGTATCCCACATTTCTTCTCTTAGATTGCCAAAGTGCCAAATACCTAATAAAGTGATAAAAATACCAACACATGAGAAGTAGATAAAAACAATCCAGTAGTGAGAAGCAAATCAACAGCAATACAAAGTGGAGAAGTTTAGAAAAGCCAAATAAATCACCAATGTCAAAGCTTTATCAATTATCCATTAAAAACTGAGGGAAACAGGTGGCTTTCTCAAAGTAAGGAATCCTCCTGTAGAGTACCTCTTCCCATTATACCACAGAAGCTGGTGCAATGTATGGAAGGGCATGACTAGATCTCTTAGTGACTAGATCATTTTATGTAGAAGGATAGAGTCCTTTTTACCCTGGTATAAACAATTTAGGACTTTCATAATCAGAATTATTTTATTTATTTAATCTTATTTACAGGCTTCCTTTTTCCCTGTGAGAGGATTCAAGATAGCTTACAAGGTTAAAACAAGTAAAATTAAAAATACATTAAGTAGCACATTAAAAACTATTAAACTATCACAATGATAAAAATATATCAGGTGAAATTATGGCCAGAATTAAGTGCCTGAAAGGGACTGGATACCCATTTATATGGTACAGCAGTGAGTTGGTATGCTCTCCTTTAAATTTAGTCACCTAGGATTCTTGCTGCTAAAGTTTCCTGAAGATTTTCGGGGTAGTCCATATTAAGATCACCATAATAGTCCAGTCTTAAGATGTGAGTAACTGTGACTGAATGAACTTCATTCTTTTCTAACCAGTACTAGCTTAAGCAGAATTTAGCAGCCTTTCTTAGTCAAGAACATTTCTTTCTTGTTCAAATTAAGTTTTAGTTTGTTAGCCCTTAGTGAGAATAGTCTATCACTACTGTCACTAAGAGGTTTTACAGCTGTCTTGATTTGAGATTGAAATGATTTTGCCCTTACAAATTTATTTCTGAAAATGACTGGGATACCTCATTTCAAACAATACTTTTCATCTCTGCCACTATTAAGTATCTTTCATTGCTTCCCTAAAAACTGAATGGATGCTCAAATGTAGAGTATGGATTTGCAGATTGGTTTTGCATTTTGCTTGCATTTTCATGTTTCATAAAGAAGATGTAGCAAGAAGATATATACAGTTGTACCTCACTTAAAGAGCATAATGCCTTCCACGGGATTGCTCTTTAAGTGAGTTTGCTCTTTAAGCGAAACACCATTGTAAGTGACCAATGGGGGGGGGGGTTTGCGAACCCCAAATTAAGTTGTTAAGTGAGTTTTTGGTTGGTTTTAGTTGTTAAGCTAGGTGACCTTTCAGAGAAAATTCTGCTCTTTAAGTGAGTTAGTCTCTAAGCGAGATGCTCTTTATGCGAGGTGTGACTGTACACATTTGTTCTTTTCATCCATGACTTTTATAGACAACCAACACAGATCTAAATTTAATTACTTTTGAAGTGTGAAGGACAAGACAACTTTCTGTTCCTGAGAATTTAAAGGAACATTTCTTTTTTCTAACCTGATGCATATAGCATAAAGCTGAGAGCCTTTTTTTCCTTGTTCAATATGTTTTGTGTATTTAGAAATTAAAACATAATTATTTATGGCAGAAACCAAGTGGCATGCACCATCAACCAAAGTCTTGAGTTCCTATAAAGACCGGGCTTTACAGAAAGAGAGCAGTGGCAAGGATTCACCAAACAAATTTTCTCATGTAAGTCTTTTTAATTTAGGGTTTCCCAAATTAAGAATCATTCTCACATGTATGCGAGAACTTGGCTGGAAGTCAACTTAGTTGAAAGTCTGTTTTGTCAGTGCCCGTCTCTAAAGAAAGGGCGAGAAGGAATTATGGACTGTAGATTCTGTTTCAAGATAAATGGACTGCTGTTGTTGATTTAAAAAAAAATATTTCTACATTGTGCAGTTCCATTTCGCATCATTTGGCATATTTTCCACTGGAAAAACTCTGAGAAAAATTATTTGGGGACACAGGATGCCATCCAGTTCTTATTTGCCAGTAGGTGTAAAAGGACTATTTTTAAATAGTACAGTAATACCTCGGATAACGCTAAGACTTGGTTCCACAAGTCTTGGTGTTACCCGATTTTTAGTGTTATCCGATGCATGTTAAAATCCTATGGGATGTATCGGATAACGTTAAAGCTCCATAGAGATACATTGTAACAGCACAGGCTTTAACGGTTGTTATCCGATACATCCCATAGGACCTTAACGTTATTCGATCCAATTCTCCTCCCCAGATTACTTAACGTTATGCGATTTTAGTGTTATCCGAGGTAAACATTATCCAAGGTATTACTGTATGTGTAAGTAATAAGCATCTCTGATGCATAAGTAGATTCAAGTAGTCTAACTGGCAGTGACCTCAGACAAGCGCATTACAGAGGGCATGTGTGGTTTCTAGGGTGATGAGTGGATTAAAGCTTCACTAATGTGTCTGATTAGAACTTGATCTATATTGGCCTCCACAGTTCTGAATATAAGTCCTGTGGTGTTCAAATGACATTCATACTTTGCCACCTTTTGACATAGTGTGAGGAATAAACATCTGTTGTAATTGCCAATAATTACAATTTTATTAAAGGTAAAGTTTTTATTATTTAGGCAAAATTTCACCTTTAAAGAATGTATCCAATTAAAATATCTTGTGCTTGTTCTTGTTAAGTAAGAGGAGGAGGTGCAGCAGTGATGACCCAACATTAAGAAACAATTGATTCCAACTGAAATAAATATTTTGAGAACTGAAAAGTACAGCCTGTTACATACTGTTTTTACCTTTGTGATAAATTATAGGATGAAGAATTATGCCAGGTGCAATTTTGATTGTTACCCTTGTTCAGGGGTCTGCAAACTTGGCTCTCCAGGTGTTCTTGGACTTCAATTCCCAGAAGCCCAAGTCAGCACTCCTGCTGATCAAGGCTTCTGGGAACTGAAGTCCAAGAACAGCTGGAGAGCCAAGTTTGCTGACCACTGCCCTAGTTGGGCAACATATAGTTCATGTACACAGTCTCTCTTCCTCTTTTACTATGTCTAGCATAGGAACATTGAGACAAAAGAACCTCCATCAAATCTACTCATTCACTGTGTTCAACCCAAACCAATTGCTGTCTTATTAACTCATCTTATTAGCTCATGACTTGATGGCCAGACGTTTATAATTTACTTATGACTGTGTAAATTCAACAGCATAAATTTCAACTATATGTTGCCCACCTTTAAAGGGTCAACTTATTTCTTTCTTATTTGAAAGGCCAAGACAATCAACCAGTGCACATTAAGAAATACAACTGCTGATTTTTTAAATTCATTTGTTTAATTATAAACTAATCAATGTATGTAGCTGTGGGATTGCCATATAGAAATCACTTGAGGAGAACGACTTTGGCAGTAGGCCCTATTGCAGCTTACACTATTATTTCACAGTTTGTGCATTTCTATATATATATCCCGGATCTCTTGTGTTTGAAGTATGTTTTGAATGTGATAGAAACCCTTTATCTCCTTTCTTCTTTGCATTTTCACACAGTTTAAAACACTAACTCTCCTTGGAAGAGGCACTGGAGTTGTTGATGTTATTGGCATTTCTTAATTTTAAATCTCACAAATCTGCATATTAAGGCAGACCGTTGGAAAAAAACAGCCAATTTGGTTTTCTGCCTTTTGTTTTCAAAATTATACTAGAGAAGCACTGTATTCTGAGATGCCCAAATGTGGAGGATACCTTTGACAAGCAAATAAGGAGAATTGGGTTGGTTTTACTCCCCAAGTGCCATAAAAAATTCTTCAAGTGTCACATACAGTTTTTACCAGAACGTTTGTTATACCTTCTTAATATTATACCCCATTTTAGTAACTTTTCCCTCAGACTATACTGTTCCTCTGCAGGTACAAACCACTACTATACATGTATTTACCATAATCTATTTTCCCCTATTTACCACTACACCGCCATAGCTCAAGCTGGTTTTGAAAGAACATGATAAAGTAGTTTGTATTATTTGAGAGCTGCTGTTTGAGACACATGCTTGAAATTCCTGTTAGACAGAAGTAATAGGCACAGAAATCTCACATCGTTTGGACCCATGGACACATCTGAACTTTTGGAAAAATGTTGAACTTCCACAGAATGAATGCTTTGTAGAGATAAGGAATCACAGAATTTACTAGCGCAACACAACACACATTTCACAGAAGCTGAAAGAAAAAAGACTCAACTACAGTCTTGGGAACAGCCAAGCAATGATTTAGTATCACCCTTGGGATAAACTTTCTTGCATATAAGAATCACCTGAGAGCAGTGGTTCCCAACCTTTTTTTGGCCTTGCCCTGCCTAAGCATCTCTAAAATCCTGATGCCTTCATTTTGTGACCTATAATTCTTACTATTCAAAATGTGACCTCCTATTCACATGGAGGAAGCCTAAAAACCTCATTCACTGTTAATAACTCATTCTCAAATTGCCCCCTTGTGGGGCATGTGCCCCACATTGGGAACCATGGCCTTAGATGCTGACATTGCTAGCATGAGTTATGCTGTAATCCAGGCTTAATCTGTAAACAGATATATTTCTGTCATAGGTTGAGATATAACCAGAGAGAGCATCAGCTGTTACATGAAAACATTATTCATCTAGTATAATAACCTGCCATCAGTTAGTCTGTTCTATGGTTTATATGTACAAAGCACTTCTCTATGTATTTGTTATAATGTGAAGTCCTGAGTATGTGATCAAACTTTGAACATATTCATTCTATACCAGTGTAAAGTAAATTACTTTCCATGCTTTTTAGCATTAGAAATACAAATAATGAATTCTATCTATATAAGTAATGAATAATTCTAGCAGTTTTACTTTGTGCTGGCTTCATTTTAATACATCTAGCAAGTGGCATCATTTGCCTCTTTATTGATGAAACTCAGTGGAAATAAAATCATACTGTAAAATTTTCTTTTTAAGATTGGAGACAAAACCTGTTCCAGCCATTCTAGCAGTAACACCTTGTCCAGTAACACATCCAGCAACAGTGATGATAAACACTTTGGCTCCGAAGACCTGATGGAAAGTGACATGCTTGGATTAACCTACATTAAAGGGGCTTCTACGGACAGTGGCATTGATACAGCTCCTTGTATGCCTGCTCCAATTCTGGCCCCTTTGCATCTTGCTGGAGGCCGGTCAGGAATGCACAGTCGGACTGATCCGTGGGCTGAGTCATCTGACACTCATGGGCAAGATGATGAGACTAAAATTTATGCTATTCATAGCTATGCTTCTGCTGTATCAAGTAGCCATACAGGTGATGGCAGCATGGGAGACCTTAGTGAAATCTCTTCTCATTCCAGGTAAGTAATTTTCTTTCCAAGGGTGACCAGATGAATGATTACTATTCTACACATGGCCAACATTATATTTCACAGGAAGTATTCTTAACTTTATTTCAACAGTGTAGAATATTGGAAGTTATAAAGACACACTAAGAGATTTTGTTCTTTGCAAACCTGTTTGATTAGATTTTTGTCGAATTGTGCCTAGATTTTGCAGCATTTCAGACTTTATCTTTAATTCTACCATACATAAAACTGTAGAAGGTAGAAAATATGTACACGATAGGAAGGATAATCCAGTTAGACAGCCCTGTTCAGAGAGGCATGAAAAGACCTTCTCCCTGTAGCCAATTAGTTTAAGTTTTAATTTAATTTTACAGACACACTCTTCTGTAGTGGTGTGGTAAAGTCTGGATTGAATTGTTCATTTGTAAAACTGTTTTCATTCTCATCAGTATTGAATATATAAGTGTACAATGAAGTTGTCACTATTGGGGGGGGGGGCAGAACTTTTTTTCTTTAGTTGGGTTGCAGATTAATACCTGGCAAACTTTTGTCAGAAAAATAACTTCCCTGAGCTCAACATAGGTACCATATTTTCTGGTGTATATGACCCACTTTCCCACCCTTAAAATACACTGGGAAATGGAGTTTATCTTGTACTGTATATAGTGGCCTATTTTGGTAATAATGGGATGTGTCTTATACGCCAGAAAATACGGTATATTTGAGATTCCAAACTATAAAGGTATTTTTTGTTTAAATACTTGTCAAGTTGTAGTAATATTAAAATATTGTTCCTGTCTTTTCTGAAATACAAGATTTAACAAGTAAATCATTTGCTTGCTCCAAATTATTTACACTAATTGGATTCATCTGTTCTATGAACATAGCATGCAGTTGTTATTGCTATTAGCTATATAGGAATTCAATGTGTACGCTGTTTTTTCTGTCACATTTTAAGATTATCTAATTCAGGGGTTCTCAACCTTTTCAAGCTGCAGGCTGGGTCATGCTCCCTCAGACAGCTGAGTAAGCCGGACTGGTAATTCTCCCGCCATATATGCTGCCATAAAACATATCCACGGCTGTCGTAAACACATTTACAGCAGCTGTGGGCACATTTATGGCTGTCAACAGATGCGGCTGTTTCCACTGCTTCCGGTGGCAGGAGCTAGGGCAGCAGGCCACATGAAATGGCACCATAGGTCGAATCCAGCCTATGGGCTGTAGGTTGAGAACTCCTGATCTAATTGCTTGGAGTCTTAGGACATGTTGGTTGGTTGGTTGGTTGACTCACTCACTCACTCACTCACTCATTCATCACCTTTCTCCAAATTGGCGGGGGGGGGGGAGTACTCAAGATGGCTCATAATGTTAAAAAGATCAAATTAAAATATAATATTCCTTACAGAATTAAACATTGCTGAATTGAAGAAGACTTTTATTTTTTTTAATTGGCCTGATTTATGTCCAAATTAGATTGCCTTATATACCACATTTTTGTGGTTATTTTCTCTCCCTTTTTAGTGGGTCACATCACTCAGGAAGTCCTTCAGGACATGCTTCTAAAAGCAGTGGCTCATTAGATACCTCCAAAGTTTATATAGTGTCACAAAACTGTGGTCAGCAGATCTCTGGATCAATAGCAAAATGCTACCCTCAGCAAGGAGCAATAAGCAAGTATATCATTGGCTGGAAAAAGTCAGAAGGTAGCCCTACACCTGAAGAATCTGAAACTTCTGAATGCCAAGAGTAAGTGAGTTTTTGTTCATTTTATGTCTGACTGAGAGGGGAAAGAGCTTGAGCCATGAATGGGGGGAAAAGCAAGGTGGATGCTATTTAATTCTAGGGCTTTTGGAAAAATTTATATGGCAAGGCAAAATTAATTGCCTATCTGACTTCCAGCATTCTGTAGGTCAGGGGTCCCCAGAGGCCAGATCCAGCCCCCAATGCTAATTCATCTGGCCCACAAAGCCCTCGTTGCTCCCTGAAGCGGAAGTAAAATGTGCCCATATGGCTGCGTTTTACTTCTACTTCTGGAATGATGATGGCTTTGTGGGCCGGATGAATTGGCATTGGGAGCCGGATCTGGGCCCCAGGCCATAGTTTGGGGACCCCTGCTGTAGGTGTTTCCAGACAAGACTTTTATCATGAAATGACCTCAGTCTCATTCATGGGATTCGAGGGGGTGACAAGTTGAGTCTTTCCTCATGTTTCCCCATGACTTCCATTATCAAAAATAACCATGCGGCCCCCAAGCAAAATTTTGGAAGTCCTATTCAATAAACTTACAGGATTTTATTGCCTTGAGTAATTTATGATTGATATGTTGGATTAAGTGAATATTGTAATTTTAGTATTTGTTTTGAGAATTGCTATTTTATGGTTACAGGCTGTTTTGTTTTTTTAGTTAATTTGTGAAAGTCCTCATCTAAATATTTGTGCATAATTTGTAGACAAATATTAGCTTTTTGAACTAAGTGTCTTTCAGAGATACATAGTTCCTTTCAGACATTGACAATTTTTAATAAATGTATTTTTAAAATATGACCTTGGAACTGTAATATTTTTTTTAAAAGCTAAGAGATCAGGGAAAATGTAACAACATACTCTGAAAAAGAATATTTGTACAGAAGAAACATTGCAAAGATATTAGTGAACTGTTAAAAAAACATTGTCCCTGCAGAATGTACAGTGATAATGATGGCATGCCTTCAAGTCGACTTCAGATCTCTACAAGAACTACAGTACCTGAAAGTCAACGAGTCTTGTCAAAAGAAGAGTTTCTGAAGTTGATGATGCCAGACAGCATCTCTGTGGAGGAAGGCAGAAGAAAGGTTTCTCCCTGTTTTCTCTCTATACCTATGACAGACGATTAGAAATGGGATAGTAGTATAGTTTTCAAACTAATCTGTATTAAGCTCAGTGATATTGATGGAGTTATCAGTATCATTGAGCTTGATTTAGATTAGTTTGAAATAGAGATCAAAAATGAATAGGAAGAATAAATCAGATAATAAGCATTCTTCCATGTATGCTGCAATTTCTAATGTGTTTATAGTTGTTTCTCACTGTTTGGCCCAATTTACACAGGACTGACTTCTGTTTCCATATAAACTCTACATTGTTAATTTTAGACATTAGATATTAACTAGTCCAAGAAAAGTGTGAATATTGTTCCTTTTTTATGGGGAGCTGGAGACTAGAGTAGTCTTAACTCTCATTCCCCAATACACTTGAAATACTAAAAGATAGCTACTTTTAGGTTGAGCATTATGTCGGGTTATTTATTTTTATTTATTTATTTATTTAGATTTAATATCCTGCCCCAATCAGGTGAACCCGACTCTGGGCGGCTTACAAACATCGGAGTTAAAAGCACAATCAGGAATACAGAATCCTATAATTATAAACAAACTGAGCAATCCCCTCCTACCTAGGCACATTACACTTTAGTTTAAACTAACTTAAAAATTCCGTCTGTAATCTATAAAATACTAAAAAAAATTAAAACTTTAAGATTTTAAAAGTTAAAAGGATTAAAACAGCGATGGGGCAAGAAGGGTGGCTGTCTCATCAGATCAGCCACCCAACATAGGATCCCACATTCCTGGATCCCCAAACTTGCTCTGCCAGCCATGTTTTTAGGCCCTTCCGAAAGGGCAGGAGCTCTGTCTGTAAGTGTAGTTCCGTTGGCAGGAGGTTCCAAAAGGCCGGAGCGGACGCAGAGAAGGCCCTGCTCCTAGTGCTAGAGAGATGTGCCTGGGTTAGCAGATGTTTATTGCATTGTCTGTATCACAGTATTTAAGGGAGAGTGGAAATTAACTGTCCAGTTTGGGTCTATGCACATTGACATTTACTTAAATACACCTTGTGCAGAATTAAATTTCATATTTAAATTTGCAGACATATCATAAGAAGGGCTGCTAGGAAAAGGTGAAGGCAGCAGAAAAATAAAATAAAGACTAAATACGAGATAGTTTGATTCCATAAAGGAAGCCACAACCTTGAGTTTACAAGAGCTGAGCAGAGCTCTTAAGACAGAGCATTATGGAAGCTCTCATTCATAGGGTCACCATAAGTCAGAGGTGACTTGATGGCATATAAAAACAACAACAGAAGAAGGACAAACATTTTAATGTTGGAAAGGAATGATACAGAGGAAGTATACAAGTATACATTGTTGGGACTCACAACTATTCAATTTGCCTTTTTTCATAGAAATTGCAGTGTCTTAAGGTACATTGCTGTTATAAAGTATATTAACCTGAGTCCCTCCCAGTCAGACTGTCTTTCCAGGAACAAGAGATACAGTCAAAGCTCGCATAAAGAGCGCCTCGCTTAAAGAGCAACTCGCTTAAAGAGCAGAATTTTCTCTGAATGTTCGCTTCGCTTAACAAATAAAACCAACCAAAAACTCGCTTAACAAATTAATCGGGGTTATCTCTCCCCCCCCACACACAATTGGTCATTTACAATGGTGTTTCACTTAAAGAGCAAACTCACTTAAAGAACAATCCTGTGGAACGCATTATGCTCTTTAAGCGAGGTACCACTGTATTTCTTTCTGTCAGCCTTGTCTTTATCCCCCTGAAAATATGTGGAGATGTTCATGGACACCAAGGAAAGGAAGACTGGTGAACAATCATCTCTTTCCCTTCTACTTCTGTGGCTCCTCTGTGAACAGAAGCTCTTTTATTTCCTGAAAAGACACTTTAAATCCAATCCTGTAATATATTTGTAAAAACAGTTCTGTTTATCAATAGATATTACAGTGATACGATCCATATAATCTTAGATTGCACTTCATGTAGAGCTAATAACTTTTACTGGATAATAAACCATAGTATTCCTTGCATTAAATAAATATTTCCATTAGTGGTGGAAATTCTTTCTCTATAAAGAATTAATGTAACTTTTTAGTTTCTGTTGATTCAGTTTGAGGTATTGTTATGTTTTTAGAGGAAACGGTAGAATCTAATAATTCAATACTTCCATTTTTAGTATCTCCAAAATGGCAGAAGCTTACTGGTAGAAATAGATGCTAGTCTGTTATAGTGTAGGAAGCCATTATGTAATTGCCATTATGATAAAAATGCAAGTACAGTAAAACACCGGATAACGATTGGATCAGATAATGCTAAAATCGCATAACGTTAAGTAATCTGAGGAGGAGAATTGGATCGAATAACGTTAAGGTCCTATGGGATGGATCGGATAACAACCGCTAAAGCCTGTGCGGTTACAATGTATCTCTATGGAGCTTTAATGTTATCCGATCCATCCCATAGGATTTTAACATGCATCGGATAACACTAAGAATCGGATAACACCAAGACTTGTGGAACCAAGTTTTAGCATTATCCGATGTTTTACTGTACTGTATATTTATTTGTGTACTTCTCTATTTCATTTAGTTTTCATTTTATGGCAACCAGTCTCCAAGAAGGACATTATATCGCACGCTTTCTGATGAGAGCATTTGCAGTAATAGGAGAGGATCTTCATATGCTAGTTCACGGAGTTCAATGCTAGACCAGGCTCTCCCAAATGATATTTTGTTCAGCACTACACCACCATACCACAGCACCTTACCTCCCAGAACAAGCTTGACTAGTGGTATTGGAAACCTACGACGTAAGTATCTTAGAAACCTTCTGAGCTGATTCTGAGATTGCAGTTTTCATAATACCAGAAACTACTTTTTACCAAATCAGTTACTTGATCTAGCTCAGTATGGTCTGTCACAACTGGTGCCAGCTGTCTGTGGTTTTAGAGGAGAGTCTTTTTCATATTATGAGAAGTCAAGACAACAATGCTAGGGAAAGCTGGAGGCAGTAGGAAAACAGATCTAGCATGAGATGGATTGATTCAATAAAGGAAACCACAGCTTTTAGTTTGTAAGATATTAGCAAACTAAATTATAGGAATTTTTGACTCTGAGTCATAGGCTTGTCATAAGTGATACCAAAAGCAATAGATTTTAATCTGAATTTAGTTTAAAATGGTGTTAGACTTTATTTTCTTTCCAACATATTAATATATTGTCCTGAAGACATTTTATTTTATATTATTTGTTACCTAGATGAGCTATGGTTCTCAGATGGATCATTATCTGACAAATCAAGATTCAATGATCCTGGTCTCATGCCCCTTCCAGATACAGCAACAGGATTAGACTGGTCTCATCTAGTTGATGCTGCTCAAGCATTTGAAGGTAATTTAAGAATCACTGCATTGTTAATCATCCATCTTAAAGTCTAGTGCTGGCATTAATACTAGTAGACAAGAATCCCATGTGTCTCACTCCTGACCTCTCTGTGCATGCATTTTAGATTGATCTTTTCTCACATTCTCATTGGGTCACAATTAGAGATGTAAAATTTCCGGGAATTTTGAAAAGGGGGGGAGAGACACAGGAATATCTGGGAAACCCGGAATATTGGGAAAATACCATTTCTTTGTAATTTCTTTAAGTTACATTCAAATTTTTGATTTTATTTGTGTATAAACATTATGAGAAATTCATATTTGGTAAAGATTTATATGTAATAAAATGAGTTTTTCATATATAAGAAATTAAAAAAATATTTTAGCAGCCATGAAATATGCATGGAACATCAATCACAAAAAATTTCCACAAGTGAAAACATTTGGTTGTACAGCACATGGTTTAAATATACTACTCATGACTTAATGAAGTTAAAGGCAATGGAAGAGCTTAAGTCAGATGCTAAGAAAATTATCAAATTTGTTAAGAAACATCACATCATTCAACAAACATTCATGAGCATTCAAAAGGAGAAAAGTAAAGGGTCTCGGAAGAATTCTGCAAGAAAACTGAAACTGCCATCTGTTACCAGATAGGAAGGAATAGCAATAATGCTGAAAAGTCTCCTGGACAGACAGGAAGTTCTACAAGCAACTTTTATTCAAGATGGTTTACCACTCGATAAACAAATAAAGAAGATTGTTTTGGACAATGATGTAGTGTGGGCTTGTGTAGAAGAATCTAGAGCTGCTCTTCTGAAACCCGTAACTACTGCTATAGCAAGAATAGAATCTGATAACACAGTTTGTCTCAGGTACCTGAAATGTTTCTGAAATAACAAAGAAAATAACAGGACCTGAAGGACTGTTAGTAAAAACACTCAGACTAAAAAATGAGGAACAGAGATTTTTGGAAATTATAAAGGAAAGAAATAACTTCTGTTGCAGAGATATTCATTTTGCTGCAAATCTAGTTGATCCATTTTTCCAAGGGAAACACTTATTAGATGATGAGGTCTCCGGGGCAATGAAATTTGTAACAAATAATTCAAAAGAAATGGGATATGATTGGGACAAAGTCATTGCAAACATAGCAGAACACAGGGTTTTTGGAGCAAGCAGATTTTGTGGGAAAGTGTAGAGCACACTTCACCACTTGCATGGTGGAAGGGGCTCTGCTAAAGTCAGATCCTTTGTGGTGTGGCCATAAAACTGTTATCCATTCACTTGACTTCAGCATAATACAAGAGTCAATAAATTAGTTGCTATCTGTTCCCACCTGCTTCTGGAGGAAAAGAAAAGTGGTGGTTGTTCAAAAGAATACAGTAGTGCCATTACAACTGAAGCGGAAGAAAGTGCAAGATTTGACTCATCTGATGAGAGTAATTAAAATTGTAGAAGTTTTGGGGAATATAAAATAAGTGTAAGAAACCTCATTAGTTTGTTATCTTCTACTTACTCACTGCATTTTGTTAGTCTAAAATTTCCAATTATATTTATTCCATTAATTATTTTTAAATGGATTATTGCATTTTTAGTTAGAAAAAGAAATATTGTTACTTCATTAATGGTAATATGTAAACCTCATTTTGTAACGTAAGCCATGGAATGATTTTGGGAACTACTATCGGAAATCAAAATCAAAGGAATAAAAAGGATGACATTTTTGAAAAAATCTATTTTTATTTTGAAATGCATTTATTTTTTCCCTATACACTTAACATACTTGTGCAAACCTCTCTCCTTTAAAATTCCCAGAAAGTTTACATCTCTAGTGTGTGACTTATGTGAGTTTATGGTGCTTTGTGCCGTGTGGAATTGTATGCTCCTAGCCTACTAAAGGCTTTTCTTTCAAAATAACTCATGCCCATGAACTGTAGAAGCATTGATTGCGTTTTCCCCCAGTTCCCCCCTCACAGTCAATTTTCCCTTCCCAATTTTTCCAGAGGGAAAAATCCAAAAATTACGGGGTTTTCCCCCCATCTTTACATCTCTAGTCACAATTGATAAACAAGCTACTGTTACCTTTGTTGATGGGATACCAGATTGCAGATGGAGTCAGTGGCCTAAGACTAGAGTAAGAAGGATAAAGAAAGATCAAGGAATAGAATAGAACAGCATAAGACTGACAGATGGATTTTGAATTAAATGCTAATTTTCATTAGTGAGGTTTTCTAGGGCATTTTCCACACACACAGCCATACTCTTTATGATAAATATCCTAGGAACGCATAATTATACATAAATAGCTACTCAATCTTTCCTAAATTTATATCTTGACAGCCAGCTCTTAAAATGTTTTTCCAGTACACATTTGTTTTTTTAAATGTATGCAGTTTTGTGTGAATAGAAAGATGATTGTACAATGGCTTTTTCACTGCTGTCTTTCAAATGCATTTTTTACACCCACTGAAAAGTCTTTTCATGGGTTGTGAAGACCCTTCTGATCTAAGAAACAGTGAAAGCTTGAGGCATTGTATACAGTCTATGTAGGCCTGTTCATTTTGTATGATACATTGGAAGTATATAGAAGAGAAGCCACACATTAAACACTGGAACAATATATCAACTATTGCCCCTGCTCTAAATCCAGTTAGCTTATGTCAGCTAATTCTGAAGAGTAGCTTATTTCCTTTGGAGAAGCAGTCAAACAGGAATGTAACTTAAAAGCACTGTTGCAAAACTTTTATCCAATTGTACATAGTTCTCTTCCTTTTTTTTTTTTTTTTTGCTCCTCATTTTATCCTCAATCGCCATATGAAATGTTTGAGAATGAGATACTAAGTCATTGCCTTTCCTGTTGTGACCAGCAAGGGTTAGTCCATCCTCCACAAGCATATACAATCTTCACAGCATAGTGGAAATCTGAAACTGAGTTTACCAGCTTCTCTTTAAACAATCTCTAACCACTGTATCATTCTTCCTAACAATGAAGAAATATTAAGATGTACCAGGCCAACTATCCAAACTCTTGATATAACTGCCTTTTTTGTTTCACTTGGACAACTGGAGATTTTGTAGCTATTATCGTTCAAGGCTAGCATACCATAAAAGAAGCCAATGAAATTAAGCAGACTGTAAGAGTAAAAAAAAACCCCTAAATTATGCTCCATTTCCAGTTTTTGGATGTTCCATGTTTTTATTATAACTATTTTGTGTAATACAATTATTTTAAAATATCCTGAAGTATATATTTCTGAAAATTCAAAACTTTACTTTTAAAATTACATATATAGCACTTCTAAGTCTTTTATAACTAGAAAACCCTTAAAAGAATTGCTATAAATCAGAATCTACTAGATGGCATGTAATTATTATAGCTATAACATTGAAAAACTCAGAAATCTGATTTTAGGAGCTGATGTATGTGAAACATAATGCTATTTGTTTTATTTTTAACCCTTTCAAAGAGCTTAGTACAACATACATTGTTCTTACTCCCCCTTTTATCTACATAATCATCTTGTCCTGGACATTAGGCATAAAGGCTATTGTTTGCTCAGTGTTATCCAATCATCTTTATTATTTGGGAGAAATGTAATTTATAAATGAAATAAATAGATAACAATGAATAAATGACTGACTAGGATGGATAAAGAACAAGAACTCTTTAAGACCATTAAGCAAAAAAAAAAAAGCTGCAATACCTTGGACATATCATGAAGAACAACATAATAGAATACTCTAACTCACTCTGCAAGGAAAGATCCCTGGGAAGAGAGGCCCTGGATGTAGATGGACTTCATGGCATGTCCTCAGAAGGACTGTTCCGAGGAGTTAAGAACAGGCAGACTATCACCATGATGAGAGCCAATATCGGAATGGATATGGCACCTGAAGAAGAAAGAATTAAAACCCAGATCTTTCAGCATTCACTTTAATCAATGTGCCATATTAATCTTTTTTATGGCTGTGTCACAAAACCCATTTCATAGTACAGTAAAATCTTGCATAAAGAGCACCTCGCTTAGAGACTAACTCGCTTAAAGAGCAGAATTTTCTCTGAATGGTTACTTCGCTTAACAACTAAAACCAACCAAAAACTTGCTTAACAACTAAACCGGGGTTCGCAATCCCCCCCACCAGGAGTCACAATTGGTCACTTACAATGGTGTTTCACTTAAAGAGCAAACTTGCTTAAAGAGCAGTCCCGTGGAACACATTATGTTCTTTAAGCGAGGTACCACTGTACTGACACTATATGACCATAAATGTTGAACTGTTAAAGAACAATGTGTTAATGTTGAAAATGTAAAACCAGTTTTAAGATTCAAGCTATTGAAATTGTTCACATGGTTGACTGTTGGTTGATTTGTGCCTTGCTTCCTTTTCATTTTTTCCATACATTTGGCACTTGCCCCAAAGTCCGAAAGAACCTGTAAAAAGTACCCCAAAAGAAGAAAAGGCAAGTCAACAGACAGAGACTCGGTTTGCAATCAAGGAAGACAACAGTAGAATCAACTACTGCAACCACCAAACAAAAGTCCAACCCCCATCAGTATACATCATTGGCAGAATAAATACATTCAGTAAATTACCAAATAACAATTTAAAAACAATCAAAAAGAAGCAGCACTTCCCCTAAATACACACACACTGGGGGAGAAAAGCAGCAAAATAACACACCTAGCCCTCTACCAAAAACCAAGAATAACAAGTAGGCAAATAAAGGTAAACAATACAAGCAAAGCCTATCCAAACCAAAACAGCTAGAATATGGGTAGGTTTCTCTCCCCCTACCATTGCTGTCTTCTCTTACTTCTGTACCAGGCAGCCAGAAAGGCAAGGCACCAACCCAAATAATCTCTAAAATAATGGGAGGGATCCCCAAAATATCAGTGGTGCAAAAAAGGAAAGGATTCAGGATAGGACAGAAGCAGATAGAAAAGCAGCACTGGATGGAGGGTGCCAGGTGCCACAAGAGAAAACTAACAATTGAAGAATACCCTATCAATCCAGGTCTCTTTATAACTACAACATTTCTGCTCTCTTAAATTGTTTGCCTTCGCTGCTGACAACAGCAGTTGTGATGCTAGCAGACAGAAAGATTTCCTGACTGTTTGACAAATGAAGTAAATTAGAGTTAAGAGTCCTGGTGTTGCGGCGGTTAAACTGCTGTACTGCAGCCAAAACGTTGTGAGTTAGGTCTTGATTCTGGGCTCAAGGTTGACTCGGTCTTCCACCCTTCCGAGCTCAGTAAAATGAGTACCCAGCATGTTGGGGCAAAATACTAATTAACTTGTGAACACCACCACAACCCCAAAAAGAGGGAGGGGAACCTACACTGCTTCTGATAACATCAGTTGCCTTACATATTGAAACTTCTGCTACAGGATTTCAGCCATAGGACATAGAATGCAAAAACTTAACAGACAGATATGCTGGTTCAGACCAGATGTCTGTCTAGTGTAACATTTCAGTCATACGGTCATAACTTTTGCCTAGACTGCAGTTGGTCACATTTGAGTTCATCTGAAAATTAGCTTGCATAGTCCTATCTAATACAAAGCTATTAGCTGCTGTTTTGCCTAACTATTGTTTTAATTTGGACCATCAGTAAATGTAACAAAGGTAAGTATCTGGGTAGCAAAGAGAAGACGGGGAAGTGAAAATAGATCTACAATGCTATCCTATTGCATTGGATGTTCAGTGGTTGGAAGATTCCAGTGCCTCGTTGCTGCTTCGGGAGCTGCACTGGTTGCCAGTATATCTCCAGGTGCAATTCAGGGTGCTGGTAATCACCTTTAAAGCCCTATATTGTTAGTGGGCCAGGATACTTAAGAGACTGCCTTACCCCAGGAACATCTATCTGTCCCACCAGAGCAGACCAGAGAAGCTCCCTAGTTGTTCCATCCACCAGAGAGGTACATCTCTCTGACACTAGAAGGAGAGCCTTCTATGTGTCTGCTCCAGCCCTATGGAACCTCCTGCCAACTGAACTACATCCCCAAGATGGAGTAGTTGTCCTTTAGGAAGATCTTAATAACATGGCTGGTGGGATAGGTATGGGGTCCTGACGGTACAATGACCCCAGCTCACTAGTTAGTTTGAGCTCTATCTCTCCCTTAGTCTTTTAGTCTTTCTATTTTTAAGATTTAGCTTTTAATTTTTGATTGATTATTGTATCTTTTAAAATTTTAATTTTTTTATAACTGTAAATTCAAAGTTTTGGGTAATGGCTTTGGTTTTTATGATGTCGTAAACCACCCTGGGTTGCCCTGGCGAGGAGGGTGGTATATACATTCAAATAAATAATAATTAATAAAATTTCCAAACTGTCAAGCTCCTGCTAGCAAGTCAGAAAGTTCTAAGGAGTGGTGGTACCCAAATTATGGCTCAGGGACCGGATCCAGCTCCCTGAACAATGTGACCGACCCATGCCCCAAAAAGTTTGGGCACCCCTGCTCTGAATAATCAATAGTGGCAGGGAGAGGGATCTACAAGTACATCTCTTTGAAGTTTGCTATCAGAGGTCCTATCTATCTTACGACTTTTTCAATAATATCTTTAAGAACCAGGAAAATGTAGGTTAGGGCAATACTGTACTAATTATCCAAGGGGGGCAGGTTGTTTTGCCAGCGAGATTTCTGAGATCAACCGGCACAAAAGGCTTCTGCCACTACGATGTCAGGAGGGCCTGTACAAGAGATTCTGT
Organism: Furcifer pardalis; assembly: GCA_030440675.1. Taxonomy (NCBI): domain Eukaryota; kingdom Metazoa; phylum Chordata; class Lepidosauria; order Squamata; family Chamaeleonidae; genus Furcifer; species Furcifer pardalis. The sequence goes on along the minus strand of CP126890.1, from coordinate 112,830,197 downwards.
CTTAAGCTCACTACAGCTGCTACAAAAAGGACTGAATTAAAGGTCTATCTTAAAAAGGAACGTCTTAATGAACTACAGTACTCTCTTCTATATTAGTACTCATCTTAGGTTATTGAAAAATGGCATGCAGAAGATTATAATAATTAAATTTAGTTTTTATTAATAAGTAAAATTAAAATGAAAAGGATAAATAAAAATTCTGCAATTGCCTTTTTCTCCCCATATTTTAATACATAGATTTGCGGTGCATTTTCCGTATGTGTTTCAGTATGTGTGAACTCACAGATACAATTGTGCTGTAATATGTTACTATTATAAGCTGTGGCTGTGTGGTGCCACCGAGGTGTAAAATCATTTTCTTATCTTTATGGTGCATAGGGACATAATATTCTAAAACAGACTCCAAACTGCAGTTAGAGATATTTTAGCAAATGTTTGCTACTCTTTCTGTAACAGTTTGGAAATTTAGTAGAAAATGTGTGTACATAAACTAAATAGTTATACCTGAAGATTATGGATCTGTCTTATTTTGTCAATTTTATGTATTTTAAAGTATGTTTTATTTAAAAATGGAATACATAGTTTTTGACATGATAGTAGAAGGTTAATGAAGAAATTGCAGCTTTAAGAAGATGCCATGGTGAGATCTAACATTGTTGATGTTAAGAAAAAGCTCACAGATATTGCCTTTCAGAAGGATCACAGATACAAATTCAGAATTTAGTTCAGTGGATTCTGTTGTTTATAGGAACATTCTAAATCTTATTTCAGATTTTGACTCTGACGAAGAACTTGGGCCAGTCTGTCATCACACTGCGTTTCTAGGTGATGATCTGGGGTTGACTGTTGGATCTCAATTTTTAAATGTATCTTTATATTTCTATATGTTTGCACGGTTGCATGAGCATATACAAACTTTGGAACTTTGCAAGATGATAGAAGAAGGCATGTTATGGCCAAGACCAATAAATTTTGTAGATTCTTGGAAAATCTGACTTAATTCACATAAATGGATGAGCAGTATATTAAAATAAAGTTTTTGCATGGAAAATGAGGAAAGCGTGGTTTTCTCATTTTATGGAATCTGAATATATCTTTGTCTGCCACACTGCATGTTCTTCAGTGGGAAAAACAATCATCTATTGAACGAGCCAAGCATGTATTCAGAGTTGTGGGGAAAGAAGCTACAGTATTTCAAAATCCTAAGAGGAAACAGCTTATTTTCTGTGCCTCAAATTGGTAAATTTACGATGAAGGTCCTAATAGTAGAAGCTCTAACATACTGGATTTCAAGTGTACTGATAACCAATTATGTCCAAGTATAGTAGTGCAATAAATTCCCTCTGCTATACTAGATTCCATAGTTATTTATGGAATTATTCGTAATTTTCTTTGAGGTGCCTGCATTTACTATTATTATTTTTGAAGCTGTTCATGTTTAGTTTTTTCTTAAAAAAAACTTGGCAAAAATTAAATTGGTGGTAGACCATGAAAACAAATGTTAATTACATGCCAAACATAGGCTATAATGAGCTTGCTTTCAGATTATGTTGAAAGGATGTTTGATATAGATACCTTCTTCTTTTACTGTGTATCAAAATAAAAATGTTATCTGAGTTTTTCATTAGCTTTATGTATGAAATTTTTTGTTATCCACCTTAACTTTTTTAATGTATTTGCCTTTTCAGATCAAAGAGTGGCATCTTTTTGCACTTTGAATGACATGCAGCATGCACAGAGTTTAAGCAATAATCAAGCCTTAGGTGCAAGTCCAACCAATGGAAAAGATTTTATTGATGGTGCTGGGTACGTAAATCCAATTACACTCTTCCTGAGCAAAAACAAAATAAAAACTTTAAACTGCTTGTGATATGTGAAATAAATATCTTGAATGATTGATAGTAAATCCAAGGAACCAAAACACACATTAAAATACAGTACAGATGTTTGTAATTCAGAAACATTTGGAGGATCATAATAATGACACAAGGAATGGGCAGCCAGGTAACAGGCCAAACAATAATTGTATCTCAGTACAAAGTCCAAAACCAAATCAAGTCAAGGAAGCAGGATTAGTCCAGATGATGAAAGCATAGTCCAAACAAGCCAGCATTCAGATGACCAGGAGAACAGACATGGTAGAGAGTCCTCAGGGACTGGAGCAAGAGGAGGATGGAAATTCAGGAGGAAGGATCCAGGCAAGGCACATCAACACTCCACAGGAACTCAGCGAAATCTTCAGAAGTAGGCATCAGGGACAAGCCAGGAGATCTTCTGGAGCAGGAATCAGGAACAAGGCAGAGATCTGCAACATCAAAAAACTGGAACAAGGCAAGAAATCCAGGAGTCAAGCAACTGCCAGTCTACTGACCTTTGTTGCTGAGGCACAACAGTCCACAAAAAACAACAAGGGAGCCAGGCAACAGCAAGTCTGCCAGACTCCATTGCTGAGACAAACTCTGGGAGGAAGGTCCAGTTCTTGTATAGCTAAGCCATTCAGGCTTCCCAAGTGGAGTCTATGAAGGTCCAGAACCTTCTCCAGGGCTCTCAGGTGGGGGCTTAGCAGCTGCTCCCAGGCTGAAGGCTCCAGTCCTGAAGGACTTAGAACAGCTGCTTCCGGGCTGGGGGTTCATAGCATTCAGTACTTGCTCCTGCAGCTTCCTTTGCATTGGTGATAGTGATCTTTGTGATGAGTCCCACTACATTTACACTGTTTAAGAGACACTCCTATTCCTTGAGAATTATATCCTTGTCCAGTGATGGCAAACCTTGGCACTCCAGGTGTTCTGGGACTTCAATTACCAGAAGCCCAAGTCAGCGTTCCTGCTGATCCGCACTTCTGGGAATAGAAGTTCCAGAACACCTGGAGTGCCAAGGTTCACCTTCATGGCCCTAGTCACAGTTGCTGGCATTTGATCTGTACTTAGACATTTGTGTCATGCTTCAGCCATCAAATGACTAGACTTGTGTCTGAATAACTATTTATTGTTACCATTGCATTTATTGTTTCATTCTCTACATTTTATATGGGCCTGATTTACAAGGGATTAGCTGTATCTTCTAGAATTTCAAAATATAACTTAATTTTGTAGGGAGGACAGCCCTACTACTCTGACTGGAAAAGTAAACCAGCTGGAAGTGATCCTTCTGCAATTGCAAACTGATCTTCGGAAGGTAAAAATGTTGCATTGTTATAGAACCCCTGCAGACATGGTTTCCTTCTAAATTGGATAAATTGCAGCGGGGGAGCAAGATGGGAGACTTGATTTGGATTGGGGAAACAGTTCAGGAGACAAGCCTTGTAATCTCCCATTTACCAGGCTTGTATCATGTTAGGCTCTGAGCTGCATTTAATTCTTCTTAAATGTTTGTATGAATCTGTGTCCAAAGTACTTGTTTCTTCAGTGTACAGTATCTAATATTCAAATAGAAGTTAAATATACTTCATTCTGGAAAGAGGGGGCAATTATAAGTTAAATAGATTGTAGACTGAATAAAGCAGGGATGCCCAAACTATGGCCCATGGGTGCCATTGCCACTCCCGGAAGCAGAATAAAATGTGCCCACCCAAGCGCAAAATGCTGCCATAAATGCACCTGTGTCAGCTATTGTAAACACATTTAAGATAGCTGCGGGTGCATTTATGGTGCGTTTTGTTCATGTGTGGACTCGTTTTACTTCTGCTTCCAGTAGGAGGAACTACGTGACTGGTGTACTGAACCGGCCCATGGCCCAAAAAGTCTGGGCACCCCTGGAATAAAGCAAAGAAATATATATTGTATAATGTATATACAGTAATACCTCGGATAACGCTAAGACTTGGTTCCACAAGTCTTGGTGTTATCCGATTTTTAGTGTTATCCGATGCATGTTAAAATCCTATGGGATGTATTGGATAACGTTAAAGCTCCATAGAGATACATTGTAACCGCACAGGCTTTAGCCGTTGTTATCCGATCCATCCCATAGAACCTTAATGTTATTCGATCCAATTCTCCTCCCCAGATTACTTAACGTTATGCGATTTTAGCGTTATCTGAGGTAAACGTTATCCGAGGTATTTCTGTATTGTATAAACTTGCTGTTTTGTTGTTTGTTTTAATCTCTTGTTGTCTTTTTTATTTTGTATTATTTAAACATTTTATTAAAAGAAGTCGAAGGAAATTTTAAAGTCAGAGTAGTTGTCTAGCCCTAAATAAACCAATAATATGAACATAAAAAGACAACTTTGTATTTATGGACCAATCAGTAGAAAACAAAAGAAAACATTTGAACTTGTCTTGCTGAAGTCAAACAGTGGATTAGTCAATTAAAGTTATCCTAGGGTTTTAGCCAAAATTCTACAAGGATTTTATGTCCATTCAAGAGGAATAATGGAAGCTGTTGAGGGTAATTTATAAGGTGTCAGTTTCTTTTTGGTCATTTGTCTAATGTACAGTAAAACACCGGATAACGCTAAAACTTGATTCCACAAGTCTTGGTGTTATCCGATTTTTAGTGTTATCCGATCCATGTTAAAATCCTATGGGATGGATCAGATAATGTTAAAGCTTTATAGAGATACATTGTAACCGCACAGATTTTAGCGGTTTGTTATCTGATCCATCCCATAGGACCTTAACGTTATTCAATCCAATTCTCTTCCCCAGATTACTTAACGTTATGCGATTTTAGCGTTATCCGATCCAATCGTTATCCTGTGTTTTACTGTACAGTACTTGATTGTGCTCCTGGCATCTCTCCAGTTAGCTGCCACTAGACCCATGACTGCTTTAACAAATACATTAAAATCCCAAATAGAATAAAATCTATGCCAACTATATGTCTGAACATAGGAAAAATAACTTAACCCTTTCTTAGATAATCTGTGAACATTACTGTCATTTTAACTAAATTAAGGGGGAGATAAGATTTCAACATGTTCTGAAAGAAACGTGTAATGTCTAAAACTTCTGATATACTTCTTTGTTACACAATTGAGGAATTAGATTGTATACAAAGTCAAATACTTGTAGGTCAAAAAATTTTCACTCTTTCTTAGTCTTGCCTTCTTATGAATGATTTGCTTACACAAATATTTCTTCTGGCTAACTGCAAGGGATAATTCCACAACCTTTGATAAAGTGGTGCATAGTTGCTTTTACCAAAGTTCTCTGAGAGTTAGAGCTTATTGTGTTTCCTAGAATATATGACCCCTTATGCTGAGCAATGTGTTTGTAAGTCTAAAATTTAAATTACAGGCAGCAGCAGTAGACCCCCAGTTTATTACATGTAGATATCACAAACCCCGTATGAAAGAGGCCAGTGCCAAATGGCAGGGCTGCTAAACCAATTCTAAAGGAATCTCTTAACTTCAAAATATCCCTTGAAGAAACCGTGTGAAAAGATAACTGGAAGAGAATTTGGAACTCCCTGTGTACTTCTTTTTCCTTTCAATATTCATCAGAGAAGGCTCTTATCCAGGCGCCTTAAATTAATTATATCTGGAAAATAGAAAGAGGTTTCTCTCTGGTTTTGACTGTCCAACTATGGAGCAACTTCCATAAAAGTGCAACTGATATAAAAATTGCCAAAAAAAAAAAAGGATTGTGGTGCCATAAAGGCTAGAAGTTATGTTCATGGAAGAGGGGAGAAGAATTTGAACAATACAGTCAAGCATTATGCTTCTGTGGATGTGGACTGTAAAATGTGCCAAGTATAACATGTTAGTCTCTTGTGGTATTTGCTGACACAGAATACAAACTAAAAATGCAATCCTAACCCAAAAAATGTGCTGGTTGGAATGGATTTGAAAAGGGCAACTACTTGTACTGCCACAACTGCCCTTGTGCAAGGACAATCCTTTGTGCTAACTAATCTCAGACATTGTCGTGAAAACAGGCTGCCCACTCACATGTCATGATTGCTAAAATCAGCTACTAAACATTTCAGAGAAAGGATGGAATGAGGGAGGGGCTTGGTTGTAGCAGAGTGAAACCTCCTGTAGCCCAAGGACACTGTCATGGTGCCAGCACAAAATTAGACTATTGTGTGGGTAGTTCTACATATTTCAAACATTCCTCAGCTAGGAGCAATTTGGATTCAACATAGCTTCCACTGGCCCTCAGCCATCTTGCCTAGTTACAGTTGCATCCTAACACAACTACATTTCAAAAATCTCTTTTATTGGCTGATTCTCTCTCTCTCTCTCCCCCACCTTTTTAAATTATTTTTTTTAAAATAATGATGGCTTTAAAAATATTTTAGTTAAAAACTCACACACCATATTGCTCAAAATTAGATCTGGCCAATTGCTTCTAAAACTGTGAAACAAATTATTCAACCTACTTTGAGCTTAAGAGTGCTTTCTGAAACTAGTATCTTGCTGAATTCTGATTGTGAAGTTATCCTTAATATGATAGTATTTAAAAGAAAGGAGAAAAGGAGAAAAAATATTATTTCCTGCAAATAAATTGATAAATCATATGATATGGTTGCAGTATTGACCTTCCTGCTTTTCTGAACATAAAGATGATCCTATGCATAATGATCTAGTATCTGGCTATATTATAATTAATCATATCCCCTTAGGTCTGTTACTTTGTATGTCTGTCACTGCCATTTTTTATTCTCTTGTAGAAGAGCTTATAAATTAAATTAAGCAGAACAAAAGTTGTTTTGCACAAACTGTGGTTCACTGTAGTTTGCTCTTACTCATTCATGAACATGAATGCACACATCATTTCTCTCTTAGCTCCCCCAGTGGCTTAGTGGTTAAGATATACTGAGCTTGGAGACTGGAAAGTTGGGTTTCAATAGGGCTGCACTTGGGGATATGAAAGAGTTTCTCCAGCAAAAATCCTTTCAACCCAGAGTAATCTCTGACATGAAATTATTATTATTTCTCTGTTTACTGTGTTATAGAACACATGATGTGAATCCATGTAGCACCAGTATTCCTCATCCCAGCCCTCAATGGCACCAAAATTTTGGTTCATAGAGTTTCTTAGTCCTCTGAAACAGTTTTTTGGGTGTCCGTGGAGCTGAAGGAAGAAGTGGAGTTGCCCCTTCTTCTTCATAGTTGCTGACCTGTACCTTTTGTAAAGTACTATTTAATATATCAGTGGCTCAAGTGGTTAAGATGCTGATTGGAAGGTGGCAGGTCAGCAGTTCGATACCCGAGTACTGCATGATGGAATGAGTTCCCGTCTCTGTCCCAGCTCCTGCCAACCTAGCAGTTTGAAAGCAAAAAATTGCAAGTAGATAAATAGGGACCACTTCAGTGGGAAGGTAAACAAAGTTCTGTGCACTCTGCTGTTTTAGTCATGCCTGCCACATGTCCACGGAAACATCTGCAGGCACAGACATCACTGGCTCTTTGGCTATAAACAGAGATGAGCACTGAACCCTAGAGTTGGTTATGCCTGGCTTTCAAACAAGGGTGACCTTTACATTTACCTAAATATATAAAAGTCTTACAGGCATGAAAACAGTAGACACAAATGCTTAAAAATATATGAAAACTAAATTTAAGTTACAGGCAAACTTTAGTTACCTGCATAAAGGAAAGGTAAAGGTCACCAGTCGAATCCGACTCTAGGGTTCAGTGCTCATCTCCATTTATAGCCAAAGAGCCAGCACTGTCTGCACCTGCAGATGTTTCTGTGGACATGTGGCAAGCATGCCTAGACACTGGAGTATACAGAACACTGTTTACCTTCCCACCAAAGTGGTCCCTATTTATCTACTTGCAATTTGTTGCTTTCAAACTGCTAGGTCAGCAGGAACTGGGACGGAGCGGCACTAGGTTCTCGAACTGCTGACCTGCAGATCTGCCAGTCATCAAGTATTGTTTGCAGGCCTTATAAGGAAGTGCTTCCGATTGATAATCGTGTCTCTCTGTTTCTAGGAGGAACTGTGTTGCATTTAAACCAAGCTTATGTATAACTAGAATATGGAAACTTGATAACACAATTTTGCTTATCTTTATTTAGTCTGCAAGATTACTGTAGAATGACAGTAGGGATTCAGCTTAGACTTTCAGTGCTGTCAATTATCAGTAGGAAATTAAAATAAACTGAGGTCCATTAACTTACTCCAAAATGTTAGCAACAAAAATGTTGACTATAAACATTAATCTCTTTTTTCTGTTATTTAGGAAAAGCAAGACAAAGCTGTTCTCCAAGCTGAAGTCCAGCATTTGAGACAGGATAACATGAGACTTCAGGAAGAATCGCAAACAGCAGCTGCTCAGCTAAGAAAATTTACTGAATGGTTTTTTAATACGATAGACAAGAAGTCCTAATATTTGAAAAAAGCATTATTGAAACCACATAAACACCAATAGTTTTGAAGTAGCCTAATATAATTTCACTGTGTTCACAATCCATTTTACATTTTCTGCTTTATAATTTCTGTGCAGTCCTGTTCATTTGAACCAGGCTATGGACTGTTAGGAAGTATATTCATATTCGTCCGAAGAAAAGAGAGAGTGGCAGACATTTGTTTTTGTGAAAATGAATGTACAATTCCTGGTGTCATTTTAGACATTTTAGAGTTTACTTCTGGCTTGAGTTTGCCTGGAGAGGTATTACGGTAGCTTTTATCTTTTCTCCTTCAGGTGCTCCAATGAAGATGGTAAAGCAATTTAGGGTAGTTTGTATTTCAATACTGTAAGAAGAAGAAGAAAAGTAATAAAGAACTTGACATATTCTTTCATGTTTAAAGGTGCTCTATTTTTTTGTATGTACAGTAGATATTTCCACAGTCACATTGTCATAGCAATAAAAATGGAGCTAGAAATGAATAGTCACAAAGCTGTCTATAAAATTAGCGATGACAAATTTAACACTAGTTTGGATGCAGATATATTAGGATTATTTATTTGCAGAAGAAATGGTGCCTGAATTTAAACAGTGTTCTGTTTTTTCTAAAGAGACATATGCCTTGTTCTTGGCTCACATCAGTTCAGTCCAATGTCAGTGACTTTGTATAGTTTGTCTTTGGCTAAGATGGTTATAGAGAGCCTAACTATTAAAACCATATGTGCTGAGAGCCAGCCAACCATTTGTATATTGCCAGATTTCTTTATCTTTGTACAGAAACTTTGAGTGAGTGACATGTATTTAACACCTTTATTTAAGCTATTTAACCTGTTAATTTTATAAAGCTTTTGTTTTACCTGCACTATGGTAAGGTCAGTGGGTTGCAAGCTATGATGTGTTTTTAGCTTGCCAAAACAACACTGCAGAGTTCTAGAAGAATCTAACTATTGGATGCTGCTAGTACACAATTTGTGTTTGTATGCTTTAACATTTTTAACTGATTCATTTGAAATGAACATACATTTTGCTTTTTTAATAAATGTTAAAAATATCAACCACAAAGGTGTCTCTGTTTTTTACCTAATCTGTATGGCTACAAAAGGAGACTGCAGTGGCTCAAGTTGTTAAGATACTGAACTTGACAACTGGAAGGTTGGCAGGTCAGCAGTTTGAGACCTAAGTGCTGCACAATGGAATGAGTTCCCGTCTCTGTCCCAGCTCCTGCCAACCTAGCAGTCCCTGAGCAAGAAATTGCAAATAGATAAATACGTACCACTTTGGTGGGAAGGTAAACAGTGTTCAGTGCATTCTGGTGTCAAGGTGTGCCTGCCACATGTCCACAGAAATGTCTGCAGATGCAGAAAGTGTAGGCTCTTTGGCTTTAAATAGAGATGAGCACTGAACTCTAGAGTCTGATACGACTGTTTTTTGAGCAAGGGCAACCTTTACCAATGGCTACATATGATTTTTATTCCAAAAGAAAAACCACAAGCTGCTTGTACGCTGGTTTCAAATTGAATAGCCATGTCTCCAATTCACTATACACAGTGGAACCTCAGTTAACAAACAGCTCGGTTAACATAAAATTCGCATAACAAAAGGAAATCCATAGAAAATAGTGGCCTAGTTTACAGATTTTTCCACGGAATGGATTAATTGGTTTTCAATCCATTCCTATGGGAAATTTGGTTAAAGTAATTTTTGCTGTAAGAAATGTCCTAGAAAATGTTGTCCATAGTCTCTTGCATACTTAAGTTGGTGAATACAGTAGGCTGTACTTCTGGGTAGAGTTGCGCTGGATTCAAGATTGCCTTGGCATATCTTGATAGAGAGCTCCAGGTATGTATAGTTATGGTCAAAAAGTCATTGAAAGAAAGTGACTTCAGCATGTTGAGTTACATCTAGTGTTAAATGAGAAACATCCACTCACACATAGGGAGTTTTCTTTCCTCTCATCCTCCGCTACAGTCCCAGCAAGCTTGGCAAAGATACTCCAGAGGATCCCCATCCCTTCACCACAAATCAATGGATGGCTGAATGGGCATTTCATCCATTAAGCTAGGGCAGTAATGGCCAACCTTGACCCTCCAGATGTTCTTGGACTTCAGTTCCCAGAAGCCCTGATTAACAGGAGTGCTCACTTGGGCTTCTGGATGCCCACCTAAGTTAGGGTATCCAGTCTGCTAGCAGAAGGATGTTGTTATATAAAACTACTTGCCAGTCTGATTACATTTTAAATATATGTACTGTAAAGACCTCTGTTCCGAAATATGAACGATATTTGCAAGTGACTGGCATGCATGCATTTAGAAAATTGAAATCTGCCTGAGAAATACTGTACTCTGTTGTTGAAGCTAGAAAATTGGATATAAATTTGATTCAAAGGGATTAATTGGAAAATGAAAATAAATCTCATGTCTTATGCGCAGACTGGTCAGACTTCTGTTAGGATTTATGCTGCCTTAAATGTAATTTTTTAAACTATGGTGGCTAATTGCTGCTAATTAATTTGTATTCCTGATTATATACCATTTGTATGACTTGGCAAGCAGCTAGGAATATGTGAGGCAAATATTTTTATATACTCGATATAAGCCTAGTTTTTCAGTCCCAAAAATGAGCTCCAAAATGGGGAAACGTCTTATACTCAGGTCAATGACCACAAGGGTCCCAAGACCGCGTCAGATTGAGATGCGCCAACAACTTAATAAATTTTACCATATTTTCATGTATTTTGATTATTGAAACTCACTAGCAGCTGCTGCATTTCCCATCCTCGGCTTATACTCAGGTCATTATTTTCCTGGGTTTTCAAGTCAAAATTAGGTACCTCTGCTTATATTTGGATCTGCGTATACTCGAGTATATACGGTAGTTATTTGGCAGCCAATCACTGCTACTTTTTAAACAATTTCACTTATATTTGTCTCAATCGACAGTAGGATTCTGGCCAATATTTTTGTTAAAGTGTGTATTTAGGTAGCATCGCCTGCTAATTTATTTTGAAACTAAGTGCTCTTTTTAAAAACGCCCACACCCCATACACAAAATCAAACCAGACAGTAGAAACAAAGCAAATGACATAGTTACAAAAACTTGTGAATAAACAAAATAAATTTAATTTAATTGTTGTTGTTGTTTTATTTCTATGCCACCCAATCAACAAATGTGACTCTGGGCAGCTTGCAACAGTACACAATACACAATAAAATCACAGTAAAAACAGTCGCAATAAACTACCGATTGTCCAAAGTACAAAAGTTCAAAAACAGCCACATACACTCTAGAGGCTAGGCTAGCCGGGCTGACAGGGGGGTGATGTCCGGCCCCCACCCCAACAGCCAAGTCTCGAAAGCAGAACAGCACAACTCCAGTCATGGGTGTGGCCTGGGGTCGCGGCAATGCTGCTGCCAGGAATGGTGTACTGTATTTGTATTTTGGAGTTGTATGCCGCTCTATTCGCCAAAGCGACACAGAGCGGCTAACAACATAGATCACAAAAATATCACAATGTTAGATATTAAAACATATCAAAATATCACATACATTTCAAGAAGTCCCCCATCACAATTACAAAATTAAAACATCATAAAAGACATCTCAGAAACACTTTCAGAAGGATCTTTAACAAAACAAAGTATCAAAATATCTAAAAATTCAGTTACAAAAAAATATCAATACAGTTTTAACACAATATAACATAATATAACAATTCTTATTGCCAGACGGCTATGCCACACAGCTGTGTCCCATTCTCTCAAGGCTGAGGCTGGCCGAGAGAAAAAAAGAGTCCGATGGCAGTAGAAAAGGTAGCACTGTTCTTATGCTGGTCAACAGCCCCTCACAGCTGTGTCCCATTCTCTCAAGGCCAGCCCGGCCGAGAGAAGAGTCCGACGCTCCCAGCTGAGGGTCTCATTTCTTACCCTGCCAAGCTGAAGTCAAAGGCGGCGGGGATGAGTCCTGCCGTGGCCGCCTCTTAAACCTGGCATGGAAGTGGGCCCGAGGAGTGCCAACAAAAGATGATCTTGGGGAGGGGGCAGTGGCAGCAGTGAGGTCCTTTTGAAGGCAGCCGCCCGGATAACACAGCTGGTCCTCATTTTCCCCACCCAACCGGCTGGTGAGAGCGTCCGGAGGTGGTCTCGGGCGGTGGCAGCAGCAAAGTCCTTTAAAGGCAGCCACCCAGATGGCACAGCTGGTCCTCCTCCCCGCCTGACCGGCCAGGGAAACCGTCCGGAGGTGGTCTCAGGGCGGCAGCAGTGGCAAAGTCCTTTAAAGGCAGCCGCCTGGACGATGGAGCTGGTCCTCGTTCTCCCCGCCCACCCGGCTGGGGAGAGCGTCAGAAGGTGGTCTCTTCAAGCCTGGTCTCTTCTTTTGCCCTCTACCCTTCCAAGCATCAAGGCTTTCTCAAGTGAATCCTTTCTTCTCATTTGATGTCCAAAGTACTTTAGCTTCATCTTTATTATTTGACCTTCTAAGGAGCAGTCAGGGTTGATTTCTTCTAAGATTGACCTATTTGTTCTCCTCGCTGTCCAGGGTACTCTCAAAACCCTTCTCCAACACCACATCTCAAAGGCGTCTATTTTTCTGCGCTCCGCTTTCCTAATGGTCCAGCTGTCACAACCATACATTGCCACAGGGAATACCATTGCCCTGACTATGCGAATCTTTGTTTGCAATTTAATGTCTCTACTTTTCACTATGCTCCCCAGGTTTTTCATCGCTTGCCTCCCAAGAATCAGTCGCCTTTTTATTTCATGGCTGCAATCACCATCTGCAGTGAGCTTTGATCCTAGGAAAGTAAAATCTGTCACTGCCTCTACTTCTTCCCCATCTATTTTCCAGGGACTGATAGGGCCTGTTGCCATTATCTTGGTTTTCTTGATATTGAGTCTCAAGCCAGCTTTTTCACTCTCTTCTTTTAACCTAATCAGGAGCTTCTTTAGGTCCTCCTCACTTTCTGCCATTAGGGTGGTATCATATGCATATCTCAAATTGTTGATGTTTCTCCCAGCAATTTTGATCCCAAATTGTGATTCCTCCATTCCTGCATTGCGCATTATGTGTTCTGTGTATAAGTTGAATAAGCAGGGTGACAAAATGCAGCCTTGTCTTACTCCTTTTCCTATTCCAAACCACTCCGTCATTCCATTTTCTGTCCTAACTGTTGCCTCTTGATTCATGTACAGATTTCTCATGAGGCCTATAAGGTGTTCCGGAATTCCCATTTCTTTAATTACTTGCCACATTTTGTTGTGGTCGACACAATCAAAAGCCTTTGTGTAATCAATGAAACAGAAGTAGACTTGTTTCTGATATTCCTTTGTTTTTTCCATGATCCATCTTATGTTGGCGATGTGGTCTCTAGTTCCCCTGCTTCTTCTGAAACCCGCCTGCACTTCTGGTAATTCTCTCTCCACATACTGTTGCAGTCTATCCTGTATTATCTTGAGCATCACCTTGCTAGCTTGAGGGATGAGCGCAATTGTTTGATAATTTGAACATTCTTCGGCATTACCCTTTTTGGGGAGTGGAACCTATACAGATCTTTTCCAATCCTGTGGCCATTGTTGTGTTTTCCAAATCTGCTTGCATATAGAATGCAATAATTTGATTCCATCATCTTGTAGGGCTTTGAAAAGTTCAACTTGGATGCCATCAACTCCACTGGCTTTGTTGTTTGCAGTGTTTTTTAGGGCCTTTCTGACTTCACTCTCCAGAATGTCTGGCTCATGTTCAATTTTCTCATCATTGTGATTATCAGGGGTGTTGAGGTCTTTTTTGTAGAGTTCCTCTGTGTACTCTTTCCATCTTTTTTTAATCTCTTCTGCATCTGCTAACTCCTTGCCATCTTTGTCCTTTATCATTGTCATTTTTGCTTTAAATGTTCCCTTGAGTTCCCCAATTTTTTTGAAAAGATCTCTAGTCCTACCCCTGATATTGTTTTCCTCTATTTCTTTGCACTGTTCATTCAGGTAGGTTTCCTTATCTCTCCTTGCTTTTCTTTGAAATTCTGTATTCAAGTGAGTGTATTTTTTTCTTTTCTCCTTGGCATTTTGCATTCCTTTTGTCCTCTGCTATTTTAAGAGCCTCATCAGACAACCACTTAGCTTTCTTATGCTTCTTTTCTTTTGGTATGGTTTTCCTTGCTGTCTCCTGCATGATGTCCCACATCTCTGTCCATAATTCTTCTGGCTCTCTGTCTATCTGGTCCAAGCCATTAAATCTGTTCCACACCTCCATTGTGTATTCCCAAGGAATGTTGTTTAGGTCATATCTGTCTGGCCTAATTGTTTTTCCTATTTTCTTTAGTCTAAGCCTGAATTTTGCAATCAGTAGGTTGTGATCTGAGCCACAATCTGCTCCTGGTCTTGTTTTTGCTGACTGTATGGAGGTTCTCCATCTTTGACTGCAGAGTATGTAATCAAGCTGGTTTCGATGTTGGCCATCTGGTGATGTCCATGTGTAAAGTCTCCTCTTGTGTTGCTGGAAGAGAGTGTTTGCTATGACCAGTGCGTTATCTTGGCAGAACTCTGTCAGTCTTTGCCCTGCTTCATTCTTGCCTGTTATTCCATTTACTTTTTGATTTCCTACTTTGGCATTCCAGTCTCCTATGATAATGTGTACATCCTTTCTTGGTGTCTGTTCTATGAGGTGTTCTAAGTCCTCATAGAACTGGTCAATTGTGGCTTCATCTGCATTAGTGGTTGGTGCGTATATTTGGAATACAGTGATATTGAATGGCTTGCCTTGTATTCTGACTGACATCATGCTATCAAATAATAGTAATAATAATTTAGTGTGTGAAGTCAATCAAACACCCAACCTCTGATATCTAAACCACTGAGCTTTCCAGCCAGCATACAAATAATACCTGCTTTGATGTGGTTGAAATTATTTGTCCTACAAATCAGAAACAGTTGGCTTCAAGCATATTTCTAATCTACTCAATTGGATTTGTATCCAAATATTTTGAATTTTTATTGCTGGAATGGTAAACCAACATGAAAATGGGGAAGATAACGATTCTGATGAGGTGAGGGATTCAGTCAAAAAGGAAACCCAAGGTTAGTACTGACTGGGAAAGATTGGGCTATTTTGCTTGTCTGCTTGCTTAATTGAACTGCACTGTATTCTTCCAGCCCTTCCTCCTCCCGAAGATGATGAACTAGGCTTGCCCTGCAAAGCCTGAAAGCTGCTCTGAACAGAACACAGGCATGCATAGCAAAAAAAAAAAAAAGAGAGAGAAAGCAAAGCACTACAACACTAGTTGCAGGCATAAAAAAGTAAAATACAAGCAGAGCTGGGAGGATAGTTTACATCTAGTACAAGATGGTTAATTGATGTTCTTTTGCAGCCCACCTTATGGTTAACTATTGTTCTAATAAATTATATAAACATATATATTGCCTTTCTTGGGAATTTGCACCTGGAGTTTGCTTTCTTTGTCCTGTGAGTTATGGCTTTCCCCTTCCAGTGGCCGGGTGGCTGAGGAGCGCTCAGGCAATAATCCCATGGGTGCCATCTTGGTTTTCCCACTCACAGCAGTCTTTATTAGAGGAATAGATTCAACCCAACTTCACCTTCCCTCATGTTTCCAGGGGGGTGAGTTTCCAGAACTAACTCTCCAGGCATAGATTGTCCAACTGGGTCTCAGGTTCACTGGACACTCTCCTGAAAGTCCAAGCCCAGAGGAGTGGAGGAAAATACGGGTCGTGATCTGGGACAGAGCCCTTTTAGGGAGGATTAGGAGAGACGAATGATGGGGACAGAGCTCTCAGTGCCTTCATTGCTATACCTGTGACTGTTTGCATCTCCAGCAATGAAGCTGGGCCGGAGTAGGTGAGGTGGCAAATATGACATGGCTGGACTGGTGCTGGAACAGCTGGGGGCTGCATTGCAGGGGTCTCAGAGCCCCTGTCCCTTCGTTGGCCAAACAGGCTGGGTGGGAGGTGGTGAATTCACGTATTCATCTCCATTTGCACCTCTGGAAGTGCAGAAGATGGGGTCCTAGTGTTTGCCTGCTTCTTCCACATCTCCCCTTCATCCAACATGGCTGCCCTGCATCAGGTGTTTGCCTTTCCTCCATCTGCAACAGTGCATCATTGCTGGCTATAGGTCAGGGAGACTTGCTTTCTCTCATGCAGCGGCTCAAGTCAGCAGTTCGATACCTGGATGCTGCAGGACGGAATGAGTTTCCGTCTTTGTCCTGGCTCCTGTCAACCTAGCAGTTCAAAAGCAAGAAACTGCATTTAGATAAATAGGGACCACTTTGGTGGGAAGGTAAACAGCATTCTGTGCACTCCAGTGTCTAGTCATGCCTGCCACATGGCCACGGAAACATCTGCAGGAGCAGAAAGTGCTGGATCTTTGGTTTTGAAACAGAGATGAGCACTGAACCCTAGAGTTGGATACGACTGACTTTTGAGCAAGTGAAACCTCTATCTTTACAGTGGGACAAGGCCAGACAGCCTGCTGGGGAGAGTTAATGCAACCCCATCTTGTGTCCATACAGCTTATAGGTGCCCCTTAACTAAAGACAGTGGTACCTTGCTTAGTGTGTTCCACGGGATTGCTCTTTAAGCAAGTTTGCTCTTTAAGCCAAACACCATTGTAAGTGACCAAGTGTGACTTGGGGGGGGGGGGGATTGCAAACCCCGATTTATTTATTAAGCGAGTTTTTGGTTGGTTTTAGTTGTTAAGCGAAGCGAACATTCAGAGAAAATTCTGCTCTTTAAGCGAGTTACTCTTTAAGCGAGACGCTCTTTATGCGAGGTTTGACTGCATCCTTTTTTTATTCTCTTGATGTTGGCAGAAAGCCTAATTGGCTCTTGCACAACAGACTGAGATTCTGGAACAAAATAAGGGGAGGAAAACAGAGGAAATCTGAAAAATAGGTCTGCGTATCCTCTGATAGGCATTTCATCTTTAGTCCTTTCATTACGTCATCATGGAGGGCCACAGAAGCATTGGCCTTAGCCCCATGATATAGGGAGCAAACTCTTATTAGGAACATAATAAAAATACTAAGATTTAGCCAATCTAAAGGTAAAGGTCGCCCTTGCTTGAAAGCTAGTTGTATCCGACTAGGGTTCAGTGCTCATCTCTGTTTATAGCCAAACACCCAGTGCTGTCTGCATCTGTAGACATTTCTGTGGGCATGTGGCAGGCATGCCTCGATGCAAGTGCACAGAACTCTCTTTACCTTCCCACTGAAATAGTACCTATTTATCTACTTGCAATTTCTAGTAGATAAATAGGTACCACTTTGGTGGGAAGGTAAACAGTGTTCTGTGCACTCCAATGTCTAGGCATGGCTGCCACATGCAACTTCTAGTGGAGGGACTACAGTGGCTCAAGTGGCTAAGAAGACGCTGACTGGAAGGCGGCAGGTCCGCAGTTTGATACACAAACACTGCAGGACGGAATGAGCTCCCATCTTTGTCCCTGCTCCTGCCAAACTAGCATTTCAAAAGCAAGAAATTGCAAGTAGATAAATAGGCCCCACTTAGTTGGGAAGGTAATTAGTATTCTGTGCACTTCGGTGTTTAGTCATACCTGCCACATGACCACGGAAAGGTCTGCAGAAGTAGACAGTGCTGGTTCTTTGGCTATGAAATAGATGAGCACTGAACCCTAGAGTTGGATACGACTGGTTTTTGAGCAAAGGTGACCTATACCTTTATTTCTAGTGATGCATAAATCTTCCCTACAGCTGCCTGTACTAATGGGTTAATTGTGCTAAGCATGTAATGAATGCTTGCAAATTTTCTCATTCTTAACGAAAAGTGTCTTAACACATTGAGATATCCTGTTAAAAATATATCTACCGCTGCACAAGAGTGAAAATACTAGCACTTATTTAGTTTTTTTAGTTTAAAAAGAAATTGTTTTTTTTTTAAAAAAAACAACAAAGTATTTTTCGTTTAAGAGCTTGTATTTAGAACTTTGCTTCCTCTTTTGCCCCCTCGGGTGTCAAGGGAGATGGGAGGTTCTTGTTCTGGCACTTCTAGCCAGTGTTCTTGAAGTGATTCTTTGATGTTATCTCTCCTCCTTCCTCTGGGTCTACATCATGGGGAGACACCTGATTTTCTGCCAAAATATTTTTTCCCTGCAACGAAAGCTTGCAAATCCATCCCTCCATTGTCAAAATGTGGAAAAGCCATGCAAACTCTCATTCATAATCTTATCCTGTTTCAGTCAGGATTCAGGCCCGGATATGGTACCGAAACTGCACTAGTCACTTTGGTGGATGATCTCTGGAGAGAGCGGGACGGAGGGGAACCGTCTGTCCTTGCTCTTCTCGATCTCTCAGCGGCTTTTGATACTGTTGATCATGGCATCCTTCTGGGTAGGCTCCAGGGTCTGGGGATCCAGGGCACAGTGTTGTCCTGGTTTGCCTCATTCCTGAGGGGCAGGACCCAGTCGGTATGCCTGGAGAAGGAGAAGTCCAGCCCTAGGCCCCTGCAATACGGGGTGCCTCAGGGTTCGGTACTTTCTCCTCTCCTGTTTAACATCTATATGAAGCCGCTGGGTGAGATCATCCGTTCCCACGGGGTAAGGTATCATCAATATGCAGATGATACCCAGTTATACATCTCTGCCCGTGGGGACCCAAGCGGTGCGGTGGAAGTCCTTTCCAGGTGTCTGAAGGCTGTTAAGGTCTGGATGGGGGACAACGGGCTACAGCTGAATCCCGGCAAGACTGAGTGGCTGTGGGTAAGGGGTCCCGTGTTAACAAAGGAGCTTCCACCTTTGGTTCTGGATGGGGCAGCCCTGCCCCAAACAGACCCGGTGCGTAATCTGGGGGTCCTCCTGGACTCACGGCTACTGTTCGAAGAGCAGGTGGCAGCCGTGGCCAGGAGGGCTTTTGCACAACTTCGTGTAATACGCCAGTTACACCCACTCCTGGACCGGGATGCTCTGCTTATGGTCACACATGCGTTGGTCACCTCCAGACTTGATTACTGCAATGCGCTCTACATGGGGCTGCCCCTGATGACCATCCGGAGACTCCAGCTGGTTCAAAATGCGGCAGCCCGGGTAGTGGTGGGGTGTGGGCGTTATGCTCATGCCTCACCGCTGCTCCGGGAGCTGCATTGGCTGCCAGTATGTCTCCGGGTGCAATTCAAGGTGCTGGTTATTACCTTTAAAGCCCTATATGGTAGTGGGCCAGGATACCTAAGAGACCGCGTCACCCCAAGAACATCTGCCCGTCCCACCAGGGCGGATCGGAGAGGCTCCCTCGTTGTTCCTTCGGTGAGAATGGCGCATCTCGCCTGTACCAGGAGAAGAGCCTTCTCCGTGTCCGCCCCGGCCCTCTGGAACCTCCTGCCCACTGAACTGCGCCTTCAGACAGAGCTCCTGCCCTTCCGGAAGGGTTTGAAAACCTGGCTGGCTGGACAGGTTTGGGGACCTGGGAATACGAGTTCCCTTACCAGGTGGCTTATTTAAAGGACTGCCAACCTGGGTCTGGAAGTGGGACTGTGTACTGTTTTTAATTTTTGTGGTAATATTTTGATGACCTTTTAACTGATGTTTTATTGGAGTAAACTGTTTCTTATGCTTTTACTTTTATTTTTAGTGTTTTGTAAGCCGCTCAGAGTCGGGTTCTCCCGATTGGGGCGGGGTATCAAGTGTAATAAATAATAATAATAATCCAGCAGAGAGAAAACTTGAAAATTTACCTTCAGTGCCTACTCATTTGAATGAAGATTGACCATTTGAATTGGACTTTTAAATCTATCCCCCTCCTCTCATTTTCTTAATAGTCATGGCTTTAAGTAGCACTTGGCTGCATAGTGGATAATCTGATTGTTTCCCCCCCCCCCACCTCCTCAGTGGTGTCTTATTTTATTTTTAGCTGGCAGTCATTCTTTTCAATTGAATAACACCTAGACGTAGCCCAGTTCACAAGTATAAGCTATATGATCTCTGATGTCTAAAAAAGTGCATGTAACATTCATTGCAACCAGTCCTTTGGTGCATTCATGTTTCTGGTTTCTCAAAAATTTCCAGCAACTAATGTTGTTGCAATGGTTAAACTGCTGTACTGTAGCCAAAACATTGTGAGGTCGATCCTGATGGGACCAGAAGTCAACTCAGCATTCTATCCTTCTGAGGTCAGTAAAATAAGTACCCAGCATGTTGGGGGCAAACTGCTAATCAACTTGTGACCCACCCAGAGAGTGCATTAACTGCTATGGAGCAGTATATACTGTATATTCTTGAATATAAGTTTATTTTTTTAGCCTCCAAAATGAGGTCCAAAAAAGGGACTCGACTTATACTCAGGTCAACAACCCCGAGGGTCCCAAAACTGCGGTAATGCAAATTCAAACACACATTTTTTTAAAAAGCACTAACACTACCCAAAAAACTCGAAAACATACCCACACAAATGTCTAAATAAATTAATTTTACCATATTTTCATGTATTTTAATTACGGAAACTTACCAGCCTTTACCTTTACTTTAACCTTTACTAATTACTGAAACTCACTAGCAGCTGCTGCATTTCCCACCCTGACTTATACTTGAGTCAATCTATTTTCCTAGTTTTAAAGGTCCAAATTATGTGCGTTGACTTATATTAGGGACAACTTATATTCGAGTATATACGGTAAGTGTAACTGCTATTGCCAACTGCAGTTGTCATATGAAAACATGGAAATACAAAAACACCCAGCATAAAATTGTATCAGCAGATGCAGGAATAATATTTCCTCAGGGATGGTCATATATGTGAGGGGTGTATATGTGTACATGAAAGATCCATCTTTAGCCAACAACCTAACACAGTTTGCTGTCCATTATCATTGCAGAAGGGAAAGGGTTACAAAAGGATTCACTTTGAGTTCTTGCATTGTGAGCAATGTCTTGCCAAAAAGAAAAAGAAAAAGCTCCATTAGTTGAAAGTAATTAAACATGGCAGGTGCATGTTCCACTAGGTTCTGATTTCAAATACCTTGCAAAAAGCATTAGCTTAAGGCCATCTGTCTGGAGGCCTTGCCAAGCTCTGCAACTTGAATAAACTGTCCATATAAATGTGTCTTCAAGAGGTGATGCTAATGTTTTTCAATAGTATGGCCAAATATATTGGGGTGGGTCAGTGGGAAGCAGATTTTTCCCCCTGAACAAATTATCATAGTGATATCCCAAGATAATTGATTCTCAAGAAGCTAAATGAAGTTGACATATTTTCCATCCAGAACCACAAAACTGGGCAACTAGCAAATATAGCATAAATGTGCTAGTCTCCAGTCCATTCCATGGCTCTATGCACCATGCTAGCTGGGGCTGATGACAATTGTAATTTTAAACATCCGGAGGGCACCACATTGAAGAAGATCAGAATCTAAAGTTAAGAACAATGGAAGTCCCCTTTTTTTTGTAAGAATGAGAGTCTAAAGACTAAAGGTTTATGAAATTATGAGTCATGTGGAAAGAAGGGCAATGGATTATTCTGTTTTCCCTGGGTTTATTTTAGAATAACTCATAGATACTCAGTAAAGTTCATGAACAGATCAGACAAAATGGCACACTTCATTATTATTATTATTTATTTATTACACTTGATACCCCGCCCCAATCGGGAGAACCCGACTCTGAGTGGCTTACAAAACACTAAAAATAAAAGTAAAAGCATAAGAAACAGTTTACTCCAATAAAACATCAGTTAAAAGGTCATCAAAATATTACCACAAAAATTAAAAACAGTACACAGTCCCACTTCCAGACCCAGGTTGGCAGTCCTTTAAATAAGCCACCTGGTAAGGGAACTCGTATTCCCAGGTCCCCAAACCTGTCCAGACATGTTCATTCTTTACTAAATTAGAACAATAGAAGCAAAATTATCACAAAAACACCAAATAAGCATGCTCTTAATTTGCAAACCAAGTAATTAATATCTGTGCCTACTGCAATTTAATATGCATTACTTAACACGTGGGCAGGGCCAACATCATGAGGGAGCAACAGCTGCGGGAACCGGGCAGCCATGGACATCTTCGCCCACAGACTCGTGACACCTGTAGGGGGGGTTGAAAAGGGCCGCCAGCAGGAGCCTTGGCCGAAGACGCTGCGGCCAGGATGAGATGCCACCCCGGTGTCCAACCCTGGGACTCGTTCCACCTGTCCCCAGGACCCCACCTTAGCTGGGGCTTTAAGAGACGCTGTGCAGTGGGACTTTTTTGCACTGCAGCCACTCTCGCCAGTAACATCTGCGGCAGAGATGAGTGGCTGCGGTGGTATCTAGCCCTGGGAGTCATTCCACCTGTCCCCAGGACCCCGCCCTGCTGGGGCTGTAAGAGGAGCTGTACGGCGGGTGGAGAGGCTTGTCACCTGTCGTGGGACTTAGCAATTATTTTGTTTTTGTTTAGTTCTGTTTTTTGTGTAAACTTGATTGAGATATGGAAATTTTTGACTACTACTTGATATTGATGTTTATTGAATTTTTTGTTACTGTAATGTAATGATATTGATATTTTGATGTTCTGTGATATTGATATTGATTATTTATGATTTATTGACATGTTGTGTTTATGAACTTGTAACTTTACATGTGTTGTGAACTGCCCAGAGTTGGTTCTACCAAGTAGGGCAGTGTAGAAATTGAAATATTATAATAATAATAATAATAATAATAATAATAATAATAATAATAATAATAATAATAATAATAATAATAATAATAATAATAATAATAATAATAATAATAATAATAATAATAATAATATATCATTTTGAAGGCAACCATCTCCATCACATTCAACATGGTGTGGGGGGAGAGAAGAAATGCATAGTTAAAGGTTGAGCAGTGGCATGTTGATGAGCACACAGGTGACTGTACACAGCCCAGTACAAACCTGGAAGATACAGAAACCATTAGCTAATCTTGGGGGTGTTGGGCTGGTGAGAAGTTATGTCCTTGCTTTCTCTCATCTTTATTTTTTGTGTATCCTTTATGCTTTTGGGTTTTAATTATTTAGCTCTTTGTTTGACAGCACTTCAAAAGGCACTCTGGTTTTGAGTGATAACTTCTTCATTGACATGGTAACATTAAAAACTTTCAGTGTTACCTTAAGTGTATCCAGAATCCCTTATTTTGACCACCATGCAATTGAACACTTGCAACAAACTCTCCATAGAAGGTATGTTTTGGGAGATGATCATTGGAGCAAAGAACAACAGCTGTGAATACCTAATGCTTACCAGGAAGATTTTTTTCATGTCAATTCCACAAAGAGGATCAAAGTCTTCAAAGGGAGTGCTGGCTTTAGAGATTTGCGAGAGTACGTCATGATCAATGAGAACACAGCAAGAGATGATGCAACCAAGATATGAGAACTTATGGAATACAATTTGAAGGTGTTTGTACACCTTCAGAACCTGTTTCCATATGGTAGACCAGAGCAGGTTGGTACATCACAACTATCTTATTAGTATTGATCTTCAGGCCAAAATTATAGCAGGCAGAGAAGAACAGAACAAGACTTCTTTGCTTCTCCAGAAGTGTCATTTCATTACAAGAGCAGTCATCAGCAAATAAAAGATCACATGCTGTGCAGAACGGTTTAAGTTAATGGCCTGCAGATGCTGCAGATGGAATAGCTTTGCATCAGTGCAAGACTGACGATCAACACCAGTGTTTTCTTCCTTGTAAGCATCCTAAAGTATTATAGAAAACATAAGTCTGCAAAGAGTTGGAGCTAGAACAGTCTTTTTTAAAATATTTTTGTAATGGGAAAGGAATTGGAGAAGATGTTCTTGTCAGGGACACATGCTTTCATACTGTCATGGAACTCTTGAATGATGTGTGTGAGTTTATGTAACATATTTATATTCTTCAATATATAACAATAAACATGAAAACCATACTACAAGCAGATGGGGATGACAAGTTGTTCAGCTGTTTTTGAAGGGAATAGACATTAAAGTTTTTTAAAAAGTGAAGATATGGGACAACAGGAAAAACTCCAAACCCAAGTATTATACAGTATTATCCATTCAACTTTCCTTGCATCCATGATACAGGACTGTATCCCAGTGTCCACATAATGTAAGGCAGAAACTGTTTATTGTGCCAAAAACCCTTTGAAGGTATTATACTTTGTTTACACTCGCTGCACTAAAAGAATGTTCCAACTGGAACAGATTTACCTTGGAAGGGGATTGGCTGTCTATCACATAGGTTTTTAAAACAAGAAGGTAGATGGTTGTCTGGTAGGTGTATTATTCTTGATTTTCCTGAATTGGCAGGTAATTAAGCAGGAAGATCTGGAGTGTCCCATCCAAACGTGTTCTGTGACTGGAATGTCATTATTGGATGAGACCAAGTAAAGTATAACATGATGCAGCTATATATCTTGTAGAATCCAAATGTGTTAACTTAGAGCCAGAGTTCTCAACCTTTTAAAGCCGGGAGCCGGGTCACGCTCCCTCAGACAGCTTTGGGGGCCGGATGGCCATTTTGCTCTTCCTTCAACCACAGTGGTGCTTGGGAAAGAAGGGCTTGACTAAGAACACAGGAAACTTCCTTATAGGACAGGAGAGTACAACGGTCTGTTTTCACATGGATTCAGTCATTGAATCACTATAAAAAGTAGGGTGGATAAAAAGACAACCCTCTCATCTGCTTTCCCCTCCTAATTATGATGCTATAGTCATAGTCACAACTTTTTTCTTCAGAAAAATACCTTGTATCCCAGATATTATTACTGCAGGGTTGGGGAAATGACATCCCTCCAAGAAGGTCAGATTCCCTTCCATCGTAGCCACCAGGATAAAGAGAGTGCTTGACATGAGCATGAGTTCACAAACAACTGGGGCCTCCAATTTCCCTACCAGTGTCCTAGATTGCATCCTGGTTTGCAGTGTGCAAATTATTAGGTGCATCAACAATCATTGATTCATGGTTATTTAAACAGCTCTACAAGTGCCACGTTAGCATAGCAGTCCTGACAGCATCTTAGCAACATTACACAAATCATATTGCAGAGGCTTCTTCTCACATTTGATGCCTCTAGTAAATCTTTCACACCTTTGAATGACTTGTCTGTGAGGGAGGCAGATCAAGTTCCATCTTGACCACCAAGATTCCACTGTGATAACATATCGATTTTAAAGAGGTTCTTGCCTTCAACAACTCGATCCGACTGAGCCAAATGACTAAGCACAGTGGGTCTGAATTTCAAGGCAGAGCCAAAGGTGGTCAGGTTGTGAAAATGTGTGTAGTGTCAGGTAGGAGAGAGTACCAGGCAGAACGGGTTAACAGCACTATTGCATAGTCATATTAGTTGGTAGCAATGGGAGGAAATGGATATATCTGTAGTCTTTTACAATTTTAGGACTCTGGCAAGGCCAGCCAATTTAACCTTACTGAAAAGAAGATCTATCTTCTGACCTGGATTCAGGCCATGTCTGTCCGTCCCACCGCCCTTCTTATGGGGGGGGGGGAGGATTTATAAAATGACTGCAATGTGGAATACTGTAATGATGACTTCTAAACACAGTAACTTGTATGCTGGCTGTTGGCTTCAG
Source organism: Furcifer pardalis (assembly GCA_030440675.1). Classification (NCBI taxonomy): domain Eukaryota; kingdom Metazoa; phylum Chordata; class Lepidosauria; order Squamata; family Chamaeleonidae; genus Furcifer; species Furcifer pardalis. The sequence goes on along the minus strand of CP126890.1, from coordinate 112,804,356 downwards.
AGCTTGAAAAAGTTACTTTTTGGAGACATAACTACCAGAATCTCTTTTTGGACTGCAATTATAATCCTGACTGGAGCACTCTTCATGTTGTAATCCAACAAGCAACTTTCTCAAGTTTTGCCTCCATCTACTCTTCATTTTTATAGTTGCTATAGACACTGAATTTCTCCTCTTCTTGGTAGCTCTCAGGTGAAAACTTTCAAAACTGAATAGCCTTTCAATAAAATTGTGATATTAGTATTGTTAAGCAATTATTCTACATGCATCAGCCAATGTGTGAAAGAACTCCATCTGTTCAACAATTAGATTGTAGTAATAGACTTCCCTAGTGTATGCTGAACATATTTTTCCCAATTACAACATATCTAATTATCATAATAGAAGACATAATACAAAGATGTGTCTGTTATAAATGCCTCATTTAAAACTAATGCATGTTTACAAGAGTTAGAGACCTGACTCTCTGTAGTAGGTGGAAGCCAAAATCAATCAAGCTACCTAGATGTATTGATGTTGGTAGCTGACCTTTTTATTTTGAGTCTCTGCCCACATAAGGTTCCTGGCATCTCTTGCTAAAAGCACCTGAAACAAGAATAGCAAGAGATATCCCTGCTTGTGGTCATCAAGAGTTTCTGACAGTCACAGCACAGAACATTAGGCAAAGTGGATCAAAGATTTTGAGTAAAGCACATTTATTTGCTCAGAAAACAAGTTGGTGGTAGAACAAGGATTGTAGGACCTTGTGTCTTTGCAAGGGCTAAGTGGGTAAAACATCTAACAGTGTCTTATTAAAACAGTAAACATTAATTCTATGTAAAGGTAAAAGTCATGGTTTCTCGAAAGCCAGTCGTATCCAACTCTAGGATTCAATCCTTATCTCTGCTTACAGCCAAAGAGCCAGCAATGTCTGTTTGCAGATGTTTCTGTGGACATGTGGTAGGTATGACTATACACTGGAGTGGACAGAACACTGTTATCTTCCCACTGAAGTGGCCCCTATTGATCTACTTGCAATTTCTTGCTTTCAAACTGGGAAAGAGATAGGAGCTGGGAAAGAGATAGGAGCTCACTCTGTCATGCAGTACTCAGGTATTGAACTTCTGACCTGCCGACCTTCCAGTTGTCAAGGTCAGTGTCTTAACCACAAAGCCACCATAGTCTCACAAAAAACATTAATTCTACCCATGCATTAAAAAAAAGAACAGCAGAAACAGCCAGCTGAAGGCAGAGATTGTGACCCCACCCCTTACCAAAAGTGGCCATCCCCCTTTTTTCTCCTTCTTTCCACTTGGCAAGTCTATCAAGAATGGAAAATGTGAATATGCTACAGCAATAAAATCTAGGTGCCTGGCAAAATAAATAAATGTTGCTTGATTTTAACTGGGTTTAATTCCTCACTACCTAAGCACATGAACATGTGTGTGTTGGGTGTCATCAATATGCCTCATTCAACAGTGACAAATTCTCACTCAGAAAACTGCTCTAAACATCATACCCTGTCAAGATGTGATATGTTGTCTGTGAAGAGTGCTAAAATAATTAAGGAGGCTGTGGAACATGTAGCCCTGACAATGACAGTGCCTTTAAGTTTGAGGCTTGAGCAATAGTTTACAAAAGTCATTGCAAAACAATTAGATAGGTCACTATACCAAAACAATTCTGAAGTTGAAGATGTTTTACAAATGAGAACAAAGTATAAATGATGCAGGTTTTATAATTTTCACTCTCTGTATCCAATACTGTACTATGATTATACAATACCTTGATGTCTACAAGTCTATATTTTTCCAAGCTTTGCAAGATGCTAGCTGAAATAGTGACATTTATCATCATGGCAACAGTCTAAATCAAGTGCCTTAGAAGTTATAGAAATGTAGGGACAAAATAAATTCCTATTAAAAAAATTTCTTTGGGTGCACCAAGCCCCTGTACCTACAGCTCCCTGCAGAAGAGAATGTTTACAGTTGAAAGGAGAATGTAAGCATCTGAGAGAAAGAAGAAAAAGAGAGTTAGGAAACAAATGGCAACACAATACATGCAACTTCACAAGGAAGCCATGCCACATATACCAGCTATTGACAACACAGATATATTGTAGTGGCAATGACAGCTGCAGTAATGATGAAGATGGATTTTCCTCCATAGATTTACACTGGTTTGGCTGGGTGATCAAAGAATAATTTTCTGTTTACGCTTTCAGGTTAAAGATTAACAAAAGTTAGTATGTTTTTTTACTTTTAGATGATGTTTTTTAGAAATATATTCTCCACTTTTCCAAGGTGCCTTTTTAGGTTATAAACTTTTGCATTTTTAGAATACAATTGAAACATTCTTTTTTTGTATTCTTATTGGATGTTTTCACAACTCTAAAGTATTTTTATGCTTATGGAACACAGAAGCAATGTACGTAAATAAAATGTATAGGATTAGACTAGCTGATGTTGCCTGGAATTGTTGCAACAATGATAACAATGAACAGTAATAATATTAATAATAATTGTGTGCCATCAAGTCAATTCTAACTTATGGTGACCCAGGGTTTTCTAGGTAAAAGAATACACAAAGTGGTCTAAGTTCCCTTCTTCTGGGGGTGTCTTGCGACTATGCAGCTTGCCTTGGCTGCTTTTTCTTCTAGGAATCATATACAGTACTGTGATACCCAGATGAATTTTGATATTCTTGGAAATGATTGTCTGGTTGCATTCTGGATTTAACTTTTTGTTGGTGTAAATGCTATCTGTGAGAAACATAGACTTCTGAATTTTCTCTAGAGGTCTATAAAGTTCTGCAGGACTCTTGGGACAACAATCAGGTGTCAGACATTCTGACCTGACAACCCTAGTAGAGTTTTTTTGGGGTGGGGGTATCACTTCTCAGTCTTCAACCATTGGAAGAGAACATGGTCTGTGATTCACCACTCATCAGATGCCACAGAAAGTAGTTTCTGCTCAAATGAATTGAATTTGATGTATTGAAGTGCTTTTGGGATGATCCTGGCTATCTTCTGAATTGTAGAAAGACATTACATTAAAGTATGAAACAAAATTTCAATTGATTACAATCTCCCAGTCACTTACAAAACACCAACTGATTTTTTTCCCAAAGCCCCAGATTCTCAATTTTTTTCAATTACTAAAGCTCTCTATCATCATTTCAAAGAAAGTATCTATAAAATTGCTTCTTGACATTCTGGCAGAAAAGATAAGAAAATCCCCATATCTCTCTAAAAGGGATGATAGCAGTTTTTTTTAATCATTGTTTTATGAATTGTTAGTGCTTTTTCTTTCATTTTGCTTATTTCATTTTAGTACATGTTAAGGCCTGATAAAATCCACCCATAAAGTATATTTGTGTTTTAAAACGAACTCTCTTTGGGAGAGTGATCTGTAGAAACAGTAATAAAGATCTTACGCTGTATATTCTGTAAAGGAAGGGGAGAAGACATTGAGAAAACAAGATTGCTGTAAAATCCTGCCTCACTGTTTAAATATTTGAAAGAGATCTCCCAAATAATGCTCAGTTACCTGATGTCAAATCAAATTGTTGATTACAGTGGTACCTCACTTAAAGAGTATAATGCATTCTACAGGGTTGCTTTTTAAGCAAGTTTGCCCTTTAAGCGAAACACCATTGTAAGTGACTAATTGTGACTTCTGGCGAGGGGGGGGGGGAATTGTGAACCCCGATTTATTTGTTAAGCGAGTTTTTGGTTGGTTTTAGTTGTTAAGCGAGGCAACCAGTCAGAGAAAATTCTACTCTTTAAGTGAGTTACTCTTTAAGCGAGACACTCTATATGCGAGGTTTTACTATATTGTATAGTTGTATATTGTACAGTTTTAATTGTTGTGAAAGGGCTGTGGTGACTCAGTGGTGAAGAAACTTGCCTTGTTATATGGAAGGCTGGCAAGTCAGCAGTTCAAGACCCGGGTACTGCATGACAGATTGAGCACCCATTTCTGTCCCAGCACCTGCCAACCAAGCAGATCAAAAGCAAGAAATTGCAAGTCAATAAGTAAGAACCACTTCGGTAGGAAAAGATCTTGGGGGCATGAAAGGAGCCTCATCTGGTCCTCCCCTTAGTGGAGTTTCTTCAGCAAAAAAAAAAAAAAAATTCCACCCAGAATAATTTGACACGTCGCCGCTGCCGCCATCGCTGCCACCGCCACCGTTGTGAGCTGCCTGGTTCCCCTAAAGAAAGAAAGGTGGCATATCAATAATATAAATTTAATTCTTTGAAAATCTCTGATACAGTAATACCTCATATAACATTAGTATCGAATAACACTAAAATCGCATAACATTAAGGAATCTGGGGGGAAGAATTGCATCGGATAACATTAAGCTCCTATGGGATGCTTCGGATAACAACCGCTAAAGCCTGTGTGGTTACAATGTATCTCTATGGATCCCATAGGATTTTAACATGCATCAGATAACACTAAAAATCGTATAGCACCAAGACTTGTGGAACCAGGTTTTAGCGTTATATGAGGTTTTACTGTATTATGCTTCTGTACCCACAGTTCAAAATGTGAGGAAACATCATGTTCACATTACTAGCAGGAAAACAGATACAGTAATACCTCGGATAACGTTTACATTGGATAACATTAAGTAATCTGGGGAGGAGAATTGCCTCGAATAACGTTAAGGTCCTATGGGATGGATCAGATAACAACTGCTAAAGCCTGTGTGGTTACAATGTATCTCTATGGAGCTTTAACATTATCTGATGCATCTCATAGGATTTTAACATGGATCGGCTAACACTAAAAATCGGATAACACCAAGACTTGTGGAACTAAGTTTTAGCGTTATCCGAGGTTTTACTGTAAAACCAATGGCAACAGTCAGGGTAGTCTACAGGATAGCATCTTGTCTTACTACCATTGAGAAAGAAATTCCAGAAGCTACCTCTCCCCCCCCCCCCTCAGTTAACCACTTCTCACCCAAACACAAAGCAATAGGCATAGCACGACAGCACATTTTGGGGTTCATTAACTCATGTAGTCACCATGTATCAGAAGAGACTTGATGGCACATAACATCTTTGGAGGTGTTTTTAATTATAAGACAATTGTACAGTAACAAGATCAATGAAAGAAGCACCAAAGCTCTGTTAACATTAAGAAAGGTTATTCTCAACCACAAAACAAATTTAGTAATTTTACATCTTGGCGAGTTTCTGAATATTTGATCTCTGTTATTTTTAAAATAACATCTTCTGCACGTCTACAATTAGACACAGAATACCATTACAAGCACAAATTTCTACTTGGCCAGGAAGGAGTTATAAATTCAAAAATTTTGTTTGGGCTGCCACAGTTTTTAGAATTTCATTATAGAATGCTTATTGCTTACTGTATGTACTCGAGTATAAGCTAAGTTTTTTAGCCTCAAAAATGAGTCTCAAAAAGGGGATTCGACTTATACCAGTCAGACCAGTGGTCAGCTCCAAAAAAAGTTCCTACCACACTGTGGGCGTGGTATAGTGGGCATGGTCAGGGGGAAAGCCCTGTGTTGCACCTGAATTAGGACTACTTTATTTCAAAACTTGAATGGGCGGTGCCCACCAGAGTTTCTGCTGCCGGTTCTGGCGAACTGGTGCAAACCTGCTGATGCCCACCACTGAATCAGACCATTAGCCCATTTAACCCAATATTGTCACGTCTGATGGGCAAAGGCTGTTCTGGGTTTCAGGCACAGTTCTTTCCTAACCCACAGTGGAGATCACTGTTATACCCAGTGGTCTTCCACCCAAGTATTTACCAGGCTCAATCTAGCCTTCTGCAGTTAAATGAGATTTGTATGTTTAGAGAGAGATGCTCTCAGGTTCTCCTGATGTGCTTTGCTAGAGCACAACTGGCCATTATAGGAATCAGAGTGCTGGATCAGAAGGACTTTGAGTCTGGTACAGCAGCAAATTTCACACATTCAACCTGAAAACTGCTAATTCTTTTTTAAAAAGTGAATATCCAGGTACTGTGGTTCTACCATGGAATAGACATTAGAAATCCTGAGTTAAAAGAGCACTGGCAATTAGAATGTAATGTTGAGAAGTCATAGTATTGTAAGCAATAATAAGGATTGGGAATCTGTACAAGTGGTTAGAGTGCACACAAGAGAGCTTTTTAAAAATGCCAGAAGATTAACCTCTGTTGCTTGCTTCCAGTCATTTTCTCTCTCTCTCTCAAGATGCCTTAAAAGAGCTGAAGATTTAAAAAACATTCAGAGACTTTTATAAATCCATTTTCCCCAACAACCCCCCCCCCCTGGTTACACATTGGTATGCTTTTCAAATGGCCGCAGTGTCTCTGCTTGTGTAATCATGCATAGATTTCAGCATTACAAGTGCTAATCTCATGACAGTGAGCATCTTTAAAAATCAAAGCTTTAGTAAAAGGCGAAAGATTTATACGATCTGAAGAGAAACCAGAGCATATGAAACCAATAGTTTTGACAACCCTGGAGCAAAGTCTTCATTGCCTTGCCCTACTTACAGCTCTGTTTAAAATGGATATTCTGTGTTGTGACAGCATATGGGTTGGGTGAAATAGTTTATAGATAAATCTGTCTCATTTTAGTCTATGGATTGATAGTCATGTAGTACAAGCAGTGGATTTAATACTGAAACAAAATTCATTTCCATCGGAATCTTTTCACTCTAAAAAATGATTCCTCCCCCCCCCCATAAAGTTTTGGCATAAAACCAAAATAAGTTGTGTGTGTTTGGAGGTAGCTCAGAGATAATGAAAAAGGATTGTACATGATGAAGCAACTAGAATACTCCAATACGTTTTACCTCTTCAGGTGATTTTTACTGAGATAGTATCGGTTTGATAGGATGTTATCTCATAAGCTTCCAACCAAAAAAATGATCGACTGATCGACCGATCTAAAGTGCGCTTGACAGAGGACAGCATAACCTTTCTTTTGATACTTATACAATTTGAATCGGACTTCAGAAACATTTTCTATGAAAGTTTAAAACAAAATAACACACTTTCTTTCTAACCTTTCCTTCAAAAAAAGAATCTCTCCATATCAGAATGGATACATTGGTGTGAGAATGGATACACTGTAGGAAGTTTCTCCTTTGAAGTCATAACCAGTTTCCTTTTGGGCTTTCCCTCTTTTGGAAGAACTGCTTTCCAGGAATCGTGAAGGAAAAACTCTTTTTCTTTGCAGTTTGATTATTGAAATATTTATTAAAAATAGATCCTTTGTAGTTATTCACCTGTGGTGAATTGTTGTTTGTACAGTGGGCTACTTGTGGACACATGTGCATAGTGGGTAGAGTCGAGGAGGATGGAAAATAAAGGTTAAAAGCATCTTTATTGAAAAATAAAATATAAAAAAATAATAAACACAAACGAAATTGGTTATTTCGGGTTTTGGGTTAAAACAATATAGCAGTTCAAAAACAAGAAATTGCAAGAAGATAAATAGGGACCACTTTGGTGAGAAGGTAAACAGCGTTCGATGCCTGCCACATGTCCATGAAAATGCCTGCAGACACAGACAGCACTGGCTCTTTGGCTATAAACTGAAACCTAGAGTCAGATATGACTGGCTTTCGATCAAGGATGACCTTTACCTTAGCTCAGAAAACCTTAGATTTTATGAACATTTTATGAATACCTTAATTTTATGAACATAATGTCTTCATTTTGCCCCATTTGAAACATCACCGTTAACTAATGAATGAAATAAAACAAATAAATGAACTAATGAGCATAATTCAACACACTGAATTCACGCACTAAATATCCCTGACGGTAGTGTCCTTCGACTCTACCTGCCACTTTTTTCTTTTTTTATTTTGCTTTCCCGAGGTTTAGCCTAGCCTTCTCTGCTTTCATATTTAGAGCTTGAGAAGTGTGCAGAAAACATTTCTTGCTTTTAGTTGTAATCTAGAAGTTTGTGTTGCATTATGATAGTTTGTTCATCATTTGCTAGCATCTCTCAGTGTATTTTTGGAGAGGCTACTCCAACCAAATAATAGATTTTTTCCAGTGGATTCTAGATTTCAGGAAGCCAGTAAAAATTCTGCATAGTGTTTAAAAAGAGTTACATCCACTTGTTTAGCAATGTGCTGATTTATACCATATGGCATTAGCATGTTCTCCTGTTGTGTAGCATAGGGAAAGAGTTGTTGTTCTTATTGTTTTTGATTATCTCTCCAGTTTGACCCAGCCAGTTTCCTAAGTATATTATTTTTGGTGGCAATTTTCTGTTTGACAATTTTTTTTTTTTTTTTGCCCATGGTACAATCCAGGGTGGAGCCCAAGTACTTCACAGTTGGGGAATTTTGCTTTCCCCACTAACCTATGATACTACACTTGATCTTAGCCAAAAGGCTGATAAGCGATAATTAAGATATAATTAAGGCATCAGCTAAAAGAATAGAATACAGTATGTCAATCAAATTGGGGTTTCCTGCAAGGGAGATTCACTTACAGTATCTGACTATGGATATGAATGTATTAATTGTATTAAGGCACCTTCCCCAGTTTACATTCTTTAAAAGTAGTTCAGGTATGTACATATTGTATTTATTGTATTTTACTGTATTTTTATTGTATTTTATTGCACTTCATTGCATTGTACAGATTTTAAAATCTTATGTTATTGATAAGGGCGTAAGACTAATCAATTAATAAATATTCATTCATTCACTAACCTATGTTTTGATAGGGTTTGGTTTCAGCTGGCTGCTTTTATAATAGAAGGAAAGATCTAAAGCAGGAATTACCATATTTGCTGGCACATAAAACACATCAGAGTATAAGACGTACCCTGTTATTACCAAAATAGCCTACTATAGGCCACTGTATACAATTCTAGATGCACTCAATTTTTCCACTGTATTTTAAGGGGGGGGGGAGGGATGGGTCTTATAAGCCAGAAAATACCATAACTAATGCTTGATGGGCTCAAAGGTTTCTCCCAGGCTGTCAAGGCAAAATCATCAGCACTGATAAAACTCCAGGCATATGGGAACATTGGTTGATAATTTGTATAGATGTTAAAAAGTAATGGTGCCAGGGTGCTATGCTGTTGGAGACCATTCCCTTGATTTCTCTAGTGACTGTGCCTTCCTTGAAATTCATCAAAGAAGTAGAACAGTGAACACTTCTGTTAGCTCATTATCTTTAGCAAGGGGGTAAAGCTTTTTGAGTAGCAATTGATGTTCAGTGTCATATGCTGCTGTAAAGTCAACAAATGCTGCTTCAGTTATTTTATGCATACAAAACCATCTTCTCTATTCTGGATTAGAGTTAAGATTCCAGAGCAGATTTAGATTCCACAGCATGCAGTTCTAAAGCTGTGTGCTCTGGGATTAGAAGAAATTGGATGATCACTCCAGTTTGACCCAGCCAGTTTGCTAAAGTATATTATTTTTGGTGGCAATTTTCTGTTTGAGAATGTTTTTGTTGGTCTGCAGGTTTTAGGGGCTGCCAACTGTGACACTTTTCTCCTCTATTTTGAGTGTTTTGAGTTATCTTGATTAAAATTCCTATCCCATCTTTCTAGAAGCTAAACCTAATAGAAAGGAGAAATGGCTATGTCCATGTTTAGGTCCAAGAATTATACAGCTAATATGACCATGCTGGTTGGGGGGTCTAAGAGTGACCGCAAAGTAAATATATGTGAAGAGATGGACCCCAGGGGTATAAAGGACAACCCTCTCTGGTTCCTGGCAGCACTGCTTTCAGACACCCAAGATTTAATTTCGGGTTGCCTTTGCCTTCTGGCCATTGGGGAAGCGCTCCACCACTCCTGCTCCTTTCTGCTTACTGTCAGGAATGTGTCCAGTTGTGGAATTCAACTGGTTCCAGTGATGGGATGTCAAAAATTTTCCTAACACACCGTGATGTCATCACAGTGTGGGCGGAGCTGATGTCAAATAATAATAATAATAATAATAATAATAATAATAATAATAATAATAATAATAATAATAATAATAATAATAATAATAATAATAATAATAATAATAATAATAATAATAATAATAATTTTTAAATTAAAATAAATAAAATAAAACTAAAACACACACACACACACACACCTCAAAACACCCACCCACCCAATCAACCACAACACAAACCCGTAAATAAATAAAATAAATAAAATAAATAAAATAAAGAAATAAATAAAATAAAAATAAAATAAAAATACACCCGCCCGCCCACCCCAAACACAAATAATTTCAATGCATTCCTATGGGAAAATGTGCTTCAACTTAAGGAAAAAGCCCCGGAATGGATTAATTCCATAAATCAGGATTTTACTGTATGTTGGCTTGGTTTGTGCAGAATCCCCCCCCCCCAAAAAAAAAAAAATAATAATTAAGTTCAGCATGAAGGTTTCCTTGGAAGCTCTGTGATGGTTTGAGATACAGTACTGTACTTGCAAATGACATTGGAATGCATGTAGCTTTCAGGCCAAAGTTTACCAACCTCAGCATTTTTGATAACTCCACTGGCTAAAAGTCACACCTCTCTTACAGATAGACTTCATTCTACAAAGCCACTTGTGGTGTGTCTGCTGTAGCAGGATGGAAAGAAGCAGATTTCCCCCAAATGTTGCTTCACACTGCTACCTGAATAAGAACACGTTGATGTTGCTGTTTTCTAGCTACATGTAGTAAATATCAATAAGAAAATGCTTTGAAGTAGTTTATTGTGACCTCTCCAGCCAACATCTTTTGTAGTATTAAAAGAATAATAACATGGGTATCACCTTTTAGGTAACTGCCGCAACAGTGTAATTCAAGTAGCTAGTGCAAGGATTCTTAACATGCAGCCTGTGGGCAGGATGTGGCCCGTGGCACCATTTCATGTGGTCCTCCACCACCTCCACCACACCAAGAAGTGTCATGTGTTGTAGGAAGGGCAAAATGGCTGTCTGCCCCCCCAAACTGTCTGAGGGAGCGTGAGCCAGCCCCGACTTTAAAAAGTTGAGAACTCCTGACAACAGCCAGATCACCACTTGAGGTTGGGCATTCTGGCATCTCTTGATTTCTCCTGTATGTGACCACGTTGATTGGTGCTCTTGAGACATTTCCCCTTGCAACACTCCCCAATTTTCCAAGGAAATGGATTTGTTCCTTGCTCCCATAGTTTTGTAGTAGAAGGCCAGCCATGAGGGTGTGTTCAGATTGGCTTTCAGTAAACTTAATACACATAGGTTAGTTATTATGTTACTTAAATGCAATGTGTAACAGAAATCATGCAACCACATCCTCATGTGAGTTTTTGCGATGGTTGTGAGATGAGTCACACAACTTGACATGCAACAAGGAGCTAGCCAGAGTGTGGGAGAAGAACATAACACAAGGCTTCTCCCTTCTGAGTTCTGGCAACAAAATATTATCCATATGAGCCTGCTTTGTACTCAAGACTAGAGGGCATTCTGTTTTATCCCGAATAGATTTCTTGTAACAGTAAGCATATGTCTTTCCCTTTATCTTATCACATATTCATAGCCAGAACCTCACCTTGCGAACCTGCAGCATCTGCTAACAAAAGGCAAAGACGTCTACATTTCCCACCTCTGCTTTGTCACCTCTGGCACAGACATTCATGAGCCGAAATTCCCGAACTGAGCTATGATTCTGGCACAAAAGAGCTGAGATCCTGTTCCCATAAGTTCTACATCCTGAAGATGATGACATCAGCAGCAGCTGTGATTTTTCATAACCTGAATTTTGGCAGCTTTTCTCCTGAAGTTCCCAAGGCCCCCCTGTAATCTCTTTCATTGCTGGAAAGCCACATGGGGTGGAGGTGTTTAGTTACCGAAAAATCACAACTGCCAGTAAAGCCATCCCTGCTGCAGCAATGCTTGGTTAAAGACATTCCCATCTTGTCCTGTAGCTTCCATGTCTTCTTGAAGATGGAAAAGACTACACATGAGCTTTGGGACTGTAAGGACAGAAATTGGATAAAATCATCTTTGCTGATGATGTCAGCAACAGGATTTCAGCCAAAATTTGATTATTGGCCTGTACAGAAAAGGAAGGGTACTAATTTTCCACACTTTTTTTAAAAAGCTAGCACATGTACTTTTATTAGTGGGAAAAGGAAAACAAGAGCAGCATGGGAAGAGAATTAAGCTGTTCTTTCAAATATACTGGCTATATATCAGAAGCCAAGATCAGGTGTTAGTGCCTCACTGCTGGACTGTTAAATTAATTAATTTATTGTATTAGGGTGTGATGAGAAAGTAATATAGCATGCATTTTAGGCTACTTGTGGTTTGATATAGTTTGAGCTATTTTCTGGTGGCTACATGAATTATAGGGATTGATAAACCAGCCCAACCTTATTCTATGCCCAATCCAGATGTTTTTGGTCCAGCAGCAGGGCTGTTCTTTTTCTGAAGTTGGACTGGAGCAGAGGAGACTGGATCGTGTATGCATAGAAAGATAACATTAAATGAGATTAGACCCAGCAAAGTGTTCCTATCTAGTACAATCCAACACAATCCAGTTTTCATGTCTGGTCAAACCTCTAGTTATATCTCTGTCTCATCTTTCCTCCAAAGACTGCAAAGCTCTTCTCTTCCCTGCTTTATCCTTGCAATAACCTTGTAAGGTAGATCAAGCTGATATTAACTAGCCAATGGATCTCATGGCTGGGGATGGACTTGGATCTTGGAAATCTCAGTCCAGTACCTCTGAATACTGCATCTCCCTAACCACATGCTTGCTGAGATGTGCAGAAAAATGAAAAAGCAAACTGGACCAGTTTTATGATCAGCTGGATGTCACAAACAAACCAATACGTCACTCTGGAAATTCCCCTCCATCCTGTGTGAAAGTACAGGAAGGTTTGGTTAGCCAAAAAAATCAGAAAGATTGTGAAAGTACAGGAAGGTTTGGTTAGCCAAAAAAATCAGAAAGATTGTATGAGGGTATATAGCAGATGCGACACTGTTACAAATATCACCCTTTTAAAAAAAAAAATTCAGATCCTCATAGGTATACCATCGCACTCTCCAGGCTAGTTTATCAGCATTAACTAAAAACAAAAAATTAGGGATTGTCACATTTTTCCTTTCTCTTATTTACCTTGTACCATTTGGAGAATATTTTCTGCTTGCATACAACAGTTTTCTGGATACCTCCAATACCTTTTCAGGTAAGTAATATAAATATATTATTGAACAAATACTTCACTTGGGACAACATAGCATGTCTACACATTCCAGATATTATAAGATTAACCAGCAAGATAAACTTTGTTTTAGCTTTCTAAAATAAAAACACAGAAAATTGTTCTTATGTAGGTCTCCAAATAAATGCTAGTTAAGCCTGGACAGAAAATGATATTAATTAAACTGCTAATTTTAGAAAATAATAATCCCTGTTTCCTCCATAGTTTCCCCCTCAGACCAACTTTATACACTGAAATAACTACAGATTTTTAAATAAAGGATTCTAATCAAATAATTGATTAAGTAAAGGTCACCCTTGCTCAAAAGCCAGTCATATCTGACTCTAGGGTTCAGTGCTCATCTCTGTTTACAGCCAAAGACCCAGCAATGTCCGCATTCTGCAGACATTACTATGGACATGTGGCAGGCATGCCTCAACACTGGAGTGCATGGAACACTGTTTACCTTCCCACCAAAGTGGTACCTATTTATATACAGTACAGTATTTGAAATTTCTTTGCTTTTGAACTGCTAGGTTGGCAGGAGCTGGGACATAGATGGGAGCTCACTCTGTTGTGCAGTAATCGGGTCTTGAACTGCTGACTTGCCAGCCTTCCAATCATCAAGTTCAGTATCTTAACCACTAAGCCACCACAGTCCCAAATAATTGACTACAATATCGCAATTATCATCTGCCTGCAATATAAGAGTATAATGGAATTATTAATGTCCCTTTTATTTATTCGATGTGCGTAATATAGAATGTATATAAAAGAGTTCATATTGTTGTGTCACGAGTACTATTTTTACTTTACTGTCAGGAAGTTATCAACACTATTGACAGCAACCTCTGTGCTGAGGAAGGTCAGTCTATGTCAGGGTGCAGAGGGTACATTTTCTCACTGAGCAATATTTCTCATGCTGTCTGAATCACATCTTCATAGACTGTCTTAAAGGGAAAGAACTTAGCATGTGGCAAAAAGGACAGCAAGAAGACAGCAAAATAAATCTACTGGGAACAACGGGAGGCCAAGCTGCTTAAAAAAAAAAAAGGAACCTAGACCTTGAAATCTGAACCACTCTGAACAAGTGGTTTAGTCCACCACAATCAAAGTGGAGAAAGGGAAGTTGTTTGGTTGGTTGTCTTGGCTCCTTTTATACATTTCCTAGAGCCATGATGGTGAACCTTGGCACTCCAGATGTTCTTGAACTTCAATTCTCAGAAGCCCAAGCACCCTGTGAATCCACACGAATGGGTTTACTGTGATTCATCTGGCCTGCGTTGCCCTTGACACTCCCGGAAGCAGAAGTAATGGGTGCATTTTACTTCCGCTTCCGGGAGCAACGAGGGCAGTGCAGCACCATCATGGCCCTAGAGTTCACCATCATGGCCCTAGAGGCAGAGTTTGTAATTGTTCCTTTTCCAGACTTCTAAGTCCTAGAGTTCCCCAGCTACCATGATAGCCATGCAGGCTGAGGAATTCTCAAATTTAGTGTTCAACAGTAAATTTTCCAGTCTCTGTCCAAAAGCTATGTAGTACTGTCAGCTGATCTTTCCAGTCTGGAAGCACCAGTGGATTGCTTCCTACATAAAGGAAGAAATGGGTTTGAAGAGCAAAGCATGCATCCTAACAAGCTTTTAAGGAATATGCATGATTAGTATCACTAGTTCCAAATAATTTCTGGCACTGTACCTTTTTGTTTTCTGAAAATCTCTCCACCTTCTCAACATCATCCAACCTTCATATCCTGCTTTTTGAGTTTTTTTTTTTAAAAAGAAAGGATTCCCTGATTAAAAACTATAAAATAAGACAGGTTTCATAAAGGAAGGAAGGAAGGGGGAAAATGGGACAAGGAACCACATACTAATATCTTACAATTAAATGTACAGGGGATGACTTCAACATGCTTACCTCTGGTGGCATAGGTAAAGGTAATGGTCACCCTTGCTCGAAAGCCAATTGTATCCTATTCTAGGGTCCATTGCTCATCTCTGTTTACAGCCACAGAGCCAGTACTGTCTGTGTCTGCAGACATATCCATGGACATAAGGCAAGCATGCCTCGACACCTGAGTGCACAGAACACTGTTTACCTTCCTACCAAAGTGGTCCCTATTTATCAACTTGCAATTTCTTGCTTTTGAACTGCTAGGTTGGCAGGAGCTGGGACAGAGACAGGAGCTCATTCCCTCATGCAGTACTCAGGTCTCAAATTACTGACCTGTCAACATTCCAGTCATTAAGTTCAGCGCCTTGCCCATGAGCCGCCTAGGAACTTGTAAAATGGACAGAGGTTGATCAATAGGTTTCATAGGCTGAAAGACAACCTTTTGCTTTTTGTTAGAAATGCAATTCATCTTGCAAGAAAATATTAAAGTCTGATCTGGTGGTAAAAAGCAGAAAATCTTTCAGGCAGACTGAACTGGATCTTTGCTTGATTGTTTCTGTAGCACTGCATTAATGACCATTTGATATTCTCTATCCTTTCCTGTTTGCTGGGAGAGAAATTAGAATTAGAAATTGCTGCCTAACCTTTTTCTAACCCCCACCTCTGCCAAAGGTTTCTTTCTTTCTCTCTCTATCACTGAATGTTATTAATATCCAGTGATATTATCAGGGATATCATTGGTATTAAGTAAGATGCTATTGATTCCTCAAAAGTGCCCTTACTTAATATCATGTTATACATCCTAGTGGTGGAGGTGGAGATGGAGAGAGAGCACCATCAAATTTATTTCAGTTATATTTTTAGCTTATCACAGTGTTGCTGGTATTCCATTTGTTGTCCCTATTATAGATTTCACCATTGCTCTGCAATTTCTCTGGCTTCTTGCACTTCCTGATCTGGGGGGGAGAGGGACTCATGGAAGGTGTTACCTTATCACATCTTCCCCTGGGCTTTAATATGGGAAGCTGTGTGTGCGTGTGTGACACATTTGGTTGCCACGGTGATTATTGTACAATGAAAGCCCAGACAAGAACATACACATTCTCCTTCAGCTCTTCATCAACCAGAGAAGCATAGGAATCCTTAACCGCACCCCTGAAAAATTATCTGAAATGTCTCCTCCTTTGAAATTCTTTTTGGAGATAATTCTTTTCTATTATTGTTTTAAAGTGGTTGGAATTGTCATGGGGGAAAATCTGTCCACAACATTAATTTCTATTTCCTTCATTCTCTGACTTCCTCCATATTAATTTGTCACGAACAACTGTTGTGCTTGAAAGGCCCATTATTACATGATTACCCTCCTAAGAAAGCAAAGTCCATCAATTATCCTGACACTCCACAGCTTCTAGACAGTAATTTGGGCACAATGTTTATTTCCCTAGGGTCTAGAGGAGCACTCCAGCCTTGCCCTCTCTGCTTCTAGCTTTGTGGCTTTTCTATTCATGGAGAATTATGAGTCCAAAAAGGAGTGTCCCTGTTACCCATGGGAGGTCTGCATGGGCATTCAGCTTTCTACTTTGCATAGAAAACACCCAGATAATGGAAGTGACCCTCTTACAGATTTGTTACCATCCATGTGTGGAGAAATAATGACACCAAAATCCAAGAGGAACCATACCATATCTGAATCCAAAACTTGACAATCCTCATGGCGATCGGCCATAAAGACTGTCCTGAGAATATAATGCAGTGGCCTTTCATCTGCCTTCCGCAGTGCAGGATTACACCCATACCACTGATTCAGTTCCACAAGTCACTTTCTGGTCCTGAGCCCTTTTGGCACGCAAAGCCCTCATCAGCCCCAGGCCAGTACTGATGAAGCTGCTGCCCTCCTCAAGATGGATTCAAGTGGGATTTAATCCAGTTGAGGACCATCACCCTTCTCTGTGGACTTTGCCACCCAAGGCTATTAGTCCTCAGGGTTGTCAGGCTAATTAACCACCACCTGATGATCAGTATTGAGTTGCTGGCAGTAGGGTCTACTCTATTACTATAGCAGGATAACATGGCCGGACTTTACCTGTGCTAAAGAAACACAATTTCTGCACAATTGAACATGGGTGAGCAGAAGATGTGTTTCCTGTTCTCAGTAAGAGCTAAACTCCTGCTCTGCTAGAGCACTCTTCCAGAGCTGACATACCCAAAGGGATGCAAAACAAAGTGCCACCTGCTTACAAAACACCGAGAGTGTATGGGTCCTCTCAATTTCAGCTCCTTAAGAAGATCTGGCAAAAGGGCATACAAGGTGAATCAAAACAGGAAGCAAAGGCTTTGAACATTGATTGCTTCATCAAGACTTCTTTGCTTTTCCGGTCTCTATTTCTCTCTCCCTTTTCCTTTTCTCATCCCTCCTTTCCTTTTCCATTTCCTTCTTTTGATTCTCCTCCTCCCAAAACAGATGGTCCTTGGCAAAAAGATTGCCTCAGATTATTTCAGCTATTAATTTTGAAGATGTACTGTATCTATCAAAACATTTTGACTTCCCAAGAACACCTAGTTATATTTTTCACAGTCCAGGCCTTTTGGATCACACAAAGTTTCTCATATGCTTTGGGGAAGGGAATCCTATACTGTATATCTAAGCAGCAAAATAAAGTGGAAATTGGTAGAGTTGTACTACTTGCCTAGGTTTTCAAAAAAGGTCTCTTTCTTTTATACATTTTATCCATCACCAGCTGCACATAACATGTTGTTTGGTGCGCAATAATCTTGTCCATTTCACCATTGTCTGCTTTTGATGTTGTTTCCTGTCTCTGAACTGCATTATACAAAATGTTCAGTTTCTTGTTTAATCCTTCTGTCTTCTCAGTTCCAATTTTGCCACATTATAACCTCATTGCATCTGTGGCATTTCTATATTCAGTTATTTCTGCTTTCTGTTCCTAGTTCATCCTTTTGCTGTATTCCCTAATTCCTTCTCATTTTATTGCATCATAAATCTTCATTAACTGTTTGCATGTGTGGTTGGTAACACACTGATATAATACTGGCTAGGATTATTTCTTCCCTGCATTTTTTTTGTCTTCTCCTTCATAAACCATTTTATAATTCTGCTTTTGACATGAAATGCAATTTATAATTCCCAGGAGGAATATACTGACCAATGTATGGGTTGTTGTTGTTGTTGTGAGTCCTAGGCTATGTCTTCCTCCGTGATCCTTTTAAACAGCAGCTGCAGTAATTGTAGCCAGTCCTATGTAATGGCATGAAGCCATCATAATAAAATGTAAGACCACAACTATACATTACAATGAACATATGGTTGCTCTCAATAATGGGAAGTGCTAGTTTTTTAAACTACAGCTCCCAGAATGCCCTGAGTGGTCGGGTCGGAAGACAACAGCGTGGAAGGCTGGGATTGGTTCACTTGTATTGGGGGGGCATGTCTTGTTGGGGTGTTATTGTCCTGAGTTCGAGAATAATCTTTGTGGGTTGGGAATTGGTCGCCCGCCCGCCCACCCTAAAAATCGAGGTGGCAATAGTGGTCGCAATATTTTGGGCCGGGTAGGAATTTTGGGTCATGGCTGACTGGCTTTGCCGGTGGCTGTTTTCGCCTACCTCATCTCGATGAGTAAGGGTATAGGGGCAACAGAATTGTACGGGTTGGGCGGAAAGCACGGGGGAGTAGTGGGTGTGTGGTGAGTTGTAGGGGAGGGGGAGAGGTTGGGGTACGGCATGGTTTATGTTAATTTGGCCTAGCCCAAATCTCCCCCTGGAGATTTGCCCCCGTGCTTTGCTGGCCCCTGCGTTAGGGTTGTATATTTTTACCTGTCACTTAATAAAGTGGCCAATTTCTATTCCACGAAGTTGTCTTGGTGTCCTTGTGTGTGTGTGGGTGGTGGTGGTGGCTTGGGGTAGCAATGCAACAATTAGGATGTCCAGCTGATTTTCTGGGAGATGTATTCCAAAAGAATAGTGTTTCTAGCTGCAATTGTTCTGGCCCTTTCTATCAGCCAAAAGATGCCACTGGGTGTGTCGACCTACCCGAGCAGGGATGGTCGCTGCATGGTAGCGCTACACAGAGAGTCCATTCAAGGAGAGTCCAGATATCAAAGTCCAAAAGGCAACCCAAGGTCTGGTTACTAGTAGTCTGAGCAAGCGTCTAATCCAAAGGGTGTCGAGGGGCATTGTCAGGGTCATGGCAGGCAGGTCAGGGTCATGGCAGGCATACTCCACACCATATCTAAGAACATGGCCTAACGAGCCATTGATACCTGTGCTCCACACACACACACCGAAGTGATACACAGTCCCAGAAATGAAGTAATTCATGAACCAAGGTCAGTGTGGACAAATCTCAAGTGAGCAAATTTCTGAAGGATGTAAAACCCTTAGCCAAAGAAAATTCATAATAATTATATAACAATTACATTGTATTGCAGAAAAACTAAAGACATTTCCACATGGTGATCCCCTCCCAAAAGTAATTATAAAGTTTGTTGTTAGGTGCAGTCACGTTTCCTCCAACATATGATGACCCTATGAACAAATGACATACAAAATGCCCTGTTCTAAAGAGTCCTGGTAGTGCTTATGAACTCCAGGCTGTGGGTTCTTTTATGGCATCAATCCATCTCATTGTTGGTCCTCTTTTACTGCTTCTCTCAGTTTTCCCTGGCATTATAAGGCCCTATGCAGATATTTCTTATCTTTTACTACCTAACAGATTTTCTGTGATAAGGGAAAATGGATAAAGGAGCTGTGGAAAAATAAAGGTAGACTGTGTAAAATTTAGTAAGTGAGAAAAAATAACGGCATGATAAACAGTTCTTCTGGCACTGTGAATGGTAAAGGAAATTTAGATGCAGAATGCATATGGCTGCAAAGGCCAGCTCTTTCCCCTTGAAGCACAGTAGGGAATCAAACTTTCAGCTCACCTAAACCATGAGCTATCCTGCCAGCTTTGCATTATTGCTTTGCAAATTGCCTGCAAATTTAATAATAGTCCCAATGCATTTTCTCAGAAAGGGATGCTAAAAGCAGCTAGAAGCTATTCCCATCATCTCTAGCAGCCAGAGCTATTCCTTAAATTAAGGAACTGAGAAGGAGTCTATAATCAAAGTTTCAGGCTTTCTTTTTTCTTAGCTAGTTTGTCCAGGAGATTCTGGGAGTTGCTGTCTGAAAAAGTAGCATGTTTAAGCTCTGGAATTAATGTGCTACCATAAGTAGAGACTGTTATGTATTTAGGCAGCTGGGTGCCCTTTGCTCCTCCATTAGTCATAAGCTTCTCTGTCATCTTTTCGTTAATGGGTTTTACCAAGTTAGCCTTCTGAGGATGAGCTGTATGCTTTTAGTGACAGAAACCACTAAGGAGATGGTCCTTAAGCAGATTGTGGATTCATTTCCAGTTTTGCTGTAGGATACTTTGCAAACTGAATCGTTTCTTTGTGGGAGGGATTTTAATATCATTTCGTTGTTCCATGTAGGCATGTCTTAGATTCTTTAGAAAAGCACACTTTTCTGAGAAAAGCAAGCAAGGAAAGAAAAATAACACACGTGAAACATGTATGTATATGATTCATCGTTCTGTTTCTTGCTCTTTTTATGCAACTTTGCCAGAGTCATGGCTGTGACTTCCCCAAAAGTGTCTGTCTGTTGTCTGTCTGTCTTTCTGTCTGTTGTAGGAAGCAAAAGAGTGGATTAAACGTGCCTTTGTTGGATCTAACAGGGCTATTTTGATGATACATACATTCACTTGGATGGATCAATTTCCCCAGCCGGCTGGATGGTTTGACCCCCAGTGTCTCCTAGCTACAACACCTAGTTTTTAATGTTAAGTTTTTAAGCTTCTTTTAAAACTTTTAATTTTTGGTTTTAAATTGTTGTCGATGCTGACGTGTTGTGAATTGTCCTGGGTCCCTTCAGTGAGGAGGGCGATAAACAAATTTAAATAAATAAATAAATAAACCTCTCCCTCTCTGGGCAACTGCAAAGTGCAGGTAGCTTCAGATGAAATGATTCAGCCTACACCTAGGAAGAGCTTGACCACTCCTTAGAATACTATACGCACCTTGAAGCTTTAGTCCCAGCATGGCTTCCTTTCATGAAAAGATGATTTTCTTAAGAAACAAAGACAATGTTTCCTGTGACAATGTTTCCTGTGTTTGCTGTGGAAGAGACAACTAAACCAATACCTTTTGTGATTGCTCTTCCACTCCAGGTATGGCTTGTTTTTGTATCAGTTTGCATGCAGTGGTGTGAGCTATAGAAGATGAATACAGAAGTATCAGACTCTTTGCATAAACATTCTTGGCCCTAGCTTTTCAACACAAACTCATGAAATATCTGACTTCCATTTATTGTTGCTTCCCAAGTCTGGGCTCTCTCTTCTTCTGGACTCATAAATATGAATATCTTTCACACAGATATATCTGATGTGAGAATAGAAAACACAATCCTCTGAAATGAATTTTTTAAAATCCACTCTTAGCTCAAAAAAAGGTTGTTTGAGCATGTTGGGTGAACATTAGATGAACTATGTACAGGAAGATTCTACTTAGTACATATGATTGGAATTCCTAAAAATGAGACATTTACAGGAGAAATTGGGTCCATTTACAAATTATTTTGCAGCAAACACTGGTTTAATTATGCAGGTGTGTGTACGTACACACACACACACCTCTTTTAATTCTAGATCATTCTACAGAATGTAGGGGTTATAAGATAATGAGAGAGAGAAATGGCAAACTGGAAAATAATTATTTCCTCAGTTATCTTAGAGACTAACTTATGCTTCCCTACTATCATGCCTAAAATGAAGCCACACCAATATTTCATCTGACTCAAAACCAGGTTAGACTTACAAGTAGAAATATGATTCTAGAGAAATCCCAGAAATGAAATTCTATTTGCAAACAAAACATGTGTGCGTGCATGCGTGCATGCATCCGTGCATGGAGGGACATACCATTTAAAAGAAATGTGGTGCTTTTTGCCATTATTGCAATGGCAAGTTCAGCACTGGCAACACAATCTGAAATTTCCTGTTGATTCATGCTTGCTATTGTTGTCCCTAACTGCTGGAAGTATATCTTATTAGTAGACAAATCAACAACTATATCCAGAATGGTGGGGATATTTCCTAAAATCTTTTAAAAAAATTATTATACTAATGTCTCTGGATCCAATTGGTTTCCAACTAGCCCTGGGAGGGTTTCCAACTGAAATGATTAGCGCTCCTGTAGAAGCCCAGGTTGCCAGATGGTACACGGAGGTTGGTTGACACGATTGCTCCTAAAAATGCCCTCTCTGCTGCAGAAATCATCCAACCCTCTGGTTTACAGAGGAACTCTGAGTGATGAAGCAGTTAAGGAGACAACTGGAGAGCTGGTGGAGAGATACTCCCTCGGATCAAAACTTGGCTTTAGCAAGAGACATGCCCAGCAAATCTGTACAGCTGATACGGAGAACAAAAAAGATCTATAATTCTCAACAAATCCAGGAGTCAGTCAACAAACAGGTGGAGCTCAAACATATAGTCTACATCCTCTCTGCAGCTGGCCAGCCAAGTGGACCTCAACCAAATGAAGCAACAAGTGAAAAGTTTGCATCTCGTTTTAGATCAAAGGTTGAGACCATCCGAAATATAATATCTGCTATCTATAAAATACCAAGCAGGAATTGAAATAAATAAATAAAATAAAAACATAAGAATGTTTCAGGCTGTCAGTCTTGACTTTTTCCCTTTAGAATTTAAACGCTGTCTGTTCTTTTTGTATAGACAGAGCCTTACTTTGACAAACATCAACGTATGCCTTCTCCACAAAACAAATCATGTTTATTCAAACTTCTCACTGCAATTCCTAAACTCTTCATCACAACTCTGACAGCAATAATACAGAATAATTTTCTCCCTCTCACAAACACTCTTATATATAAAAACAAAAGCTCACATAGACCAATCAGATCACAGTTCCATTTACAAACATTATTTTACATTTCTGAACTTCCATCACTGTCGCTTCAGTCATGTATCCCGGGGTACACAGAAAGAGCCTCCTCAAAGATTGTGGTATTTTTGCACAACAGTAGGGTGTACTCCAGGCAACAGCTATCTTGTGCTGGCTAATCTTTCTCACACTAGATCAGGTGAAAGAAATTATAGAATGAATGAATAATGGCCTAGAAGAGGAAGAGAAAGAGGGCCTTCTCAGTGTCCGCTCCACCCTACGGAACCTCCTGCCAATTGAACTATACCTCCAGACAGAGTTGCTGCCCTTTAGGAAAGGACTAAAGACACGGCTGGCAGGGCAGGTGTGGGGCACCAGTGGTTTAGGGACCCCAGCCTGCTGGTTAATTTAGTAAATTGTCTCTCCACCTTCTAATCTTTTAATCTTTTAACTTTTTAATTCTTATTTCTTGATTTGTAATCTGTTAAATTTTTGGTTAGTTTTTATAGGGTTTTATAATTATTATAATAATGTTTTTTTAAAAATTATTTCATTATTTGTATGATTGTGATTGTCCAATTGTGATGTGAGCTGCTCTGAGACGGGCTAAAAACCTGAGCGGGCAGCATATAAATGCAAAAATTAAATTAAATTTTAAGAGGAAGAGGAAGACATGTATTTCTCACACAACTGTCAATCGAGTCCACTCACATGCTGTGCAAAAAACAAAAACAAACTATATATGGCACAAAATATATATGCTATGAAATTGCCATACATGGGCTTCACATGCAAGTGCGATTACTCAGTCACTCTGCTCTGCAAAAATTTCAGCAGTTAAAATCCAAAACTTTAGTGCTCTCTTTTCTTCATAATGAAACTGAGCTGATGCAAACATGATTTGAGCCTTCTTATTGCTCAGGAGAATGGAGAGTGGAAAATAAAACTATTAAATTAACTATTCAATATTCACAAGTCTGGCAGCACACTTGAAGTCTAGCTTTCAGTAACTGGAGAAAGATGGGCAGTTTTGTTAATAGATGTTGATAGCACTTCCTGTTCCAGCTGTGTACCTTCCTGACCAAAGTTTACTGTCTCAAGGTTTTCTGACATGTTTAGCTGGAGAATCAAGGCCAAAACAAATGGCCAGGCAGCTGTGCAATTAGAGGTGATAGCATAGTAAGAATTGTTATGTTTGCAGAATCATTATGTAGAGACTGTTGCTTCCTCCCAAGGACCGATGAACTAAATTACAATTTCAGCATCCAAAGCTATGGAAGTCATTAGAGAATAATCACTCACATTTCATTTACTTAGAGCAGTTCTGCTTCTAGTTATCTTGCTTGACTGCTGGGTGTGGCTTGTTTATTTGAGTTTTTTTTTTTGGGGGGGGGGAGGAGGGATAGACCAACAAATGTTTAGATTTGTCCGATTGATGGAACTTTGGCAACTGCCATAGCATACATGGCATCAATATGTATAGCACAAGATGGTTCTTGGGCAGTTAAATGTATTTGTAGAGAATATATGTTTACTGTCTGGACCTTCCCACCCTCAATTTCTGAGGTTCTAAATATCTTACAAGATTAATCCGTTTTCTTGGCGTCTCCTGCAGTTGTGTTTATGCAGTCTTGGAGTCTTTACTCCCTTGTAACTGATCTCATTTGTGATCAGTCCAGGTTTTGCTTCCTGGTACATGATTAAATGATGTAAAGTCTACCTTGAAGGCAAACTATTTGCCTCTGTGTGGAACACTAGCAAGTATTACATTACTTTATGCTTTGACAGTTATGAAAGGCAGCTTCTGCAATTTAGAAACTCCACCTCTACTCCAACCACAAACTAAAATCAAGCCTGTGGCCACAAGGATTATGATTTGGGGTGTTTGTTGTGGCAAAAAAAAAATACAGTAACTTTTCAAGATTTGGCTGGAGCCAGATATTTCAATATTTCTGATGCAGTACTAGGACTTCTGCACAGATGTCCTAAGTAGATACTGAAAGAATTACTTTTTTGGATTGTGACTCTCAGAATCCTCTATTAGAGATTCTGGAAATGGTTATTTTAAAGAAGTATTTGCTCTAAACTTAATTTCTAAATTTTTTAATTCAGCATTAGTAACAATAGCAACCCGGGCCACGCCCAATGGCCGGGGTTGTGTTGTTTTGGTGCCAGTACTTGGCCCTTGGGGAGGGGGCTGAACATCGCCTCCCTGGTCAACCTGGCCAGCCTAGCCCCTGGTCTGTTTGTGGCTGTCTGAAATCTTTGTGTCTTGGATGACCGGTATTTTATTGCAAATGTTATTACAAATGTTTTTATTTTAATTTTATTGTGTATTGTACTGTATTGTAATTTTATTGTACTGTAATTTTATTGTGTATTGTACTGATGTGAGCCGCCCTGAGTCACATGTGTGATTGGGTGGAATAGAAATATGAATTTAATAGTAGTAGTAGTAGTAGTAGTAGTAGTAGTAGTAGTAGTAGTAAAAAGGAACTTTTAATTTGTTTAAAGATTATTTCCAGAGTCTGGGTCCTATTTATAATGGCATAATTCTGCCAACAGGATTTGAACCTTTATGTTTTCTGTACATATGCTGGCAATTTGAAGCTTTTTAGATACACTTACTTAACTTTTTATGCAGCAACAACCCACCCTAAACTTTAGCCAAGATCATAGCCATGATATTGTGTTGACCTACATAAACATCATTTGAAACAAGACATTTAAAAACACCCAATTAACCTCATGATCACATGAATTGATCAAAGATTATACCGAATGAATAATTTATAATGCCAAAACCAAACTACAGGATGGCAAATATTATATAAATTACTGTCCAAGAGAGCTTGCTGGATAGCTCAGTTCACAAGGAATTTGGATGTAAAACTAGAAGTTGGGAGTTCGGTTCTCCATTGTGTATCCCAGGACAGTCAACCTGTTTGGCTCCAGGCAAGCTGCACAGACTCTGGGAAGAAGAAATTGGTAAACCACTTCTGAGTATTCTTGATCTAGAAAACTCTGGAAAGAGTTATCATAAGTTAGAACAGACTTGACAGCATGTAATCATCATTATATTATTACATTGCTGGTCAACTATGCTTCTGCATGAGCTGACTGAACCAAAGGAGCAAATAGATTTGATGGCACACTGTTGTTGTCGTCTAAGAAATTGACACTGTAAAAGGTTCTTTTCCATTAATGGAAAGAGAAGCCAAAGGATGCAGCTAAGAAGATAATATTTTGGAAACAATGTTTTTCACATTCTAACTTTTTCAAAATGTTATTTTTAAACAATGAGATGTATAAGGGGGGCGGGGATTATTCATTTTTACCATTAACACATTATCCTTCTGTGCCGTATCTGATTCCAAATATTGGCAATCCTCATGGCGATCAGACATAATACAATGTTCTGGCCTTTCATCTGCCTTCCACATTGCAGTGTGACACCTGTACCACTGATCCAGCTCTGTGAGTCACTTTCTGGTCCTGAGCCTTTGGGATGCGCAAAGTCCTCATCAACCCCAGAGCAGTATCGATGAAGCTGCTGCCCTCCATCAAGATGGATTCAAGTGGGATTTAATCCACTTGGGGACCATCACTCTTCCTTGTGGCTTTTTGCATCCAAGGCAGTTAGTCCTCAAGGGTGTCAGGTTAGTTAGCCACTGCTGGGCACTAGGCATTGAGTTGCTGGCAGTACGGTCTACTCTATTGCCATAGCAGGATAACCTGGTCAGACTTGCATAACACAAATCATGTGAAATCTAGTCCAAACTCTGTTCTGAACCAAAGGAAGTCTTTCAATGTTTGTTCTTCCTTCCGACTACAACATTCCAATCTATTGGTTCATAACTGGTGATAGACAAGGTCATCTTGCCATCTCCTACTGACCCTACTTTCCAAGGATTATCTCTGTATGACTGATGTATAAATTTTGGCATGCTTATTGTGACTCAGCAGACCTAGCTTTGCAGCCAGGAGTTTGGGATTCAATTTTGGCTTGAAGGAGAAGAGCAAGGCTGCTAACTGCTTCGATCCAGAGCTCCACAAGAAAAAGGAACATTTTATACTTAGAAAAATCCTGAAGTGGTTTAAAGTAATTCTTATGATTTAGTCATGAATTTGGACATTTGGTGTTTCTTCTATCCCTCCTCTATCTTTCCAAGATCATCGCCATTTTCCATTAAAATAGTAGTGAAATTATTAGGCCAAGATGTAAAGATATGTAATAACAGTATTTTAGGCTATACAGGGGGATCTAGAAAAAAATGAGCTTCATTTCTGGCAGAAGTGTTGGGATATAGCACCACTGGATACTAGCCCTATTCAACAGTATAATTAGAATTTTCAACCACTAATATTATATCACCCATTCTAGATGAGGGCCTTGTTTTGGTGCAGGGGCTTGAGCAGTCTAACTAAGCAGTGTTGCCCATCTCTTGTCAATGAAGTTAGACCGGGACTAAAACTCACCAAAGCGTACTCTGTTGGATCCCTTGGGCAAGGTGAAAGCCCACCTAGCCATCAGGTGATGTGATATCCAAATGGCTAAAAAACCTACATGCAGATGGACTTGATTTCTCAAGTCCATTTTCATGTGTGGAATGTTGTCACGGAGACATCTACTGATGTGCAGACTCCTTACGAAATAATGACTCCAAAGTATCCAAGGCAAGGTAATACTATATCTATTGACTTGGTTTTACTCCCAACCATGGAAGGCTTATGCCTCCTTGCACAAGGAGCTTCCTAAGTCTGTGAAGTACCACCTGCTCCCACCAACACAACTGCAATTTTTTATTTCTGTAAAACCCTACATAAGAATGCCAGTAAATGAATAAAACTCCTTCTTGGAAAAGACAGCCTTTTGTTCTGTCATGGCAAGGCTGAGTACCAGCTAGCCATAAGAATAACATGACAACATTGTAAAAAAGCCTTATAAACATTTTACCGGCTGCTTAAACGTATTGCAAGGGGAATTGCCTCCATGGCTAGTACACCTGGGATATTGATTTTCTAGAGGGCCTGTGGACCGAAACAGAATACTCGCTAGGAAGTAGACAGCTTGAGAAGAGTGGGTATACATGCCAAAAGAAAATAAAACTGGCAGGGATGCAAGATTTAAATTGTGTTTAGAGATAATATGACAAACAACAATCCGAGGAGTCCCTATGATAAAAACACACGCACACATGCATATTTGACAGCCCATTATTAGGCTGAGAGACAGACAAAGTGAGAGACATTCTTCTGTGTTCTGTATTCACAGAGAGACATCTCCTAAAGGAATAAAGGAGTAGAGAGTGTAAAAGGGTATGAATCATCTAATGTTCTTCAAGTACCAGTTCTACTGAATGGCAAATATGGCTCAAATGCTGATGATAAAACAATAAAGGTATGGTACTATATATGTATATGTATATGTATATGCATATGCATATGCATATGCATATGCATATGCATATGCATATGCATATGCATATGCATATGCATACTATTATGCAGGGTAACACAACCAAGGAAATGGAATGGATTCTTGGGTTCCAGTCCTGCCTCCACAGTTGTGCATTTTCTATTATCCTGAAGGTCACGAATGAATGCCTGGTTCCTCTTGGACTCAGTCCAGCCAAGCACTTTGGACTGCCACTGATTTCACTGGAGAAAGCATGCATGCCCATATGCTTGGCCATGTGGGTATTTGTTTTCATTGGCCTCCACGGGCAGTTTAAGATCCTACTCTTCGTTTTCAGCCCACAGAAGAGTAACTTTTGTTTTTTCCCATTACTTGCAGCTGCCTGAAAAAGTGGTTTCAATAACACTCAAGCTGTGAGGAGCCCTGAATGCCAGGCAGAGCTTGGGAAATTTGCTTGTTTGGACTACTGTACAAGGAGCCCTCATGGATCGATGATTAAACTGCTGTTCGCAGCCAAAAGTCATAGGGATTTCTATCCTGATAGGCATGAAGGTTGACGCAGCCTCCCACCCTTCTGATGTCAGTAAAATAACTACCCAGAATGTTGGGGCCAAAATGCTAATTACCTTGTGAACTTCCCAGAGCAGGGGTTCTCAATCTACAGCCCACAGGCCGGATCTGGCCCATGGTACAAAATAATCCAGCCCCTGACCTTGCTTCAGCCACCCCTGCTGCCCCACCCCCACCACAGGAATCAGCCGCAAACTCATTTACAGTCATCATAAATGCATTTACGATGGCCATAAATGCATTTACGACGACCATAAATGAGTCAGCGGCTGTTGTAAATGTGTTTACTACACTTGTGGACACATTTTACAGCAGCATTTACTGTGGGGGAAACCACCAGTCTGGCCCACTCAGCTGTCTGAGGGGGCATGGTCTGGCCCACGGCTGAAAAAGATTGAGAACCCCTGTCACAGAGCATACACAAGTGCTATGGGGCAGTATATACGTGTAATTACTAATTGTTGTTGCTGCTGTAGGGAGTTACTAAACAATTCCTCAAAGACAGGATTTGAGCAGGGGCGTAGCTACCGCCGTATCTGCCGTATCAATTATACGGGGGCCCTGGGCCACGGGGGGCCCCAACGTGCATAAGCAAAAATTAATTAAAAACTTCCCAAATTTTTTTTATTTCACAAGGGCCCCCAAACAAATTTTTATACGGGGCCCCGCCAAGGCACACTACGCTTCTGGATTTGAGGTATTGTAGCCCAAGCAAATAAATTTGCCAAGCTAGGCTGAAACTATTAAAATGATATTTGAATCATTTTCTGAGGTCATACATCTTGGCACAATATTTTGTTTGTTGTTTGCATCATGAATGAAATGAGAAGAAACAAAGAAGAAATGTCAGTTTTTACTGGCCTTGTGTTGAGTTCTCCAATGTTGCAGTGCTTCAGAGGAGAAGCAGCAAAGATATTGTGGGATATTAAGAACTAGTAGCTTGCTTTAAACATGATTGTAGACTCCAGCTCACCTGCATTTCGTGAATATGCAGAACCCAGAAGCCCCTACAAACCTTGTTAAGCCTAATCATCATACTGTACAAGACTCTTTACTGCTCCTGCCCCCAGAAACAGTCTAATTTAGCTAACAATACCCAGTATGATGTGGTGAATAGAGCAATGGCCTGGGATTCAGGAGTCCTAGGTTCAAATACCTTGGGGGAATGGGACTGGTAAATCCATTCCTTCCTTCCTTCCTGTTCATCTTGTATAGTTTCCCACTCTGGGCAGTGTACAACAACATAGGAACAACTAAACATTGAAAGCTCTATTAGGGTCACTATAATCTGGTTATGACTTGATGACACATAACATAAAATACAACTAACACATTAGACATTGTTTCTCTGAAATAATTCATACCCATTTAGGTGTTTAGAGAAAGCCAGAGGTGACAAACACAAAGAGATGGGAGGACTGGTTGCTGGAGAGATGCAGTGATGCTGTTTATTCATGTATTAGTTACAATTTATACTCTACATTTTCTCGAGGCAGCTCATGTCAGGTCTGTTCCTGGCTGTTTTCTTCTGCACTTTCCTCCCTACAACAACTCTCTGATATAGCTCATGCCAAGTAATTGTACGAAGCTTGCCTAGTAAGGGCTATCTGAGACTAGAACCCAGAGGTCTCAATTCCCATTCTAGCATTTTAACCCAGATGAAGTTTCAACAGGGAGAATTTTTCTCCTGGTACATTTTCCAAGACCTTCTACTCAGTGACATAGCTTATACATATTTTAAAATGGAAACCTTAGAATTAAAAGGGTGAGTTGCATCCACTTACAAAGAGCCTTTGTTACTGGGTCAGACTAACACTACATGTAATTTACTGTCTTTTCTCCCTCTTCAAAATGCCTAACCACAGGGTTTCTTAACCTTGGTCTTCCAAGTGTTCTTGAACTTCAATTACTAGAAGCCCAAGTCAGCACACCTGCTGATCAGGGCTTCTGGGAATTGAAGTCCAAGAACATCTGGGGTCCCAAGGTTACCCAACCTTCAAGAAGGACATGTTTCAAACAATCTCCTCTGTTTTTTTTATCCTAGCAGCTAGTATTCAGTAATTTACTGATGGTGATCTGAACCTGTACACATAAACCTATGTATACTAACCTGCCTCTGAAACTTGGGCTATGTAAGCTATACAGTAATACCTCATATAACATTAGTATCGAATAACACGAAAATCGCATAACATCAAGGAATCTGGGGGGAAGAATTGCATCAGATAACATTAAGATCCTATGGGATGCTTCAGATAACAACCGCGAAAGCCTGTGTGGTTACAATGTATCTCTATGGATCCCATAGAGGATCAGATAACACTAAAAATCATATAACACGAAGACTTGTGGAACCAGGTTTTAGTGTTATATGAGGTTTTACTGTACTTTTCAAAGCACTGAATATTTTATTCACAATTAAGGCAATTTTTGCTCATGTATAATTTAGAGAGACTCCCATTGTAGTGGGAAGGTGAAAATAAATGAACTATCAAGGCTGTCATCATGGTTTGGCCTCTGGAACTGATGCCATCACCTGTGGTTTGTTCTCTGGAACTGATGCCAATCTCAGGGTGCAGCCAGCCAGGAAGAGTGGCAGAAAAGAGAGCTCCAAGGGGATGTGCAGTGAAGCCAAACCTTTTAATGAAAACATGCTTTACTTTCTAATCTCCCCCTGAAACATCCTGAATAAAAACATAAACATTTATTCAACTAAAAAAATGCAGTGAGGTAAACTGAGTTTAATTTTGATGAGTGTCACATTGTTGGGGAGATTTGAAAAGATTTGCTGCTGTTGTTGTTCTGTCGCATAGTTTAGTCCGACCCTTTGCGACCCTATGGACCATTGCAAGCCAGGCACCCCTGTCCTCCACCATCCTCCTCAACCCTCCCAGTTTTGTGCTCATTGCATCAATAATACCATTTAGCCATCTCATTCTCTGCCACGCCCTTCAACTTCTGTCCTTGACCTTTCCCAGCATCAAGGCTTTCTCAAATGAATCCTCTCTTCTCATTTGATGTCCAAAGTAGTTTAGTTTCATCTTTACTATTTGACCTTCTAAGGAACAGTCAGGGTTGATTTCTTTCAAAATTGACTTATTTGTTCTCCTTGCTGTCCAGGATACTCTCAAAATTATCCTCCAACACCACATTTCAAAAGCATTTATTCTTCTGCGCTCAGCTTTCCTTATGGTCCAGCTCTTACAACCATGCATTACTACTGGGAATACCATTGCTTTGACTTATGTGAACTTTTGTTTGCAAGGTGATGTCTCTAATTTTCACTATGTTCCCCAGGTTTCTCATAGCTTGTCTCCCAAGAATCAGTCACCTTTTTATTTCATGGCTGCAATCACCATCTGCAGTGATCTTCGATCCTAAGAATGTAAAGTCTGTTGCCATTATCTTGGCATTATCTTAGCTGAACTTTTCCTAATTTTTCATAAAACTTTAGGGTGTGATCCACACAGAGAGGCTCCCATATATGCCAATTGAAATGAATGGGCAATGTGTTGACCCACTGTAAGGTTGTCATGCAGCTTATATTAGGAGTTGCATAAAAACATTTCTGGGTGGATTACACTTGAAAAAGATGATGTTTCCTATCAAGGATATTTTTTCCATAGCAGCTCCCAGCCCTGTTTGAGGCAAGATGAGATGCTAATATCTCAGCAAGAACATGGTCAAACATTTCCCCTCCCCCAAAAAAACCTATAAACCAGGAGTTCTCAACCTTTTAAAGCTGGAGTGTGGGTCACGCTCCGTAAGATAGTTTCGGGGCCCATATGGCCATCTTGTCCTTCCTTCACCACATGGCACTTCCTAGTGTGGTGGAGGTAGTGGTGGGCCACATGAAATGGCACTGCAGACCAAATCTGGCCCATGGGCCACAGGTTGAGAATCCCTGCCATAAGCCTTCAAAGTTCCCATTTTTGCACACTCAACCCCCAAATTAAGGTTTTGATCACCAATTATCAAAGACAAGGAAGCAAACTTGCACATAGTAGAACCGAGAAACCTCATGTTAGGTTTTTTAAAATCCCCAAACAAAATCTATCTTCTTCAGGGAGTTCTGTTTATATTCTCAGGTTCACTGTGATATCTACTTTGACCATCTGACATACTGCTTGGAACTGAAAAATCTGGAAATGTTAGATATAGCCTGTGGGTTGCATGTGGTCCTCAGGTACCACCACCACCACCACCACCACCACTATCATCATCATCATCATCAAGCTTGATTACAACACTCAAGAACTTACTGTGGGCGAATTTTGTTTTGTTTTGTTAAGATGATTGATATGGCAATCCCAGGTGACAATTTGATGGAAGAAAAAGAGATTGAAAAGATCATGAGATATCAGAATTTGAAAACTGAAGTACAACATCTCTGGGAGAAAAGATCAATAGTGATACCAATGGTGATAGGCACAAGACCTTGCAGAGCTCCTTCAAAGCATTATAAGGACCAGTTGAAACAAACAATGAAGTTGTCAGGTATAAACCTACAAACTTGGGAGACAGCGGCTGAATATCTCCTACTTTGGCACCAAACCATCTCCGCTGCTACTGATCACTTTGAAGGGGAACACCACAGGCATGAAGAGACCAAGAGACAAACATGGAACCTTCATCAAACTAAACCACGCCCCCCCCCCCCTCCAGCATCATTCAGTGTACTGTGTGGGGTTGCATGTTCCATGCCAGGATCGGTTTATGGAGTCACCAGAGACACATCCTTCAACTGAGAAAGAATGTATGCTTGGATATGAGTAGCAGCTAACGAGGGATAGGAGTACAGGAAGCAATCCCAAAAGGGTTGGGAAAAAAATCTCAGTGCAACTGGCAATGATAAGATCACAATAGAGCAGTTGCAGAGTGTTGGGGTACTAGCTACATTATCAGGCGATGCCTCACTGACTCTTTGGTCCAGGGCTAAGATCTGAGCATAGAGATTCCAAAACTCTGGCCCAAACATATGGTGGACCACATACACCTTTAATGATTATAATGATAATGATTTATATAACACCATCAATGTCCATGGCCATGTATAGAAAAGTCCTGCCCTCCCAGCAACCAGTTGTTGTTGTTCAATCACACAATCAATTCTGACCCTTGCAACCCCATGGACCACCACACACCAGGCACCCCTATCCTCTACCATTCTCCTCAACCCATCCAGCTTTGTTCCCATTGCATCAACAATACCATCTAGCCATCTCATTCTCTGCCGCCCCCTTCTTCTTTTGCCCACAACCTTTCCCACCATCAAGGCTTTCTCAAGTGAATCCTCTCTTTTCATTTGATGTCCTAATTACTTTAACTTCATTTTCAGCATTTGACCTTCCAAGGAGCAGTCAGGGTTGATTTCTTTTAAGATCAACCCATTTTTTCTCTTTGCTGTCCAGGGTACAATTTTCTAAAGTTCATGAGAGGAAAAGTTGGCTTAGAAAATTAGCTTGTATTCACAAGAAAGCATGGAATTTTGTTATGTTTGAGAGGCAGCAATCAACAGCAAAATGTTGAGTTTAATCTGTAGTTAATTTACTGGAGTCACTGTTCTTATGGATGGAAAGAATGGGGACAATCCACAGAGAGCTACAGGGGTGAGTCTATTGGAGGAATTTTGAATGTTGGTTAATTCCTTTAGTTTAGCAGAGCATAAATTACAAAAACCAGCTGCAGTACAAGAAAAAGCATGAAGAATAGAGAAAAAGCCCAGCTACCCCCCAACCTACTCACTAGAATGTTAGAAAGGCAAAATATATTCTAGAAGCATCTGGAATAGAAAACAAGTATATTTATTTATGATGTTCAGTTACAATCCAAGGAATAAAAGAATAAAGAAAGGTTGCAGTCTCTCAATCAGGTGGGAGAGATAAGCTTCTGTGCAGCCACATGGTCAGAATGTATCAGCAAGACCAGGGGTGCCCAAACTTTTTGGGCCATGGGCCGGTCACGTGGTTCAGTGGTCTGGTCACTATGGCCCATACGGGTGTGTTTTTCTTCAGCTTCCGGGAACAATGAGGGGTTCGTGAATCAGATGAATTGGCGTTGGGGGCCAGATGTGGCCCCCAGGCTGTAGTGTGGGCACCCCTGAGCAAGACTAACAAAACAAATGCAAAAATCAAAGAAAACAAACAGAAAGAGAAGTGGGGTGGTCTGGTTACAAAAGAACTTTGGTAATAGGTTAATGGGAAGGAAGAATCCCGCTGAGTCCTAAACGCATCCAGCCCACTGATACCCCATGATAATCACACAAAAGATTGTTTTATCCCAACAGATTGTCCTCCAACTTCCAAAGCCATAGAAAAACTACACCTAAGATTCTAGTGGTGCAGTGGTTAAACTGCTGTCTGCAACCAAAAGGTTGTGAGTTCCATCATGACCAGAGCTCAAAGTTGACTCAGCCTTCCATTCTTCCTAGGTTGGTAACATGAGTACCCAGCAAGTTGGAAGCAAAATGCTAATTAACTTGTGAGCTGCCCAGTGCTGTCGGCATCTACAGACTTTTCAATGGTAATGTGGCAGGCATGATCAGACACCAGGGTGCATGGAACACAGTCACCTTTCCCACCGAAGTGGTACCTATTTATCTACTTGCAATTTCTTGCTTTTGAACTGCTAGTTTGGCAGGAGCTAGGACAGCGAGTGGAACGCATTCCATTATGTAGCAGTCAGATCTTGACCTGATGACCTGCAACTGTCATATAGGTGGATCTTTACTAAAATTAGCTGTGTTGGGAAATGTAAGCATGTCCAGACAAAAAGAAAAAACATTGTGTCACCTGAAAGGTTAACAGTCATATTTCAACATGAACTTTTGTGGATGGATCTACTTCTTTGGACATAGTAGAATGAAGCAAAACCATAGTTTATATAGTGAATATATAATGGAAATGGTTAGCAAGGTGAAAATAGAGTCAATGGTGCAAGCACTTATCAGTCAGAATGCTATTTGCATACCCATCCTGGTTTCAGTGGATAACCACTCTCATGCTTGCAATGAAATGTGAAACAGAGGAACTTCAATCCAGAGATAGATTTGGATGATCTGTTACACAGTACAATTAAGCAGTAGTTGATCAATTTCCACAGTCAGTGTTTGGTTATAATGATTATAGGAAGAATTGTTTATTAATATATATGTATACTGTATAATGAGTTAAGAATCCCATGCTCTGAAACAGGTTTTTGTGTGTCATCATTTTTGATTCCAGGTTTATATCCATAACTTTTCTCGGCTACAGATTGTCCTGTTTGTCCTATGTAGGCTACACACACACACATTGTTGGCAAAGGATGGCATAGATCACATTAACCCAGAGACTGGCTACCTGCATTACTCATTCATCTCAAACAGGGAAGCTCTAGGTGCTGACACTGAGAATGGTGAGGAAGACCTTGACAAGGAAAGGAACCTCTTTGGTGGTGGCACCCACACTGTGGAATACGTTACCAATGGAGCTGTGTCAGGCCCCATCCCTGGGAATATTTAAAATACTGTACAGTTAAAGACCTTGCTATTTAAATAGGTTTCCCAAAACATCCTCACTAATGGCAACTAGTAATTATATATTTTTTTCTTTATAGTTTCTTGAATTTAAATTGGATTAGCCCCCCCCCCCCCGTTGCCATTAGAGGGTGAGTTAGTGTCATATTGCATTTATTTTGTATTGTTTTTATACTGTTGTAAATTGTCCAGAATGGGGAAACCACCCAGATGGGCAGTATATAAATACAACCAATCAATCAACAGAAGACATGCCCCTGATGGGTTGATATTGTTGAGGCCTGAAATTTTGTTTCCAGAGTAGATGTGGCAACACACAACAGATTATATAACCCTGACAACCTTACTTTTCATTAGTGATATATTATGTAAGTAGAGTATTTGTTTAGCATTGTTTGATTGTGACAGTAACAATTAATGTAGCTTACATTTTCATTTGGGTTTTTAAATTTTACTGACTTCAGACTGTAGAAAGCTGCCTTATACCATCAAGTGAAATATTGTCTACTCTACCAGCAAACAGTTCTTCAGAGCTCCATGAAGGATTTCAACCTTAGTCTTGGAGATGCCTAATATTGTCTTGCAGTCTTCCATCCAAATAATGTATAGTCCCAACCCTACTCAGTTTATAAAATCAGACAAGACCTTTTGTGTTTTTGGGGCCAACTACCATCTTAGACTCTTTGCTAAAAGTGGGTTAAAAAAACATAAAATGCTTAAGGAACCTAAATCTTTAATATGTTCAAGTATACAATCTAAATGCTGAGTCTTTTCAGTTGTGGTGGATGATGAAATATTAACATACCTCTCTTCATGGTAGCTTGTGTCAGTCATAATCTGTTTTTAACACAAGCATAAATACCTGTTGTCTTTCATTCTTTATTTTCTCTGACTTCTTTGTAAAATGCTGTTAGTGAATATATCAAACATTTGAACACTGGAAATTTGAAGCTCAGGAATCTTGCTTTTTTTTAGAATTAATAATTAACAAAATGTGATATGCAATTAGGAGATACTATACACATATAAAATCAAACTGCATTACACAGCAGCTAGAGAAAGTGGAGAGGTTTACTTACTTGGGCAATATGATCACTCAAAATGGAGATGCAGAGGTGGACATCAAATGCCGTCTTGGAAAAGGACCAGTAGTCTTCTGGAGAATGAATAAGATCTGGTCCTCACCATCTACATCGCTGAAAATTAAACTCCATTTGTTTGCCTCCTTAGTGATCCCAATAGCCACCTATGACTGTGAGACTTGGAAGGCATCAGGAAGTATCAACAAGACTTGATGTCTTTCAGCAGAGGTGCCTCCACTGAATTTTGAAGATCCACTATTTTGACTACATTACCAGTGAGGAGGTGCTTCAAAGGAGTGGTTCATGCAAATTACATAACTTCGTTGCATGAAGAAGACTCCAAATGGCAGGCCATATTCTTTGTATGGAGAAAAACAGGATCTGCTGCAGCCACCCAAGGCCCCATCCTTCCCCTGGCCAGGAAGGGATAAAAGAACTTTTGGGTCTCGGCTGGCCGAAGATTGCCACCGCTGCTGCAGCCACCTGAGGCTGCATCCTTCCCCTGGCTGGGAAGGGGTAAAAGACCTGTTGGGCCTCGTGGCTGGCCGAAGACTGGCTGGGAAAGAGACAGAGAGCCACCCTATTGTTTGGTATTTTTGTTCTTATGTATTGTATTATGATGTTGTTGGACAGAGTGGTTCGGGCTGAGTTCCTAATGTATTTCTGAGTTTTGCTTTTGAAATGTTTTGGTAATTACTTTATAATTGTAATTGTGATAGTGTAATTGTGATATTTTGCAACTGTGATATTGTAATTGTATTTATTGTAACTGTGATATTTTACTTTTTTGTTAGCCGCCCAGAGTCGCATTGCAAGTGGGGTGGCATACAAGTTGAATAATTGAATTGAATTAAATTGAATTGAATCCATAAGGGGGCAATAAGTTGGACACCTCTTAGTGGCAAATGACAATGAGAAGGATACCCTCGAAACACCTGGGGAAGAACTTTAAAGACCCTGGAAATGACATGGGAAGATGCAAAAGTACTTGCCCAAGACTCAAACCATTAGAGATCCCTTGCTGTCACATATGCTACATAGCAAGTCTAAGTCTACGTAGTAACAGCCAACATGAAGAACATATGGGGCATGTGGCACAGAATCTTCCATAGTACATATTAAGGATCATACAGTCCACAGACACAGAGCATTTCTGTAGAACTGTAAGGAACCACCCTGATAAATGTAAATATATTTGTGCATCCCTAAGAATGACAGTGTTCCACTGGCTGATCCTTCCACTCCAGTTGCATGAATGTATGATGACTCCTTGTACAAAGTTAAGAATAATGCATTATAAAATGGGCTTTTGTCATTCATGAGACAATTGCTCCATGTAAATTATTGATTGCAATGTAAAATTAAATGTACTGCAGTTTGTTCAGCAAAATAGATAAATCTTACATAATTTGTATGGACAGTAAAGCATTTTAGTTTAAATATGAGCCTAGAGATTGTACTTTTAAAAGCATCACTTCACTTCTCCACATATATATTGGGGAAAATATTCTGTAATTTCTAGTTTGACAGATAATTATTTTAGCAGATAAACATTTTTACAGTCTCCAGCTATATGGACAGCAAAGAATGGGATGAATCTTAAATCCAGAAGTTTAATGCCTTGGTCCTAAATATATTTATTTCTCTAAAACATGGTAGGATCTTCTGATGCTTCATGGAAGACAAACGATCTGACTATCCCCTTTACCATATGAGAACTGGAAGAGGCAATAGGCAGGTGTAAGAATGGTAAAGCAGCTGACATGGATAAGATTTGGGGTGAGCAGATCAAACATTTTGTACCAAGAACAAAAAAATTGTTACTTAGCTTATATAATAACTGCTTGAATGTAGTCCAGATACCAAAGATATGGAGGAAGCCTCAGGTGATAGCTAAACTTAAACCAGGCAAGCGACCAGAAGACCCATAGGCCCATATCTCTTCTTAGCCATCTGTATAAGATATATGAATGTTTAATTCTGAACCAACTGTCTGCAGTAGTAGAACCTCTGCTTATACCACAGCAAGCTGGTTTCAGACCTGGCAAAGATTGTACAGCACATATTCTTAACCTAACACAGCATATAGAAAATGGTTTTGGATTGAAGGAAATCACAGGTGCAGTGTTTATAGATCTCACTGCAGTTTATTTATTTATTTTAAATTTGTTTATCGCCCTCCTCCCTGAAGAGACCCAGGGCGATTCACATCAACATATCGACAACAATTTAAAACCAGTTCAAAATTTAAAAGTTTTAAAAGTTTTAAAAGAAGCTTAAAAACATAACATTAAAAACTAGGCATTGTAGCTAGGAGGCACTGGGGGTCAAACCATCCAGCCAGCTGGGGAAATTGATCCACCCATTCCCCAGACCTGACCTGCCAGCCACATTTTCACTCCTTTCCTGAAGGATAGCAGCTCCATCTACAGGCATAGTTCTATTGGGAGGAGGTTCCATAGGGCTGGAGCGGACACAGAGAAGGCCTCTCTGGCTGATGGCACAACCAGAGAGCCTCTCCGGTCCGCTCTGGTGGGACAGACAGATGTCCTTGGGATGATGGGTTCTCTTAAGTATCCTGGTCCACTACCATGTAGGGCTTTAAAGGTAATAACCAGTACCTTGAATTGCACCCGGAGGCAAACTGGAAGCCAGTGCAGCTCCCTCAGCAGCGATGAGGCACGGGCATAACAGTCAACCATGCAACCCTGGTGAAGAAAGTCTCCCACATCACAAAGGATTTTAAATTCACAATCATCATTGGCTGTTTATTGGAAAACCATAGATTTTTTGTTGATCTCCAAGGCCAATGCAGCCAATGGAGAAATCAAAGAAATGGCCTCCCACAGGCCAGTGTGCTAGCCCCCCCACGGTTTAACATACAGTCAAACCTCGCATAAAGAGCACCTCGCTTACAGAGTAACTCGCTTAAAGAGCAGAATTTTCTCTGAATATTCGCTTCGCTTAACAAATTAAAACAACCAAAAACTCACTTAACAAATAAATCGGGGTTCACAATCCCCCCCCCCCAATTGGTAATTTACAATGGTGTTTCGCTTAAAGAGCAAACTCGCTTAAAGAGCAATCCTGCGGAACGCATTATGCTCTTTAAGCGAGGTACAACTGTATATACCAGAGATTCTCAATCTGCAGCCCACGGCACCATTTCATGTAGCCCCCCCCCACTCCACCACACCAGGAAGTGCCATGTGGTGGAGGAAGGGTAAAATGGCCATCTGCCCCCCCCCCCAGGCTATCTGAGGGAGTGTGACTTTGCTCCCGGCTTTAAAAGGTTGAGAACTCCTGATATATGCTAATGATCAACCACTGCCAGAAGCCACTAGGAGTTTTCTTTATGCTGATGACCTAGCAATTGCTGCACAATGTGCAACCTTTGATGTTGTTGAGGAAAACCTGACTGAGACTTTGAATTTAATGGCTACATATGATAAGGATAACCAATTGAAGCCAAACTGCCAGAAACCTCAACTCCGTGCTTTTCATTTGAAAAACGGTGAGACATCAAGAAGCCTGCAGGTGACTTGGAATGACACCAGGCTCGAACATTGCCTCACCCCCAAATACTTGAGAGTTACCCTGGATCAAACTCTCACTTTCAAGACCCACTGCCTTAATAACACACATTAAGAACCTCTGCACTAGCTTTATGTTACTCTGTAGGAGAGTATGCTAGTCCAGTGAGGTACAGATCAAAACATGCAAAACAGGTGGATGTGACCTTAAATGAAATAGTGAGACTGGTCACAGGATGTTTAAAATCAACCCCAATAGAAAAAGTGCATTACTTAGCTGGCATCCCTCCATCAAAATTCAGTTGAGAAAGTGCTGCTCAGAAAGAGTGGGTCAAAGCAAGTGCCTCAGAAACACACCTGCTATTTGATCACCAACCACTAAAGCAGAGACTGAAATCAAGGCACAGTTTCCTCACAACTTCTGCCCCTCTGAACAACCAGCCCCCACAGGCTGCCTTATAACTATAGAAGGAGAACAAGGAACTACCAGATAACTGGGCAGAACCATATGACTCCCTACCGCATAGCCAAGAACAACCATGGCCTGTGTGGAAAGCTTTAAATCAGGGATGGCCAAACTTTTTGGACCACAAGCCGATTACATGGTTCAGGGGGTTGGTCACTATGGCCCAGGGGCTGGATCCGGCCCCTGGTGCCAATTCATCAAGCCCCCGAAGCCCTTATCACTCCTGGAAGCGGAAGTAAAATGTGGCCCATATGGGCGCATTTTACTTCCACTTCCTGGAGTGATGAGGGCTTTATGGGCTGGATGAATTGGTGTCAGGGGCCAGATCTGGCCCCCGGGCTATAGTTTGGGGATCCCTGCTTTAAACAGACTGCATGTAGAGGTAGGAAGATCAAGGGCTAATCTGAGAAAGTGGATTTTCCCTGTAGATGATAGCCTGTGTGAGTGTGGAGAAGTACAAACTATCTCCCATATGATACAATGCACCTGACAAGACCATAGCCAGAGGGGGGCCAGGGTGGGCAAAAACCCTCCTGAGTTAATAGCTCACCCCTCCTTGTGGGATGCCAATGTTATATATGTGTTCGTGACATTGTTGCCCCTCCTGAATTTTTTTTGCCTCTCCTGAAAATCCCCCCCAAAATCTAGAATCCTGGCTACAGCCCTGGTACCCAATGGCCCTCAACATCCACTGAGGAGGACCTTATGTTGGCAAGAGAATATGCTGTTGATGTGGCCCGATATTGGGCAGATGTCATCTAGCCCTTTTTAATTCTATTTTGTTTTAGATGTGTTAATTTTAGCTTTGTATGTCATTATATGCTGGTGGTGCATCTGACAAGAACAAAGAAATTGTGGTATCTTAACTGCACTTCCTTCTAAGGAAGAAAGCAACTATTTATCCTGCAGTTTGCATTAAACAGGGCACAAATGAAATCAAACTAAAACTCAGACACTACACAACATGAAGCTCAATGCATGAGGAACTTTTTTCATTCAGCCAGCAGAAGTGGTTTAAATAGGTTCTGATTGCTTTTGTTTACTTTCTGCCCAATGTGATAGCTTGATCTGATGAGAGATGCACTCATAGGGGTGTCAGTTATCCCCAAACAAGTGCCCTTTGTCTCCAAACTAGTTCTTTTTTTAAAGAAAAATTCATTTCACTGCTGAAACGACGTTTCACTACAGTACTTAGAAGAACAATAAATAAAAAGAAAGATGGAAATTTCCAATTAGCAGCTTGTTCGCACCTTAAGACAGTTTGTGCTATTAGTCATCCATCAAAATCAAGCTCTGCCTCTGCCCTGCTGACTTCTTCAAATTGTCAACTGGATGGCTATGGTGATTTCACCTGGGGAAACCCAATTTCCATTATTATAACTCATTCAAACCTAACGTATTTCCCCACTCTACATTGCTGCCTTCTGACCCCACTGAGATTTGAGACATTTAGTCCTTTTAGTTTCAGTGGATTCCTCTCCTCCCAACTGAATCAGCAGTACATAAATGCTTAAAAGAGTTCAATTCTGTTCCCAGACTTTACCTGGAATAGGTAAAGGTCACCCTTGCCAGTCACATCTGACTCTAGGGTTCAGTGCTCCTCTCTGTTTACAGCCAAAGAGTCAGCACTGTCTGCATCTGCAGACATTTCCAAAGACATTTGGCAGGCATGCCTAGACACCAGAGTGCACGGAATGCTGTTTACCTTCCCACCAAAGTGGTCCCTACTGATCTACTTGCAATTTCTTGCTTTCAAACTCCTAGGTTGGCAGGACCTGGGACAGAGATGGGAGCTCACTCCATCGTGCAGTACTTGGGTATCAAACTTCGACCTTCCAGTCTTCAAGTTCAGTATCTTAACCGCTTGAGCCACTGCAGTCCCACTACCTGGAATAAACCCCAGTCAATAAACCCCAGTGGATAGATATAAGATAATGGTATAGGTTTGGTTGGATTGCACTCTGCAATAATGAAGACATGCCACCCATTCCCACTCATGTCAACTGTTCCCAGAAAAACTAAGAACTTAGAAAACTATCTCTTGATTTCAGTGGGATACTCCAAACTTAAGCTATGCAAGGTGTCCATGCAAATTATGCAAGAGTCACCCTTCTTTACTGAACAAATTGCAGTGCATTTAGTTTTACATTGTAAACAATAATTTATGTTCAAATTTGTTTGTTTTGGTAAATAAAGATTAAAAACCCAACTTTTTTGAACTATATAAACTTAAAGCAATCACAGTTAATACACTGCCCCATAGTGCTTAGTGCACTCTCTGGGCAGTTCACAAGTTAATTAGCATTTTACCCCCAACATACTGGGATTTCCTAAACTTCAAAGACTGCCTCTGTCACCTCTCATCAACATTAGTGTGCTTTTTGCTCTAATTACAGTCTATCTATCACTTCTATTTCTCCTCTAAGGAAGCTTGACTTCTAGGGCTAACACAAAGTGTGCTTTCTGAAATTTCATCAGAACAGTGGCAGAGCTGCAAAATTAATGACTTGGACCACAGCTTCTGGAATACCCTAGCCAGCAACCCCCTCACTTCAGTAGCTGAGCATTCTGGGAATTGTTGTCCCAGCTGTTTGACCTCCTTCATGTACCATATCAGTGAAAATCCTGCCACTATGTGTATATGCAGTGATTAATATTTGAAAAAACAAAAATCAAAGCAGTCAAAACGATGCATTTAGCATGACTGGTAGTTTTACCCAGATATATGCTTCTATTTAAGCAGGACAAGATAGAATTTACTAAATATTCACATACTTTATTTCACACTAGCAGAAGCAAGAAAGCCAACATTCAGCATTTCCTTCTCCTGGTCATGGGTTTTGATGTATAGAGCTGGCCTTCATGTTTGCTTTCAGAGTTAATAGGTGTCCCTTTGCTAGGATAGGCAACTGTATAATATATTTTATGCAAATCCACCCATGTTCAAGGGCAAAATGTTGGATTTTGTGGGTAAACAGGGCCTTCCAGAGAGCATCTGGTATGAAGCAAGGTCAGCTACATTCACTTTGGTTCATAGACCAGCTTCACTTACTCTTATTAGTTGATCCATTATAGGTTGGGGATAAAACTCTGATGCTTTGCTGTTACAAAGCACTTTAAGCTTGTCCT
Source organism: Furcifer pardalis (assembly GCA_030440675.1). NCBI lineage: Eukaryota > Metazoa > Chordata > Lepidosauria > Squamata > Chamaeleonidae > Furcifer > Furcifer pardalis. The sequence continues at coordinate 112,759,633 of CP126890.1, read as the reverse complement.
GGAACCAGAGTGTCTAAGGAAAAAAAGGATATTTTGCATGGAATCCAATAACAAGAGTGGAATTTCAATGGGTTAATTATTCATACTCAGCTGGGGTTCTTAGACTGTCTTCCTGTTCTGCACATATATTATGAATGGCTTCTTCTATACATAGAAAGGCCTCAAAGGCCACTGCTTCAATTACCTGTCATAAATTAGCTGCCTGCTGTCTTTGAAAGGGATTACCCAGCCCAGTGTATGTGAAGGAAGCACATGGGAAATGTGAAGCAACAGGTTTCCAGCACAGACACATCTTTAAACATTGGGCTTAGATCATAAATGGATCTGTCATGTGTAACTTCCCTGTAGAACAAGAATGGCTTTTAGGCCATTAGGATTTCTTCTTTCACAGCAAGGTCAGAGGTGAAACTGCCAAAGTGAAGCTACCTTTTGGTGAATTCATTCCTTAGTTACTTTCACCTGACCTAGCCATTAGGATTAAAAGCCTAAAATATTTGCCTCCATTAATAAAGCCACAGGTTTGAGACCGGAGTTAGGGCTGCCAACTCTCCCGCATTCTACGCGGCAATCTCATTTAGGGAGGGGGAATTTCGATTTACCCTTGTTTTGAAAATGGTACCGGACCTCCCCCGTTGCGTCACGGAAGCACCGGTTTCCACTCCGACCGGCAGGCAGTTAAAGAGAAACGGAGCCGAAAAGGCTCCAATAAACTGCGCATGCGCAGAAACCCAATCTGGCGCCAAACTGGGTTTCTGCGCAGGCGCAGTTTATTGGAGCCTTTTCGGCTCCGTTTCTCTTTAACTGCCTGCCGGTCGGAGTGGAAACCGGTGCTTCCGTGACGCAACGGGGGAGGTCCGGTACCATTTTTGAAACAAGGGTAAGTCGAAATTCCCCCTCCCTAAATGAGATTGCCGCGCAGAATGCGGGACGGTTGGCCGCCGTGGGAGTGCTGTCCCAGCTCCTGCCAACCTAGCAGTTCAAAAGCAAACAAACAAAAAAAAGCAAGTAGATAAATAGGTACCACTTCAGTGGGAAGGTAAACAGCGTTCCTTGCACTCCAGTGTCTAGTCATGGCTGCCATGAATCCATGGAAACATCTCCAGACACAGACAGTGCTGGCTCTTTGGCCATAAACAGAGATGACCACTGAACCCTAGAGGTGGACACAACTGGCTTTTGAGCAAGGGTGACCTTTGCCTTTAAAATCATGAAGCATTGTTTTATCTTTTAGAAACTTAGGGGGTTCATTGGCACTGAAACAGGGCCTCACAAATACCTGAATGAACATATGTGCAATGCTAGCAGAATACAAAATGTGAGTATAGCGTAATGCATGAGGACTTGACAGCGTGTCAATAAATCTGAATGGAATCTGGGAAGAGCTCTTTTTCCCATGGCTTTACGCTGTCACATATTGGAGTTCACTGGGAACACTGGGAAACCCCATCACAAGAGATACAACACTGCACCTCTCAGACTGTTCTGTGCCAAACCATTGCTTCATGTGTTGTTCATTCATTCATTTTTGTGTCAGAGATTACTCTGAATTGAAAGGATTTTCCTGGAGAAATTCCGCTCAGGGGACGCCCAAATGAGACTCCTTTCATGTCCCCAAGTGCAGCTATCAGGTATCGAAACCCGGTCTTCCCCTCTCCAGCATTATGTCTTAACCATTAAGGTGTTGTTAAAACGCATGAAGTTATCACTGCTAAGCACTAGTTAAAACTACAGCAATAGGAGCTGGAGTGCAAAGGAAGCTTTCATCTGTTCATAGCCCAAACCGTGTGGAAGCATGACAAGTCCTTAGAGGTCATTTGAGCAAATGGTGCTGCATTGGCCTGAAGGCTAAGTATCTCTGTAAAGTAGACAGACAGGAATTCCTGCCCTCTCCAGAGCTGCATGTCCTGCAGGCTCTACTGCTGCCTGTTTGCACATCAAACCTTATGTTCACAGAAGGGAAACCAACCAGAGTCCCTTTCAGCACTATTTGTATTTGTCTGTGTGAGCATTAGGGCAGGAGGGAGGTTTGTTATGCCTTCCTATTACTACTCCCCTCATGTCAAAAAGCATAACTCAGAGACATGAATAAGTTGTTTTCTAGCTTTATTTATAGCTGTGATAATTCTATGAAAAGATATTGCTATGAAAGCTGCATAGCATCCACTTCTGGATTGTAGTAACTACAGAACAGCTTGTGCTCAACAAAAATAGTATTTCTTTCCCCCATATGAAAATAAAATATCGCATAAAGAGTGTCTCGCTTAGAGAGTAACTCGCTTAAAAAGCAGAATTTTCTCTGGATGGTCGCCTCGCTTAACAAATAAAACCAATAAAAAACTCGCTTAAGAAATACATCGGGTTTCACAAACCCCTCTGCTAGAAATCACAAATGGTCACTTACAATGGTGTTTCACTTAAAGAGCAAACTCACTTAAAGAGCAATCCTGTGGAACAAATGCTCTTTAAGCGAGATACCACTGTACTCATGAAGCCATGTGCCCAGGATGAAGGACATTTTAAAAAAGCGCATGAAAACATTATCTCCTCTAAGTATTGGGAAATTAATCACATAGTTTTCTATTTCAGGAAGAAAGGAATCTTATGCTTTGGACTTGATTTTTGGAGCAATCTTCCATCTTGTGCTAAGATGGAAAGACTTAGTACAAGATGAAGAACAGTGTGACAATCCTTAATATCACTTGTGTCTTAGAAATGTTGGGGGAGAAATACAATCTTGCATTCTTCTCCTTTAATACTAGGTGTAAAGGGAAACGTGCCCTGTACAAGCTAATAACTTAACTATTGTATTCTCCCCCACCCATGGGAATGATCTCTGTTAGATACTTCATGTTCTGTTCTCCAAAGGTAGATTTGTGGGGATATAACTCCATATGCAGTGGTGGGTTGTTCCAGGTTCGCACCGGTTCGCCTGAACTGGTGGCAACAATCCCGGGTGGTTCTCCGGGGGGTAGTAACCACCCGCCTCCCCCCAAAAATAAATCAAAATTGGAGCCAAAATGGCTCCTGGGAACAACGAATGCATCAAACCTCAATTTGATGCATGCACACTTCTATTTTTGAAAAGGAAGGGTGCAGGCAGCACCTGAAGAAGCAGCAACGGCCTTTCCTCGCCAGGCTGCGCCGCGCCACCAGGCTGCTGCGCTGTTGCGGTGGTTTGCCGCAGTGGTGGTTTGCCGCCATGCCGCCACCTCTGCTGCTCCCCAACGAGTTGACCCAGGGACAGGGTAAGTGACGGGTTTGTGTTTGTGGGTGGGGGGTGAATGGGTTGATTTGTGAGTGGGTGGGTGTTTGGGTGTGTGTATTTTTATGTAATTTTTGTTTTATTTTATTTATTTTATTTATTTACGGGTTTGTGTTGTGTATGGGTGGGTGGGTTGAGGGTGTGTGTGTGTTTATTTTTATTTTATTTTTTAAAATTATTTTTATTTTTAATTTTTTCTTTGGCCCCACCCACAACATCATGATGTCATGATGTTGGCTCCGCCCATGACATCATGATGTCATGACGTTGGCTCCGCCCACACTGTGATGACATCACGATGTGGTAGTGGAAAAATTGACAACCCACCACTGTCCATATGTATACAGTATATAGCAATGATGGCCAACCTTGGCACTCCAGGTGTTCTTGGAGATGCTTGCTGATCAGGGCTTCTGGGAATTGAAGTTCATGAACTTGGAGTGCCAAGGTTAGCCATCACTTGTATATAGCACTGTCTTATAACTAAAAGTTTTCTTTAATCAAGAAGCATCCATTGATCATTTCTCTATTTTCCATGGAAAAGAGGGAGATTGAGGAGATCTTTCCATGTTCCTCTTTGCACCAACAAAAGGAATAATGGTATTCCAAATAACTCAAACACATCTCTCCCCCCAATTGAAACTCTCATGAAAATATATTTAGAGTTAGTAGGTTACATATATTTTTGTTAGTGAAAACTAATGGCCCATTGACTTATGAAGCCCAAGAGAACTTGTTTTTCACCTGTGAGAGGTGTTAAGGAAATTTGAAATTTAGTTAATTGCCTTTTAGTGCAGAGGAAAGCATGGGAGAGATCTGCCCAGTCTCTGGATAAGGTATTACATGAATTATGCCTCTCAGTGAGGAACACCTCTCTAACTTTAACAGCCGCTCCAGAGCATGTACCCCATAGCCGAAGGAATGTCAACAGAGGAATTTAGAAGATTTTATTTTTCCAACTACAAGCTCATTTCTTAAGATGCATCAAATGATATCCTGCATGACAGCTTCTATGAATGGTTTTAGACATGCCTTTGAGTGAGACTAAAGAAACCTCTGTGCTGATTTACAGGCATGTGCAAATGACATCTACTGAACCATTTGAATCGCTGATCTGCTATAACAAATTACAAAGAAGATGGAGAGGGAGGAAAGTTGGGGGGAATTTGTTCTAAAAAAGGGAGTAATTATACACTAAGAAAATCTCGTCCCCCATCATTACCTCTGTGTTGATCTCATTTGCAGGATGCTGTCTATGGTTCCTGCCAGTGGTGCTAAGAATTTAATTCATCAGCTATAGTGCAGATGGTGTCATCCACAGGGACTTCAGTTCATTCCATAATTAGCACCAACATCTTCACTCAGCAGAGAATAGAGGGGAGGAGGAAAGAGAAAGGAGGATGTTGACTTCCCTCAAAATACTCTTTCTCTCTCTCTGCCTTTCTGTTGTTACATACAACACAGATTGCTGCCAGACTTTTCAAGCAAACTTAACTTAGGGGGAGGTCAGATAATACTACATATGTCTCGTTAAACAAAAGAAGTAAGAAAAATCTAGAGTTACAGCAGGGTAGGGGGAGCAAACCAGTAGGGTAGCAAGTGGAGGCAGCTGCTTCTGCTTCAATAATGTCTTCCCCATTCCTCAGTAGTCATGGCAGCCGCCGTGATGTAGCACTCTTTATTGTGGAGTGCACAGCTCAGTCTTAATTAAACAGAAAACTGTGGGAGGGAAGCTCACAGGACATGCCTTTGGTTTGTGAGAAGAGATGTAGCCTTCATTCCTTCTCTAAGCAACGCAACTCCTTAGGGAAGAAAAGGAAATGTTTCCCTTTTTGCTTTCCACTAATAGAAATCACTAATACAGCTGGAGCTTCAGTGAATGTGGACATGTCATGTTTGCCGCATAGGTGCAAAATCCAGTGGTCATCTTGAATTTAAGCTATCACAAAACAAATGGGAACAATAGGACAGTACTGGGAACTGGGTTTGTAATTTATGTGCTGAGAAAAATGCAGGATATTGCAAAATCTAAATATAAACCTATGCATTTTCTGAGGGATAGGCACTTGAGAATTATTGCCAAGCTTCTTTGAAAATGAGTATAAATAAATGCTTCAAAAAGAGCAATCAGAGTGTACTGATCGCAATTTGTATGACCACATGCAATTATGCTAATAATTTGCTACTCTAATATGACAATTTTCTGAAAAATAATGTTACTTTCCACATTTAATATTAAATTAGTATTGTACTGTATGTCTATTTTCTCCTGCTCAGTACTAGAGGACATTCAGATTCTACAGAAGAAAGAAAAAAAGAAAGAAGTTTCATCAAGCTACATACACGGCTAATCTCTCCTCTTTCTACTAACTCCAGTGTGGTTGGCTGAAGTGAATTAACCCTGGAAAAATTCACTTCTCAGGTGTGACTTCACAATAGATGCATTAATATTTTTCCTGCTGTATAGTCTCATCCTAAGACTTCTAGATTCTTTTCAAGAGTACTACTGCCATGCCCTACGTTATCCATCCTACATTTATGCATCTGATTTTTTCCTGCCTAAATGTAGAGCTTCACATAATTCCCTTTTAACATTCATTTTGTTTTTGCCCAATCATCCAAAATATTAAGGTCTTCTTGAATCATTTTTTCATCTTCTATAGTTGCCAGTTAAATGTGCTTTGCAGTTTTGATGAACATCGGTTATATGCCTTCATCCAAGTCATTAGGTACCAGACAAATGGGTGGAACCATGTGATTCTCTACTCCCTGGCCAAGAACAACCATGGCATGTGTGGAAAGCTTTACACAGAATGTAGGAAGATCAAGGGTTAATCTGAGAAAGTGGGGTTTCCTTGTAGACCCGGGGTTTCCAACCTTTTCAAGCTGGGTGCCGGGTCCAGGCCCATGCTGGCCATTTAGGACACAGGGACAAGTCCCAGTGTTCCCCAGTGACTGGTGTCCCCCAGAGGCAAGGAGAAGTATGTCATCTGGCAGCTAACTAGATTTCCACCACAACCACCCACCAAGCTGGAACCTTCCAGGTGGTGGGGTGCTGTTTCCGTGGAGCAGGTGTTGCTATGCACCAACCAGTCCTCCCCCTCACCATGGCTGGTTGGTGCATGTTGGCTAGCGCTATGCAGCAACCAATTCAACTAGGTGCTGCCACTGCTGTCACCACCACCACAAGCTACAAAGAAGCCCAGTGGGTCTTTCCCATGGGGGGGGGGGCTGGTTGATGCACAGTGATATCCACCATGCACCAACCAGCCCCACCCCCTCATGGCCTCAGTGGATGGGAAAGACCCACTGGATTTCTTCATGGCTTGTGGTGGTGGTGACAGCAGTGGCAGTGGCAGGTTATATTCCAAGGGAGAAGGCAGGGGGCGGGAGTCGGAGTCCTCATCCCAGCAGCCAGGGTCCACCATGCCTGAACCAAAGCATCAAGGAGAGAGGGGGGTTGGTAAGAGAGGCAGTTGAAGTGGATTAAAGGTCTCTCCATCTCCACCAGGCACTGCCTCTTCCTTCTTTCCACCCCTCCCCATTGTCTGGTGGAGGTGGGGGGAGAGGAAGGTGAGGGAAGCACCTTTCTCTCCATTTCCCCTCCATCCATTACTCTCCCCCTCTGCAAGGAGGGCAAATGAGGCTCCTTTTATGTCCCCAAGATCTTTTCCCACCAAAGTGGTCCCTATTGATCTGCTTATATTGTCTTGCTTTTGAATACTAGGTTGGCAGGAGCTGGGACCCAAGATGGATGTTCAATCCATGACATCATGCAGTACCTCCCATAGGCGCCACCCCTTCCCTCCCTGTCCAGCAACCTTTTAGCATAGCCAGCATACCTCTGGCCAGGTCACGCTCTCTCAGTCAGCTTTGAGGGCTGGACAGGTCATTCTGCCCTGCCTGCATGATGGGGTGACCATTTTGTCCCAACAGCCTCAAAGGGGCAGCCGTTTTGTTTGTTGAATGCCCTTGGAGGGGTGGAAGGCCACATGATTTAGGTTGGGAACTCCTGCTGTAGATGGTAGCCTGTGTGAATGTGGAGAAGAACAAAATATCTCCCATATGGTACAATGCACACAATGTCCCTCACTGTGCACTGAGGAGGACCTTATGTTGGCAAGAGGAAAGGCTGTTGATGTGGCATGATATTGAGCAGATGTCATCTAGCCCTTTTAATTCCTTTTTGTTTTAGATATGTTAATTTTAACTTTGTATGTTATTATATGCTGGTGGTGCCTCTGATATGAAGAAAGAAAAAATCCAAGCCATTTTAAACAATGCTGAATCTCATTGAATCCAGAACAGAAACCTGTGGCATTTTATTTGTCATCTTTCCAAGAAACATTTATGCAATCAAGTCATTTTTTTCACCTTTCCAAATTTCTCCTCCTGACTTTTCAGATATGTATTTCTAGTCTTCATGTAATAGGACTGTGAATTCTATATGTAAACATATGGACACACCTTATTATTTATTTATTTATTTCTAACATTTTTATACCACTCATTTAGGACATTTCCTACTCTGGGCAGTGTACATACAAATATCAAATAACACAACAAAACATACAACAAATCAAAAACAGACCAACCAAATACATCCCAAAACAAACTAAAATAAAATAACTGGCATCTGAGGGCAGAGAGGAATCAATTGACTGACTAATTTATAGCTAAAGGAACAACACCCTGAAAGGCCTCCTTGAATAAGAAAGTTTTAAATTGTTTTTAAAGATAGCCAGTGATGGGACATTGTGCAGCTTCATCAGTAGTGTGATCCACAGCATTGGTGCTGCCACCGAGAAGGCTCTGTTTCTAGTTACAGACTTTCTAGCCATCCTCAGGGTCGGCACCTGGAGCTGCACAGACTGTGATGAACAAGTGATGTGGGGAATTGTGCTGAGTGAGAGATGCTCTAACAGATAACAAGGCCCCAAACCATAGATGGCCTTATAAGATAACACTAAAACTTTGTATCTGACACGGTAGGCAACAGGTAACCAGTGCAGGCCTACTAAGGCTGGGGAAATATGATCGAATTTCTTTATGCCTGTTACCTGCCTGGCTGCTGCAATCTGGACCTTCTGTAATCTCCATATCAGACACAAGGGCAGCCCCATGAAGAGTATTATTATTTTTGTTTCCTGGACAAAATCATCTGTTATCTTCATTATTTAAGACCTGAAGAGTGCTTCCTATGACAAGACAGCTCTTGTATTTCAAAACATAAAGATTAGGACAAAAGAATGAAAGATTCAGAAGAGTGAAAGATACAGCTGCTTGTTTAACTTATTGCAGCTGATAGATAGATAGATAGATAGATAGATAGATAGATAGATAGATAGATAGATAGATAGATAGATAGATAGATAGATAGATAGATAGATAGATAGATAGAATTAAATTAAATTGATAATGCATTGCAAATGAAATGACTCATGCAATTGGAGGAAGAAACTCATATTTTATATCTATTTATTTGAATTGTGGTTTCTTTTTTCTTTTATTTTTATTTGGATCCTGGTTTCTCACTAATTGTGCCCCAATGTGACCTACAATATATTGGGAAAATACGAATAACAGAAAGAGTTAAAAAATAACCATAGACAGATAGCTAGCTAGCTAGCTAGCTAGATAGGGGAATTGATGTATGTGTGTTGAAATGAACAAAGAATTGTAAACATACAATACAGGGCTTTAAAAGTATTATTTTTCTATTTGAGACTTATAATTGCACTGTTGTATACACCACTCTTTTTATGCCAAACACACAAAAGCTTAAAAAAATTATATTTTCCATTCTGGTGTGTTGATCAGGGTTGCTTCCAGATGAGTCTTTTACTATGAAAACCTACTTATGCATTTAAAGAGTTTTGCAAGATATCCAGATGTTGTCTTTTTCAGTTTGCACTCTTCTATGTTTTTCTACCACTTCTTCAGTCTTTTGGAAAAAGAAAAGGCTGTTTAAAAAAAAAAAAAAAAGATGTATGTTTTTTGAGCATAAGCCACTTGCTCCAGAAACACTACTGACAACTAGGCCCAACTAAAATTTCACTGAAGGCATTATGTGCTTCTCTTAGCAGCTATGTAAACTGGACGATGTTCTCTTTCACAGTAGTGTTTGGAATTGTTCCTGAAGAGCTCTACATGTGAAAAATACTAAATTAAATTTGATTGTTTCTGTGAATTTTTGTTGCATTTTTGTATGGGAAGTCTGCTAACACACCTTAAAAATCATACTGGATAACAAGTTCTGAACTTCCTTATTAAAGTTAACTCTTCGTGGATCCACTATGATGACCCACCCTCATAGGATGATGGATCTATTGGTTTCAAAAAGGCCTTGGGAGAGTTTCCCTCTATGTAGGATTGCCCTTGAGCCTGGTATGGAAGGTTCAATGGGAGAAAAATGCAGCAGCCAAACTGGTTTGGGGCTTTGGCCTTCTACATCTTCTTGTGTTATATCTGATTCCACATATTGGCTATCCTCATGGCGATCAGCCATTAATATTGTCCCAGGAACAATATGAAGCAGTGGCCTTCCATTTGCCTTTCACATCGCAGTGTGACAAAACGTCTTTTAGATGTAACTTTTAAAAGTAGCTAGAAAATCTTTACTCATTAATATAAAGTAACCTCGTTCTCACAGGTTCTTACAACCCCCACCCCCTACTCTCATTAAATGTAACCAAATAACTGAGTAATCTTTCTTGTTTTTACATTGACTGTGGGAGAAAAAGTAATCTGTTTTGAAAACTTTAAGATGGGCTTTTGTAATATTAAAAGCAACATTTTCTGTATACAGTACAGTAAAACTCTGGCATACGACTGCCCTGGGTTTCATTTGCTGCAGGTTACAACCACACATTTAATTTTAAAAATTCCCTGGGTTATGACCAATTTTTGGTTTATGACCAAAAATGGTGCTACAGTATTTTAAACTTTAAGATGATAGCGATCTCCATACCTTTTCCATACCATTTGGGGACTTTATCTGACAATGACAACAGTATCTCTGTAGCAGTAAGCACTGCATTGTGACTTTGGATGGAGGGATCTGCTATTTTGAATAACAAAATGGTTGCGGTGGCCATTTTGAAATTCAGAATGGCCACCGCAACCATTTTGTCATTCAAAATGGCCACCACCCCCTCCACCTGAAGTCACAACGCAGTGCTTACTGCTGCGGAAGTGCCATCGTCATCGTCGGATAAGGTCCCCAAACAGCGTATAAAAAGTAGAGAGATTGCTCCATTGCTTTTGTGGGGGTGAGGGACAATCACGTTTGGCTTTTTTTAGTGTGTTTTTTATTTTGTTTTGATTATTTTTGGTCCAGTCAGGACTTTTTAAAATTTCTCAGTGCATTCCTATTGGAAAACATGCTTCAGGTTACGGTTTTTCATGTTATGATGGACGCTGTTGGAAAAGACCTCTGTCATAACCCGTGGTTTTACTGTACTCAGATTTAATGTAAACATTATTTTTTTATTCCTGATATGCACATTTAGCAGGTTAGGTGAGCAGGCAGGTCAGAAAGACAGTACACAATAGATAACAGTTACAAGTATTGGAAAAGTAGACTTCCAAATTCTTAGCTGGCCCAAATCCTTTTTGTCTGGGGGGGGAGACCAAGGTGTCCATTCCATTCCAGGCACAGATTGATTGACACACATACAGTAGGGTCCTCCAACACATTGCTACTAGTGGCTCGTCTATCATGTGTTTGCCATCCATGGTGTCTGTATAACCCTGCCACCCTGCCTAGCAGTAGTGCTGGCCCAGCATTAAATTTTGCTTATGGCCACTGATGCCATGAATTTTTGAGATTCTTTTCCAGATGTCCAACACTTTAATTCAGTTTTTCCTGTTGATATCTTACAGCTTAAAAAGACAGGAGAAAACAGCTGAAGAAGGAAACCTTTGAAACATTAGACTCATCAGATGTGGGCGGGAGGCTGACAGATGGCAAAGTTCCCTGGACTTTTTCAGTGGCTGCCTATGCAAATTTCTATTTGGCCATCCTGACATTAAACAATCTGGGATCTTTGGTCATTTCCTTCTGCCTTCCCTACACATGTTTGAAATATGTGAATGAAGAGGTCCAAACCAACCTCTGAAATCCCAATAATTGATTCAAATGAAATATTATCTTCACAACCATGTTTTACTGTCTGGCCAAGTTTGTAAGGGATGCATTTCCCCAGGGAAATCAAATTATAGGATTTCAGGAGCAACCAGCTGTGTTTTAAATATACAGTTGTACCTCGCTTAAAGAGCATAATGCGTTCCACAGGATTGCTCTTTAAGCGAGTTTGCTCTTTAAGCAAAACACCATTGTAAATGACCAATTGTGGGAGGGATTGTGAACCCCGATTTGTTAAGCGAGTTTTTGGTTGGTTTTATTTGTTAAGCGAAGCGAACATTCAGAGAAAATTCTGCTCTTTAAGCGAGTTACTCTTTAAGCGAAACACTCTTTATGCGAGGTTTGACTGTATATATATATATTTACATGATATCCCCTAGCTTTCTTCTGCCTATCATTTTATCTGTTATGTGGAACTGTAAATATATATATAGAGAAAGAAGCAATGACTATAGATTTTATCTTGTGTAGGAACCATTAAACAAAACTATGGTCTGTTCTTCTTAATCATGAAGCCACACCATATTCCCATTCACAGTAATGCTGGATTATGTTGCAACCATCTTCCTTCATTTTTCATGAGCGTGCATATTGTGGGATTGTAATTTGGGAGAAAAATCGCTGATGACTACGAGCAATTCACAGAAAACTCAAATTTTATGAGGTACAAGTGAAAAGTGGTTAGAAAAAGCTGGACAAAATGTTGTACCAGAGGACTTTCTACTTAGGCAGTTTAGACTTGGTCAGCTCCTTACATCAAAGGACTCTGGCTGGGATGCTTAATATGTTCTTTCAGGTTGCTTCTGAAAAAGTGGATTGCAATTCATGAGAACCACATGAAATAAATCTGTTAATTTTAATAGATGCCATTTCACAAACCTTTATCCCACCACTAAAATATCAATCAATTAACAAGATTTTGTGGTTGAAATGCTACTTCTTCAGGCTAAGCACCGATATGTGCAGAAATCATTTCATTTCATTTCAGATTTATACCCCGCCTTGCTCAGGCAAACCTGACTCTAGGCGGCTTACAAAGTACAGTAATACCTCGGATAACGTTTACCTCGGATAACACTAAAATCGCATAACGTTAAGTAATCTGAGGAGGAGAATTGGATCGAATAACGTTAAGGTCCTATGGGATGTATAGGATAACAATCGCTAAAGCCTGTGAGGTTACAATGTATCTCTATGGAGCTTTAACGTTATCCGATACATTCCGTAGGATTTTAACATGCATCGGATAAAACTGAAAATCGAATAACACCAAGACTTGTGGAACCAAGTCTTAGCGTTATCTGAGGTATTACTGTATAAAAAAATAACATAACAGTCACAAATTTCACATTATCATAATCACAATCATCACAGTATCAGAAAAATAAATATATACATATCAATAACACAGTAACAATCAGAAAATATTAATATCACCATAAAATGTTACAAAAAACATTACAAAGAAAAAACCCCAGCAAAAACAAAACCACATTTACTAAATCCTGCAATGATTATAAGCAAAATCTTTCAAAACGAGGTCTTTTTATCACCACCCGGGACCCGTAGCTGTTGCTCCCTTTGAGGCCGGCTAGCCGAGGGAGAGTCCAGTGAAACGGTGGCGGTTGCGAGATCTCCAGGCCAAGGTGATGAAGTCGGGGGGGAGGGCGGGAGCGTTCTCTTGCCGCCCGCAGGTGCCGGCACTCTTTTCCTCTAACCGAGGTGACGAGGTCTGGAGGGAGGGCGAGAGCATCCTCTTACCTCCCATAGCACTGTCTCTTCCAACTCCGGCCGGTGGCAAGGGCGTGGAGGAGGGCATCGGTGTCCCGGGGCTCCAGCCGGCAGCTCTTAAAGCCCTCCAACTCCGGACAGATAATGTCCCAAAAATTCATGGCTGATGTTTTTTAGCGACATGCCTTAAGCTGAGCTCAAAGCTGGTTACATCTGGACTCTGCTCTGGCTCTGGCTGTCTGTTAATACCACAGCCAACTGGTGGATGTCTGGTTGTTCAAGCTCTCAAGGAAGTTTTCTTGTTTATGAGGTCCAAAACTGGGAATACTATAAACTGATAAAGAACTCATTAGTGAATTGTAGATCTTTATACAATCAACATGGTATTAACCAGGATCAGCAGGCTTCAAGAAACCCTTGAATATGTAGCAGTACAAAGCAGATTTGTAAAATAAAAACTAAGAGGGTTGAAAACATATGAACACTAAAACAGATCTATTAGGACTGAAAAGGTTCAATGGGCAATGGAAGCCAAATTACTTTGAAAGAAGCCATGACAAGTCAACTGACTGGGAAGAATCATAAGCCAGGACATGCTATATTTCAACATTTTATTGCAGTATTACAGACATCCCACTTGTAACTTCTGAACACTTGTGGAGCCAAACTTAAACATCGCCTGCAGCAATCGCAGGCTCCTTACAAACTACTATGCTATACTGGTCCAGCTGTTTTTCCACTCAGAAATCACAGTTACAAGTCTTATTTGACATACAAGACACCAGCCAGCCTAAAAAATATAGTGAATGTCTGCACACTGGCTGCAGGCTTAAATGTGGCCTTGGGAGCATCTTGTCACGGTTCCCAGTACTTTTGTAATTTAGAAGACGTTTCCATCATATTTTCATGTCATCTTTTCCACAACATTCACAAGTGTTTAACATTGTCATCAAAGGGACTGGAATGGAAAATTTTGACCCATATCTTCTTTGGTGAATGGCAAACAAGCTTTCCTGGAAGACAGCTTGCCAATTGCTGGGTTGTTGTTTTTAAGGGAAGAAAAGGGAGGGAGACCAAGCCTTCTCAGATCATTACAGAAAGGGCAAAGTGTGGCCTGGCTTACCACATGGGGACTCACCCTGCATACAAACCACCTGCATTTTGCTTTCCTTTTTTAAATAATAAAAAATAAGAATGGTTCCTTCCCACTCTAGAGATAGTCTCATTAATATCTAACACTTGTCTTGTTGTGTCTTTCTCACATGAACTGAGAACTGAGAGATCACTGACTGGTTTAAAGAACTATGGAATATAGCAGTACTGTACATGATAGATAGGCATGTGAATTAAAGTTAAAGAAGAGATTAATGAAAAGAAATGATTTAAAAGAGATTTGGTGAGAATTTATTAAGTATGTCCTAATTAAAGTGAAAAGAATGGGAATGGGGCAAAAACACATAACTTTTTGGAAAGGGGACAAATATATAAAATTTAATGTTCTATATTGTTAAAAAAAACCTGAAGGTTTATAAGACCCGTGGGTGGTGGGGAGCACATATATGATTATGTAATTGCTTATCTTGTATAAGATTGAGGTGGTTTAGTGGTTAAGATGCTGAACTTGATGACTGGAAGGTTGGCAGTTCAGCAATTCGAGACCCGAGTGCTACACGATGGAGTGAGCTCCCATCTCTTTCCCACTCCTGCCAACCTAGCAATTCAAAAACAAGAAATTACAAGTAGATAAATTTCTACTGCTTTGGTAGGAAAGGGAACAGTGTTCTGTGTGCTTTAGCATCTAGTTGTGTCTGCCACGTGTCCACAGATACATCTGCAGATGCAGGTAGCACTGGCTCTTTGGCTGTAAATGGAGATGAGCACCCAATCCTATAGTCAGATACGAGTGGTTTTTTTTTAGCAAGGGCGACCTTACCTTGTATGTATATATTGTTGTTATTGTAGTTGTTATTATTGTTTGTTTATTTTTATTGATTAGTATGTTTAATTTATATTATTTTAGGTAGCATCCTTCCTAAAAACTGCACCTGTGAACAGGATGTGATGAAGAGAATCGGCGCTGCCCATTCTGCCTTTGGTCGTCTATTACACCAGGTCTTCACAAGGCCATAGCCAGGATTATAGATGTGGGTGAGCGAATATTTTTTCAGAATGGGCAACAATGCCATTTATATATGCTGTTGTGGAAAGCAGCAGGGAGTTTCAGGGTGGGCAAACTGCTAGCAGGGGGGGCAAGCCCACCCTGGCTAACCCCTGGCTATGGCCCTGGAGCTTCAAGAACAAAATCCAGACTAAGATCATGGCATATCAAGCTGTTGTTATTGTATGGTTATTGTAGTGTTATTGTATGGCTGTGAAACATGGACCCTATATCACCAAGACGTCAAAAAGCTTGAGCGCTTTCACCAACAGAAGCTAAGATCCATCTTGAACATCAAGTGGGATGACTATGTCACCAAGTAAACAGCATTGAAGCTTCCATCATAGTCCATTGTCTTAGATAGATAGGGCATGTCCGCCGTATGGATGGCTCCAGGCTTCCTCGCCAAATACTTTATAGAGAACTTAGTTCCGGTACAAGACCTTGTGGATCTCATTTGAAGCGCTATAAGGACCAGCTGAAACAAACTATGAAGTGTTGGGTATAAACCCACAAACTTGGGAGACAACAGCCGAAGATCATCCACTTTGGCGCCAAACCATTTCTGCTGCTACCGATCACTTTGAAGGGGAAAATCGCAGACATGAAGAGGCTACATGATAAGCCCAGAAGCTCTGTCAAACCTAACCCTGTCCTCCACCATCTATTCAGTGTCTGTGTGTGGTCGCATGTTCCATGCCAGGATTGGTTTGTGGAGTCACCAGAGACACTTCCACCAGCTGAGAAAATGACCTCCAGGAAAAATGTGTGTTCGGATATGAGTAGCAGCCACCGCCATCAGTGGCAGCAACAATGATTATTTTTAAATAAAAAATTAAAAGAATAAAAAATTAAAAAGAAGGATAAAATAAAAAATTAAATAAAAAAGAAAACTGAAAGGTCATATATAACCCTTGGGACATGTTATTGCTTCGTGCTCAGTATACAAGTCTGCAGAAGCTTGCCAACCTGTACGTGAGTACACGGAGTAGATGGAGCTCTAGGGATGTCCATAAGTTCCTCATGTGGTATCTGCTCCGGTCCTATGGAACCTCCTGCCTACGGAGCTACATCTCCAGACAGAGTTGCTGCCCTTTAGGAAGAATCTAAAAACATGGCTGGCAGGACAGATATGGGGTATGGAAGGTATAATGACCCCAGCACATTGGATGATCTGAGCCTCTCTCTTTCTCTACTTTTAAATTAGTAGCTGTAGCATCTGGTGTGTTTTTAATCTGTTTTTAATCTTTTTCAGATTTTAATTTTTAATTTTTAAAAGTTTTAAGGTTTTTAGATGGAAGCTCCCACTTCCTAATCCTGGGCCCTATCTGCCCAGGGAAGGAAAAGACTAACGTCCTCTGGCTGGAAGGAGGAATGGATTTTAGCTGTTTGTGTTGTGTGTGAGTTGTTGTTGTTTTGTTTTTGTTTTTTTTCCTGATTGTAAACCGCCCTGAGTCACCACAGCGAGTGGGCAGTGATATAAATCTAAATAAATAAATAATAAGCAACCTGATTATTTTCCATTTCCTTTGTTCTTATATTCAAATCACTAGCCCTGTTTTTAACACTATGAATGCCAAACAGGATGCAAAGTACACATGTTGGCCTAGGAAGTGGATTGCCCTTTTATTTATTTTTTACCCCCAGTGAAAATGGCAAATAATACTAGCCATCAGAGTGTGAGCTGTGGGTCCCTTAAATGCACATTAATGCTCATATTCAGCTTCCTGCTCATGAGGAACTGGCTTTCTGCAGCCAAGTAAGCAAGTGAGATTCTATGCTGGTCAACATACAGTGTCAAGAAACGGTACCTACCTGCTCCCAGCTCTCTAGTGACAGCCAATACAAAGAAAGAGAGAATTTGTCAAGAGACTGTAACATGACAGTAGCCCATGTGAATCTACCCTAAATCCAACCGGGAAGGAAAACACCTGTATTTCACGAGGAGAGTGGTGCTGGAAGGCAAGCATTACATATTCACCCCATGTTTCTCCCTCCTTGCACCTTCACTCTTGTCACTATGTGTGAAAGATGTTGAATCCCTAGTGACAAAGGCTCGAAAAGGCTCTCCTTCCAGAAACAAACATATTGCTCCTGTTACTGCAGGATCCTGCCATCTGCTAAATCAGAAGTGAACTGTGGCTTGCATTTATGCTAATGATGCTTTAGCCATTCCTCTTCTGAGCTAACAGAGCATTTCCATTCAGGATGAGTTTCAAAGCATAAGCAGAAAGAAACACAGGATCTTTTTTTTAAAACCCTTCCTTTTGTTTGTGTGTCTGGTTGTGTGTGTGTTCCTGTTCATGTGTTTCCTTCCTTCCTTCCTTTTAAAAAGTACCTACTCAGAGAGAAATACTGTGATTTCATTCCAGAATATCTTTTGTGACGATTTGGCACTGTACATTTAAATATCTATTGCTCCCTCTATCATTTGCATTTTAATGTTCCAAAACCAATAATCACGAAGCCTTCTGTGAAGACGCGAAATAATAAAAACAGGAAGAACTTTGGATCTGATTGGCAGCCTCCCTTAAAATTATGCCTCAGAGGTGGCAGCTAGTTAATAGCCAGTTTAAAGACTGTTTAAATTAATAGGACACTTGTGTGTACTATCTGAGTGACAACATGGAAGTCTAATGCAATCCTTTTATTTGGTTCACGACACATGCATGTTACCTCCCAACCATTACTTTTGCTTTTTCTTCTACCAAATGTTCATGTCATGTTGAGTTAAAAGAGCCCACACCAAAAAGGGAGATAAAAAAGAATAGTGATTTGTGCAAAAGGGAATAGGCTTACATACTTATATTGTTATGTACAGATTTTTATAATTTAAACTAATTTAAGGTGGGGGAGGTCATAACCAGCAGATTTTTGTGCTGATCTTCTTCTTTGTGATTCTCTCTCTCTCTCTCTCTCTCTCTCTCTCTCTCTCTCTCTATCTAGCTGTACGGGAGTGCCATGATAAGCCCTATGTTAGTAGCATGTTATTTTTACTCATTTTTTATTTTAACAAATACATCAAGAATGGCCACAAGAAAATCCACAAAAAATCACACCCTAAAGACATTTTTAAGTG
Source organism: Furcifer pardalis (assembly GCA_030440675.1). Classification (NCBI taxonomy): domain Eukaryota; kingdom Metazoa; phylum Chordata; class Lepidosauria; order Squamata; family Chamaeleonidae; genus Furcifer; species Furcifer pardalis. Next base: position 112,741,257 of record CP126890.1, on the reverse strand, counting down.
AAATGAATAAATATTACTTTCTTCAGAAACACAGATTTAAAGATGCAACTGGTCATTGTGCTATTTCTTGAAAGATTATTATCCCACCCCCCAAGGACATCATTGCACACGTGATGGTTACCAGCAGTGATTACTTCCCAGTTCTGGTTTGCAGAATTTGCATAGGAATCAGATTCAAGTTAGACAGTGATTGACTGGGGAATTTTTAATCCTACTGAACTAAGTAGAAATGGAATCCATATTTTAGAAGTATACCCTTAGGAGTTGAAGCAAACATTTTTCTTTGACATCCCATTAATGGTGGTTGTTTTCTACATATCCCTCAGGTCATAATGCAACTATTCCAAAGGTGACTGAGTCTATTTCTGCCCAAAGCAGAAAATCCACAACTATAATCTATCCTTGAAATATAGCCATCCAGCCTCATTTTTAAAAACTCCAACAATGGAATGTCTACCCCCTGCCAACGCAGCATGTTTCATTGTCAAACAGACCTTTTCATCTGCCCTTTAAATATCCTAATGTTTAACCACAATCTCTTCTGTCTGATTTGTATTGGTTGGTTCAGGTCCTACCTTTGGGAGCTGCAGGAAAAAATCTGGTTCTATTGTCTATTTGACATCTTTCAAACAGTTGAAAATAGTTTTTACATCACCTGTTAGTCTTCTTTTCTCCAGGCTGTGCCCATACATGCTTCTAGAGCCAGCCCTCCTTTTTTCTTAACTCTATGTCATTAAGTTCCTCTCTTCCCTTCCAACACAATAACAATTTCCCATTCATAACCTTCTTCTGTACTCTATTCTGTGCCCCAATGACAACTTGAGGTGTCTTCTCTTCAGTGAAGTATGGATGACATGATGTCGAATTGACATTTGAAGAGTGCAATGACATTTTCAGGAGAAAAAGTCTGCTGTAAAGTTTCTATTATTGTGGCAGATGGTGATTTTAGCAAATTAGATATGTTAAAATGAAATGAAAAATGACCTAGAAAAGTAGGCAAGCCGCAGGCAGACATTTGAAATGCTCACAATTATTGAATGTCCTTTAAAAGATGAGGCAGTCCTTTGATAAAGATTTTAAACCAATACACATACAGTAATACCTCGGATAACATTTACCTCGGATAACACTAAAATCGCATAACTTTAAGTAATCTGGGGAGGAGAACTGGATTGAATAACGTTAAGGTCCTATGGGATGGATCGGATAACAACCACTAAAGCCTGTGTGGTTACAATGGAGCTTTAACGTTATCCGATCTATCCCATAGGATTTTAACATGGATCGGATAACACTAAAAATTGGATAACACCAAGACTTGTGGAACCAAGTCTTAGCGTTATCCGAGGTATTACTGTAATAGTAAAGCAGAAGAAATTTCTACAGTACTTTCATTGGATCTGTTAGCAGTTATTCCACTGATGGACTTCTTTTATGGGTAAAAATGGAACAAATGGTCCAATTATATATTTTATTTATTTTTATTTGTAACTAGGTAGCCATTACCCCTAGTTAGTAGCTAACAGGACATGATACATTGTCCCAGAGCACCTGAAGAAGGAGAGGCTCCAGTGATGGACTCTTAAAAAATGTACTACCACACTGTGGGCTTGGTATGGCAGGCGCAGCCAGGGGAAAAGCCCTGTGTTGCACCCAAATTAGAACTACTTTATTTCAAAACTTGGATGGGCGGGACCAGCTGGAATTTCTGCTACCGGTTCTGGCGAACTGGTGCAAACCTGCTGACGCCAACCACTGAGAGGCTGGTAAACTACTTCCTTATGCCTAGAAAACCCTGAAAGAGACACCATATCTTGGAACTGATTTGCCAAAACATAGTTATTAATAATGGTGCACAGGTTTGTTCCCAGATGATTCTTTTATTGCACAATCACCTTTACCAGATCTTAGAAATACCTGGGCTGCTGCTGCTTCCATCCCATCGGGAGTCGAGGGAGATTGTATATTTCGATTTATATGCTGCCCCATTTGCACAGTGACTCTGGGCGGCTCACAGAGGAAACAGTTACAATTCCATAGCAAATTCCATAGCAAAACAACAATTACATATATCACATAGCAAATTACAAATATCACATAGCAAGTATAGTGTCACAAAACATATCAAAATACATCCCCAAAAAATCTCCAGTAACAATTACAAATTGAAATTGCAAGGTTCTTGTTCTGGCCCTTCTAGCGGCCTCCACAGGTGTTATTTGGTATTCTTGTAATGTTTCTTTGAAGTGATCTCTCAACCTTCCTCTGGGTCTCCCTTCTCCTCTTTCCACATATGCCTTGTAAAGTATGGAATTCCAAGACATTTTCTCCAAATGGGCAAAACCTCTTTATTTGTTGTCACTGTATGTAGTGCGAGATTGGTTCTGTTCCGATTATTTCCCTTATATCATCATTCCTGATTTTATCCCTTCTAGTCACTCCAGCAGCCTTCCTCAGACACCTCATTTCTGTGGTGACCAACTTTTGTTTATTTCTGTGGTTACCAACTTTTGTTTATGTTTTGTTGTAAGCGTCCATGTTTGGCACTGGTAACATAGGGTGGGAATGAATGTGCTTTGTATGAGGTATTTCTTTATGTTGATTAGTATTACCTTGTGTTGTAAGAGCAGAGATAACTGTCCCAATATTTGGCTTGCCTTACTGCACAGTAGGTTAATCTCTTCTGTTTTATCTTTAGCCACCTTGAGTGGGAGAATATTCCAGATGGGCGGAATGTAAATGTAATAAATAAATACTTCTCTCTCTTTTTCTTGTCACAAAAAAGAGGAAGAGGACAACAGCTGCACAATGTCTTTTGATTGGGATTGTATTTATGAATACTGAAAAATATAGTTCCAAGCACCCTTTGATTTAGATTAAGAGCGAAACGAAACTTTAGCAACAACACGTGGTTTTTTAATTGGCCTTCTTTTTTCACCCAAACATTGTTTCCTCAGAGATATATGCCTGTCCTTCCAGACTAGCAATTAAGGCATTATTTTGCCCCCAGCATGCTGGCTACTCAATATTACCAACCTTGGAAAGATGGAAGGCTGAGTCAACTTGGAGCCCTATCAGGATCAAACTCAGATCATTAGCACAATTTTGGCTACAGCACAGCAGTTTAACCGCTGTGCCAGGAAAGGTGCTGGATTGCTCCAGCAAAGACATTCTCTGACTGCCATGCCTTTGTATCCAGCCCCACAAAATAACCATCTCTTCTCATTGAAGCAAACTATTTGTTTAAAAGAACCAACCAAACCAAACATGGCTAAAGAATACTGGAGAGATGGATCAGTGTGAAGGCAGTACTAGACAATCAGCAAAGGTGGGCAGGACAGCACCAGGAATGCTAATCAGCAGGTGGTATGAATGCTTGAGGAACTGTAACTCAGATTTTTCTTTGTATATCACATTTTGGCATTGTTATCAGCAGCAGGGGAGCTATTTCTAAGGAACTGTAGCAAGTGAGAAGGAGGTCTCTCCACTCAGCTTCCTCTTCATTTCTCTTCTTCCTTGTAGACTGCAAAGGTCACAGGCAGAGAGTTCTGCTTTGCTATTAAGTTTCTGAAATGGAGTACACTTCCCAATCTACTCTCCTTGCACAGACATCTGCAAAAGACAAAATGATTAGCTTGTCAGCAGATGGGATTTGGAGAAACAGCGGTGATGTCAGAAGCAGGCACAGCTCTGATATTCAAGCCACTTGATCAAGGTATGGCAGATTCAAGGGCAAACTGACATAGCCTCTGATTCTTGACAGGTTTTTAAGCAGGAAGAAATATGAGCAGAAGTTAAAAAGGAAGAATGGATACATCCTCTGGACATAACAGGGTAGCTGTTCACCACTTCAGCAGACTGTCATTCATAATTCGCTACAGGCAATAGCACTAGGAAGTCAGCCCTGTAAATACAGCTTTATTTAAAAAAAAGCACCACCATCAATGACAAGGTATGAATAAATGCTTTACACCTGGGAAATGTGCCATGGACTGATAAGCAGAATATATACGCATCAGGATTCTCCTTTGACTAGCCATTGGTGTTAACACCTGGCATTTTGGGGCAGATCCCAAGATCCAAAAGTGGCCAACTTCTGTGGCATCCTCTTTTCTCTTGGTTTGAGCAGTGCCTGACCAAGGATGGGGGCTGGCCAACAATTTAACGGACTTTTTGGAGACATTTTAGGGATTCAGACCTAAAGCGTGGTGCCCAAACTACGGTCTGTGGGCTGGATCCAGCCCCTGACACCAATTCATCTGGTCCTTGCCATTCCTGGAAGCGGAAGTAAAATGTGCCCATTTTACTTCCGCTTCCAGGAGTGGTAAGGGCAGCATGGGCCAGATTAATTGGTGTCAGGGGCCAGATCCAGCCCATAGGCTATAATTTGGGCACCCTTGGTTTAAGCAGAGAAAATGGCAGCCTAAAAAATCTATCGCATTCTGTTGCAAAACAGATTACAAGGCACATTTTACTTCCACTTCCAGTGGGAAGAACCACATGACTGGCCCATGGCCCAACCTGACCTAAAGACACCTGTCTGGCAGTTCTCCAAACACTATAGTTGCTACTTGCATCTTCTTTTATGTCTAGGTCAGATTTTAAACTGCTAAACTGAAACCACCTATTGGTGAATTCATTCCATAGTTCATTTTGCATGACCTACTATGAAAAAGATTAGCAGGCACAAAAAGGTTGCCATTGCCCAGAGGACTTCCAATTGTGGTTAAAAAAATACCACGATCTTCAAGGAGGTTCTTTCTGTGTACTCCTACTTGCTTCTAATTGGACTCATTCAAAATCGGTGCTGTTTCTATGTCTGAATTTGTTTGCCCTCTGAAATGGGTGTGTGATCTTAGATGGGCAAAAAAGCCAACAACAACCAGTCAGAGAGTATGAGAGTAGTTGCATGGTATTTGTATGTTCTCTTCCCATGGGACAAATAGCACTATTGGCAGTGGTGGGATGTCAAAAATTTTACTACCCCACCGTGACATCATCACAGTGTGGGCAGAGCTAACTTCATTACATGGGCTGAGCCAAAGAAAAAATAATAAATAATAAAATAAAATAAAAATAAGCACGCACACACACACCTCAACCCACCCTCCCACCCACAACACAAGGACAGCAAGGAGGACAGCAAGGAGGCAGTGCATACGCGCCAAACACTGTAGGCATGCATGCACATTGCACACCAAATGAAAAGGTAAGCCCCGAAGGTGGTTCCCCCCAAAAGCTGCTATCGGTTCTCCGGTACACTGGGGAAAGTTACTACCGGTTCTGGCGAACTGGTGCGAACCTGTTACATCCCATCACTGACAACCATAGTTAGCTTCTACACAACAAACAGTAACTATTCACTGAAGAATTTAAGTTAGAAAACTATTAGAAAAATCATTAGACTGGATTAATTTAGTAATTTCATTACTTGGAGTATTACTTAAAATCAAGAGCAGGGTTTCTTGGATACTTCCACAACCAAGTATAAGTCAAACCTTGCATAAAGAGTGCCTCGCTTAGAGAGTAACTCACTTAAAGAACAGAATTTTCTCTGAATGTTTGCTTTATTTAACAACTAAAACCAACCAAAAACTCTCTCAACAAATAAATCAGGATTTACAACCCCCCACCCACCAGAAGTCACAATTGGTCATTTACAATGGTGTTTTGCTTAAAGAGCAAACTCACTTAAAGAGCAATCCTGTGGAACACATTATGCTCTTTAAGCGAAGTACAACTGTATAAAATTGAATCCAGTTGCTAACTCCAAAGCTGCAGACCTGGAGAATCAATGGGGCTAAGATAAGTATTAAATTAACAAGAACCATTCATTAGACAGGACTAGGAGCTGAATGTCGCTTGGGATATAATTCCTCAATAGTCTTGATTTGTTTTTTAAATTTTGGTGAGAAGGTTGATTGGAATAGTTTTTGCATTAGTGAGAATGTTGATTAGCCCATTTTTGTATCCAGTTGCATATTTTTGCATAAAATGTGCAGAATTTGGGCAAGTGCATTGATTGTGTGAATTCCCCAAAACTAAGAGGACACTTGCTTAATTTGACTACAAAGTATTGGCTGGATTGTTTCCATACATTTTATACAAACTGTAAAGAACTTGGGAAGGAAAGGCCTCTTGTCTTGCTCTTTGTTAGAGATGTTACAGTCCTTCAAAATTCCCTGTTGTGATATCTTTTCATGTTGAGACAACTTAAAGTGATCTCAATAACAAATATAGCAAGTACTACTTTCATCCACTGATTAGGAATCAAAAGATTATACTGTAATTAATCTCTTGGCAAAGTTTACTTAAGGAAGGGGTCTTGCTTTTGGATAAGAACCACGGTCATGAAATCTGTTCTGTTTAATTTTCTTCTCAGACTGTAGAGAATAACTACAAAGCACCGAATGGAGATACAGTCATACCTCGCATAACGAATTTAATGCGTTCTGCGAGGCTGCTCGCTACCGTATGCGAAAAATTCACTATGCGAGTCAGACTCGCATAACGAATTTTTCGCTATGCAAGTTTTCCCCATAGAAACGCTCGTTATGTGAGTTTTTCCATAGGAAAAAGTCCAACTCGCATAGCGAAAAATTCGTTATGCGAGTCGGACCGCTTAGCAAAAAACTTGCTCGTTGTGCGAGTTTTTTGCTAAGCGAAACACTTGTTATGCGATGTTTGACTGTACATTATAACTCAGCATTATTCCCTGGTGGTCACAAATGTGGATTCTTTTCTGTAAAAGCACATACAACTTCCCTTAAGAAGCTTGAGTAACACTTCAAGATCTATTGCTCTTGCAGGTTGTGTTTGCATCATTTACATTAAACATGACAAACAAACAAAAACACACACCTTTATATAGAAAGATGATTTCCAATAACTGGATTGATGATATTGCATTAAATTAAATATTAAACATTCTGGTATTTAATACAGCAACAGGGGGAAAGCAGAAGAGAAAAAGGAACTACAAATATACTGAGGCTGATAATTTCTGCAAAATCCCAAATTATACCTCTACTGCTTGTCAGTGTTAATAAGTGTTATCTGTAACACATCTATACAACAACTCTTGAGCTTAGACATTGTGTTAATTGGGAATTTTACATTAAAGAGCAAAGTGTTAGTGAGGGTAAGTAGGGTAAGTATGTTTCCTTTGCACTACCATCCAGAATAAACTGTACAGTACTATATTGAGGATAGTGTAGGATAAGACTAAAGATATAGGGCATTTAAAAACAAGCAGAGAGATGGAATTCTGTCTAAAGCATAAGGCATAAGTGTGCTACACAATAGGTAATATTACAGCTTTCCGAAAATATGCAATATTTCACATATAGTGAAATTATCACAGCAGCATCCTACTTGTAAACTCTATTTTAAAAACAACAACCAACTACTTATACCTTACTGTGATTACAACTAGGTCTAGAGTAGCTCTTCAGTCTGTATTTGTTGTTCTTTGTCAAACTGAGTGTTGCAGGAAGATCAGATGAAGGAGTTACCAATCTGTAACACATTTATTTTTTACTCTTTCTGAACAGAAAAAAAAACTCAGCACAAGCTCTCACACTCATCATTCTTACCAGTATTCCTCTATCATTGTTTGAAGCTCCTTCTGCTTCTGCTTTGGTAATTAATTCATTTGTCACTGAGCCCTCTGGAAGCTCCTGTTACCTGCAGGTGGGGCAGGCTGCAGGTAACAGGAGTTTCCAGGCTGCCAGAAAGAGTTTTGGAAAAAGGAAAAGAAAACCCCAACTGATCGACTTCATAGGGCCCTCAGCAGCAGCAAATAGGTTTCCCGTTTGGCTTCCCGCGTAACCACTCTAGCTAGGGATTCTGAGCATTGAAAACAAGGAAACAAAAAAAGAGAGGAGCTATCCCAAGCTGTGCCTCATATTGAGTCTGGTTGGTCTATGCCAGGGGTCAGCAAACATGGCTCTCCAGATGTTCTTGGACTTCAATTCTCAGAATCCCTGATCAGCAGGAGTGCTGACTTGAACACCTGGAAAGCCAAGTTTGCTAATCCCTGGTCTACTCCAGGGGTGCCCAAACTTTTCGGGCCATGGACCAGTCATGTGGTTTAGGGGGCTAGTCACTATGGCCCAGGGGCAGAATTCGGCCCCCACCACCAATTCATCATCATCATCATCATCATCATCATCATCATCATCATCATCATCATCATCATCATCATCATCATCAATACTACTGCTACTGCTACTGCTACTGCTACTGCTACTGCTACTGCTGCTGCTGCTGTTACTCCTACTCCTACTCCTACTCCTCACATACTCCTCATCAAAAGACTCAGGGTGGCTTACAAGGCTAAAAACACAATTAAAACATTGATTACAATTAAAAAGTTAAAAAGTTAAAAAGATTAAAAAATTAAAAAAGATAACAGTGAGAGAGGTAGGGGTCAAAAGAGCCAGCTGGCTGAGCAGACCATCTGCCCTGCACCCCACAATGCCCCGCCAGCCAGGTCTGCAACTCCATCTGGAGATGCAACTCACTTGGCAGGAGGTTCCACAGGGCCGGAGCGGACACAGAAAAGGCCCTCCTTCTAGTGCTAGAGAAATGAACCTCTCTAGCTGATGGCAGGACAAGAGAGCCTCTCCGGTCTGCTCTGGTGGGATGGTCAGAGGTTTTCAGGATGATGCAGTCTCAATCTAGCCCGCGATGCCCTTGTCGCTCTTGGAAGCAGAAGTAAAACACGCCTGTATGGGTGCGGTTTACTTCTGCTTACAGGAGCAACGAGGGCATTGCAGGCCGGATGAATTGGTGTTGGGCGCCATATCTGGTCCCTGGACCATAGTTTGGGCACCCCTGGTCTATGCAGTGCAACACATTTTACTGGATTTTTGCTAAGTATCTTTTACACAGGATCTTCTCCATAAGGTACTGCATTCTTTTCATGATGAAGTACTTTATAGCATTGGATACTGCCTTGAAGCAGGCTACATGACACACACGTTAGAATTTCTAAAAATAAAATTGACAGTCATCCTGTTTGTCCTCTAAGACAACCCAAAGAGATTTTGTTTTTTGTTTCTTCAATACCCTGAAAGTTGGAGATTCAGCAGATTAGTGGCATCATATCAAAGGCTTCCTTCATCCACTTTACAATCACCAGGCCAACTCTTTCCTAGGATTCAATCCCTTTATAAAAATGTTCTTTTTATCCAAGAACATATACTGTAGTGTAAAAATCTGGTGGATGAACTGAAAGCTACTACTTCAGTGCTAGTGTTCTTTAAATATCTTTAGGATTATTGTCATTTCATAAGATTATATTGTATGATCTTTTATTGATTGCCTTGAGCTTTTAAAACTGTAAGCTGCTTTGACTGATTCAGAGGTAAAGCAGAGGGCAAATCTGAAGGGGGAAAAGTCCCCTAAGTACATGCAAGCAAGACGTCTGTTCTCATGAACAATGCTTGTAGTTTAGAATTTCACTTAAAATTTTAATCCATTGCCCACTGCTTATTGTTTTAAAAAGTAATTTGTCAGCTTAGTCATTGCCTTAATTCTTTTAAAATAATAGTAGAATCTTGCTAGCTAGTGGAACATAATGTTCCATCTATGGAGTTCTACATGATCTATTGTGTAAGTAGGAAGTCTCCAGGCTGGAAAGAGTTCAATCTATGGTTGCACAATGAGATACTAAATGTTTCAATGCAAGCTCAAAAATGCCTTGGAGGTGCTTGGGCAATGGAGTGTGATGCAAGCAGAAGGAATGGACATGATTCTGTCCAAAATCATTATTTTCATATTACCCCCAAAACTAGTAGGTTCCATGGAAAATCATTATTTATCACTAGTACTTCCAGGTTTTGGTTGTAATCTCATCCTTACTGGATAATGTAAGAAATGTAATGGGAAGTAATCCAAGTATTGAGAAATTAAATCTTGTCCTAGTACATTTAAAATGTACAGAAAATAGTCTGTGTATGTCTCACTGTCCCCAAAACTAGTAGGTATCATGGAAAATCATTATTTATCACTAGCACTTCCAGGTTTTGGTTGTACCTTCATCCTTACTGGGCCCTGGTGGTGGAGTGGTTGAACTGCTGTCCTGCATCCAAAAGGTTGTGAATTTGATCTTGACCAGTGATCAAGGTTGACTCAGCCTTCCATCCTTCTGAGGTCAGTAAAATGAGCACCCAGCATGTTGGGGGCAAAATGCTAATTAACTTGTGAATCATCCAGAGAGTGCACCAAGTGCTATGGGGAGGTATAGAATTGTGATTGCTTTCCTTAATGTAAGAAATATAATGGGAAGTAACTGAATTATTATTATTATTATTATTATTATTATTATTATTATTATTATTATTATTATTATTATTATTATTATTATTATTATTATTATTATTATTATTATTATTATTATTATTATTATATGCCGCCCCACTTGCTTTACAGCAACTCTGGGCGGCTCACAGAAAAACAAGATACAGTATCAAAGTTACAAGTGTCACATCACAAAATATATCAAAAACACATATAAAAAACTTATCACAGGATATTACAACATGAATGTGCATACATCTTTAATAGAAGTAGTGAGACATTAAATCTTGTCCTAATAAATTTTAAATGTACAGAAAATAGTCTGCATATGTCTCATGGCTACAGCTGAGGAAATTGCCTAACTGACTGTTGGGATTATCCAATGACTCTGTATCTGTTGATTTAAGATGGTGAATATATAGCATAAAAGTAAGTCTGAGCAAATTCCCTACACCCACAGAGAGAGAGACAGACTAAGACTCAGAAGACATGGCTTTTATTCTGTGATTGGCCATGGCAATTCACCATGGGCAAGAATGGAACTGGTAAAACCATTCCTTAGCTATCTCATTCCCCTTGAAATCCCTACTAGGGTCACTCTAAACCAGATGCAACTTGACATATAGAGACACACAGTTCCCTAAAAACTTGAAACTTTGCACCAATGATACAGCTGAGAATAACTGTGAAACTCAAGTACAGATGTTGCTAGAAGGTCTACAATTAATCTCTCAGCATCCTGCCACCAATAAAAATGAACTGAAGGAAATACAGGGCTTGGAGGATCAACAGTCCAAAATTCAGAGATACATGTCTAGCAGTGGTTATTAACTTCTTTTTCAGGTGCCATATCTGTTCCAGATATTAGATATCATCATGGCAATAGTCTTCCTGTTCTTAACTACTCGGAACAGTTCTTCCCAGGACATGCCACACCAGCCTTTCAGGTTCTGTAGCCATGAAGTCCATCTATGTCCAGGGACTCTCTTCCCAGGGATCTTTCCCTGTAGAGTGAGTTGAAATATTCTATACTTTATGTTGTTCTTCATGATATGGCCAAAGTATTGGAGCTTTCTTTGTTTAATGGTCTTAAAGAGTTATTTTCTTTATCCATGTGGTTATTAACTATTACAACAAAAATACAACTATTCTAAGGCATATAATGGAACTATGTTTGATTGTTGGATGCTAGGGAAGAATGTTGGTGGACATCAATTTCCATTATACCCTTTTGTGAATTTTCTAGATCTGGTTTCTACTATCAGAAGGAAAGAATTGGTCTATGCTTAACACAAAGATATGTGACACACCTCGCATAAAGAGTGTCTCGCTTAGAGACTAACTTACTTAAAGAGCGGAATTTTCTCTGAATGGTCACCTCACTTAACAACTAAAACCAACCAAAAACTCACTTAACAACTAAATCAGGGTTTGCAACCCCCCCCCCCTCCAGAAATCACAATTGGCCACTTACAATGATGTTTCACTTAAAGTGCAAACTCGCTTAAAGAGCAATCCTGTGGAACGCATTATGCTCTTTAAGCGAGTTTCCACTGTACAATCCAGAAAAGCAATCTTCATAACTTGAAATTTACCCTTAGCTTAGCAAAGCCTCTACTCATTAGAGATCCAGAGCCACACATTTTCCCCACACAACTTTTTCTGGAAAATCATTTACATTCCCCTCTTTCCTGCAAGTGGCATTTAAAAAAAATCAATTACAATTCTGGGTTTGTTTGTTTTTCTCCATTGGGAAAGGCATAAATGTAGCTAGCACATATGCAGCTTGCAGCCAACCTGATCAACTCCACTGAAGCTGCTGAAGAAGTCTCACATATATGTAAGCTGTGCAATTGGCTTGTTGCGTCCATGGATCAGTGATAATACTGATAGACAGGCCTGCTTGAGATTTGTGCCAAATTGCTACACTTTTAGAGCTTGGGGACTGACTGCCATGAGCAGAAAAAAGAGCCCCATGTATGTGAAGAGCTGACATCGAGCTTTGCCTTGTCTGACCAAACCAGAAGCCTTCACGGTCACCAAACAGAATCTGCCCTCCGATCAAATGATGGCTGTTCTGTTTAGCAGCAGTTAGGAAAGAGGGATATCCACAGGCACAGCAGAGTTAGAATTCATACTTTGAATTCTCTTGGGTTCTGCTTGGCCTTGTCTGAACCTCTGCAGGCAAGGCGGCTTCAAACAGCTTCCCTCAAGAAAGCACTCCATAGTTTAATAGCTGGGCTTGCCCCAGGTCCTTCTTCTTGCTTAATAACCTTCTTCTCCTTTGTTTCTTTGCTATGTTTTATTTCTATAATTGACTGCCACCACTGCCCATTAACAATAAGAGACAATAATACATATGCTGAGAGCTATTGAACTAGATAGTGGCAGACAATGCAAAGATGACAACCGCTTAAAGATGACTACAAACAATCTCATTATGCATGTACACTTTTCTTGAAACCCTGGAATTGCAACAAACGATTCTACTGTGTCTACTGCGTGAATGCTTGTGGGAGATGCAAACATATTTTTGTGTGCCTGTGGTTTTCCTGAATAAAGCTCTACTTGTTGACAGGGAGAGTTCTTTGATTTCCTTTGTGGCTTTTCTTATGGAAGTGTGGCTTGTGCTTAGTTGTGCATGAATGCAGACAGCCCTTACCTCTATATAAAAGGTACCATCACTCATCTACACACTTCTTCTTCTGCCATATATGAATCTGAATATTGGTGATCATCATGGCGATCAGCCATGAAGACTGTCCCAAGAATATAATACAGTGGCCTTTCATCTGTCTTCGGCATCTCAACATGGCACCTGTACCACTGATCCAGTTCTGCAGGTCACTTTCTGGTCCTGAGTCCTTTTGGCACGCAAAGTCCTCCTCAGCTCCAGGCCAGTGTTGATGAAGTTGATGCCCTTCATCAAGATGGATTCAAGTGGGATTTAACCCACTTGGGGACCATCGCCCTTCCATATGGACTTTGCCACCCAAGGCCATTAGTCCTCAGGATTGTCAGGTTAGTTAACCATCACCTGACATCCAGCATTGAGTCACTGGAAGTATAGTCTACGCTATTACCATAGCAGACAGACTACACACTATATGAGGCAATACCAAGATAGCTTTCACTTTTTTAAAAAAGCAGAGCAGGCATTTCCCTGTTAACTTTCAGCTTTATTGCTTCCGTAGGATATTCTCCATTTTACCTTTCCATCTCTAATCAAGTCCAATGAGGTCATTATGCTTGAAGCTTTGTAAAGTATTGGGGAAGTGGGGAAAGGGACACAAGGAACATACAAGAAATGTTATAAAACATTCAAGCACCATTAATCGGTCATGTACGTGCAGTAATAATCTTGCTAAGATAAACTGCTGTCAGCAGTTGCTCTTGTTGCTTTTCCCAGGAAGCCCAGCTATAAATAGCCCATGACAATGATAAATGAGGCTGAAAGTAGAAACGCTGTTACCAGCATGGCTCCCCTCCATGTGTGAGGAATTGCTACCAGAAATTTAAAACAAAAGGCAGCAACATACAAAACATTCATTAAAAGTCATTATGAAAAGAGGGATTAGTATAGAAAGCCATGGCATATCATATCATGTCATATCACATTGTATCATATAATGCTGTCCATTTGATTCCAACTTATGGCAACCCTTTTCAGTGTTTCCTAGGTAGAGCATACACAGACATAATTTACCACTCCCTTCTTATTGGGGCACAAACTGGCTTTTCTCTCAGGAGGCACACTGGGGAATTGAACTTCCAATCTCATCTACCTACATGTCTGCTTATTTCTCTGTTCAAAAGTAGAGTTGGGAAAAGATTTTGTATTGCTGTTGTTTTAACTCTGTGTGCTTGTGTGTGTGTGTGTGTATGGGTGCACGTGTGCATCCATCATCACGTCAGAATCAATAGGAACCTCTATAAGGCTTTGAAGGTAAGTGAGATACTTAAGGAGTGGTTTTCCATGTCTCCTCACACAGTCAGTTTTCATGAGCAAAAATGAATCTTAGTCCGTCATTCTACCCACAGCAGCACACTGGATATTCCATCATTTTAACTACAGCTTTGAGAGCTCCCTACTGGCCATTTTGACTAAGAAGCTGGGAGTTAGCTGTCCAGAAGTAAATTTTATGAGCTCTGAAACCAATTGGTTGTCCTCTCAGTCACAGTTTGGGGGGGGAAACTGATTTTAGGAAGCAGAACTCTCAGAATCCTCCAGTTAGCATGGGTAAATTTGAAAGGGGCACCCCTGAAGGAAGGAAGGAAGGAAGGGTTAGAGTACCGGCCAAAATTTGTGAAGCCATTGACCAGGTTGGCTGAGAGATTCTGGGAGTCATAATCCAGAAAAGTAATGTTTCCAAGCTTTGTGTACAGGCAATGTGACTGAAGAAGTGGATTGCCCTCTACATGGGGCTGCCCTTGGTGACCATTCGGAGACTGCAGCTGGTCCAGAATGCGGCAGCTCAGGTAGTGATGGGGTGCGGGCGTTATGCTCGAGCCTCACCACTGCTCCGGGAGCAGCACTGGCTGCCAGTATGTCTCTGGGTGCATTTCAAGGTGCTGGTCATTACCTTTAAAGCCCTATATGGTAGTGGGCCAGGATACCTAAGAGACCGCGTCACCCTAAGAACGTCGACCCGTCCCACCAGAGCGGATCGGAGGGGTTCTCTTGTTATCCCATCAGCTAGGGAGGCTCGCCTCACTAGTACGAGGAAGAGGGCTTTCTCTGTGTTTGCCCCGGCCCTCTGGAGCCTCCTCCCGATAGAGCTACGCCTGCAGACAGAGCTCCTGCCCTTTCGGAAGGGCTTAAAGACCTGGCTGGCGGGACAAGTGTGGGGTCCCAGGAACGCAGGTTCCCACGTAGGATGGCTGATTTAAGGGCAGCCACCACCACCCCTTGTATCTGTATCTGTTTTTATCTGCTTTGATGTTTTAATGTTTTAAATTTTTTTATGAACTTTTAAGGTTTTAGATATTGATATGATTATATTTATCCATGATGGTAATTTACGCTGTAAGCCGTCCAGAGTCGGGTCTACCCGATTGGGGCGGGATACCAAATGTGAGCAATAAATAAATAAATATTGTAATATATTAAAACCTGCACTGAAAAAAATGTTCTGTCGGTTTTAAAAGAACCACAATATTGCTTGTTTTTAATCTGGTTTGGATTTTATTGTGTACAGAATATGAAGTTATCTTTGTATTATAGTCATAGGAGTGTCACATGAAGTTCTTTACTATCATTGTTTGACTTGAATGCCTCTTAGTAAGGGCATAGCTAATTAACAACAGAGCAAGTGACCCTAGTCATGAAATCAGCAAAAACTGCTGCACACATACAGCAGACAATTGTGCCTTTAAGACCTGTCCAATTATGAATTTCCCAGCCTCATTCCAAATTTCCCTATCTATATCTTCTAAACTCCAGAGTACTATTTGAGAAGCTTATTTACTCTTCCTGATTTACTGCCAGCTTCTTTGTAATAAAGACAAATATAAGCACAGTTTCTCATGTAAGTATAAAATCTTTTTTTTTACTTTGCAGTAGTAACCTTTTCTTTTTCTTTTCCCAACAGAAATAGATGTTATAGATAACTTTACAAGCAGAGGCCTGGTTTCCTGTGTTTATCAAACAGAGATGGGGTATCTCCACATTCATTTTTAAGAGCAGAGCCTGGCAAACAGACGATCATGCCATGAACATTTGGACTTTCATTGATAATTTCCCTGCCTTACCCACAAGACTGCCTTAAGAAGCAATCTTGAATCTCAAAAACTTGCAATTATTTATTTATTTGGTGTTTAGTGATACAAAAAAGGTATCACCTTCTCCTTCTGCGTTTGTTTTGTAAATGGATCACACAGCTGACTTTGTTTATGCCAAAATGAAGGCACCTTTTGGTGAGTTCATTCTGCAGTTCCTTTCGCCTGACCTAGTGTGAGAAAGATTAGCCAGCAACACAAAGTTGTCATTACCAGGGTATGCAAGATTGTGGTTCAAAATTACCACAATCTTCGATTAGAAGCAGAAAATCCTTAAGTAATAAAACCACGAAGTGTAGCAGCAGAAGCTTCTCTCAAATCTGGGAGTCATGTGAATTAAGTTGCTTTGTTTAGTTATAGCTTTTGTTTGTTCTCCAAGACTCAAACCAGGAGTGCTTTTGTATGATTTCACAAAACTACGCAAGCTGCTTCTCTCTGCAACACTAGCTTTATTTATGGATGACCTCTAGCATCTGTTCCTGTCCTGAATCTGTTTATGTTTCTGGCAAAGAAAAGATCAAGATAACCCCATCCATTGAATAGTTCTGTTGCAGCAAAAATCCTCCCCATGGTATAACTAAAGGTGTAAGCTCATGGTACTGCATGATGGAGTGAGTTCCCATCTCCGTCCCAGCTCCTGCCAACCTAGTGGTTCGAAAGCAAGAAATTGCAAGTAAATAAACAGGGACCACTTTGGTGGGAAGGTAAACAGCGTTCCATGCACTCCGGTGTCTAGTCATGTCTGCCACACAGTGGTGGGCAGCAAAAAAAAAATTGCTACCACACTGTGTGTGGAGCCTACATCATGGGCGGAGCCTACATTGTGGGCAGAGCCTATGTCATGGGTGGATCCTATGTTGTGGGTGATCTAGTCATACCTGCCATATGGCCATGTATACATCTGCAAACACAGGCAGCACTGGCTCTTTAGGTGTAAATGGAGATGAGCACTGCACCCTAGAGTTGGATATGACTGGCTTTTGAGCAAGGGAGACCTTGAGCCACTTGCAGGACAAAACCTGATGGGGCAGGGCAGGGTGGTGGGCATGGCCACCCAATTTTGCAAGCCTCCCTGCCCCGAGGTCACCCAATTTTGGTACCCCCTCCTGGGGGGGGGGTGCGAACCTGTTGTTGCCCACCACTGCTGCCACATGTCCACAGAAAAGTCTGCAGATGCAGACAATGCTATCTCTTTGTCTATAAACAGAGATGAGTACTGAACCCTAGAGTCAGATATGACAGACTTTTGAGCAAGGGCAACCTTTCTCTAATCACATGGGGATATAGCTTGCATTTTGGATTCCTTATGGCAAATCTGGCACAAGCTATTTACTGGCATTCACACAATGTACAGGGAATGGAGCTCTGCCATGACCCCAATCCATGCCTCAGCTGGACCTCTTTGGCCCAAATGTTGTGCTTCTATTTTTGTGGCCTAGGCTGGAGTGCTTCCATGGCAGATGAAAGGGACCTTGTTCCTGGCAAAGCAACTATTTTTGGTGCAGTTGGATGCACGCTTGCTGCCTCACAATGTCTCCCTTGTGGCTCCAACGCTAACTTGATTTCTGTCCATTTCCACTTTGTTGCAGTTTTTCAGCTGTTTTTAAATGTCATAATTTCTATGGTGCTATTAGGCAGTTTTAGACTCTAGACTAGAGACTGAGAGATCCTATGGGTAATCCCCTCTTTTGATCATGGGGCTGCAGCAGTAATTTATAAAATGCAGTTGCAATCCCATGGTGGGCAGGTGAACATTATATGAGGAATGCCTTATTCTTTCTGACTTTCTAAACCTCACCACAAGGAGACTTCTTTCATTGAAAGTGGGATTCCTCAGACTCCCGGGGAAAGGACAGAAAATGCAAAGGTCTTCCTTGCTCAAAATCCAGTTGTGTCCAACTTTAGGGTGTGGTGCTCATCTCTGTTTATAGCCAAAGAGCCAGTACTGTCTGCATCTGCAGACATTTCCATGGTCATGTGATAGGCATGACTAGACACCAGAGCTCACGGTATGCTGTTACCTTTCCTGCTGAAGTAGTACCTCTTTATCTACTTGCAATTTCTTGCTTTTGAACTGCTAGTTTGGCAGGAGCTGGGACAGATGACAGGAGCTCACTCTGTCACACAACACTCAGGTCTCAAACGTCTGACCTGCAGACCTTCTGATCATCAAGTTCAGCATCTTAGCCACTAAGCCACTGCAATTCCTGGGAAATTATACTCCAGTCCAAATTTTCCTCCCCCTTCTTCTTCTTCTTCCCCCCATTCCTTTACTTAAGAAATTGCTAGATTCTGAGCTCTAATCCCTTTCTAGGGGATTTCGTTCAGAAAATATCCCATTTTGCTGAGGAAATGTAATAATTCTGCATAAACCAGTTTCTAGAGGCTGCGGTGGCTCAATGGTTAAGAAGCTTGCCTTGATAGCTGGAAGGCTGGCAAGCTGGCAGTTCAAGACCCAGGTATTGCATGATGGATTGAGTACCCAGCTCTGTCCCAGCTCTTGGGAACATGAAAGGAGCCTCATTTGGGCGTTCCCTGAACAGAGTTTCTTCCACAAAAAATCATTTCAACCCAGAATAATTTCTGACATGAAATTATTATTATACCAGGTTTTTTTTCCAGAGAAATATGACTGTGAAGCAAATGAATCAACAAATAAATAACACAGTTTTTTTAAATATATCTTGCACAGACCAATCACTGTGTGAAAAAATGAGTCCCCCACCCTTCAGTTTTGAGAGTGCAAAACTGTGAGATTCACATCCTTATTCCACAGTTAATCCATAACCACTTCCTAATGT
The DNA here is from genome assembly GCA_030440675.1 of Furcifer pardalis. Classification (NCBI taxonomy): domain Eukaryota; kingdom Metazoa; phylum Chordata; class Lepidosauria; order Squamata; family Chamaeleonidae; genus Furcifer; species Furcifer pardalis. The sequence goes on along the minus strand of CP126890.1, from coordinate 112,722,373 downwards.
TATTTACACTTAAATGAGCTATCCGTTACCTAGATACTACAGGAGGTAGCACCTTTCATCTTCTGTGGGTGTGATTACATTGCAGTTTACCCCACGGTTTGTGTTTACATGGATAAAATCAAAGTACAGTAAAACCTCGCATAAAGAGCACCTCACTTAGAGAGTAACTCTCTTAAAGAGCAGAATTTTAATTACAAGTTACTTACAATGGTGTTTCACTTAAAGAGCAAACTCACTTAAAGAGCAATCCTGTGGAACGCATTATGCTCTTTAAGCGAGGTACCACTGTATCTAATGGCAACAATGGGACAGAAAGCTTTTTTCATAGGCCTTAGTCTCTTTGGTTCATTTGGTAACAATTGGGGATGGTTTATTTGGTAACAATTCAGCTGCCATGCTTTTAGTTTTTCATTTTCCAGCGTGCATGATCATCTGTCTCAGTTCAATAGGGCAGCTGCAGGCAGGTCATATGCTGACAGTGACATCTTCAGTGGAGCGTCATATAATAGTGGGATAATTCCTCTCAACTGAGCACTGCTTGACTCCTCTCCTCCAAACAATACTTGTGAAAAAATGGGGCGGGGAAGAAGGCAGTATTAACAAGGTGGGGCTATGTTCCCAGCACAAACTGAACCAATTGGGAAGTATTGTGGAACTATTGCAATAAGGTAATGATATCTTTGTGGGTGGCTACAGCAATTCCAGTGGCAGAAACTACAAGAGACGCAGTTTTAAAAACTACAAAGCAAATCAATTTAATCCAGGTATTCCTTCCTGTGGAGTCACACATTTGTAAAGAAATTGCTATAATATCTAGATAACTAACTCTGAGAAAGTATGAAAGCTGCACTCACCTTCCTTCATAAAGCAATACCCACACAAGGAGGAATTCCATGTGTTGTGTTCCAAAAATGTTTCCAGCCTTAGTCATTTAACTTCCTTCCAACTGTGATGAGCCCACAAACCTAAGTTTTGGGCTCTGCCTGCTGAGCAGAATGAGAATCTATTCTCTGTAACATAGTTCAACCTAAACTTAAGGCAACATTGCCTTGTTTTGCCCAAAGCCACATCTGTTCCTCCATTTTAAGAAAAAAAAAGCTCTTCTTTCTTCTTCCTGACAATCTTGCTATGTAAAGGAAGATTGTATATGACAGATCATCCAACCATGTGAACCTAACCCTTGCGCTAAATTTTAACAGTTCATCAAAAGCTCCACTAATGCAGTTCTGCTGATTATGTAACTCAGCTCTGAAATCACCAGCTTTGCTGTGAATATGGGGTTGGGAAGGAAAAGTTGACTCTTGTGTATTTATTAGCGATTGGACAGGCCAACAGAGCAAAACCAGAAGCCAAAAATATTGTTCCACATACAACCTGTTACTGATTTCTAATACAGTAAAACCCTGACTTACATATGCCTCCAGTTACATAAAATTTGACTTACATAATGATTTTGTGCTAAAACCATGTCCCAATGTACACAATTTCCTATCGGTTTGCTTTGAATTACATAAAGATTTTTTTTCCTGTGGGTTTGCTTTGAGTTACATAAAAATTTGTTTCCCTATGGGTTTGCTTTGGTTTACATAAAATTTCATGTTTCCTATGGGTTTGCTTCGAGTTACATAAAAAACAATTTAAGCAATAGCCTACGGAATTAACTTTTTTTGTAAGTAGGGGTTTTACTGTACAGGCATTACAGTAATACCTCGGATAACGTTTACCTCGGATAACGCTAAAATCACATAAAGTTAAGTAATCTGGGGGGGAGAGAGAATTGGATCGAATAACGTTAAAGTCCTATGGGATGGATCGGATAACAACCGCTAAAGCCTGTGCGGTTACAATGTATCTCTATGGAGCTTTAACGTTATCCGATCCATCCCATAGGATTTTAACATGCATCGGATAACACTAAAAATCAGATAACACCAAGACTTGTGGAACCAAGTCTTAGCGTTATCCGAGGTATTACTGTACTTTAAAAAAATTACTTACCACTAATCCACTAATCTTTAAAAAAACTGTACATTTCAGTGTAAAAAAGTCAGTTGTGAAACCCCAAACCTAATTAATAGCAAATGAATAGAACAGAACAATAAAGAATAAGTAAAGTCATCATCCTTTCAGTACTAGCACTCTAAATCTCAAAAATTACTCTTTTTTTAATTTTTTAAATTTTATTAGGTATTTATAAAGGGAAAAAAAACAAATACAAATACAGATACTGTATACATAAAATCATGAAGGTCATATAGCAAAGTTTCTGAACAACAATATTACTATAACCACCTTTCTTGAAACATGATCTTCTCAGCATTATTACCATTTACATCATTATTGTCACCCTTGTGCTATATACAATGTCCGGGGAATTTTGTGTCCTCACAATTTCCAAAAATCATTCTGTTCTTGTACAGGGGCTATGCCTTTTTTTTTTTTTTACCAAAGTGTGATCTATAAATGGTTCCCAGATCCTCCAAAAGTTGTTACTTTGCATTTTCCCTTTTCTGCAATTTAACTCCCATGTGAGTTTTTCGTTAAGGGCCGAATCCCACATTTGTTTGTACCAGTCTTGAATACTTATCTTATCGTTATTCTTCCAATTTTTTGCTATACATTGTCTTGCCACCGACAACATTATGGCCAACAATTCTATATTATCATTTTTCATGTCGTATTTATCTATGTCCGTTAACAAAATTGTCTCTGACCCCAGTTCAACTTGCACGTTTTCCATTATTTCCCAGAAACTTTTTAAAGATTCACAGCTACACCACATATGTTCATATGTACCCCTTGTTTTTTTACATCTCCAACATATGTCACTCAAGTTATTGTATATTCGGTGCAAACCTACTGGGGTCCTATACCATCTCCATATCAGTTTGTAATTATGTTCTTTAACTCTAACTGACATAGTCCTCATTATCCTTCTTTTCCACATTTTCTGCCATTTTTTCCTGTTATCCTTATGTCAAGCTCTTGTTCCCAGCTTTGTCTCAACACCTCTTGTATTTTTTGACTCTTATTCAAAATTTTATAAATTTTACTTACTATCCCCTTAATTCCTGTCTCTCCATTTCTGACTCTGGTCAAAAGTATCTCAAATTCCGTGCAGTCCCTGTTTAAACCATTTTCCCATAAAAATGTCCTGTTCCAATTGTTTATCTGAAGGATCTTGAACCAGTTCAATTCCAATTACAAGTATAGCTCGCTTCTTTTTCCTTGATCTCTGCAAGTTTTGACCCAATCTTTCAGTAATTTAACCTTTTTTTCCGCCAATATGTCCCTGATCCTCTTATCTATTTTTATTGGAAAATTATTAAAATCTTCCACCTCTAAAACCGGTGAAATTCCTAAAATAAGTTCTTTTCTCACTCTGCTCCATATCTCTATGGTTGAATTTAGCATCAATCCCTGAGCCTTTTTTTCCCCTTTTCCTTCCCATAAAAACTTTGCCTTTCCAACCTTTGAGAATTCTTTTCTTTCAATTTTCTCCCATACTGTTTCTTCTCTAATTAATAATTTTATAACATTTCTTATTTGAAAGGCTCTGTAGTACTTACTGATGTTTGGAATACCCAATCCTCCCTCTTTTTGTGGTACATACCACAGCAATTTGGTTATTCTGGCTCCTCGGTTTCCATTGCAATACCTGTTAATCATGTTTTGGTACTCGTTCAACTCCTTATCTGTGTGTTTTAACGGTAAAACATCAAACAAAAAATTCAATTTGGGCAGCAGCATCATTTTACATATTGCTATTCTACTAAACCATGACAAATTTAATTTGCTATACTGTAAAATTTTCTTTTCCATCTCCTTCTTTTGCCTGCCATAGTTCAGGCCTTTAAGTTCCCCAATTTTGTTTGATAATATTACCCCTAGATATCTCATCTTCTGCGTAATCTGTACATTATAATTCCATTTTATTGTTTCTTCATCCCCTTTATCCCCATTGATTAAAATCATTTCTGTTTTATCCTAATTAACTTTTAATCCCGTTACTTCCTCAAAATTTTTCAAATGCATATTTATCTTAGAAATGATTTTTGTTGGATGCTTTACCGTTATTAATGTATCATCTGCATAAAGACTTACTTTAGTCCTTTCAATCCCTATTATTTCTTCATCCTGACGAATTGTATTTGCCAAAAATTGCATAGCCATTATAAATAACAATGGTGACAACGGACAGCCCTGTCTTGTACCCGCTTCTAACTTTATATCACTTGTATAACTCTCATTGAATTTAACCCTTGCTGATCCTTGCTTATATAAATTTCTAATATTTCCTTGAAATTTTTCTCCAAATCCATATAATCTGACCATCTCGTGGATTGTCGTCCATTGCAAGGAATCAAAAGCTTTAAAAATATCTAATGCTAGAAAACCCACCTTTTCTTTCCTTTTTTCAGTTAAATCCAATAAATCCACTACTCTTCTTATTAGGTCTGACATGTGTCTGTTCTTTACAAACCCTGCTTGGTCCTCCTTGATATAATTGGCTATGAAACTATTTAGCCTGTTTGCCAGTATCGTTGAAAATATTTTTGCATCTTGGTTGATCAGGGATATTGGTCTATAAGATTCAATTTTTTCTAAATTTTTACCCGGCTTGGGGATCAAAGCAATTATAGATTTATTCCAGGAATCTGGAGTTGCATCTCTCTCTAATACCCCATTATATAATTTATATAACCTCGGGGCAATCCAGGGCATAAAATCTTTGTAAAACTCAGCTGACAACCCATCCTCACCCGGTGCCTTCTCTTTTTTTAGCTTTTTGATTACTTCCTCAATTTCCTTGACAGATATTTCCTCCTCCATTTTGTTCCTATGTTCCTCTGATATCCTTTTAATTTGTTGCCTTTCAAAATATTCTCGCATTTTATCCAAATTTACCTCCAATTTTGAATACAAATTTTTGTAAAAAGTTTCTATTAACTGTGCTTTTTCTTTTCTTTTATTGCATCTTTTTCCATTTTTATCTATCAACACTCCTACCTGTCCTTTATTTTTCTTATCCCTTGCCGCTTTAGCCAATAATTTAGAATTTTTATTACCATATTCGAAATATTCCCTTTTAAGAAAGATCAAGTCTTTCTTAACTTTTTCCATATCTTTGCCATCCAATTCCTTTTTAATTTTTTGTATCTCTTGGAAAACTTTCTGGTCTTTCTTCTTAGCATATTCTGAGTGAAGATGTTTCAGCTGCTTTTCCAATTCCTGATTCCTATTTCTAATTTGTCTATTTCTTACACAATTTAATTTTATTGATTCGCCCCTAAAGATTGCCTTTATTGTGTCCCATACTCCACCGTGGCTGACCTCATTATTTTCATTCCATTTCCAGCTTTCCTCCCATTTCTCCATTATTTGCTTTCTCGTTGCTTCCTCCTTATACAACTTTGCATTATATCTCCAAATATACCCTCCTCTTTCTATCTCTTTTAAATTTATATCCACTGTTATCTTTGCATGGTCAGATTCCCTGAATGTCCCAATTTTAATATCTTCTATTGTTTTAACTAACTCTTCTGTGACAAATATATAGTCAATTCTTGAATACACATCATGAACGTGGGAATAATAAGTATATTCTCTCTCCTGAGCCTTAAGCTCTCTCCAAACATCCTTTATCCCCAGTGATTTCCTCCATTCATCTAATATGTATTTTCTACTTTTCTTTTTACTACTTGTGCTATCAATATCTGAACTCAGCATATTAAAGTCTCCACCTATGACCATGCTCTTTGCTCCTTCCTTATTCAAGATTTTTCCCATTTTATCTAAAAATTCTTCCTGTTTGCTATTTGGGGCATAAATGTTGACAAGTATTATTTCTTCTTCCTCAATTTTTCCTTTGATTATCAAATATCTTCCTTCTGGGTCAGCTATCGTTTTACTCACCGTGAAGCCCAATTTCTCCGAAATCAGAGTTGCAACTCCCCTGGCTTTAGATGTCCCATATGCCTTTTCATATATTTCCATTCCCCTTACAGCCAAATTATTTACCTCCACTGATTTTTGGTGGGTCTCTTGCAGAAAAATAATATCAGCTCTGGCTTTGTTGAGCGACATTTGCAATTTCTTTCTCTTCAAGGCATTCCCTGTTCCCTTCACATTCCATGTTATTAGTCTTAATGACTTAACCATCCATATCTAGTATAACCTCCCATTCTCTACATTCTTCCCCGGACGTGCTCCCTATATCCCCCAGCAGTTCCCCACTAATAGAAAGGTTGATTAGACAGAAATTTAATGAAAAAATTAATACAGAAAAAATTAATAAAATAGAAAATGAGTATCTTTGAGGAAAAAAATTAAGAGAAAAAGTATAGTTAAAAAAGCTAAGAAAGCTAAAAAAAAAACAAAAAAAACAAAACTTACCTAGTCTTCCTTCTTCTACAACCCTCCCCACATCTGTCTTGATGATGTCACCTCTGTTCTTCAAAGAGGGGAGGGGGGGACCGGAGAAAAATGGCATGCTGTTCTCCTACTTGCCCCCTCCCTCTGCCAATAATTAAATGTTATGAATGTGATCATTCTACTATTTCCACACTTGATGTCCCTGAAAGATCCACTCCTCCCACTGCTCCCTCCACCTCCTGTCCCAAAACTGGCCCCATCGCACCCACCATGTATAAATCTGTTCTCAGAGCAATCCAATCCTTGTCCGCAACCTTGATCAAGCCAATCTGTGTTAAATACTGTAATACATCGGTCTTTTCATCCAGAACATGCCATCTTTTGTCATAGAAAAATCTCAGCTGTTGTGGAAACCTCCAACCATATTTGATATCATTTGCAATCAACAATTTCGTGACAGGTTTCATCTTAAACTTCCATTTTCTCTCCTCAGGTGCAATGTCATTGTAGATTTCCACATCCAACCCCTCTATTTTCAGGGCGCCAGACCCTGCTTGTTTAATGAAAGACATCACCTTCAATTTGTCCGCCCAACTTGCAAATTTAACCAAAACGTTCCTGGGTGCCTTTCTATCCCGCCTTCCCCCCACCCTGAACACAGCACCAATGTCCTCTGGAACAAAATCTTTTCCCATTTTTAGTGAGTTCAGCCTTAGCGTTATCCGAGGTATTACTGTACTTTAAAAAAATTACTTACCACTAATCTTTTAAAAAAACTGTACATTTCAGTGTAAAAAAGTCAGTTGTGAAACCCCAAACCTAATTAATAGCAAATGAATAGAACAGAACAATAAAGAATAAGTAAAGTCATCATCCTTTCAGTACTAGCACTCTAAATCTCAAAAATTACTCTTGAAGCGTTCATAAGTAGAAAAATAAAGCTTCTTACAGTTTTGTTTGGTAGTTAAAAACAGAAGAATAAAAGGGGGAAAATGGAAATAAATTCAGTTTCCACCATGTCCAAGATACTGGCTCCATGTGATCACATGGTCAGAAGATTGAAAGAAGAAAAGACTAGCAAATAAAGGCAAGAAGTCAAGCAAACAATCAGGAAGACATAAGGGGCAAGCTAGACTGGGAATCAGAATTTGGGAATAGGTTAGCAGGAAGGGAGAATCCTTCTGGGTCTTAAACTAACCCATCCCACTCTTTCACTTTTCACGTCAGAAGCAACACAATTAAAATAAAATAAAATAAAAATGAAACATAAGATTTAAATTTAAAATATAGCATTTACACTATTTAAGAGTCTGCATTAGAAAGATCTTGCACCAAAGTGAGCAACATATCCTAGCCTTCCTGGAATTATCCAGATGTGTGTGTCCAATTGCTTCATAGACATGACCAGTCCTTTTCATTAAGTAGACCAAGGCACTCACCTGCAGGAGCAAATTTGGGGTGAAAAGAAAGCATTGTTATTCATTGATCATTGTTATTGCAACCTCTAAGCCACGGCGGCTCCACTGTCAATGGAGTTGCTTTTGTAATCTTATTTTTGTCAACCCAGGAGGAGGAAGGCAGGCAGAGGAACACGGAGCCCTGCTCATTTGCTCAATCGTTCTGGGCTTGGCTCTTTAGATTGGCACCCAAGGGGAGTGCCATGGTACTGGGGGCCTGGGGGCACCCTGGGTAGCCCACACACACACACACACACACACACACACACACACACACACACACACACACACACACACACACACACACACACACACACACACACACACACCTGTAGGGGGAAGGAACAGATGCTAGTACCACTTTCTTCCCTGTTATCATCACTTCCAGTGATGCTCCCTGTAATCACTCCATTGTAAGGTTGCATTTTTCTGTAAAGCCAAACAATGAATAATGGATGCAAACCTAGGTGGCGTTTCAAGTTCATTAGTATGCATATTGTTTGGAATTTGTTTCCTTGGGTAACTGCACAGTCCTTCTCCCTTCTTTTGTCTTTCAAGGTGTCTTTGCTTCAGGCTCAGCTAACGTACATTCTCTATTCATTCATTTGTGTCTGGAGTTACACCTGCATTGTAGGTTATTGTTGTTTGTCAAGATCTGGTTTAATTTCTTACTGAGAACATTTTTGTTAGTTTGCCTCTGGAGAGTTCCTTCCCTTTTATTATTCTCTTGGAGAGCATGAAAGCCATCCTGCTGCTTCAGTTTAATTTCTTCCCTCCCCCAACTTCCAAATATTGGGGGGGGGGGGGGGTTGGTGGAAAAAACCTCACTGAAGACTATTTTTGCCTTTAGAAAAAGAAAGAACTTGTCTGCACATTCTGTTGGCATATAGATGGTCATCCTTTTTCCATTTACAATTCAACCTGATATAGTCAGATGACTAATCACTTGATAAAGGATGGTGATTATTTACAATTCCTTACTAGGCTGTGAGTTTGCCCAGCCTATAACCCTGTGGGATAAATACTTAAAATGAAGCCATGCAAGACGTTTAACCATATATATTCCTAAAGTGCCACCAGGTTCAGCCCATATAGTTCAAGCAGAGAATTGTATTTCGTGGGGAATAGGGCACAGTGGTTGGTATTGGTTATCTCCTGCGGCCAGCCTTTTCTGCTTATGTGACACACATTTCTCAATTTGCCCGTATTACATTGCTCAAAGGAAGCTATTATTCTTGGGCAGATTCAGAGCAGATAAAACATTTATGAGATTGGCCCTATTTTTACCTCTTTCTCTTTTTTTATCTCTCACAATCTCTCTCTCTCTCACACACACATGCAAACGCACATGCTGCACGTGCACACACACACACATTGAGAAAGAGTTCATGAGCAAAGCATGTATCATTAGACCTTGCCTCTGGCCATCATTACCAAGGAGCAGTTGAAGTGTGATGGATTTTACATATAGATGATCCTAAGGTGATTCTCTCTCTCTCTCTCAGCCTTCCTGTTCCCCCTTCCCCATTTCTTAACTACACTCTACCCTAACTGTCGTTAAGCCATAAATTGTGGAGGATTACAATTAATTATATTCTTTTTCAGTTTTTATTTGATAGACAACATTGGGAAAAGAAAGATCATGGCGTGCCTGCTTCTCACATACATCTGGGTTGGTGTCCTTGTACAGATGGAGAAGGTAGGGGGAAATGGTTGCACATTATGTTAATCATTAATTAGCTTAAAAATCTAATTAATTTGTTTACATTGAAAGGGGGTGGTTTTAATCTTTATGATAATTTGATTTTGATATTTAAATTTATGCTGCATTATTATTGCTAATTTAAAATTATAAAGGTTTTTTTATTTTAAAAAAACCCTTATGACTTTATATCTCTCCTGCTCTTCCTTGCCCCTTCTTCTATTTTGAGCTTTGAATAGAAGAAAATAGCTGTAAAAATGTTTGAAAATCCATCTCACACTCACCCCATGAAAAGAAACCACTCTTACTTTCAGTTTTTTTCCCCTCCCTTATAATCTCAGCACTTTTTTTTAGCTTACTTTAGATTCTCCGCCACTCCAGGCAAGGCAAACCAGGGTGGCAGTAGAAGAAGTCAAGTCAGAAGATCATCTTTGCTTGATGCTGAAATGGCAGGATCTGAAGTTAAACTAAAGTTTCAAGATGGAAACTATTGATTTTAAGAATCCACTAGAGATGCAGCAACACCAAGCTTCATTTGAGGGAATGCAGTATCTTTCCTCTGTAGATGATTGGTTGTCATAGAAAGGGCAGTGCTGAGTCTCTATTATTTTTTTTGGCTCCTGTGCTGTCCAGAAGCAAAAGTTTCCAGAAACAGGGTGATGTCTGAACCAGAAAAGCTGAAGAAAATAAAATGTTCCCAAATTTAGGAGAGCCTCTTCGTTTCAGTATCTAGCCCAAGGATTCCCAACCTGTGGCCTGTGGGACAGCTGTGGCCCATGGTGCCATTTCAAGTAGAGGGCCCACCACCTCCACCACACCAGGAAGTGCCATGTGGTGGAGCAAAGGCAAAACAGCCATTTGGCCCCTGAAGCTGTTTGAGGGAGCGTGACCTGGCCCCTGGCTTAAAAAGTTTGAGAAATGCTGATCTAACCCATGTGATTTTTGGATTTTTTTCCCGTTGCCACCTACTAGCTCTGGAATGTTCACCCAGAGTCCTGGAGCATTTTATTATATTTTAGGACTCCAACAAAAATACTGTCCATTCCTTTTTGGATTTTGCTGATGTACAGGACCTACAGGAGGAGGGCAGGATGGCCGTTTGATATGGGTCTCACTTCAAGATGGCCACCTCACCCTACAGCCTACATATAAAGCTAAATATAATTATACAGCCATGCATTTTATGAATAGTTTGTATGCCATTCATCACATTAAAATATTTTTACCCCTCTTCCCAAACAGTGAGGAGGCTTCACAACATAAAGTGGCCCAAGGATAATCTGAACTCTCAGGAGGTGTGTTGCTCATGGACCACATCATTCTTCCTTGTTTTCTCAGGAGAAAGTAAAGTTGAGGTTATCTAGTGTTTTTTATTGCTCTGTGGGGGCTTTAATTGAAGCTTCCAAGGCTCAGCCCAAAACTGTCTCCTAACCCCCAAATATACTACATTACTTCACAGATCAACTCCCAAACCAAACCCTGATTATTATTTTAAAAATTTAGTACAGTATACATCTTCGTTGTTAAGTTGAATTTGGATGGCTCAATTATACTACTATTTTCTTTCTTGCCTTCATACCTCTACCACTTTAACAACCTTCCTCTTGCACATCATTAAATCTGTGCATTTCAGTTTCCCAGTTCTGGATGAATCTCCAGGTCACATAACCCCAACTATAGGAAAGTTCAGAACTTTGAGATATAGCCAGTTGAGTCTGCAGATAAAGTTCTCTATCCAATTTGCCCATGTAATTTTGTGAACCCTATTTTAGGCACACCATGACAAGACAGTGCTCATTGGAAAAGACAGCAATGCTGGAAAATCACGTGGACAACAGTGAAAAAGGAAGACCAAATAAGAGAGAGATTGACTCAGTAAAGGAAGCCATGAGCTTGTGTTTGCAAGAGCTCAGCAGGACTGTTGATAGGATGTTTTGGACTCACTGATTATTCATAAAGCAATTTGATGGCACATAACACCAACATTCAGATTTTTAAGCGCCCTGGAAGCTCGACTTAATAGTGATACATAGATCTTTTATTCCAATAAACAAATAGAGGACATGCCATTGTTTCCAGCTTTATCTGAGTTTTGTGTGAGACTTTTGCTCAGATTTTGAAAAACATATTTGAAAATAAATGTTCTCCAATTTCTAATAAAAGACATTCAGTTTACTATAGAGGAAATAAGTTTTTCTTTGGAGAGAGACAACTAACTGATTCAGTGTATTGATTTTCTTTACTGCAGCACAGTCTGAAGCACATTAATGCCTGGGGGAGTATATGATTATAGCTACAGGCAGGAATGTGCTAGTCTAGCTTTCTCGCCAAAGATGGTGGAAGGCATAGTTTAACACATTTGGAGAATGCCAGGTCGAGGAAGGCTGTGAAAGGCATACGTGGTGACTGGGCATTTGAAGCTCAGCATAGCAAGGTTTCCTTGTTAGGCCTCGTATGCAGATTCTAGGACAGTGCCCTGCTGAAATATTCATGCTTTCAAGGGCAATCACAGAAGCAGTTTTCAGCAGGATGTTTCCATAAGTTATTGGGTCTAGACTACCAGCTGAGCTGTTGCTGGTCCCAAGGAAGAAAGCTTACATTCCAATACATGCCTCTAAACCCGGCCAATCTACATGAAAAGTAACATTTCTGAGTGTTCCTCCTTGAAGGAAAATATCCAAATTGAACTCTAAAACAGCCTATACTAAAGCTAAACAGAAGGCAAATACAAACCATTATATTTCTGTTTACTTTGGTCACCATTTAAGCAGCACGGAGATAGATGAGGGGTTGAATCAGAACAGAGGAGACACAATGAAAATCACTGAGGCTTAATTTAATTGTAACAGTAGAGATACAACCTATAAGGTCAGTCCTGCGAATATTTATGTGGAACTAAATCCCAGTGTATTCAGTGGGATCTGCCTGCTATTCATAACGCAGGTTGTGCTCCAAGCTGACATTTCAAAATATAGTTGTCTAGAAGCATCAATGGGATGTCTGTGAAACTATGATTAGAATTAGACTCCATGATGTTTATTGAGATTTTTTAAAGGCCAAGTGGATTGAGCCAGTAGTGATTTCGAGCAACATTCAGTTACGAAGATACCAAGAAAATATGACATATTACCCTGTTGCTGACAGTCATTGTTTTTTCATTCTCTGCAGTCTTCAGATACTTTCATAATTCAGTGAAATTTGTGGGTGTGAGGACATTAGTAGTAAATGGGAGTGTGGAGAGTTAGAAGAAACATGCATGTGTGCTGTGGCTACCCTTAACTAGAGGTGGTTGTGAATTCGATTTCAGTTTATTTTATATCAGAATTTTTTTAAAAAATCACAAAATACAAATAAAACAAATGTGACAAATATGCCCATGTGTATCTGCCACCTGACAGGTTTACCTCCTTCCTCCTAAGGATTGGACTGGCCCTAGCCTTTTGAGCAAAGATAGTGTTTTTAAACTACACAGTAACTCTTCTTCTTCTTCTTCTTCTTCTTCTTCTTCTTCTTCTTCTTCTTCTTCTTCTTCTTCTTCTTCTTATTATTATTATTATTATTATTATTATTATTATTATTATTATTATTATTATTATTATTATTATTATTATTATTATAAGGCAAGACTTATAGAAGAGTGAGGAGTTCCTTAACATTGTTACAAGAAAATTGCTTAACACAGTTGGTGACTGAAAGCTTTGTGACTGAAAGCTTTCATTAAAAAAATATTAATGGGATAACATCAGTCAACATCAGAGGTGGTTTGGAGGCTATGTTGTGCCTGCCCCAAGACTAAGTGACCTTGTTGTAACCTTTATTGTTCTGTAATTCTCTAAACTGCTGTGGTGTATATAAAATGACACCTTAGATAAATAACAGTTTTGTATGAGTGACAGGATTCCTTCTCCTTCCCATCACACAAAGCCCTGACACATTGGCAGCTGGAAAAGCAAAACATCACACAGAGCAGTGTCTGGTTGCTTAATTGGGGATATTTCATTCAGAATGAGCAACTGAGTGAATGCACACCCAGTGGAAAAAAGAAGTTGCCCACTTTGTGCAGTAAGATCTTTCAGTAAGAAACATGACTGTATAATGGGACAATAATGGGAAAATATGTAGGAGACCCTCATGTTAAGGATAATTTCAAGAGTTTTGCATATATATTTTTACTCTCCCTTCCTCCCAGATTTTCACAAACAGGCTTAGAATCCACTCGGCTGGGCCGACCTGGAAGGAGAGAACAGCTGCGCAGCTCAGCAGGGCTTAAAATGTCGACGATGCCCTCCACCACCACCGGACTCACCTCAGCCGGGCTGGCCTGGAGGGGTGAGAGCAGCAGCGTGGTGCAGCAGCGCTTAAAACACTGACTACACCCTCCAACACCACTGGACTCCCCTTGGCCGGGCCAGCCTGGAGGGGAGAGAACAGCTGCACGGCTTAACAGAGTTCAAAAACACCGCTGCCGCCCACTACTATCACTGGACTCTTCCCCTCGGCTGACCCAGCCTGGAGGGTAATGGACAGAGTGGTTTGGGCTGAGTTTGTAACGTATTTCTGAGTTTTGCTTTTGAAATGTTTTGGTAATTACTTTATAATTGTAATTGTGATATTGTAATTGAGATATTTTGTAACTGTGATGTTGTAATTGTATTTATTGTAACTGTGATACTTTGCTTCTTTGTTAGCCGCCCAGAGTTGCATTGCGAATGGGGTGGCGTACAAGTAGAAGAATTGAATTGAATTGAATTGAATTGAATATTCGTTGCCTGACAAGATGTTTGCCAACGATTCTCCATCAGAGTCATAGAGACTGAATGAATAAATAAAAATATATTTCTTAAATGATCTGCAAATTGAGGGCAGTGGAAGAGTGAAAAGGAGCAGAAACTTTGAAAATTTCAGACAGGACTCTCTCCCCTTTTGTGAAGGTTTTGAATCATACAGGAGAATTGTTTCTACACAATGATCACATCATCCTACCTAAAGAGAAAAACCCAGATTCTGAATTTGTCTCCAATGCTCTTATTAAAAAAAAATCGAACACACTAAAGAGAAGAAATGTTTCTTTCCCACTTATGACAAGGATCAAGTAGATAAATATTATGTCTTACAGTGAGACTAATTGTGTCTGCTCAGCTCTCAACAATAAAACAACAAGGGTGCCACTGTTCCTCTCTATGTTGGCCATTGGATGATGTGATTGCCTTTGTCTAATGATTGGATTGACCTGGCTTAATTTGCAAGAGGGTAGATCTAGTAATTGCAATGGAAAAAGAGATGAATAGGTTCTCATTAATATTCCAATTGGGTCCAAACAATTTTAAACTTAAACAGTTACCTGTTGACTACTGGGCATGGACATCTCATTTCACATGATCCTGAGACCTAACTATGTTACCTACTGTATATGTCACTTCAGTTGCTGTTACATCCTGGGTAAAATAATCTTTTCTCTTAGGAGGCGATTGTCACTGGTTTTCTCACAGTAAGATTTTATTTTTTCACGTAAATAAATGTTCAGTCACAATATACACATTAGTCATAGAAACAGCATAAACTTCAGTTGTCGTAGATTCAGTATCTGTCAGATTCAAGGCTTGGAAACATTTTTTTAAAAAGACAAAACTCCCAAATCACCCACTCATTGCTGCCTGGGGCATTTCGTCAGATGTAGCCCCAAAAAATAATGTTCCAGGCTCTGGTCAGATTTTTGAAGGATCACAATCAGTAGATATCCACTAAACTGTTCACAAGTTTGGGATTTGCATAGCACTCCATACCATGTGAAAGAAGTAATTTGTCTGTCAAACCAAACTATTACTTGACTTAAAGTCTGTCTAAAACCCAACCCTGATTTTTTTTATTTATTCACCAATATTTGTTTTTAATGTCTAACAAGAACAACACATTACATCTTGTAATGGGGTAAAAAAAGGTGATATTGGAGAGGTAGCACCTTAGTTCTGCAAGGAACCCAGACAAGTACTGTATGTTTCAATCAAAACGATTTACTGGATTGTTGTTCAAGGACAGACTGGAAATTAAAATGCATTTCCATTATTTGAGATGCACCGTGCTGTGAAAATTGACACAGAAAGGAGAGATTATGTATTGAACTCTGGGAGAAAGATTTTTCTTAGTACAACATTGCCATCCATATGGTAATCGAGTGTCCATGCATAAGCAAATAAAAGATTTCTGTATTTTAAGAACCTACTGAATCTTTATGCCCATTGAAAAATACTTAAATTCATTACTTAAAAGTGAGCAGAGTTCAGAAAACCCATAGCTAGACATGAACAATGCATGAGAGCAGTCTTAGATACAGTTGTACCTCGCTTAAAGAGCATAATGCGTTCCACAGGATTGCTCTTTAAGCGAGTTTGCTCTTTAAGCAAAACATCATTGTAAGTAACCAACTGTGGGGGGATTGCAGACCCCGATTTATTTGTTAAGCGAGTTTTTGGTTGGTTTTATTTGATAAGCAAAGCAAACATTCAGAGAAAATTCTGCTCTTTAAGCGAGTTACTCTTTAAGCGAGACACTCTTTATGCGAGGCTTGACTGTATATATATATATTAAGCTGGCTGCTTTTCTTTGTATGAGAGGTGTTATCTTCTTGGATGGATCTTCAAGCAGAAAAGCAAGAATAGCAAATTATACAGGTGTGTCAGTAGTAACAGTGACCAAAAGACATAGTGCTCTTTCTTGTACAATTTGAGAGGAAAGAGAGGGGAAAGGCAAAAAAAGATGTGCATTGATATACAGCATGATCTGACTTTGAGTATCTAGGAAGGAGATCCAACTAAAAGGGGTAAGATATGGAAAATTCTTTTCCTAGTTATTTCCTTTTATTACTGCCAAGTTTTATGAAGATCATTTTTGTGAAATCACATTGAATGACCTTTGTAATGGAGAAAAAAAAAGAACGCATGATAGTCTCTTGCAGAAGAAAGAACAAGGAGTCTTATTATACTTCGAAGAATATCAGATTCATCATGGCAAAACATTTCTGTGAGTCTGAGCAGTAACTATAAAGAGGAATCTCTGTGTAACATTTCCGCCTGGTCACAACTCATGTTTGCTCCTCTTATATTTCTGTTAACTGCTTCAGCTGAGCTCTTGATCACCATAGAATTAGTATAACAATTTAATGAACATGAGTGCCTTTATTTGCCCCAGTGTGTGAAAGGTGTCACCAGAGATGTGCTGAGGCTATTCACAGGTTCAATTAATTTGAATATTTATTTAAATCAGAGAAGTCACAGGAAAAACAATGAATTTCCTACAATACAATGCAATGATAATAATAATTTCATGTCAGAAATTATTCAGGGTTGAAAGGATTTTTGCTGGAGAAACTCTGCTCAGAGGACACCCAAATGAGGCTTCTTTCATAGCCCCAAGATCTTTTTTCACCGAAGTGGTCCCTATTTATCTACTTGCAATTTCTTGCTTTTGATCTGCTAGGTTGGCAGGAGCTGGGACAAAGATGGGCACTTAATTTGTCATGCAGTACCCGGGTCTCAGACTGCCAACTTGCCAGCCTTCCAGTTAACAAGGCATGCTTCTTAACCACTGAGCCACCACAGCCCCTCAAGTGATGAAATGAAAAGTATAGAGCAGAACAGACTGGATTTAAGTATCAGAGAAAATTACAGTTATGCAAACCTAGCCTCACTTGGCCCTTTAATAAAACATTAATTTTCCACCAGCCGTATGGTTGGCTATATCCAGCCGTTTTTGGCCTATAGATTGAGAAAGTTTTATAGCTACCTAGGTTTCTAAAGACACAGGGGAATGTGCAGGAAAAATGATCCAGCATAATCCAGGGCAAACTAAGGCCCAAAGGCTCCAGAGCAGTCAAAATCTACAAAAGTAAAATTTCATGAGAAAAAAATGAACTGAAAAGCATGACAGTATGAATGAGTGTTAGAGCCCGAGTTTCTTCTCCCAAGTAGTAACCGTTACTTGTTCCAGTGACGTCTATTATTTTTCCTGCATTCAGGTTGACTTCTATACCTTCACTCCTAAAAGTCATTTATGTATTGGTACATGGCCATTGTGTCTGATCAGCTCTCAACAATGGCAAATTGGGGAGCGGGGGTGTGGGTGGGGTGTGGAGTGCACTGCAACACCTTTCTTTATTTCCAGAGAGTAAACCAGCTCTTTGTCCGGAGACAAATAATGTGATTGTTCCATGCGCTCCGGTGTCTAGTCATGCCTGCCACATGACCATGGAAATGTCTGCAGAAGCAGACAGCGCTGGCTCTTTGGCTTAGAAACAGAGATGAGCACTGACCCCTAGAGTCAGATATGACTGGCTTTTGAGCAAGGGAAACCTTTACCTTTACCTAGCATCTTATCAGGGTACATTCTGGACCTGGGGCCATTGAAAGCCTCACCCTCAGCCTATCCATTCTATTCCAATGTCTTCCAGCTTAGCTAGCACTTTGTTGTCTTAGGAGCACTTTGCTCATTCCATTGTGCAAAAAATCAGGCAAGGAGAAAGCTGCAATTTCTTTTGCCAACAAGAGGCAGTCAATGGTGCTGTTTATGAACTAAACCAAAGATTTCCTAAATTCCATTCCATAGGCAGGCCATTCCACATGTTAGTAATCCCAGAAATAAATTGTTTTTTTATTAGTTAATCACTCTTCAGCCAAACAAAAAGCAATTTTCATGATTGTTTTTCAACAGTTGTGAATGGTTTTGAGCACAAGAGGGTATCCTGTACACCATCTTGATTTTTGCCATTGGTGTTATCAACACGCACCCTGGCCTTTGCTATGTAAGGTTTGGCATTCTTTTTCCCCTGGCAGTCAACCCAGGAACAATATTATGCAACAATATTCGGCCATTCCCTGGTGTTTTAAATCATCAAAAGAATTGGCTGGACATCCCACTATGGTAATGGAATAAACCGTATAGGCAGCAACTCAACGGTGAGTGTTGGGTGGTGGTAAATAATCTGACTCCCTAAAGGGGCCAATTGCTATGGATGGATGAATCATTTTAGGTGGGATGATGGCCCCTTCAGTGGAGGAAATGCCACTGGAAACCATCATATTAGGCCCAACAGCAAAATGAGCAGAGGAGGAACAACTTCACTATTCTGATTCCCAATGGCCATGGAGGTGGAAGAGGCCATGCCAGATGGACTGGCTGTGAAGGCACATCTTGTTAATATCAGCCAGGATGCAGCAGTCCATTGCAGTCCTGGTGTTAAATCCTACATGTCTCATTTCATACATGCCACAAGAGATGGCTCCATAATCACAGTGTGTGGATCACATCATGGCAAGCTGGGATCCACCTTAAACAAAATCACACCAGTGGCATTTTTTCCTGATTGTCATTCTTCTTTCAACTGTGAAAATGATTTCCAGGAAAAATGTGTACTTGGATCCGAGTAGCAGCCACCACAGCTGCCACTGACAACAAAAGAACAATATCCCACATTGATAAACTGGAGGTTATTTGAAGAATTGAGGCATCTCAGAAAACAAAACAAAACAAAATAAACAAAATAAAATAAAAAACACTGTAGCACTTTAAAGACTAACTGCTATATTTTTATTGTTAGCTTTCGTGGATCAAGTCCACTTCATCAGACTGGACTTGATCAGTCTGATGAAGTGGACTTGATCCACGAAAGCTAACAATAAAATATAGCAGTTAGTCTTTAAAGTGCTACAGTGTTTTTTATTTTACTTTATTTTGTTTATTTTGTTTTGTTTTCTGAGATGCCTGGACCACAGACTAAGATGGCTACTATTCCAAAAAATTGAAGAATTGAATTGCTTTTAACATATGTGGCAAGTATGTTGACAATTGCTGAGTTGGTGACAAATGGAAAAACCAAGAAGCTCCAGTTAATCATGTCCTGAAACAAGCAAAACATGTTTGTAAAGGGCACAGATCCATTTTGCACAAGGAACATGTTTGCACCTGAACTGATTCATCATTTCCATTGCTGTCACATTCAACACCAAGGTGCAAAATGCTCACAGGGGAGATTTTAAATGCCTTTTAATGTCATTTGTTCACAGCATGGCAATACTCTTCCCATATTCCTATTAAACACCAACTCATCTGTGCTAATAACTTATACATTTTGCACTATCCCAGATTAAAAACATTCATATTTAATCTGGGATCAGTGGTTTGATCAGTCAACATTACGAAAATTAGCTACCGACACTGGCACAGGTACCAACTCTCCAGTAGGAAATCATTTCTATGTCATCATGAACCAATAAAGAGCAGTAAATAGAAAGTTCTATTTCAATAGAAGTCAAGATCCAGAACCATATTCAGTCGTGGAACTCTAATATTATTCAGTTGTTCTGAAAGTGTGCAGAGGGTACATGCAGTGAGGGGAGTACACTAACCCTGCCCCCTCTGCCATTCCTTTCATCACAAGAAAGCTGTAGCCTGAAGTGGGGGATGTTGTTGTGCCCATGTAGGGTTGTTAAAATTCCCGCTACCCCACTGTGATGTCATGGACGTCATGGACGGAGCAAAAAATAAAAATAAAATAAAAATGTCTGTGCAGTTTTTTTTTTTAGTGTGCATGCGTCAAACCTCTATTTGATGCACGCACACTAAAAAATAGAACTGTGCATGCATCAAATGGAGGTTTGACGCATGCGCAGTTCTGGGCAGCCATTTTGGCTGCCCGGAAATACATTTTTGGAGGGGGCTGGAGAGGTGACCGAACCAGTCGCCCAGGGTTTTACCACCCCCCAATGACCGTTCCTGATGGGGTGCTACTGGTTCGGGTGAACCAGTCTGAACTGGTAACATCCCATCACTGTGTGTATTCCATGGGTCACTCTTATGTATGTGACAGTCAACTTGCTATAATATACTAAGGTCATGAATGGTCAGGGCTGTAAACTCCTTGATATCAGTCTGCTGTTCTCCCCTGCACAGGTCATTCGTCACTTAAATGGGTCCTCATACACCAACCCTGTTTTCCTAGGTAGCCATTTTGAATAGAAGCAAAGCTCAGCAACGGTTGGGTTTCCACATTGCTGTTTGCTAGGAAGCCTTCTTGAAGAGAATGAGTAAGATGGTAGGTGCCCACAATCCTTGCTTACCCCAAATCAAATCACCCAACCTGACATCAAGAATATACAGTTGTACCTCGCTTAAAGAGCATAATGCGTTCCACAGGATTGCTCTTTAAGCGAGTTTGCTCTTTAAGCGAAACACCATTGTAAATGACCAATTGTGTGTGGGGGGGATTGCAAATTCCGATTTATTTGTTAAGCGAGTTTTTGGTTGGTTTTATTTGTTAAGCGAAGCGAACATTCAGAGAAAATTCTGCTCTTTAAGCGAGTTACTCTTTAAGCGAAACGCTCTTTATGCGAGGTTTGACTGTATACTTTAAGATGGCAAGTAGCTGGTATAATGAAGAGCTGAGTAGCCCCAAATCTTCAAAAGTGCCACTGTCTCCCAAGTAAATGTAATCAAACCACACAATCAGGAGGGGTAGAAAGCTTCTGAGCCCTTGGGCCTTTGGTATGATGACTCACAGGGACTATCAGTCAACAATGACAGAGAGAAAATATGCAAATTGGATGTTAGTGACCATCTTTTAGTTTTGATATAATACATCTGCTTGTGACACTGAATGAAAAAGCTGGTCAAAGGAGATTGTTAGTATGTGTAACAATGAGGGTTGCCCTACATCTGGTATTAACTGTGTCACATCCGTTCTTTGAATCATATTCTATCAGGCCAGCAGTTTGTCTTCCCTCCCATCCATGTGCTGATCTTGTATTGCTCGAGTGCTGTATTATACACTAAGTGTGCTGACGCAGGTAAACTTCACACCAGGGACAATGTTCTTTTGAGCCCCTTGTGCACTTCAAGCTTTTTCATTTTTGCTAAACATGCTTTTGCCTATGAATCTTTGATACCATGGGCATGAATCCATGCACCATACGTGTGAATACTGTTGTACAGTCATCTTTGATACTCCAGAAGAGGACCGGGTAGGGGGGAGGAGAGAAGAAAAAAGTATCATATGGAGGTAGAATTTTGTCTGCTTTAAAGGTGTCACATAAGGATTATAAAGCCCTTGCTCAGTCTCCAGAGAAATTATTACTTTTTCAGCTGAAATGTTTGATAGACTATTGACTAATAACAGACCATGGAAAGGCCAAACAGTGAGCTGAAGCTGTACCTTTGTGTTCAGACCATCAAACACATGCAGAGAAGTGTTCAAAATAAAATAGAACAATAATATGCTACAAGAGGTGGTTTTCACATGAACTACATCACATTGCTATAGTAACTCCCAGTAGTAAGTGCCAGCATTCCCAAGTGGTCTTTGAACAAAACAAAAGGAAAAAGTGAGAGAAATGCCTAGCTTAGGAGTCTCCCAGTTGTAGCACTTGTTCCATCACCAAACTTGCCCTGCTTTCACCTGAATCTAATCCAGCCTTCTGTATGATATATTTCACATATTGATTGCAGGTATCAAAGACGGACTGAGCTCCTATTATCTGTCCCAACTTCTGCCAACCTACCGAATTGAAAGCAAGAAATTGCAGGTAGATAAATAGGTACTGCTTCAGTGGGAAAGGTATGCACACCAGCAATTAGTCCATGCACACCAGCAATTAGTCCATGCACACCAGCAATTAGTCATGCCTGGCACATGACCACAGAAACATCTGCAATCACAGTCAGCACAGTCACTGTAAAACAGAGATGAGCACTTCCCCCTAAAGTCCGATGCGCCTGACTTTCTAGCAAGGGAGACCTTTACCATCAAGATGGAGCTTAGTGGTAAAACACTACCCAGGTATTTTAGCAGGCAAGTCCACTGCTGAAGCATTGAAGCCAAATTCTGTCTCCAGCTGGTGGCTGGTGCTTTGCAGAAAGAGAGGAGGAAATGGCTCCTGTTTTGGAAAAACATTCCTCGCCATCTGACCCCATGAGCTAGGTTCAACATTACACAAAACAAACATACACCTACATTCTTCTCATTAGCACTCCCTTTGTGTCAGCTTGCCACACACATATGCATGCACACACACCTCCTTACATTTTCCTTCTAATAAAATGAAGGAGGTTAGCTTCTCCCATTCATTACATGAGAAGAGCCATCTGTGTAGCCTTGGGCAAGATGAACAGTTCAAGACCATGGCCAGAAGAAAGAAATGGCAAAACACATCCAGGTACTTTATACCTAAGAAATATTTGCTATAAGTGGAATTGACCAAACATCGTCATCGTCATCGTCATCGTCATCGTCATCGTCATCGTCATCGTTATTGTTATTGTTATTATTATTGTTGTTATTGTTATTATTATCATATCCTCACCATCAACACCTCAATAAAGTATACTCTTATTCATTCATTCATTCATTAATTCACATTTGTATTGCCGGCCCCTCAACAAGTGACTCTGGGCGGCTCACAACATCTACATAATGAACACATAATATCACCCCCCTTAAAACTTTAAAAACCATTAAAAACCATTAACAAACACTAAAAACTACCCCATCCCACCAATTAAAATTATAACTAAAAGTGTGAGCATGAGTGGCCCTCTTTATATAAGCCAGCAAAAGGGGGGGGGCTACCACATCACCAGTGCCCCCCCTCACACATCTGTTTTGTCAGCAGGAAGTTCCACAGGGCCAGAGCAGATGCTGAAAAGGCCCTCCTTCTAGTGCTAGAGAGAGAAGAGCCTCTCTAGCTGATGGTACTTTTAAGGAGCCCCTCCAGTCCGCTCTAGTGGGACGAACAGATGACCTTGAGTTGATGTGGTCTCTTAAGTACCCTGGACCACCACCATGTAGGGCTTTAAAGGTTATCACCATTTATTTATTTATTTATTTATTTTAGTCTTCAGCAGAAAGAATACTATCAAGTATTGAAATGTTGAAGCACCTTAGCACTCCTCCTTCTCTTCCTCCTCCTCCTCTTCCTCTGCTCCTGCTCACCTCACCCCTCTGGTTGTTATAATAATAATTTCATGTCAGAAATTATTCTGGGTTGAAAGGATTTTTGCAGAAGAAACTCCGCTCAGGAAATGCCCAAATGAGGCTCCTTTCATTTCCCCAAGAACTGGGACAGAGATGGGCGCTCAATCCATCATGCAGTACCCAGGTCTCAAACCGCCAACTTGCCAGCCTTCCAGCTAATAAGGCTAGCTTCTTAACCACTGAGCCACAGCAGCCCCTGCCTTTGGTTGTTGAGGGAGATACATAGCATGATCCCCCTCCTGAGCATGAGCATGGGTTCTGGATGCCAACAGCCCTTTCTCCTCCAGTTAGTAGCATGGGCCAGATCCTCCTTCCCCTCATTTCTTATTGTTGAAGGGTAAATCATTGTTAAGCTGTTATGCAAAGTACTCAGAACTTATGTATGGTGCAACTGTTTTCATGAATAAGCTTAAAATTTTAAGCATATAAAAGTAAGGAAGTGTTTGAGAAGCATTTGCTTTGGCATAATAAATAATTCAGTAGTTTTCTTTTTCAAAACTGGAGGACTCTTGTTATAATGCCCAATATTTCCATTAGGCATGTAGATAATAAGCACTAATACAGTTTGTTGCTTAAGTGCCTGGAAGTAAATAAGATTCATGGTTGCCTATGCAAAGAGATTGTGTTGGTTGTAGCCAATTTGCCAACATTGAATGCTGTTTTCATAGATGTTCGATTTGCAACACTCTTGAATGTCTCGACCTCAAAAACCTTTGACATACATAACAGCATAAGTGGTGGTACACAGTGATCAGACTGGATCTCAACAGCACACCATGGCAAGTTATGGTTTGATGAGTTGCCAGGCTTGGGACCATTTTGAATATGCAAGTGAAATCCATAAATTTATAAATGGTCTAAGATACATGAAAGATCCAAAGGTTTATCAGAAGTTCCAGTTGGTAACTCATTCTCAGAGTCCCCATTCCATTCCCATGGTGTAGCGTGTGCTGTCTTCACTTTTACTTTAAGCAACATCTGAGCTGGGGGGAGAAACATGACATGAGGGGTTGATTAATACCAGGGGAGAGTAACAGCAGCCTAAGAAGTCTCCTACTTTCAGTGAAAGTTGTACACAGGTAACAATCTGTGGAAATCCAAGCTCCGTGTGCACCGGCTATGGAAGCCATATTGGCTGTGGAATTGAAGCAGTGAGATTGGATATTCTTGTGCTTTGATATCAGTAATAAACACATCCTATTTCTCACTATACAGCTTAAGCAATTACACACTCCAGCATCACCATGCATATTTAGGTGTGTTTATTTTTTTTATATACACAGACCAGGAGAAGTGATTTTCAGCATGTGAAATGGTTTTAAATGATATGACAAAGAAGCCGGATTTCATATTTAGTTATCAAAGATAGGATGAAGAAAACGTTTCCAACAGTATGGCAGGCAGCTTGAAAGAAAATGGAAATATTAAAACTTCTTTAAATAAAGACCAGTGTCACAATTCAGCTCAGCATATTCGGGAATAATTGCTGACCGTTTCCAGCAATAGAAAATCATTTATTGTAACTGATGCTTTATTGCTAAAGTAAAATAGGGAAAAAAGAATTACTCAAGGAGGAGGAGGGAAAACAAATTAACCATGCAGAAATTTAGTTCCAGTTTCTTGGCTTTCTTAAGCAGAATGAAAGGCAATAGCATGACATTTAGTTATAAATAGCTATCTATTGAAGGCTTTTTGCTTTCATGATGTCAGTTGCAGAAAGTTATCAGTTATTATGGAAATAATTGTATAATCCAATTCTCTGTGCATTTATTCCTAGGAATTCTCATGGAACTTACTGCAATGTAAAACATGCCTAGGATTCTGGTCTTGACACTCATTACACTGTTTGAAAATGATAATGATCACATAATGTTCAAGTCATCTAGTAGGTCAGTCATGCATGATTTATTTGCAACACAGTCCACTGGGTGGTTCCCAGATGTGTCCTGGGTCTTTATATTCAATATCTTGGGTCAAAACTCAGAAATGTTAATTTTTAAGGACTAGGACTCCCCGAATATCCCAACAAGCCATGGCATAGTCCTTTGGGAGTTCACTCTCTAAGAGTTATAAGAACGAGACTATGTAACCCAGGAAGTATTACAGCAGGAAATGATGGGCTATGATCCAGCCTCTGGGTGAATGAAATATACGTATCTGAAGGTGTGGCTGAAGTTCAAAAAATATGAATGGCCCAACCCTAATGTTCAGGTAAATTGCCATAGTTTTGTTTATGTGAGAAAGGAGGGTCTTTTAAAAAGCAGTTACATAAAATGTGGCTTCATGGTGAATGTCTTGCAATATGGTCCCCAAGTGTATCTTAAAGAGAGTCTGAGGTTGAAATATATATCAATATATACCAGTGATGGCAAACCTTGGCACTTCAGATGTTCTTGAACTTCAATTCCCAGAAGCCCTGATCAGCAGGAGTGCTGACTTGGGCTTCTGGTAATTGAAGTCCAGGGACTGCAGTGGCTCAAGTGGCTAAGATGCTGACTGGAAGGCAGGAGGTCAGCAATTCGATTCCCGAGTACTGCAGGATGGAATGAGCTCCCGTCTTTGTCTCAGCTCCTGCCAACTTAGCAGTTTGAAAGCAAGAAATTGCAGGTAGATAAATAGGGACCACTTCAGTGGGAAGGTAAAGAGCATTCCGTGCGCTCCAGTGTCTAGTCATGCCTGCCACATGACCACGGAAACGTCTGCAGAAGCAGACAATGCTAGCTTGCTCTTTGGGTTTGAAACAGAGATGAGCACTGAACCCTAGACCTGGATATGACTAGTTTTCAAGCAAGGATGACCTTTACCTATACCTAATTGAAGTCCAAGAACACTAGGAGTGCCACGGTTCACCATCACTGGTATATATTACCCTAGAAAGGAACTCTTCTGCAGTTTATCTGGGTGTGAACATTTCACAGATAAGAGACAGGTGAAAGCTGTAAAACTGGATTCACATGCTGATAGCAGGACTAACATAGCCGACAAACACAAGGTATGGAAGCAACCCTCAAAAGATGATGGGGACTTAATCTGAGTCAGAGTGTAGAAGGATTTAACTTTTAAATCTTGTTGGAAACTATTCTTCATCCTTGGAGAATAGAAACGTGGTACCAAAAACAACAGTTATCACAGTTCTCAGAGCAATTATTTTTGGGGGAGATGATTGCTTCTGGAATTCTCTATCCACCATGGCCAATAAGTGATAGCAGCTGGAGGCTCTGGGAGTTAACAACCAAAAAGTAACTTTTCAAACTTCTGGAAGTTGTGATGTCCAGCTTCTTGAAGAATAAATAATAGAGCATCTTCACCCATGACTGTGCTGTCCAGAAATACAGTATTCTTCAATGCTTGCCAGAGTGATGGCAATATTGTTTGGAATGATGATAGCTAGAACCCAACACATTTGGAGGGTATTAGAATATGGATGGCTGTTCAGTCACTATCAGCGTTTTGTATCAACTCTCTTTTGTTGTTCAATCGCACAGTCGATTCCGACCCTTTGCGACCCCATGGACCACTGTCCGCCAGGCACTCCTGTCCTCCACCATCCTCCTCAACTCACTCAGCTCTGTGCCCACTGTCTCTACAATACCATCTAACCATCTCATTTTTGGCCTCCCCCTTCTTCTTTTGCCCTCAACCCTTCCAAGCATCAAGGCTTTCTCAAGTGAGTCTTCTTAGCTTCATCTTTACTATTTGCCCTTCTAAGGAGCAGTCAGGGTTGATTTCTTCTAAGATTGACCTATTTGTTCTCCTCGCTGTCCAGAGGACTCTCAAAACTCTCCTCCAACACCACATCTCAAAGGCATCTGTTCTTCTGCGCTCAGCTTTCCTAATGGTCCAGCTCTCACAACCATACATTTCCACAGAGAACACCATTGCTTTGACTATACGAATTTTTGTTTGCAATTTGATGTCTCTGCTTTTCACTATGTTCCCCAGGTTTCTCATCGCTTGCCTCCCACGAATCAGTCACCTTTTTATTTCATGGCTGCAATCACCATCTGCAGTGAGCTTTGATCCTAGGAAAGTAAAACCTGTCACTGCTTCTACTTCTTCCCCATCTATTTTCCAGGGACTGATAGGGCCTGTTGCCATTATCTTAGTTTTCTTTATATTGAGTCTCAAACCAGCCTTTTCACTTTCTTCTTTCAACCTAATCAGGAGCTTCTTTAGGTCATCCTCACTTTCTGCCATCAGGGTGGTATCATCTGCATATCTCAAATTGTTGATGTTTCTCCCAGCAATTTTGATCCCAAATTGTGATTCCTCCATCCCTGCATTGCACATTATGTGCTCTGTGTATAAGTTGAATAAGCAGGGTGACAAAATGCAGCCTTGTCTTACTCCTTTTCCTATTCCAAACCACTCCATCATTCCATAGTCTGTCCTAACTGTTGCTTCTTGATTCATGTACAGATTTCTCATGAGGCATGTAAGGTGTTCCGGTATATCCATATCTTTAATTACTTGCCACATTTTATTGTGGTCTACACAGTCAAAGGCCTTAGTGTAATCAATGAAACAGAAGTAGACTTGTTTCTGATATTCCTTTGTTTTTTCCATGATCCAACATATGTTGGCGATGTGGTCTCTAGTCCCCCTGCCTCTTCTGAAACCTGCCTGGACTTCTGGTAATTCTCTCTCCACATACTATTGCAGTCTATCCTGTATTATTTTGAGCATCACCTTGCTAGCGTGTGGCATGAGCGCAATTGTTCGATAATTTGAGCATTCTTTGGCATTACCCTTTTTGGGGATTGGAACATATACACTAGTACCCCGGATAACGTTATGACTTGGTTCCACAAGTCCCGTCGTTATCCGGTTTTTAACGTTGTGCGATACATTGATCACACAATGTAAAAAAAAAAGCCCTGTTTCCTTGGAGGCTGCAGCAAGCCAGAACGTCGGGATTTGAATCCTGACATTTTGGCTTGCTGCAGCCTCCAGGGAGGTGCGGAACTTTGGAAACAGCTTGGATCAGATCTCCACATCTCCCTGGCCCCAGCGGGAGGGGGGCCAGAGACCCCAAAATTGGTAAAAAAAAATATGGACTTCTAGGGAGGTGAGGAGACCCGATCCAAGCTGTTTCTGGGCTTCCCTGACGTCCTCAGCCAGTGCAGCAAGCCAGAATGTCAGGTTTCGAATCCCGACATTCTGGCTTGCTGCACTGGCTGAGGACGTCGGGGAAGCCCAGAAACAGCTTGGATCATGTCCCCTGCCTGCTCCAGAGAGATCAGAGGACCCGATCTACAGCTGTGGGGTGGCTGGGGAAGCCAACGGGGAAGCCCCCCGTCAGCTTTCCAGCCTCCCCACCAGCGATGGGATGTAACAGGTTCTCACCAGTTCCCCAGAACCGGTAGTAACTTTTTTGTTACTTTTTTTTTGGGGGGGGGGAAACCACCTTTGGGGCTTACCTTTTCACTGGTGCACTGTGCATGTGTGCCAAGCACTTGGTGTGCATGCATGCCTACAGTGCTTGGCGCGTATGCACGGCCTCCTTGTGTTGTGGGTGGGTGGGTGGGTGGAGGAGTGTATGTGTGTGCTTATTTTTATTTTATTATTATTATTTTTAAAAAAAATTCCCTTAGGCTCTGTCCACAATGTAATGACGTCATGATGTTAGCTCCGCCCACACTGTGATGACATCACGGTGGGGTAGTAAATTTTTTGACATCCCACCACTGCTCCCCACCCCTGCCTCCGTAGCTGCAGGGTGGCTGGGAAGCTGAACGGAGAACCCCGTTCAGCTTTCCAGCCACCCTGCTGCTAAGAACGACTGTATCGGATAACGTTAAAAATCGCGTTATTCGATACAGGTTTTTCCAAAAATCTTGTAACGTTATGCGGTTTTCACGCTATACGGTACTCGCGTTATCCGGGGTATTACTGTACTGATCTTTTCCAATCCTGTGGCCATTGTTGTATTTTCCAAATCTGCTGTCATATAGAATGCAATAATTTGATTCCATCATCTTTTAGGGCTTTGAAAAGTTCAACTTAGATACCATCATCTCCACTGGCTTTGTTGTTTGCAGTGCTTTTTAGGGCCTTTCTGACTTCACTCTCTAGGATGTCTGGCTCAAGTTCAATTTCCTCATCATTGTTATTATCAGGAGTGTTGAGGTCCTTTTTGTAGATTTCCTCTGTGTACTCTTTCCATCTTTTCTTAATCTCTCTGCACCCTATGAATTTTGGACTATTTCTCTATACAGTGGTACCTTGGATAATGTTTGCATCAGATTAGGCTAAAATCGGATAATGCTGGGGAATTTGAGGCAAACATTTGCATCGCACAATGTTACGCTGTGCGATGCAAATGTTTGCCTCAAATTCCCCAACGTTGATCTCTGCCCCAAAGCCTGTAGGGCTTAGTCTAATCCCACACTGAAAGGCTAACAGTGAAGGATTTGTCTTGCCCACCCAGAAAGGGAGCAGGTGATTTTTTCTAATGTTGTGTGATCAATGCATCGCACAACCTTAAAAACCGGATAATGTTAAGGCTTGCGGAACCAAGTCTTAACGTTATCTGAGGTACTAGTTTATTTGGGTTAGCAGAGGCTTATTATGTAATAATAATAATAATAATTTTGTGTCAGAAATTATTTTGGGTTGAAAGGATTTTTTGCGGAAGAAACCCCACTCAGGGAAAGCCCAAATGAGGCTCCTTTCATGTCCTCAAGAGCTGGGACAGAGACGGGTGCTCAATCTGTCATGCAATACCCAGGTCTTGAACTGCTGACTTGCCAGGCTTCCCGCTAACAAGGTGAGCTTTTTAACCACTGAACCACCACAGCCCTACTACACAATTATGCTATTGGCCAAATATACAATTGGTCAACTATACAATTATGCTGGCCAATAATATTTTGATGCATGCTAAAGCTGCCCCTGAAAAGCCTATTTATCTGTGTCAGATATATCTACTAAGTGCTTCAGCAAGGCACAAATTATTCCTTGGAAGTCTGTCTGAGTCCAGATGGAGATTGTCTTGCTGCAGCTGAATAGGATGTTGGACTGGCCAAGTTATACCCAGTCTTTCTGTTATTTACATGTGTATTTGCTTTGCTTGTTATAGCCTGAAAGTTTTCCCAGTACTCAGACTGGCCCTTTACAATGTGACCATCTAGGCCACCCATTTAAAAAAACTGTGCCCAGTATATGAGACTTGCTCCCCAGAGCTGGGGGAAGAGACTTTGTTCCAATTATAGAGTTTACCCAGTGCCTGCAAATGTTTCCTTTTTTGGATTATAGTTGCAAGAATCTCTCATTTTAGTATATCCATTGTTTATGCTGGAGGGGGGGGGGATCTGGGAGTTATAGTCCCAGAAATAACTTCTCACTGTCAATCAGTCTGACTGTCTACTCTAAATCATGGGTCTCTCACACATGTGACACTTTTCAGTTTGGTCTCAGACATTCAATACCCTTTGCAGTTTTTAACACAAGATGGAGAGGGTCTTTCCAAGCCTCCCCCCCCCTTCCTCCATATGAATGTACTATTCATGACTCTCACAACATCTGAATAGCTTAGCTTGGCTTAAGGCCTGTTGTATTATCCTTTTGAATTCAATTTTTCCTCTCTCTTTAGAAAGCTCCTCTCTCCTTCGAAAGCTCCTATTGTGAAAAGCAGGAGATAAAGAGCACTGCCATTATGAAAAATGAGTTCAGTGTGTGTTACAATGCACCCTATCAGAAACAGGATAACAGTGTGGAGTTTTCTTCCTGCTACAATGTGGGCCATGGAAACCTATGTATCTTGCTGGCATCCCATGTATCTTGCACAGGAGTGAAAGGAAGAACTTTTGGAAACCAATGCACGTCTACCTGTGTAGAGACAAAATGACATATCGTATATGCCGGTATACAAGACAACTGGGTGTATAAGACGACCCCCCAACATTTCCACTCAAAAGATAGCATTTGTTATATACTTGCTGTATAAGTCTACCCCCTCTTCCGCACACCTTCCACACACCAAATAAAACGTAAAAGAACATCAGGTTTGATTTCAACATGTTAATTTATATTCAAATGCTTATGACATGCAGAAAAACTGTCACAAGGTTGTATGTTATCAAACATGTACAGTAAACATAAAACAGTGCAAGTTTATTAAACGTTATTCACCAAAGACAATTCACTAAAGCTGAATGGAACAATAAACCTATGGGAGCTGCCAGGCTGTTTGTTTTCTAATCTGTTAACCAAACTGGAACTGTCAATGATAGAAGGAAGATAACGAATAGAGGGAGAGAGCAAGTGCAAGGCAAGTCCCTAGCAAGTTTGATGGCGTGACAGTTTCCCTTTAAAAGCCTTCAAACTCCTGTTTGTCATCTGATATTAAAAGTTGTTATCCAATCCATCCCATAGGACCTTAACATTATTCGATGCAATTCTCCTCCCCAGATTGCTTAACGTTATGCGATTTAAGCGTTATCTGAGGTAAACGTTATCCGAGGTAAACGTTATCCGAGGTAAATGTTATCCGAGGTATTACTGTATTTTATTCAACTGAAGTGCATGAAGTGCACCCGGTGTACAAGATGCCCCCCCCCTTGGAGGCATGTTTTTCAGGGGTAAAAAGTCGTCTTATACACCAGCATATACGGTAAGTCAGTGAACAGGTACTGGGAGGGAGAGAAGCCATACCCGCCAGTGCTTCCAACAAACATAGTATATCCACTTGAAACATTGGGGAGGAATGTACAAGCTACAAGCATGAACTGTTTGCAGAGAAGTTCACCTTTGCTGGCTAGATAAATACACAAGAAGCAGGGCCAGGAGCAACTGAGCAAAATTCCACAACTCTTCCTGCCCATCTTAGAAAAATTAGTTGTAGGTGGCTATTTATTCATGACATTTACACCCTTCTCTTTCCTTTTGTGTATGTAATTTGCCTTGAGAAACACCAGATGCCAAGAACAGAGCTTTTCCACCTTTTACACCTGGGGAGAAGACTATAGCAGATGTTGCTGATACAAACAGGTATTGACCAAGGAGAGGCTTGGGAAACCCACCCTTCTTTTTCACCTGACTAATCTGCTTACAGGACTGTGATAGCTTAGTCATTAAGACACTGAACTCAATGACTGGAAGGTTGGGAGATCAGCAGTTCGAGACCCGAGTGCTGCACGAAGGAATGTGCTCCCATCTCTGCCCCAGCTCCTATCAACCTAGCAGATCAAAAGCAAGAAATTGCAAGTACTGTAAATAAATAGGGACCACGTCTGTGGGAAGATAAACAGCATTCTGCCACATGTCCACAGAAACATCTGCAGACGCAGACAGTGCTGGCTCTTTGGCTATAAACAGAGATGAGCACTTAACCCTAGAGTCAGATACCACCGGCTTTCGAGCAAGGACAACATTTACGTAATATGCTCATCACACTGTGAGTCCTAAGAAGAACCCTGTGAGGTAGGTCAGTTTGACAGACAACAGCTGGTCTAAAATCACCAAATGTTGTGAATCAGAATGAGGATCTTTGGAGTCCCATGCCACCTCTCTTAAATGCTATCGCACACTGGCTGTGCTGGTGAGTGAATTCTGGGAGCTGTAAACCCCCAAAAAACAGAATTTCCATTGTCTGTCCTTTTGATGTACACTGTATGACTTTATCTATGAAAAACTTTATGCCAGGAAATGTCTATTGATGCTTCATTCCCTCACATGAAGTAGAGATTGTTATTACTCCTCCCTTCCCACATTACTTGGTATTTTGAAGCTGTTTAATGTAAACGAAGAAAGCAATGTTTTCCCATTACACAACACATATTTTCTTGTCTTGAAATTTTGCTTTTGAGGGGCGTGGTTTGGATGGAGTAGGAGAAGCAGCTGCTTTTCCTTCCTCCACCATTAAATGGGGTATCAATGAGTTTTTAAGATAAAAAAAATCATTTTTTGGAGATTTTCACGGAGATCGGAGCTTGGTAGAAGGAGGAGGTCTGCCTGGATTACAAAAAAAGTAAAAAAGCGGCGGAAGCGGCGACAACCGGGACAAGCGGGTGCGAGGTGGTCGCGCTCCGGGCCGCGGGGGATCCGAGCCTCGGAAGAGGTCTTTGATCCCGTTAGCAGCCCGTCGAGCCGACCCCGGAGCCGAAGCGGAGCCTCGGAACGAAGCCGCGCGATAGGGAGAGGCTTGTGAGAGCGGCGCCGAAGTCCTGTTCGTTTCAAGTGGAGTCGGGTGCAAACTACGCAGAGACGGGGCGCCGCGGCAAGAAGGGGAGAGCTGTTTTGATTGCGGAGTTGGTGGTTGGTGGTCCCAGAGTCCGCCCGGCTCTGTCTTCTTAAAGTATCGTAAGTTGGAGGATTACTGTGGGGGCAGACGGGGGATCACAGAAAGGAAGTAATGGCAGACTTTTGAACTTGTGCTTGGGGAGAGAAGGCAAGAGAAGAGCAGAGATCGGAGAGAGAAAGAGGGGAGGAGAAGGCGGTGAAAAGCACTGTTTTAGAGTGCTGGCAGTGGCGATTGGGGTCTCTGCTTAGAAGAATTTTGAAGGAAAAAGACTTTATCAACAGCGAATTTTTTTTCTTCTAAATATGGACTTTTAAATTGGTTTTTAAAGCGGGGCAGAAAGCGAAATGGGATTATTTTGGATGTAAAGATGGCGACGGATAGCGAAACCTAAATTTGAACCTGAAACGAAACTTAATTGCTATAGACTTGGGACAAAGAGGAGAAGAAGGTACAAAGAGAAAAGATCGGAGGGCAGTCAGAGCGGATAGAGTGGATAACTATTGGATTTGAGAGTAAGGGAAACAATTGATCTCGCCCCAAGAACTTATAACGGAGGGGATGGTCAGATTATAACATTTTTTAACAAAGGTTTCTGGACTGTGACTTTGTGGGAGGAAAAAAAAACTGTTGCTGGCTGCCTGGGACAATCGAAACTTAATTTAGGGGGCGGCAACGAGTTTAAGAGTGGCAGCGAAACAAAGAAGAGAAGAAGGACCTTGACCAGACCTAATATTTGTTGGACTTGGGTGATTGATTAGGGATTATAGACCTTCCGTCTCTATCTTCTCTGAAAGAAGGGAAGTCACCTTGCCTTTTTGAAGAAGGAAAATTGCAGCGGTCTCAGCAGTGCTATAAATTGCTTCTCCCTTCCTGTTCCTCCTATTCTCCCTCTCCTTGTTCTTTGGCTCACATGTAGAAAGCATTAAGTGTCTATTTTGAATTTATTTTTACAGGTTTTGGTTTTGGGCTATTGCATCTCTGATTTTTTTGATATTAATTTACTGATTAATGTAAATGTTGATGTAACTATTTAGATATTATAATCTTGAATACAATTGAAGGTAGATACAATTGGGTTTGAGCTATTTTGAGGGGACAGATAAAGTTATAAATTTAAAAGGCAGAACTAAACAGATAGGCCATGCAGGGAGGAGAGGAAGCAGTTAAGCCAAAGACGAGGAGAGAGAGATTAGAAAAAGATCAGAAAGATAGGGAAAGGCGTACACCGTCACCAAAGATGGAGGCAGCAACAGTAGCAACGGATTCTCAAGCAGGCACTGGACGTCGACTAGAGGATTTACCGGAAAGGATGGACAATATGTGTGCTATCTTACAACAATTGGTTAAAAATGCAAATGATAATCAGGTTGCAATGCAAAAATTGAATAAAATGGTGGAGAATAATTGTGAAGAAATGAAAAAAGACAGAGAACTGGCCAGGCTACAACATGAGAGCCTGGCCAGGACTCTGACTGATATGCAGAAGGAGGTTACTGAGAATACAAAAAAAATTAACGCGATTACTGACACAATGCAAAAGGATTTAGAGCAAGCAAAGATTTCTATGAATGAGATGTTGATTCAAGAGCATGTGATTGCTTCAAGAGTATCTGTTCAAGAGAAAAGGATGATGATGGTGGAGGAGGGGCAGAGAAAACAGAACATTGTGATACGCAAAATGGCCGAACGAACGCCAGACAAGCTTAGCGATAGAATAGTAGATTGGCTGAATTCTTTGAAAATGGGAAAAGATTTTGTGGCAGAAGACATTGGAGCTATATATAGAGTGGGGGGAAGGCGAGACAGGAGATCACCAAGGAATGTTTTGGTTAAGTTTGCAAATTGGGCGGATAAGTTAAAAGTGATGGCTTACATCAAACAAGCGGGGTCTGGCGTTCTAAAGATTGAGGGGGCTGATGTGGAAATCTACAATGACATAGCGCCGGAGGAAAGAAAATGGAAATACATGATGAAACCTGTGACGAAATTTTTGGCTTCAAAAGACATTAAGTATAATTGGAGATTTCCACAACAGTTGAGATTTTTTTATGAAAAAAGATGGCATATTTTGGATGACAGAACAGATGTCTTGGAGTATTTGACTCAACTTGGGTTCATGAAGGTGGCTAGTCCAGAATGGATTGCTATGAGAACGGATTTGTACGCAGTTGGGGTGATGGGCCCGGTTCTGAATAAGGAGGGGGAGGTGGAGGGTGCAGTGGGAGGAGCGGAAGTATCAGGAACATCGAGTGCGGAGCTTTTTGAATAAATAACTTGCAGAATAAATTATAATGGTGGAGGGAGGGGGGCTTTAGAAGAACATAATGCTTTTTTCCCCCGGTCCCCCCTCCCCTCTTTGAAGGATAGAGGCGACATCTTGGGACAAGGTGTGGGGAGGGTAGCAGAAAATGGAAGAGTAGGTAAGTTTTTTTTTCTTTTCTTTTTTGTAGTAGTAGTAAGTAGTTTTTTTCAAGTATTTTACCTTACTGAGTTATTTTGTACTGAGAATGTACAATTGTTTTTTTTGTCATTATATTGTATTCATTTTTTTGTATTTTTTCTTAGCTTTTTTTTTAGATTTTTAGTAGGGGATGGGGACAACACGTCCGGGGAGGAATGTAAAGGAGGGGAGGGACTAGTAAACATAAATGGTTAAGAATTTAAGGTTGTTAACATGGAATGTGAAAGGGACAGGGAATGCCGTGAAGAGGAGGAGGTTGCAGATAGCGCTCAACAAATCTAAACCTGATATCATCTTTCTACAGGAGACCCATCAAAAATCGGCAGACACTAATAAATTATTTGTGAGAGGAATTGACATTTATGAAATGGTTTATGGGACATCAAAAGCGAGAGGTGTTGCAACCCTTATTTCGGAAAAATTGGGTTTTAGTGTAATAAAATCTACAGCTGACCCAGAGGGGAGATATCTAATAATTAAGGGGAGGATAGAAGATGAAGAGATAACTCTTGCAAACATATACGCCCCGAATACCAATCAGGCAGAATTTTTAGAAAAATTAAGAATAATTCTACAGAAAGAAGGAACGAGGAATATGATTATTGGGGGGGATTTCAACTTGTTAAGTTCCGAGATTGACACTACAAGTACTAAGAAGAGAAGTAATAAATATATTCTAAGCGATTGGGCAAAACTAATGAATATAAAAGATGTATGGAGGGAACTTAAAGGACAGGAAAGGGACTACACTTACTATTCTCAAGTTTATGATATGTATTCAAGGATTGACTATATATTTGTAATGCAAGGGTTACTGAAAAACACAGAGGATATTAAAATAGGGACATTTAGAGAATCAGATCATGCCAAGATTAGTATAGATATAAAATTGGATGAAGGTGATAGGAAAAGATATGTTTGGAGATATGACTCAAAATTATACAAAGAGGATAGCATGAAAAAACAAATTATGGAGAAATGGGATGAATATTGGACATGGAATGATAATAATGAGGTCAGCTCAGGAGGGGTATGGGATACAATGACAGCGATCTTTAGAGGAGAATCAATAAAACTAAGTAGTTGGAAAAAGAAACGGAACATCAATAGAACTCAGGAATTGGAAACACAATTAAAACAACTTCACCGGGAACATATAAAGGGTAAAGATCAGAGGGTATTACATCAGATACAGAAAGTAAAGAAAGAATTGGAAGCCCAGGACATGGAAAGGGTAAAAAAAGATTTGATATTTTTAAAAAGAGAATATTTCGAGTATAGTAACAGAAATTCTAAGTTATTAGCAAAAGCAGCGAGGGATAAAAAGAATAAAGGCCAGGTAGAAGTATTGGTAGATGAGAAGGGGAAGAGATGTAATAAAAGGAAAGAGAAAGCAGTAATAATAGAGGCCTTTTATAAAGAACTATACTCAAAGAAGCAGGTAAATTTGAACAAATTGGAGGATTATTTTAAAAAGTACAACATATCATTAATAACAGAAGAGCATAGAAATAGGATGGAGGAACAAATATCGGTAAAAGAAATTGAGGAAGTAATTAATAAATTAAAATTGAACAAAGCACCAGGAGAAGATGGGCTTCCTGCTGAATTTTATAAGGATTTTAAGCCCTGGATTGTTCCAAGATTACAGAAATTGTTTAATGGGATTTTAGAGGGAGAATCAACACCGGAATCTTGGAATAGATCTATTATTGCATTGATCCCTAAGCCGGGTAAGGATTTACAGAAAATAGAGTCATATAGGCCGATATCCCTAATTAACCAAGATGCTAAAAAATTTTCTACAATAATGGTGACTAGGCTAAATAGTTTCATAGCCAAATACATAAGAGATGATCAAGCAGGGTTTGTAAAGGGCAGGTATATGTCAGATCTTACAAGGAGGGTAGTGGATTTATTGGATATAGCTGAAAAGCAAAAGGATAAAGTAGGTTTTTTAGCATTGGATATTTTTAAAGCATTTGATTCTTTGCAATGGGCAACGATACATGAGGTAATCAAACTGTACGGATTTGGAAACAAATTTCAAAAAGTTATTAAGAATTTATATAAACAGGGGATAGCGACAGTGAAATTCAATGATAGTTATACAGGAGAAATAAAATTGGAGGCTGGAACTCGGCAGGGGTGCCCTTTGTCGCCCACACTGTTTGTATTGGCTATGGAACTATTGGCGAATTTAATACGGCAAGATAAAGAATTATTTGGAATAGAAGGGAATAAAATAAGTTTATATGCCGATGATACACTAATCACAATTAAACAACCAGTACAAGCAATACCAAAGATTAATGAACATTTGAAAACTTTTGAGGAAATGACAGGTTTAAGGGTGAACTGGGATAAATCCGAGATGATCTTAGTTAATGGGAGTAAGAAGGATGAAGAAGAAATAAAGCAAAAATTTAATATTCAAACTCCGAATAAATTAAGATATTTAGGGGTAATACTTGCTAAAAAAATTGGGGAACTTAAGGAACTGAATTATGGAAAACAATTGAAAGAGATAGACAAAAAAATACTACAGTACAACAAGTTGAATTTATCGTGGTTTGGCAGGGTCGCAATGTGTAAAATGATGTTGTTACCTAAATTAATTTTTTTATTTGATGCTCTGCCAATAAAACACACAGATAAAGAATTGGAAAAATATCAAAATATTATAAATAGATTTTGCAATGGGAAACGAAGAGCTAGAATATCTAAGTCCTTGTGGTATGTATCGCAAAAAGAAGGGGGACTGGGTATTCCGAATGTTAGCAAGTATTATAGAGCCTTTCAATTACGAAATGTTATCAAATTACTAATTAGAGAAGAATCAATATGGGCAAAATTAGAATCAAAAGAGTTCTCGAGGAAAGGGAAGGCATTTTTTTTATGTGGGGATAAGGATAAAAAAATGAGAATTCAGGGTAAGATGATAGGAGCAACAATAGAGGAATGGAATAAAGCAAGAAAGGATCTTATTCCAGGGATTTCATTGGTTATAGAATTAGAAGATTTTAATAATTTTCCGATGAAAATAGACGGTAGGATTAGGGATATCTTATTAGAAAATGGGGTCTCTATGTTGAAAGATTGGATCAAAAGTTGTAGGGATCTAGAGAGGAGAAAGGAGCTTTATCGGCAATTGGAGTTGGATTGGTTCAAAATCCTCCAGATGAACAATTGGAACAAGAGATTTTTTTTGGAATTGGGATCAGACAGGGAGCTTACAGAATTTGAAAAATTGCTGGTCAAATTAAGAAAAGGAGACATAGGAATAAAAGGGATAGTTAGTAAAATATATAAAATATTAAATAAAGGGGGGAAAGCTCAACAAATATTGAAAGATAGCTGGGAACAGGAATTGAACACAAAAATCATTGAGAAAACATGGGGGGAAATGTGGAGGAGACGTATTATGAGATCTATGTCGGTAAGAGTGAAGGAACACAATTATAAATTAATTTGGAGATGGTATAGAACCCCAGTAAGACTGCATTTAATGTATGAAACTGTGAGCGAGAAATGTTGGAGATGTAAAAAAGCCAGAGGTACATATGAGCACATGTGGTGGTCTTGCGATGTTCTGAAGAATTTTTGGGGAGATATTGAGGATGAAATTAAGAATATACTGGAAGTGCAGGTTAAACTGGGGTCAAATACAGTCTTGTTAAATGAGGTGGATAAATATAAAATGAGTGAGGATAATAACGAATTGATGGTGATAATGTTATCGGCGGCCAGACAATGTATAGCGAGAAACTGGAAAAATAATGAAAATTTACAAAGAAGGGATTGGTACAAGGAAATGTGGGAATTGGCACTCAATGAAAAGCTTACCTGGGAGTTAAATTTTAATAAGGGTAAAGTAACTGGTAATAAGTTCTGGAGGATTTGGAAACCTTTCATTGAATATGTATTAGATAAAAATAAAGGCATATTCCCTGCATCTGAGCAAAATGATTTTTGGAAAAGATAAGGAAACATTAATCTCCGGACAATGTATATGTCACGAGGGTGTTTCTAAAGTAAAGAATGATAGTAGAGTTAGAGAATTAAATATATTGGTTTTGAGGTGATATGGGGAGACATAATTTACAGTTTGAAGTTTTATCATGAGGTAATAATATTTGAATGATGATACAAATGTAGTTTGGTTAATTATGGGAATTTTTATCTTCTTTTTTGATTTTTCTCTATATACACTTTGGATTTATGTAATGTTTTTCTTTTCTTTCTTGCTTTATGTATTTTTCTTGAGTTGTATTACTTTTTATACCCAATAAAATTTAAAAAAAAAAAAGAAAAAAAAAGAAATTTTGCTTTTGAGAAGTTGCTGTAACCAAAACATTTAATTAACAGATGTGCTTGGGAGCTGTTAGTCTTGAGTTATATTTACTATGAAGCATCCGTTTTAACATTTAAAATGTAAAATGCCCTCAATTTTGATCTAATGGCCAGAATGCTATTAGCAATGTATGCTTGTAGAAGGGAAATCACATGCATCTTGGGGACAAACTGTCACTCATTAATAAGTTGCCATTTGCATGCATTTGGGCATGTCTGTTTACACTGAATGCAACCAGTACCTTGTTGATTAGCAATGATTCCCTGCCAATTATATATTTTCTCTTGTACAGGTATCAATCACCAATATATTGATACACGTATTCAGTTGTACTTCTAGTGTGGTGAATCTCTTGTTTCATTTTTATCTTTAATCATATTTCCAAATTTAAAAAAGTAAGAAAATTCACCCCAGCATATAAACTAGCACTAGCTGCTTGTTTTGTTGCTAATTCTAGCCTCTATCAATAGATGCTTTTAACTTTGGCTGAGTTGACTCTCTCCTGGGTTACATCATGTCCTCTCTCTTGCCTCCAATATGCAAAGCAAATCTCAATGAGACCATCTGCAGCTCTGCCCTGGGATACCCATGAATTTCTCTCATGGGTACCTTGAAGCTTTTATGCCATGCTATTTTCCTCCAGTATCAAAGTTGTTTTCCATCTATTAATAATCTTGCACAGAGGGCTCACTAGCAAATAGAGGAAGCAGAACATTTGGCCTCCAGAGAACTGAAGTCAGAGTGTGATAAAAGAAGAAAGTCCCTAAGTAGCAAAAGAAAGGG
Source organism: Furcifer pardalis (assembly GCA_030440675.1). NCBI lineage: Eukaryota > Metazoa > Chordata > Lepidosauria > Squamata > Chamaeleonidae > Furcifer > Furcifer pardalis. The sequence goes on along the minus strand of CP126890.1, from coordinate 112,680,981 downwards.
ACTCCCACAGGAAGATCTGTTGTTTCACTTTGCTCTGGTGCTTTTAGCAGATCGTAACTAGCGATGTTCTGCCAGGGTTCATTTTGTCTTGTCTGTATTTATGCTCAAAACTTTAGACATCACCTGTTAAGGCAATATAATAACAATTATGACAATAGCAGCTGTTATCTCAACTCTGGCATAAGGACTACATTGCTCCTGCCAAAATGATTTATGGTCCCCCACTCTTCCCCCCTTCCCCCCATCCCCTTCCCCCAAGCAGCCATACTTGGGCAGAAGTCCCATTCTTCAGGGAAAACCAATGGGAGAGGGGCATATATTGTGCTTGTGAGGTCACCAAGGACCAATAGGGTTGGTTTCAGAGCTCCAGTGTGTGAACATGATGTCCGCTTCTTGAGATAGGTGGCTATTTGACTTGTCCATGCAGGTACTGGGAAGAAGAGGGGAAGATACAGGTTTTTACAAGACCAGCCACCCTCTGAGGAGTGAAAGATGGAGGCTGCAAAAATACCCAGCATACCAAGGGGAGACCAAGGGTGTGCAGGGCAACATGGTAAGGCACTGGACAGGGAGTGATGGGGGCACCTATTGGTATCCAGGAGGATACAGGCTGTAAATCTTTCCTGCATTTTGTGTTTCTACCAATCCAAATATAGCCCACTAGCCTGAAAAGGAAACCCTCCAGCGGTGACACCAGTGGTGGGATGTCAAAAATTTTACTACCCCACCATGACATCATCACAGTGTGGGCGGAGCTAACATCATGACATCATGGGCGGAGCCAACGTCATGACGTTGTGGGCAGGGACAAAGAAAAAATTAAAAAATAATAAAAAATAAAATAAAATAAAAATAAGCGCATGCACACACACACACACTCTCACACACACACACACCTCAACCCACCCACCCACCCACAACACAAACTCGTAAATAAATTAAATAAATAAAATAAAAAATACATTAAAATACACTCACCCAAACACCCACCCACAACACAAATCAACCAGAGCTTTTAAACCAGAGCTTAAAGCTTATTCTGGCTAATCTTTCTCACACTAGATCAGATGGAAGGAACTACAGAATGAACTCACCACAAGATGGCTTCATTTTGGCACTTTTCAACTTTTCAACAGTTAAAAAACTTAGGTACTAAGTCTTTGCCTAACCAGTTATCTAGGATATCTAGGGGAGCAGGCTATAGGGAGCTTCAGGCTAGCAGCGTCTCTTCCTCCTCTCCGCTTGGGAGGACAGCAAGGAGGCCGTGCATACGCGCCAAGCACTATAGGCGTGCATGCACACCAAGTGCTTGGAGTGCATGCGCAGTGGGGAAACCAGTGAAAAGGTAAGCCCCGAAGGTGGTTCCCCCCAAAAGCTGCAACCGGTTCTCCAGGACACTGGGAAAAGTTACTAGCGGTTCTGGAGACCCTCACTGGGTGACACTGTCTTGCCTCCAGACATGGGGTCATGGGCGTGAACCAATAGGCATGTGCTAGGTGGTGGGAGGAACAAGGCCATGGGGTTTAAAGGTTGATCCCTTCCCCTTCCTACCTCGAAGCACTAGCGGCCCACTGATGGCACTGACCGCCTAAAGTCACATGGCTTGGGGGTGGCATTGGTCAAGTTTGACCTGAGTTACCAGCCAGGACTGGGCTGTCTAGGGACAGCACGCTCTTGGGACTTTGGGACTCACCCAGAAGGAGCAGGAGAAGGGGTAAGAAGAATCCCCTTGCTCCATCCTGGGAATCCACACTACGTAGGCCCCACTGCAGGAAAAGGGAGGATGTTCACTGTTAAAGTTAACCATTAATAACGTGTGGCCCTTTTGTTAAACTCCAACCATGGTGTCTGTGTCTATGTTCAGGGATGGGGTGGCAAGGCTACAATCCCTTCTCAGTCCCTCTCCATTCCAACATTTCTGCCCCTTCTGTTGAGATGGGTGTGTTTTACTTCTGCTCCTGGGAGCAATGAGGGTGGTGTGGGCCAGCTGAATTGGCATCAGGGGCCATATCCAGCCCACAGGCCATAGTTTGGCCACCCCTGGTTTAAGCAGAGAAAATGGCAGCCTAAAATATATCTCATCCTCTTGCAAAACATATCTGTTGCAAAACAGATTGCAAGGTATGGTTTTCCTTCTCCTTCTGGTGGGAGGAACCACATGACTGGCCTGCTGAACCATGTGACTGGCCCACTGCCCAAAACATTTGGGCACCCTTGCATTAATAGCCACTAAGAAAGATCCTGGATAATTCCATGTAGCTAAAAATGTAGACCTATTAAGCTTGACCTTACCCATTGAGCTGTGATATCAAATATGAATAAGAAATCAGCTGCCGAGAGAGGAGGGAGGGAAAGAGAAGATTTAGTTCCTTTTATTCATGATCATTTTCTTCTCTTTGTGAAATGATGCTCATTCATTTTAGAACCCCCCACGTCGTGCTGTGCCTTCCTGAAATAATTGAAAGCAGTGAGGCACTGTGCTCATTTTCTCTTCTTCCAGATTTCTACAACTTAGCAATTAAGAAACTCTGTGGTATACTTGTAGGGGAAAATGCCCTTCATCTATATGCAACATTTTCTTCATGATTTAAGTTTTTTTGAATTTAACTGGGAACTGGGTGTGTTCCTTTGGAGAGTTAAGGTTAGTGTTAAGGTTAGAATCTAAAGGCACATTCACATATAAGAGAAGCAACATTCAGCATTTTCTGACTCATTTTTGTCTGTGCAGTTTCATAGCAGTAGCTAGTTCTACTCTCCCGTTATCAGTTTCTCCATGCCAGAAGGAATAAGTCTGAGGAGGAGAGATTCCCCATTGCATGTAGGTTCTATAGGCAAACAAGAACCCTGGAAAATCTCTCTTCTTCTATAATAATAATAATTTAATGTCAGAAATGGGTTGAAAGGATTTTTGCAGAAGAAACTCAACTCAGGGAATGCCCAAATGAGGCTCCTTGCATGTCCCCAAGACTGGGACAGAGAAGGGCGCTCAATCCATCATGCAGTACCTGGGTCTCAAACTGCTGACTTGCCAGCCTTCCAGCTAATAAGGTGAGCTTCTCAACCACCGCAGCCCCCTTCTTTTATAAACTGGTGTGAAGGGGGTACAAAAAACCCCCCAGAGGAACTGGATCTAGTCATCTCCTTCTAACATGCATTGATAGAACTGGATTAGGTAAATACCAAATAGGGGTGTAATTATTCACACGTAACAAGATCTGCCCATTTTAGATAACATGGTTCTCTAAATGTTTCAATGACTAATTCCTTGAACAGCGAAGCAGTAAAAGGAAGAAAATGTTCTAAGTTAACAAGGAGTAGTAGATTTAGTATGATCCTTTCCCCTCCTTGTGTATTTCATGACATTAAATGGCAAACATCACATTCTTGCCCTTCAAGCAGACAGAATTTTAAAAACAAATCCATGTTGGATAGATAGTAAGGCTTTTAATCACTGTCTCCAGCTAAGTGCTCCGTGAGATCCCAAAGCAGCTGGGAAGGTTCCTTATATCTTTAGACAAGAAAATAGCCTGGAGTATGCTAACTGTCTCTTATATAATTGCACTCTTGTATCAAGCTGATATGAAAGGCAAGGAAAGGGATAACCAATCATCTTATTCAGTAAAGAAAATCTCAAAATAGATGAGGGAGGTTTACATACAACGCGTTCATCACTTGAAGGATTACAACTCAAAGTGGCACTTTGCCTCAGTGAAGCATCTCTCATGGATCAAACTCCATAACAGAAGAACACTCAACAGATACATGTTATCCACTGAAGATGAACTCAATGAGTTAAGCTTTGCCCATCTATCCACAAATCATCTCCTATTATGATTTGGAAGAAGGTTGAAAGAAGAGAGTGCAAAAGCTGGTCTGAGACTCAAAGAAAATCAAGATACAGTAATACCTCGGATAATGATTGCATCGGATAATGCTAGAATCGGATAACGATGCAAGTTTTTTTTTTTGAAAAACTTGCATCGAATAACGATTCATTAGCATTATCCGAGGCAATAGTCTGTGGGGGTGGTGGTTTGGGTAGAACTTTTACCCCCCACCCCCCCACCCTCAGTGTGTGTGTTTGTGTGTGTGTGTGGGGGGGAAATACCCATCCCACCCCTCAAGGGCAGAGATCCATAGCTGCCCTTGTGGGGTGGGGTGGGTATTTTCCCCCCACCTCACACATAGTTAGCTTTTAAAGCAAGAAGGTCCAGAGGAAAAGAGAGGCAATTCGCGTCTCTTTTCCTTTGGACCTTCTTGCTTTTAAAGCTAGACCTGGGTGGGTGGGGTATAGCGGCCAACCGTCACGGATTCTCAGGGACAGTCCCGATTTGAGAGGGGGAATCCCGAGTTACCATTTTTAGGAAAATGGTCACGGAATTCCCCCATGACGTCCCGGCTGTCCCGATTTCTCTTCGGCAGCAGGCATTTTTTTAAAAAAAGGAGCAAAAAATGGCTCCAAAAATTCAGCGATGTGATTGGCTCTCTATGTCAGCTGACATAGAGAGCCAATCACATCGCTGAATAGGGGAAACACCTATTCAGTGATGTGATTGGCTCTCTATGTCAGCTGACATAGAGAGCCAATCACATCGCTGAATAGGGGAAACACCTATTCAGCGATGTGATTGGATCTCTATGTCAGCTGACATAGAGAGCCAATCACATCGCTGAAATTTTCCCCCTTCCTTGTTTCCCTACCGGAGTTTTTAAAAAAGTCTCTGAGTCTGATCAGCTGTTAGTCGGGAGAGAAAATAAGCAGAGCTTCAAGGTAAGCAGAGTTGGGGGGTGTATTCTCTGTGTCCGAGCAGGCTGCTTGCTTATTTTCGGGGGGTGGCTTATATTTCTATATACTGAGTATATAGAAATATAAGCCACCCCCCGAAAATAAGCCATAAGGCCATTTTTGGCCATTTGGGGGGGGGGGGAAGAATATAAGCCATGGCTCATAATAGCCTATTATAAGCCATGGCTTATATTCTCCCCCCCCCCCCAAAATGGCCAAAAATGGCCTGATGGCTTATTTTCGGGGGGTGGCTTATATTTTTAGAGCCCCCCGAAAATCAGCACATGGCTTATTTTCCAATAAACTGTGCATGCGCAGAAATTCAATCTGATGCATGCGCAATGCATCAGATTGAGTTTCTGCGCATGCACAGTTTATTGGAGCCATTTTTTGCTCCTTTATTTTTTGGCCCCACCCATGACGTCGTGACGTTGGCCCCGCCCATGATGTCATGACGTTGGCCCCGCCCCACTATCCCGGATTCAGTTTTGTAAGGTGTTGGACGCCTTAGGGTGGGGGAATATCCACCCCACCCCACAAGGGCAGCTATGGGTCGCTGGCCTTGTGGGGTGGGGTTTGGTATTCCCCCCCCTACCCAGAGCTAGCTTTAAATGCACGAAGATCCACAAAAGAAGAAGGGGGAGGCCAAAAACGAGATAGCTAGATGGTATCATAGATGCAATGGGCACAGAGCTGGGTAGTTTGAGGAGGTTAGTGGACAACAGAAGTGCCTGGTGGGGTCACAAAGGGTCAGAATCAACTGTGTGATTAAACAACAAAATGATTTGGATGCACATAAAGAATTTATTTATTAAATTATAATGAGGATTAATGTATATTCTAGCCAAATGAAAGTTTAGATGAGATTTTAGTAGCTTTTCAACAAGTTACTACCAACTCAAAGATTCCTAACTGTGGGGGCACGTCTGGTACTCATGTCAGCATGATTAGCTAATGATGTCATGTTGCAATAGGCAAAGTCTATAAAAAATATAGATGCAAAATGTTGATTACCCCGAGTCAGATAATTGCATATTGAATTTGGATATTGAATAGAAACTGCATATATTCAGTCATGTATTCAGAGAATTTTTGCCCATTGGAATTTGCAGAGGAAAAGGGAGATGGAAAATGTGTATCTGTTGTATTCCCATCCCACAGCTCTGGTTTCTATTTCAGATGAACTTGGCACTTGTGAATCAACTACACACTTGGCATTTGAATCTTCTTTTTTTAAGTGATGTTTGGCTTTTTATGCTGTTAAAAAATATTTCAGTATTCACTCCAGCAGGGAGATTTGCTTAAACTTAAAGAGACTCTTCTTTAGAATTCTTCCTACTGAAGTATTTAATTTATGGATTAACTAGGACTCATGCTTTTCATATTCATAAATATATTTCCCCCATGGAAGTACTGAGGATGGTGGTGAGATAGCTTAATAACTACAATTACTCTTCTCTGTGTGTTTCATTTTCTGTATAAATTCCCCACCCATTAATTCCTCTTTCTCTTTTTTATAAGATCCAAACAATTAAAGCCTCACAAAATATTGAGCATGATAGAGAAAACAGAGCAAAGAGTCACAAGAATACACAAGGGGAAATGGGGAAATATGAAGGGCCCATAAGCCTTAGCAATATCAACAGCGTACTTTTGTAAAATGCCCTAGGGCCGTGATGGTGAACCTTGGCACTCCAGCTGTTCTTGGACTTCAATTCCCAGAAGCCCCCATGAATCCACACAAATGGGTTTACTGCGATTCATCCGGCCCGCATCACCCTCGTCACTCCCGGAAGTAAAACATGCCATCCAACTTGTCTATAGTCTGAAACTGACTGCATCCTTTAATAGTGGTAGATGGAGGAGGGGGTATAATCCAGACAACATCCTCGTTAACAAGAAGATAGCAGCACAGTTCATGAAAGTTGTTGATGATCCAATCCCGTGCACTCAACACAGGCCCATCATGTGCTCAGTAAATGCTGCAGTGAAACCCCAGGAGCTGTCTTTTTGCAGACGGTTTGACTTTAAGAAGACTAAATGGGTCAATTTTTGAGAACAGCTGGACCAAAGTGTGGAGAAGATCTCCCACACACACATCCAGATAAATATTATGAATTTGTCCATCTTGTGAAAATAATATCAAGGAAAAATATTCTAAGAGGATGCCACACCCAGCATATCCAGGGCCTAACTGATAACATCAAACCTCTGCTGGATAGGTAGGTATCTGGCACTCTACAACCAGGATCCTTTTCAGGAAGATACTGTTGAAGCTGGGGAAGAATTTGTGCAGGCTATAGCTGGCCATATCATGAGAAACAACATAAAGCATAGAATACTCCAACTTGCTTTGCAAGGACAGATCCCTGGGAAGAGATGCCCAAGACATATACTGACTTTATGGCTGAACAACCTGAGAGACTGGTGTGATGTGTCGTTGGAGGAACTGTTCCACGAAGTTAAGAACAGGAAGACTATCACCACAATGATAACCAATATCTGGAACAGATATGGCACAATAAGAAGAAGAAGAAGAAGAAGAAGAAGAAGAAGAAGAAGAAGAAGAAGAAGAAGAAGAAGAAGAAGAAGAAGAAGAAGAAGAAGAAGAAGAAGAAGAAGAAGAAGGAGGAGGAGGAGGAGGAGGAGGAGGAGGAGGAGGAGGAGGAGGAGGAGGAGGAGGAGGAGGAGGAGGAGAAGGAGAAGAAGGAGAAGAAGGAGAAGAAAGAAAGAAAGAAGATGCTAAAGCTGGTTTGAGACAGGGAGACCACTGTGAAGGATAGGAGAAAAGTTCTGCCATCCTTTCAATCACTTGAAAACCCTTGTGTGTTGTCTATAAATTTATTTAGGAGTAGGTAGACCTTTATACAATACAAATTTATAACAACAATCATATGATAAGCAGGTTCCACCAATCGGTTGGCCAAATGCCAAGTGAGGCAAGACTTTAATTACCTGCTTAGCCACCAGACAAAGGCGGGGGAATCTCTGGTGCCAATGAACCACAAATGAAGAAACATTTTAACTAAGAAAGCAGCTGGAGTAGGAAGTGTTTTGCCATACACTCTCCGCAGCCCTTTGTCCAAATGAAATCTAATCTCCTTGTTCACAGTACTATTTCTTCTTCACACTGTGGGGTTGCTAGCTGCTTCAATAATTATTTGATGCTATTTTCAAGTCAATAGAGAGATCTGCATTTGGTCAGTCACTTTTTCAATTAGTTTAATCTTCTTAGGATTTTAGGACAGAGTTATTGTTTTGTTTTGGCTTTCCTTGGTCTGTTTTAGATATAACATCCTCCTTATCCCCGTCAGATTGATCTGTTTTGTTTTGGGCTTATCCCGGGCAATGGCAACCTTGTGGTGCTGACTAATCTTTCTCACACTAGATCAGGCAGAAGGAACTGCAGAGTGAGTTCACCAAAAGGTGGCTTCATTTTGGCAGGTTCATGTCTGGCCTGGACATGGAAGAAGAAGTTCCAGAATGTTTCAACGGGGAGCATGTCCTGTTTTGCGTGTCTGAATGAAACTCAGTTCAATTGAATAATTTTTGGCGTATCTATTTGATGTCTCTTTATGTCTTTAAAGTCCACAAGGCCCTTTATGGTGGGTGGAGACAGTAAGTAGGGAGGAAGAGGAACACATAAACATGGATTCTGGATACTTCAGCTTATTATGTTGACAGCCAAGCTTCCCTCCCTCACATTGCTCTTTTTGGTGCTACATATTCCAGCTGTGGTTGTAGAGACACTTCTACTGGGAACCTCTGTTTCTCATCAGGCAGAATTTGGGATTTTAGAAAAAAATAATTCCCACAGAGTGGAAACTTTCATGCCCAGTTTTCAAATGAATTTAAAACTTCTCTTACAAGCTTGACTGATATAAAAGCTTTTGAGCTACAAGGACATTTTTTAATTTGAAAATATACTTTATGTGACATGTTTTGATGTTTCGTGTGACAAATTAATGCCGGCACATCCAGTCCTGCTATTTCGGATGTTCATTCTTGGAACATGTTTATACATATTAGACTTTGTGTTTTCTTAGTTGCTAAGCTGTGAGTAATACATAAACTTTGTACAGGTTTGAAAGGACAACTGTATATGTGCAAAGTAAGCAGAAATACATAATGAATGTTATTTTTACCCATTGCCAGCTATTTAACTCTGAGTTCAACTGTTTTCTACAGATATTTTGAGGAAGCCAGATAATTTGCAGAGCTGTACAAATGAGTCATCCAAAGGGCTGCTTTGGGAATACAGAAGCAGGCAGGGGAAACATTTTAGCATCAAAAACATGAATTCAGAGGTGCTGGGATATTGGATCAGTTTACAAGGTTTTCACTTCTTTTACATAGAGGCTCTGTGCATTTAAGAGCAGAAGGACAAGCCAAAATTATCCACTGAAGTCTTTCCCAGCAGGTGATTGTCCTTCCATTTCATCAGTTGATCTCTGATTGTCATGTAGCTATTTATGATGACAGTTGTTAAAGGCTGAGGGGTAGAAATTACAGGACATCATGCCTGGCATATACAGAGACTCCCACTCTTAAAGTTCCTGCACATTAAGTGGGATTGGACCACAAATGACCATCATCTTTCTGGATCATTCCTCCCTCTGGCTAGGCAATGGATGCCTATGAGTGGTGGGCAGCAAAAATGTTTACTACCACACTATGGGTGGAGCTAACATAGTGGGCGGAGCCAATGTCATGGTATCATGGGTGGAGCCAACGTCATGACATCATGGGCGGAGCCAACGTAAAAAAGCCCCATAAAAATAAGTACACATAAAAATACAAATTAAATAGACATAAAATACGTAAAAATACACATAAAACACATAAAATACACATTAAAATAAATACACATTAAATAGACATAAAACACATTAAAATACAAAGTAAATACACATAAAATACACATTAAAAATAAATACACGTTAAATACACATTAAATAGACATAAAACACATAAAAATACACATTAAAAATAAATACACATTAAATACACATTTGAATACACACCCACACCCCACATCCAAAGGTGAGTCACTTACTCTGGGGAGTAGGCTATAGGGAGCTTCAGGCTAGCAGCTTCTCTTCCTCCTCCCCGCTTGGGATGAGAGCAAGGAGGCCGCGCATGCGCGCCAAGCGCTGCAGGTGTGCATGCACACCAAGCGCTTGGCATGCATGTTCAATGGGGGAACCGGTGAAAAGGGAAACCCCCAATGTGGTTCCCTCCAAAAGCCGCTACCAGTTCACCGGGACACTGGGGAAAGTTACTACCGGTTCTGGCGAACTGGTGCGAACCTGTTACAGCCCATCACAGATGCCTACTACCTCACTCATGCAGTTGACATTATGACCTACAGACACAGATCTTTGGGTTTCTTATTCTAGCATAGCAGAGTGATCAATAGCAGCTTGTATGCAGAACATTTCAACTTACCAAAGTGTGGCAGGCCACATAGAAGGTCCCTGAGCATGTTTGCGTTACACAGTTGTGACACTTGGATATCATATTAACCTTCATGGCTTCATGTCTGGAGTTGTTCAGAATGGTAGAAATACCCATAGGCAAGGTTGTGGAAGTGAATATCTCATTTGGACTACAACACACATGCTTGCACACACCTCTTAGTGTACTAAGCTGGGCCTGTAAATGATGCTTCACTTCTCTCTTGTGCCACATGCATCCTTTCAAGCCACCAGCATCAAACACAGTGTTAGAGTTTGTAAGCAATGCTCTTGTCATAACCTTCTTCCAATCCTTTTGCGGTGAAAGCTGCTCTAGGTTGCCGTTAATGGTCAAGATAGTCCTAGGTAGCATTTGGAATGCATAGGGAATAGAAGGAGACATTTTAGACAGGGTTGTGTAAAAACATGTATGTATTTAGGGCTGACCCATGAGATGTTGCTGCCTGAGGCAAAGAACACAGTTGTCACAGCTGATTTTCCCCCAGCACTAAAGATGGTACAACATCCTTTTTTACTTCCAAAGGCAAGAGTCTAGCTAGGGAATGGAGGAGAGAGTTGCTCATGAGGCGGAGTTGCTTATATATCATAAAATGTTCTCTGGACTATACTGCTGCCATTGGTCAACATTTCTTTCTTAGTGGCATGCCCTTGAAAGGGGAACAGCAAATACATGAGCACATGAAAGGCTGAGGGTTTCCTGTCACCCAGAAAGCTCTAGGCAGAGGAGCTTTTGCTCAAAAGCCAGTTATATCTGACTCTAGGGTTCAATCCTCATCTCTGTTTACAGTCAAAGTGCCAGAGCTGTCTGCATCTGTTCCATGGACATGTGGCAGGCATGACTTGACACCAGAGTCCATAGAACACTGTTTACCTTCCCACCAAAGTGGTACCTATTTATCTACTTGCAATTTCTTGCTTTCAAACTGCTAGGTTGGCAGGAGCTGGGACAGAAATGGGCACTCATTCTGTCATGCAGTACTCGGGTCTTGAATTGCTGACCTGCTGACCTTCCAGTCATCAAGTTCAGTGTCTTAACCACTTGAGGCACCACAGCCCCACAGAGAAATAAGATAATTCTAGTGGATGTCCTACTTAGATAAGAGCCACTAAATCTAAAGCTAATTATGTCTGACTGACATCCAGTTCTTTCAGTTGGTCTGCTCTAGCTATAACTATGTCTGGGTCCAAAGCAATATAAATCATCAAGAACTACAGTAATAGTAGCTTTCTGAAGTTTCTGTATATTTAGCCAGCTCTTTTCAGCTGCTCACTGATTTTAACAATCACATTGAGGGCAAAAAGTTTTTGAATCTGTTTTTCATTCTTCAAAATATAAACAGTATATCAGAGTATTTATGAATAGTCTTTGTAGCTGCCAGTTACTCTAACAGATAATAAAAACAGGCACAAAATATTTTTCTTATATCCATGTATGAAGAAGTTCCCAGGTTCATTTCCAGTCATAGCTACTAAAAAAAAGAATCAGGGAGCAGAGGTTGGAGTATTTCTTTCACCCATAATAGCATAATTTTCTTTCCCACAAACAATTCAACTAATACCTTTTGAACATCAGCTGCGCTATTCTGCCCATGGAGAGCCAATGTGATATAGTGGATGGAATGATGGGCACTCACTGGGGGTGGTAATGATAAATGGCTCCTTAAATATCCTGCATTGCTTGAAACCCTATTAGGGTCACCATGAGTTGCATGTGACCTGACAGCACATAAGAAAATGCATATATAACATTCTGCGTACAGAATTGATCAACATCTCCTTGAAGGGGAGCGAAAATTTACAAAAGTAATATTCTTTAGAAAGAGTTTCTACTTAGTATCCTAGTTTAACATGCTGTGTCATGATAATTAGCGTCTCTTAGAAATTGGTTTCAAGCTACTGATGATGTCAACTTCACAATCTGTTCCCAGCTGGGCACAAAAGTGGAGCTGTAAGCAAAGGCCTCCTGCATGTGCTCTGTGGGACGCGGCATCCATCCACTAGTGGAGCAGTTTTCTCCTGTAAAGTTGACAGCTACTCCTATGAGCCCTGGGCTACATGCAGATTAATTCAAAGGACTCATCACCAGCAAGACTTGCTACTATGTGAACCATTAAAAAGCTTCAGTCCCAGAGTTTCATTACATCTAGAACACATCACTAGGACCATTGTTTATTGTTTCTTTTAAATAAAGTAAATTACAGAAGAACTATAAAAAGAAAAAAAGAAAAAGAAAAAGGGAAATAACATATCTAACTCTATAACAAATGTCAAATGCTGTAACATTGACATGCACTTATTCACTGCAGTAAAGCCCAGGCTATCCTGCTATGGCAATAGAGTAGACCATACTGCCAGCGACTCAATACTGAGTGTCAGGCACTAACCTGACCACCCTGAGGACTAACAACCTCTGGTGCCAAAGTCCACAAGGAAGGGTGATGGTCCCCAAGTTGATTAAATCACACTTGAATCCATCTTGATGGAGGGTAGCAGCTTCATCAATACTGGCCTGGGGCTTAGGAGGACTTTGTGTGCCAAAAGGGTTCAGGACCAGAAAGTGACTCATGGAACTGAATCAGTGGTATGGAGGTCATGCTACAATGTGGAAGGCAGATGAAGGGTCACTGCATTATATTCTCAGGACAGTCTTCATGGTATGGGTACACAGAAAGAGCCTCTTTGAAGATTGTGTTTTTTTGAACCACAATCAGGTGTACCCTGGTAATGGTAACTTTGTGTTGCCAGCTAATCTTTCTCACACTAGGTCAGGTGAAAGAAACAGTAGAATGAACTCACCAAAAGGTGGCTTCATTTTGGCAGTTTCTAGTCTGGCCTAGACACAGAAGAAAAATAAAACCATAACAAATTAAAATTATTTTTAAAAAACCCAACAACCCAACCACAAATATATTGTTAATAAAATCTTAAATGGTCCACCAATCACTGGGAACAGTAGCCGGGAAGGGATAAGAACTGCCGGGCCTGCAGCTGGCCGAAGACCACTGCCACCGCAGCTGCTCCAGACCTACCCTTCCCTGGCTGGGAAGAGCCACCTGACTGTATTGTATTTTTATTTTTATGTTAGATTTATCAACTGAATCGATTGTATTGTATAATGTTGTTGTATTTATATTTGATATTGTAATATTGTAATATTTGGTGCTTCATGGTATATTAGCCACTCTGAGTTGCACCGTTGAGTAGGGTGGCATACAAGTCTAATAACTGAAATTAAATGAAATTTAGATTTCAGTTTTTACAACATCCTATTACTCTTCCAAAAGAACATAACATCTTGCATGGATAATTGGCCTTTCCCCTTCATCAATGCATAATCTCTAGATAATCTCCCCATATTCCATCAAATACATGTTCCTTTTATTATGATGGCCATTTTTCTAAGTTGGATACAAAATATATTTTCATTTATCTCAACCCAGTTGACCAACCCAGTTGACCAACCAAGTCGCCCTCCAGATGTTCTTAGACTTCAGCTCCCATCAACTTCAGGCAGTACAGTCAGTGCAAAGGAGAGGTAGGAGATGGAACAGCTGGCAGGCGGCTCATCTACTAAACAGTGTTATCTTTGTTATAATTAGAATATAGCAGTGATGGCTAACCTTGGCATTCCAGGTGTTCTTGAACTTCAATTCCCAGAAGCCCTGATCAGCAGGAGTGCTGACGTGGGCTTCTGGTAATTGAAGTCCAAGAACACCTGGAGTGGCAAGATTAGCCATCACTAGAATATAGTCTCAGTGTAACCTTCCAGAAAAGGGACTGCGGTGGTTTATTGGTTAAAATGCTGAATTTGATTCCTGGAAGGCTGGGAGGTCAGCAGTTCAAGACCCGAGTGCTGCATGACAGAGTGAGCTCCTGTCTCTGTCTCAGGTTTTGCCAACCTAGCAGTTAGAAAGCAAGAAATTGCAAGTAGATAAATAGGCACCACTTCAGTGGGAAGGTAAACAGCATTCCATGCACTCCAATTTCTAGGCATGCCTGCTATATGCCTATGGAAACATCTGCGGATGCAGACAGTGCTGGCTCTTTGGCTATAAACAGAGATGAGCACCGAACCCTAGAATCAGATATGACTGGCTTTCGAGCAAGGATTACCTTTACCTTTACCTAACCTTCCAGATGGGTCAGACTGCAAATTCCTTTATCTTAGCAGTGTGGCTCCTGGAGAACTGTGTTCTACATTGCATCTCAATTCAGAAGCTGCAAATAAGTTTGGTTGAAATAATCTCTAGTTCAGAAATATTTTTTCTCCTCATCACTATTCCAAGGCAATAGGATAACTGCAATCCTTTGTATCAATTGATTAATTTTTTACATACTTCTTAAAGTTTGTTTGTGTGATGTTTGTTCCCAAAAATCTCTGAAATCTCATGTTTCTCATCCAGAAACATGAGATTTTGCATGGATACTGCTGAAATCTCAGATGAAATAACTAAGAAAGTTACATCTTAAAATCAGTTGCTATAGAAGGTTACACCTTAAAATTAGTTTCTACATTTGTTGGCCACTCAACTGGTTTATATCAAAAAATCTCTGAAACAATAAAGAGCAAGAAATACAACATTTAGCATGATCATTACACAACCTACTTTAAAGAACTGGCCTGATCATGTGTCAATGCCATTCCCTCATTGCCCTGTTCATTGTTTTTTTCCTCTGTCCCTAAAATTCTCAGAAACAGTGACTGAAATCCAATCGTAAGCACTGCTAGAATAGGTCCATTGAATTAATAAAACATACAGAGCAATTGGTTCAAAAAATCTTACTAATTCAATGGGCCTACTCTAGTTTACCATTAGATTTTAGTTACTAAGTGCTGTAAAATATACTTTGGAATGGATACTATAGATTTTCTAATTTAAATACTGTAACTGCATTGGTTGTCTGAAAACTTGCTTCTCATAGAAGCGTTTTTAGTTGAAAATAGCCAAAATACTAAGAGCTAGATACACAAATGTTTGAATGGATCTTACTTTTTTTTTCTAATGGGATGGGATCCATGGGGTTTTGCTATGAAAAATAATAATTGTAAAGTTGTTTAGCTAGAAGATACTTAAAGAACATCCTACTGCCCTGGGATGTAATACATGAAGTTATGCAAAATTGAACTACAATTTCAAGAAATTGATTTTGATCTGTCAGAAAAGAGAACATTCCTTTCTGGTTGATTGCACATCAAGAGCTTTGGGGCAATCAAAACATGAATATAAATTTATTACCCAAGCCCCATATTTTCATATTTGCATCAAACCATTTTAATGAGTATTCTTGAGGTACATTTGTGGTAAACAACTTCAGCTCTTCATGAGACAAGATCAGTCTCATATTTCTCATCTCAAGAGGCAGCTGAGAACTTGTCTTCTCTTATTATTATTATTATTATTATTATTATTATTATTATTATTATTATTATTATTATTATTATTATTATTATTATTATTATTATTATTATTATTATTATTATTATTGAGTTGTTTTTCACAATCTGATGTTAAGGTTCCTGTGAGGGAAGAGATTCGAGGATGGTACATGATCCTTTCATATCTCATTATTATTATTGAACTCAGAAGGGAGAGAAAAGGGTGAGCAAGGCAGGGAAAATGTAGCAGTCTAAAGCTTTCAATTTAGGGCATTCCACTGAAATAGAATTAAATTTATAAAACTTTTTTGTCCAAAGATTTGTTTTATTGTATTGTTTTGGTGACTGTCAGGTGGTGGTGGTGGTGGTGGGGAGAACTAATTAGTAATTTAGTGACAGCAACAAGATTAAATATTGCAAAAAATGGAAAAATAGATTATGATTTTCATATAACAGAGTGGTATAAAGAATGCTGGAATATAGCAATTAATAATCAGTTGATAAGTGAGATTAAAGTTTTTAAAATGGATTGATGATCCATGTGAAGAGATTTGGGGTGGTTTTATAAAGTTTGTATTATTATTTTTTATTTAACTTTTTTATCCCGCCCTAATCAGGCGAACCCGACTCTAGGCGGCTTACAACATAAGTGTAAAAAACCATGATTAAACAATACAAAATCCCATACAAGTGTAAAACAGACTAACTATCCCACTATACTATAATAAAAGGGAAAAGATGAAGGCCAGCAGTGGAAATTACACAAGCCAAAAGTGATCTCACAAAATTTGACAAAACAGCTCATTAGACATCCCAACCTGATCTACTGCATTAAAAGTGGAGTCAAGGTCCTGTCACATGGCCTCAACCTTAGTTCTGAAATGTCTCACAAAACATTCACATCTTGGTTGATCATGGTGGGGAACAGACTATTCTTATGCACAGGTATGTTTACCGTAACTTAATTTTTCATATTATAGCTAGCCCTGTTTTAGCTTTCTCTGTTTATTTAATAGTTTGGTAAGCTTCCTATGAGTCCCTATATTTGTGGGGGTGGGAGTGTTAGAAAAAAATTACAGGGCACAGTAAGAGAAGAATAATGAGGAAGGCAATTTGTTCCAAATTGGGCAAGAAATTATACGTGGGTGATCTTTCATCTAGCCAGGGAGTGGCAAGGATTTAGAGACTGCTTTTACTAGGGAATGCAACCTTAAACATTTCAAGAATGTCCTTTTTAAAAAGCAATCTTCGATCAAGAAATGGAATGCTGGCCTATTCTGCTAGCCTTTCATGTTGGTAAGTACATGTTAGAGAAACATCCAAAGACATCTGCTAATCAAGAAAACCTGCATTTGCAAGTCTTTTTGATTGGCATTGAAGATCGGAGTTCAAAGGAAAAGAAAAGTTGATTCTTGTATATACTGTGACAGTCTAAAAGCTGCCAGCAAGGCAGTAATGACTCACAGTTGTTGCAGACAACATTCTACAATAGCAGCCACATGTTGATTTCATGGTGCTTAAACTTCATTATGAGGATGGATCAGGAGTGGTTTGAAGAAGGGTGTCTAGGAATGTATGCCCCACAGAATGTGGAGAAAAACAATTGGGTTATTATACAATAAAGTGATAGCAGTCTCAACTCAACTCATGACTTGCTCTTGGCATCCAGACAACTCTAATATCTTCTCTACCCACCTGCATTCCCTCCCATCCTGTAATTAAGAATGTCTGCATTAAAATTAATTTAGTACCTTCTCTTTCAATGCGACACCATTAGCTTAAACCCAAAAATGTGGGTTTGTGAGTCACACAAGCTGGAGACCACAATGTCTAACGATATACAAGATTGCCATCTGATTGTTAAACAAGGGACTTTGTCTATTTGTGTTCCTTTCTCAGAGGAAGGTTAATCAGGAGCTGCAAGATGAATTTTTCATCCCATGGTAATATGCATAGGTAACAGTAAAGGTCACCCTTGCTCTAAAGCTAGTCATATCCAACTCTAGGATATGGTTCCCAACTCCATTTGCAGCGAGAGAGTCAGCACTGTCTGCGTCTGCAAACGTTTCCATGGTCATAGCAGACATGACTAGATGCCGGAAGACTTGAAATGCTGTTACCTTCCTGCCAAAGAGGTATCTATTTATCTACTTGCAATTTCTTGCTTTCAAACTCTAGGTTGGCAGAAGCTGGGGCAGACAACAGGAGCTCACTCGCTCATGCAGCACTCACGTCGCAAACCACTGACCTGCTGACCTATTGGTTGTCAATTTCAGAATCTGAACCACTAATTAGTATACCTGTGTGCAGATCTCTTCAGATAAATCATGTGCTAAAAACACAATAAGCAACTCTATGTAAAATTTTTGGCAATCTTAAAGGTATAGAAAGCAAGTAAGTCAAATAAATGTGGATGAAACAATAAAGTGAAGCTTTTGATATCCTGCTTTCTATAGTTGTAAGATAGCAAGATGGAATAGATATGAAATGTGCAAGCATAGAAAGACTGGCTGCTTCCCCACAAGCCCCTTTGACCTTGTCAGCATAAATGCAAAGTAAGGTAATGGACACGCTTGCTCAAAATCCAGTTGTATCCAACTCTAGGGTTCTGTGCTCATCTCTGTTTATTGCAAAAGAGCCAGCGTTGTCTGCGTTTGCAGACATTTCCATGGACATGTGGCAGACATGCCTAGATATCAGAATGCATGGAACGCTGCTTATCTTCCCACTGAAGTGGTATCTATTTATCTACTTGCAAGTTCTTGCTGTCAAACTGCTAGGTTAGCAGAAACAGGGACAGAGATAGGAGCTCACTCTGTGGTGCAGCAATTTTTAAAAATTGTTTATTGTGCTTTTAGTTATGGGAGAGAGGTATTGTAGAGATTTTCTGCAGAAGCGTAGCGTGCCTTGGCAGTGCCCCGTATAAAAATTTGTTTGGGGGCCCTTAGGAAGGGTAAAGATTTGTTTTGCTTACACACGTTGGGGGCCCCCCGTGGCCCGGGGGCCCCGTATAATTGATACGGCAGATACGGCGGTAGCTACGCCCCTGATTTTCTGCTTCCAGTGTCAAAAGTAAACATTCTTGCACAATATTGGCTTGGAGCTAGTGAGGTTCCATCTGCTACTCTGAATCACGTGGCAAAATATTCTGGATGGGCCTTGAAAAAGGTGACTCCATTTAAATTGGCCATCTGCCTAACAGTGAGAAAAGGGGAATATTTTGGTTATTTTTGTCCTTTCATCTCATGAGACAGAAGGTTGTTTGCTGGTGTGATTCATATTTTTGTTTCTTCACCTCCCCTGACTCACACACCACACCTTTAAAAATGACATCAAATCTCCTAAGGAATGGGGCATTGATAACACAATTTTTTCCATCCATCCCACTCAGAGCAACATCTGGTCCCAACATCTGTTTCAGCAACATCCGATCCTATCCAAGCTGGGAAAAGCAACTGTTATTTCACCTACTCAATAAATCTATGTGCCAGAAACTTATAGTTCCATTAATGATACTAACTTTGCAGCAGATTAATCAGACATTTAATGACCATCCTGTAGAATAATGGCCCAAAGGCACCTATAAAACTAGTCTGAGATTTAGGCAGTTCATACAAGAGATGTATCTGTTCTGTGCTCAATATAAATAGAAACCTGACTTTGGAAATGTATCTTGCAGCAACAGGAGCAAGATTTTACAAAGCAGAGGGAATATTCTGGCAACCAACTTCAGTGGCTCAATCATATAATGCTTCTCTGAAATAATCGCAGAAACATCTGTACTCATAACAAACCTAACTTTGTGACTATTGGGAACATCATTCTGTGAAATATCTTTCCCTTGTGTGCTGTGTTGATAATGACCTTCATGCCTTGTGCCAAATTCTGTGCTACCCAAAATCGAAATTCTATATCAAGAGCCCAAGAAACTACATTTTGTACACTCAGAATAAATTAGGTAAGGAGGAGGAGCACACTTATTAGGTTTCTTCCACAGTACAAGTAGTTTTTATGGCTTTTCCTGAGGTTAAAATTTGTGCTAATAATAATTTCATGTCAGAGATTACTCTGAGTTGAAAGGATTTTTAGGGGACGCCCAAATGAGGCTCCTTTCATGTCCCCAAATGCAGCTCTCGGGAATTGAAACCTGACCTTCCAGTCTCCAGCTCAGCATCTTAACCACTAAGCCACTGGGAGACCTGCAAAATTTGTGGTGAATTCAAGACATTGATGTCACATTGTATGATATAATAAGCAGAAGGAAAGATGTACTTAAGGGAAGCAGAATATCATTGGATTGAATCTGACAATTAACAGGCATTACCCAAAGAGTCTTCACTAATGGATCTTCATTGTCCTCAAGAGAAGTGTCTGGTTTGACTCTAACACATGAAACTGCCATATAAAAGTATCCACCAAAGCAAACAGAATGAATTTCAACAGGATATACAATGTCTGGTTTAGTAACAGTTCATTTGAAGAGGATTTTCAGTAGAACACAAGCTAAGCATCAGTCAACAGTGTGATGCAGTAGCAAAAAGAAGTTACTGTAATTTTAGGCAGCAAAAGGAATGTAACATCCATATCAAGGAAAGTAGCAGTATGACTTTTTTCTCCTTTTGCAAACCTCAGATGGAACATATGCAAAAGAAAATGACAAATATGATAAAAGGATCCTGAAATCCAACCCTGTGAAGAAGAATTGAGGGAGCTGGATATCTTTAGCTAGGAGAGCAGGAAAGTTAGAGATTACCTACAAGTCACCTACAAATATTTGAAAGTTTGTCAAATAGAAGGTGGAGCAAATATTTTGCTGCTCTAGAAGCCTGAACCAATGGGTTCAAATTACAAAGAAGGGATTCCAGGAAGATATTAGGAAGGAATTTCTGACAATAAAAGACTTTGGATAGTGAAAGTCAACCTCTGAACGCAGTGAATTTTCCTTTGCTGGAGTTTTTTAAAGAGAGATTAGGGAACCACCAGTCAGGGATACTTTAGCTGTTAATCTCCTGCTTTGGCAGGAGGTTGAATTACATGTCTTCTGGGGTTCCTCCAGTTTTAGAATTCTATGAGAAGAGCAGAGAGGTGCACTGGTATGATGGTATCTGTCTGATGTTACTTGTGTATATTTCTGCATGCACATTGGGTTCCCTATGCCTGTAGATCTCCTGCAATCTTTTGGGCAAACTAGTTCTGCAGCAGCAAACTCTCTGGAGAAGATCTGTGGAAACACCAAGAAAGCAATGGAGAGAAGGGGGATCTGTTCTGCTGGCAGGGTCCATGCTTTACAGGTGGATGGCAGAGAATAGGGCCGCAAGGCATGGGGTCACAAAGGACTGAAGAACAACAACAAAACCACCGGATATAAACTACTGTGATCTCACAGCATTCCAGAAGTCTTAAGTGCAAAGGAAAAAGTTCCACACATTTAAATGTGGTTTATTCCAAGAGAACATCGGAAAAGACCACGTAGCACCTGATCTTACACAAATATGCTTTGTTTTCTTGAAGCATCCTTCTTTTAAATTAATGTTCAGTTTTTAAGTTGGTTTGTCGGTAAGGGGGCACTCAGTAGTTATTTTGCAAATAGAGAGCTGGAGATTAACTTTGAAAGACCAAATTTCTATTTATCTAATTTATCTTCTGGCTAACTCAGTTTCCCATCTGTGATCCTGGAATATAGATGGCTTATCTCACTGGCCTATTATGAAGGTAATGAGAGTGACTTTTAAGTATTCTGCACATTATAACTCACACTTATGAAAATGATTCCTAAATTTGCCATTTTCTGCATATTTTCCACCCTCATGATATTCTTACTGAGAGCCAAACTATACATTACAGATAATCCTTCGTTAAAGCTAAAATCATATTATATTTCTAGATATGTAATTCCAGCAGATCTTTAAGGCTGAGGAGTTAGATTAACAAATGATCCCCATACTTATTTTGCCAAGATTAATCAGACAATAAAGCAAGGCACTTACAAACTGCAGGAGAGATGAGAAAAGCTCCTGGTGTGATAATCAGATGCTTTTATCTGTGACAGAATTTCCACTGCTAATGATAACTACCTGTAATGAACAGTATAACCCTGAAAGGGAGTAACTAGGATTTCTTATAAGGCCAACACCTAAATAGCTCCATTATCACCTCTATAACTAGGAATGTGAATATTTGATTATGTGTAAACTGATATCGATATAAAGCCAAATGCTACTGACTAGAAACACAGGCAGCTCATGACTGGAAATTGGGGTTGGACACTCTTACCTGTGCCAAACCTGCTTAGGCCAGGTGTTGCCTTGACCAGAAGATAAGTTTGTTGTTCAGTCGCACAGTCAATTCCGACCCTTTGCAACCCCATGGACCACTGTGCGCCAGGCACCTCTGTCCTCCACCATCCTCCTCAACTCGCTCAGTTCTGTACCCATTGTCTCTACAATACCATCTAGCCATCTCATTTTTGGCCGCCCCCTTTTTCTTTTGCCCTGCCCCTTTCCCAGCATTAAGGCTTTCTCAAGTGAATCCTCTCTTCTCATTTTATGTCCAAAGTACTTTAGCTTCATCTTTACTATTTGACCTTCAAGGGAGCAGTCAGTGTAGCTGAAACAAAAGAAAGACTTCAGCTCACTTTCTGCCCCCAGTTGTGGCTAAGAATATTCCTGCAGCAAATGCTTGACTCTGATCAGCAATGAATGAAAGCTTGGCGAGCAATATCTTTTAGATTACTTTTATTTTCATTCAATTTTATGTTTTTACAGTAGTGACAACCAGTGTGGTATTTCATAGCTGCATGTCAGGCCAAATTCCCATAGGTATAGCTTTGTTCACTACTGTATCTCTCGACAAACCAAATTCTATGACTCTGACTCGGATGCTAAAGGTTTAGGTTGCTTCTGGAATGAAAGGTGATAACCTTTGCTTTACACTAAAGGTAAAGGTAAAGGTCACCCTTGCTCGAAGGTCAGTCATATCAGATTCTAGGATTCAGTGTTCATCCATGTTTGCGGCCAAAGAGCCAGCGCTGTCTGCATCTGCAGATGTTTCTGTGGTCACATGACTAGACACCAGAGTGCACAGAATGCTGTCTACCTTCCAACCGAAATGGTACCTATTTATCTACTTTTAATTTCTTGCTTTCGAACAGTTAGGTTGGCAGGAGCTGGAACAGGGATGGAAACTCACTCCATCATGCAGCACTCAGGTCTCAAACTGCTGACCTGTCAACCTTCCAGTTGTCAAGTTCAGCATCTTACCCACCAAGCCACCACAGTCCCCAGTTTTACAGTACAAACATCCAAAA
This sequence comes from Furcifer pardalis, assembly GCA_030440675.1. Classification (NCBI taxonomy): domain Eukaryota; kingdom Metazoa; phylum Chordata; class Lepidosauria; order Squamata; family Chamaeleonidae; genus Furcifer; species Furcifer pardalis. The sequence goes on along the minus strand of CP126890.1, from coordinate 112,658,035 downwards.
GAAACAAAGAGTCATTACAGCTTTTCCCCAAAAACTTTCCCCTTCCAAATGTGTTCAAATTTGTATAGCTGCCCAACAGGATTGATCTTATTCTGATAAAATAGCAGAGGGGGAATAGTCATTGATGAGATCTACAATTCCCCTTTCAAAATCCCTGTAGAACACCTAAGAGACTTTTTAAATGAATTCTTGTCTTAAGATTTATGTGGGAATTTCTTTGACTCTTGGTTGTCTTCAGAACAACCTAAATGTGAATTACGGCCCCATTAACTTCATGGTGGTGTTCTTTTAAAAAACTTTAATACACTGAAGCTTGGCCAACATTCCACATTAAAAATCAGTTTCCAAGGTTTCAGCCAGCAATGGCAGCCTCCGAATACTATAAATGAATGTCAAGCAGCTGTGTACAGCTTTTAAACTTCTAGGTCTGAGGCATTTTCATAGGGAAAATGAGGTAAACTTAAAAGTCCACGTGTAAAAATAATTAATTTTATTTATTTATTTAGATGTATATCACCACCCACTCACCATGGCAATTCAGGATTTGTATATTTATACAAATATACACAGTACTGTACTGAATACTTTGCCAGCACCACACCTTTCCTACAATTGGATCAGTAGCACTGTCAAGCAAAGCAAAGCAAAGCAAAGCAAAGCAAAGATAGATAGATAGATAGATAGATAGATAGATAGATAGATAGATAGATAGATAGATAGATAGATAGATAGATAGATAGATAGATAGATAGATAGATAGATAGATAGATAGATAGCCTCACTTTCTGTATTGTTCAGTCAGTTCAAGCATCAGGCCAGTTCTGGAAATCTGGTTAGAGATGCCTTCAGCACAGAGGTGGAAGTAAAGGGTGTGTGCTGTAAATTTGGTGTCCTGAGGTAAAGCACCAGATGCTCCACCCTAGTTACAGTTCTGTGGTCTTCTTTCATGTGGAATTTGTTTCATGTTGCTATGAGAAATGAAATTTTTTAGAGAAGGGTATGCAGCATTTTTGGCCACATAGGATGCTGCCAAGGCTCCTGACATCTCCATTTTAGGCTGTGACTACACCAGCAGCCTCTTTTATGCTTCTATTCAGGTTAGGTTATCACATGGCCATAACAGATTGATGTGTCCACACTGGCCCCTCAATCTAATGCAGTTGCATCTGTGCCACACCCCACATCCTTCTGATCCCATCCCCTGCCAATTCCTAGCTCTCATTTTATGGTTTATTGTAAAGCCAGTGGCCTGTTTAAAGAGTTGCATAGTATTAGGGAAAGGGGACAACACACACGCGCGCGCACGTGCACGCACGCACGCACTCACGCCGCGCGTGCACGCGCACGCACGCACACACACACACACACACACACACGCACGCACACACCTCATCCAGCTTTGGACAACACCAGAATATCAAACCAGTCACGTTGCCCCCTATCCCTTTGGAGAATGAAACAATTTCACACATGTGGAAAACACCATTCAAATTGCTCTGACTTGAAGGGGGGGAAAGGAGCCCTCAGTGGCAAAGGAAAAAAAATCTCCTAAACTGAAGCAAAAAAAAAGAAAAGAAGGGGGGGTAGTTGGACTGATTTGCATTGTCTTTGCAGAATGTCATCATTTTAAAAGAATTTGAAGTTATCCACTCTAATTCCATAGCAAATCCAGTACTATTTTCACATGTAGTCTCAGCCTTAGGTAGAACTAAAACTTCATTCACCTTCCTAATCACAAGTGTTTCCCCTAATCAACACAAGTGAGAGGAAAGGTGAATGTGATTCCTTTTTAAAGAGTGGGTAATTATTTAAAGTTCAATGGGTTGAATCCATATGTTGCCACTATTTGGCTCACTCTGCATCATTGTTCACATGAACAAAGTAGTTACAAGGTTAACAGGAACATTACAAATTTCCAAGTTATAAAAAGTGAAAAGTTCAAACTGATTCATAGGAACTGATACAAGAGAGGAAAAATCCACCTTGATATGTATGAGAAATATTAATTTAGAGTAAATTCTGATTTTATCTGATGGATTGTTTTATTGATTCATAGTTTTTGCATAATTAATATGAAACTCTCATCAGTTGCTTGTCCTTTGACACTCTCTTGTGAGAAAATTGTATCCTCTTATGCATATAGATACATAAAGAACGAGGGCATAGTGGCTTAGTGGTTAAGGTGCTGAGCTTGATAACTGGGAGGATGGTAGATCAGCAGTTCAAGACCCAAGTTCAGTTCCTGTCATCTGTCCCAGCTTCTGCCAACCTAGCAATTCAAAAGCAAGAGATTGCAAGTAGATAAAAAGGTTTCCTTTCAGCAGGAAAGGTAATCATGTTACTTGCAGAACAGTTTAAAAACTGTTTTAACTGTTCAAAACTCATTGTAAAGTGCACTTTGGAACTTTTGTCACTTTATAAAAATATTTGAACGGATAAAACACATTCCTCTCTCTCTCTCTCTCTCTCTCTCTCTCACACACACACACACACACACACACACACACACACACTTATTTTTGAGCTCTGGAAGGGATTACTTGGTTTTCAATGCATTTCAATGCAATTTCAGCACTTCCAACAGCAGCCTCTAGTGGCCAGCTCTGGAACCTCATCCCTGACAATCAGCTACTAGTTCCCCAACCACCCCAGAAGTGCTGAATGCTGCTTTTAAGCTGCAAAAACATGGCAAAAAAAGGGACAAAAAATTCCAGATATGGAGTGGAAATGTTCCCAAAAAGCTTTGTTATGTGAAATAAATCCTTAAACCGAGCCACTATTTTCTCTGGATTTCCTTTTTCAAACCAATTATAATGTTAACTGAACCATTCATAAACCAAGGTTCCACTTTCTAGTCCAGGGGTCCCCAAACATTTTGGGCTGTGGGGCAATCACGTGCTTTAGGGGGCTGGTCACTATCGCCCAGGGGCTGGATCCAGCCCCAACTCCAATTCATCCAGCCCATGAATCCCTTGTTGCTCCCGGAAGCTCCCGTATGGCGTGTTTTACTTCCGCTTCCAGGAATGACGAGGGCTTCATGGGCCAGATGAATTGGTGTTGGGGGCCAGATCTGGCCCCTGGGCCGTAGTTTGGGCACCCCTCGTATAGTCATTCCAAGCTCTCCTCTAGTCCACAAATCCTTGTGCAACATTGTTTTTTATTTCAAGGGCTATAAGCCTCTATAAGGACTATAAGCCTTTGCTATAAAATCACTTCCACCAGCAACAGAAGAGTCAATCCTCAGAACAGAATGCTAAAAGAAGATTGTGAGCTTATTGCTCCAGTCATTTCAGTTGCTTGTTTTTCTTCCAAAAAGATGGAAAGGAGGAGAGACTCCAGCTGCCTTTGGGTCAGTACATTATGTGAAACAGGATACAATTACTTACGTATCAGTACAAAATGCCAAGGACAATATACAAAAGCACTTCCTCTTTTCAACCACAACAAGCGGGTCCCTGACAACATCCAGATAAAACATTCAAAAGGACTGGCAGGAAGAGGAATCCTCTTTCTAGCTTAGGTTTCTGCTCACCTTGATTTTCTGAATAAATAAATTCAACAGAAGATAAAAACCAGTGGACTCCTAGTGATACAGCAAACCCCCCCTCCCAGCAATCTAGATAATAAAATGTGCTTCTGTAACTATAGGGCAAGAGGTGGGAACCCCTATCACTCCCATGTTACAAAACTTCTGGATGAGAGTTATATTTTCGTAAGAGTCCAAAATGTTATTTTTGAATTGTTGGGAACATAGTGCTTCTAGCATTCCCTCCTCAAGCACAACCATTCCTTTGAGCAGTGCTGTTTTGTGACCACATTGGCTAGTTGTCTTCATTGTCCTTCTCCTCCTCCTCCTCTTCCCCTGGAATTTGGATGTCACCCATTCAAGCATTAGACTGACATTTTCCAAACTCTGATTTTTTGGACTTCAATTCCCAGAAGACTAAACCAATCCCCCAAAGCACTGATTAGCCAACGTACTGACTGAGGCTTCTGGGAATTGAAGTCCATGGAACAAAGTTTGGGAAATGCTGCAGAATCCTGACAATGTGTATAAATGGACATCTCTGCCAGTTGACATCACTGAGAACTTTCAAACTCTCGTCTCCCACTGTTGTTCTTCCACTAATTTGTGAGCACATTTTATTTATTTATTTATTTATTTATTTTTCAACTTATTTTGCTGCCCCACTCTGGGCGGCTCACAAGAAGAACAGGGACAGATCAACAATCTAAAAGCCCCATCAAAACATCCACCCAAACAATAGATTAAGAGACTGAGAGATAAACATTACCCAATATCAAAATACAAAATTAAAAAATTAAACATTAAATTAAGTTAGATTGAATTAGAAAATTAAAAGAGAGAGAGCATTTACCAGATTAACCAACATTAACCGTATTGCTGGCACCCCATATCTGCCCTGCCAGCCATGTCTTTAAACTTTTCCTGAAGGGCAGCAAAATCTGTGATTGGGTTTTCTCTTGGCATTTGCACTTTACATACCCATGTATTCCAGTATTAAAAAGAAACAATATTAAAAGCTAAAACAACACATTATTACAATACTGTATTTAAAAAATTAAACAAACATAATATTAAAACTATAGATAAAGGAGTTGAAAAAATGACTGTGCTCAAGATTGACTCAGCCTTCCACCATTCCAAGGTAGGTAAAGTGAGTACCCAGGATGTGGGGAACAAAATGCCAGATACCTTGTGAACTTCCCAGAGACTGTAATTGCTATTGCTATTTCTCTCAATGCAAGGCAGTGGCTCAGTGGTTAAGAAGCTCACGTTGTTAGCTGAAAGGTCAGCAAGTCAGCAGTTCAAGACCTGGATAGAATGAGCGCCCATCTCTGTCCCAGGTCCTGCCAAACTAGCAGTTCAAAAGCAAGAAATTGCAAGTAGATAAATAAGGACCACTTTGGTGGGAAAAGATCTTGGGGACATGAAAGGAACCTTATTCAGGCATCTCCTGAGCGGAGTTCCTCCAGCAAAAATCCTTTCAATCCAGTGAAAGCACCTTTATGCTGACACGTTTATAAAATAAATAAATCTCAAGGCATATTTCATGACTTTAATGAATTATTCTACTTTGCTGCTTCATAGTTCACCATAGAGGGCTCATCATAGAGTGCTTCTGGATTCGGGGTAATACTGATTGGGACCAAAAGGAATCCAATGGTAAAAAAATCAGCATATTTACTGAATCTTTTTCAACCTAGACTTTTTCTGTTTGTAGAAAACAAGACCTTGTGTATGGCAGGTGGCTGAAATTTGGGGATATTGTTGACAACTGTGCATATGATGATATTATATAGAGCCCTGAGTTGGGGGTCATGTTCTGCATGGGCCCTCTCACAAAACATGACTCGGTAATCTCTTGTTTCAGCAAAAGGTTAAAGGATTTTTTGAAATAGACCTGGAGGGAAGGGATTCAGGAAGAAATCATTAAAAATAATAGCAAAATAGCTGTCCTGGTACACTTGGATATATTCCCCTCACTGGAGACTATGTTCCCATCTCTGTTGTGGGACTGATTATTATGCTGCAGGTACTGAAAACAGCACTTCACACCAAAACTATGGGGAAATCTCCCCAAATTCCAAGGCATTTAATACAAATTCAAGAAGGAAACACATTCAGTCTTTTTAAATGATGCCTATTTAATTCCAAACACTCTGCAAAGAAAAGGGAAGAAAAAGTGCAGGGAATATATTGTGTGAGCATGTGTTTAGCACTGATGGCACAAATGTAATGGCACTACACCACAAGAGATGCAGACATAATTATATATAACAGGTATCCAATCTACTTCCCACTGTTTCAGTGTTATTTCTTGGGTCCTCTGGGAATTTCTTTCTACTAATTTCACACCTTTGCTTAGCAACCTCAAGCAAAGGCTCTCTGCTGCATTTGCCAGTCTTGGCACAAATCAGCACTCAAAAAACGCTCCGTCTTTAACTTTTCCACATTCTCCCTTTTTTAAAAAAAATCATTCTGAATCATTTTTATTCAGCTCCTCACTTTTCTACATTGCTCATGTTTTCTGTGATTAAAAGTTATCCCCCACTCCACCCCTCATGATCACTCATTCACCTTAAGCGACAGGAACCATGAAAAGGAGTAGAGTCAAGGATGTATTAGTCTGCCTTCATCTGCCATCCATAATGCAGTGCTCTCATCACTTCTCTGCCTGGCCTACAAATTTACCTGACTATATTTATGACACATGGGAGTTTCCCTCCAAGATCCAATCTTGTGACCATATTGGCTGTGAATGTCAAAGGATAACAGAGAGACATTGTTTGACACATAAGACAAATAGCTGCTTGGTTGCTTCAGCACCTGTTCGGTTTGCAGGTCAATCTTCATTTATTATGCCACAGGTAAGCAAGGTTTCCAGCTGCTTTGAGAACTGAACTGTAAATTCACAAGGATCTTGATTACACTGAGAATAGTTGTATTTCCATATGAATTCTGAACTCTTGTGAACCAAAGACAAAATGCCAAACAGAAGTTAATTCTTTTAGAAAGCATTTCCTAAACAACAACTTGGCATCCAACAGAGAGGTGAAAAACATTTGGCTTCACTGGTCTTTTGAACTGTGACTCTTAAGTGAAATTGTTATCCAACATCATACTCCATAGCAAAATAAGTTACAGCTAGAGTAAGGGACTGCAGTGGCTCAAGTGGCTGAGACACTTGGTTGGCAGGTCAGCAGTTCGATACCCAAATACTGCAGGATGGAATGAGCTCCCGTCTTTGCCCCAGCTCCTGCCAACCTAGTAGATAAACAGGGACCACTTCAGTGGGAAAGTAAACAGTGTTCTGTGTGCTCCAGTGTCTAGTCATGCCTGACACATGACCATGGAAACGTCTGCAGAAGCAGACAGCACTGGCTCTTTAGCTATGAAACAGAGATGAGCACTGAACCCTAGAGCCAGATATGACTGGCTTTTGAGCAAGGGTGATCTTTACCTTTACCTAGAGTAAGGTAACTCAATTAGTGGGGGTTTGGGGTGCTTCATTGAGTCAGTGTGTCTAATTATGACTTACTTCACTTAGCAGAAATATTTCAGCTTTAAATTCCCTTCCCATTAGCTATCCTGGCTGAGGCTTCAGGAAGTTAAAGTTGGAAGTATCTGGATATCTGAATGTCTCCCCCCCCCCCCCGCTTGCTCAAACATTTAACATCAGTGGCTCAGTGATTAAGAAGCTCACCTTGTTGGCTGGAAGGCTGGCAAGCCAGCAGTTAGAGACCCAGGTACTGCATGATGGATTGAGCCCCTGTCTCTGTCCCAGCTCTTGGGGACATGAAAGGAGTCTCATTTGGGCATTCCCTGAGCGGAGATTCTCCCACAAAAAACCTTTCAACCCAGAATAATTTCTGATATGAAATCGTCATCGTCATCGTCATCGTCATCGTCATCGTCATCGTCATCGTCATCGTCATCGTCATCGTCATCGTCATCGTCATCGTCATCGTCATCGTCATCGTCATCGTCATCGTCATCGTCATCATGTGCCATCAAGTCAGTTCTGACTTATGGCAATCCTTTTTAGGGTTTTCCAAATAGTGAAACAGTGGTTTACTATTCCCTTCTTGGATTGTGCAGTTTGCCCAACGTCATATAGGTGATCTTCTCCCAGAAGGCACAAAGGGGAATTGAACTTCCAACTTCTAGTTCCACAGCCAAATACCTAAACCACTGAGTTATCCAGCAAAGAATGTTGATAACAGGTTGACGACAGGTGTATATTATCACGGATTTATAGGGACTATCTTGGAACAGAACAAGGCTGAACTAACTAAACTCAGAGTGTAGAAGATGCCTGATAAGTAGAGTTTGTTTGTTGTTTGTTTATATGCCACCTAAATATAATCAAAAACAGTCTCCAGTATTAAGAAAAAACAATATTAAAACGTAAAGCAATAAATTATCACAATACAAGTCACCCCCATATCCACAGGAGATACATTCTGAGACCTATGGTGGATGCCTGAAACAATGGGTAACAGCAAACCCTATATTTACTTTGCATACAGTGGTTTCTTGTGGTCAGATCTGGTAATGCACCATAGAATACATATATACTTATGTATTTCAAGGATTCTTAATTAAATATTTTTATATCCACAGATAACTGAGAACCACAGATATTGAACTAGCAATTATTGGGGAGGGGCATTCAACCTGTAAACAAATATAATATTAAAAACTAGTAAATAAAAACAGTAAATTTTATTTATTTATTACATTTACATCTTGCCCATCTGAGATATTATCCCACTCTGTGTGGCATATAGCAAATTTAAAAAAAAATCAATAACAGCACAAAATTAAATATTAACAATAAACCAAACCAGATAAAGTTATAACTAATGACAAAAAACAATAACAATGCCCCCAAAACAACATACAAGTAATACCTCAGATAACACTAAGACTTGGTTCCACAAGTCTTGGTGTTATCCGATTTTTAGTGTTATCCGATGCATGTTAAAATCCTATGGGATGTATCGGATAACGTTAAAGCTCCATAGAGATACATTGTAACCGCACAGGCTTTAGCAGTTGTTATCCGATCCATCCCACGACCTTAACGTTATTTGATCCAATTCTCCTCTCCAGATTACTTAATGTTATGCGATTTTAGTGTTGTCTGAGGTAAACTTTATCTGAGGTATTACTGTACTGTATATTGTCAACCGTATAGGTCAGTTAATCCTGTTGCTTGGCCGTTGGTAAGATGTTTTTAAAAGCCTTTTTTTTTTAAGAAAAGAAAGGATTTTAATTGTTAAACATGTTTACAATTATTAATTATAAAAATATGATGATGACAATTTATGCTCTTTCCTCCCCCCTTAGGTTTTGAATTTTAAAATATTTAAATATGTCTTTTAAAAAAAGGTTGAAAACAAATGTAGGTGCCAGCAGAGTTCCAATGAGCCAAGCCTAAAATGAATGCTGGGACTATATAAATCCTACTGTTTTCTGGTTCAAGTGCCAAAATAAGATGATTAGGCTTGGGTTCTGTGCACCCTGATTTTAAGGGAAGCGGGTACAATTTTCTGCTCTGCCTCAGGAATGAATGTCTATCTGCAGTTAATAATTCCTATTAAGAATGTTTATCTTTTCTGCAGCTTTCTGAAAATATGGCACAATATTACTCAAACTGAATTTTCAGACCTTGCTATTTTGCAAACTACCATGTGACATACATAAGTCAATCAATCAGGTTTTGTCATCATCTCAAGTCTGACACATTCTGGAAAGTGACAACCCAAACATGTCACAGGTACCAGTAAAATGTGAACTAAGCTCCATTTCATGACTTCATTTATCACAGGATGGCTTGGATATGTAACAGCTATTACAAGTCAGGTCTGGTCTAAGATATCTTGTTGCATAAGGCATAGCAGGAAATGGCATGCCTGCAACCCACCAATCCACCATAGATGAAGATGATAACTCTATTGATACCCAAGACTGCATGTTCCAAAAGCCCTTCTCCATATCAGTAAAAAATAAAATAATAAATAAATCTGACTCATACATAAAGTGTTGTGTTTCTGCCTCAGCACAATCATAGTCTGAGGGAAAATCCTGTCTTTGGTTTCCTGCTTGTTTTATCACGACAGTTTTTGCCTTAGAACTTTACAAACTGTTCCTCAGATTCAGAAAATACAGTAATACCTTGGATAACGCTAAGACTTGGTTCCACAAGTCTTGGTGTTATCCGATTTTTAGTGTTATCCGATGCATGTTAAAATCCTATGGAATGGATCGGATAAAGTTAAAGCTCCATAGAGATACATTGTAACCGCACAGGCTTTAGCGGTGGTTATCCGATCCATCCCATAGGACCTTAACGTTATTTGATCCAATTCTCCTCCCCAGATTACTTAACGTTATGCGATTTTACCGTTATCCAAGGTAAACGTTATCCGAGGTATTACTGTAACTGAGTTTAGAAACTTTCATAGATTCTATTTTCCTTGGTCATCCTGCTGGCAAAAATTTAGGAGTTGCAATTCCAAAAAAAGGGGGGGAGGGAGTTTTTCAAGCCATATTAATACAATAACCAATAATTTCCTGACCTTTTAATGACAAACACCATTGACTGCCTAGGAAGCTACATCACTCCATCTAGTGACAGAGCTGATCCCAGAAGAAGCTCTCTAACAAGATGACTATCCACAACTTCTAACTCAGTTGAAGATCAAATTGTGTGAATTGGTTCTCAGCCTTAGAAAGAAATGTCAGACCAGACGTTTCCATTTGCTGAGGATGGCTAGCACTGTGGCAAAATTTACCTCATGTGTCTCTCCAGGTTAACCTTAGTGCTTGTCTACCAAATTCCATTCATGTGTTTTTGTCTCTCAGTTTCTGTTTTAAATTGCCATTTCCCAGGGTAGCTGGAATCACAGCCCTGTCAAGAAGTTGGGTTGAAGCTCCCGTACATCAGGTTCAGCCGAAAGCCACAGGCAATCAATTTACAGTTAGGTCTAAGAGGAAGAAAGGGTATGCCCTTCACAAAGCTCATAAAAAAGTTTGCACAGAAAATCCTGAGAGGATTTTCCACCCAAGGCAGCTAATTGGTGAGCTGCCTAATTGGATCTGAGCTTTTCTTGTCACAATGACTGCCCACTTGCAAAGAATATCTTCCTGCTGTGAAGAAGACACACCGTTCTTTTATTATTGTTACAGCTATCGAGGCATTTGATTTCTCAAGACAAAGCCAGAGCTGGAAATTGTGAGACATTAGTATGACAGTGCTTGGCCCTCAGTTTTGTACAAAGGGTCTCTGTGGTTATGGAACTGAAGTAGCTGAGAGTGATAACTGCATGCTAAATAGTTCTGAAGAAATGGCACAGTTTATTCACAATTGCACATTTACCAAGAGATTATTTTAACAACATACTATACTTTGCTTAAGTCTTCTATCCACAGTTTTGAAAGTTTACTTTAGGAAACAATTGGCTACAGTTATAATTATAGTTCAAAAGACTGAAATTGGGTAGTTAAAAAACAGCATTCTAAATGCTGGCCAGGGGTATTCCACTCTGACTTCCGGGTACATCTATCTCTCCTCTCATATATAGAGGGTGCCAAAAATATATACACATTTTGAGAGAACTGAATTACAGTAGCAATGTATAGTATGACGTTTGTTCAGAAGAATGAATGCTACTGTCACTATGTGACAGGCAGGACAGTCAAAGAAAATTGTGGAAGCAATTTGCCAGGACAATGGATATGATGAAGAGGTGCAATTGAGTTTCCTCCACATTCTCCTAACCTAACATGCCTTGACTTCTACCTATGGGGTACATAAACATTCTTCATGCTGTGTCCAAAAACATTTTCCCCACTTCTTATGAGATGCAACCCATTCCTTGTCAGCAACTTAGTTGCCAAGAAACAAAGTGTATGGTCCCAAAATCAAAATCTCTTAAAGGAAAGCACCATCACCATAGTCAATCATTCACTAGCACCCATCTCTGTCCCAGCTCTTGGGGACATGAAAGGAGCCTCATTCGGGCATCCCGAGTGGAGTTTTTCCAGCAAAAATCCTTTTAACCCAGAATAATTTCTGACATGAAATTATTATTATTACTTGGAGTATTTACCTTTCCCATTCTGTTCCTCTTCTGAGCACTAGTAGGGTGGATGACAAGACTACCTGGGCCCTAAAGTCCTTGAGTTTCCTTTACAGACCTTCAAAATTTAATGTGATATCTTCACAATTCTTCTCGGCTTTGTCATTTGTTCCCATGTGAATGAGTAAAAAGGGATATGCATCTGTAAGTTTTATGAGTGATGGCAATCCTTCAATCCTACCCTTAAACCTTCCTCCAGAGAAATAGCATACGTGGGCAATAATGCCTATAAAAATGAACTAACTCATTGATATGTTAGAGAGTGAGAATAACAATGTTTTTCAAGTATTCAAAGTGTGTCACATGCAATGACTGAAATTCTGTTGCTTAGTGTAGTAAGCTACCCTAGAGCAGACACATTGAATCAATTGGGGAAATGGTGAGACACCGCCTCAATACATTCTATTGATTTAAATGTGCTTACTCTACTTGCAACTTACTAAATTTTTACTGCTTGAATGGGTCTACTATAGTGTGACTTACTACACCAAGCCATAGGATTTCAGCCATTATCTGTGTAAATGTATTTGACTAGTAAATGTATTTGACATAGTGGGACCTCTTTTAAGAATGAATCATGAGCTTTTTTTTTTCCTTCAGGAAAAAACACAGACATTCAATCCATAAAGCCTTCTCAATTGTAACATCTCTGGGTGAATGGGGAGCTGGAACTGCTGCAGTAATGTTTTTTTGTACACAGTTTAATAGTACTAGAATCACACCAAAGGAAGAAAATATTGGCAAAGCACTTTCAAAAAGACAGTTTTATGGTCTGTTGAACACAAGGATGATTCATAGACAACGACCATCCAATGTCTATAAAGAATAATGGAGAAAGCATGACTATGTGTGTACAAGCATGAAAAGAGTGAAGACTTTCAGTTCTTCAGAGATAATTTCACAAGGGAAGGAAATGTTTTGCTTGCTTGCTTGCTTCCTTGCTTGTTTGCATGCTTGCTTGCTTGCTTGCTTGCTTGTTAAGGTCTGCACATTGACTTAGTAGAAGTAAAACTTCTAGGATCAGATAAAGCCACTGACAATGTATGTTCATTCAACATAGGTTGTGCTTGTGCATATTTAATAATGTTTCTCCACTATGTGTGATGAACCACAGCTTTCCTTTAAGAGCTATAAACAGATCCTGTGTTAGACCCAAAGTTACATCTGTCAGGAAACCAGTTTACTCATCAATAGGACTTCTACCCACAAGTGGTTGGTTCCTGCTTCTGAGCTGCCACCCCTCTAGTTTAGCAACCCAGGATATTAGCTTAGTGTAAAGAAGGTAGCACATAGCCAAGTAAACACTCCAATCATCTTCAGGTATTTTAAAAGTACAGTAAAATCCCTACTTACAAATGCACCTACTTACGAATAATTTGACTTACAAATTGGTTCTGCACTGAAACCCATGCCTTGAGTTATGAAAATGCCCCGATTTATGAATAATTCCACACACACACACGCACGCACACACCCCGTGTTGCCTCCAGTGAAGCAAAAAATGCCATTTCCCCTATGGGTTTATATTTTATACACATGCAGGCTTTCAGAGCCCTGTAGGTGGCAGTATTGTGCTTAGAGAGGAGTTCTTTGTTTGAAGTTTCAGCACTAAAATGTCTGCCGGTTGCTGTTTATTGCTAGAGTTTTCTGAGCTTTCTGTCCATTTTCAAAGCTTCTTTAAGGTAAGGAACAGCATTTTTGCTTATGTATGCTTTCCTTTCAATGCTGCTGTTGTTTTTTGGTAGTTTGATTGATGTTTGGAGGTGGGGGTGGCCCATTTTGATTGTTGGAGGGTTGGGTGGGGATTTTGTTTTATCTGAATGAAGATGCCTCGAGTTATGAACAGATTTAATTTACGAACAATGCCCTGGAACTGAGTTTATTCATAACTCAAGGTTTCACTGTACATTGTAATCAGAGTAAGTTACAGAAGTAAGTTTATCAAAAGTTCAGAAAGCACATCATAACAAAAATATCTTCTCTAATTGATAAAGCCCAGCCCCCCCTTTTCTGGCTTAAGCTCCTACATGTTGTCTCAATTCACAGCTCACTCTCAGAGAGAAGCATCTGATCAAGAGAGCATCTTGGTTTCTCCCTCTGTGTTTATCTCCTCACACACCATCCACCCCCTTGCCATTACCCTAAAGGAATCCATCTAATGATCATACAGTATCACATGTCCATCACAAATTAGGTTTCATTTTTTTCTAAGTCATGAGGCTAGCCGAAACCTTGAGGATATGGACAAGGTGTACCTTCACAGCCAGTCCATCTGGCATGGCCTCTTCAGCCTCCATGACCGTTGTGGATCAGAGTTCCTCCTCCACTCATTTTGCTATTGGGCCCAATATGATGGTTTCCAGTGGCATTTCTTCCATTGAGGGGACCATCACCCCTCCTAAATGGGCTCATCTGCACATAGCCTTTGGTCCATAGCCTTTGGTCCCTTTAGGGAGTTTGGTTATTTACCACCATCCAACACTCAATCTTTAGTCGCTGGCTGTCCGATCTACTCCATTACGATAGCAGGATGTCTGGCCAGACATTTATAGAATGGTATATTCAAAGGCTTACACCTTTAAAGGGGAAGCATCTCTATGGGTTTCCCTCCACCACTCTGAATCCCCTTTCTCCTTTCATATCAACACAAGCTTACCAAATTAGCGTGAAATAAGAGGCAACTTTATATTTTTATTTTTTTTCTTCATTACCACCAAACAGAAAGGGATAAACTTGGTCAAAGACAGCTTATGTTTGTTTTTCAAGATGTCTTGTCTGTGCAGACACAGATGGAAAATAAACTAAACCTACATTCTTTTTTTTCTTTTTTTGAAAATTGTGAAGCTAGAAGGTCGTCTTCATCACCTCAGATTCAGGGCAGTGGTGGGCATCAGCAGGTTCACACCAGTTCACCAGAACCGGTAGAAGAAATTCTGGCTGGCCCCGTCCATCCAAGTTTTGAAATACAGTAAAGTAGTCCTAATTCAGGTGCAACACAGGGCTTTCCCCCCTGGCCATGCCCACCATACCACGCCCACAGTTTGGTAGTAAAAGTTTTTGGAGCCCACCACTGATTTGGGGTAAACATCTATGGCAGGGGTGCCCAAACTTTTTGGGCCATGGGCTGGTCACATAGCTCAGGGGGTCAGTTACTATAGCCTGTGGGCCAGATCCAGCCCCCTATGACAAGTCATCCGATCCGCAAAGCCCTTGTACGGGCGCATTTTACTTCCACTTCCAGGAGCAATGAGGATTTCGTGGGGCAGATGAACTGGCATCAGGAGCCGGAGCCGGCCCATGGGCCATAGTTTGGGCACCACTTTTCTATGGGATGGGGTACAACTCTCCTGTTGGTCAGAACTAGGAAACATTACTTTTGGGACTTCTACTGATTTTTAGGTGTGGATAGGATCACCCCATTTTGGCTCAAATTCAACTTGTGTGATTGCTGCATTTCAACAAAGTGGCTGGTTGGCTGTGCCTTCAGAGAAGCCTCTTAACTATCTTGCCACTTAATGACTGAGCTTAAGAAATGGAAAATTTCCAGCTCTCCTTTTAGAGGACAGGGAAGGGAAATTTTTGTATTTCTTTTTAATTGTTGCTAATGTATTAGTGATGCTTTGAAAGGGTTTTTTTTTTAAAAAAAAGTCATGTCAAAGCATAACTTATGCACTACGTCAGTTAAAAATCATTAAAAAGGAATATAACACATCCCCCTCCTCTGTTTTTCAAAGGAAAGCTGGAAGTTTTCAGTTTCTCAAGAAGCAAAATGGCTAAAATAGTCTAAAGGGCTAGCCAGCCAGCCAGCCAGACACTTAACAATTGTGAGAAATCTTTCCATTTAAAAGCAAAATTCTACATTTATAAACAGTAAATGGAATAAGAGGCAAGTTTGGTCTTGGAACACAGAATGAAGCAGGCCAAAAACTGATAGAGTTCTGCCAAGATAAGGACAGGTTTCACTTACCAGTAACTGTCGTTCTCCGAGTATGTTGTTTGGGGATTCACACTGATGGGTTCTGCGCCTGCGCTGAATCCGGAGCGGAGCTGGAAAGCTGATTGGATAAAGAGTTTTGAATGTGGGACCGCCCACCATGCCCAACCCCTTTAGGCGCCATTTCGCGCTCTCTCCTCAGTTTGATATTAAAGCTGCCCGCTAAGCCTAAGGCCATCTCAGGCCGGCAGCCCTGAGGGGAGGCAGGGTTGGGTTGTGTGAATCCCCAAACAACATACTCGGAGAACGACAGTTACTGGTAAGTGAAACCTGTCCTTCTCCTTCGTGTTGTTTGGGGATGCACACTGATGGGTGACTAACAAGCTCACTTACTTGGATGGTGGGCAGCCGGCGTCCTGAGATGTAGGAGAGCGCGATGGCATCATGGATGGGCGGTCATCAGCGAAGAGGATCGGAGACCAGCCGTCAGGATGGACCTGCCCCGTCTGACATCAGGGGCGGACCTTGTATCAACCCGGTAGTGGGTGATGAAGGTGGAGGACCTGGACCAAGTGGCAGCCTTGCAGATATCCTCCATCGGGATGCCCTCTAGGAATGCAGTGGAGGAAGCCAGTGTCCTGGTGGAGTGAGCCCGGACATGAGGCGGAGGTGGCAGGGATGACATCTGATAGGCCAGGTAAATGGTACCTGAGATCCATTTAGATAGTCTCTGGGCAGACAGAGGCTGTCCCTTAGTCTTGCCACCATAAGCCACAAACAGTTGTTTTGCTCTCCTGAAGGACGCAGTCCTCTGGGTGTAAAACAGCAAAGCCCTCCTGACATCCAACGAGTGCCACACTCTCTCTTGTGGAGACGAGGGATTCAGGAAGAATGCTGGAAGCGTGATGGCTTGGGCCAGGTGAAATTCAGTCAGGACCTTGGGCAGGAATGTCAGATCTGGGTGCAATACTGCCCTGTCAGGGTAGAACTTGAGAAAAGGAGGGTCAGACCGAAGGGCTGCCAGCTCCCCTGCCCGTCGGGCAGAAGTGATAGCTACAAGGAAAGCAGTCTTGTAGGAGACAAATTTAATGTCCACCGAAGCCATGGGTTCAAAGGGTGCCTTCGTGAGTGCGGTGAGCACTGTAGTGAGGGACCACTGAGGGGGTGGTATCTTCACTGGAGGATAGGCGTTGCGTAGCCCTTGAAGGAACCTTTTAACAGTTTTGTCTCTGAAGGCGGAGGACAATACTGAAGAAGGTGGGGCCTTGGCGACCACAGCAGCTAGGTGGACCTTTAATGATGAATGTGCGGATCCCAACTCGGCGAGGTGCAGGAGGTAGGACATGACATCCTGCAGGGATGCGGAGTCCACGGTGCGGTCGCTGGATGCTAGGAAGTCAGTGAAGCGACGGTACTTGGCATCGTAGGACTTCCGTGTGGAAGGTTTCCTTGACAGATCAAGGATCCGTGCTATGTTGGGCGGATAAGCCAGGCCGTCAGGTGTAGGCTCGGCAGATCGGAGTGAAGGATCCGACCGTCTTCCATGCGGAGGAGATTCGGATCGGTGGGTAGGCGGAGACGATCGCAAGCCAGGGTTTGGAGTAGTGGGAACCACGGCTGGCGCGGCCAGGACGGGGCAACCAGGATCGTCCAGGCGTTCTCCGCACGGATCCGTATCAGGACCCGTTGGATGAGAGGGATCGGTGGAAACATGTACAGCAGTTCCTGGTGCCACGGCACCATGAAGGCATCGCCCTCCGATCCGTGGCCGATCCCTGCTCGGGAGCAGTAACGGCGGCACTTGGAGTTGGTCTGTGACGCGAAAACGTCTAGGGTCGGTGTGCCCCACCGTCGGCACAGGCGGTCGAACACCGATTCGTCCAGTTCCCACTCGTGCATCGCCGTCCCTTTGCGGCTCAGGGAGTCTGCATCGGAGTTCAGGGTGCCCTGGATGTGGACACCTATGGGGAACACATGTACCTTCAGGCACCACTCCCACATCTGGACGGTCAGGTAGAGGAGGGAGAGAGACTTGGTCCCTCCTTGCCGGTTGAGATAGGCTAGTGTCGTGGTGTTGTCCGAGGCGATCTGCACCACACTGCCCGCGATCGACGGTCTGAAGGACCTCATCGCCTTCCACACCGCTAGCAGCTCGAGGAAGTTGATATGGTGGTCGGCTTCCTCGGGTGTCCATATGCCGTGAATCCGTAGTCCGCGGCAGCACGCACCCCATCCGTGGGTGCTCGCGTCGGTGGTGACTTGGATGGACGGTGCGGGAAGGGTGAAGAGTCTCCCCGCGGTCACATTCTGGTCCATTGTCCACCAGTTTAACTGGTCTCGGAGTTCGGGAGTCGGTGTGAGCCACTTCCCGAGGTTGTCGTGGGTGCCGTTGAAGGAGGAGAGGAACCACGACTGGAGGGAGCGCATCTTGAGTTTGGCGTGCGAGACCACCGCCGTGGTCGACGCCATGAGTCCTAGCAAACGGAGGGCGTCCCTCGCACGGACCCGACGTCTGCCCTGGATCCGTGCCACCACTGTGCGGATGTCGAGCAGACGTTTGGTTGGGGCGTAGGCTCTTAGAGCCAGAGAGTCTAGAACGGCTCCGATGTATTCTATTCGTTGAGTGGGGGTCAACTGGGATTTCTTGAAGTTGACCCGCAGACCGAGGCTCTGCATAAGGGCGAGGCAATGTGCAACGTCGTCCTTGGCTTTTTGTTGGGTCGGGGAGCAGATCAACCAATCGTCTATGTACGGGAACACCTGGACGCCTTGCAGTCGCAGATGAGCAGCCACCGGTGCCATGCACTTCGTGAATACCCTCGGAGCGGTGGAGAGGCCGAAGGGTAGGCATGTGTACTGGTAGATGTTGCCGCCCACCTGGAATCGGAGGAAACGACGATGTTCCCTCCTGATGGACACGTGAAAGTAGGCGTCCTTCAGGTCGATGACGGTGAACCAGTCCCCGTGGTTGATCAGCGGGAGGATGGAGTGAAGGGTTACCATCCGGAACTTCCTCGCGTCGATATGGTTGTTGAGAAGACGGAGGTCCAGGATGGGACGTGCCCCCCCGTCTTTTTTGTCCACAAGGAAGTATCGGGAGAAGAACCCTTCGTGAGACTCCGACGCTGCGACCGGCTCTATGGCGCCCTTCTCTAGGAGAGCTGTTAGTTCCTCCTGGAGCGGTGGGGATGGATCGGTGATGCGGATCCGTCCGACAGTAGGGCATCTCTCGAACTCGATCGCGTAGCCAGAGTCTAAGATGGTTAAAACCCATCGGTCTGTGGTGATGGCAGACCACGCCGATAGGTAGTCGGAAAGGGGGCGGTAGGGTAGAGTCTCGGTCACGGAAGAGTCAAACACGTTGTTTGCCCTTCCGTTCCGTACGCTTGCCAGTCTGAGGCCGTTGCTGGTAGCGTGGACGGTTGGGTTGTTGGCGCTGCCGGTAGGGCTGGTACCGGGAGTAGTCCCCTTGTCTCTGTGGCGGGCGAGGTTGATAGGATGGGCCCGCCTGAGACGTCGACGGCTGGTCCTGATGGTAACGGCCGGACCCACGGTGTGGAGGGCGGAGCTGTTTTATTGTGGCGTAGTCCCCTTTCAGCTCTCCCAAGGAGGTGTCGGTCTCCTTGGCGAAGAGGCCCTCGCTATCGAAGGGGAGCTCCTCCACGAGCCGCTTGACATCGTCCTGCAGGTTAGCCGAACGGAGCCAGGCGTGGCGACGGAGCTGGATGGCGGAGGCCAAGTTTTTTGCCTCCGACTCGGTGACGTGGCGGCCGGTGCGGATTTGCTGGAGGGAGAGGTGGTTGCCCTCCATGCAGAGTTTTTCAAAGTCCGCTTGTCGATCAGGTGGCAGTAGGGACTTGAACGACTCCGCTTGCTCCCAGAGTCGACACTGGTAGCCTCCCATGGCCGTCGCGTAGTTGGACGCACGGAAGGACAAGGAGGCATTGGCGTAGACCCTCCTGCCCAGTGCGTCCAGCTTCTTCCCCTCTTGGGTCGACGGGATGGGAGTGCTGCTGATCGGCGTCCGGTGTTGGGAGCCCTTGACCACTCGGGAGTTCGGTGCCGGGTGAATGTGCAGAAAGTTGGAATCGTCCAGCAGTCTGTACATAGAGTCCACTCTGTTGGATACGGAGTGCGAAGAAACCGGCTTCTTCCACACCTCCTTGGCCGCTTTCGCAATCTTAGGGAGCAGTCCGAGGCGGACGGGGACCAACTCCTTGCGGTCGGCCAAGCCGCAGACGACATCCTCACAGTCGTCCGGGGGAGCCTCCGCCCGAATCCCAAGGGTGGATCCGAGGCGAGTGATCAGTCCGGTGTAGGTCTTCAAATCCTCCGGCTGGGATCCGTGGACGGCGCCGATGTTGTCGTCCGGGGACTTGTCGACCGCAGCCGGCGGTGGCTGATGCTGCTCCTCCTCCTGATCCGACGAGTCGGAGTCTCCTGACCGCGCCGAGACGCTGGGCGGTGGCAGGTAGACCTCGGGGTCCGAGTCCGACCAGTACGGCCTGGCGGATCTCGGATCGCTCCCCGGCAAAGGCAGCTGGTACGGAGGGAGAGAGGCCTCCGACCGCGCCTGTTCCACCCTCTGCCGCTTCGGTGCGGGGCCCTCCTCACGGAGCGGTGGTGCTTCCGTGGCTGGTGGTGAGGGCAGAGGGCGCTCCCACGGTGTCGTCTGCGGGCCGTAGAGCTCGGTGTGCAGTTTCCGCACCATCGCCTCGATGTACGGGGCGATGAGGCTCAACTGGGGCGGCGGTTCGGTAGCCGGACCAGGAACCACGGAAGGACTGCGGAGGGAGGAAGACCTGTGCGGTGGTACAGGTGGAGGAGTCTCCGGCGGCGGTGGAGGGCTGTGGGCCCTCTCCGGCGTGGCGTCCCGGGCCTCGGTCGACATCCTACCCGGCGTAGGTGGAGCTGCGACCGGGGCGGATGCTAGGGAGCGTGGCGGCGAAAGTTGAGCCGGTGCCGGGGTCGGAGGAAGAGAAGACGAAGAGCTACGGCGCTTCTTTTTCTCTTTTTTGTCTTTCTTCTTCTTCTCCTGCTCCTTCTTCCGCCTGAACAGTTCAGAGGCCGAGGGCCTGGAAGAAGAAGCGGAGGTTGAAGGAGCAGACGTGGAAGCGGCCTGCTCTGGAGCTGGGGGAGCCGGTGGTGCCAGTGCGGCCTCCATGAGGTAGGCTTGAAGGCGGTACTGGCGGTTCTTGATGGCGGCCTTCGAGAAGCCGCGACAGACTTCGCAGGTCTGGACCTGGTGACTCTCCCCGAGGCAGCGAAGACAACGCACGTGCCCGTCCGAGCTAGGGAACTTTCTCTTGCAGGACGGACACTGCTTGAACGCTGCCGCTGAGGCCATCCACCGAAGTAGATGGCCGAAGAGAAAAAATTATCCCGGCCGGGAGGCCCCGACACGAGATGTTGGTCTTTTTTTTTTTTTAAACGGCGGCTGAGGGCGAGCCCCAGCCACACGAGGACCAAGGGAACAAGTCCCCTAGTCCGAGAAAAATTGTAAAGTAGGAAAAATTGGAAGATTCTGAGACAATCTCAGCAAAGTACTCACAGCTTTTTTTCCAGGCTCCTGCTTGCGCAGCGGAAAAAAGCAAACTGAGGAGAGAGCGCGAAATGGCGCCTAAAGGGGTTGGGCATGGTGGGCGGTCCCACATTCAAAACTCTTTATCCAATCAGCTTTCCAGCTCCGCTCCGGATTCAGCGCAGGCGCAGAACCCATCAGTGTGCATCCCCAAACAACACGAAGGAGAATGCACTGGTCATAGCAAACAGTCTCTTCCAGCAACACAAAAGGAGACTTTACACATGGACATCATCAGATGGCCAACATTGAAACCAGATTAATTTCATACTCTGCAGCCAAAGATGGAGAACCTCCATACAGTCAGCAAAAACAAGACCAGGAGCAGATTGTGGTTCAGATCACAACCTACTGATCGCAAAATTCAGGCTTAGACTCAAGAAAATAGGGGAAACAACTAGGCCAGACAGATATGAACTAGACAACATCCCTAAGGAATACACAGTGGAGGTGTGGAACAGATTCAATGGCTTGGAACAAATAGACAGAATGCCAGAATTATGGACAGAGATGCGGGACATCATGCAGGACGCAGCAAAGAAAACCATACCAAAAGAAAAGAAGCTTAAGAAATCTAAGTGGTTGTCCGATGAAGCTCTTAAAATAGCAGAGGAAAGAAGGGACGCAAAAGGCAAAGGAGAAAGAGAAAAATACAGTCACTTGAATACAGAATTTCAAAGAAAAGCAAGGAGAAATAAGGAAACGTACCTGAATGAACAGTGCAAAGAAGTAGAGGAAAACAATATCAGGGGTAGGACTAGGGATCTTTAAAAAATAATAATAAGGGAAATCAAGGGAACATTTAAAGCAAAAATGACCATGATAAAGGACAAAGATGCCGAGGAGTTAGCTGATGCAGAAGAGATTAAGAAAAAATGAAAAGAGTACATAGAGGAACTCTACAGAAAGGACCTCAACACGCCTGATAATTACAATGATGAGAACATTGAACATGAGCCAGACATCCTAGAGAGTGAAGTCAGAAAGGCCTTGAAAAACAATGCAAACAACAAAGCCAGTGGAGATGATGGTATCCAGGTTGAACTTTTCAAAGCCCTACAAGATGATGGAATCAAATTATTACATTCTATATGCCAGCGGATTTGGAAAACACAACAATGGCCACAGGATTGGAAAAGATCAGTATATGTTCCAATCTCCAAAAAGGGAAATGCCAAAGAATGTTCAAATTATCGAACAATTGCGCTCATCCCACACGCTAGCAAGGTGATGCTCAAGATAATACAGGATAGACTGCAGCAGCATGTGGAGAGAGAATTACCAGAAGTGCAGGTGGGGTTCAGAAGAGGCAGGGTGACTAGAGACCACATCACCAACATAAGATGGATCATGGAAAAAACAAAGGAATATGAGAAACAAGTCTACTTCTGTTTCATTGATTATACTAAGGCCTTTGACTGTGTTGACCACAACAAAATGTGGCAAGTAATTAAAGAGATGGGAATCCCAGAACACCTTATATGCCTTATGAGAATTCTGTACATGAATCAAGAAGCAACAGTTAGGAAAGAATATGGAATGAGGGAGTGGTTTGGAATAGGAAAAGGAGTAAGACAAGGCTGCATTTTGTCACCCTGCTTATTCAACTTATACACAGAACACATAATGCACAATGCAGGGATGGAGGAATCACAATTTGGGATCAAAATTGCTGGGAAAAACATCAACAATTTGAGATATGCAGGTGATACCACCCTAATGGCAGAAAGTGAGGAGGACTTAAAAAAGCTCCTGACTAGGTTGAAAGAAGAGAGTTAAAAAGCTGGCTTGAGACTCAATATAAGGAAAACCAAGATAATGGCAACAGGCCCTAACAGTCCCTGGAAAATAGATGGGGAAGAAGTAGAAGCAGTGACAGATTTTACTTTCTTAGGATCAAAGCTCACTGCAGATGGTGATTGCAGCCATGAAATAAAAAAGCGACTGATTCTTGGGAGGCAAACGATGAGGAACCTGGGGAGCATAGTGAAAAGCAGAGACATCAATTTGCAAATAAAAATTCATATAGTCAAAGCAATGGTATTCCCTGTGGCAATGTATGGTTGTGAGAGCTGGACCATTAGGAAAGCTGAGTGCAGAAGAATAGACACCTTTGAAATGTGGTGTTGGAGGAAAGTTCTGAGAGTCCCCTGGACAGCAAGGAGAACAAATAGATCAATCTTAGAAGAAATCAACCCTGACTGCTCCTTAGAATGTCAAATTGTAAAGATGAAGCTAAAGTACTTTGGACATCAAATGAGAAGAGAAGATTCACTTGAGAAAGCCTTGATGCTGGGAAAGATGGAGGCCAAAGAAAAAGGGAGCGCCCCAAAATGAGATTGCTAGATGGTATTGTAGGCACAATGGGCACAGAACTGTGCAAGTTGAGGAGGATGGTGGAGGACAGAAGTGCCTGGAGGACAGTGGTCCATGGGGTCGCAGAGGGTTGGAATCGACTGTGCAACTGAAGAACAACAAACAGAAAGAAGATCTTGACCAGACTAAACAGGGTCACCATGCAATATAGTTTCCTGACACCAATCCATCCTATTCTTGTATAAAGATGAAAGGATCACACTTTAGCTAGTAATGGGCATCAGCAAGTTTGCACCAGTTCACTAGAACCCGTAGCAGAAATTCTGACTGGCCCCTTCCATCCAAGTTTTAAAATATATTAGTCCTAATTCGGGTGCAATGAAGGGATTTCTCCCTGGCCACGCCCACCATACCATGCCCACAGTGTGGTAGTAATTTTTTTTTTAGCCCACCACTGACTTTAACCTCTATACAACCTTATTCAATTCTATTTAGCTCAGTCCAGCCTTCTAGCCAAGCCCTGAGATGAATTTGAGCTGGATCTAATACGGTATTAGGTTTAACTGTTCAGAAAGTCTTCTGAAGCTACATAGGCCAATGAAACAAGCCACAAATTCCAATCTCATCAACTTAAAATTCGATCAGTTTGGGACATGATTCCAGCTAGCTTGGTGACTACGAACTTGTCAGCTTGATTCAGCTCGACTGGTGTTTCTGTTGAAAGGAGCAATATATACCACTTTGAGCTTGAGGAAGAACAGGTGAGACAGTGAAAGAAAAGACACAGTGACACTCATTTCACACAGTGGGTGTTGTCTCTAGCAATTCTGTCACTGTTTTGGCTTGTTTGGGGGGGTTGTTTTGTTTGTTTTGGGGCACAAAGGAGTAGAGACTGAGCAGTGGGGGGGGGGAGAGACCTATAAAGAAATGTGATCAAACAATACATGTCCACAAAGTGTGCAGGTCAGGACAGAAGAATGTAATACTAGGACTTACAGAAGCAAGTCAGAACAAAACCAATTGAAATATATTTGGTACAGCTGAAAAAGATGCCAGAAGGCCTGGGGGTAGGGGATGGGGGGATGCCCTTTGTTGACTGTATTTCAGCCTTATGTTGTGCCTACACTGGAATGCAGTACTCTTATCAGGAATGCAAGGGATGTGGGGAAAATATGTATGGTTAGGCTTTTCTGGAACTTCTAATGATACCAACAGGACTGAAAGATTTATTTATAAAATGAATAAAATCAAGAAAATGATAGGGCAAGTCATGCACTGTGAATTAATCTGTCAGACAAAGGCATGGTTAAATAAGACATTAAAAATGTAAGAATCAAACCCCATGGGCCTCTGTCATGTTTTTTAAGACCAAGAAAGTTTTGGATTGATATAAAGTGGTAAGACCTAGTTAACATGTTGAAAAGATGAAATAGAAAATGTAAACTAAGTTTTCAGGGAAATCTGATCTGACAGGAAGAGCCATTAAAATGTAAACTATTATCTCAAGGGAAAGCAGGGTAGCTTTATTCAGTAGAACAGTTGAAGCGGCATTGACTAGGAAGCCAGAAACTGCACTGAAGTCAGCTTTGGTGGGAAGATGAACTATACATAACTGGAAAATACCATTCTTCTTCAAGACATATTCTGTAAGCTTTACTATACAGCATCCCTACAAAGGCAATGTTTTAGCTGGAACATAATTTATTGCGATCCCATCATCATGTATCAGTGGCTAACTGACCATTCTTCCCTTTTAAAATGAAAGAATCGTGACGCCTTTAAGATGACAGATTTATCTCAGAATGACAAGTCTATTACAGTCCATTTTCTCAGGCATCTATAATTTGTGAAACCTCGCACTGAAACTAATCTGTTTGTCTTGAAGGTTCTGCAATACCTTCACTGAAAGTGACTAACATGGTTTGCAGTGCATTCGCTAAATAACATGGCTATGTCTGTGAAACTGTAAAAGCTAAGATTAACAGAGGATCTGACTCTTTCATTAGGAAACATGAGATGATTACCTCCTAGCTATTATCTGTAGATTCAAGAGCTGTTCCCTTCTGCTACACAATTTGTCATGTGCTCCCTAAACTAGACTGTTAATCTATACGTTTTGCCGCAGCGGCGGTTTGCTGCCGTGGTGGTTTGCTGCTGCGCCACCACGTCGCCGCGCTTCCTGACTGTCTGCCTAGTGCCTGCCTGCCTGCCTGCCTAGTGCCTGCCTGCTTGCCCGCCTAGTGCCTGCCTGCCTGCCTGCCTAGTGCCTGCCCCCCAACCCCAGGCCAGGTAAGTGACGGGTTTGTGTTTGGGGTGGGTGAGTGGGTTGGTTGATTATTTTAATTTTAATGTGTATTTTTATTTAATTTTTATTTAATTTAATTTTATTTTTTATTTTTTTTTCCTTTGGCTCTGCCCACAACGTCATGATGTCATGACATCATGACTTTGGCTCCGCCCATGACATCATGCCATCGTGATGTTTTTTGGCTCCGCACACAACATCTTCTTTAGAGCATCACCACAGTTGGAGAAAATTCTGAAGCATTTAATTCCTACATTTCTCACCAGAATATAAACAGTCGTACTGGACCAAACTGAATGCCCATTCAGTCCAGTATTCCATTTACACACTGGCCAAACAGAGAAGCCCATAATAAGAATGTGAGTGCAACATCTCTCTTTCCTCAGTGAAGAGCTGCCTGTGATACTGATTAATGATACATCTCAATATTTAGATATTTCTACTACCAGCCATTCATGGCCCGAGCTAAAATCCTAACGGGAAATGATTTATTTGCAGAGCACTGAAACATCTTAACATTGAAATGTCTACCTTGCAGCCAAGCAGTGGTTTGAAGACAGCTACTGTCCTTCTACTGTCTCTTGGTCAGTGAACCTACTGCTTGCTCTCAGTTGGCTGCCGATTAAAAAACGGCTAGAGTAGGGGTTGGCAACCTTTTTAAGTCACACTCCCTTAGACAGTTGAGTGGGCCGGACTGGTGGTTTCCCCCCGCCGTAAACACTGCCGTAAAATGCATCCACAGCTGTCGTAAACACGTTTACGACAGCTGTGAGTGCATTTATGGCTGTCGTATTTGTGTCTGTTTCTGGCGGTGGCAGTGGTGTGGGCCGGATGATTTGGTGCCTCAGGCTGGGTCCAGTCCATGGGCCATAGGTTGCTCACCCCTGGGCTAGAGGGTATGGACATCCTGGCGAAATACCAGCCTTACATTAGGATGGCATCTTTTCCCATTCCAAATGGCAAGTACCATGTGTACAAAGTTTAAATTTTGTCAGCAAGAAACCAAAGTGGACTCCTGAGGAATGGAAAGTCCTCTCCATACTAAAATAATGTAATAAAGAGCTGAAACAGGAGTGTTATAGGAGTGCCTCTACATGATATCAGGGTGTTTGGCAGAGCATTCCCCTCTTCCACTACACTACTTTGTGTTACATTCAGGATGACTTTCCAGCTGGCTGTGAACAGCAGCTTAGAAAGGATGGTTCCAGTGTTTTTCTTTCCCTGTTGACACCTCTGAAACAGGAATGAAGACCCAACAGCAGTGGTGGGCAGCAACAGGTTAGCACCCCTCCAGGAGGGGGTAGCAAAATTGGGTGGCCTCTGAGTAGGGGGGAAAGCAAAATTGGGTGGCCTTCAGGCAGGGGGGTTAGCGAAATTGGGTGGCCACATCCAACTCCCTGCCCTGCCCAATCAGGTTTTGTCCCTGCAGGTGGTCCAAGGTCTCCCTTGCTCAAAAGCCAGTCACATCCGACTCTAGGGTACAGTGCTCATCTCCATTTACAGCCAAAGATCCAGTGCTGCCTGTGTTTGTAGATGTATACATGGTCATATGTCAAGCATGACTAGATTGCCCATGACGTAGGCTCTGCCCATGGCATAAGCTCCGCCCACGGTGGTAGCAAAAAATTTCGGTGCCCACCACTGGTCAACAGCATACACTTAGCTGAGTACCTCTGAAGTTCTGTTGCTCTTAACAGAAGTTTGAAGTCAGAGGGAGATAACAATCAAACCATTGAAACAGTGAGTAGACCCACTAAATCAATTGCTGAAATGTAAAGCATCACGTACAAATCCCATTGAGTCAATGGGTCTACTGTAGCTGGAATTAGTAATAGAATACTGCCCTGGATATTTCATTAGTTTATTTTTACACCAGCCTTAGGACCAGAGCATGCATTACTTTACCTGTACTTGGGATGTCTTCTCCTCCTCCCAACCCTACTCTTCTTTAAACTTGAATACAGTCCCCACTGCAATGATGTCATTCCTATGTAGTTCAAAAGGAATTGAGGGAAGGACCCAAATTTGAAGGAATTCTTCATCAACTGCTACCTCAATTCTGGACTCAAGGTGCACTTTTTGCTCCCTGGGAGATGAAGAGAAGACAACAGGTGGCAGAGGATGGGGTGAAACTAAAACTGAGGAGGACAGGCCTACTGTAGCTTCCTTGAGTCTTAAATTCTTGCAACTTTGCAGTCTTCTTTGTATCTCTATAAAGTTTTAAAACCCCAGCTATATGGACTATTTCCCCTTTCCCTCACAGAAACTGGATTTTATTTCTTGAGAAGCTGAAATTTCTGATGCATGACATCTACTCAACCAATCAGTACCAGAGCCGTACAGCCACAAGGTCAATGCAATATAGAGTAAGTTTTCCGGGTGGATAAAATAGCTTAAAGAGGTTTAATAACTTGAAGAGGCAAGCAATTATTTACTGATATATATATATATATTTTTCTGGGAACACATTCTACCATATCTCACATTGGAAGTGTTCAGGTCCCTAGCAATTCTGGCCTTTTATCTGTGAGGAGGATACAGTCAGCACCATCCTGTCCTTTTAATACTTCACCAGCTGGTCCTGCTCAGGGAAGACCCTTTAGCCTTAAACAGCAGTACATAGGAGTCACAAATTGTTTTTCAGGATGTCCTGGTGAGAGGCAGATGTGCTGCACAAAACTTCAAATCCAATCTTCAAAGTCAGCTTTCTGTGCTTTTTTATTTACCAACTTTAAATTGCTTTTCCACCTCCTTCTATTGATTCTCTCCCATAGAGGTATTCAGTCATTTATGAGGGAGAAAAATAGAGGAAGAAATACATCCACACAGATGTATTAACTAACCTTTAAATTCACAGCTAACAGGATCAGCAAGGAGTCCTTGTGGCATCTTAAAAGCTAATAGATGTGTTCTGATTTAGCTTTTCCCAGACTAGAGCCCATTTCATAAAGTGTTTGAAGTGGTGCTCTCAGTCGGCATTCATGGTTATAGAAAAGAGACAAAACCAGAAAAAAAGGGGGGGAGGCAGAAAATGCCATAATGTATAAGGAATCAAAAAGCACTCTTATATTTCATACTTACATATTTACATTCTCCCCCATCTCCACCCCTGCAGTTATAACTGTACCAAAAACACAAGAGCCTGTCCACACAGGCATATACTTCACTCTATGGATCACTTATGCTGTGGTTTGGTTTGAACAAAGCTATGGTGTCCATGTGTGTTTTAGTTATGAGCACTCCATTTTAAAGTTTCCAGAAGGATAACTATGTTGGTTCGTTGCATCAACAACAGGCATAATGATTCCATGATTTTTAATGGCATAAGTTTTTATATCTGGCAAAGTGAGCTACAGTCTACAAAACTTTAGGTCAACCATAACTCATTAGTTTTTAAGAGACCACTAAATCTTTTAATCGAAATCCTGATGCATATTCAAGTACACAAGGGAAATCAGATAGGCAGTGAGAGACGTTTTGCTGGGCGCATACTGCATGCCCAGCTGCCATCTAATTATGCAAAATGTTACCAATCTCTGATACCAGGTAAAACACATCTGAGAGTAAATAAAACAGAACAGGGGAAAAAGACAAAAAACCGTGTGGCACCTTAAAGACTAGCTCTTGTATTTAAATGTGAGCTTTTGTGGACCAAGCCCACTTCAGCAGACATAAGAGTGAGGCCTCATGGCATCAATTTATACACACATCAGGTACACAAAAGGACGGATGCAACAAATATTGTGCAACAAATATCCACCAAAGGGTGGATGTGACAAATATTGTGGCATTACACATTTGGCAATGAGTTAGCATCTATTGACAATGGTTTGAGTGACCAGCCAAAACTGCAGCACCCACACTTCCGATGTGATGGATCAGCTTGCAAGAGAGAATAGTTTTGCAACCATTAACAATAGGGGGCTATGCCTTGTAGCAGGTTTGAATAATAACAGGAGATTTTGTCATTTGAAAAAAAAGATACAATGTTACTATTGTGTTAGGCTGGCCAATTATTGTGTGCCTTTGTACCTGGTGTGTGTATAAATTGATGTCATAAGGCCTTACTCTTATGTTTGATGAAGTGGACTTGGTTCATGAAAGCTCACATTTAAATACAGGAGTTAGTCTTTAAAGAGCCACAACATTTTTTTTTTGGTCTTTTTTTTTCTGTTCTGTTTTATTAATCTCAAATATGCTCGCACAGACTAACACAGCTACCACTTCAAACATTTAAACTGGTAAAACACAGAATGCACTTTCCTGTTTGCCCTTACATCCAAATGGGATTTTACCTTTTTTGTGTTTACTTTACTTAAAAGCTTATGGAAGTGAAAAGAACATAGCGGGCTATGTATTGGTCACAACAGATTCCTTAAAGCATACCACACTGTGCCACTACAGCTGCAGTGCACCGCAAAGAGAGAGAGTTTCAGGCCTACAAATGTAAATGAAAGAATAATATTGCCTACTTCAGTAGGAAGTTGGTTAACACAAGCCAAAGCCTTGGTTTCTACCCTATTTGCAATTAATGATTCAGTGCAGTCCTGCTCTATATCTAAAGGGCTTAGGTAATTGCTCCTATATAAATTGGAGTATATAAACCACAGATGCATTGTTACAAGGATCTAGTGATAAAGTGGAAATTGCTTGCGGAAAGCCACAGACATTTATGCTTTAGCCCACCAGGACCCTGGCAGTTTGTGTATAACCAATGACTGAAATATGTTGGCAGAAATTACAGCTATCATTGATTTTCCAAATAAATAAATCATAAGGTTGTTGGGTGATTTGAGGACAATTCAATAAATACTCCATGTAAAAATTATACAATCATTTTGTTGTTCCTGCTTTCTGCCATCAAGTCATGTTTGTTTGTTTGTTTGTTTGTTTAATACCCAATATCAATTGGTGCAATCACCACTCTGGGCGGCTTTTGTTGTTCAGTTGCACAGTCGGTTCCGACCCTTTGCAACTCCATGGACCATCGCACGCCAGGAACCTCTATCCTCTACCATCCCTCTCAACCCACCCAACTCTGTGTCCATTGCATCAACAATACCATCTAGCCATCTCATTTTCTGCCGCCCCCTTCTTCTTTTGCCCTCCACCTTTCCCAGCATCAAGGCCTTCTCAAGTGAATCCTCTCTTCTCATTTGATGTCCAAAGTACTTTAACTTCATCTTCACTATTTGACCTTCTAAGGAGCAGTCAAAGTTGATTTCTTCTAAGATTGACCTGTTTGTTCTCCTCCCTCTCCAGTGTACTGTCAAAACTCTCCTCCAACACCACATTTCAAAGGTGTCTATTCTTCTGCACTCAGCTTTTCTTATGGTCCAACTATCACAGCCATACATTACTACCGGGAATACCATTGCTTTGACTATGCGGACTTTTGTTTGCGATGTGATGTCTCTACTTTTAACTTTGTCCTCCAGATTTCTAATAGCTTGCCTCCCAAGAATTAGTCGCCTTTTTATTTCATGGTTGCATTCACCCTCAGCAGTGATCTTGGATCCTAAGAATTTGAAATAAACAACCCAGAAAATAATGACATCAGACAGAACTATCAAAACAAGATAAAATCAATAATAAACATTAAATAAAATACAATAATAAAATACATACCTAAATGGCATCAAACAAATTAAAAATCTTACACTAATTAATAACCTATGTTAATAACCTACATTTTCTATTTGCAGCCACAATATAACTCAATCAAGAATTAAACAAAATGAAATTGAAAATAATTGAGTTCATTAATTAAAGAATCCTGCACATATGTAGGATTTACTTAAGAGGGAAATGCTAGTTGGAAATGGGAGATTTTGGACAAGCAGACCATTGCTCAGGCGAGCGGTCGTGCGCCTGAGCAAGGGGAGGCTTGTCCAAAATCTTCCCCCCCTTGGGGCGGGGGAATTTGGACAAGCCTCCCCTTGCTCAGGTGCGCGGTCATACGCCGGAGCAAGGGGAGGCTTGTCCCCCCCCCCCCGGGGATGGGGAGATTTTGGACAAGCAGACCCTTGCTCAGGCACACGGTTGTGCGCCTGAGCAAGGGGAGGCTTGTCCAAAATCTCCCCCCAGGGGGGCATGGGGATTTTAGACAAGCAGACCCTTGCTCAGGCGTGCGGTTGTGCACCAGAGCAAGGGGAGGCTTCTCCGAAATCTCTCCCCCCCCCCACAGGAGCGGGGAGATTTTGGACAAGCAGACCCTTGCTCAGGCACGCGGTCGTGCGCCTCAGCAAGGGGAGGCTTGTCCGAAATCTTCCCCCCGGGATGGGGAGATTTTGGACAAGCAGACCCTTGCTCAGGCACACAGGGAAGGCTTGCCCGAAATCTCTCCCCCAGGGGCATGGGGATTTCAGACAAGTAGACCATTGCTCAGGCGCGCGGTCATGCACCGGAGCAAGGGGAGGCTTGTCCGAAATCTCCCCCTGGGGCGGGGGGAGTTCAGACAAGCCGACCCTTGCTTCGGCGCGTGCTTCGTCCCTGACGTCAGGGCTTTTTTTTTTTAGCGTTGTTCAATCTATGCATCGGACAACGCTAAAAACCGGATAACGACATGACTTGTGGAACCAAGTCATAACGTTATCCAGGGTATTACTGTACAGTATTTGCAATTGTCTTTACATCTGCTTGTGAAGACATCACCACATAGTAATTCTCAAATAATTTTTTATATTTTGGCTTCCTAATCAATTTAATTCACACTTAAATTTACATTAATCTGAAAACCAATATTGTTTTAGTTTGGCCAGTGTTCATTTAAATCAGATTATGCATTATAGAAATGGCAGATTAGGTGGTAGAAAACCACTTAAATATGACTTCATATACTTCAGAATAGCTTTAGCATATGTAGAGTTGCTGAACTGTATGGAATCCTTGCTTCTTGTTTACTGTTGTATAACTAAAGCCTTGAAGACAAGAAATGTAAGTGCAAATTGATCTGCCAAAAGACAAAGCCTAGTCCACCTGCAAAACAGACCTAGGAAGGCTACTTAGAATTGCTTTGCTCTAACAGTGCAAGGCTTGAAAATTATGGGTCCCATTTGTACCAACAGACTACAACACAGAAATCATGGGTCCTTCATCAGCACATGGCTTCACAGTGTTGCAAAAACATGGATCCAAGGCATAGATTCTCAGGGATTCATATGCCCACAAACTACCACACAGAAGCCGTGTACTGAAAGACCTATGGTTTCTGCATTGTAGTCTGTGGGTACAAATGTTTTTGCATCAGTGCAGTGTCATGCACTGAAAGACCCATTATTTCTCCGTTGTACTCTCTTGGGCTCAAATGTGGCCTAGGATATCTCAGTGGTTTGGGTTGGATCCTAATAAAAAATCATGTGGATGCATTGAAGATCTCTGCTTTGGATCCATGTTGTTGCATCTCTGTGAAGCCATGCACTAAGGGAGCCCTGATTTCTCTGTTATGATCTATGATTTGATGATGGTCATCCAAAAATTGTACAAAATTATGAGGATCCATTTTTTTTTTATTTCATGGATCCACTTTTTAACCAGGTTCCTTCTTTCCAAAGGTGAGTGATATTTGTCTGGCCTTCAAGCTTGGAACATACTGTTAGGATGCGTTTTTGTGGCCTAGTCTGTAGAGGGTCTTTTGATACTGTCTATGGCGTTTATCTTGGCAAGGATACTGAAATGGGTTGCCAATTCCTTGCTGGATCATAAGGAAGGCTGAGTGCAGAAGAATAGACGCCTTTGAACTGTTGTGCTGGAGATGACTTTTGAGAGTCTCCTGGACTGCAAAGAGATAAAATCAGTCAATCCTAAAGGAAATCAACCTTGGAAGGACTGATACTGAAGCTGAAGCTCAAGTACTTTGGCCACCAAATGAGAAGAGAGGACTCACTGGAGAAGGCCCTGATGCTGGGAAAAATTGAAGGAAAAAGGAGAAGGGGACAGAAGAGAATGAGATGGCTAGATGGCATTGTTGATACAGCAGGTGTCGATATGGACAGACAATGGCAGTTGGCAGATGACAGAGGACTCTGGTGTGCTGTGGTCCATGGGGTTGCAAAGGGTCAGACTCAACTGTGCAACTGAACAACAACAACTGTAGAGTGTGCCAAGGGGTTAGAAGGATTGGGACACCAAACAAACGAGTGATGGGGAAAGGGATGGAAAGACATCCCACACCCCATTTCCCTCAAGCAAGTCTAATTGGAAAGTGAAGTGAAGGAGGAAGAAGGGAGAAGATTGCTTAAGATTGTTCATGGAAAAATGGGGATTTAGAGTGGGAGTGGTGGCAGAGCAAGAAGGGATGGGAAGGAAAAGAATTACAGGATGGATATGAATATCAAGTTATTCCATGTGACTCTAAAACAATTTGGAAGGAATACAGATTTCAAAATTGTGGGCATTTTTAGCATTCAACTGCAGCCTCCATTAGCTCTTCATGTTCTAGGGAGGGATCCAGATCACTAACCAGGGCTTTACTGTATAGTTGCAAGAACCTTTAACTGACTCCATCCCCCAGAAATTGAACCAACAAAGTTTGTTTCAAAAAAACAAGAGTATATTGCACTGAGTGGTTTAATCTTTTTTTAATCAACTCCATCCATCCCAATTTCTGCCTTGAGTTTTTCATTTCAATGTCTCTCTTGGGGGCTGCAGAAGAATTGAGACAAATAAAGCAGCTCATACTTTGATGCATCTGCAACAGTTTTTGTCTGTGCAGAATATCTGGAAGATCCACAATCAGGACAATTTATTGAGTATATGCATACTGAATTGTTCCCAAATATAATCTATTGTTTAACGGAGCTCCATTGGATGGTCTTTGAGATGCCATATCATTAAGCATTTTGGGAAACAACAAACATCAGATGTTCATGGCCCCTTCATAACTATTTCTCTTTGTATGCTCTGGACTCATCACTTGCCAATGTTTGTTTTTGATTGGCTTCATTTCACAGCTAACAATTGCATATAAAAATGCAGAAATGTGACTATAACCATAAAAAGCACACAGTGTGAGACATGTGCCTAACCCTGGGAAAGAAACTCTTATTTTGAGTTTAGGCAGATTTTACTAGCAAAATGCTCATTGTTTAATAGAAAGAAAATCAGCCAAAAAAAATCAGGGGGGGCACAGTGGAAAAAGCATATTTACATGAGTTAAAGAATGTAAAGATCTAGGCACTGTCTCCAAGTGCAGGTGTGGCAAACCAGTTTAAATGGAAATCCAGTTTAAATCCAGTTTAAAGACAAAGTATCTGTCAAGGAGAGATAAAAGTTGCCAGGCATACACACCCAATGATTATCCCAGTCAGAAATTATTTTTGAAAACTGCTATGGCCAAAATCCTGTTGCTTAACTTGGTAAATCACACTAAAGTAAGTACAGTACATTGAATCAATAGGGATGTGATGAGTCAACTCCAAAAGATCAATTGATTCAAATGAATCTCCTCTAACTGCAATTTAATTTAACACAGCAAGTCACAATTATTTGAATCAATGGAACCTATAAAGATGTTGAGTCACTAAATGCCCACTAATTCAATGTACCTACTCTAGTGTGATTTACTACACTTAGCAACAGGACTTTCCCCTGTGACCTTTCTCAGTATTTTTCAAGCATGACTCATAGATCAAATTAGGAAGGTTTCTACAATTAAGTTGTCTTTTGGGGAAAAGCTTTAAAAGTTTACAGCAGATGAAGTCTAAAATGGTAAGTTATTTCCTCTGGACTACAGAATGCCCTAGCCAGTGGCTAGCTGGCCATAACCTTGGCACCAGCCATGTTGGCTGCAGCATTCTGAGAACTATAGATCCAAAAATGCCTTAAAGTTTTCCATTTCTAAGCTCTTGTTGATCTAGGCTATGATTCTTACCTTGGATACCTTGGAGTCATTATTCAGCAAGGAATCCGCACTTTGGTGGACATCTCTGCAATGGCATTCCACACATGCAAATGGACTTGAGAATTCAGGTCCACTTGCATTCAGTGTTTTAGCCATTTGGATATCATGTCACCTGTTGGCTAGGTGGACCATGATGTGTGCCCTCCACTTTCAGCTGGCTCAAGGGATCTGACAGAGGATGCTTTTGGTGAGTTTTAGTCCTGGCCTAACATCATTGACAAGAGATGGGCAACACTACCTAGTTAGACCTATAAGCCCCCACACCGTGACAAGGCTCTCACCTAACGGGGCTATGATTCTATGACACTAAAATGCCTTCTATTATATGAATAGAAAGTTAGTTTAAATTAATATGGCAAAAACGATTGCAAAGGTTCTGCTCTTATGTTTAGATGGCCAGATAAATACTACAAGATATCAAGAAATGCCATCTTGTTTCTGCAGCAGTGGTTGTGGCAGCATTGCTAATTTGGACCACCTATGATGCACTGAACTGGTGCAGAATGATGGTAGTAAAAACCTCAACCTGTGCTAGAAATCCAGTTTCTTTTTAATGCCAGTGCTTTCCACTACCTTGGGTGCAAGATCTGGTGTAAATGTTGAAAACTCCAGGCTTTCTTTTCCTTCTCACAGGATTTTCTGAAGAATTAAGCAGCCTCATGTTCATGAGAGGTCAGGCTAGCTGAATATAAAGTGGATCTGATAAAGTACCACAACTGGAACTGCATCAGAGGTGATCCATCTTGCTGTCTAAAGAACCCAAAGGACCCTAATCAAGCCATTTCTTATCAAACAAGTTACCGTATATACTGGAGTATAAGCCAACCAGAATACAAACCAAGGTACCTATTTTTTACCTGAAAACCCAGGAAAATAGATTGACCTGAGTATAAGCTGAGGGTGGGAAATGCAGCAACTGCTAGTGAGTTTCAATAATCAAAATACATGAAAATATGGTAAAATTAATTAAATTGTTGGCATGTCTCAATCCAATGCGGTCTTGGGATCCTTGTGGTCATTGACCTGAGTATAAACCGTTTCCCCTTTTGGGGACTCATTTTTGGGACTAAAAAACTAGGCTTATATTCGAGTATATACAGTACATATCCTGTGCATTGTTTCTAGGAACTGAAAGAAAAGGCAAAATACATTGGAATAAGGTGTTTGCCTTGAAGGCTGAAATTAATGTTGCATGCCTATTCTTCTTCAGAATAGCATTCTGCTTGAAATTTGACTCATGGCTTGATATTTACACATATTTTCCAGGAAGCTAAGAAATAATAGAACTGAGGCACAGTGTGATGTCTCACTTCACGCCTGAGGTAACTGTATTGACAAGTCAAATTGTTTGAATTCAGGGTACAAAACTATGTTCCAAGTTCTAAGCAAGCTATGAAAAGTGAAAAATATATTAGAGAGTAAACAAAATGCTTGATATGCTTGAAACACAGACTAACACTGCTACAATTTCAAAAATTTAAATTGTAAAATATATTGTAATCTTTTAATGCAATAGCTGCATCCCCCCCCCAAAAAATGGGATTTTCTCCTCCATCACCTGCTTTTCCTCATCTCATCTCTTTCTTTTTTAATTAAAGTGAAACTCATTTCTACCTAGCTCTGTTCCTTTCCCATTTACAATTTAATCTGTCAACCCAGAATATTTATCCTAGACTCTTCATTACTTGATCCAGCATTATAGAAAAAAACTACTTAGCATTTCTTCATTTCATATCAAGTATCACTGCAAAATATACATGACATCTCTTTCATCCATTTGCTCATAGAGGACTTTTACCAAAACAGATGGTTCTCTAAAGAAGATTGTAAAGTAAAGTGGTGTAAGAGATACACTAGAGAAGACAGTGGCTTATTTACTATTCTCTACCTGTCCCTTAAAGGTGATTACTTATGCTTAGTCTAGCCAACATCTTATTCTCATCGCATGAAAGTGGTTTTGGACAGATACAAATAGCAGTGGAATAAACAAGACCACTGAGCCATCTTAATGCTGGTTCAGTTTGTTTATAGCATTAGTGGCTGATGTTATAATTACATGATTATTTTATTTTTAATACCGTATTTTAATATTATTCAGAAAGGTAAAAATCCAGAATGGAATGAAGACTTGGCTGCCATCAGCAAACTCAGAAAGAGTATCGGTATTTGAGAGTTAATTACTGCAGTTTTTGTAGTTACTATTATACATGTAGTTTGGTTTTACTTCCCAGTTCTATGGTTATGCTAATTTGTCTACAAAAAATATTATCTTTTAGATATTTTCTGCTATTACATTTTTATAAATATTTTATTATATTTAATATATTTCATTTTATTAATAATAATAATTTCATGTCAGAGATTACTCTGAGCTGAAAGGTTTTTTTTGCTGGAGAAACTCCGCTCAGGAGACGCCCGAATGAGGCTCCTTTCATGTCCCCGTGTTGTAAACAATCTTTAAAGTGGCTGTTTCAACTTATTCAGGCAATATATCTTTCTTTAACTGTACATGTAACCTGCAGAGCTTGGGAAATGTCCTTGTCTGTCAACAACTGCCCCATCCGCCCAGGCAAGATGCTCAGTGGGAAGATTCTGGGAACTGTCCAAAAATGGATGTTTTTCCAGGTTCTTCACTATGGGAAGCGATATCTGGTGGGTTCTGCACATCAATCAGGCTGTTACTAAAAGCCAAGGAGCCATCTGGGTTGTTTTCCCAGATCAGCTGATGAGCATTTCCCTTTATCCTGCTCCTTTCAACATTTTGAGATAGGTTCATCCATTATTTTTCTTCTTCCAGCATCTACACCTGTTGGTGTATAGTGGAGCAGCTCTCCTCAAAGTGCTCCTTTTAAAACCTCAATCACTGACTGTGTTCTAATATTTTGCAACTCTGTGTTTTAACTTGTTCTTAGTCTATCTGCACCCGGAACAGGATAAAATAGATTGAAGCAGCAGCCACACTTCCACTGATAAACTACAGCAGCCTGGTTGGCTGTAGTGTGGCTGTAACTGCAGCTCTGTAGAGAAGGGAAGTTGGTTAAACATAATTTATCTCCTTTGCCCATCCTAAAGCAATCCATTAAAAACTGGCACAGCCATCACCCATCATTGGTAGGGACAGTGTAGACAGGTCTTAACTTTTATAATGGGTTTGATCCTTTTATCCTTAAGAAGATGGATCCTCTGCTAGAAAATCCACTGATTACTTAACATTGTTAACTGCTCAACTCCAAAAGAAATCAGAACTGCCCTTTGTTGGGTTGACAAGTGGTTCCTGGTTGCATTTGTTGTGCAGTCCAAACAAAGTAACTTTCTCAAATTTTCTCAAAACACTTGGATTCTAATTGCTATTTCTTTTCTATTACAAGAGAGACAAAGTTGAGAAACTGTGCCTCTTTAGAAGGTAAATTCTGTATAAAGTCTCACAGAGTTCGGTTTCATGAAAGAAAATAGAACCTGAGCAAAAATACAAGAAACTGAGGACGTGAATATTTAAAATGGCATTCAAAATTCACAGATCAAAATGCTGCAAGATAATGTGGGGTTGTTATCGAGAGGGCTGGCCAAGACACTATTTTTCATCTTGTTTCTCTAGCAAACATGGACTTTGAAGTCATTGGTCAAACTCTCCTTGTTTAGAGTACTGAATCACTCTGGTGATGCTCCAAAAAGCATTCAACTTGACCAAGGCTACACAGGTGACATTATATTGACATCTAAAAGAAACAGAATGGTTTGGGGACATTTTAAATATTAGCAAGTTTTATTTAACATATCCCTCTGTGAGCTGTAAGCCGCTTCTTTCCAATGCGTGTGTTCTTGCTGTCAAGACAATGGATTTCCTAGAAATGTCCGTTATCTTTCAACAACTAAAGGCAATTTACCACCTGCCCCAAAATGTTCAGTCATTAGATTCTCTCTTACTCTCTGCATGCTGTGATGGTGTTACTATACTAATTCACTTTAGTATATTTGCCCTGCATAGTAACTGTTGCTAGTGAAATAGTAGTAGTGTGTCTCTAAAGGAACATAGCTGCATTTGACTTTTTGCAGCCTTTGGCTTATCTGCAACAACAACCATTCCCAGAATGTCACCACTTTACATTTGGCGTAATTAGATCTGGTTTGTTTAACTGGCTGTGTCAGACACATCAGCCATGACACTTAAACAGATCTTCCTGTGTCCTTGTACTCCTTCACATCTTGGTGTCATGGTCCAAGCCAAGATTTGAGCTCTGATGTATTATAATCCAATGTCCATGTTAACAGGGCATAGGAACCTCAGCAACATAGCGGAGTAGTAGAGTGAGTAAGTAGAACTGTGGTGTCTTTAGTGGTTAAGACACTGAGCTTGATGACTGGAAGTGCTGTGCGGAGCAAATGAGCTCCCATCCTCTGTCCAAGCTCCTGCCAACCTAGCAGTTTGAGAGAAAGGAATTGCAAGTACTGTACTGTAGATAAACAAGTACTGCTTTGGTGGGAAAGGTAACAGTGTTCCATGTGCTTCAATGTCTAGTCATGTCTGTCACATGACCACGGAAATGTCTGCAGATGCAGACAATGCTGGCTTTTGGGCAGTAAACAGAGATGACCACTCCCACCACCTCCAAGTACTCTCAACTTTCGAGCAAGGGAGACCTTTACTATAGTGAGTAAGTAGGTACTGAATTTGATCAAGCCATAAAAACCCTCTGTAGGCACAGGAAACAATACAGTGCAGTATCAGTCTATCCCATTGGAAGTCAGTATGACATGTCTATACTGTATTGGCCAGGACTGGTATAAAGCAAAGCAATCACACTTATATACCGCCCCATAGCGCTTAGTGCACTCTCTAGGTTGTTCACAAGTTAATTAGCATTTTGCCCCCAACATTCTGGGTACTCAGTGGCGTAGCATGGGTTTCAGCTGCCCGGGGCGGGGGCCAAATTTGCCGCCCCCCTCAGAGGAAGAGCACCTCTTTAACACTTTTCCTGCACGCATCCAAGGACAAGAAAGGTACAGGTGGCAGCAGCAGGGGGGGAGGAATGGTGGTGGTGGGGTACACTTAGGAGCGCTGCCCATGCGGCGGACCTTCAGGGTCTCGAAGTCCCCTCCACAGAGGCAGACAGGCCAATCCCCAGGCTGGCCATTTTGGTTTGCGGAGGGTGGGAGCTCCAGGCCCCCACCTCCAGGGGCAAACCACCTGTAGCCCCTCCAAGGTGGGGGGCTGGAGCCCCCCCACCTTATGCAGACCAAAACAGCTGGCCCGGGAGCTGGACACAATGGTGAGCGGGCATCCATTAGGGGCTGAGGTGCCCCATGACTGTCTGCCCCTGTGCGGGGGATTTGAGGCTCCAAAGGACTGCCAGAAGGGAAGCGCTGCTAAGCGCACACCACCACCACCATTCCTCCCCTGCCCGCTGCAGCTGCCGCTGCCACCACCACCACCCATACCTTTCTTGCCCTCTCTGAAGGGGTCCAGGTGGGCTATGAATTACTCTCCAGAGTCCAGAGGGTTATGAATGAATGTGGATAGGTATGGGAGGAAGTCTATGGGACCTCGTGATGAACTATGTGGAGGGGAGAAGCCTACCGGTATTTTGTTAGGTTTAGGAACGAGCATACATTCTTCTGAGCACCAAGAAGACCCAGGGCTGGTTTTGACCTGCCAAGAAAGCCTTTTGGGGCAAGACCTGAACAGCAATCTTCAAGGCTGGGATCTGAAAGGGGAACCTCGCTGGAGCTGCTCACTGTGGAGACTCAGGTTTTGGGAGAAGAGAGCGGCGGGGAGAGGCATTGCAGGAGAGCTTGACCTTGGGGTGCAAGGGTGAAAGCCAGAAGCAGCAGCTGTTTGTTTTCTGTCTTTGTTGTTGTTCAGTCGCACAGTTGATTCAGACCCTTTGCAACCCCATGGACCACTGTTTGCCAGGCACTTCTGTCCTCCACCATCTTCCTCAACTAACTCAGTTCTGTGCCCATTGCGTCTACAATACCATCTAGCCATCTCATTTTGCCCGCCCCTTCTTCTTTTGCCCTCCACTTTTCCCAGCATCAAGGCCTTCTCAAGTGGAACATCTCCTCTCATTTGATGTCCAAAGTACTTTAGCTTCATCTTTACTATTTGACCTTCTAAGGAGCAGTCAGGGTTGATTTCTTCTAAGATTGACCTATTTGTTCTCCTCACTATCCTGGGTACTCTCAAAACTCTCCTCCAACACCACATCTCAAAGGCATCTATTCTTCTGCGCTCAGCTTTCCTAATGGTCCAGTTTTCACAACCATTCATTACCACCGGGAATACCATTGCTTTG
The DNA here is from genome assembly GCA_030440675.1 of Furcifer pardalis. Classification (NCBI taxonomy): domain Eukaryota; kingdom Metazoa; phylum Chordata; class Lepidosauria; order Squamata; family Chamaeleonidae; genus Furcifer; species Furcifer pardalis. The sequence continues at coordinate 112,616,032 of CP126890.1, read as the reverse complement.
ACTATGCGAATTTTGGCTTGCAAGGTGATGTCTCTACTTTTCACTATGTTCCCCAGGTTTCTCATAGCTTGTCTCCCAAGAATCAGTTGCTTTTTTATTTCCATGGCTGCAATCACCATCTGCAGGTCTTAGGAAATGAGGCAGAGAGAGAGAGAGAGAGAGAAATCCCCCAAGTTTTATGCTGGATCCTTTCCTCCTCCTCCTCCTCCTTCAATAGCCTGTGACCAGCTAAGGGAAAGCTGGGGACTAGGCACAGGTAAGGAAGGAGGAGGAAAAGATCAAACATAGAACTTCCGGGTAAAACAAGAACTCTGCACATGCCTAGGAGCCAGGTTGGAACTCTGCACATGTTCTTACCCACTCACCAAGTAGCAGAGGCGTTGGGCAGCAAAGGGACCCAGTTTGAGATTTTCTTTGCAAAGATGGAGGTGGGGTGGTGTTTTATATCCAGTATTTCTGCACATGCCCAGGAGCCAGGAAAGGAAGTAAGGAAGGATGACGGAAATCAAAGTCCTCCCCCCCCCCCCAATTGTGACCAAAAAAGACTGGTGGTTTAGCAGTTAAGATACTGAACTTGATAACTGGAAGGTCAGCAGTTCAAGACCTGAATACTGATGGAGTGAGCTCCTGGCATCTCTCCCAGCTCCTAGCAGTTCAAAAGAAAGAAATTTGCAAGTGGATAAATAGGTATCCCTTTGGTGGTAAAGGTAAACAGTGTTCTGTATACTCTAGTGTCTAGTCGTGCCTGCCACATGACCACAGAAACATTTGCAGACACAGACAGTGCTGGCTCTTTGGATGTAAACAGATATGAGCACCAAACCCTAGAGTCAGATATGACAGGCTTTTGAGCAAGGGCGACCTTTACCTTTACTTTCCAGTGTCTAGTTGTGCCTGCCACATTGCACCTCCCCCCTCCCCCAATTTATGGCTTCGGCTGATAGTTGCCAAGATCAAATTAAACAGCGAGGGGAGGGAAATGAGCCAGCCATTAATTGCAAACCCACCCACCCCAACCCGGGATAGGAAGTGTTTGTGTGTGTGTGTGTGTGGGGGGGGGTGGCCTTGAGAGTTTGGTTGGAGGAGACTAATTGGGGGCAGGAGATTGCTCCCTCAGTAAAAAGTAGGAGTTGCAGGTGGGTGGACGGAGGAGGAAATAAGTTATGTTTTCTTTTTGCAGAACTTACTGTGTCTTGAGGGAGAATCTTGGTAATAGCAACAGACGATCTGAGCAGCAGGCAGACGTGGGAGGGGGGAAGGAATCCCTCTTGGTCCCATCTCCTTCTCCCTGTGACGACGAGCAGAAACTTCCCTTTCGCCCAATCAGTGTTTCCGAAATGCTGGTTTGTGGACTTCAATTCCCAGAATCCTAAGTCATTTCCCCAAAGCACTGATCAGCCAATGTACTGACTGAGGCTTCTGGGAATTGAAGTCCACATGGCTGTGAACCCCCTGTTGGGAACAGGAACTACCAGCACCACCTCCCTCCTCCTTCTCTGCTGCGAGGGAGGAGGGGAGGGGGAAGAGGAGAGATCGCCCTTAGTCAAAGGGTTTCATAAAAGGCTGCATCGCGCCTCTCTCTCTCTCATACACACACGCACGCGCAGACTCACACATGCCTGTGCCCTCCTCCTCCTCTGTCTCCCCCGGGGATGCCGCCCCCTTGAAAGTGCCGCTGGGGGCGGGGGCCCCCCCTGCCCCCCCCTAGCGACGCCACTGTGGGTACTTTTCTTTAAAGGGTTGTTAGCTCCATGGGCAAAGAAAATTAGAGGCTATAACCTGAGTTGAGTGGACAAGTAGTAACAAAACTGGACAGAAGTACTAGACTGCCTCCAACTCATTTTCTATTTCACCCACTACCATTTTGTTCCTCTTCTTTCAGGCATTCTATCTTTTTCTTTCACTTATTCTTTTTTCCTACCCTATCATTCTATCTTCTTTGCCAACTTCACCACCACCTCTCTCACTATGCCACTTCCTTCTTTCTCCCCTCTCTTGTCAACCTTCTGTCTCTGTAGTCTTCAAGATGGACCTATTGTACCTCTGACTTCAGCACCATCCCTGTAGACAGGGACGCACTAGACTGTGATGGTCACATATGCCAGTGAAGAGCCCAGAAGAGTTACTCTTTGGACTACAACCTCAAGAATCTCCAGACATTGTGAGGATTTGGAAACTGTAATGGAAAAAGTAACTTTTTCTGGGTTGTGTTTATTTGAAAAAGACAGACTATTTAATCTGAATAATAAATATAAATAATTAAGCTTCCTTGTCAAACCATTCCAGGAAAACAGCATGAATGCATACCATGTAGAGTGCATATTCAAATGTGTCTATTTATGGGAAGCTACAAAACCTTTATTTCTCGAAAGGGGAAGGCAAGTGTTATGAACTGGAGAAGGAAAGAAGAACTTCTTGCACTCAAATTACTCCACAGGCATTTCTGTTCCAGCCTTATGTTTTGCATTTGTCATCTCTCCAAGAAGTGGGTGTTGATGTGGAAATCTGTGACTTAATCCCACTTCTTTCCTCCTAATTGTGGAGTCTGCATCTTTTAGAATCTTGCATGTGAAATATTTCTACATGTGAAATAAAGCTGCTACCATTATTAGTCTCTAAATGTGTACATATTACACATAGGCAAACAAAAAATGTGCACTGAGTAGTCACTGAGTTTTTACTAAATATGTTATTGCCACTGATAGCTTGCTTTCTTGCAGGAAATGAAAAGCATGGGCTGATCTTTTAGCCCTATTCAGGTCTTATACCTGGCTATATTTATCATGCAAAGATTAGAGCAGTGGTGGCGAACCTATGGCATTCATGCCAGAAGTGGCATGCAGAGGCCTTTCTGCTGGCATGCACACTATTGAGGGGAAGCTGTACATCATTGTCGACTGCAACTCGTATCCAAGAATACATTTTTTTTTCCTGAAGCAGGGAAAATGCCATTGGTGTGAATTTGTTTAAGATGGATCCCAGATTGCCATGAAGTGACCCACACACAGTGTTCATGGAGCCATCTCCCACAGCACGAATGACATGAGACATGCAGGATTTAACACCGGGACTGCAATGGACTCCAGCAGCCTTCAGGATAATATCAAGGTGCACTTTCACAACCAGTCCATATGGCAAAGCCTCTTCTGCATCCATGACCTTTGGGAATCAGAGTTCCTCCTCCACTCATTTTGCCATTCAAAAATTGTGACACTGTAAATAACATTCTAGCACTTCTTTCCTACCTGTAAAATCTATCAATATGAATGTTTTCCCTAGAAAATTGTAAAAACCTGCTTATCAATGAATGTACAGAGGAAATAAGCCAAATAACTCTTGTCATAATTTTATCTGAGTAGCACTTAATTATTTTCAAACACTGATTTGGCAGTTTGTCAAGAAAGACACCCCAAGTTCTTAAAGAAAGACACCACATGTTATCACAGGAATCCCACAAATAACTGCCAGATTTCTGACTGTTCAGCAAAATTTTGGAGGCTCGGGAGTCTGTTCAAAGGGAAAGTATTAATAATAATTTCGTGTCAGAAATTATTCTGGATTGAAAGGATTTTTGCTGGAGAAACTCTGTTCAGGAAATGCCCCAAATGAGGCTCCTTTCATGTCCTCAAGATCATTTCCCCACCGAAGTAGTACCAATTTATCTACTTACAATTTCTTTCTTTCAGACTGCTAAGTTGGCAGGAGCTGGGATAGAAACAGGTGCTCATTCTGTCATGCAGTACATGAGTCTCAAACTGCCAACTCTCCAGCTAACAAGGTGAGCTTCTTAACCACCGAGCCGCCACCACAGTAATATGCCACTATCCGAGAAATGAGTGCAATGGTTCCAGTGCCAAACTCTCTTACATTTTGATGATTTTAGAAGAAAAGTACCTATTTTGTTATTGTTGTTTGTTATTTTTGACAAAATTCGATTACATATACAGTGCCGTGTGGTCTGCATAGATACACAGGTCATGAATTTCAATGGCTTACAAACTACAGCCCATGCATAATGTTAGCACTTCCTGACTGAGGAAATTGCATAGTTCGATAGAAGGGTACAATGCTGCAAAAGTATAGCCAGGGTTTTAAAATGCATTGATTCTGTAAATAGCAGGACTGCAAGCTTTAGTTACTAAAGATCAGCCAACACAACTTATTGATTTTTGGAGAGATCAGGTCTGATCAACCCTTTGTGTGATGTGTATGCACATGGGTACGCTTTTGGAGTCTATTGTGATTCTTGTTTATGAATGAAGATGAGTTTGTTAACTACAATGACTCCTACATTTCTACAACTTGAACCTATCTTACAATTTTATATATTAATAATTACTGTATTTGCAGCCGTATAAGATGTACTCACTTCCCTTAAAATGCACCGGAAAAACAGAGTAATTCTTGTATGCTGGTAACAGCCCCCCACTGGTGCGGTGCGGTGGCTAGAAAGGATCAGCAGCTAGAGACAGGAAAGGGCTATTTTGGAAGCTGCCCTCACCATCACCACCAGCAGCAGCAGTGCAGTTCGATGGTGACCACTGACCACTAGGAGCCGGGCAAAGGGCAGCTTCCAAAGGAGCTCTTTTGCCCAGCTGATCCCACCTTCCCCACCTCCTGATGGTCAGCAGTGGCAGGATGGGGTGGAAATGGGCTTAAAGGATGCTTCTCTTCCCCCCCCCCCCATCCCACTCTCCCTGGCTGGTGGTGGGATATGGGGAATGGGCTTAAAGTTAAAGGGTCCTTCTCCCCCCCATTCCACTCTCCTCGATTCCTGGTGGCCAGCAGTGGTGGGATGGTGGGGAAACGGGCCTCACATATCACATCCCACCCTCCCCTGCTCCTGGAGTTAATTTTGGAAATTCATGAAAAAAATGTATAGAAAATTATTATTTTTTCCTTACAAATGTGTATAAAAACCAGTGTGCCTCTTATACTCCAATGCATCTTATACACCGACAAATATGGTACTTAAATTGAATTAGTTGGTAATTTCTTTGGTTATAAAAGAAGATTATATTGAGGAGACTGATGCATTACTGCATTTCTCCTCAGAATAATGCAATGAGACTTACTCTTCAGTACGTATGTGTGGGATTGTTACCCAAAAACTCTGAAAATATTGCAGTCAGTCGACACCTTGAAAATGCAAATGCATTGAAATATCAGTTTTGTTCCTTTGTGTCTGGAAACTGCATTATCTAAGAAAGTTATGTCTCATCTGTGTTTGGATAAAAGTTAAACAATTTTCTCTTCATTTAAATAGAATTTTTTTCATCCTTCTCTAGCCTTCACTAAAGTGAACAGAAAATAATGAAAGCTTACACAAGGGCGGGGGTAGGGGGGGAGAGAGTTTGCATTTGTATAGAAATGCAGCAACATTGTATGGAACTCAAATCCCCAGCTGATGTGAAGAAAGCATTTACAGAGAATACATGATTCAAAATCAAACAGCTCATCAAGGACAGCTTTATGGTCTGCTCTCTTTGGAAGAACATCCTCATTGTTCAGGGAGATTTCACATCACAGTCTGTGAAACTGAATTAAGACTTTCAAAGCAATCTTTAGCCTGTTCTTGGTGAGTGGCTGAATGTGTAAGGTCACATAAGAAAAGTGGTTACTATGTGTTAGTAAACCAGATTAAATTTTCCTAGTCTGCTATTCATGATTACCATGGTTATGCATAAAATGACAGCCAGGTGAAAGCCATCAGGATTTAAATACATTAAAAAGAAACACATTTTTTTTTTACAAAAAAAGGCAATTAAATTCTTGATACCTGTATTATCTTGCCAAATAATTTATAAATAAACAGGGGGAAAGCCCTGCTACTGCCTTGCTGCCTGATCTTGGACTTCTTGCCTAATTTCTGTACTTGAACTAATTTCTGTAGTTGGAAGGATCAGTTAAGACAATCAAGTGAAGAAGGTACATCTACTGAACATGAAGGAGTCTACACTGAGATAAGCACACCCATCTGTACTGTTGCATTCCTGTTTACTGTATATGGATGTGAAAGCTGAACAATGAAGAAGGTAAACAGGGGAAAAAATCAATTCATTCGCAATGTACTATAGAGGAAACAATAAGCCACAAGAAAGGTGTGTCCTAAGTGTGTCCAACATCAAATCAAGCCTGAACTCTCTAGAGCAGTGGTTCCCAATGTGGGAACATCAGTACATTGGCTGATCAGTGCTTTGGGGAACTGACTTTTAAGGCAGCAATTTAGGGTGTCTCACATGAGTAGTAGGTGTTAGATGATGAAATGGCTGCCCTGGAAAAACTATCTGCATAAAAAGGGAAGTCTCATCCTCTAACATAGGGGTTCCCAAACTACGGCCCGTGGGCTAGCCCCAGCTCCCAATGCCATCTCATCCGGGCCATCACTGCCTCCACCGCACCTGGAAGTCAAAGCAGGTGCATTTACGTCATTCATAAAATATACCAGGGGCGTAGCCAGGATTCTAGATGGGGGGGCGGCAGGTATTTTTTCAAGATGGGCAACAATGTCCCTCTTGAAAGGGGCCCCACCTGAGAGGCTTCTGTAGCAGATTGAGGGGTCGCCTCGGCAACTGGCCCCAAGCCGCTTTTCCACCTGCTCCAGGGCTTTAAGAACTGCCGAGGCACATGACTTCTTTGCTGCCTCACCCGAGAGGCTTTTGCAGCGAGGCAACCGGGCCAAGGCTCTAAAGGTCGCCATGGCAATGGGTGGTGGGATTTTTTTTTGTGGCAGCCACCCCTTGGACTAATTTGGGGCTGGGTAGAATGGTTATTGAATTGTATTGTTAAAATTGGTGTTGTAACGTGGTATCTTCTCTGTGTCAAGGATTGTACTTGTTGGATTGATATTGTATAATTTTATAGTGTATTATTATATGTTGTTCTTGTAATTTGATTTAGATATATTGTACTAAGTTATATAAATTGTATTACTGTGCATTTATTGTATTTGGGGTGTTTACCTGTGATCTATGTATGATGTTATTATGATTGTGTAACTGTATATTTTGCATTCTTGTAAGCCGCCCAGAGTAGCTGTATGCGAGTGGGGTGGGGTATAAGTCTAAAATAAATAAATAAATAATGTCACACACACACACTCAGAGAGAGAGAGAGAGAGAGCATTAGAACTTTGTTGTAGAACTATCCCTGTGTTGTTTTTAATCTTTCGATTGTTTTAACTTTGACGTTTTAGTGATAGTTTTATTCTTGTTTTATTCTTTTTATTCTGATTGTGGGCCGCCCAGAGTCGGGTCCTCCCGATTGGGGCGGGGTATTAAATTTAATAAATAATAATAATAATAATAATAATAACTTTGACCGGGATCGAGGGGCTGTTAGGGAGGGCTGGTTCCTCCCTGCTCACCCCCTGGCTACAGCCTTGAAACAAGCCCATGCATGTGCAAATGCACCTGCAATTGTTGTAAACATGGAATGGGTGCTTTTACATCAACCATAAATGCACCCACTTCTGCTTCCAGGGGCATGGCCCGGGCCGCTCAGCTGTCCAGAGACATGGTCAAGATCAGTGAAAAAAGGCCATCCACCTCTGCATGGCTCCTAGGCTTATGGAAAGCACTCCCACTCTGAGCCTCAATCATTTTCTTCTCTCACTGTTTTTAGAAAGGGTAGAAGGTCACCTCATTTTAAGCTGACATATAATGTACAGTAATGTTCTTAACATTTCTATGCTTAGATGATGTAGTTGTTTTTACAGCAGCTAGTTTTATTTCATCTTAAAGATTTAATAGTTACATTTATTTTACTCATTTTTTAAAAAAATGAAAGTTGTTAAGTCACCTTGAACATTACTTGTAGTAGTAAGGCAGAGTATAAATGTAAGAAGCCCTACTACTAATAGTAACAATATATATAGCCCTGAACTTGCATGTGGGGCCTCACAGCTATTTGCCTTTTAAAAATACATTCACTATTAAAACTACTTACATGATAATTCTTTCATCTTAAAAAATGAGAGTAAAAACAAAGAAAAAATAAAAAAATTTCAAAAAGAGGATATTTATGATGATGTTATTATTGACTGATGTTAATTTTTTTATGTTATGCAGGTTTTTGTGTTGTTTTTTAAATTGATTATTGGGCTTGTGTTACGTATATTAGTTCTATGATACTGGTTGGTTTGTCGTAACTGGTTTCTTCTATATTTAATGTTTTTAGATGATTGTAAGCCACTTTGAGTGATGTATGCCCCAAAAGGCCTGAGGGAGAAGATTCCATGGCCTAGCAGGCGGCTGAGAACATCGCCCCCTCCTCCGGGCCCACAACAACGGCCTGAGGGAGAAGACTCCATGGCCTAGCAGTGGCTGAGAACATCGCCCCCTCCTCCGGGCCCACAACAACGGCCTGAGGGAGAAGACTCCATGGCCTAGCAGTGGCTGAGAACATCGCCCCCTCCTCCGGGCCCACAACAACGGCCTGAGGGAGAAGACTCCATGGCCTAGCAGTGGCTGAGAACATCGCCCCCTCCTCCGGGCCCACAACAACGGCCTGAGGGAGAAGACTCCATGGCCTAGCAGTGGCTGAGAACATCGCCCCCTCCTCTGGGCCCACAACAACGGCCTGAGGGAGAAGACTCCATGGCCTAGCAGTGGCTGAGAACATCGCCCCCTCCTCTGGGCCCACAACAACGACCTGATGGGAGTTAGTCTGTGTTCTGCTTTGGGTTGTTGTTTTTTGTGAAGTTGTATTTTATAATTTTTACTGTACTGTTGCTGTTTTGACTGTAAGCTGCCCTGAGTCGCCTCGATGAGTGGGCGGCAATATAAATATGAATAAATGAATAAATAAAAGGATGGGGTACACATGCACATGCATGTGTACACACGCACGCACACATGCGCGCACACACAGAAATAAATATATCTCTTTTACATAGACACACCCAGACAAACTGTCTCACCCACTTCCCCTAATACGCTATGAAATCGAAGAACCAGTTTGTACTAACTTGCTATAAGGTGAGGAAAGCTATGCTCTCTGTTCTCATCCCATTTATTATTCATTTCATTTTTATTATTTATTAATTACATTCCTATTCCTCTACCAAGCACAAAGCAGGGCACACTAACCACGTGGTTCTTTCTCAAGCATTCCTGAGCCTGTGAGAACAGAGCTGTGACCTTCCAGCACAATTAAATCACATTCATACCACATTCTTCTCATACGAACGTTTCCTGAGAGAGAGGGTGACTTTTACACTGGAAATAACTGTTACCATTAGCCTTCTCCATGCAATTTCTTGCTACGTACATACTGTATTACCAGGTAAAATACGTACTTGGTCATATGAGATAGCAATGTAGAGACGTTCACCAGGCTCTGTATTAAGATGCTTTCATACACAACAACACAAAGGGCTGCAAAACAGCGTGAGACAGAATAAACATCAAAAGTACTTGGAAGTGCTGTTCGTTCCAAGTTCAATAATTAAATTTTTTTTAAGAAAATTGCCCACTGCACTTATTGTTGAGTTAGCCTAATAAACACGCACACAGGTCATTTGGCTGGCATCTTCTCCACTATAGCAAAGATGGGTATTACAGATGTATCGTAGTCATATTACAAATTATAGGTATTGTTTCTAAAACCGTATAGCAATCACAATTACATTTATATATCGCCCCATTTAGTGTACTACTCCTTTTGTACTTCCTTTGTCATCACCAGTGCTTTGCTTCTCAGAGTTTAATGTAAATTGTAAAGATTGTAAAGAGTTGTCTCGCTCTTAGATGGAGGGAAAGAATCTCAGGGAACTTAAAATTCCTGGTAGAAATGCCTCTTGCCCAGACCACCTAAATGCCTTTTGTCCAAGGGAGGGCAGGAAAAGGCCAGTGAACTTTTCCAAATGGGCAGGATAGGTAGCACTCTGGTGTGTCGTACTTATTTTGTCTCCATGGTCTAATCCTTATGTGTTCTCTTCTATTGCAGAGAGCACAGATAGTATTGATGCTATTCACCTTTCTCCCTGTCTGCTCTCTAACGTCCATTTCTGCTTTTATGAAAGTTGGTTGATGTTTTGAGGGGAAGCCCTCGGGCTGTTAGATTGTTCAATTCCTTTTGTTTGTCTCTGAAACCTTCACCCTTTCATCTTCATTGGTCTCTCCCTGATCTCTTCTGCTGAGCAAGCTTCAATAAACTCTCGCCTACCCAACATTTGTCCTTCAAAAAAGTCCAAACCATTCCTAAACCATATGTTTGGGCATATGTTGTGTCAGTATGCACTCCGTAAATCATAAGGATTAAGAATTTGTTGTCAGCATGCATTTTCCTCTGGTGCTTGTTATATTTTGCTTTGATTAAGAGATGAATGAATAGCATCAGAGGCATGATGAACTACTTTGAAGAAGCAAGCTACCACATTACAAAAATTACACAAAGCTTTGCTAAGGAGCAGGAGATGTTGAGACACTGTGCCTTCAAAGATTTTGAAGTGGACATAAAATGCAGCATGAAGGATGGCATTGTCTAAATACAAATATGTAAATGTGGACAGCATTAGGGGAGATTTGTGTATTTATGGTGTGACCAGAGACAGTGTAAAGAGCTCTGGGACAATTAATGGAGCACAGCTGCATCCATACAAATTACTCATGTTAGCTCCAACATTAACACATCATGGTCAGAAGAGGGAGGGGGGTTCAGGAAGATGATAAGTGTACCCATTTACTTGGTTTTGCAGCTGGTATTCTAAGTCTTGCAGGACTTGAACCCTTAACCTGGGAGCAACTGCTTTAAGTCCTGGAAGATTGAAGCCTCACCCTGATGGAGCTGCTAAGTTCCCACTTGAGAACCTTGGGGAAGTTTCCAGACCTTCATAAGCTCCACCTGAAGACCCTGGGCAGCTAGTAGCTATATGAGAACCAGCCTTTCCTACCAGAAACCGCATCAATAAGGCTAGTTGACCTGCTGTTGCTTGGTTTCTGGTTTCCAGAAGATCTCTTGTCTTGTACTCAGTGGTGGAGTTCAGCAGGTTTGTACCAGTTTGCCAGAACCTGTAGCAAAAATTCCAGTGGCGGGCAGCAACAAGCTTGCACCCCCTGGGAGGGGGGGTAGCAAAATTGGGTGACCTCTGGGCAGGGTGTGTGGTGAAATAGGGTGGCCTTCGGGCAGGGGGGTAGTGGCCATGCCCACCTCCCTGCCCTTCCCCATCAGGTTTTGTCCCCGCAAGTGATTCAAGCCAGTCTTGTTCAAAAGCCAGTCATATGTGACTCTAGGGTGCAGTGCTCATCTCCATTTACAGCCAAAGAGCCAGTGCTGCCTGTGTTTGCAGATGTATACATGGCCATATGGCAGGCATGACTAGATTGCCCACAATGTAGGCTCCGTCCATGGTGTGGCAACAAATTTTTTTGCTGCCCACCACTGAGAAATTCTGGCTGGCCCTCCCCATCCACATTTTGAAATACACTAGAACATCGGATAACGTTATGACTTGGTTCCACAAGTCATGACGTTACCCGATTTTTAGCATTGTCCGATGCATTTTTAGCGTTGTCCCACCCTACTAGACCCTTAGCACTCTTCTGAACCCCAGCGCAGCCCACTGAAGGTGTACAATGCATGGAAATCACAGAGAAGGTGCACAGTGCATGGAAATTGCAAACAAGGCACACACAATGCATGGAAATTGCACACAGAAGGCACAATCCATGAAAATCACACAGAAGGCGCACAATCCATGGACATTGCACAGAAGGCACACACAATGCATGGAAATTGCACACAGATGGCACAATCCATGGAAATCACACACACCTTGGTTTCTCAAAGGCTTTATGCCACACCTTTGAGATTGAAAGCGAGACATTTAAAACTAATCTGAATAGTCTACTGTTACTGATAGATGTAGGAAGCTGTATTGTTATGCTTCTTTGTCTGCCATTCTGCTGCAGCACATACATCCACCACCTTAGAGGAAAGATCTGCAAGCAAGCATAACAATCCAGCTTCCACCCTACAGCTTTCAGTAACAATCGATTATTAGTTTTATATGTCTCCCTTTCAATCACCAAGGTGTAGAGTAAAGCCTTTATTAGAAGACCTGTGATGGTGAACCTTGGCACTCCAGCTATTCTTCATCTTCAATTCCCAGAAGCCCAAAGACACACACAGTAAACCCATTCACAGGGACTTGGTCTTCTGGGAACTGAAGTGCAAGAACAGCTGGAGTGCCAAGGTTCATCACCACACAGCCTTCACACACCATCACACATCTCCCCACGCCATTCAGTTTTAAAAAAAAACCATTGTGAGATCAATGTATTGCACAACATTAAAAATACACACACACACACACACACATTTTAAATAAATATACTTTTAATAAATGCTACAAAATACAGTCAAACGTTGCATAAAAAACGCCTCGCTTAAAGAGTAACTTGCTTAAAGAGCAGAATTTTCTCTGAATGTTTGCTTCGCTTAACAAATAAAACCAACCAAAAACTCACTTAACAAATAAATCGGGGTTCGCAATCCCCCCCCCTTGGTAACTTTCAATGGTGTTTCACTTAAAGAGCAAACTCGCTTAAAGAGCAATCCTGTGGAAAGCATTATGCTCTTTAAGTGAGGTACAACTGTATTATTAATTAAAAATTCCCATGTGGGTACCTACCTGGAAGTAGTAAAGTTTCTTCCTCTGATTCGGAGGAAGGGATGGACACAGAAGGTCCCGGCATCGCCTCTTCACCCTCCTCCATCACCAGCCTGCTACCGCCCACCCCCATCCGCCCCACTGGGGCCTTGGCCCACCACTGCTGGGGCCGCCCAGAGCCTGGGGCTGCAGAGAGCAGCCACCGAGGGCTGGGTTTGTTGAGGGCTGCCGCCAAGGCCTGGGGCCACTGAGGGCCACTGCCACTGCCTGCCACTGGGCCGCCTAGGCTTGGGCCCACTGAGGCCCGCTGCTGTCACCTGCCACCGCCAAGGACTGGGCCTGCCAAGAGCCACCACTGTTGCCTGCCTCCGGGGCCATCCAAGGCCTGGGGTTTCTAAGGGCAGCCACTGAGGCCTGGGACCACTGCCTGTCACTGAGGCCTGGTGCTGCCGAGGCCTGGAGCCGCTGAGGGGCATCACCAAGCCCTGGGGCTGCCGAGACCTGCCGCTGCCACCTGCCTCTGGGGCCCCTGAGGCCTAGTGCTGCTGCTGAGGCCTGGGGCCACTGAGGCCCACCGCCGCCACCACTGGAGCCGCTCCACAAAGGTCCAGCTCCGGCAAAGTCCAGGAAGCAAATGGCTGTCACTTACCGTGCATGCAGAGAAACTCCAATTGATGCATGCGCAATGAGCAATTGTGGCATGCATGCATCAATTGGAATTTCCGCACATGCACAGTAAGTGGCAACCATTTTGGGCTGCCTGGACTTCGCCGGAGCCAGACCTTTGTGGAGTGGCACCAGTGGCGGTGGCAGCCCAAGGCAGCCCACGGCAGCGTGGTAAGGGGCTGGCAGTGAGGCGTCTGAACCGACCGCCTAAAAATGTAACAATCCCGGGTGGGTTACTAACCCCCCCCCCGGGGGAACCACCCAGGATTGTTACTACCGGTTTGGGCGAACTGGTCCGAACTGGCAACAGCCCATCACTGAGAATATCTCTTGGACTTGGGGAATTGTTGTAGTAATAATTTTTTTAATCCTTTTTCTGCAATCTTGGTCCAAGAATTCCTAGTATATGAATACTCCTAAACAAACATAAAACTTGATGACACTTGCAATCATGTTAGCATATTTAAATTTAGCAAGGCCTTTTCTTTGCCACTATTTCACTGGAGGCAGAGAAGTGTCGCCTGTTTCCCTGGCACGACTCTAATAGATACCGCATTTTGTCAGCATTCTGTCTTTATAGTGGGCCATAAAACTAAGATAGTCAATTTTATTGCCTAGAGAAATTAAACATCCCATATCATTCATTACAAACAAATATGAGGGTAAAAGCAATGGTGTCTTGGCTAACCTCCAACTGGGTCATCACTGGCTGAATATTTAACATTTCCTCATAGACTTAATTGAAACAGATAATCTCTATTAAGCAGCTGGGGAAGGTTCATGATCTTACTCCAGAGGTGACTAAATTAGAGAGTGATGGCTTGGCTGGTAGACATAATGGCCCACATTAAGAGCTTTACTGAGAAATGTACCCAGTTCCCAACTGAGTATGGAAAATAAGTTATCCTTCACTGCATTATAATTTCCCATAATCAGGGCAGTAGCCAGGATTCTAGATGGGAGGGGGGGCACGAAAAATGTTTCAGGCGGGGCAACAATGTCGCACACACATATATAACATTGGCATCCCAGGGTGGGTTGGGGGGCTGTTTACTCAGGAGGGTTTTTTTGGGGGGGACCAGCCCACCTCTGGCTATGGCCCTGCCCACAATACACTATTATTTTGGTATTTAATCTCTACACCTGTGTTTCATATTGCATGCCAGCCAAATAAAGGGCAAAAAAGGGTTGGAGCAAACACACAGCCCTGCTACAACCCAGGGGTGACTGGAAAGGCATCTAATATGCTGTTTTGATGGAGAGCCCTCCCAGACATGCCACCGTGAAGTGCCTGGACCAGATCTACAAAATGCTCAGGGGAACCAAAGCATCTCAACACAGCCCACAGAGCAGGTCTCAGGACAGAACCGAAAGCCTTTTCCAGGTCATAAAATACTAAAAAGAGCGGATTCTGTTGCTCTCTGCATTTTTCCTGAGGTTGTCTTGCACAGAAAATCATGTCTGTTGTGCCTCAGGAAATACGGAAACCACACTGAGATTCTGGGAGGACCCTTTTCAGAGATAATTAGCAGGCGAATGAACAGGATTCTTGCGAATATCTTTCCAGTGATGGACACCAAGAATTTGTCAAACTCAACTATACCCTCCACCATCTATTCAGTGTACTGTGTATGGTCACACATTTCATGCCAGGATTGGTTTATGGAGTCACCAGAGACACATCCATCAGATGAGAAAATGACTTCCAGGAAAAATGTATGCTCAGATACATGTAGCAGATGACGACTATTATTTTGACAACCTAATTTTTTTATATACAGCCAAACCTTGCATAAAGAGTGCCTCGCTTAAAGAGTAATTTGCTTAAAGAGCAGAATTTTCTTTGAATGTTCGCTTCGCTTAACAAATAAAAAACTTGCTTAACAAATAAATCAGGGTTCGCAATCCGCCCGCCCCTCCACCAGATGTCACAATTAGTCACTTACAATGGTGTTTCACTTAAAGAGCAAACTCACTTAAAGATCAATCCTGTGGAACACATTATGTTCTTTAAGCGAGGTACAACTGTACCTGTATATATATTTGATCTATGATAATGGATCAAACATTGTCTCATTTGAAGTCTCATTTGAAGCATTCTGTGTGTCCAGACTTGCCTGCCACATGACCACAGAAATGTCTGCAGACACAGACAGTCCTGGCTCTTTGTCTGTAAATGGAGATGGACACCAAACCCTAGATTTGGACACAACTGGCTTTCAAGCAAGGGAGATCTCACTAAGGTGTGAATAGGAATTGTTCTTCCCAAAGGTTTTTACTACCATGTTGAAGAGAGAGGATCGAAACAGGAGAGCACCTTTGGCCCTTCCAGTCTTTTGGACATGGACTGTCAGAAGCCCTAGCCAGCATGGCCCATGATAAGGCACTGTAAGAGTTGTAGTTCAAAACATCTGGAAAGCCAAAGGCTCTGCATACTGATATTAAATGTAGCTGAGGCAGCAGAGTAGGCTGCTGATGTGTTCTAATTTCACAGGTTTATTTTTGAATAAAAAAGGAAATGGTAAGTTTGCTAAAAGCATTCCAAAGCATCTGTAGTATGAACATATATTCTTACTTTTTAGGGTACATCTGGAATTAAACTAAAGAAAAAGCTAAGCCACAGCTGTCAGTGCTGTTACTGAGCCATTTTGGAACAATGATAGAAATTATACTTCTAATTGGATCACTGTCATCCGCATCACAATAAAACCCAGCTTCTTATACAGTTGTTTGGCTTTGGGAAAGTATGCGGGCTATCAACATTGCTACAAGATCTGTACTCCAGTAGAGACTTTTCAGTGTAAAACTGCTTGATGAGACATTCCTGTGCATAATGCATGCACCAGGTGGAAGTAATTCAGGGTGCCCTGACATCAAACAGTGTCATAACCACCTATTTGCTAGTTGATATATATCCTATAATTATGAGCTAAGCTAACATTTGGTTGCAAGCAGCACATGAGTTTGTTGGAATAGTTATGCGTTTCATCCTCCCAAATGTGAAATGTAGAATTTCAGGACATTCAGTTCTACCTTTTGCAGAAGCTTGTTCAAGATGGAGGGAGCTGGACAGAACATATATTTATGTCAGGGGTGCCCAAACTTTTTGGGCCCTGGGCCAGTCATGTGATTCAGGGGGATAGTCACTATGACCTGTGGGCCAGATCTGGCCACTGACACCAATTAATCTGGCCCACAATGCCCTCATTACTCCCAGAAGCAGAAGTATAATGCATCCATATGGGCATGTTTTACTAATGCTTCTGGGAGCAACGAGGGCGTTGTGGGTTGGATGAATTGGTGTTGGAGCTGGATCCGGCCCACAGGCCATAGTTTGGGCATCCCTGATTTATGTGCTTGCTATAGGAATGCTGCTCCCCCTCTGTAGCCCCATTACCTCTTTCTCTGTTGATGTCAGAAGCAACAATTAATAAATGCAGTATAATTAATAGACAATTTTCACCCAGTAATGGGCAACATAAATAGCATTTGGGGCAGCTGACATCTAGTGTTCAGTAGTACATAGTGAAGGTGCACTGCCATAAGTGTGAAATTTCTTGTTTTTCTCCACACTCACAAAGGATTGTGTCAGTACCCAACATGTTTTTAAAGGTTTGCCTTGGTTCTGCTGTCTCCGATCTGTGCTGTTCAAACACCAGTTCACTTACTTTGGCACATATGGTTTGTGTTTTTAACCTACACCTTTAACAGTTTCAGACATTTAATTCTCACCAGATAAAGATAAATCAACCCATCCCAGCATGGTGTCCCTTCTCCCACCTGGTGCTTTGCATTAGAAGACTATGGGCGAAACCAATTTGGCTCCAATTACTCCAGTCTATTTCTGGGTCTGGACACAGATTTATGTGTGCGCACCCACACACACTGACACCCCCCCCCCCAACAGACATGCACATTTCTACTATAGATAAACTCATTCTTATATTACACACACAGCCACATCATCTCTCCTGAACACAAGTCAAATCCACAGTACAGTTGTACCTCGCTTAAAGAGCATATTGCGTTCCACAGGATTGCTCTTTAAGCGAGTTTGCTCTTTAAGCGAAACACCATTGTAAGTGACCAATTGTGGGGGGGATTGTGAATCCTGATTTATTTTTTAAGTGAGTTTTTGGTTGGTTTTATTTGTTAAGTGAAGCAAACATTCAGAGAAAATTCTGCTCTTTAAGCGAGTTACTCTTTAAGCGAGGTGCTCTTTATGCGAGGTTTGACTGTATTACTCTTATCTTCCAGTAATCACCACTCTTTCTCTATTGCTGCTAATAGGAGGGGAAAATGTAATTGCACTCTGTCCGGGTTTGAATCTCCTCTCAGCCAAGGAAGTGCACTGGGGGTGTATAACTGGCAAAGGTAAAGGTTTCCCTTGCTTGAAAGCCAGTTCTATCCGACTCTTGGGTGCAGTGCTCATCTCTGTTTCAAAGCCAAAGAGCCAGCGATGTCTGCTTCTGCAGGTGTTTCTGTGGTCATGTAGCAGGCATGACTAGACACCAGAGCACACAAAACACTGTTTACCTTCCCACCGAAGTGGTCCCTGTTTATCTACTTGCAATTTCTTGCTTTTGAACTGCTAGGTTGGCAGGAGCTGGGACAGAGACAGGATCTCATTCTGTCCTACACTACTTGGGAATCAAACTGCTGACCTCCCGCCTTCTAGTCAGCATCTTGAGTCACTGCAGTGGCAAAACCACTCCTTAAAAATCTCACCTTCAAAGCCCTATTAGGGTCAATATAAATGGGTTCCAACTTAATGGGATGTAATGACAACGATACGCTGGCCAAGGGATAATATCATTCCATGGCACACACAAAAGAACCTCTGGGCTACAGGGAAAATATAACCCGCTTCTCGCCAGCTAGAAGGGGCACAAAGGCAGCAGCAAAGGGCAGCAGCCTGTACATCCTAGTTTGCAATTCAGTACAGTTTAACTTCCCATGCTCCACATGGGGGGGGGGGGTCAAGATGGTGCCTGAATATTCCTACAAAACAAACATCTTGCCAAGGAGAAAACCTGAATTGCAAAGAAGAAGGTTTTAGCCTAGCTATCTCCCAGGCATACTAGTTTTTATATATATATATATATATATAGAATGTTTAAAGGTTCATTTATTTCACACTGGAAAGTACAGCAATTGTAATGATCCTGAATATGCTAGTGCTAGCTGCACTTCTTTCTTGTGTGTGTATGCTTTAATTTAGCTTGCTTAGAATTAAGTTAGCTGTTAAGGTTTTAAGTAAAAATGTTTAATTTAGCTGATAGAAATGTATTCTTTAAGCTAGTTGTTTAAGAGTTTAATTAAGTAGAAATATTCATCACTTAGTTACTTACATGTTTGGTTGGACTGATAGAAATAATTTAGTTGCCATGTGATCAGGAAGAGTTTGAGAACCCCTCTCATTGATCGCTTTCCCTCAGACATTCCAGGAGAAGGACATCAGTAGAAGAAGGGCAGAGGTGGCCAAACTCTGTCTGCTGTGTAAGAGCAAATTGATCGATAGCTAACTTTTGTCCTGGTTGTGTGACTTTTCGTGACCCCATTCCTTACATATTAGGTAATCAACTGCTGTTCCACCCCACCTAGGAAGTTACAAAGAAGAAGGGAACTTTTAACCCTCTCCTGACCTTTAGTCTTTCTGGCCCTTGATCTGTTACATCATAGGTCCAAGGTAGAGGGGGGAAGGTTAGCTCCCAGACACCTTTGGAAAGACACCTGTAAGAAGAGGGACTTTCCCATGACATAAACAGATTCCATTCCCATGGGAGCCCAGGTGCTTTTCCATGGGGTAAACACATCTCATGGAGGGTCAGGTGTCTTCACATGATGTCAATGAATTCTTAAGGGGAAAGGGAGACACCCCGCAGAGACCTGGGACTTTCCATGATGAAATCATGATGTAACCACATTACCTAATGCATCCCTAGGGAGGGAGAAAGTCTCTCATTTCCCTTTAAAAAGACATTTTGAGCCCTAAAACCAGTTCTCTAACTGAGGGCTACCAGGCTCTTGTTAGCTGAACTCTATTCCCTGGAGGGAACAAAAACACCCTAAGGCAGAATTTGGTCCAAAGAGATTGGATAGGATTGGATTAGACTGATTGGATTCTATTTTGGAGATATATACCCCTCCCAACGGATTGATGATGGATTTCTGATGGACTCAGAGAAATGCATTGCCTGCAACCTCTCAACATTTTGCCATTTCATGGGCTATGCTGGACTTTGCCATTTATGGACTGATTTATATTTCCATGGACTTCAGGGGGTTCTTTTGCTCCACAGGCTTATGGACATTCTGATGGACTTATTGGCTCTTTGAAATATTTCATGGACATTTCTGGATCTAAAAAAGCCCTATGGATTTTGGGATTTTATTCTCTACAGGTATTTCTTCTTATGGAATAGAAAATAAAGTTCTGTTTTGGGACTTTTCCCTGTTGGCTTCTACTTGGGCATAGCACTGGTACCTAGCTCTCTGATTCCACTACCACACACTGCTACCTCTACATCCATGCTACTATGGAAAAACAACACTCCCTGTGACTGGGTAAGATCAGGGCGCCTGGTTCCTCAGGAGAGGCTGGCAGAGGCTGAAAGGAGGGAGTTGTGGTGGACTGCATCATCTACAGCACTCTGTCACCACCAAAGCCTCTTAGGACCCCCTCGAAACCCCTGACAGAAACTCCCCCTGTCATTTAAATTAAATAGGTTTTCCCTCCCCCCTCAAACAAGTTTACCACAGTGAGAACTGGAAAGGAAAGGAAAGGGAGGAAGGTGTCCAATGGAAGAAGAAAGTGGAGGAGGTACCTAGGTACGTATAAGCTACATTTTGTTAAGTCTGTTGCATTTCAAATTTCAAATTATATCCTCCTTCAGAGACACTCAGCTGAGAAAGAGCATTGTATTGTCTAGACTATGCCAGGTTAAAATAGGTCACATTGTTTCAAACCCTTCATGTTTTAATATTTCTAACAGCAAAACTTGTATGTCCAGCCAGCAAGCAATATTAAGTGTACCTTACCAGGTTACTTTGAAGATAAAATCTCATATTTCTCCATATACATTACAATCAGTTCCTTGAGAAAACAGCTGGATATAGTAAAGAGAAAGGTTTCCCTTGCTTGAAAGCAAGTCATATCCAACTCTAGGGTTCAGTGCTCATCTCTGTTTTAAAGCCAAAGAGCCAGCACTGTCTGTTTCTGCAGACGTTTCTGTGGTCATGTGGCAGGCATGACTAGACACCGGAGTGCATGGAATGCTGTTTACCTTCCCATCAAAGTGGTCCCTATTTATCTACTAGCAATTTCTTGCTTTTGAACTGCTAGGTTGGCAGGAGCTGGGACAAAGACAGGAGCTCATTATATCCTGCAGTACTTGGGAATCGAACAGCTGACTTCCCGCCTTCCAGTCAGCATCTTAGCCACTTGAGCCAGTGCAGTCCCCTGGATATAGAAGTGACAAAAAAAACCCAACAACTAGAAATCAAGAACAAGCAATTAGTTCCATGAACCTCTGAAAATATAGACTGAAGTTGCAGAAAAGTTTAACTTCCATCCGTGGGACCAACAAAGAGTATAGAAAGACATTTCAGTGTTCCAACCCCCTACCTTCAAGTCTCACGTTTGTATATAATCTTCTTGGATGCATGCTGGTAACTAGGTCAAAAAGATAAAAATTCACTTCTGTTATTGTTTTGGACAGAGCAGATCCTTGGCCTTTCCCCTTTAGAACATATAACAATCCTGTGGCTGTTGTCTATAAAACCTTTGTCTTTTCTGGGTCATAACATATCTAATCCTGATATTGCTGAAAAGAACAAGTACCTGTCCATGTGTCCTGCTGTTATCAGGGATGGTGGTGTGTATGACAAGGCACACAGCTAGTAGGGAAAACGAATATTGACACACTAAGACCAAGTTATACTTAGTAAAGTGATTAGAAATCTCTTTCTTTGTCAATAACTACATTTTTATACTCTTCTAAGTAGTGAAGCTTCCACCATCATTGGGGTTGAGTTAGATGTGATTGTGCTGAATATTCATATACATTTCAAACCTCATATGTCTGTAATCCAGTTCCTGTGAAGGATGGAAAGCTGCAGGAATTACTGCCACACACCTTTCTAGGGGTTCAATTAACTTTGTGGAACAAGGTGGGGTCCCACAATGTCTGGAGATTCAGTGAAGTAGAACATGGCTAAAAAAACCATGTGTTATATACAGTGGAATACGAAAGAGAAGTTTGAGGGCAAAAAATGACACAAATAATACATCATTTGAAGAAGAAATTCTTTTACTGCCATAAGCCTCTGAGCATCCAGTAGGAACTTTTCTCACCTCAGACAATTAGCAAATTAACTTGCTGTTTTGCGATTGGCCTTCAGGACTTAAGAATGAACTCTAAATTCTCAAGCAGAAAAATACTTCCAGCTCTAATCACATGGTATTTATCATGTTGGTTTCTGTCCTCAAGGAATGGAAGATAGAAGTTAGTGGAAAATATCCAGTGAAACAATTTATTGCCTTCCAGGAGGCTTACGTGGTTGTAACACTGGCCAGCCTAGATGACAGAAGTAATAACATTTGCCCAGCAGAAAAATAAATGACACTGATTAGGGCTTCCAATATTTCACCCAGATATGTAGCTGTGTTTTTTTATATAATATTGATCTTCAAGAAATAGAAAGGGGTTTTTCACAACATAGATGTGTTCAACTAATTGCTGAAGATCAAGCATTACCTAAGGGTGCATTTATAGTGATGAATCATAGACTGACAAGCCTTTGCAACAATATAGTTTTTTAGCATTAGAGCATCTTATATGCATTTCCTGAGAAATTCTTAAAATAATTCTATTAAACATATTCCAGGGCATCTTAAAGAGTGCTAAGAGAGTTGCTGCATTAGATAAATAAAATGATCATTCACAACATCAGCAGTAGGAAAACTTCCAAATTCCATTGCTTTGGTATGCTTCCTTAATGCCTATATTAGTAGCTTAGGAATTTTATTTTATTTTATACCATTTCTAGATATGGTAAGTCCTCACATCACTTTCCATCTATACAAATCAAAGCCCAGCTCTATAGGCTGAAAGGATGTTTAGTCAAACAGAACAGACTTCACTAGACCTAGACAGGAATTAAGCAGAAATAGGGTTGGTCAACATTGAAATGGGAGACTACATGGAAATTTTATGTGTTGTTTGCCAACATGAACTTCATTAATTTGAGAAAGACAAGATATAAATGTGAAAAATAAATTCAGAAATGAAATATGTCTGACATTGAGAGCAGAGTGTCAGGTTTCCTTTAAGCTGGTGATATGTCTTAAAGCAGTGTTTCCCAACCTTTGGTTTCTGGATTTCAATTCCCAGAAGCCTAAGTCAATTCCCCAAAGTACTGATCAGCCAATGTACAATGGGAACCACTAGTCTAAAGGGATAAATATATTGTGTACATTGTAACATTCTGGTCCATCATGGTAGGAAACAGATATTTTTCTACAAATTTAAGGCCAATGTGACGGGTCATTTTCATCTTCTATTTCATGCTCCATCTCTTTCTCCTGAATGATCTAATAATAGCCGAGGTTTCCACTCCAACAAGCCTACCCATTCATCATTTTCTCTGTCACAATTTCTGTACAATTAATGTCAGCCAGAGACTTGGAAATTGCTTTCAAAGTAAATCTAATATAATGCCAACATGCCAAAGCTTCAAAACAGAACCAGACCAGACCACCATGGATGTTCCAATGTGAGAGTGCACACCAGGATGTTGCTGAACAAGATTAGCTCTCAAAGAAACAATTAATGCCATCAATTTTACTTTGCATTTTTGTTGTCTCCCAAATTAAGTCATTAATCTTTAAGATTGCTATGTTGTCATCCATGGAATTCAATTAAAAGAGTTCATAATAATATATACATGTTTTTGTTGTGTGTGTTTAAAAATGCAGAATTATAAACAACAACAACAAAAGATAACTTGGCCCAACTTACAAAACTAAAAGGAAAGCTTTCTTGAAATGTCATTGTTGTCTCTCTTTTGCAGTAATGATAATGAGTCAAGGGCATGGCAGTGAAAGAGGTTTCTATTTCAACTACCAGAAGGGAAAATGGCTGACATTCTCATCTTAGAGCAAGAAGTCTCTTCCGAGAGGCTTGGTCAGTAGGCCTGCCTTAAAACTCCGGTTTCATGTCATAGTGGATGTAACTCTTCCCTTAACTCGTCCACAGACGTGAGGATGAAGAGCAATAGCAATTGAACTAATGTACTATCCCATGGGACTGCAGAGGCTCAAGTGGCTAACCCGCTGACTAGATGGCGGGAGGTCAGCAGTTTGATTCCTGAGTACTGCAAGATGGAATGAGCTCCTGTCCTCTGTCCCAGCCACTGCCAACCTACCAGTTTGAAAGCAAGAAATTGCAAGTAGATAAATAGGGACCCCTTCGGTGGAGAGGTAAACAGTGCTCCGTGCACTCTGGAGTCTAGTCATGCCTGCCACATGACCACGGAAACTTCTGCAGAGGCAGACAGTGCTGGCTCTTCTGCTTTGAAATAGAGATGAGCACTGAACCCTAGAGTTGGATACCACTGGCTTTTGAGCAAGGGTGACCTTTACCTTTTATTACTATCCCATAGTGCTTGGTGCACTCTCTGGGTGGTTCACACAAGTTAATTAGCATTTTACCCCCAACAGGCTAGGTACTCATTTTACTGACCTCAGAAGGCTGGAAGGCTGGGAGGTCAACCTTGATCCTCATCAGGATCAAACTCACAATGTTTTGGCTGCAGTGCAGCAATTTAGCCAGTACGACACCGGTGCTCTCCATGCGAAATTATTCTTCTGTGAGTGGCATAAGCATTTTGTGCTGATTCTGGCCAGAGAAGTGAAGGAGATCAAGAATACCTTCCGTGCAACTTAAGAGAATTTGAGTACACACAGAAAGAGGGGGAAAAATAACAACAGGGAAAAAGGCCATTTCAGGAGGACTGGGGATATAATTCCAATCCAAGGGCTGCACCAGTACTGAAGATGAGCAGAAAGGGAAAAGGAAAACCAAAGTGTTGCTTGACATCCACTACCTGTGTCAATTTTGTGTACCTTTTAGTGATTAGAATATAAGTGATTTTTCTCTGTTTTTTTTTTTTTTTAATAATCCACTAGATTCTCTGGAGTTGCTGTGTTTGTGTGCACTGCTCCATAGACAGACAGGATGCTATTAGTCTTGTGAACAGACATTTTGTGCATATTGAACATACCGTGGACAGGAACAAATAGTACTTTCTGTATCAATGTCAGCTACAGATGAGAAAGGTTGCAGGGCTTCAAAATGCTTTGTCAAGAGTTTTCTACAACTGACAATAACAATGGATTTGATGCCCATTCTTTCAGCTTCTGTGCCCCAACCCCATCTTACGAAGTGTGTTTGTATTTTTACTGCATTTTTATCTTGCCAACTATTGAACAGGGCCTAGATCTTTCCAAGAACACTCTGAGCTATGTCAGCAGAAAGAGACTGGCTAGTTCAAGGTCTTCTAGTGAACTTTTGTAGTTAAGTAAAGATTTGAGGTCAGATCTTCTTGCTCAGTATGGTAACATTGCAGGACACTAGTCCTTCACCCTACTATTTTACTCATGAGGGGATATTGGGGGGAAATGCAATATAATCTCTTCTGCTATACTAACAATGTCATGTGGAACTGTAAGATCATTTCCCTTCAGCCACAGAGATTTATATCCTTTTATCATTGCCTAAAGTTGTTCCCTTAAATTTTTACTTTGATCTATTGGTATTGTTCCACATGGTAGTCTACCAAGGGAATTTTCAGATGGTGCAACAACCACACCATTGAAATTGAATAATGACCAAGAATCCAGTTACCGTATATATTCGAGTATAAGTCGGGGGTTTTTAGCCCCCAAAATGAGGTCTAAAAATGGGACTCGACTTATACTCAGGTCAACGTAAACACTCAAAAACATACCCACACAAAACTCTAAATTAATTAATTTTACTGTGTTTTCATGTATTTTAATTACTGAAACTCACTAGCAGCTGCTGCATTTTCCACCACCGACTTATACTCAGGTCAATCTATTTTCCAAGTTTTAGAGGTCCAAATTAGGTACTTCAACTTATATTCGGGATGACTTATAGTCTAGTATATACGGTAAACATTTTGTTTTAACTTATTGTTAGACATGACCCTGTTTCTATTGTACGAAGAGAGAGAGAGAGGAAGAACAGCCCTCAGTCATTCATGAGGAGGGTGGCATAGAAGTGTGACTAAATAAATAAATAAAAACCACTCCTTTCTATCCTAATGTTCTGTTTTGTTCTTATCTTGCTCAATTTTGTCCATGTTTTCTTTTAGCTTTGTAAGCCAACTAGGTCACAAAATCAAAGATTTATGTATGTACAGTACATATATACCACTGGTGAGTTACAAGAATCAGAACCTAAATATTTCCATACAGTTATTATAGGGAAGTTTAAAAATAACCTAAAAGTATAACATATAACAGATGGTAGGCAATATATCAAGAGTCAGTATCTTATCATAAAAGAGGCTCATAAAGAGACCATCTTTCTCTGAGTCTTGCAAGAGCTGGTTGCTGTTCCTCTGTCTGGGGGCCCTTTCACCTGGCCTGGGAAAGAAGGGCCTCAAAAAAATTTCAGCTACACTGGAGATGATGATGGCAACAGCAACTGAAGCCACTCAGAGACTATGAGGGCAAGGTTTGGGGTGGGAGCAAGTTTTGCTTGAGGGAAAATGCACTTCCATTTGAAACTGCTATTTCAATATCTTTAACATCTTACAAAGACTAACTGTATCACTAACCATATTGCTAAGATTGAATAATGCTGATTACTTTTGCAGTACTCAGTGTTTTAAAAAATCAAAAGAGACACCTGGCTATGATCTGAATGCCATGTGCTTGCTGGGAAGAGGCAGGTACGGGATGGGAAAAATCACACACTCCTGAAGGGCAAGGAAAGCACAGCCTCAGCAAACGAAAGTGCTGTTAAATACATTTTACAATTAGTTTGAAAGCAGGACATGAGTGATTTAATAAAGCATGGAGGCAGCAGTAACTGAGCTCATCAAGGAAAACAATGAACTATAAAAAGGAAAGCAAAGTGTAAAGTAGGGGTGCCCAAACTTTTCAGGGCACAGGGTCATCACACGGTTCAGGGGGTCAGTCACTATGGCCTGGAGCCCAGATCTGGCCCCTGACGCCAATTCATCCAGCCCACGAAGCCCTTATTGCTCCCTGAAGTGGAAGTAAAACATGCCCATATGGGCGTGTTTTACTTCCGCTTCCGGGAGCAACGAGGGCTTTGTGGGCCGGATGAATTGGCATTGGGGGCTGGATCCGGGCCTCAAGCCATAATTTGGGCATCTCTGGTATAAAGCAACAAGAACAAAAATGAAGGGCCTGAAACTGCTAAGCATACTAAACCTACAGACTCGGAATATGATCCACGGCTGGAAAACTGTAAAGGGTAGTTTAGTCTTATGTGGACACTATAACAGCAGATAATGAATAAGCTATGGAAATGAAATGTTCATGTTTTCCTGATTGGGGAAAGGGAGACAGGAATAAGTAAGACACTGTGTGCAAATGCTGTAATCCACAAGTTCAGCATACATTGCTTAGTGTTGCAGATGTTAAAGGGCTGTTCTGCAACTGATAGGTTGTGAGTTCAGTCCTGACCAGGGATCAAGGTTGATTCTGCCTTCCATACTTCTGAGGTTGGTAAAATTGAGTACACAGCAAGCTGGGGGCAAAATGCTAATTAACTTGTGAATCGCCCAGAGAGCGCACTAAGCGCTATGGGACAGTATACAAGTGTGATTGCTTCCCCTTTTTATACTCTTCTTTCTTTTCAGATTTTGGCTATATTGATCAGTTATTTTGATATATATGGCACCTTTAGGAAGAATGAAAACAAAAGAGTTTCATCATAATTGGTCAAAAGATTAGAAAGAGAAACCATCAGAAAATTATGGAAACACTGTTTATGAATCACCACATGAGATTTTCATTATCCCCTGCTTCCTAAAAGTAACTTTCTATTCTACAGCCAAGGCCAAGACATCCTCTGTCTATCTGTGTATGTGTACTAGAGAACTTTCAGGTCTGTAAGAAAATGACACCTGCCTGCAGAATCCAAACTTGATGTCCATTTTCCCGGAAAGAAATATTATCATTTTGGTGAATTCCCTTGTCTATAGTAGCAGAGTATCAGGTACAAAACAATTGCATGGAGAAAGTGTGAGAGTAGCTCAAGTTTTCATTAACTCTTCCCCTTCACTCATTAGCACTTTGTAAGTTCAAAAATTACTCTTGAGGCATTCCTAAGTACAAAAAAAAAGGTATCTTTACTTATAATTGCAATCTCCAGTTACATTCAGAAGAATAAATGAAAGTCTGGAGTAAATGCAGTCTATGACATGTGCAGGAGTTGCCTCCATGTGACTGCATGGCCAGAAGGTCAAAAAGAGAGAGTAAAAAGAGTAAACAGGAAGTTCTTCCTACCTGGGGCAGGAAGAACTTTACTAATTAGTGGCAAAAGACATAGTCACTTTAGCTTGCAAAACTCCCTCTCACTTATACCCAGCATCAGTAGCATGCAAGATTGTTATCATCCCAACACACTTTACCAGTAAATATACTGTACCATCAAAATTATAAACAAAGACATCAGAATTGTATTTTTAACAATTGATAACTTCCTTAACTATATGCCAGAAGAAGGTAAGTTTTTGCGGATTGTTATGCTAAACTGAATGAAAGAGAATTCACCTGGCAAGCCAGCAAAGCGTTTTGAGAGAACCTTTTATTTGACTTGTACTACAGCTTTTCATAATTCGGAGACATTTTATGATGTGACTGGAAAGCCAGCAAAAATATTCACAGACTTTTCAACCCGTTTCTTCTCATTTCCCAAATGGCTACAGTAATTGCCTTGCCATTTAGTTATTCTTGGTATTAATGACGGTGGCCTCCAGGAGATTGTCTGCTTCAGTTTTATTGTTACTATTTTAAACTTCGGGGTAAAACAATCCATGTACATAATTTAACAGTTGGGCTTCAAATACGTTTAATTTCACTGGAGCGGGGAATCTTAGAACAGGACTCAGTATGGTTCCTGGAGGTATTAAGAGCTAGTCTCACACTTCCATCCATTTTCCTGCCTGGAAAAACAGACAGGCATCTCCCCACCCCCACCCCAGGGAAAGAACTATAAGATGGAACCACTATAATTCTATTCAGACATCATTGCTTGGATGAGATTGCAATAGAAGGCTTCAGCCCCAATTTAACATGTACTTATTAGAGCTGAAATTAACCAAGATGCAGAGTACACCTTTTGTCCAATTTCAACATAGGTAGTAACCTCCCAGAACATCCCACCACACACAACCACACTGGCTGAAGGATTGTGGGTGAATGGTAGTCTAAATGTTGGTACCCAGCTGTGAAGCCAGAGGTTGGGAGTTTGGTTCCCCACTGTTCTTCCCAGGAGAATAGCCAGTCTGTGTAGCCATGGGCAAACTGTACAGTCTGAGTAACCACAGAAGACATCACACCTGTATATTCTCTAAGTAGAAAACTCTGGAAAGGGTCACCACAAGTAAGAATCAGCTTGACAACATAGAGCATATAGTACAGAGATTCTCAACCTGCAGCCCGTGGCACCATTTCATGTGCCGCCCCCCCTCACTGCCTCCACACACCTGGAAGTGCCATGTGGTGGAGGAAGTGCAAATTGGTCATCCGCCCCCTGCCCTCCCCAAAGCTATCTGAGGGAGCGTGACCTGGGTTTAAAGCAGGGGTTATCAAACTACAATCTGGGGGCCGGATTTGGCCTCTGACACCAATTCATCTGGCCCATGAAGCCCTCATCACTCCTGGAAGTGGATGTAAAACACGCCTGTATGGGCACATTTTGCTTCCACTTCCAGGAGCGACAAGGGGTTTATGGGCCAGATGCATTGGCATCGGGGGCTGGATTCGGGCCCTGGGCAATAGTGACCAGTTCCCTGAACCATATGACCAATCCATGGTCTGAAAAGTTTGGGCACCCCTGCTTTAAAAGGTTGAGAACTCTTTATATAGTAGCTTAAAAAGGAAAAAAAATACACTGTGATTTGGGGGGACTAGCCTTCAGTAATCCCCAAGTGATCATTAAGCACTATTATTTGCATAAATGGAATAATGTTCTTTTCTTTTCTTTGCATCTGAAGAATGAAAAAACTTCTTCTCCTACACCCATCACAATGACTGCTAATTGCCTTTCCAAAAGGATTGAAAAAGGCTGTTGACAAGCAGTGTTATACATACTGCCACGGACTGCTATTTTCAAGAACTAGGTGTAAGATATTAAAAAGAAAAATCACTTTGGTATAGAAAAACACTCCAAGCACAAGGTCAAGAACAAAAGACTGTTCAAGGATATAGAAGCAAAGTTAGAAATATTCTTAGGCCTTTTAGGAATTGAAGAGAAAACATTCTGAAACACTGTGAGTGAAATCCACACCACAGCAAGGCAGAGGGTCAGCCTAATTCTGCAAGGTCCATCAATTGCTTCAGAATGTCAGCAGTTTTCAGGGGCATCACAGAGGGGAAACTGTCAGATATCTGGACACTGGGAGCAACAAAACCATGGGGGCAGGACCAGCCCCAAACATTTTGTTGCGCCTGTGACAGAATATCAAACGGTGCTCCTCCCACCCACCTAACCACTGAAGACAAGGTATATTTTACCCACAAACCCAAACAGCTTTGTTATTTTGATATACACATTCATCTCTATCCCCCCCTTCTGGCAATACAGATTACAACTATGTAAAAATGTTTTTTTTTAAATTCCCCATCTTATTTGTGGGAAAAGAAAATTCAATGTCTCCAAATGTCTCCATGGGAAGGAAAAATTCATTCTAGGACAATAGTTCCCAGTCTTGGGGCCCGAGGTATTCTTAGACTACAGTTCCCAAAAAATCTTGGCCAGCAAGTCAATGGGAAAGCCTTTTGGGAGTGTTAAAGAATCTCTGGATTTGGAAACCACTGTTCTAGGGCAATGGGCTGATAGCAATAAGGACACTGATTGATAAATTCTACAAATGTGACCTTCTGTTCCTGTGAGGGTGTCACAATCCAGCCGGCCCCCACACTTCTGGTAAACCCCTGGAAACCAAAACAAACCTACACAGGGCGAGCTGGACGGCTAATTAGAACAGAGATAGAACTCTCATCTGCTTATCAGCTCTTAAGGGGTTTTAATTGGGTAGCGTGTTCAAAGATTTGTGTGTGTGAAAGGCAGCTCTTACCCTTTTTAGTCCAATGAAGACACGTTGTTCAGAAAAATGATGAAGATTTATTGATCAGGTTCATAAAGCATAAAAGTCAGTAGCACAGGTCAGTCCAATAAAGTCCACAGGCAAATCTAGGTAACCATTTTTTAAGGAGCAAGAATGCTTAGCTCCTAGGCTAAAGAATGCTAGCCCATAGAGAACCAGAAACAAAAGCTCTCTAATCAAAAACAGGTCTTAATCCATGAAGAATCAGAGACGAACTCTTTCTTCTCTCCAAAATGGAGAATTTGCAGTCAGGTGGGACAGCTTAGCCAATCAGGTAACAGTGAAAACTTTCCCAAAACAACAGTGGTTGTTTATTCACGTGCACACAGAATGCACTGGGGCTAGTCATAACATTGCTCTTAGCTTACAAAAGATAAGAAATACTGCAAAACATGGTTGAAAAACATGCTGTTACACAGCCTTGAGGCTCAGAGAGAGAAAAATGGATTTTTCTGAGGCCTATTTGAAAATTGGCAATTTCAAGCCTTAGGAAATAGGTTCATTTCCTGACACGCCCTCCTTTCTGGAAAGGCAAACCGGGGGTTTGACTTTACCAAAAGGCATTATTTACTAATGTGAGCAAAGCAATTGAGCAAACAAGCTATCCCTTATATATGTAGGATATCAAGCATTAAAGCTTCTTCCAGTTTTAGTTACTGGAGGTACACGTTACATAAGTTACATTCTGCATTGCAAGCAAACTCAGGTATAAAACCTTGCTGGAACAAAAGACTTGGGCATTTTCAGGTACCAAAGGTTTTCCCTTTCCAAAACACATTTTGCCCAAACAGAACAACCTTTAAATCAGAAAACAGGTCAGTAACACCACACATGTCACAGAGGCCGCTTGTACGAGCCTCTGGAAAAATAAACAGATGATTAGCAAGAAACAATGACATTTTCCCCCCCTTCTTCTTCTTCTTCGATGTTGCACCTGCAAACAATTAAACAGCCAGTTGAACAAAGTCCACTCAGAGTTCCGTTATCAGCTTTTCTTTCAGACGTCAGGAACATGTGCATCTCCTAGTAAACAAACTCAAGAAACAACCTTTAAGGTATTTATCAGAACACAGTCCAAAGGAATTAATCAAACAACCCATCACCCTCATCCCTGTGAGGTTTGGGAACTAAACAGGCAACAGAATTGATGGCTTGACTCAGTGGCGTCGCGCAGTCTTCAGCCGCCGGGGGCGAAGAACAAACTTGCCGCCCCCCCCCCAGCTCGCCGCTGCCGCCGCCCCCTCCCCCCGACCCAGGCAGAAGGTGCCCCCCAGGCAGAAGGCGATCGCTCGCGCGCGCGATCCGTCCGCTCGCGCGCGCGACCGCGCAACCCGTCCGCTCGCGCGCGCGACCGCGCAACCCGTCCTCTCGCTCGCTGGCAGCGGCTTTCAGGGGGCGCGGCAAACTGTCCCCTCCCCACCCTTTTGCTGGCGAGAGCCCGGCTTGCGCTTCGCCGCTTCCAGGCGAGGAGGAGAAAAAGGGTTTTTATTTTAAGCGGACAATTCAAGGAGGGGCCCGGCTGGCCGTCGGGGGCTGTCCTGGCGGCGGCCCGCGTGCGCGCGCACGCTGCCCACCTCCTCCTGCCCAGCCAGCCACCAGGGGCTCCTCGCCACGGCGCCACCCACCCCCGACGAGCGCCCCGTCTCACGGCAAGTTGGGTGGGTGAGTGGGCGGGCGGAGGCGAGCAGCGTGCGCGCGCACGCGGGCCGCCGCCAGGACAGCCCCCGATGGCCAGCCGGGCGGGCGGACGGGCTCCTCCTCCGCCTTTAAAAAAACCCTTTTTCTCCTCCTCGCCTGCAAGCGGCGAAGCGCACGTGGGGCGCTCACCAGCAAAAGGGTGGGGAGGGGACATTTTGCCGCCCCCTGAAAGCCGCTGCCCGGGGCATTTGCCCCCCCCGCCCCCCCCACGCTACGCCACTGGCTTGACTAACGTCTCAACTCAAGAGCACGCAGAATTCCATTCACTCTCCTCAGTACGTCGGGAATCTGGATCTGGATCTGGCCTCTGCTATTGTTGAAACCGCTAGTTGGGCATCCCACAGCCATCTTTACGGACTACTCCCCTCTTCAGCTCTTGGCTTTCTCGAAGGGTAGTAAAACTCAGGGAAACACTGCATCCAGCAATTATTTCCCACTTCCCACTAGCTGACCAAAACAGCGTAGTGTAACAGCCTGTAGATAACACTTTTCAGAGTGGTGGCTCTGGCCCACACACTCTAGCAAAACATTTCTTCCTTGGACACGTGGAGGAGTCCGTTGGAGCTCTTCCACCTTTACGCTGGTATCTCAAACACAATGAGGCAATTTGCAAACTCTCCAGGTCTTCAAAGACCAAACAGCACATGTAATCAGCAACTAGGAACTTCAATGCAGGAAAATAAATCTTATCTGAAGGGTTCCACTCCTTCTTCTTGGCTTTGGGGGAAAATTACTTCAGGGAACTGCTTCTGAGTGCAAAAAGGCACTCTGTGGAGTTTTGACTCCAATTCAACACAAAAGAGTCTTATTTAGGGCTTGGGGCTTGCTGGGCGTCTGGGGAAGTCTCAGAAGTCATCTGGACAAGCTTCACCCACCCTGGGCCCTTCCTTTTGGCTAAACATCATCTGGGCACCTTCTCCAAGATCCCATCTGGAATGGAGTCTGTCTTGGGGTGCTAACTGTGGTGAGGGGGTACATTCATCAGCCACTGGCTTACCTTCCATCTTGTAGGCTTGGAAGACGTCTCAGTCTTGCCAGCACTGGAAACGGCCCTCGGCCCTGGGAGTTTGAGAATCCGACTCAAAACTCAAAACGAAGAAGCAAACAGCTGCGATCCTGCTTTCCTTTCAGCACCCTTATCTCAGGAAAATACATTCCAAGGATGCAGTTTCTCAGCTTCTGCTGCACACATGCAGGCTTTCAGCCAAAATAAACGAAGGCTGCTTCTTCTTGCTGGGCAGAGAGAGGCATGCACACACACACAAAAAAAAAACGTCTTCAAGAGGCGCGACGTGCCACCGCTGCCTCCATGTCACAATCCAGCCGGCCCCCACACTTCTGGTAAACCCCTGGAAACCAAAACAAACCTACACAGGGCGAGCTGGACGGCTAATTAGAACAGAGATAGAACTCTCATCTGCTTATCAGCTCTTAAGGGGTTTTAATTGGGTAGCGTGTTCAAAGATTTGTGTGTGTGAAAGGCAGCTCTTACCCTTTTTAGTCCAATGAAGACACGTTGTTCAGAAAAATGATGAAGATTTATTGATCAGGTTCATAAAGCATAAAAGTCAGTAGCACAGGTCAGTCCAATAAAGTCCACAGGCAAATCTAGGTAACCATTTTTTAAGGAGCAAGAATGCTTAGCTCCTAGGCTAAAGAATGCTAGCCCATAGAGAACCAGAAACAAAAGCTCTCTAATCAAAAACAGGTCTTAATCCATGAAGAATCAGAGACGAACTCTTTCTTCTCTCCAAAATGGAGAATTTGCAGTCAGGTGGGACAGCTTAGCCAATCAGGTAACAGTGAAAACTTTCCCAAAACAACAGTGGTTGTTTATTCACGTGCACACAGAATGCACTGGGGCTAGTCATAACATTGCTCTTAGCTTACAAAAGATAAGAAATACTGCAAAACATGGTTGAAAAACATGCTGTTACACAGCCTTGAGGCTCAGAGAGAGAAAAATGGATTTTTCTGAGGCCTATTTGAAAATTGGCAATTTCAAGCCTTAGGAAATAGGTTCATTTCCTGACAGAGGGAAAGAGAAAGAGAAATGTCAGAATGACTCTTATAAAACTTTATTCTGATTCCCCCCACCCCTAGCATTTGCAGTGCCCTGATTCTCCAGGATTCAGCACCTTCTTTTTGTTCTCCAAAGATATGTTTATGAAAAGGCACTGTAGTCATTTTGTCTTTGATGCAGATATTTATACATACTATTCCTTTCCTAAAATCCCTGCCCCAGGCATAAGGAAGGGCGGTACTGTGTCCAACGCGGCCTCAACTATAGCACGGCCTCCAAGGCTTTGCCCCAAAGTCACAAATTTAGAGGGCACATCCCATCTCCCAGATCTCTAAGAACTGGACTAGCAGCCTTGTCTACCATGATGACAATAATAGACAATAAAAGACAATAATAGAATAGGCTTCTGGGATGAACAGTCAGTAGTCTAGGCTGCTGAGGAAAAGCAAAGGAAAAGTGTGGTTGTTATACATACCATCCTTGGTGAGGCAGTAGATCTCAGGTCTGCCTGGCTATTGGTACATACTGGACAGTACAGAAAGTCTGTTTTTTAGTATACTTTTGATATGCTAAACTCATTCTCTGTGTATGTGTGTACCTCTCTCTCTCTCTCTCTCTCTCTCTCTCTCTCTCTCTCTCTCACACACACACACACACACACACACACACACACACACACACACACACACACACACACACACACACACACACACACACACATCTGAATTCTTTTGCACATTTCTTCATGCCTCTTCCTTTGCTCCGCACACTTCCTGACCAGAAAGAGTCCTATGGAAGGGGCTTCCTTATGACATCTTTCACCCTTTTAGCCACCTGCTTTTAATGGCAGGCAGTGTGGGAAACTGGGAAGGCTATTGGCTGTCATTGGGATGACTGGACAGCAAATGACAAGACACAAACACCCTTCATGAAGTAGGGCAGGCACAACAATCGTGCACTTTAGCCAAGAGAATTTCTGTGAAATCACCTCCTCTGAAATTTTTTTTTAGGGCAATTTCTCTTCTATAAGGCTGAATGAAAATGGTAAAAGTTCTCAGGAAATAAATTTTCTGCACAACACTGGTACAACAAATTGAATAAGTAACAGTTGACTGTGCTTTCATACTTCATCAATTCTGCTATCTAAAGCAGTAGCTCCCGTCATTCTCAGACATGGGGGCTGTATTAGAATGCCGCATTCCTAAAGAGGGCTGTATCTTAAATCAAAATGTACCAAATTATTAACCTACTAGGGGATGCGGTGGCTCAGTGGATAAGAAGCTCACCTTGTTAGCTGGAAGGCTGACAAGTCAGCAGTTCAAGTTACGGGTACAGCATGACAGATTGAGCACACATCTCTGTCCCAGCTCTTGGGGACATGAAAGGAGCCTCATTTGGGCGTTCCCTGAGTAGAGTTTCTTCTGCAAAAATCCTTTCAACCTAGAATAATTTCTGACATGATACCTGAGCAAAGCTGGCTAGCAAAATACCCAGAAAGGCCAAAATGCTAGTACAGAAGGTAAGACCAAGAGGAGGCTGATAGAAGCAATCCTGGAGACCAGGAGAAACAATGTTGTTGTCGTGTTTTTGTATGAAAGTGACAGGAAAAACAGAGTACTGTAGATGGTACAATTTCTACCATCTGAGGTAGAAATAACAGGATGGATCTGAGGGGAAATGCCTTGAGAGTGATAGCAGTAAATCATCACTCTGCTCTGCCTAATGGTGAAGCTATCTGGTTTATGACAGTTAAGTTTAGAATTTCTTCCCAAAAGCTTGGATTTAAGAGAGAAATAAATGACAACAATGAATGAGCCTTCTTCTTTTTCCTTGAGAAGTGCAGATTTAGAAACTGCTTATGAATACGACAGCTGAGAAAAAGATTGAGCATGTTTCCTTGACAACTACTGATAAATAAAATCAGGAGAAGTTAAAAATACACTAAAGCAGAAGTTATTTTGCCATCAAGTCAATGCTGAGTTATGGTGACCCTTTCCAGTGTTTTCTAGATAGAAAGTACACAGAGAAAAGTTATCATTCCCTTCTTCTGCCAAAGCCCTGGACCTTGCTCATGACTTCACAGTCTGGCTCTTATCCTTGGGAGGCACAGTGAGGAACTGGACTCCCAACCTCCAGCTCTGCAGCCAGTACTTGGAATATTGTTTTTGTTACCTGCTAGGTGAGAGCCCTGTAGGGGCACAGGGGCTTCAGTGGTCTAACTAGGCGGTGTTGCCCCTCTCTTGTCAATGATGTTAGGCCAAGACTAAAACTCACCAAAGCATCCTCCATCGCTAAAAAAAACTGCATGGAAATGGACTTTTCATTTACAATTTTAAAAAATCATATATGTGACAAATCAGCATAAAATGCTGATGAGAAGGTCTAATGGTAGAAATGACATTGATAAAGTAATTTTCTAAATTTAGATACATATCCAAGCACCTACAGGTTTTGTAGATGAATACATTTATTGCTTACTATCTAATTACTTACTTACTATCTGAGTCGGTTGCACCGAGTAGGGCGGTATATAAATCGAATGAATGAATGAATGAATGAATTAAGAACACAAAGCTACTGTATCTATATGATTTTTTAAAGAATTCTATTTTATTAAAATACAAAAATACTCTATCTATATTTTTGTTGT
The DNA here is from genome assembly GCA_030440675.1 of Furcifer pardalis. Lineage (NCBI taxonomy): Eukaryota > Metazoa > Chordata > Lepidosauria > Squamata > Chamaeleonidae > Furcifer > Furcifer pardalis. Next base: position 112,578,985 of record CP126890.1, on the reverse strand, counting down.
CATCTCCAGCTCTTCCCTAGCCTAAACGTTCTACCGCAGAGCCTGAAAATTGCTTCAACATCATTTTATGTTTGAAACGTTCATAATTCTATTTTGCTGTATAATAGGAGAACAAGGAAACTACTGTGCTAATCGCTTTTTCTTCCAAATTCCCTCAATTCATTCCAGCCTCATGGAAAAAATAAACTGCACAACATTCTGTAAGAAACAACAAAGTTCTAATAATTAGATAGTTCTTTGAGGACCATGATTGAAAATAACAGGTTCTAAAGAAAAATAGGTGGGGGTTGTATATGTTAGGAATGAAAACCTCATTATTGTAATTAAGGCTCTGTTTCTTACAGGAAATGTGTGACTAATAAGTGCTGCGTGCTGTGTTCTTCTTTTCCCTCCGAGACAATAGCAAATTGTGTAAAGAACCTTTAAACAGAGCCAGACTATACCAGCGATTCTATCTCATTTATTGGTTGGCAAAGGGGGCTAGGTTTTGCAAGTTACAAAATGTTGCATTCAGCTACTTGCTCGCCTGTACGTGCAAACTCCAATTTAGCAACAGCGAACCAAGTTGCCACTGATTGACCTGGAAATCATCCACAACAGGACATGAAATGGCCATTGGAGAGAGAGTCCATTTTAGCTGCAAGTTCAATAAAGCTGTATAATTGTAGGATGCTGCAAGAGGCTCATTTTCCGTATACCCTAACTGAATTTTAACTGATTATAGGAGTACTTGTCTAATATAGCAGCTAAGCAACTCTACTGAGAACTCCAGATATTAGAAGTTTAAATGTTGCCCAGGTGGTAATGTAGTCAAGCCAAGACTTACTGATCAAAGCTATGGCACTTTTTGATTAGTAACAATGGAGCAACAAAAACCTAGAATTGGTTTCAAGAATGCACTACTATGGAATCTCAGTTCAACTGACAACCTGGAAAGCTGAACTTTTAACACAGACTACTCTCAAAAACATATATGCTAAGATTTCCTGGACTGAAAGGTTGACCGAAGAAACACTAATAATGAATAAGAGACCAAGAAAGATTAAAACATACCAAATGCAGAATTCCAGAGTATTTTTGCCACCAAAAGAGATGATCAGTCAAGATTTAAACCAGGGGTTCTCAACCTTTTCAAGCCGAGAGCCGGGTCACGCTCCTTCAGACAGCTTCGGAGGCCGGATGGCCATTTTACCCTGTGTGCCACAAATGGCACTTCCAAGTCTGACAGAGACGGGGGGAGGCACATGATATGTTGTCACGGGCTGCATCCGGCCCTGGGGCCGTAGGTTGAGAAGCCCTGATTTAAACTGATGACATTGGTATTTTTAGGCAGTTTGGTCTGGCAGACCTGTGGCCTGAGATGTGAGGGATCTTTTAAACCTTTTGGAAAGTAGTATATGCATGAGCCAAATGGCTTCTACAACATTGATTGCTTATATCAGGAGATATTTGGTTTAATTATAAAAGAGCTACATAGTACTATGTACAATCAGCTTGTAATTATTATTTTTTAAAGAATATGGTTCTGTAAACTACACTCTTCTAGGGATGTGCCTCTCACTCTAATTAGTTCTTGGAATGAAATTGAGGGGTGGGGGATATCTCTTGTTGTATCAACTGCCCACAATGCTTTCGGCACTGTAGTGCTGGTTGTAATCCCAATAAAGGTGTTTTTTTAATTTGAATTTGAAAGGGCAAATGTTGGCATGCCTTTATTTTTGTTGTATATTTTCTGGTATGGATGAGGACAGGTTTTTGGGAAACCTTCCAAACAGCTTCTCTTACTCTGAATACTGTGCACCTCAAGGTGATTGAAAGGGCAGCACCATAGCTAATCTGTCTTAGTCAGATCTTTTCTTGAGATGGTTCTGCACTGACTTATCATTTTTCCAGATATTACATATTTTGCTCAGCATATCTTTTGCTTGCTCAGAGATGATCAGCATCTTGATAAATGAACAATCCCTCAAGGAGTCATGATTCTATAAGAACTGGTTGTTGAAATATTTGATGTGTTAAATATTGGAACAAAGAGGACTGGGTTCCTTCTGTATTCTGATTAATTTGAAGGTAAGGTAAAGGAAAAGGTTGCCCTTGCTAGAAAGCCAGTTGTATCCAACTGTAGAGCCCAGTGCTCATCTCTATTTATCACCAAAGAGCCTGCAGACATTTCTGTGGACATGTGGCAGGCATGACTAAATGCTGGAGTGCACAGGGATGCTGTTTACCTTCTCACCGAGTTGGTACCTATTTATCTACTTGTAGTTTCTTGCTTTTGAACTGCTAGGTTGGCAGGAACTGGGACAGAGATGGGAGCTCACTTTATCATGCAGTACCTGGCAATTGAACTCTGACCTTCCGGTCAGCAAGTTCAGCGTCTTAACCACTTGAGCCAGCGCAGTCCCTATTTGAAAGTAAAACTTCATTAAATCTTAGAATTTAGCTTCTTCCTAATGTGCTACACACCTTGGCCTTTAGCACTTCATCCCAATGTATACCTGTAAGAAGAAGCTGACCTGGCAAGGGTGGTGGTGATTTTTTTTTTCAATTGGATGATTTTAAATGGAGATTGGTTGGCCACCTGTCAGATTTGCTGTAGCAGCAGATTTCTTGATTCTTCTAGAAGATGGGTTGAACAACCCTTGGGGTCTTTTCTAGCTCTGCAGTTCCATGATTATTTTTCTCAGGGCATCTCGGTGTTATCGCCTAAGACCATTAGGATCCTAAGGCTGGAATAACTTTTAAAAAACTATTTGAAGTTTGCAGCTGAAGCAAAACCAGAAGCTTTTGAGGAAGATAAAGATTGGATTATCTGCAAGCTCCTTCCTCAAGTGTCTCTGCAAACCAGGAATGCCCAAACTTTTTGGGCAACGGGCCAGTCACATGGTTCCTCCTACAAGAAGTGGAAGTAAAACACACCCACATATGTGCATAACGCTGCCATAAATGCACCTGCGGCTGTTGTAAATGTATGTGCATGCACGGATGTGTTTTACTTCCACTTCTGGGAGTGGCAAAGGCAATATGGGCTGGATGGAATGGCACCATTGGCTGAATCCAGTCCACAGGCCGTAATTTGGGCACCCCTGCTCTAAACACTTCCAAAAAGGGAATTGTTTTATACTTATTGCAAAAACCAAACCCTTTGCTACTCTTAAGAATTAGCACAAGTTATTATTATTATTATTATTAAATTCAAATTTATATGCCGCTCTCCTTGCCGAAGCAACTCAGAGCGGCTAACAATGTTACAGTATGAAATATACATAAAAAACACCATATAAATATAACAATATAATACAATCAATGTGGTCAACAAATCATCATAAAAAATAATAAAAATACAGTACAATCAAAGAGATGCAAAACAATCAAGGATATACAGTACAAAACAATGGGGAAAGTCCTTATCCCTTGTACATAATTCAATTAGAAACAAATATACAGTACATTTATCCGTGGAGTGGCTGGCCGCGATACAGCTATGGTGGTCGTAGCGGTGCTGGCGTCTTTGGTCAGCCAGCCCATCCGTCCAGCTGGTCCTCCTCCCCGCCCGACTGGCTGGGGAGAGCGACCGGGGATGGTCTCGCGGTAGCGGCGGCTGGTGGGTCTTTTTGTAGCCGTCTGCTCCGAACTCCCAGCTGGTCCTCATTCTCCCCGCCCGACTGGGATACCGATGTGTAATCTCCTTCCCATCCCCATAAAACAGTTCCCAGTACTAAAACAGTTGTAGTGCCAACATGTAATTTAAGTAACATTTCTTATGAATTTAAAATTCATATAAAGAACAATTTTACATTACTGAGCTCAGTTAAATATGAACCAGATGATCCCTCCTGCAGCTTAATGTAAATATTGAATAATAATAATTTTGTGTCAGAAATTACTCTGGGTTGAAAGGATTTTTGCTGGAGAAACTCCACTCAGGGGATGTCCGAATGAGGCTCCTTTCTGTAAAACTTGGAAGGTTTTTAAAAAACGTATGCTGATTTTATGGAGCAGACTCTAGTTTATTATAGAAGCTACAGCAGTCCATAATCTGAAAACATGCTGCATAGCTCCATGTGTGTGACAGCAATGATGTCAGTGAAAGGATACTGCCAAAGGTATAATGACCATTTTACAACATCAGCACCAGTGGCAAATCACTGTTGATTAAAGGCTAGTTGCAGCTAATTAAAGGCTATTTTGGCATGCATGCTATTCACACACAATGTGACAAAGTTAGGTGCACTCCAAAAGTGCTAAAGGAAATCTTTAATTACTGGCAGTTTGCCACTGATAGGATGCCATCCTTGTTGAATACCCAGAGCTGTGCAACATGATTCCACCCAGTGGCATTTTGCTCCTCTTTTGCAGCACACCCATTTTCCACAGGAAAAGGGCTATTGAATAGACTGTTTAAAAGAAAATGGCTTTATTGGGTTGCCATTTTTTATTTCTTCAAAGATGTACAGCCCCACAAACATCATCTGTAGGACTGAATCAGGAGTATCCATGTGGCTCCATGGTGATTAAAGGCTATTTCTATACCGATGCAGCAGTTAAACCTGCCATTTCTTGAAGCTGTAATAGGATAAAGAGAAATACTTCTATTGTTGTTCAGACACCAATGTACAAAAGGTTTGAAGGATTAAAATCAGTAGTGGGCAAGGGCTGGTTCGCTCCAGTTCATGCAAACCGGTAGTAACAATTCTGAGTGGTCTCCGGGGGGGGGGGGGATAGTAACTTTTCCAGACGACCACCCAGGGTTGTTACTTTTTTTTTAGATACCAATTGATGCATGCATGCCTCCAGTGTTCAGTGTTCATGCTCATTGATATCTTAAAATGCATGCACGATGACCAAGCAGTCATTTTGTGCTGCAGTGTTGGGCGGCCGAAGAGGTAGAGGAACCAACGGCAGCTGTTGAGGCCCTCAATGGCCTCCTCGGAGGTGTGGTGGCAGTGGTGGCAGAGGTCCTCTCTCGAGTCACCCCATGCCATGCCCCCAAGCTGGGGGGAGGAGGAGAAAATGCAGCTGGGCCCAGCATGGTGGCGCTGCTGTTCTCCAGTGTCAGCCCGAGTGAGTGCCCTGTCACCTGCTCCCCAGGATAGGTGACTCATCTTTGGGTGTGGGGTGGGAGGGTGGGTGTATTTTAATGTGTATTTTATGTGTATTTTAATGTGTATTTTAATGTGTATTTTAATATGTATTCAATGTGTATTTTATGTGTATTTTAATATGTATTTAATTTGCATTTGATGTTTGTTTTAATGTGAGCTTTTGTGGATCAAGTCCACTGGCTCTTTGGCTATAAACAGAGATGAGCACTGAACCCTAGAGTTGGTAACGACTGGCTTTTGAGCAAGGGCAAGCTTTACCTAATAACAGAAGATCCCTGATTGGTATTCAAATTTGACATCAGGGTTTGTCCCTGCAAGTGGTTCAAGGTCTCCCTTGCTTAAAAGCCAGTCATATCTAACTCTAAGATGCAGTGCTCATCTCCATTTACAGCCAAAGAGCCAGTGCTGCCTGTGTTTGCAAATGTATACATGGCCATATGGCAGGCACTGCATTGGCTCTGCCCACGATGTTGTCTGCGCCCATGGCATTGGCTCTACCCACAATTTTGGCTCCGCCCATGATGTTGGCTCTGCCCATGAAATTGGCTCTGCCCATGATGTTGGCTCTGCCCACGGTGTGGTAGTAAAACTTTTGGCTGACCATCACTGATTAAAATGAACAAAGGTTTGTTCAGTGGCAAATGTCTTTTGCATTCTGAAATATTCTTTTTCTTTGTTTACTCACTCAACATAGTTTACTATACTTTACTGAAATATTATTATATCATTGGAATTGAGTATGTATGTGTTATTGTGAAAGGGTGGTTTGACTGTGAGTGGATTTTGTTGTTCAGTCACACAGTCGATTCCGACCCTTTGTGACCCCATGGACCATTGCCCTCCAGGCACCTTTGTCCTCCACCATCATCCTCAACAAACCCAACTCTGTGCCCATTGTGTCTACAATACCGTCTAGCCATCTCATTTTCTGCTTCCCCCTTCTTCTTTTCCACATTTCCCAGCTTCCAGGCTTTCTCAAGTGAACCCTATCTTCTCATTTCATGTCCAAAGTACTTTAACTTCATCTTCACTAATTGACCTTCCAAGGAGCAGTCAGGGTTGATTTCTTCTAAGACTGACCCATTTGTTCTCCACGCTGTCAAGGGGACTCTCAAAACTTTCCTCCAACACCACATTTCAAAGTCGTCTATTCTTCTGCATTCTGCACTTAAAGGTTGATTTTGAGTGGATAGGCTGCACTTAAATGTTGGTGCATAGCTCCCTTCATGTCATAGCTATTTGTGTGCTCTTCCCATTTGTGGCAGGGTTTTTTAGAGACTAAGAAACACAGGGATAAGGATACACACATGAGGATGGAGAAGGTTGAAATGTCTCCTAAAGTGTATTGAGCAGATTGATCTCTATGAATTATATGCAGGCACAGAGCAGACTGAGGGGCTTCTACACGTCCCTAGAAATAATAGGTAATTTGGTGGATCAATCTGTTTGCATCTCAATTTGATTTCTGTACCAAAATATTATCCATTGCCAGCTTGCTAGACCTGTTGCAACTTCATCAGTACCAGTGATGGGCTGCTACCGGTTCGGACCGGTTCGCCCGAACCGGTACCAGCTTTCCGGAGGGGATCACCGGGGTGGTGGTGGTAGAGAACCCCCGGGCAACTGGTTTGGCCGCCTCTCTGGCCTCCCTCCAGAAGTGTATTTCTGGGCAGCCAAAATGGCTGCCCAGAACTGTGCATGCGTCAAACCTCCATTTGACGCATGCGGAGTAAAAAATAGAAGTGTGCATGTGTCAAATGGAGGTTTGATGCATATGCAGTCCTGGGCAGCCATTTTGGCTGCCCGGAAAGGGTGCAGGCAGTGCCTGAAGAAGCGACAGCGGTGACAGGGGCCTTTCCTCGCCAGGCCGGCCCGTCAGGCTGCTACGGCACTTTGCCGCTGTGGCAGTTTGCTACTGCTGTGCTTTGCTGCTGTGGCGCTTTGCCACCATTCTGCCACGCTGCAATGCTGCCACGCCGCCATGCTTCCTGCCTGCCTGCCTGCCTAGTGCCTGCCTGCCTAGTGCCTGCCTGCCTAGTGCCTGCTCCCCAACCCCAGGCCAGGTAAGTGATGGGTTTGTGTTTGGGATGGGTGGGTGGGTTGGTTGCTTTGTGTTTGGGGTGGGTGGGTGGGTTGGTTGATTATTTTAATGTTAATGTGTATTTTTATTTAATTTTTATTGAATTTATTTTATTTTATTTTATTTTTCTTTGGCTCCGCCCACAACGTCATGACGACATGACATTGGCTCCACCCATGACATCATGACATTGGCTCCACCCATTACATCAGCTCCGCCCACGGTGGGGTAGCAAAAATTTTGACAGCCCAACACTGATCAGTACCCCTTTTGGCAGATCATTTGAGGGTGATCCAGGATGGCTGCCATAACGGTCCTGTGGTACAAAGCCACTCCATACTTCACTCAATCCTAGCAACCCCTTACTTTGCCCTTTGACCCCCACTCATGGCATGGATGCGGCAGCAAAAGATCATTTTTTTAAAATAAAGCCTCTCTCTCTATCCTACTTTTGGTGCATATGTTCACTTTGGTGCTCACAGCCATCCTGAGCTCTGATTTGCTCATTCTCGGCAACACTACCAAGTTGCCTAGCCCAAATTTTCACCTGCTAATGCTGTAGATCAAAGTCTTCTAGGAACATGTCTGCTGTGTGTGTATGAGAGAGCTAGAAAGAGAGAGGGAATAAAAAAGCTGCCCAGTTTACATTATTGTACTTCACTGTAGCAAACATCACTAAATTTTGCTCCACAAATGATGGAGGGAAAGACTGGATGTGTGAGAGCAAGGCAGGGAGGGGGAAAACCACAGCTGCAAATTTGGCCTCAGGGTACTACTTCTTCTGGATCTGGCAACCTCTGAATCATGATAGTAGAAAGAGATATGATGGGTAACTTAATTCTTAGAAGGCAGACAAATAGAGAACAGAAATTTGAGGCAGCAACCATTTTAAGTCCAGTAATCATAGGAAAGACTGCAGTGGCTCAAGTCGTTAAGATGCTGACTCGGAGGCGGAAGGTCAGCAGTTCGATTCCCAAGTACTGCAGGATGGAATGAGCTCCTGTCTTTGTCCCAGCTCCTGCCAACCTAGCAGTTCAAAAGCAAGAAATTGCAAGTACAGTAATACACCGGATAATGTTATGACTTGGTTCCACAAGTCATGACGTTATCCGATTTTTAGCGTGGTCCGATGCATGCATCGAACAACGCTAAAAAAAAGCCCTGACTTCAGGGACAAACCGCTTTAAAGGCAGGCAAGGAAAGAAAGGTACCCCCCTACCTTTAAAGCCACCCCCCACCCGCAGCGGTCTCTGCGACTGCAGTAGGGTCAGGAAAAAGCACCCACCTTTTCCCCCCAACCCTACTGCAGTCGCAGAGACAGCTTGTCTCTTTATTTCCCTCCCTGTATTTAAACTATAGGGAAGGGAGAAAGAGAGAGACGTGATTGGTTCTCTAGAGAACCAATCACATCTCTCTCTTTCCCCCTTCCCTGTAGTTTAAATACAGGGAGGGAAAGGGAGGGAAAGAAAGATGGAAGCAGTTCTCTCTCTCCCTGTAGTTTAAATACAGGGAGGAAAAAAGATGCGATCGTTTAAACTACAGGGAGAGAGAGAACTGCTTGTGTCTTTCTTTCCCTCCCTGTATGTAAACTACAGGGAGGGGGAAAGAGAGAGAACCAATCTCTAGAGAACCAATCACGTCTCTCTCTTTTCCCCTTCCCTGTAGTTTAAATACAGGGAGGGAAATAAAGAGACAAGCTGTCTCTGCAACTGCAGTAGGGTCGGGGGGAAAGGTGGGTGCTTTCCCCCGACCCTACTGCAGTCGCAGAGACCGCTGCGGGTGGGGGTGGATTGGGTAGTTCTACCCAAACCACCCCACACCCGCAGACCATTGCCTCGGATAGCGCTAAGAATCATTATCCAGAATCGTTATCTGATGCAAGTTTTTCCCAAAAAAACTTGCATCGTTATCCGATTCTAGCGTTATCCGATGCAATCGTTATCCAGGGTATTACTGTAGATAAATAGGGACCACCATGGAAACATCTGCAGAAGCAGAGAGCGCTGGCTCTTCGGCTTTGAAACAGAGATGAGCACTGACCCCTAGATTCAGATACAACTGGCTTTCGGTCAAGGGAAACCTTTATCTTTACTAATCATAGGAAAAAATGTACCATATTCGCTAGCTTTTCTTTGTTCTCTGCCTACTTCAACCTCCTCTCCTATGGCCTTTGTTTACAAATTTTGCAACAGCAAATATCACACTTGCCGCTACAGTCCAAACAACGTAAATGAGTCCATTCATTTGTCACATGTCATGGGCAAAACCTCCCCAAACTTTGGCAGCAGAAGTATGTGATGTGTGTGTTTTTTCTGCAGAAAAAAAAGCCACCAGCAGGCCACTATTGATTTGAACCATGTTATGACAAAACCACTCAGCTCAAAAAAACAGTGTAGCTTGAAAAATGGAGCAGTCAAGAGATTGGCTTTTCACTCTAGAAGGGGCTTTGGATTTGCTAGGCATCGGGCAGGAAATCCACGCCTTTTTGGAAGGTCTTGTAACTTTGTGTACTTTGGTGGATCCTCCGTTCTCACCAATTTTTCAGCTGGTGTGAAATTAGTATCCTGTCCCAGTGCTGTTTCCTTTTGAAATGGGAGATTGCCAAGCAAGATATTTGTCACTGAACCCTGAAGCTGTTTTTAATAAAATCAATCTGGGCCAGTCTAATCCTTTTGCCTTTGTAGCTCATTTAGATTGCAATGTGTGTTCAGTCAAGATCAAACCCTTTCCCAGCATTAAGGCCTTATAAAAGACCCTTCTTGTATCTCATTTGAACTCCAGAAGAGCTTGTTCTTCACTACTACTTAACCGTGATTTAAGCACAGCCTTTGTGCTGCTGCTTTTCATGTTCATTTTGAAAGCTGGCTGGTGTTTAGCTGGGTGCTGTGGGGTTTGGCCATCATCCCAGTTGGGAGTGAGGGGGTCCTGCATCTAGCCATGCTGAGCCTGATCTCATGGCCCAAATCTATGAAATAGAAAACAATCTTGTGCTGTAAAATCAAACATTGCTGCCATCTGTTTAGAACTGAATCCCTTGTTATACAATGCTGCGGGTAACAGGGAGTTGCTGTATCTAAATGTTTAGAGAACAAGTTTTGAAATGTGTGGGAGGGAGGTGAGGCAAAGGCAGTGTTTCCTGCATCATTAACTATAAGATCTGTAAGATTTATTACTCACAGGGAGTAAAAGGAGACAATGATTTACACATTTGTTACTGCAATTTGGATCATCCAGTCATCCTTTTGACCTGCATACAACATTCTTCAAAGAGTTTAAAACTGAGAGAGAGAGAGATGGAACAACCGCCTCTCAGAGGCCCAGCTTGCACTAATGGTGGACTCCTTTCAGAATCAAGTTAAAACCTCTTTTTCTTTTCTTTTTCTTTTGCACAAACTTTTGAAGCTTCTTAACCAAGTGTGAAAGGGACTGCAGTGGCATAGTGGTTAATATGCTGACCTTGATTATTGGAATGTCTGCAGGTCAGCAGTTTGAGACCCGAGTGCTGTCTGATGGAGTGAACTCCTGTCTCTGGCCCAGCTTCTGCCAACCTAGAAATTCGAAAGAAAGAAATTGCAAGTTGATAAATAAGTACCACTTCAATGGGAAGGTAAACAGTGTTCTGTGCACTTCAGTGTTTACTCATGCCTGCCACATGTCCATGGAAACATCTGCAGACACAGATAGCACTGGCTCTCTGGCTACAAACAGAGATGAGCACTGAAGCCTAGAGTCAGATACGACTGGCTTTTGAGCAAGGACGACCTTTACCTTTACCCAACCAAGTGTAACTTTCATCCAATAGAGTGCAGCTTTCCATTCACTGACTTAGCCTACTGAATTGTTTCAAATCACTTTATAATTGGTTAAATTGTAGTATTGCCTGTAGCCTATGCTTTGTACTAGGCATATATTCAAAAGGTGAACACAAGAACATCAGCTGATCTAGTCTAGCACACTTTTCTCACAGCAGCCGATCATGTGATTATGGGATGTTCACAAGCAGATCTTGGATGAAACAACACACTCCCATAATGTTCCCAGGAAAATATTATTCACAGATATGCTGCGTCTAACAGTTTCTAGTAGCATTTGCACCTCTAGGTTAGGCAAAGTTTTATCTGCTGAGATTCTGGCTGTTGCACGGCTGCTAGATGCATGGGAATCCTGCCAAAAGGGAAATTGCCAACTTTACATCAGTATTCCCATATTCACACCCTTATTACTATACACTATCCATATTACTAAGCAATTAATACCACCAACTCAGCAGTTAGGTGGATTAATGCCTGCACACCTTTCTTGCTGGTTTTGAAACATGAGTTAGATTGCCCTGCAGGTAAAGGAAGTTTGAAATCAACGTAGAAGATATAGATCTAAATTATCCTACTATGTCTGTCTTCAGTGTCATACACATTTGTGGGCGTTCATCACGATTTGTTTGTGCCTTTGGCACAAATTCCTTTTCCCTTCATCTATTGACCACTTTTTCCCACATGCCTGGCAATGAGGTAAAGGAATTATTCTACTGTTTTGAAACTGTAAAATGCTCCTGACATAGAATTGAGAGGGGATTCTATGCTGTTGCCTTTCCCGACAATGTGGTACCAATTTATCTACTTGTAATTTCTTGTTTTCGAACTGCTAGGCACACATTTTACACAAACCTAAATATTGGTTATCTGGGAGAAAAGGCCTAAACTGGAAGTCTTAGCAGCTTAGCACCACCTGACTTTTCCTGTTTAGAAAGAAATGTCCCAGCTCATATCAGGAATGGGTGGAAATGGGTGCCAAGAGTTTGAAGTCATCTCAGAACTAAAAATCAAACATCTTCCTCCTCTTGCTATAGTGTTGTTCTCCCTCACATTTGTTTTCCTTTCTGGATTATGAGTATAGTACAGGGGTTCCCAACCCTTGTGTGCCATGGGTTGGACCACGTCCCCCAGACAGCTGAGCAGGCCGGTCACATGGTTCCTCCCGCCGCAAACAGATGTGTTTACACTTGTGCAGGTGCATTTTACGGCTGTCATAAACATGTCTGGTTCTGCTTCCGGTAGTGGCGAGGGTGGCAGGCAGTGATGGGATGTTATCGGTTCGGACCGGTTCACCCAAACCGGTAGCGCCCCATCAGGAGGGGTCGCTGGGGGGGGGGACCCCAGGCAACCAGTTCGGTCACCTCTCCACCCCCCTCAAAAAATGTTTTTCTGGGAAGCCAAAATGGCTGCCCAGAACTGCGCATGCATCAAACCTCCATTTCACGCATGCGCTGTTCTATTTTTTAGTGTGCATGAATCAAATAGCGGTTTGACGCATGCACACTAAAAAGGAACTGCACATGCATCAAACGGAGGTTTGATGCATGCACAGACATTTTTATTTTATTATTATTTTTTGCTCCGCCCACGACATCATGACGTCATGACGTCATGACATCATGACGTTGGCTACGCCCATGACGTTGATGATGTCACAGTGGGATAGCGAAGATTTTGACAACCCACCACTGGTGGCAGGCCACATGAAATGGCACCACAGACTGGGTCTGGCCCACGGGCCATAAACTGGCCACCCTGGTATATAATTTCCTGTATAATAATTCCATGAAATGGCAGGCAGCCCCTATGAGACCTGGCAACCATATGTATGGTGCGACCTATATTTCTATAACTCCTCTGAGAAAGGATATTCTTTCTACTTGCCATCAACACAGACAAAGATGTGAGGAGATTTTTCTCTCTCCCTCTGCATCAGAAAAAAGATCTCTTCACTAACAAAAAGTGTTACATAAACAAAGAGCATTTCTTGGGGGATCAAATGACTGCATCAATAAAGGGAGGGACAAAAGGGTTGACCTGAAGCCAATGAAGAAATAAAGCTTGGTTTCCAATCCCTCTTCTCTCCCCCCCCCCCCTTGGCCCCAGGCTGGAAGATGCCAAATGGGGCTTAAATCTAATCCACTTCTGCCATCAGGTGTCTTACTGCATTTTCATATCAATGAATACTTCCTCCTCCACAGCTTCAAGATTGTTCATTCCTTCTGTGTTTGTGTTGGCTTCGCACACTGCCCGCCTGCTTCTGCTGTCAGGATCTTAATATGCCCTCCACTTTTGTTGTCAGCTTCCACGAAGCCACGTTCTTGGCATAGAAAAATAAGCTGTGGGGAGGGGGAGGTGACCAGAGTGACATTTATATCCAGCAAAGTTGAATACCAAGATCCTTAAGCAATCTACAAAGGGAGAAATACGTGGGAGTAAAGAGATAGGGGGGATAGGGCCATTGTGGAATATGATTAAGGAAAGGAAGGCATTATAATTGAAGGTGAAATTGTGTGGGTCGGAATTTAAAAGGTTGCATGTCAGAGTGAATCAAATTCTCTCCCTTGGTTGGCTTGACCTGACAAGCTGACTCAAACCAAGCCTTAAATAGAAAATTTTAAAATATCTTTATCCTGTATATATCTCTACAACCTGACCCAGAATAGTCAGAGAAAAATATCTAATTCTGTCTCAGGACATGTAGACCAGCTTATCTGCACAGGTTTCTCTGCATTACCAAACCATCTGTTGTATGTTTTATCACAACAGCCTAGATCAGGGGTGCCCAAACTTTTTGGGCTGTAGGCCTGTCACGTGGTTCAGGGAGCCGGTTTCTATGGCCCAGGGGCCAGATCTGGCCCCCAACACCAATTCATCCAGCCCATGAAGCCCTCATTGCTCCTGGAAATTGAAGTAAAATGTGCCCATATGGGGGTGTTTTATTTCCACTTTCAGGAGTGATGAGGGCTTCGTGGGCCAGATGAATTGGCACTGGGGGCCATATCCAGCCCCCAGGTCATTGTTTGGGCACCCCTGACCTAGGTAGTTTTCCATATTTGCAATGCAGTGGTAACTTGCTTAAAGAGCATAATGTGTTCCACAGGATTGTACAACACCATTGTAAGTGACCAATTGTGACTTCTGGTGGGGAGGATTGCAAACCCCAATTTATTTGTTAAGTGAGTTTTTGGTTGGTTTTATTTATTAAGCAAAACAAACATTCAGAGAAAATTCTGCTCTTTAAGCGAGTTACTCTTTAAGCAAGGCGCTCTTTATGCGAGGTTTGACTATACTGTACCTGCATTCCTGTTCCTTCTGACTCTTTTGATTTGTGCATACCTATGGGCCAAAACTTTCCTCTTGTAATTCATACCTTTCTTTACCCTGCATGTCTTAATCTGCTTGTCTACACTTGCCTGTACTTGTCACTCACCCATGACCTTTGGAAATCTCTCAACCACCATGATTAAGAGCTATATTTATCACCTCCCAAAAACTGTTAATATATCTTCAACAATCTCTCCTAAGCCCATCACCATTCTAGTATTTCTTGAATTTCTATTCTCTCACAATACAAATACACCTATGCAAACTTCCATACCACTTGTGTACAGTATGTCCATACCATGCCCACATGTGTGTGTAAATGTCTGTTTAGCCTTTTTCTTTGCTGCTTTTCTGCAACACACTAATAATCCATGGCTAGGTAAAGGTCGCCCTTTCTCAAAAGCCATTAGTTTCTGACTCTAGAGTTCAGTGCTCATCTCTGTTTATATCCAAAGAGCCAGCGCTGTCTGCAGATGTTTCAGTCAACATGTGGCAGGCATGCCTAGACACCGGAGTGCACGGAACACTATTTACCTTCCCACCAAAGTGGTACCTATCTATCTACTTGCAATTTCTTGCTTTCAAAGTGCTAGGTTGGCAGGAGTTGGGGGAGAGATGGAAGCTCAGTCCATCGTGCAGCACGCAGGTCTCAAACTGCCAACCTTCCAATCATCAAGTTCAGCATTTTAACCACTAAACCACTGCAGTCCCTTAATCCATGACTACCCTATGGATAATTCTTTTTCTGTAAGCTGTATGTTTTTGACATTAGTGTGTTTTGTGTTCTAGTATATGACCTTAAATATGAAGAAAGAGGAAGCTATTAACTTTCAGTCAAGATCATGAATTCATATCCTGCCTCATGAAGTCATGATTTACGTCAGGGATTTTCAACCTGTGGCCTGTAGGCTGGATACAGCCTGCAGCGCCATTTTAGGTGGCCTCCCACCACACCTGGAAGTGCCATGTGGTGGAGGAAGGGCAAAATGGCTGTCTGGGCCCTGAAGCTGTCTGAGGGAGCATGACCCAGCCCAGGGCTTTAAAAGGTTGAGAACTCCTGATTTACATCATGAAGTCACGGTTTACATCACAGATCAACTATTTACACCATATCCAGGGTGTTGTGAGATAGTAACACATATGGTGGCAAAGCCTAAAGGACACACATCTGCATACAAAGTTAATGTGCCAATATATATTTATATTATTCCTGCCAGGGTCCTGAGAAATAGATTTGGGGGCTAGGGCTAAATGGGTCCAGGCCTAGCAACAGCCCTACGTTCATCAAGCAGCATGAAAGAAATGGCTATATTGCCACAGATAAGAAGCATTATCTTTTGGTCCGCTACTCTTCACTACCCCTGCCAGTATGGCTCCTAATTATACTGGTTGAGGTATTCTGTGAGTTGTCATCATCATCAATTAAAACAAAGGGGAAACTTTCCCTATCCCTGTGAAAGCCACAGTTGAGTTCCATGCGATTAAGATAAATGCATGAGCATTTGAATGTGCTCTCATTCACTCACGGATGGCATCACTGTAAGGCCAGTTGCCTTGACATTATCATGGTTCCCAGCTATATAATGGAATGAAGGAGCATTACTGTCTGGGTATGTATAATTGCCTCCACTTTAAATTCCTTTTAGATGGATAGAAGTTAGAGTAAATGTGCCGCTGGTATCCTTATTGACTGTAGAGAGCCTATAATTAACTGGGCAGAGAGAGGACCATTTGCTGGAACAGTCATTCCTTGAGGGCCACCATGGCATGCACTCTCCCAGGCATTTTGCCACACAGCTGCACTTGATAAATAGATGTTGTTTTAAAAACTCACAACTTCCTCTTGACAGAATGTTGCAGTCAATCAAGTTGCTCTGAGATGAGCAAGAGCTCCACTTTCAATGCCCCATTTAGGTGACAAAAAAGCAGGGGCAGCTTTTCAGATGGGCTGGAAGAGGATCTGCTGAAAATCTCCAAAATCAATCTATATATGTTTCATTGTAATGGAAGATGGGAGGGAAAAATCTTCCCTCCCAATGTGTGGGATGTTCATTTCAAGGTTCAATAGTCCTTGCAACTGACACCCATGGGGGAAAAATGTCTCTGGACAGAGGCAGTTGTTGGCTGACTATTAAGAAGATAAGGACTATTAGTGTCACAACCATCTAATCATGCATCACTTTAAAATGACCTGAACATTTCTGAGAGGGCTTCTGAATGATTTTGCTCCACCAGTATTGCTAACTGGAGTGAGGGAAAAGGTGGTGCTTGTCAAGAGACGACATACAAAAGCTGACTGGACTCATATTTGATTCTTACCTGAATGCAACATTATGCTCCAGCACATTGGAAGAGGTAATCATTTAAGCATGCTGGGACATGTCAAGTCACTAAGATGCTGACTGGGAGGTGGAAGGTCAGCAGTTCGATTCCCGAATACTGCAGGACGGAATGAGCTCCCGTCTCTGTCCCAGCTCCTGCCAACCTAGCAGTTCGAAAGCAAGAAATTGCAAGTAGATAAATAGGGACCACTTCAGTGGGAAGGTAACAGCATTCCATGCGCTCCGGTGTCTAGTCATGCCTGTCACATGACCATGGAAACGTCTGCAGAAGCAGACAGCGCTGGCTCTTCGGCTTAGAAACAGAGATGAGCATTGTTAGATATTCAAAGGGTTTAAGGCGGGAAAACCGCCTCATTTCATTGGTTAGTGGGCTGGGCTAGACTGGGTATAAAACCCAGTCTCCCCAGCCGTTCGTTGTTGGTTGTGAGTTGTGCTCACCGTAATAAAACGGGACACTTGTTATGACTATCCATGGCTACTGAGTCCTCATTCCCACGCACTGATCTCCTCATTCCCACGCACCGGATCTAGCACTGGCGACGAAGGTGGGATACTGAGGAGTGAGCCACTCTTCGCAGGAGCAACCGAGCCATCTCAAACGGCATAAAACGCCATGGCTACCTACACCGCTCCGCCACCTTTCCAATCGAAGGAGGAGAAATGGGACGACTACGTCAACCGTTTCGAATTTTCCCTGATAGCTGCCGAGTTGGGTGGCATTTCGGACGATAGGAAGAAGGCGTTCTTCCTCACACACTGCATGGGCAAACATTGCATGGGCAAACATGTCTCTGCATGCACAAATGTGCCCACCAAGGTTTGCGGCAGCATTTATTACAGGGGAAACCATGTGTCCAGCCCACTCAGCTGTCTGAGGGGGAGTGGTACAGCCTGTGGCACAAAAATTTTGAGAACCCCTGAACTATACAAACAGTACCTCAATTGAAAAGTTACTACAATTTGTAAAATTCTTCATATGCAAGATGGAACAATAAGTATGTGTGAAAGAAAAACTGACATGTTTGTCTATTGAGGAAGGACATTTTAAGCACTTATGTCTTTACAAGTTTGGGTTTTAGATTTGCTTATGAATCATATATTTGGTATCACCGTTTTTTCACAATAGGCTCCTCTGCTTACCTGTAACAGCAGTGGAACAGAGAGACACAAGATTATTGTTGTTCAGTCACACAGTCAACTCCAGCCCTTTGCGACCCCATAGACTACAGCACACAAGACTCCTCCATCATCTGCCATCCTCCAGAGTCACAAGAAAGGCTTCTGTATACTGTGAAAATCTATGGAATTTGGACAGTGCATATGGTTGAGAAACCCATTTGATTTTGTAAATAGGTACTTTGCAAATTTCCTTCATAAAGCAAACAACAAGAACTTTAGATGATTTTAAAAAATGTTTCCATGGCAGAAAGCAAATGATTCGTCCATTCAAAACTCTATTCCCCTACAAGGGTTTTCCCATACAGAAAAGGCAAAAACATAACTCCAAGAGTGTGTGCCATGTTGACTTTGAGGAGTTGTTGCCTTCCCACTCAAGAATTTATGAATGATAGCATTTCACCCAAGGAGAACTGGATTGTCTCCTCTCAGGCACATAGTCTTTCAAAAATATCTGGGGTCAAATACCAAGTTGCTTATGCAAGCAAAAGATTTCCCCTAAAACCCATGGGAGTCTTTTCAGAATAAATAAAAAGCCAGGACTGTGTAATAGTTAAGAGCTAAGCCTTCAGGTTACAGCATGCCGGATTGTGCTGTCAGAAACATTGACACATGACTGCGGGGCATTCTGAGAAAATCATGCAGTAGTTTTGAAATGAATAGATATTCTGTGGCTCAATCCCATTTGTCCCTCCAAGCAAATAAACCAAAGTTGCAAACCTATATGCAGTTACTGAGGAGAAAAACCCCTTTCATTCAATGGGACTGACTTATGGCCATGCATAGGATTGTACTGTAGCTATAGGGCAGTTTCATGTTTGGCACAGAAGAAGAAGCTAGGGGAGTCATTAATTTGCCAATATCCAGACATGGCTCACTTATTAAACTACTTCACAATATTGATAGTTTAGATTAGATTGTTCTAATCCAGCATTTCCCAAACTATGTACCACAGAACACTGGTGGACATCAATTTCCAGAAACCTAAGCCAGTACATTGGCTGATAAGTGCTTTGGGGAATTGACTTGGGGTTCTGAGAAATGAAGTCCATAACCCAAAGATTGAGAAACACTGTAACCTAATAGAAACCAACCATTCCAAAGCAGCCCATGTTAGCAGGCAGGGAGCTCTCTTAACCTAGATTGCTTTGCACTTAACCTAGATTGCTTTGGTTCTTGGGTAATCCTTATTTTGCTTCCTCATATACTTTGATACTTTCCCAAATCCCTTTCTCTGATTCATGTACATGATGGATGAATCCTAGGTTGTGAATGGTATGTCAAGCAGTCTACCAATAAGAGGTTTATTGTACAAAGCCACCCTTTGTTACAGAAAGTGTAATCCAACAAAACAAGTAAACAAAAACTAATTTATAAGTGAGCTGTAGTTTGGAACCAGATTAATTAGGTTCGATATTGCAGCCAGGAAATAAAAAGGCAACTGATTCTTGGGAGGCAAGTGATGAGAAACCTGGGGAACATAGTGAAAAGTAGAGACATCACATTGCAAACAAAAATTCGCATAGTCAAAGCAATGGTATTCCCTGTGGCAATGTATGGTTGTGAGAGCTGGACCATTAGGAAAGCTGAGTGCAGAAGAATAGATGCCTTTGAGATGTGGTGTTGGAGGAGAGTTTTGAGAGTCCCCTGGACAGCGAGGAGAACAAATAGGTCAATCTTAGAAGAAATCAACCCTGACTTCTCCTTAGAAGGTCAAATAGTAAAGATGAAGCTAAAGTACTTTGGACATCAAATGAGAAGAGAGGATTCGCTTGAGAAGGCCTTGATGCTGGGAAGGGTGGAGGGCAAAAGAAGAAGGGGGCGGCCAAAAATGAGATGACTAGATGGTATTGTAGACACAATGGGCACAAAGCTGGGTGAGTTGAGGAGGATGGTGGAGGACAGAAGTGCCTGGCGGACAGTGGTCCATGGGGTCGCAAAGGGTCGGAATCGACTGTGCGACTGAACAACAAAAAAGCACACCTCTTTCCACAGTAAATTGCATGCCTCTGCTTGCTGCTAGCCCATGTGAGTAAGTGCTTTTTTCCTGATTTCAACTGGGAAATTCTGAATATGTTTTAAAGATGAGAAATCTCTTATAACTATTGATAAATCTACCAGCATTCAGCTCAGTCACGCAACTAATCACTGAAGGTTATGTAAGATGACTTTGAGTCATGATGGATAAGCCATGAGTTGAGTTACAAGGTTAATAACACCTCATTCAATGTCAGTCGTCTAGTAGCACTGGCATGGTCCTTGTGGTCCTACATGGTTTGTTCAGAGCTTGGTCTTCAACTCCAAGGAGCCTCCATATTTGAAATTCTTACAGCTTTAGAATCTCGTTCGCTAAGCTTTGAATCAAGTCTTTCAAATGTTACCAGAAAAGAGATGGATTAAATAATGAGGAAAAAGTAGAAGTTGTGTTGCTCAAATAGTTCCAACCAAGTTGGAGTTGCTTTCATTGTTTACTCATTCCTTCATTTTAGTTATTCCCCACTTTCCTCTCAGTAAAGAAACTCAACCAGGCCAGGAAGAAAGCTCAAAGTGTCTCTGTGGGGAGTACCAACATGTCGATGGCTGACTCAATTTCTTCATCTCCTTTGTTTTCTGTCTTGGACTACAGCTTCACTAGTGCTGGAGCAAAGGGGTGGTGCCCATTTTCTCTGGTGCTCCCCCTGCCCCACTGCTTCCAGTGTTGTCTCCAAAATGCCCTAGGAGGTCAAGGGAGCCTCTGGAACAACATGGGAAGCAGAAACTGGAGGCTACAAGGAGTGGGGGTGGGTACACTAGAATAGATTTCTCACTTTCTGAAGCTGGGCCAGGACATTGGAAGCTTCTTCCAGTGGAAAGTATCTGCCAGATCTCAGTTCCCTCTGCAAAACGGGAGGCACCCGTTTTGCTTCTCAATCCAACCCACTGCACTTGTGTTTGTATCTTTCTCAAAAAAAAGTTTAATGAACCCTAAGGTGGGAAGAACTGACATTCCCTTTTAACATCAATGTTAGAAAGTAGGTTAGATAAATGTGTGCACTTGGCTTTATATTCCTTAGTGAGTTTCATGAGTTAAGAAAGGTTTGAATGCTGGTTAAACTCTGTTGTTCTGCACCACATACTCCACTACTGTATACTAGAATACCGTATCACATTACACACAGGATACTTATTGGGAAGAATTAACACCAAAGGAAGAGGCCCTCCTAGCATCAGTGAAACTTACTCCGAAGTAGATGTGTTTAGGATTGTACAGATTGTGCTGGTTTTGAGTTCTGTTTTGGAGCAGTGATGGGATGTCCCCGGTTCCAGACGGTTCCCTGGAACCGGTAGGACCAATCCTGGAGGGTTCTCTGGGAGGGTAGACAACTTTTGAGGCGTCTGGTTCCGGACACCTCACCGAAAGAAAAAATAAAATTAAAATCGGAGCTAAAATGGCTCCAATTGACTGCGCATGCGCAGAAACTCAATCTGACGCATTGCGCATGCGTCAGATTGAGTTTCTGCGCATGCGCAGTCATTTGGAGCCATTTTAGCTCCAATTTTAAAAAAAATGTTTTAGACCTTTCAGGGCGGCGGCGGCACCAGCCCTCTGAGGAGGGCACCTCCCCCGTGGCACATTGAGGGCTGCCTGGGCCATCCGCTGCCGACAAGCCCCATGCCCTGGGGATGCCCGACGCGGCGCACCACTGCCTGTAGCCGCCGCCCCCCGCCATCGCTGCCTGCATCCCTGTGGCCTCCTCCTTGGGCCGGTCCCTTTTTAGCCCGGCTGCAGCGCCTGGCGGAGGAGGAAGCTACAGGCGGCGGCGGTGCAGCATGGGGACAGCCCAGGGAGGCTCGGCAGCCGCGGCTGGAGCCACCGCCAGAGCCACTGCTGCCCGCCGCCCCTGGCCGTGGCCGGAGCCAGGAGCCAGGCTAAAAAGGTACCGGCCCAAGGAGGACGCCACAGGGGTGCAGGCAGCTCCGGCAGCGGCTGTGGACGCAGTCGAGGTGCCGGGTCCCAAGAAAGGTAAGCAAGGGGTTTTTATTTGGGGTGGGTGGGTAATTTATTTGTGTTTTGGGTGGGTGGTTGTTTCTATTTTATTTATTTATTTATTTATTTATTTATTTATTTATTTGTGTCTGGGTGGGTGGGCTGAGAGGGAGGGGTGTGTGTGTGTATGTTTATTTTTATTTTTTATTTATTTTTATTTTTGGCCCCGCCCACAACATCATGATGTCATGATGTCGGCTTCGGCCATGACGTCATGACATCATGACATTGGCCACGCCCATGACGTCCGTGACGTCATGGCGTGGTAGTAGAATTTTTGTCATCCCATCACTGTTTTGGAGCCTAAATGGTAACCTACCCAACATCTTTTAAGTCCAGATAAGCTGCAGTATACACTCTTCATTTCTGCACAGCACAGAAGGCAGGCTAAGGCCATTTCAAGGCTATTTTAAAAATCATAAGAAAAGAAGAGTGATTTGAAATCATTAATTGAAGCTAATTTCCAAGATTTTTTTTTACCCAAGTATGCACTCTTCTTTTACACTTTGGTGTAAGCTTTAAAAAAATCTCACAGCCACTGACCACATTTTTGATGAGAGAGACACAATGTGTCTAGACACCCTTTGTCATCAAGGAGAAAATTTGTGGTCTAACAACTTGAGTACACAATCAAAATTAAACATAGTTTTCATATGACTCAAGAACATATCTTATCTCCACCATCATCTTCGAGTTACATAACAATACACTTTTGTGTGGTATAAAGGTTATCAGTGGTATAGTGATGAATTTTGAACTGTGGATGCTCTTCATGTCTATTCAGTCATGCCACTAAACAAATCCAAAATGGAGGCAGATTTGTCATTATTCCAGTAGTTTCCATCCCACTAGAACAGGGTTCCTCAAACTTGATTCTCCAGGTGTTCTTGGACTTCAATTACCAGAAGACCAAGTCAGCACTCCTGCTGATCAGGGCTTCTGGAAACTGAAGTCCAAGAACATCTGGAGAAACAAGTTTGAGGACCCCTGCACTCAGTGATGGGATGACAAAAATTCTACTACCACGCCATGACGTCACGGACGTCATGGGCGTGGCCAATGACATGACGTCATGACGTCATGGGCAGAGCTGACGTCATGACATCATGACGTTGTGGGCGGGGCCAAAAATAATAATAATAAAATAGATTTTAAAAACACACACACCCTCAACTCACCCACCCAACCAGATAGCAACATCACAAACCCGTAAATAACTTAAATAAAATAAATAAATAAAACAAAAATTAAACAAAAATACAACCACCCACCCAAAACACAAATAAATAGCCCACCCACCCCAAATACAAAACCCTCACTTACTTACCTCCTCCTCCGAATGCCGCAGGAGCCGCTGCCGCCGCCATAGCCGCCGCTGCGCGCCGCCCCTCGCCACGGCCGCAGCTGGCCTGAAAAGGCTCCTGCCCAGCCAGTCCTTCCACGCTGCCCTTCCTCCCGATGGGCGCCCGGTCCAGCCAGCCCAGGCCACTCCGGCTAATGGGATCTCCGAGAAGGCGGAGGTGCCCAGGCCGTGAGCTCCATGGGGCTGGAGCGCTACCGCGGTGAGCAATGCCACCACCGCTGACGCGCCCGGGCAGGGCCGCTCAAGGGGGGCAGGCAGGCTGGGGCGGGGTCTTCGGAAGGGGCGCTGGCTGGGGAACTGCGGGACTAACCTCCCATCACCCCCATTCTGGGAGTGGGAGCCTCGGGATGCCAGCCCAGCGCCGGTGCCCCTGCTGCCCTCCCATCTCGCTCCGATCGGAGCCTCCCTCCATCTCGGGGGAAACTCAGCCCCAGCAGCTGCCGCGACAAGTCAGGCAAAGTGGGTGGGTGGGTGGCAGGGTCTCCGGTGCATCCCACACATCCCAAAGGCCCAAGGAGGAGGCTACAGGTGGCGGCGGTGCACCCCGCCAGGCATTCCCAGGCCATGGGTGGGCTCAGCAGCGGCGGACAGCCCAGGCAGTCCTCAATGTGCGCATGGGGGCTCAATGCCCCGGGAGAGGTACCCTCCTCTGATGGCTGGTGCTGCCGCCGGAGCCGCCGGAGCTGCCCTGAAAAGGTGCAGCTCCGACTCCAAAAGAAAAAAAATTAAAATTGGAGCCAAAATGGCTCCAAATGACTGCGCATGCGCAGAAACTCAATCTGACGCATGCGTAATGCATCAGATTGAGTTTCTGCGCATGCGCAGTCAATTGGAGCCATTTTTGCTCCGATTTTTTTTTAAAAAAATTCTTTCAGTGAGGCGTCCGGAACCGGACGCCTCAAAAATTGACTACCCTCCCGGAGAACTCTCCGGGATTGTTCCTAACGGTTCCAGGGAACCGTATGGAACCGGGGACATCCCATCACTGCCTGCAGTAGAAGCAGGTCTTTCGTAAAGCTAATAAGCCCTAACTACACATTTCAGATAGGTCACACACACATTCAAAAATTTTGTATAAAACAGAGATTTCTCATTACAGTATCCATTTTTTCTTATTCACTATGAGAATGGCAAGTAATCTAAGAGAAAATGGGGAAGCCTAGTGGTTGGAGTAGATGCTATCATTAAAAAGTAAATGTCTCCCTTGCTCAAAAGCCAGTCATATCTGACTCTAGGGTGCAGTACTCATCTCCATTTACAGCCAAAGAGCCAGTGCTGTCTGTGTCTGCAGACATTTCCATAGTCATGTGGCAGGAATGACTCGACACCAGATGAATGGAGCACTGTTACCTTTCCTGCAGAAGTGGTACCTATTTATCTACTTGCAATTTCTTGCTTTTGAAATGCTATGTTGGCAGGAGCTGGATCAGATGACGAGAGTTCACTCCATTGCACAGCACTCAGATCTCGAACTGCTGACCTACCGACATTCCAGTCATCAAGCTCAGAGCCTTAACCACTAAGCCACCACAGCTCTCAGATGCTATCATTACCCTCTACAAATTAAAAAATGTTGGTATGTTGACCCTGTGAACCCAGGGTCCACTATGCTATGGAAGATTATACTTTCTTGTTTAACTATCTAAAAGCACGTATAGACACAGTGTGGAAAATCAATTATCTTGTGCTGAGACCTTCTTAGAAGCAAGAAGAAAACAGGCTCTTAGAGTATAGTATTAGTAATGATCACAATGACAAATAATATAAATCACAGAGTCATAGAATAATTGAGTTGGAAGCGGTCTATGAGACAACTGAGTCCACCCCCCTGCCCAATGCAGGGATTCAAATCAAAGCAGATTTGAAATAAATAACGTATTGTACATGACATACCTATATTCCTTGACCTCAAAAGCCACACGTTTTTCTTCAAGGGCAATCCTTTTTTTCTAGTAAAGCAGGCACTTTAACATAATACATTCATTCATTGTAAAATATCCAGTTCTGAAAGAATCTGACCATACTTTTCTTTAGTCAAATTGCTTGCAGAACCAATGTAGCACAAACAGCTTGAGTTTGGGGATGTTTGAGCTAGAAGGTTTCTCTGGACTTCCTTATGAAAATCATTTTGCATAAATCAAGTTAAATCAGGTTCTTCTAAAAGGGATCACCACTTGTGTAAGGCCATCACAAGCCCAAGTGTGAGATCTTGTGTCACAGTGTTGGAAGAGTGTTACACCAGTTGCTCTGCTGGTGCCCGACAGGATTCTGGACTATATACTATATATACAGCTTGTATCAAAAGACCAAACATATACAGTACTCTCTTAAAGCTGTATGGATCACTCTGTCATGCATGAAGATTGTTCCGATTACTTCACACACACACCCCTTCAAAAATGGTTTTTGTCCTCCTTAGAAGTCTACTGGCATAGCCAAAAGTGTTCCACCATGAAACACTGTCTTTAGATCTGTCTTTCCCATTGTTCAGAGGGGAAAATCTTTCCCTTTCAAACATGCACATTTTGATGGGCAAACTACCGGCTCTGTATTCCACTGGTTCCCCTTGGCATTTCACTGCTGAGCCACTGACAAAAGAGAAATTAAATGAGAAGTCCAAACAAAAGAAGAATGACATATTTGTGTATATACAGTGCTGTCAAAGGGAGACATTTAAAGGACTGGAAGGATTGCTTGAAGTTTCCCTACCTGGGGTCAGTAGTGCAGGTCTGCTTTGTGTTTGTGGTTTATTTTCTTGTTTATGGGAGATTGATTTGAGCCATTCACTTTGAACTTGAAAGGCTCTTCAAAGGCTGACATCTCCTCTGTAGTTTGGAGTTAAATCTTTTTTTCTTTTTCTCTTTTTTGGTAGTAGCTTAACATCCTGGCATGCTCCAGTGGATTATCTGCATCCAACTGTGGTCTAACATTTCTAGCAGCCATGTCCTATCGAAAGGTTGACAGGGAGTCCATCTTAATCCAAGTTTCCGTGGTTTTTCTCATCACCAAAAAGAGAGTGAGAGACAGAGGGGGGAGGGCACTATAAAATTCTAAAGCTTGTGAGATTTGGTTATCTGTGCTGCTTTTCAAAAACAATGAACCCTGGGCGTTGGATATGCTTGGCTTTTTGAAAAAGGAAAGATTGGTGTTATGTATAAGAAGTTCAGTGGATAATAGCTCTGAAAGTGTGACTGTATCGAATTACATGGCATACATTCTATGTTCATTTTTTTAACAGTTATTCACAAATGAGATAATTTAGAAGAAACCTTTACATACTTCAGGACCCAATACATATTTCTGGGGGCATTCCTAGGATCCAGTAAAGTCCAGGGTCCAGGGTCAACATAGATATGATGTGTTAGGCATATGTGTAGAATAGGTACTCGCTCACATGGTGGAATGTGTTCATTTGCTACAGAACAATTTTTCTTCTTCTTACATTTTAGACAACATTCATGACTACTCTTTGGAAGGTAAACAAAGGCTTAATTTGCAGATATTGCTGAGGA
Source organism: Furcifer pardalis (assembly GCA_030440675.1). Classification (NCBI taxonomy): domain Eukaryota; kingdom Metazoa; phylum Chordata; class Lepidosauria; order Squamata; family Chamaeleonidae; genus Furcifer; species Furcifer pardalis. Next base: position 112,552,241 of record CP126890.1, on the reverse strand, counting down.
ATGTATTTCTAGGGCAATTTCACTTTGGGAGGGGGGGAGACACAGGCTAACAGCAGGGAATGTGTATTCCTTTACTATCCAATTTAATCTTTACTATTTTTCAGACGGCAGGTGCCAAAGGATTTAGAAAGGGATTTGTGCTACCTATTCACTTGGCCATTCCTCCTTAACCCCTCCCCCAACAATTCCAATGTTAGAGGACAAATCTGTTTTGTGCAATGTGGACTTCTTTTCACCCCACAACCTAGCTTACTGTCTTTCACCTGTGCTAAAATAAAATTCAGCTACCAGTTTTGTTTGCATGAAATAGGATGGAAGGGTGCTATCTTTTTAAAGCAAAAGCAAAGCAATCACACTTATATACCACTCCATAGCACTTAGCACACTCTGGGTGGTTCACACGTTAGTTAGGATTTTGCCCCCAACATGCTGGGTACTTATTTTACCAACCTCAGAAGGATGGAAGGATGAGTCAACTTTGAGCCCTGCAAAGGATCAAATTTGCAACCTTTTTGGTTGCAGTACAGCAGTTTAACCACTATGCCACCAGGGATCCTATTCACATTGCTGCCTCTGAGACTCATCACAGCTCTAGTGGAGGGATGGGTTGCTGCTGCCCCCTCAAAGGTTTTATACTACAGACCCCACAAGGTTCTTCCTTCAGTGAGGCTAAAAAAATTATTGAAAAATAAATATCATGGTATTTTAAAAAGAGCAGAAAGGACACAGTCATCCCGAAATCCAACAGAAAATGTCAGGTAATATTCCAAGGAGGTTCAAAAGAACAGCATTCTGTAATCCTGGTGTTATCTTTGTGTTTTATTTTAGATTATATGCAGACAAACAAAATCACTCAGAACAAGCCAGAAATCTTCCTCATGAAACAGAGCACTCCATGAATGGGGATTGCTTGATATAAGGAGAGCGCTGTGATCCTGCATCTGCTGTTATTGTGCCATCAAGTCAGAACCAACGTTTCTTCTTCTTCTTCTGTCATATCTGAATCTGAATATAGGTGATCATCATGGCAATCAGCCATGAATATCCTGAGAATATAATGCAGTGGCCTTTCATCTGCCTTCCACATTGCAGCATGACCCCTGTACCACTGATTCAGTTCTGTGAGTCACTTTCTGGTCCTGAGCCCTTTTGGCATGCAAAGTCCTCCTCAGCCCTAGGCCAGTACTGATGAAGCTGCTGCCCTCCATCAAGATGGATTCAAGTGGGATTTAATCCACTTGAGGACCATCACCCTTCCCTGTGGACTTTGGCACCCAAGGTTGTTAGTCCTCAGGGTGGTCAGGTTAGTTAACCACCACCTGACACTCGGTGTTGCATTGCTGGAAGTATGATCTAGCAGGATAACCTGGGCAGACTGGAAACTGATGTATAGTGACCCTAATAGGGCTTTCAAAGCAAGGGCTATATTTCAGGGGTGGCTTTGCCAATTTCACTCCCCCAATAAGTTAGTATGGTTAGGTGGGGATTCAAATCCAGTCCTCCTAAGTCTTAGTCCATAGCTCTATGCACTAGGCCACACTGAGTCTAACAATCTTGTATCTACCTAATGAAATATTAAAGTGTTTGGAAAATTATGCCAGTTCATTTCTTCTCAATGTGCAAACTGTGTTTTTCTTAAATGAAATTTCAGACTGAATCCTGGCAGCTAAAAGTGGAGATAAATGGAAGTTAAAAGACTGCTCTTTTTTATGGATCATTCAGGTAATACCTGCATGGCATCTCAGACTTCTATGGAAAGCATACATGTGGATTGTTCTGATGGAACTCCCTCCAGAGGACGTACAAGGGGAGTGATTCTCTCTCCCTTACTGTAGCTCTCCAATCACTCCAGAAAGTACTCTGGTGGGATGGGAAATCATCTGGAGTAGTTTTTCAGATGGTACAAAAAGACTGAGTGAGGAGTAAAAATTCCACTGCCTGTACAGAAAGCTACTAGCACAGCATCAGAACACAAGTCTATGAAGGTTTTGTGCTCATATAGTCTTCTTAAGGTGGCTCACAGAATGAGAAAATAATATCTGAGTATAACTTGCAGTCTGATCCCAATGCTATTTGAGAGAAAATGAAAACCAGGTAGCAGGGTTTTAAAACATAATAGGCATGAAAGAATAGGAATGTCTTTACCTGGAATGGGAATCATCCTACAGAAGATTTCAAGTGAACCTGTCTGGAGAGAGTACCCCCTTGTGCACATTGGGCTACCACCAGAAGGAAGGCCTTTTCCTCTTAAATACCCACTGTACAATCTTAAAGGGATTGCATATTTCTTCCACTTAATCTGTTGTACATATCACAGTGTGTTTTCCACAGAGATACATTCACTGAAAATCAATCTTGCAAATGAAGCATGTGTTTACCTTCCAGTGACCAATCACAAAACATTGCATGCAAAATATAAAACGTATAGTGGAGAAAAGCAGAGGATTCTTACCACTTGAGGGAGCATCTATCCCAATTACTCACCAGGAGTATTGTTTAATTTGTCCTCCTGAATAGAATCTCTGAAGAAGATCAAGGACTGCTTAGATGGATGAATGGGAGTGTTAATTTCATGAAATTAGGGATTTTCATTACCCCTCTAAACCCATGGGAAGTAACTATCACTGTCAAAGCACCCAAAGTGCTTCTATATTGATGGTGGGAGCAGCAAAACCTAAATCCCTCATGACTATATTTCAGTGGCGTAGTGGTTAAGGCACTAGGCTTGGAGACCAGAAAGTTGGGTTCAATTCCTGAGAGCTGCATGATGGGGACATGAAAGGAGCCTCAGTCAGGCGTCCACTGCAAAAATCCTTTCAACCCAGAGTAATCTCTGACATGAAAACGAACCAACAAGTTGAAAACAAACTGTATGCTGCTTATGCACCTTCTTTTAAAACCACATTCTGGGTGGGAGTCACAATGCAGCAGGGAAAGAGGAAGTGGTGTTTGCAAAAAATTGTGAGTGTGAATGCAACCCATGGGTCATCTGTTCCCTTGTTTTAAGGGTTTAAAGTTGAAGCCAACACTTTGATTTGCAGCCAGAAAATGTGTGGAAACCCAGAACAGCTGGTAAACTAGTAGTATAATATAAACAAATTGGGGGTATCCAGTGTGGCTTAGTGGACAGAGTAATTGGCTAGAACTCAGGAGACCTGGGTTCAGTTCCCCAGCTTTGCTATAGAAACTCACCAGGGGATGGATGGGACTGGAAAAAAAATACTCCCCAAATAATTCACTTATTTTGAACACTCTATTAGAGTCACTATAACTCAGTTTTGACTTGATGACACATACAGTAATGGGAACAGAATAACAAACAAATTGCCCACAGTAGGTTAACAGTCTTTCATCTTATTTTAGTGCAATATCAACTGCTGGACAATTTCCAAAGGCAGACTAAAGTACAATACATTACAGTAACCTAAACAAGATGTTACCAGCATGGATAATTGTGGCCATTTATAGACCCAATCCCAGGAGTGCTGTTGAGGTTTGTTATCTTAGAACTCTCATCTCTGAGTTTTAAAAGGCAAATGTGAAATATAATGACCTGAAAAGTCTATCTGAGAGGAGAACTCCTTAGGCACACAACTGGCCATTTTCAGTTTGTTTTTTGAGCATGTACAGTTATGTTCAGCTGTGCAAGAATAGCCACTTGAAAGCTGGGCCTCTGTCCTTCCTGCCTGATGAAAGCCTCCCAGGAAGATTTATATTCTCAATCTAGATCAGTGATTAGTTTTAGGGAGGGAAATAGGATCCATTTTTTAAAAAAAAATCTAAATTTTACACGGATCCCCTATGAATTTTAATCCACACCCATTTCTTCTGAAAACTCGCCCCACAGTACAACAAGGCTACCATTGAACCTGATATGCAAAATGTTTTGAAACCCCCCCAAAAAAATAATAATAATAATCTCTTTAACCAATTTATAGCTGTAACATTAAATTTGAAATAGCTGAATTTTTAGTCTTTAAAGTGCTACAGTGTTTTTTATTTTATTTTTATTTTACTGTATTTTATTTGTTTTGTTTTGTTTTCTGATATGCTTGAAATATCTGTAACACTTCTAATGATTTGGTTGTATAGTGGTGCAGTAGGAAATACTGTAAACCCTTACAATTTCTGTTTAGCTATCAATAAAAAGAATGGAAAGCTTCCTTCCCAGTCTCAAATTAAAAGATGTGATTGGCCAGTGCAAAGCTTTCGACCAGTTGGTCATGCTGCTATTTTGACATTTCAAGGAGAAAAGACCATCTGTTGGAAGAAATCATGGAGCAATCGGCCTCTGCGAGACTGATTTCCAGGCCAATGCTGTGTCAGCATTATCTAGCAAGAACAAATTATGAAGCACCTGTGAGGAAGATGTTGTGTGCTGGTGATGGTCCTACTTCCCTTCAGGAGAACAGAAGTCAAAGAAGATATTGTATTTTGTGTGTGAAAACAATAAGCTTTTTCTTTCTTTCTTTCTTTTATATACTTAGATTTTTACATACTCACACACATATGTGTCTATTGAAAGTGGAGAGACAAGAAGAAAAATGAGGTAATTGGCTCAGTAAAGGAATATCCCACTATTTTTCTATCTTTAGGTTTGTTTGTTTGTATTAATCACATTTATATGCTGCCCTCATCCAAAGGCTCAGGGCAGCTTACAAAATTTAAAAAACACAATTAAAACACATTTAAAGGTTAACAATTTTAAAAGTTAAAAAGATTAAAAAGTTAAACAGTTAAAATTGTGGTTTGACTCACAATTTGAGAATTTTTCTTTTGCTTTTTCAGAAAAATGTGAATTCTTTTGTTGATGCATTTCTCCCAATGCACACATTTTTCTATGCAATGTCAGCAAATATACAGGTTAGCAAGCACTATTGTGATTTTCCCTTCAATACACCTGCTAATGTTCAAGTCAGCTGTAATCAGCACAGTAATAGGACTAGGATTGGATTTTACAAGTGAAGATGAAATGCAGTAAGCTATTCCTGTTAACTCTCCAAAGTGTGTTAGAGTCTTAGTCTTGAATTGCCAATTAACGCCCATTTGTTTCACAAAATATCTGCTCTCTGTCATAGATGAAAAAAGGAGCAAAATTGGTTTGTTGATATGTATCAGTGTCTCTTCCTTCCATTTTTAAACTCTTCTTCAGAGTGTAGCTTTGGGAACTGTCATGACGACTGTCTTAATGAGCACTTGCAGAGTTCAGAAACATTACATCTTTGAAAAAGGCTCTATTCTGTTACTCTGGATCACCAGAAGACTGTTATCATTATAGTCTATACCAGGAGTTCTCAACCTTTTTAAAGCCAGAGCCAGGGTCAATCTCCCTCAGACAGCTTCAGGGGCCAGATGGCCATTTTGCCCTCCCTCCACCACATGGCACTTCCTGGTGTAATGGAGGTTGTGGTGGATAACAGGAAATGGTGCCGCTGCCGCATCCAGCCCATGGGCTGCAGGTTGAGAATCGCTGGTTTATACTCTGTCTATAAAAATTACACAAAAGAGAGGAGGGAAGCAGTAACATATTGCGGCCCCAGTCTGCGATTTTCAGGAGGCGTCAAAATGTCCCCACCGCTTTGGCCTCCCTCTGCCTGGGTTTAGGGAGCCGGACTTCCCAGGCAGAAGGCAGCACTTTTGCTGCGCTGGTGGCCAGCCTGCCCCCTTTTTGCCTCCTGCTGGCTGTGGCTGCCCCTGCTCTGCCTCCACTGCCGCCTCCCCCTGACGGGTGCCAACTGGGACTTTGCAGAAACTGGCAGAGCGAGCCAGGCAACGGGCAGGAGGGTAGCTTTGCCCAAGCTTAGCCCAGGAACACAGCCAGACAGGCAGACAGACCCGGCTTCAAGGCTGCCGCATTGAGGGCCACCCCAGGAATGGCAGCAGGGCAAGAAGGGCGGGAACACCGCTCTGATCATCTCCCACATCCTCCTCCACCTCTTCTGCCTCCTCCTCCTCCCACTGTTGCCGCCGCCAACTCTGGAGCCAGTATGCTGCTCCCCGCCATGTTTGGCGCAGGCAGCTCAGAGTTGGATGTGCCCTCGCCACCCGTCCCGCCTTGTGCCTTGTCCTGGCCATGTCCCCGGTGCCGGAGGTATAGCGAGCACCAAGGCTTGGCCTAGTCTCACCTGCTCATGCCCGCCCACCTGCCCACCCAGTTGGCAGTCAGGGGCTCTCCCCTCCCTGGGTCCGGGCCCTGGGGGCTTTGGCACAGGCAGTGAGGGGTTAACTGTGTCCCTTGGGGGCAGTGGCGGCGAGCCTAGATGAAGGGGATGGCGAGTTTGGTCTACGCCCTGGGTGGCTGAAGCTTGCGCGACACCACTGGAGGGAAGGAAGCCAACTTTGATGCCTGAAGCAGTGTCACTTAATCCAGTCCATGATTGAGAAGGAGAGCCTGTTTATATTTCTCTCCCTGTTCTTGTTACATGCTGACAAGTCACACCCAACCTATAGTCACCCTAATGGGATTTCAAGGTACATGAAATAGTTAAGGAGTGTTTTCATCAATGACATTCCCACCCATCCTAGAGGGTTTCTATTTCTAAGCAGGAATCTCACTCTTAAGTCCTAGTCCAATGAAACCTCCCTTACAAAGAGCGGCAGGGGAGTGTAGCAGCACAAAATGTATCATCCATATGAGTCTTCCTTCTGCCACTCAGACTACACCCATCACTCTTGGGTAACAGAGAACACACCCATTCATATTCCAATGAAACATATTATACTAAAAACTAAATTTTAATAATGGGATTGCAGGGGGAAACGTAGCTTCATTCCAGGTGTACAGAATGTAATTCACTCCAAGGGACATATCCTAGTTCTGAGCATATAGTCATCAAAATATATCATTTCCTCACTGGTGTTGTGCACTCAGAGGAGATACGAAGCAACAAGATCAAACTTGTTCATTTCAGGAAGAAAAGGCCTTCTTGATTTAACGCTCTCATTTGTTATGAAATAATTAAAACTTGAGGCTAAACTATTGGATGTTTGTTTGTTTGTTTGTTTTTAAATCACTATCACTCATGGCTGCTAGAAACTTTTACATCATTTGAATAGGTCCTCTCCTTTCTTTTTTCAAGACCATCCATCTGACCTATATGATTACACATTTTCAGTAAACAGTGTTTCCCTACATGAGTTTTATATGAAATGTGTGGGAAATATTTCTGTTGCTTGTGTTTCAGGTGACATTTGAGAGAGAAAGACTACTGTGACAAATTGGAAGGGCTAGAACAGGCTTAAAAACATAACATTTTATAATAACAGGACTTCTGCTTGGCAGGTTGAGACAACCTCTCAGATTGCAGAGTATGAGAATTGGCAAATTATCCTCCACATAGCCACTGGGAAGGTTCTGCTGTTGCTCAGAAGAATCTCTCCATAGCTGCAGGAAATTCAGCTGTTTGAGAGCCAAGATGGAGGCCTCTCCACAACAGGCCACCATTGGGTTCTGTCAGGTTACCGGCCGTTCTACTCTACCAGGGCATCTCCCCGCAGTCTCTTTCAAGGTCTCTTATATTTCAAAGGCCCAGAGACCTTCACCCCGGCCTCCAGTAGAAGAGCTGGCCTGCAAAACCAGCTAAAAAAACCTTAGCTGCAACTCCGTTCTGGACTCAATCAAGACCATGAATGACCAATGGAGTAATTATGGAATAATAGGGAGATATTTGGTAGCGTGCTCTGTGTGTGTTTGTTTAGTGTTACCTCTTACCCACAAAAGATACATTGTTCTTGAAGTAAAATGTGGTTTATTAATTAGGTTTCTTATTAATTAGGTTTCTTAGTCCAGTAGCATAGTCCATAAAAAGCGTAAATAAAGATCAGTTGCATAGGAATCATTCCAGAGCAACACATAGTCCTAGGTGATCATTATGAAAACAAAAAGCAATATTCCCCAGGCATGTTAATCAATAGACATTCAAAGCAGATCTGTCTCTTGCTGTCTCTAAAATGGAGATCGCTGACCAACATGGTACACATTGATCCAATCAGAGCCCTCCTTGCTCCTCTAGGAGAACTTTCCCACAACATGGAAATTGTTGACACACCTGCAGAGCTACACCTGTAGCTCTAGTTTAGCCAAAACAAGGGCTTCAGCTACTAGCTAAGAGATAAAGAATGGGAATTCACTGTACTGAAAACAACCAGTGTATTTGACACAGAGAAGAAATGATTTTTGAAGCCTAGTAAGAAAACCAGGTTTCCTCCATCTTTGGGGAATGTTAAGAAAATAGGGTCTTCTCATGACAGGTTCTGAGAACTGTGCTATTGTAACACTGTCTGGTTCTATGGTGTTAATAGATATATTAAAGGGACAAGGAAAATACAAATGTCTGTTTGAAATCAAATAAGAATAAAGTCCCAGATATATTTATTGACTGAGGTAGGAGATCCACAATGTAAAGGAACAGCTCTAAGCCTTGACTTTAAAACCTTAAAATAGAACATAAATTTAAATACAAATACATTTTAAGATAGCTATATGGATTTACCCTTCCAGTGCCCTTCTGCACAGCATATTGAGGTTCTACTAGCTGAAACAAAGTGTTCAGGGCCTACCATTCTCCCAAGGAACATCATCTTCTGCCCCTCCAACTCTCCTGTTCTTTCTCAGAACTGGAATTACATTCCCTTTGTAAGATTTTCCCAGAAATTGGCCTCAGCCAAATAGTCCATAGGAATTATATCATCCCCTACTAAATTGCTATTGCCCCAACTGTTACTGAATAGTATTTAATATGAAATTCAACATGTTACATTTACAAATGTAGATGGAATTCGTATACTGCAACAAGAAACAACTGGTTGAACATTCACAATAACAAGTCTTGGCTAAAAAGATAACCATTCAAATTTTGTTGGCTTGATTCTAACTCTTTGAGACCTAAACAGCACCTCATTAGTTTCTTTTGAATTTATTGAAAGGTCTAGTACATATTGAGAGGACCAATAGTGGCTGCTGCTCCTTTCCAATGACCTTCTGGGTGCAGGTGGGTCATCAGAGAATGTATGAGCCTGAATGTCTGCCTTGCAAACTTCAGCATACCATTTCTTGACTCAAATCTTGAATCACAGATCCTTTCTAAGACTACTCCACTCACTGGGCTGAACCACGTAGTTCTTAGAAGTTATACCAGCTATTGTACTGAGGTGGTAATAGAGAGGCAAAGATGATTTGTATCTCTTCACCTCTCAGCAAGTATAAACACTTTCTCTATGGCAGGGGTGCCCAAACCTTTTGGGTCATGGGCCGATCATGTGGTTCAGGGAGCCGGTCACTAAGGCCCGGGGGCCGGGTGCAGCCCCTGCTGCCAATTCATCCGGCCCACAAAGCCTTCGTCGCTCCTGGAAGCGGAAGTAAAATGCATCCATACAGGCACGTTTTACTTCCACTTCCAGGAGCAACAAGGGCTTCGTGGGCCAGATGAATTGGCGTCAGGGTTCACACCCAGCCCCCGGGCCTTAGTTTGGGCACTACTGCTCTAAGGAGTCTCTCAAAGCAAGACATTATGGGTAAAATGGCCATGGAGTTTGCCTTTGCCGCCACAGCACAAATTATTTCCATGCTCAAAGCCGTCATAGTGCTTTGCTTTGAGGAAGTAGCCTTCACATGAAGCACTAGGACTAAAAAAGGAGACTATTATTAGTGGCAGGTTGGCTTATCTCAGGCAGCAGGATTTTTGTCCCATTCTTGTACTGTACATTCTTGTACAGTTGTAGAAACTAAGCTATATTCTATTAACATTTTGTACCAAAGTGATGCTTTTCCTTACTCCTGTGCTTAAGAAAATAAGCATAAAATGGACATTAGACAGTACAGACAGAGGGAGAAGTACAATTCATATATGAGCTCTTCTTATATACTTGCTGTCTTGTGCTCACAATATTTCCCAGTTCCCTTTCTCATGACTCTTCCTGAAAAAAGTAAAGGAAAGTCTTGCATTGACCTTGAAATTCACACCATCGGTGAGTTAGAATCAGTTGGGAATAATTCCAGCCAGATAAAAAGTATCAAATTTTGTTCTCAGCATTTCCCCCGCAAGTAATATTCTCTGCAAAGATCAGAATAATGGGATTAGAGTCATGATCGTACCACTCTGTGGAGCTAATGTGCAGAGATTTCATAGCCCCATGAAAATGGATAATTACATTTATACGGATTAGTATAATCCATGAACTTGTGACCCCCTGGGACCAGGTCTACCAAGACTCTGGGAGCATAGATTCCTTTTGCTTCTTTTCTGTCTGCTGTTTAGGTGGGTTCTGAGGGTTATTTTGAATCCTGTGCTGAACAATGAGATCAGCTCCATTAAAATATTTGCTAATTGCTACATGTAGGTGGAACAGAGCTATAACTAGGTGCCTGGGACAAACACTACTTTTTCCTGCCCACTTTGGCCTGAAGTATGCATGCATGCCCCCACCACCACCACCACCACCACCACCACCACCAAGGCAAAAGAGAATACTATGTCTCTTGGAAAGAAAAAATATGAATATGTTGGTTTTTTAATGGATGGTGCTGGGAGATCCCCCCCCCCAAAAAAAAAAAAAAAAAAAGCTCACTAGAAGATTCAGCCTTAGATTTGGTGCCCTGGGGCAAGGGCTAGTTGCCCCTAGTTGTTGTTCTGAAAGCCAGGTACATGGAGAGCATTCTGTCAGGACACTGCTAATGAACGATGGGAGATATTCTGCCTGTGTATAAATGCATAAATTTAATTATTTTGTTAACCATGAGAGGTTATTCTTTCTGAAGCAGTTCTGGACAACTCTGTGCATGAACTGAAGGTCAAACTGAGTGTCAAACTACTCAAGGCACTTTAAAAAGGTTTAAAAAAAACCAGGAGAAAGACCAAGATTATGGTATGGTGAGGCAAGAAGAGATTTAAGCCTTCTCTGTTTCCTATAAGAGTTAGAAAATCAGCAAGAGTTTTCTTCCCATGTAAACAGCAGACACACAAAAGTCAAGTTCCCATTGGAACCTTGGCAAGGCCAAGGGTTAAAGTGCATTTATTCATTATATCCCAAAGTGACTTGGTCTTTTCTAATGGTGCATCCTTGCTAAACAAAACAAAAAGGGGGGGGGGGTTGGAAAAGTTCCTGTTTTTTTACTACAACTCCTTGATATTCCCAAGCCAGCATGGGAATTATAGACCAATGTCAGGAACTAGCCATATACATCATTTTCAGTCTATACCTAACTTCCTTATTCTAACCAATTAGATAGCTCTGTATTATTGATGTGCTTGCCAAACCCACAAATCCCTCTGTTTTAGGAAAACTGTGCCCATATGTTCCAATGTTGATTATACAGATATAGTTACTATGGGCTATAAAATGGTAACCATAACAAATGATCTTAAAATAGATAGCTTTTACTGACTGTTCTTCTATCATGCTTTTATTTTATTTTATTGCAGTTACTCATGGAAATGTTTCTGAACAATCTTTAGAGTCTTTCTATGAAACGTGCTTCAATGGTACAAAATCACTTTTCCAGCCTGATCTTTTGAAACTGTGCTTCTGAAAACTATTTTAACAAAACAACCAAAAAGCCTTTCCTCTTGATATCTGAGTGTAAGTATCTCCACCTCAGTATTGCTGAAATGAAACTCTGGAAGTGACCACTTAGATGTTTGTCCTGGGTTAATGCATACTGCTGGCTGGATAGCTCAGTACTGTAGTTTAGTTCTCTAGCTTGGAGTCAGAGTGTGTGAGCTTGATCCCCACTGCCTTCTGGTGGAATGGCCAGGCTCTATATCCATGAGCAAGTCGCACAGTCCCAGGGCTCCTCCAGAATAAGAGAACTGTGAACCACCTCTGTGTATTCTCTAGTAAAAACCTTACAAAGGGTCAACATGAGTCATAACTGACTTAAGAACAGTCAATTATTATTTTAATTAATGCACAGCCCTCTATATTGCACCCTGTCATTTATATCTCTGCCTTGACTCATATGGGAATTATCCAGGAATGTGTGTTTTAAACTGTCCACCTGTAGCTTTTCCCTAGCCCTTCTTTTCCTTCACCACCACCCTCCTACCCACCCCTTTTTGCTGGAATTCAAATCCTTCTTTCTCTCCTTCCTTCCTTCTGTTAAATAAGTGAAATAGCACTGCAGTGACATGACATGGTTATCATTTGAATTAACATTATAGCACCAAACTAGGAGAATTGTTTTCCAATAATAATAATAATTTAGAAATTGCATTGCAGTTATAGTCCTTAAAAGTGCAAAGAGAAACCAGAAATAGGAATAAGGTTCACTCCCACACCAGTGCCCTCAACAGTGGCCAAATAATGATGCAAATAGAAATGCTAACACACACACACACACACACACACACACACACACACACACACACAGAGAGAGAGAGAGAGAGAGAGAGACATCAGGGCGTGGTCGACAAGACAGCATGGAGAGGTGGACCACTACCTCACACAGCTGTTGACAGGACATGGCTGCTTCAGAGCCTATCAACACCGCTTCAGGCTGGATGATGATGCTTCATGCCCCGTCTGCCAGCCCGTGCAGGAAGATGCAGAGCACGTGTTTTTTCATTGTCCACGCTTTGATGCAGAACGGGAAATTCTACAGAGGCATTTTCGACAACAGCTGTCTCCAGAAGATATCATCAGTGAGATGTTGAGTAGGGAGACTACCTGGGTCACGGTGTCCAATTATGCAGCCGGGGTCATCTTGGAACTTAGACGTGTGGAGAGACTGCGAAGAGGGCAGCCAGAGATATAGAGGAGAAGGAGGGCTAGGAGCCAAATTGGAGGAGGGTTTTTTAATAGCCATTTTGCCCCCCATGAAGTAATGCCTGACGGCGGTCCCGTGGGGTGGCAGGGCGTAATGGGAGGTGGTTTTAGTGGGTAAGAATCCCACACACTGTGAAGCCAGAGCAAGGGCTCACAGTGTCTTTTGAAGATTTCCACCTGCCCTTAAAAAAAAAAAAAAACCACAGAGTGTGGCAGGTAGACTCTAAGGACACTACCGTCAGGGATTTAGTTCGTGAATTCAATTGTGTACTTTTGACGAGTTGCCACAACGAAACTACAGCACTGAAGAAAATAAGGATTATGCCATATGAAAGATCGTCTTCAGCAATGCTAAGACCCAATGGCCGGGAATGCAAATTGATGACATCATTACACTTGGAAGTTGCCCTGTAAAAATGACATTTTCACTAGGGGCGTCCAGTTGTTGGTGAGCCAGTGATCAAACCACTCAACCGATCGTAGTGAGCCAAAGTGTGTTAGATAGAGGATAAAATAACCTATGTTCTGGCACTATTATAATTTTTGGGGGGGCTTTCCAAAAAGTTTTTATGACAACGTTTATCCAAAAGTCCTCACCCAGAATCCCGAAAAAAACTCAGATAAAAGGGACAAATTTGTCTGAAATTGACCAAAACCACTTTCCGTAGTTGATAAGAGGTTGCTGATGAGGCTGTTGTATGGTTTTGCTCGGTTTCCAACAAATTTGTTCCTTTCATTTGAATGCTTTTGTGATGTTTGAGAATTTTTTTGTAAGCGTCATAAAAACTGTTTCTGAAGTCCAATCAAAATTCTAATAGTGTCATAACAAAGGTTATTTTATCCTATATCTAACACACTTTGGATCACCTCAATCGGTTGCATGGTTTGGTTGCTGGCTCACCAACAATGGGATGTCCCCAGCAAAAATGTTGTTTTTCAGAGGCACATTTCAAGTTTAATGATGTCATCATTTTGCATTCCCAGACTTTGGGTCCTAGAATTCCTGAAAGTCACCGAGACGATCTTTCAAATGGCATAATCCTTATTTTTGTCAGTGCTGTAGTTTCATTATGGTAACTCATCAAAAGTACACAATTTTCGTTACATGCCAAACGCAGTCAGACCACCCTACCAAAACGTAAGACGTTCATCAAATTCATGTCAAAAAACTTCTCCCAAATCCTGTGGGCATACTCAATGTCAATATATATCTACTGAAAATTGGTGTTAACATTGAATAGTCAATGGATCAAGTACTAAAAGAAATGCTGTGAAACATGGCACAAAGAGTGGGGAAAATGTCCACCTAGTTCAGTGATTGTGTACCTTGGCACTCCAGATATTCTTGAACTTCAATTCCCAGAAGCCTTGATCAGCAAGAGTGCTGACTTGGATTTCTGGTAATTGAAGTCCAAGAACACCCGGAGCGTCAAGGTTCACCATCACTGACCTAGTTGCTCTCTAAACTGCATTCTCCAACCATTCCTTTCCCTTAGAAATCAATATCAGACTAAGCTTTGGACTGCCTGCTTCTTTACAGCTTTCACATTGATTTGACCCTCAAATATGCCCAGAGCAAAGCTGAGACACTTTGGGTCCCTGAATGTTATTCCATTAAAACTGCCAGAAACCCCATTGTGGCTGGAGCTTTGGAGAACCACTTCGGGGGATTCAGCTGAGCACCACTGGCCTCAGAGATTTGAGGCAACTTTCTCTAGATGCCTTTTTCTCTTTTAGATACCAGCAGATGCCAGCATGTGAGGCATCTATTCCACATCTATGTGCAAGCATATTGAATCAAGGGAGGTAAGAAACGCATGAGATTTTTGATTGTGAAAATAATCAACCAAAGTATGTGGGGCTTGGTTAATAGAAAAGTATTGGATTACTCTGGAAAAGATGCCAGACAAATCAACATATAATGGAAGAAAACTTGGAAGAAGACAGTCGAAAGAAAGGAAGAGAAAGAAGATAAGAGTGGTAGTGTATGGCCACCTGGAAAACAAGACTTGTAGAAGATACAAGACAGTGTTATTTGAAAATAGTGGTGCTAGGTAACCCGGTTTAAAGGTAGCCTTCTCTATGAAGACCTATCAGAAGATGGTCTTCTAAAGATCACATTGGGCTGAAGGTCTGTTCAGTTTAAGTCCAGGTTAATGGTGAAGAACCATCAGACAGAAGAGGCAGGAACTTGACTAGGCCATCCACACTTTGCAGAAAATGAAGCAGCTGTGTAGATCACCTGGTCACAGTGTTCACCATTGTGGTGAGAAAGGCTACATTTAAATTGCAGGTACCATATTCATATTTGTGTCTGATGTCTAGTGATGCCACAGAAACATCTGCAGAAGCAGACAGAGCTGGCTCTTCAGCTTTGAAATAGAGATGAGCACTGAATCCTAGAGTGGGATACGACTGGCTTTCGAGCAAGGGAAACCTTTACCTTTTGCTAAACAGATACATCAACCTACACATATTGTATATGTCTTTCTTTTTCTCTCTCTTTCTTTTTTTGTGAGGCATTTCCACTTTTTGAAAATCCGTTTGTGGATAACCTACGGTAATTGGAAACTTTAGTCAAATGGACTAAGAAAGTTGTGGTTCACACACACACGCAAACACACACACACACACACACACACACACACACACACACCTCTTAGACTCCCCCAGCCAACATGGCTTGTTGTAACTATCAGTGAAAAACCAAGGGTTTTTTTCAGCTTCTGAAACATTTGAATTGCCTTTGATCGGGACATGTGTGAAGGCCTCACTAACAACTTTGTTCCAGCTTTGGACTGCTATCTTCAGAGGAAGCCATCGCCAATAAAATGTTGTTTGAAAACATTTTTTTCTTCTTATGGCAGACTTTTTGCTACTACAGTGGTACCTCATACAACGATTTTAATCCGTTCCATGGGGCTTGTTGTTGTATGAAACAATTGCTATACGATGCATGCACCGTATAGTGATTTTCCCTATGGGATGCATCATACAGTACAATTATTATTATTATTATTATTATTATTATTATTTGCTAAGTGGTTTTTCCCATTGAAAAATTATTGTATGATTTTTTTTCCATAGGGAAAATTGTTATGCGGGACACCATTTCCCCCCAAAACCTAATTGTTATACGATTTTGTTGCTATACGGGACAATTGATGTATGAGGTTCCACTGTATGTTGCAATCTCTCTATACAGGTTAATTGATTCCATCTTTAATTTTTCAAATGTTAATACAGTACTTCATACTTATTCCTTATTTGTTATATTGCTAAAATGACTCTAATAAAAAGATGGAAGCAAAATATATTTTAAACAAAGGTTTCCATAGAATCGTTCCTGGAAGTATGAACACGTTGCAGGAGATGTATATAATAAAACATAGGTTGTACAGTGATCACAGTATTTATTTTATTTATTTATTTCCTCCTATTTACTATCCCGCCCCAATCGGGTAAACCTGACTCTGGGCGGCTTACAATATTGGTTAAAATCACAAGGTTAAAACTAATGTTTAAAACTAATGCCTAAAACTGTTAAAAAACCACCAAAGAATTAAAACAGCGCAAAAAGATGAAGCCGCAGGGGTGGCTGTCCATTAGATCAGCTACCCTACCTGGGATCCCATGTTCCTGGGTCCCCACACTTGCCCTGCCAGCCAGGTTTTTAAGCCCTTCCGAAAGGACAGGAGCTCTGTCTGTAGGAGGTTCCAAAGGCCTGGGGCGGACACGGAGAAGGCCCTTCCCCTAGTGCTAGAGAGGTGCACCTCTCTAGCCGATGGAATAAGAAGGGAGCCTCTCCGATCCGCCCTGGTGGGATGGACAGATGTTATTATGACTGTGGTGCAATGGAGATTATATTAGAAAGTGACTTTGTTCTGTATTTTCCATTATTTCATTTCTTCATTCTGAAATCTACTATTAATGCTATAATTGAATATATTTCCCATTAAGCAGTTAATTTAAAAAATGCATCCAACCATTTGTGCCACTCTTCTGAGAAATGAAATTATATCTGCTTTTAAGTCAACTGCCCATCAGTTAGAACATGTTGAAATTCAAGTTATTTCAAGCTAACTTATAGCTTGTGAAGTATCTGAACTCACTCTCCAATTTCTTGTACATCCATACATTCTTCCTCTGCCTTTTCGTTTTCTCCACATCAACCTCATTCTGTCCTATTATATTTTCTTATTTTGTGGCAAGCCCTGTTAGCCCAGCAGTTGCTATGTAAACTGGCAGATACCTCAGCAACAGATTCTATTCAGGGTGAGGGATTTCCAAGTGCAGTCTTTGAAACAATGGCCTGTTCTTCCAAGCGAGAGAATGGACTAGGTAGGAGAAAGACAACAGAAGGTGGTTGGCAGATGGGAAATACAGCAGGAAGTCTATGGCAAGTGATCGGCAAGTGGGCTACTCAACTGGGGGCAGGGGGAAGTCACCTGCCAAGCTAACTGATGTGAATGGCACCCGCTGGAATGTTGCACAATTATTTACACTTTGCATCAAGAAAGGCGCTTCCTTCTTTCCCTATCAAGCTCTGTGTGTTCGTCAGATCCCACCTAATGTGTCTGCAGTAGCAAAAGTAGAAAAAGGATTGCTCGCAACAAGTGTCTGCATGTTAAAGTTTTAAATTCTGTAGCTCTGCTTTATCTTTTCATTAAGGAGCAGTGGTGGGGACATTCTGCTCAATGAGACTAGACCTCAGGAAATATATTTTATATAGTCTGAATTCTGTTCTAATACATATACATCACTATTAATTTTTGTCAACCGGTTGCTATCATTCATTTAATTTGCTGTGTTGTGCATTATTGGGAGGTTTCACTGGAAGTAAAGGTAAAGGTTTCCCTTGCTTGAAAGTCAGTCATATCCAACTCTAGGGTTCAGTATTCATCTCTGTTTCCAAGCCAAAGAACCAGCACTCTCTGCTTCCGCAGACATTTCTGTGGTCTTGTGGCAGGCATGACTAGACACCGGAGTGCAAGGAACATGGTTCACCTTTCCACCAAAGTGGTCCTTATTTATCTACAGTACTTGCAATTTCTTGCTTTCGAACTGCTAGGTTGGCAGGAGCTGGGACAAAGACAGGGCTCATTCCATTCTGTAGTACTCAGGAATCGAACTGCTGACCTCCCACCTTCCAGTCAGCGTCTTAGCCACTTGAGTCATTGCAGTCTCTGGAGGCCACCAAGGAAAGGAAAAGAAAACCAAGAAAATATTCTCTGGTTCCTTTTACTGACTAACTCTGATACTATACCTTACAAACACTGAAGCACACAGAGTGCTGATACCTTTCTTGCCACAGCAGTACCTATTTATCTACTTGCGATTTCTTGCTTCTGAACTGCTAGGTTGACAGGGGCTGGGACAGCGAACGGGTGCTGCACAGCATTTGGGTCTCAAACCAGTGACCATCTGAACTTCTGGTCATCAATATTACTGCCTTAACCACTAAGCCAACACAACCCACTGGACATTGTTCACTGTGACATACATCGGCCTCAATGTGGTTAATTTTCTAGCAACAGACAACAACTAGTGCCTCTATTATTATTTTAAAAAGGAAACTGTTGCATTACCCAATATTTCTTTGGCAGCTAGTTTGCCATTTTCATTTCTCCAATCAAGCAAGGAATTTTTTTGAGATTCATATTATTCATGTGTTGCAGTGTCATCTCCAAAAGACCAGGAGAATAAAGGGAAATATTTTCTGGTTCTGTTCTGATATTGCACTTTGAGCCTTTGTAAAAATAAAGATAAAACAAAGGAGTGTTTCCTTGTCATATAGGATCAATAAGACAATGACTTAAAACCTGAAAAATCCCAGCAAAAAAGCACCTAAAGTGCCTTAACTTGTATTTTAAAAATGATTATAAAACAGCACTTTGTAAACTCATTTCAATCTTATTAAAGAAATGTAACTATTTACTAGATTACTTTTACTACAACTTCTAACTCTTCTTACGTTCCTCTGTTGGTAAACGTAAACCCTTGCTCAAAAGCCAGTCATATCTGACTCTTGGGTTCAGTGCTCATCTCTGTTTATAACCAAAGAGCCAGTGCTGTCTGTGTTTGCAAACGTTTCCATGGTCATGTGGCAGGCATGAATAAATGTCAGTGCACGGAATACTGTTACCTTTCCCACCAAAGCAGTACCAATTTATCTACTTGCAATTTCTTGCTTTCGAACTGATAGATTGGCAGGAGCTGGGACAGAGATGAGAGCTTACTCCATTGTGCAGTATTCAGGTCTTGACCTGCTGTCCTGCTGTTGTGGCCTAGGATCTTGGTTGCAAGGAGGAGGAGGAGGAGAGTTGGCCAACCCATCAGACTGCTGCCAACTCCGATCTGGAGTTGGAGTCTGAAGAGGACCTGTTGCCAGTCCTTCAGCCAGATCCAAGGAGACAGACCTAGCACCAGCCCTGCAGCCTGCTGCCAGTTTGAAGCCGGCTTCTTGTGCCAAGCCAGTCAGGCTGATCAGGGCTTGACAGGAGGGCCAGGTGTCAGCACTCTGGAGAACCATGAGCCACCCAGCACGTCCAAAAGGTGCAGAGCCCTATTAAGACATGATCTTCAACTGAGGCAAAGGAGGACTAGGGCCGACCATCAGCTGCAAGCCCTGAGTCTCCTTGGCTACCCCACTACAGCTTTGCTTATACCCTCTAGACTGATAAGTAAGAACTCTCTCCTACCTCTTGTGCAGCAGCTGCTGGCTGACTGGCATTGGCCAGTGTCTGGGCCATAACACCTGCTGACCAATGTCAGCATCTTAACCACTAAGCCACCACAGTCACTCTATACCCCAACAGTAACTTGTTGTAACTAGGTTACTTCTAACTAGCTATTTCTAAAGGCTATCTTTAAAGTTCATTTTTCTCTCACAGGAAGCTACTTATTTACAGAATTCTCCTCTTTGATTTTTCAGTCTGATCCTTTGTCTTTTTAGTTGCTCTTTGGTGAGAATACTATGAGTTGCACAACTATTGGCTGGTCGCTACTCTTCTTGCTTGTTCTACAGCCAAAGTCCCTTGTATCCACATAGCGATGTTTTGGGGAAGTCATAAATTTGAAGCATTAGAGTGACTGTGATTGCTTTGCCAACAGTGTTGCTATGGTTGCTTGGAACACAATGTGATCCCTTCCATTCCATGTGTGCCACCCACTGTCAGGAAACAGTGACCAAAAATAAATCAAGCAGTGCAGCATATGGCCATATGACTGCCCTGTGGATGAGATGGCTGTGTGTGTTGCCCTAAAGGTATACCTTCTTTGCTTAGCAGCTGCTGGACATATGGACAAAGGAAGCTGCCCTGCTACTATTTTTAATAAGAAGCAGTATGCTGTGAGAATAAATGCACACCCAAACAATTGGCTCCATGAAATTCATGTTGCTTATGAGTCCCAAGTGGAAAAGGTGCAGCCCTCACCCACCAGAATCAAAAGAAATGTCTGATTATTATTTTTAACATTTTTTTCTGTACTCAGATGTAAAGTTGGACCAAACCATTGGCTGTCTGTAATTCAGGAGTGGTAGCCAGCCCAAAGTTCTGCTTGCCAAAGATCCTTAAGGGAAGCACTTTAGATCTTGCTTAAGAAGTGCTCAGAAGGACTTCAGTGCTCAGCCTGAGGACTACCACTGGAGCAGTGGCATGGCTGTGCGTATCCCAGTCTTTTAGCAGGAGTCATGCCCTTGTTGTGCTAGCTTCAGAGATGGTCAGAAGAGTAATTTACTTTACTGGGGCAATGATGGAGAAAAACCTTTGTGATCTCCCAAACTAGTATCCATGAGACCTAACAGTGCTTAGCTTCTGAACTCAGTTGATGGACTCAATGTGCATAAATGTTTGCAGCTGTACCAAAAACAAACACATATAAAACATGTTTCATGCTTGACAAAGCCAAGATAGTTTAAGAGAACATGCCAAGCTGAATGTCTGTTTAAATGGATATACTGTATTAAAATAAATAAATAGATAAATGTAACCATGCAAGGGGCCAAACTGCCTCCCCCAAGGTACCTACACAGAATGATAAATAGGGCTGTTTAAGTATTATATCGAATGAGGCAACGTGGCCTCCAGATTGCCCTTACCTTGTTCTGCAAATGTTACACCTGTCATCCTGATTATAGCTTACTAGCAAGAGTGAAGGCTGGATAGATTTTGTCTGGTGAGACAAAGTGCCATTCTGAATGACAGATACCCTGCCAAGGACATCCCCAGGAAAAATAACTGGTGACACTGAAGGCTATTAGCATCTCTCCTCAAAGACTCTTTCTCAGGCCATTCAAACCACTGTTTGCCTTGCATATTAAGACTGCATAAGGAGGAAAGGGGGCTAATTAGAAACAGTGATTAATCCATCATTCTGGAGGCAGCCTTCCATTTCTTCCACTACATAAATTCAATTTAATGCTTAATGGGGTTATTAAACATGGACCTTCTCACAGAGCTGATCAGTACTATATTCCTAACTCCACGCTGTTGAGAAACTCACATGAAATAGTATAAATAAAAAGCCACTTTGGGGAGGCCATATGAGTTCCTAGAGGTGCTTTAATGCAGGGATGCCCAAACTTTTCAGGCCATGGGCCGGTCACGTGGTTCAGTGGTCTGTTCATGTGGTTTCTCCCACCAGAAGTGGAAGTAAAATGTGCCTTGCAATCTGTTTTGCAACATGATGAGATAGAGTGGCAGTTTAAAATCTGCCACTCTTTGCTTAAACCAGAGGTGCCCAAACTATGGCCCATGGGCCATAGTTTGGACACCTCTGCCAGGGGCCTGCTGGACATGCTAAAAGGGCACTGGACAGGGAGGGAGAGGTGGTGCCTATGGAGGTTACTGCATGAAGTCATCAATTGTAGCCACCAGGTGACATACTTCTGCCCACCTCTGGGGGGGGGGGTGCCAGTCACTGGGGCGCACTGGGACTTGTCCCTGTGTCCCAAATGGCCAGCACAGGCCTGACCCCTGCTCTAGTGTTCCATGATAGCCAGTTGTTACAGCATGCTTGCTTCTCTTTATTGCAGCACTGTCTTGGGGAGGTTTGAAATCTCAAGTGATATAATACGTCCAGGATAATGCTGGGCTAGGCACTTGCTGAAAAAAGGGTTGAAGGATTAAAAAGAAGAAGAGATACTGGGTACTGAAAGAGACATGGATCATCTCCACTTTAACATAGAAGTCATATTCACTTTAACACAGCCATTTTTCAGATCTCCAGACATCCTGAGAGCTGCCTTTCTGTGAGGTGGGACTCATAGACTTATAGAGGGGTAGAAATCATGAAATCTGCATATTTAATTTTTTTTAATTGTAAAGAAACTACAGTGGATTTTACTAGGGGAGACACCTTGGTCATGGAGGAAGTTTTCCCAGGGCACAATACCTTGGGCAAGGTGAAAGCAGAGGGCATATGCGTCATGGTCTGCCTAGTCAGTGGGTGACATGGTATCCAAATGGCTAAAAAACCACATGCAAATGGACTTGATTTCTCGGGTCCATTTGCATGTGTGGAATGTTGTTGCAAAGATGTCCACTGAATAATGACTCCAAGGTATAGAACAGGATCTGGCCCCTGGGCCAAATTTCTGCCAATGCCAGAAGTGCCCCGAAGTCACTGGAAGTGCCGAAATGATGTTTTTGCACCAAAAACACTGTGGAAAACATGGCAAAAAAATTTCAAAAATGATCCTCCTCCACTCCAAGGGAAGTGGCAGAGGTGGGAAAATGCCCAGAAACACAGCACAAATGCATGCACCTCTGCCACCACTGCCACGGGGAAGAACCATGTGACCAGCCCCTCAGCTGACTGAGGGGGTGTGGTCAGGCCCCTGGCAGGAAAAGGTTGGGAACCCTTGGTATAAAAAATGGATTTTTTTAACTGAGAAGTCTCCATTCTCCCCCACCCTGGTGGCCAAAAATAAAAAACCTAGGGGGAGTGGGGGCTCAAAAGATGTGAGTGCCTCAAAAACAAGGCAAAAATTTCCCCTACGCCTAACAGGACACAAGGGAAGCTTTTTATTTTTATTTTTATTTTTATTTATAATTTTCAAACAACAACAACAAAAGTAAAGATAACGGTACAACCATACAACAAATGCAACAATATAACAAATACAAAATATCACCACTTGAATTACAAGTCAATTTTGATTACCTTCTTATTTAAAAATACTTAACTAAAACAATTAAATAAGTCATCAAAATCAAAATACATACATTGTCAAAAAAGAAAAAGGTAATCTACTTAAACTTCTTCTACAACAATTTATATATCTTTTAATTACTACTTTACCCTTTCCGATTTTCCCTTTTATTCAATTCTACATATAATCCACCCATGTGCTATGTACATTGTCCAGGAATTACAGCAATTCATTTTTCCCAAAAGTAAACTTGTTCAGGTACAGGTTTAAATCCTTTATTTTTATCCATCACATATTCCACGAAACTTTTCCAAATTTTCCAGAATCTATTCTCTCGAACTATTCCTTTTCTAAAATTCAAGTCCCATGTTAATTTGTCATTGAGTGCCAATTGCCACATTTCTCTATACCAATCTTCTATTTTTATATTTAACTCGTTTTTCCATTTTTTTGCTATACATTGTCTGGCTGCTGACATCATTATTACCAACAATTCCTTGTCATCATTACACATTGTAAGTTTACCTAAGTTTGTTAATAGTACTGGCTCTGGCCCCAAATCAAGTCTCTGTTCAAACATGTTTCTAATTTCTTTTTCTATTTCGCCCCAAAATTCCTTCAGTTTATTATAATTCCACCACATATGTATATATGTCCCCGTTGATTGCTTACATCTCCAACAAACATTGCTTGTCTTATTATCTATTTGGTGTAGCTTGACTGGGGTCAGATACCAGTGCCATAACAGTTTGTAGTTATGCTCTTTAACGCGTACTGTCATATTTCTCACAATTCTTCTTCGCCAGATTTCTTGCCTTTTTTTTTTCTGGAATAGTTATATTCAAATCTTGTTCCCAAGTATTTTTTAAAATTTCTTGTATATTTCCTGTTTCATTTATAATTTTTTATAATTTACTAATAATCCCTTTGATACCCATCTTACCTTTTCTAATCTGAATTAGCATTTCTTCAAAAACTGTCAAATCTCTTTCTAAACTTCTTTCATATATAATATTTTTATTCAATTTATTTATCTGAAGAGTCTGAAACCAATTTAATTCCATCTGTGAGAAGAATTGCTTTCTTTCATC
Source organism: Furcifer pardalis (assembly GCA_030440675.1). Lineage (NCBI taxonomy): Eukaryota > Metazoa > Chordata > Lepidosauria > Squamata > Chamaeleonidae > Furcifer > Furcifer pardalis. The sequence continues at coordinate 112,528,232 of CP126890.1, read as the reverse complement.
ACTATCTTTGCATATTTTAGCCCAATCCTTAAGTAATATGACTTTTTTATCTATTGTTGTTGTTGTTCAGTCGCACAGTCGATTCCGACCCTCTGTGACCCCATGGACCACCATCTGCCAGGCACTCCTGTCCTCCACCATCCCCCTCAACTCGCCCAGCTCTGTGCCCACCGCTTCCACAATACCATCTAGCCATCTCATCTTGGGCCGTCCCCTTCCTCTTTTGCCCTCGACCCTTCCAAGCATCAAGGCCTTCTCAAGTGAATCCTCTCTTCTCATTTGATGTCCAAAGTACTTTAGCTTCATCTTTATTATTTGACCTTCCAAGGAGCAGTCAGGATTGATTTCTTCTAAGATTGACCTATTTGTTCTCCTCGCTGTCCAGGGGACTCTCAAAACTCTCCTCCAACACCACATCTCAAAGGCGTCTATTCTTCTGCGCTCAGCTTTCCTAATGGTCCAGCTCTCACAACCATACATTGCCACAGGGAATACCATTGCTTTGACTATGCACATTTTTGTTTTCAATGTGATGTCTCTACTTTTCACTATGCTCCCCAGGTTTCTCATCGCTTGCCTCCCAAGAATCAGTCGCCTTTTTATTTCATGGCTGCAGTCACCATCTGCAGTGAGCTTTGATCCTAGGAAAGTAAAATCTGTCACTGCTTCTACTTCTTCCCCATCTATTTTCCAAGGACTGATAGGGCCTGTTGCCATGATCTTGGTTTTCTTGATATTGAGTCTCAAGCCAGCTTTTGCACTTTCTTCTTTCAACCTAATTAGGAGCTTTTTTAGGTCCTCCTCACTTTCTGCCATGAGGGTGGTATCATGTGCATATCTCAAATTGTTGATGTTTCTCCCAGCAATTTTGTTCCCAAATTGTGATTCCTCCATCCCTGCATTATGCATTATGTGTTCTGTGTATAAGTTGAATAAGCAGGGTGACAAAATGCAGCCTTGTCTTACTCCTTTTCCTATTCCAAACCACTCCGTCATTCCATTTTCTGTCCTAACTGTTGCCTCTTGATTCATGTACAGATTTCTCATGAGGCCTATAAGGTGTTCTGGGATTCCCATCTCTTTAATTACTTGCCACATTTTGTTGTGGTCGACACAGTCAAAAGCCTTAGTGTAATCAATGAAACAGAAGTAGACTTGTTTCTGATATTCCTTTGTTTTTTCCATGATCCATCTTATGTTGGCGATGTGGTCTCTAGTCCCCCTGCCTCTTCTGAAACCCGCCTGTACCTCTGGTAATTCTCTCTCCACATGCTGTTGCAGTCTATCCTGTATTATCTTGAGCATCACCTTGCTAGCGTGAGGGATGAGCGCAATTGTTCGATAATTTGAACATTCTTTGGCATTACCCTTTTTGGGGAGTGGAACGTATACAGATCTTTTCCAATCCTGTGGCCATTGTTGTGTTTTCCAAATCTGTTGGCATATAGAATGCAATAATTTGATTCCATCATCTTGCAAGGCTTTGAAAAGTTCAACTTGGATTTTTATCTATTAGAATATTCTTAATTTTTCCATCAATTCTTATTGGAAAGTTATTGAAGTCTTCCATTTCTAAAGCTGGCGAAACACCCGGTGCCATGTATTTTTTTACCCTATTCCATTCTTCCATGGTTACCTTTAAAAACTTATTTTGTATGCCTTTTTTACCTACTTTCTTCCCTTCTTTACTTAAGAATGTTGCCTTACCCCATTGAAGTATCTCTTTCATCTCTACACTTTCCCAAATCATTTCTTCTTTCATTAGTATTTTAATAACGTTCCTAATTTGAAAAGCTTTATAATAATTTTGTATATTCAGTAAACCCAATCCCCCCTCTTTTTGGGATAAGTACCACAGTGCCTTAACAATCCTTGGCCTTTTGTCACCATTACAAAATTTGTTTATCATATTCTGATATTCTTGGTGTTCTTTGGCACTATGTTTAATTGGTAATGCATCAAAGAGATAATTCAATTTAGGCAACAGCATCATTTTTGAAAGGGCTATTCTACCAAACCAAGACAAGTTCAATGTTTTATAATGTATTATTTTCTTTTCCAATTCTTTTTTCACCTTCCCATAATTTAATTTTTTAAGGTCACCAAATTTCCCTGTTATTATTATTCCTAGGTATCTTGATGAATTTTTTACTTGAATTTTAAATCTCGTTCTAATTCTATCTTGTTCATTTATTTCTCCATTACAAAATATCATCTATGATTTTTCCCAATTTACTTTCAAACCTGTAATTTCTTCAAAGGCCTTTAGATGCTGATAGATTTTATCTAGTGTCTGGATTGGTTGCTTAACTATTAATAATGTGTCATCCGCATACAAATTTATTTTGTTACCTTCTAAACCAATTATTTCCTTATCTTGGCGAATGGGATTGGCCAGAAATTTCATTGCCATTATGAATATAGCTGTTGATAGTGGACACCCTTGTCTAGTACCTGCTTCTAAAGTTATCTCTTCTGTATATTCCTCATTAACTTTGATTCTAGCAGTTCCTTGTTGATACAATTTAGCCATAACTTTTTGAAATTTACTCCAAAATCCATATAATCTTATCATTTCCTGTATTGTCCCCCATTGTAATGAGTCAAACGCTTTAAATATATCTAATGCTAAGAACCCGATCTTTTCCTTTTTACATTCTACTAAATCCATTAAGTCCAATACCTTCCTGATTAAATCTGCCATGTATCTATTTTTCAAAAAGCCAACCTGATCTTTATTTATATAATCTCCTATAAAGCTGTTCATTCTGTTTGCCAATATCATTGTAAAAAATTTTGCATCTTGATTTATCAGAGAAATCGGCCTATACGATTCAATTTTTTCTACATCTTTCCCTGGTTTTGGTATTAAAGTTATTATAGTTCTGTTCCATGACTTTGGTATCATTTCTCCCTCCAATATTTTGTTATATAACTTGTGGAGCTTCCCTACAACTGTCTCCTTAAAATCTTTGTAAAATTCTGCTGATAATCCATCTTCACCCGGGGCTTTATCTAATTTCAGTCTTCCTATCGCTTCTCTAATTTCTTTTTCTGATATTTTTTCCTCCATTATATTTTTATGTTCTTCCTCTATTCTTTTAATCCGCTATTTTTCAAAATGTATTTTAAGTTTGTTTAGGTCTACAGTTTTTTTAGAATATAACTCACTGTAGAACTTCTCTATAATTTTTAGCCTATCCACACTCTTACTGCATCTTTTCCATGATTTATCAATCAAAGTTCCAATCTGGCTTTTAAGTTTTTTCTCTTTAGCTGCTCTTGCCAATAATTTAGAGTTTTTGTTACTATATTCAAAGTATTCCCTCTTTAAAAAAATTAAATCTTTTTTGACCTTCTCCATGTCTTTGCCATCTAGTTCTTTCTTTATTTTTATTATTTCCCCGAATAACTTCGAATTCTTATTTCTAGCATGTTCAAGCTGGAGATTTTTCAATCTTTCCAGTTCCTGATATCTACTTGTCTCCTGCCTCCTCTTTATACTTGCTAATTTTATCATCTCACCTCTAAATATTGTTTTCATAGTATCCCAGACTATACTATAGTTGACTTCGCCATTATCATTCCACTCCCAATATTTTTCCCATTCTTTTGTCATTTGTTCTTTAATTGTCTGATCTCTAAAAAGTCTGGGATTATACCTCCAGTTATAAGATTTTCTTCCAATTCCACCCAATTTTATTTCCATGGTTATTTTTGTATGATCTGATTCTTTAAAAATACCTGTCTCAATTTTTCTACATTTTAATTAGGTTCTTTGTAACAAAAAATAATCAATTCTGGAGTACGTGTTATGCACTTGTGAGAAATAAGTATATGTTCTTTCATCCCCTTTGATTTCTCTCCACACATCTTTTAATCCCATCAATTTAATCCAATTATCCAAAACTTCCTTTTTATTGTTTCTCTTAACCCCAGTGCTATCAATTTCTGACCGAATTAAATTAAAATCTCCCGCTACTATCATATTTTGTGAGCCTTCCTTTTTTATTATTTTTGCCATTTTATTTAAAAATTCTGCTTGGTGATCATTTGGTGCATAAATATTAACTAACGTCAATTCTTCATCATCTATATTCCCTTTTATAATTAAATATCTTCCTTCAGGATTTGCAATGCTTTGTATAAGATTAAACCCCAGTTTATTTGATATCAAGGTCACTACTCCTCTAGCTTTGGATGTTCCCAATGCCATTTCATATATCTGCATTCCTCTAACATATAGCTTATTTATTTCGGGTGATTTCTGATGAGTTTCTTGTAAAAAAATTATGTCTAAATTATCTTTTTTAAGTGCTAACTGAATTTTCTTCCTTTTCAACATACAACCTGTACCTTTCACATTCCATGATAGTGCTTTAATATCCCTCAACATCCTTAGATTTTACATATATTGTGCTATTCTTCCTGGACGTGCTATCCTTTAACCTACATAAAACTACATAAACAAAAAACATAATAAACAACACTAACAAAAACTTACTCAGACAGACTTTAGAATCTCCCCTCCCCACTCTTCTTTCTTGAGTTTTGCCTTTGGATCCCAAAGAGGGGAGGGTGAGGCTAATGGTACATGGCATAGATAATAAGATCTTAATCCTTCATCCGTTCCCCCCTCCGCCACCAAAATAAACTTTTATTCTAGTACTACTAAACTTCCCAATTCCAGTGAATCCGACCCCCCCCCCGCACCCTCCAACTCCTCCCCCATGGTTGAGTCTTTCTCCATACCTCCAGAATCCTGTAACGCCTTTCTCAAATCCATCCATTCTCTAGAAGCAATCTTGATCAGACCAATTCGACACAAATAATCCAACACGTCAGTTTTGTCATCAATCACATGCATTTTTCTATCAAAAAAACCCTTAGCTGTTGTGGGAATCTCCAACTATATGTTATGCCCTTGACCATTAACAACTTTGTTACAGGTTTCATCCTGTATCTCCAGGTCCTCTCCGTTGGCGAAATGTTGTTGTAGATTTCCACATCAGCTCCATCCATCTTTAGAACGCCAGAACCTGCTTATTTAATAAATGCCATAACTTTCAACTTATCACCCCAGTTTGCAAATTTGACCAAAACATTTCTTTCCGCTTTCTTCCCTCTTTTGCTCCCCAACCTGAATGCACTCACAATATCTTCCAACACAAAATCTTTTCCCATTTTTAAAGAATTCAGCCAATCAACTACTCGTTCTTTAAGCTTGTCTGGCGTTCTCTCCTCCATCTTTCTGATTACAATGTTCTGCTTTCTTGTCCCCTCCTCCAACATGTCTAGTCTTTTATCTTGAGCTATTATTTTAACATTTGTAGTTTTATCTGCAATAAACAATTCATTCACTTCAGTTTTCAAAGTGTCCATCTGTTTATATACATCTGACATCATAGCATTAATCTTCACAGTATTTTCCTTTACTTCCTTTGAAATATCAGTTATTGTTGTCACCAAGGTCTGATAATTGTGTTTCGTAGCTTCCCTATCTTTTTTCATCTCCTCTCTACTCTTCCTCCTCTCTTCACTACTGGCTTGAATATCTTTTCTCATCTGTTCATTACTGATCTGTATTTCCTTTCTCATTTCTTGCATAGCGTCTACCATTGATCTTTCTAAAATATCCACCTTCTTAATAAATTTACCAAACTCAACAAACATCTGTACATTTTCCATAGCTGATATCTCTACAACCAGTGGTGGTGGTGGTGTTTCTTGTCTTTCTTTCTGTTTTTTTCTCTTCTTGTCTTCGGTTTCGTCACCTCCTCCTCTTCTTTGTTCCTCCCCCCTCCATTCCTGCCCCCCTTGACCAATTAAATGATGGGATCAAGTACTTATTCTGTTCCAATAGAATCCAAACCAAAAACTTTAATATTTGACCAATTGTCACTAAACCAACAAATCTGTCTAACTCAACCTAATTAATCTTTAATTGATTAGTTAATTTTAATTTAATTATTTTTGCAAATTTCAATCAATTTTAAGAGTTCCAATTAATTTTATTGAATGTTATTGATCCCAGAATTCAATTGATCCAAAAGATATTTTATTTAAAAATGTCCCAATTAATAAGAAAAGTATATTACAATGTCTCTATTAATTATTTTTCTTCTCTTTTTTTATCAATCCCAAATCTCAATTAATGCAATGATACTATAAATAACTAAGATAATATGATCTTAAAAAAATTAAATTTAAATTAGTATTAAAATCAATTATCCAATCCCCCCTTTTGAAATCAGTTTTCCCAGGGAATAACCAAAACAATAAGAGTTTAAACAATAGGGACCAGCTAAGCAAAGAATGGGGGGAGAAGGGGGAGGGAACAAAAAGAAGATATACTAAGATATATTAAAAATTAAACCGCAATTCAATTGTGCTTCCAATAATTAATTTCCACCAATCCAGCAACCAGTTAATCAATTAGTCCACCTCTAATCGGTTTATATTGCTATTTCAACCAATTCAAATATTAATCTTGCCAGTGTGTCCAGTGAGATACGTATTGAGTATTAGAATGATGACTTAAAACAGTAAGATTCAAACAGACACTGCAGAGGGGGAGGCGAGGGGAGAGGGGGACAGGAAACCTTCAATTGATTTATATTCAATGGCGATCTTGTTGTCATATACACTTTAGAAGAAAGGGACATGCAAACTGTAAAAGGAAAAATATTGTCCATGTCTCAAATTGGCAGTTTAAGTCTGCCAACAAAGTCTTTCTTCTCCTTCCCTCTCGCTGCTTGTTAGGTTTCGTTTCTCCGTTTTAAGTTTCGATCTCCTCCGCCATTTATAATCTGCTACAGTTTCTATTTCTCTCCCCTCAGTTACAATACACCACAGTTCTTTCCTTTTGCTCAGCCTCTAATTTACTCAGTCCCCATCGGAATTCAAGAAAGAGTTTTTAACAAAGTCTCAGTCTTTTAAGCAAGTCTCTGTTCCTCCAAAGTATCATAATAAAACAAAACAAAGTTCAGATCCTCTCTCACCCTTCCCTCGCCACTCCAAAACTAACCACAGCGCTCCATCTGATCTCCGTGTTCCACGCTCCTCTTCCTCCTCTCAACACCGCATTTCTCCTTTATATCCCCAGCAAGCTCCGCTCGTGCACGATCCCAAAAATCTGCTCTGGCACTCCAGAGATCCGCTCTGATATATAAGCCTTCCGCAGCACCCTACTCATCCCAAGTAAATCCCACTTTGTCTCACCACGATCTCCTTCTGTCCTGGGTCGGGCTCCGGCGCTGTGGGCACTTTTGATCTTTTTCCTTCTTTTTTAACTTTAAAATCCAGCTTCGGCTCCCCGGCTGGCTCAACAGGCGGTAGGCAGGATCAGAAGTCTCTTACGAGGCTCCGATCCGCCTCTCCGTCCAGAGCTCGTGCCTTTGGAGCCCCGCTTGCACTTAACTTCAACTTCTTTTCTCCAATAAACTTTTAGCAGATTCTCCTCTTCCCATCCATATATTTTTTAACAAGATTGCACTGTTTTTAAGTACAAAACCTCATTGGTAACTCATTGTTCCGGCAGAGTGAGGGAAAATGTGTGCTTCTTCTATGCCATCTTAAACCACGCCCCAAGGGGAAGAACCATGTGACTAGCCCCTCAGCTGACTGAGGGGGTGTGGTCAGGCCCCTGGCAGGAAAAGGTTGGGAACCCTTGGTATAAAAAAATGGATTTTTTTAACTGAGAAGTCTCCATTCTCCCCCACCCTAGTGGCAAAAAATAAAAAACCTAGGGGGAGTGGGGGCTCAAAAGATGTGAGTGCCTCAAAAACAAGGCAAAAATTTCCCCTACGCCTAACAGGACACAAGGGAAGCTTTTTATGCAGACACACATAGGGAGGAGTTTTTTAAAAGTTTGGGAAGGGTGCTAGTGTCATAGTCCTCCCACTCCCGTGGATAATAGGGATCTGCCAAAATGCTGTAACAGGAGGAATGCAGTGTGAGCAATAACAATTATAATAGCTTATTCTGAAAACAGACCTTGACAAGGTGAGCACACCTATACAGAGGGACGATCACTCCCAGGCTGCAGGGTTCTGAGAGTTACAGTCCAAAAGGACTCTTTTGCTTTCTCTGCAATTCACATCCTGTACTCAGTTGACCCATCAAAATGCCGAGGTAAGATCAAAGAATCAAACTGCAGTTCTTTTATATGCCATTTTTTAAAGCTGGGGGCCGGGTCACGCTCCCTCAGACAGCTTCAGGAGCTAGACAACCATTTGCCCTTCCTCCACCACATGGCACTTCCTGGTGTGGTGGAAGCAGTGGGGGGGCACATGAAATGGTGCCACGGGCTTCATCCAGTCCGTGGGCTGCAGGTTGAGAATCCCTGCCATACACTAACACTGGTGGTGAGGAAGGTTGCAAAATGGATGCCGTCCAGAACACACATAAAGAGAGAGTTTTAAATGGTGCACCATTTATGGTTTCCTTTTTAATGAAACACAGGAAGAAGGGGCTAAACTGAAACATTTCCCTTCTTTATGGATTTGGTGTGCTGGAAACTATCCCACACGCTTCACTGTTTCTATTGTAGCCTTTTGCACCACCTGCTGCTTCAAAGGGGAACTCAGCCTTTTACTAGTGGTGCCCAACCCATATGGATATTACTAGATAAAAGCCAGAACAGCCCAGAATGGAGATTTCTTAATAAAAATCAATGTCAAAAATAGTGGGATGTGATGGATAAATACTCGTTTTAGGTGTTTCATATCTCAAACATAATGAGTATTATGAACAGAACACACTGGTCAGAATAGCAACTTCTGAATAGTATACCCAACCAAGTTCACAACACATATGTGACTGGAGTCGATGACAAAGCAAGCCATAAATCATCTGCAGGCACAATATTCCAGTACCTGTTCCGGGCAGAAAATCGATATTGTGAAAGACAAGGCCAAATAACAACTTCAGAGTAGGGCAGCCTGACAAAATTACCTGTCCCATCCGACTAGAGAAACTGATGCACAAAAAACCCAAAGCAAAACAGAAACAACATTCTGGTCCCCATTCCAGGCAGAAAATTGATATTGCAAAAACCAGCCTGGAATGATGAGTTCCAAGAAATCAGACCAAATTCACACCTCCCATCAGACTAAAGGCGATAGATGCAACAAGCCATGAAGGGAACAGATACAACCAGCAACAAAATGCCCACAAGAACAACAATCATGTTTGGGACAGAACACCAATATTGCAAAAAAAAAAAAAAAAAGAACTCATAATGACATCCCAAAATAATTCACTAATCCCATTAGTCTATGGCAGTGATGGCTAACCTTGGCACTCTATATGTTCTTGAACTTCAATTCCCAGAAGCCCTGATCAGAAGGAGTCCTAACTTGGGTTTCTGTAACTGAAATCTAAGAACACCTGGAATGACAAGGTTTAGACATCACTGGTTGAGGAGGACTGGTGAAACTAGGTACGAAATACCTGCTATAACAATATTCCAGCACCCATTTCAGGCAGAAGGTCAATACAGTGGTACCTCAAGTTACAAATTTAATGTGTTCCAAGGCATTTTTCATCTTATGAAAAATTTGTAACCGAATTTCCTAAAGGAATGTATTGAAAACAAAAATTCATAATTTGAAACATGGTTTCCCATAGGAATGCATTGAAAACCAATTAATCTGTTCTGGAAAAATTTATGACTCGAGCCATTATTTTCAATTGATTTTCATTTGTATTGTGAACATTTTGTAAATTGAACCATTTGTAACTCGAGGTACTACTGTATTGTGAATGACATGCTGGCAACTTCCAAGTAGGAAATCCCAATGAAATTCATCCATCCATCAGACAAGTGGGAAGAGATGCAGCCAACCAGAAGAGATTACATTTCACTACCCATTCCAAGCAGTCTGCGGACTGTAAAAAAAAAATCAGTCTTCTATATATTATCTCAAAATCATAGTTTATGGAGAGGCCAGGGGCACCATATTCAAACACATTTGAATGCAACAATGTAAGAAGTTACATAACTTCCACAGGCCAAATATTCCAGGCCAAAAGCCTGTATAGTTGGAAGAGACAAGAATGGTCATCTAGCCCAAGTTCTTGTTGATTCAAGAAATCTACTGCTAGAGTGTCCCTGACATATTACCATCCAACCTCTTTGGTGAGCCTTCTGTGAATTAATTTTAGGAGGGAGGGGAGATAATAATTCTTCTGCCTTGAATGGGTCCTGGAGTGTTCTTCCTAGGGGCATTTTGTGACTGGTTGCATCACTCCGGTTTACCTGTATAGGGCAGGTGAATTTGGTTGAGCAGTCATGCTTTGATGTCACTATTCTGGGTGATTTTTCCACCATATTGATTTTCTGTCTGCAACAGGTCCAGGGACTGGTTACATCAGATTCCTCCAGCTAGCCTGTGCAGATGAATTTTGCTGAACTGTCCAATTTTTAGGTCACCATTCCAGGCTATTGCTCACAATATTAATTCTCCTGCTCAGAACAGGTACAGGAATGCCAGTGGCTAGTTGTATCAGTTCTGTCTAGCTATCAGATCCCACTATTTTGTCATTGGTTTTATTAAGCAATTCCCATTCAGGCCTGTTCCATTCCAGCTTTTGCCTAGTCCCGAATTAAGTCAGAAATTGAATTTCTTGGCATAGAGATCTTGTCTGTCTGCCAGTATTTGTTTATTTCCTCTTCGTCCTTGCAAATCCCACCATGGCTCTTCTGTGATAACTTGCTTCTTATTCCATTTTGCCCTTTGATTTCACTCCCCTCCCATCTCCCACAAGCCATTATGGATTCACTGTGTTTGTCGTGGTATCATGCCTAATCAAGTATGAGCTCTTTTCATAATTGATCTAATCCAATTCTGTACCCATTTGCTTCGTATCTCTCACACCACACAGGAGTTTGGCTGAACAGATTGCACACTATGAAGAACGGACTTCTGCTTAGCTGATGACATGTGACATATAGAATTTCATAGCAGATTTCTCAAAGAGATGGCTTTGAACTGACTAGCTCACAGATATAGAAAGCATATTTCTAATCCTTCATTTTTTATTTATTCTTTAAAAATCTATCCTCCTTGACAGTGCAAGAGAGAGAAAAATCCCCATCTCTCTGCTTATATTTCCAGAGCTGCTTTTTTGCAAATGCTAATCTCCGAGACTAAAAATCATCAGGTCCCACTCTTACTTTTAATAGGATAGTAAACTAAGAGGATATACAAGGATTATTCTAATCCTGCCCAGTAGTTCTCTCTGAAAACCATAGTAGTATATTTACGTAACTATTATATAGGGCCTTCTCCATCCTCTCCAGAAAAGAAATGCTTATCTTGATTTGACAAGCAATTATAGGGCAGTAAAATACTGAATTGGCAAGTCTCAGCAAAACAGGATTAGCTAATTGATTGAGAACAAAAATATTAGTAAGGATGACAAGCATCCTTAGGCAAGTTTATCCTCTCTCTTATATTGCTCAAAGCAAACAATGTATTTATAGTGTTCATAATTTACTTGATAGCCATACTCCCCTTAAAGGCTTTCCCCCCTTTCTTGGGTAATTGGTTGTTAAAGTGATTAAGGATTCACAAACTAAGATTATTTATAGTTACAACATATATACTATCCAAAGACCCATTTTTATTGAGGTGAGAAAAGAAGGGGAAATTTGGGGGTCTCATTAACAGAATCAAAGTTCTCATATATAACTTACGTCAGTATTTACTGAATAATGCAAGCTAACCAGTGATGGGATGTAACAGGTTCGCACCAGTTCGCTAGAACTGGTAGTAACTTTTCCCAGTGTCCCGGGAAACTGGCAGCAGCTTTTGGGGGGAACCACCTTTGGGGCTTTTCACTGGTTCTCCCACTGTGCATGCGTGCCAAGCATTTGGTGTGCATGCACACCTACAGTGCTTGGCCTGTATGCAGGACCTCCTTGCTGTCCTCCCAAGTTTGGAGGAGGAAGAGAAGCTGCTAGCCTGAAGCTTCCTATAGCCTGCTCCCCAGGGTAAGTGACTCACCTTTGGATGTGGTGTGTCTGTGTGTATTTTAATGTGTATTTAATACCTTTACCTATATTGACGTACTACCACAGTTCCTAAAAAAGCCTGGAGGCCGGGCTTGGGGTTTTTAAGCAAAGTCTTGGAGTTACCTCATCAATAAGCTACACCTGTGCTGTTCCAATTGCTGTTCCAATTGGAGAACCCTTAAGGAGGTACAACTGTTTTACCTTTACATTAAGGCATATTATCCTTGAGAACTGGTTAGGCAAAGACTTAGTACCTAACTTCTTTAACTGCTGAAAAGTTGAAAAGTGCCAAAATGAAGCCATCTTGTGGTGAATTCATTCTGTAGTTCCTTCCATCTGACCTAGTGTGAGAAAGATTAGCCAGAATAAGCTTTAAGCTCTGGTTTAAAAGCTCTGGTTGATTTGTGTTTGGGGTGGATTGATGAGTAGTATTTTAATGTATTTTTATTTTATTTATTTATTTATTTTATTTACGGGTTTGTGTTGTGGGTGGGTGGGTGAGTGGGTTGAGAGGTGTGTGTGTGTGTGTGTGCTTATTTTATTTTATTTTTTATTTTTTTATTATTTTATTACCAGAGTCAGGTCTACCCGATTGGGGCGGGATACCAAATGTGAGCAATAAATAAATAAATAAAATCTATTTATTTTTCTTTGACCCTGCCCACATCATGACATCATGATGTTGGCTCCGCCCACACTGTGATGATGTCACAGTGGGATAGTAAAATTTCGACATCCCGCCACTGAAGCTAACCCCCACACTGTGCGCATGATTTAAAGATAAACAGATTTCCACAAGTGCATTGTGTGAACTTTGATCTTTAAAGTGATATCACCAGTGCTTAGGTAAAGGTAAATGAAGGTTTTTTTAAAAGTGTGTAAACACTTAGCTGTGCTTATTTCAATACCAGAAGATGGCTCTGTGAAACTGGTCTTTTTAAAGTATCACAGAAATAAAATTGTTTCCTTTAATAAACTTCACATGTTTTCTCTTTCTCCTTCCCTGCCAGCAACCTTTGTGTGTCTATTTCCACTTTCAATCAGTCCCTTATAACATTCTCACAGAAACCTTCATTTACTCCAAAGTTAGCACTGGTGAGATCAATTTAAAGATCGAAGTTCATACAATACACTTGTGGAAATCAGGCTATCTTTAAATCATGCACACAATGCAGGGGTTAGCCTGCATTATTCTGGCCTAAGTGGGTTATTATGAACAACCCACCAGGGATTGAGTGTGTGGGGTTGGGAAGATCAGGATGTATATATTTATCCAAAGTAGCAATATGTCACTTCAAATAAATATTTTTTTAAATGTAATAAATTGGTACATGGCTCACATAATGTACACAAAGTAAACTGTGTTCACTATTCTTAATGTTTAACTTGCAGCTTGAGTTTAAATAGAACTAATCAGGTTTTATCAAAATGACAGTGTCAAAAGAATGTTGCTAAATCCTTGGCATTAAGTTTAGCACAATTCTTAGTTCTCTCTTTCACCCCTCCCTCTTAGACTGATCTCTCAGACGGCTTTCTTAGTTTCCTCTTGCCAGACTCCACAATCATCTTCTCTCCAATCTCTCTACACCAGGGGTGCCCAAACTTTTCAGGTCATGGGCCGATCATGTGGTTCAAGGAGCCGGTCACTAAGGCCCGGGGGCCGGATACAACCTCCGATGCTAATTCATCTGGGTGTGTTTTACTTCCACTTCCAGGAGCAATGAGGGCTTTGCAGGCTGGATGAATTGGTGTCGGGGGCCGCATCTGGCCCCCGGGCCTTAGTTTGGGCACCCCTGCTCTACACCAACCAACCCACCTCACAAACACCCCCTCCCCACTTATCTAGTTCATCGCCTGGCCAATCAGAACAATTCTTATCAATATTCCATTTGCCTCAATCACCTCTCCCATCATATACTTTCCAAGCCAATGAATTTCAAACAGTGCATTTACCATTGCAATCTGTTTAAATATAACCAGGCATCACATGAGGCTCCATTATGTTCTTATTGTATCTGAAAGTCTAGAATGGCAAGGAAGTCACTTATGATAATATTGCTGTACAGTTGTACCTTGCTTAAAGAGCATAATGCGTTCCACAGGATTGCTCTTTAAATGAGTTTGCTCTTTAAGCGAAACACCATTGTAAATGACCAATGGGGGGGGGGGGTTTCCAAATCTCGATTTATTTGTTAAGTGAGTTTTTGGTTAGTTTTATTTGTTAAACAAAGCGAACATTCAGCTAAAATTCTGCTCTTTAAGCGAGTTACTCTTTAAGTGAGGCACTCTTTATGCGAGGTTTGACTGTATTATCTTTTAAAACATGGGATGTTTATGATAAAGCTGACAGGTCAGTGACAGATAAGGGATGATCTTAACATGAATGGAAATATAGGGTAGCTATTGATAGACACAATACTTTATCAGCTGATCCTTTCCTGCAAAACAAAAGGCCTAAATCTCTGATAGGAAAAGTATCCAGCAAGCAATATCTCCCACCCATCCACCCTTTTTTAAAATTTATAAATAACAGTTCTCATGAGCTTTGTACAGTCCTAGTGATCCATTAGATCAGGGATTCTCAACCTGCAGTCTGTGGCACCATTTCACGTGGCCCACCACAAAAATAGAGAGAGAGCAGGGTTGCACAAAAAATATGTTGAGGAAAATGTGAGGTTTATTTTCAAAATATAATTTCACATTTTCTTTCAAGCTACACTGTGTCCCTGTAAGGTGTGAAAGGCAATACAGAAAACAAACAAATGTGCACACAAAAAATACAACCTTGCTCAACAGGAAAACTTTTGGAATTTTTCAAAATAAGCAAATTTTCCATCCTTACAAAAAAAAAATGCATTTTACTTACAAAAAATGTACATTTGTTGTTTGGCGTTTAAAGAAATGAATAACTTCCAGTTTGACTATTAATTCTTTGCAGTAATGAGGAAATCAAATTGGGAAAAAATACAATATGGTCTGCAAATAATTTTAACTTCTAGAAATCTTTATTTCACCAGAGTGTTTTGATGCAGAATCGATGCAATGCAACCAATGACATACATTTTCCTCGCACGTTAATCCTGATTTCCATCCCTTAGTGACCTCTGGCTCAAGATGCCCATATATTAGCAGTTGCTTGGGAAGCAATCCTTCAGCCTTTATATAAACACAGTGACATTTTTAATAACTTGATGCTCCTTAAGCTACATTTACATAGTATCTTTTTCATTTCTCTCTGTTGTGTGTTTCCAAGGGAACCAGGAAAATCCATAATCATAGACGCAGCTTATAAGGTCGTCTGACCCTATCACCAATATACTTTGGTTGTGCGTGCAGGTTTTCTATCTTGACAGCTAAAAACAGCTACTGTGCTATGGCACAATAGGAAGAGTAAGACTACCAGAAGTCAGAACTTGGGGGGACTACTTTTTGGACTATGATTCCTAGAATCTCCCAATTAGATTCTGAAAGTTGCAATCCAAAAGAGTAATTTTTCTGAACACTGCAGGTAATCTAAATTAGGGGCTCCCAGGTCTATGTTTAGTGGAGAAAATGCATTTGAAGATACATTCACTTGGTTCCTTCTTCATGTTTAGCTTTGTTCGTTGCTTTCCAGGTGGCCTTCTGTTCATAGACTGTTGAGTCCCTGAGTTACCAACATCAAGTAATTCTAAGAATCAGATTTACCCAGTCCACAAAAAGAAAAAAGAGCCTGAAGATTAAGCCTGCAATACCAATAAGAGTGAATTCTGTTCAGCAGCTGGGGTTTCCACCATGAAAATATGCATAGGAACTAGCAGTAAGAGTTCCAGTCTTGCCTGGCTTGACACTTTAGTGATAAACTCAGAAGCGTAGCATGCCTTAACGGGGCCCCGTATAAAAATTTGTTTGGGGGGCCCTTGTGAAATAAAAAAAATTGGGAAGTTTTTATTAATTTTTGCTGTAGGGGGCCCCCGTGGCCCGGGGCCCCCGTATAATTGATACGGCAGATACGGCGGTAGCTACGCCCCTGGATAAACTGCAAATTAACCCACAACTGACTTTACCGTACTTATCTACGATATTAAGATGGCTTCTTGCCTACAATTCAGCCTGTAAACAATTGTTTACAAATAATTAGGTGTTAACCATCAGGTTCATCAAAAAAGGATTAAAACTGTGGAGGATTTGAAAGAATACACAGGCACCAGCAAGGAACGTTGGCTAGGTAATTATGGAGGAAATATAAAGTAGACAAGCTAGAGGTCCCTGGCAGGCTCCAAGCCAAGGTTCTTGTTTCTGCCAGTACATCTATTTTACACAGATACAAATCAGTTATATTAATTTTACCCAAGAGGAATGGATGACTTCACAAACCACTTGAGCTTTGCCCTTATAATTTGACATCCCCAGATACAACAGTAACTCACCCAGTACACGGCTTCTTGGCAACCCTTTCTAATCGATGCTGTGAAGCAGAAGATATAGTGCTAGAATTGAGCTGGGTAAAAGAAGTGAAAACAGCAAACCTTGGCCACATCTGCAACTTGCAACACAGCAATTAAGACAGTGGCAACAAGAGTCCAACATTTACAAAGTAAGGTGTCACATTACTATAAACGATTTTCACCCCACCAGTGAATAGTAAAATTAAATGTGGAAGACTTGATGTTTAAAATAAGAGCACACATTGCCATTATAAATAATTTGTTCCCACTAATGATTTAAAGACTGGGCAATTCTAAAAACTCTCTTTGAATTTTGGGAGTTGTCTGCATATAATGTGGTCTGGCAATTAACTGTCATCTCATTAAAGCTCTCTCTCTCTTTAAAAATGATCTATACAGGAATGTTAGGTACATGTAGGAAAGCTTTCCAGCTCTCAGAGGATTGTTCATTAATTAACAGCCCATTTTTCAAAACAGCTCCACCACTGTAAGCACAGTCAATACAGCTGACTCTGGGAAAGTATTTTGAAACTCATGAGAGTATGAGCAACTGTTATTCCACAATCTATGTTCACTGAAGAGGATGTGTGTGGGATTTCTATGCAACCTTCTTTGAAATTGTCAGACTGCTGCCATCAGGTTTAAATTTACCAAAAACAAGCTTATGAAACTTTCTTTTTTGACTACAGTTCCCAGATTCCCCCAAGGAGCATGTCCAGTGGTCATACTAACTAGTACAGGTGTGCCCAAACTGTGGTCTGGGGGCTAAATGCAGCCACTGTACGGGCACATTTTACTTCTGCTTCCAGGAGCGATGAGGGCTTTGTGGGCCGGATGAATTGGCATCAGGGGCCACATCCAGCCCCGAGGCCTTAGCAACCAGCTCCCTAAACCATGTGATCGACCCGTGGCCCAAAAAATTTGCGGACCCCTGAACTAGTGAAATAGGGAGTGCAGTCTACAATGTAATTTCCTTCCTTTCCCTTACAGCAAACCCTGCCCTCCCATGTAAAGCCTGTGGTCAGCCTGTGGTCTGGCTTCTTTCTCTAAATTATACAGCTATATATTTTTTTTCCCTGCAAGCACTTTAAAATTATGTATTAAGGCCTTCCTTGTAGTGTCATCTGGCCTACACAACATAGAGCCATCTAAGAGAAGCTGCTGAGAGCTGCTGAGGTGAAGATCTGAAAGGGGAAATAGCCAAAACAAAAACCCCTACAAACTATACAACGATTTACTGTGTATTTCTTTTAATGTCTATATACAGTACATTTTAGTTTCTCCAATATGTTAAAACCCTTTTAAGAGTCATGATACCATCCTAAGAAATCTTGAAAATCAGTAGGGTTCCTTGAAATCTTTGTGTAGTTCTGTGGGTGCTCTAGAACCCATTAGCAGATAATTCCAAATTCAAATCAAGGTAAGCAAACCTGGACTCTCCAGATGTTCTTGGACTTCAATTCCCAGAAGTCTTGATCAGCAGGTGTGTTGACTTGGGTTTCTTGGAGTTGAAGTCCAAGAACACCTGGAGGTCCAAAGTTGAGAAGCCCTGTTCTAAGAAATTCCTGGATTTCCAGATCTGTTTTAGAACGTCTGGGGGCCCAAGGTTGAGAAACCCTGTCTTAGAATAAACACATGATAGTTAAGATGATGTCAGACTGATATAACTGTGTAATGCAGATACACTTGAGGAATTAATCCCAACCTGTTGCCTTCTCTCTAAAGTTAATCTCAGAACAATATTCTACAGTGTTCTAAAGCAGGGATTCCCACCTTTTCAAGCCGTCACCCTCTCTCTCTTTTCAAGTCACCCTCTCTCAGTCAGCTTCAAGGGCCGAATGGCCAACTTGCCCTGCTTGCACAATGGAAGTGGCCATTTTGTCCCAGGAGCTTCAAAGGGGCAGCCATTTTGTTTCTCAAATTCCCTTGGAGGGGTGGGGGCCACATGAAATGGTGCCACAGGCTGGATCTGGCCCATGGGTCTTAGGTTGGGAACCCCTGTTCTAAAGTAACTGAAATTTCTTATTTGTCTCTTACACTTCTAGAGTTTTATAGACTCCAGCTCTCCTCAGCACTATTATGAGCAGGGGTTCTCAACCTTTTCAAGCCAAGAACCTGGTCATGCTCCCTCGGACAGCTTCAGGGGCCGGATGGCCATTTTGCCCTGCCTCCCACACATGGCACTTCCAGGAGTGGTGGAGGCAGTGGGGGCCCACATGAAATGGTGTTGTAGTTTGAGAACCCCTGTTTTAAAGGCTAGTTATGTATGGTAACTTCCTGCTTATTGGTCCTATAATTCTGTTTCTAACGATAGTAATGCAACTTTCCTCTTATGCTGAAATCAAATATACTGACAGGTAAATCAATATAGATGTGATCAATTTGTTAAAAATACATTTAATTTAGATACTGCATTCTCTCCCAACAAACATGATTATTTCTTAATGACAGAAGAATAGCACTATTGAAAACCAGCCTTTCTATTTTAGAAAGCATTGAAGTCTTTATTGAGTTTTTAATTACACTAAGTATCATCAAGAATTTCAAGGTTTCCTTTAATCATTGGTAATTGCTTTTTAAAACGTAGCCCTTAGAATGAACAAGTATTTGCTCTTGCTTTATAATGCTAAATAAAAATAAGTTAAAAATGATTAAACTATCCTTTGATGATAATTAGCACAGTTATATTGAATGCCAGTGCATGAGTGCAGTTATTGAGTAAGTGTCAGTTATTAGCTTCAGTTTCAACACTGTGGTTTCCATCTCTCTGTCTCTCTCAATCGTAATTGGGAGAGAAATGTTTTACAAAAGGATGCAAGAAGATTCATGTTGCCCGTTTTAAAAAGAGGTCCTCCTTCTAGAGCTGTGAGGGACACAGAAACATTTTGCCAGCAAAAGGATCCATTCTCAGGAAATTGTGTTTTCCTTGCATTGCTTTGTTGCTTTGAAAACACAGTGAAATTCATCCTGCCACTTCAAACTACTGGTGTAATGACTGGGACATGGATAAGTGGTTGTCCAAGTTTCATGAACACCTCCTAAAAGTCACTGTCAAGGTGTTATCCCATTTGCATGACTCTGGGGACTTCAGAATGTCCTAAATCTTTGGGGGGGGGGGACGTACCCACCTCCTTTCCCCTAGATTTTGTTTTTTAAATATATTTTATTATTTTTAATATAATAAAAATACAAAATATAAAATAAACACGCAAATCATAAAACTAGCAAGAACAAAGACCAAAAATAAGAAGGGGGAAGTTATCTAACTTAATTGTGCAACAAGCACCCATAAGACTATACAGTATATATCTTTAGCCCTTTATTACTATATAACCTTTCTTTTATATATCTGTCCCCTCTTTCCAGAAGGATGCATATTCTTGTCCCAGTGTTGCTCATTTTATTTCACTAAAACATATTCAATAAATTCTACCTTTAAAATCATTTCTTTTTGTTAATCCCTTCTTTACTTTTAATTCACATGTCAATCTATCATTTATTGTTATACTCCATAATTATTTAAACCAGGAGTTCTCAACTTTTTAAAGCAGGGGGCCTCAGACAGCTTTGGGTGCCGGATGGCCATTTTGCCCTTCCTACACCACATGGCACTTCCTGGTGTGGTGGAAGCTGTGAGGGGTCACATGAAATGGTGCTGTGGGCTGGAGGCACATGTTGAGAATCCCTGCCTTAAACCAATAATCCAACTCAAATTGACAATCTATTTTCCATTTTTTAACAATGAGCAACCTCAAAGCTGTCACCATTACAATAACCATGTCTTTCTTATTTCTTTCTACTGGTTTATTTCCCAGCTCCATTAATAATGCTAGTCTAGGACACAACTCTAATTTTACAATGTTTGATTAATTTCTTTGAAAACTCTTTTCCAGATTTCCTCGACAAACTTACAGTCCCACCATAACTGAAGATATGTCCCAGTCTCTCTTTCCCCTAGATTTTGTATGAACACTTCACCCTGTCCCCATGAACACTACATCCTTAAAAGAAAAAAAAATGTCTCCTACCTGGTCTAGCTAATTTGTTGCCAATTCAGACTGCCCAGGTCTGATGGGCTTTAGGTTCTTTTTAGGATCTCAGAGGAAAAATAAGCACATCAGTGGATAAGCAGACCAAGTTTTATTCAGGCAATTTTCTAAGTAAAAAATAGCATATTAAGAGACAGAGAGCAAGTAATACAAGGAATAGAAATACTGTACAGAGAGGATTGCATATGTACCTAATCAGCATATGGGTTCCCTCTGTCCCTTCTTCTGATGCTACCTGGGAGCTCAGGTTAGGTAGCATAAGAAGAAGGGACAGAGGGAACCCATGCTGATTAGGTACATATGCAATCCTCTCTGTATTTCTATGCCTTGTGTTACTTACTTACTTGCTCTCTCTCTCTCTCTCTCTCTCTCTCTCTCTCTCTCTCTCTCTCTCTCTCTCTGAAATATGCTATGTTTGCCTGGGGAAATTGTCTGAATAAAATTTTGTCTGCTTACCCACTGAGGTGTTAATTTTGTCTCTAAGATCCTAAAAAGAACTGAAAGGTCATCAGACTTGGCCAGACTGAGTTGGCAACACAGCTAACATAACCAGTTCTTGAGTGTCACACAGGGTTGTCTAATTACTTTCTTGTTGTCATCCCATGTCTGCAACCAGGAATGGGGAGCAATAATCATGGGATCTTTATTTGGCTGGCTTTGGGCTACCATGCCCTTTGACCTGGGTAGGAAAAACAATTTCTTGCTCTGCTTCAGGCAGCAAATGCCTTGGGCTGCTACTGCTCTCCAGCTGCTGCTTGGATGAGATCAGAGCAAGAGTTGCTTCGGTGTTTGTGATAGATGCTGCTCTGTAGCTTAACCGGGCAGGCTAAAACTGATCTCTGAATGTCCAGGTTTCTCTGTCACATTACCAGCTGTGGGGGAGTTGTTGTTGTTGTTCAGTCGCACAGTTGAGTCTGACCCTTTGCGACCCCATGGACCACAGCATGTCAGGCTCCCCTGTCATCTGCTCTCCTCTGTAGTCCTCCCCAATTTATGTCCACTGCATCAACGATGCCATCTAGCCAGCTCATCCTCTGCTGTACCCTTCTCCTTTTTGCCTTTGACCTTTCCCAGCATCAGGTCTTCTCCAGTGAGTCCTCTCTTCTCATTTGGTGGCTAAAGTTCTTCAGTATTTGTCCTTCCAATGAGCACTCAGGGTTGATTTCCTTTAGAATTGACTGATTTGATCTCCTTGCAGTCCAGGGGACTCTCAAGAGGAGGGTTGTGGGGGAGACCAGACATGATGAAACCTATAGGTCAGTCATGCTGGCTTTATTGCAACTGCCTCACTATGAGGCACCATTTGAAATGTGCCAGTTGGGAATCACCACAGTTAGGAGCGAGTGGTAAGACTGTCCTCCTTTGTAGCTTGTTTCTCGATCTGGACCACTGAGCACACAAGGTATTCCATTTATTGGGTGAGACCTCTTGGTTCCAGTATTCCAACTCGGTGCTAACCATTGATTCAGTTGCTATTAATCAGGAGGCATCCTTGAGGTTTGGTAAGAAGGGCTTCCCTTCTCGAAAGCAACGTCTAGGCATTGAACGTCTCCCCTCCACCTTCCTCTTCATTATTCTTTTAAGCCGGGCTTTCCTGGACACCAGCTGTTGCCAAGGAGGACTGTGACAGTCTCTTCGTCTGCCTCCTTCGCCGGTTGGAGCTGCACTACCATGGCCTGGAGAGTTTCCTTCACCATCTGGATCTCACTCTGTAGAGACTGTATATGCTTTATTAAGGAATAAATTGAAAGATAATTGGCAGCTCCTTTCCCCTTTCCAAGTTATTTAATAAGTTGTTGTACAGCGCACAGCAGATGGGCATTGCTAGCTAATTGTAGCATCAAGTTCACTCAAATTGCTTGGATTAAATATTAATACATATCTCACATTCACTGCCTCCACCCCACACCCTGCCACCCCACCCCTCCTGACTTCTCAAGCCTGTAGGCAAAAAAAAAAAAAAACAGCTTTATGTAGCATTTCACTTGAGGGGTATGAAATGAGCATCACATGGGGGGGGGGGTGGCGGAGATGTTCATATCTGAGTGTGAATGGCTATTGTAAATCCCAATGTGTTATACAAAGAGAATATTGCAGTTGCTCTTCAGAGGGTATAATCTTAGATCTCAGCTTGAGATGAATATAAATGAATATAAAGAGGGGATTTATTTTTGTCACCATGGCAAAATTCAGGTCATGGAAGGTAATTCCCAATAACATTAGAAGAGACACCACCACCCCTCTGAGTACACATAGAAAATGCCCACTTCAGAGGCTAGAATATTCTTTTTCTCTCTTTCCACCTGTCCCCCTCCCCTACACACACACTACACACACAATCTGAACTGACATGACATAACTTTTATTTACAAGAAGGAAAAACAGAATATTACCAGAATATATTCCAGAATATATTCCAATTTTTCTAAATACACTTAGGTAGAGGTTAGGTAAAGGCACATCTCTCTAGCACCAGAAGGAGGGCCTTCTCCGTGTCCGCCCCGGCCCTTTGGAACCTCCTGCCAACTGAGTTACGTCTACAGACAGAGCTCCTGCCCTTTCGGAAGGGCCTAAAACCTGGCTGGCAGGGCAGGTGTGGGGCTCCAGGAATGTGGGGTCCCATGTTGGGTGGTTGATCTGATAGGACAGCCACCCCTCTCTCGCTCTTTTAAACTTTTAATCTTTTAACTTTTAACTTTTTTAATATTGTGCTAATTACAGTCAAATTTGTTGATTAATTTAACCAAATCTGTGGGGGTATAGTGGGATTGCCTAGTTTCTTTTGTGAGATTTTGTATTGTTGTAAGCCGCCTAGAGTCGGGTTCACCCGATTGAGGTGGGATAATAAATTTGAATAAATAAATAAATAATAAATAAAGGTTGCCCTTGCTCAAAAGTCAGTCATGTCCGACTCTAGGAGTCAGTGTTCATCTTCGCTTACGACCAAAAATCCAGCTCTGTCTGCATCTGCAGATGTTTCCATGGTCATGTGGCAGGCACGGAATTCTGTTACCATGTAATACTAGACTATGCAGAGAGAGTAGGGAGGGAGGGAGGGAGGTATCTTTGCTCTTAATTTTAGCTTTTTTCAGTCTAGAGCACAGGTTCCCAACCATTTTTGGCAATACCCCACCTAAACATCTCTAAAATCCTAATGCCTGCCCCCTATGACATATGATTGTTGTTGTTGTTATTAAAAAAGTGAACTATTCACGTGGAGAAAGTCTGAAAGGCCATTCATAGTTAGTAACTCAAATTTCCCCCCCTTAAAAATCAAACTGACCCCCTGTGGGGCGAGTGTCCCACATTGGCAACCACAGGTCTAGAGGAAGACATAAAAAAGATGATGGACAAATCCTTTGCACTGAGCTCTTAAAAACAGTGCATTGGTTGCAATTAAATGAATACTTCATGATTGCCTAGAGCAGGGGTGCCCAAACTATGGCCCATGGGCTGGATCCGGCCCCCAACACCAATTCATCTGTCCCACAAGGCCCTCGTCACTCCCGGAAGTGGAAGTAAAATGTCTGGGTGCATTTTACTTCCACTTCCAGGAACAACAAGGGCTTCATGGCCTGGATGAATTTGCATCAGGGGCCAGATGTGGCCCATGGGCCATAGTGACCAGCCTCCTGAACCATGTGACCAGCCCACAGCCTGAAAAGTTTGGGCACCCCAGCCTAAAGAGAGTACAGTAGTTTGAATACAGCACCGTGCTGAATATCCCCAGGTGGATATGAATATTGTTTAATCATGAAGTTTGTCTGAATTCACAAGTTGCAAGAGCAGACCTTAAGCCAGTGATGCCCAAACTAAGGCCCAGGGGCCAGGTGTGGCCCTTGACACCAATTCGTCTGGCCTACGAAGCCCTTGTTGCTCCTAGAAGTGGAAGTAAAACGTGCCCGTACAGGCGCGTTTTACTTCCACTTCCAGGAGCGACGAGGGCCTCATGGGCCGGATGAATTGGCGTCAGGGGTCGCACCTGGCCCCTGGGCCTTAGTGACTGGCTTCCTGAACCACATGATCAGCCCACAGCCCAAAAAGTTTGGGCACGCCCGCTTTAAGCTATCTATGAACTCATGTCCCCATCCTAAAAGTCTAATTATTAATAATAAGCCTTCTAAGACTGCAAACTACACCTATTGTGCATGTGTAATATGGTAAAAAAGAATCTCAAAAAGAATTGTGGAATGCCTCAGAGAATGAGATAATTTTGTTACAAATAAATACCAGGGGAAGGGGATATTTAAAAAGTAACCAAACAAATCTAGACATCGTTCCAATGGGAGGGAACACGTTTAATGAAATCTGTAGGTATTTGTGAGAGAGAACATAATTCTCCAAATATGCATTCAGGAAATTCTGTTATGATGGGGGGGGGGGGGAGACTGGGGACAACCATGTGTGTGTGTATAAAGTTAAAGGCCACCCTTGCTCAAAAGCCAGTTGTATCCAACTCTAAGGTGTGGTGCTCACCTCCGTTTACAGGCAAAGAGCCAGTGCTGTCTGTGTCTGCAGATGTTTCCATGGTTATGTGGCAGGCATGACTAGACACCAGAGCACATGACATGCTATTACCTTTCCCACTGAAGTGGTTCCTATTTATCTATTTGCAATTTCTTGCTTTCAAACTGCTAGGTTTGACTGGCTTATGGGCAAGGGAGACCTTTATCTTTACCTAGAAAATAAAGGGGTATTTTATGAATGCAGAATTAAAATAGCTACTTTTTTTGCTTTTTTGGGTAGGAGGGGCAAAACGGCAACAAAAAGTGCATTTTTTTTTTCATACAAACTACTGTAGCTACTCTAGGCACTCAAATGTCTATCAAAACCATAACTGCTAATTAAGACCCAAAATGACTGTGAAACTGGAATATAAAATCCATTTAATTTTACTGGGAGTGCTCTATCTTTCCTGTCAGTAAAGTAACACCTCTCATCAACTTCTCTGACACCAGCCATGTGCCACCTCTTGCCTTTAGTTCTTCCAATTAACAATTCTGATTATTTTAATATGCTTGCTACTGGTTAATAGTAACTGGATTTTTTCTGGGCTTGCTTGGCTATGGTACCACACATCTGACCAATTCATCAAATGGAAAGAAGCACATAAATTGCACTGTTACACTGTAGGCAGCTACAAGTCTACTCAGAAGTAAGACTCATGGTATTTACTGGGTTTACACCTAAGTAAGCAGATATGGGATTCAAGCTTTAGTCTGGATGGTCGCTTTCTTATCCAACCAGCAAAGGCAAAACCTGAAGCTTAATATTTGCTCTGAGAAGCTACAATATTAAGTAAAAATCCCTAGTGGGCCTGTGTAAATATTAGGCGCTAAACATTAATGCTGGCTTCTGGCTTCATTTGAGTTGTATGCTCCTCTTCTTCTCTTAGTAGGCTGGCTGAATCCAATATACTCTGCCATAAAAAAATGTGTAATGAAAAACAATGGCATCTGGTATTATTTCTTCTAACAGAACTGTAGTTATTAATCAAAGCTACAATGTGTGTTTAAATATTGGCAGAACTGATAGCACCAGGAAGTTAGATCTCTCAGAAGGAACCTTTTAATCTCTCTTTTTCAGTAAAGGAAAAATGACTATAACTCATTAAAGAAAAAACAACCATATCTCTACCTACAGATTTTAGGAAAACCATAGTGTACATTGCCGAGTTTGCCCAAAGATTGTCCCTAATTATTTTTATCACATATTAATTACACTTATATACTGCTTTTATTCCAGAAAGCTCAAGGTGAACCGCAGAAAAATAATGTTGGCTACCTCAAAACTGTGAATTTTGCTGAAAGTAGTAATAGCAGCAGCAGCAGTTTTTACCTAGAGAGGACTGACATGAGGCCCAGTTTTGTTCATTAGAAACCTGGAACTAGAGGGGAACTTACATAGATAATCAATTCCAGCCTCTCTTTTTTTAATCGTGTCAGAAGCACACTAAGGTGCTTTTGGGTTGAAGGGATTTTTACTGGAGGAACTCCTCTCAGGGTATGCCTGGATGAGGCTCCTTTCATATCCCCAATATCTTTTCATACCAAAATGGTCCCTGTTTATCCACTTGCAATTTCATGCTTTTGAACTGCTAGGTTGGCAAGAGCTGGGACAGAGATGGGTGCTCATTCCACCATGCAGTACTCAGGTCTCAAACTGCAGACTTGCCACCCTGCTAGCTAACAAGGCAAGGTCCTTAACTACTGAGCCACCTCAGCCCTAAGCAGGTACAATGAGGAATCAAACTCCCAACCTTTGGCTCTGCAACCAGATACTTGAGCTAAACAGCA
Organism: Furcifer pardalis; assembly: GCA_030440675.1. Taxonomy (NCBI): domain Eukaryota; kingdom Metazoa; phylum Chordata; class Lepidosauria; order Squamata; family Chamaeleonidae; genus Furcifer; species Furcifer pardalis. Next base: position 112,501,441 of record CP126890.1, on the reverse strand, counting down.
GTTCTGTTTATAAATGACTTAGAGAAGTGTTTCCCAACCTTAGGTTTTTAGACTTCAATTCCCAGAAGCCCAAGTCAGTACATTGACTGATCAGTGCTTTGGAGAATTGACTTAGTTTTCAGAGAGTTGAAGTCCAAACACTGACTTAGATGAAGGAATAAAGGAGAAAGTCATTGATTTTGCACATCACATCAAATAAGGAAGCATAGTTTAAATGCCAGAAGGTAAAATCAGGAACTAAAATTACTTTAGCAGATTTCACCAAAACAATAAAAACAAGTATTAATAGGAAAAATGTAAAGTTCCACATTTAGACAGAAAAAAATCAGATGTACAAGTATAGGATTGGTATAGACCCAAACCTACACATGAGTAAACAACATCGTACAGTCATACATATACCCAAAGTGGGGACAAGGGGAATGCAACTTGAGACTTCAATTCTGCTTTGGCCAGATCTCATCTGGGCTACTGTGTCCAATTCTGAATACCACAGTTTCAGACAGATATTGACAAGCTGAAGCATATCTAGTTGATAAATATGATGAAGAATCTGGAAACCAAGTTCTACCAGGAATAGTTAATGGAATTTGAATTGGTTTGCCCAGGAAAAAAAAGAAGCCACCTTCAAATATATAAAGGGCTGGCATGGGAAAGAGGTAATAGCCATGTTTTCTGTGGCTTCCAGAAGCAGAGACCTGATTTAATGGTTTAAAATTACAAGGAAGCGTTGACTAAACATTAGGAACACCTTCCTGGCAGTGAGACTATAAAAGGGAAAACAACCTCTGAACACAGAGAACTTTCTTGGAAATTTTAAACAGCTGTTAGATGACCAGCTATTGAGGGTCCTTTAGCTGTTGATTTCCACTGTTGACAGTAGTTTGGAATAGATGAGCACTTCCAGCTCTGCAACTCTATGGGTTTCATAAGTCAGAGGCCAGGCCTACCTATCTAATCACTACAACACCACAATTTCTCTTGTCAATTAAGACTTAACCACTTTAATAGATGATTGAAACATCAAAATATCTAGGAATTAATTTAGATGCTGCCTCTTTTTTTAAAAAAAGAAACTGCTCTTGCTAAAAGCCAGCTCAAATATTACTTTTGCCAGCTCTTCTACATACATTTAACTACTCATGCAAGGCATAGTGTAAAAATAATAGAAATGGCAGATGGTGTTCTACAGATCAGCTTCCAAAGTGCTCTGAAATAGGAAACTCCTGCTTATGGAAGCTGATCTGTTGAATTATGTATCCCCTCTGCCTATGTTACACTGTGGAGACAAGAGTTCAAGTGACAATACCTACTCTAGGATTCACAGAGATTCAACACCAACAGGTGTGGTGCAGCCCTTGTTAGTTATAAGAATTGTCCTGTAGATTATTTATCTCCTCCTTTTATCCATTCCATGACAGCAGGGAGAAATTATACCTAATCTATTTGCCCCCAATATGAAAGTGTTACAGTTTTGCTATTCATAGCAGAATTGTGCAGATCTAAATTCTGTGACCAGGGAATACTTTTGGAGCAGATGACGATATTATGCTATTACAGAGCATGGTCAAGAGATTTTCTAGGAACAACTTTTAGTTCCTCAAAGAAAAAGTTGGCAGTGATATATCCAATTCGGGGGGGGGGGGATAAAAAGTTAGTACCATCTTGTAATTTGTACTCCCGCTTCCCAAAAGTTTATTGAAAAAGGCTCCAGCTATTTGTAACAGTGCCAGAGGGTACTATATTTGTTTTCGATTTTTCACCATCTCACCATCCCATTATCCCTCTGCAGCTTCTTTGGCTACCCATACATCTTGAACTGAAAATGCCCTGTGGAAAAAGCTACACTATTGCATCTTCATGAACTTTAACTGAAGTGTGGGAAGCAGAAGGGGGAGAGGGAAAGAGAATTGATGGTTGTCACAGAGATTATTCTACAAAGAAAGACACGATGGGCACATATACATCTGAGGCACCTCATAAGTAAGGTCATAAAATGCAATATCTCAAAAAAGGATATCAACAAGGGCCTCATCACAGCTGCAGATGGCTCTCTGAAGCTGATCTTCCAGGCGTATCAGTTTTTCACTTATTTCTTCACATTTTCTCTCAAGTTGTGAAGAAAGCAGATGGAATTCCTACAAGGAGATAAAATACACACAAAATAAAGTGCAGATGCTTTGGGTTGCTAATAGCCTTGTTTAACATGATATTGAATTGATATACAATTAAGCATTTTAATAATTTAATAATGTTTCATTAATAAGAGACAAAGTTAACAGAACGTCCTTTGACTGTCAAAAATAATCCTCCTACCTACAATTTATATGTAACTCAGACCTCATCATCATCATAGCATGTCATCAAGTCAATTCTGACTTCTTCTTCTGTGTCTAGGCCAGATGTGAAACTGCCAAAATGAAGGCAACTTTTTGTGAGTTCATTCTGCAGTTCCTTTCACCTGGCCTAGTGTGAGAAAGATTAGCTGGCAACACAAGGTTGCCATTACCAGATGACACTCAATTGTGCTTCAAAAATACCACAATCTTCGGGGCGGCTCTTTCTGTATACCACAATTCTGACATGGTGAGCCTTTCCAAGATTCTCTTTGTAGAGAATACACAGAATTGGTCTATCATTCCCATTTTGGTTGCATGCCCTGAGACTGTGTAGCTTACCCAACTACACAGGCTGGCTCTTCTCTCAATCTCTGTCCCCACAGCCAGATACCTAAATCATTGTGCTATCCAGCCAGTTTACCCATGACAGTCCTTCAGATATAGCCCTCTTTTAAGAAAGAGGACTATTATTTGGCAGCCCTTCAAACAGGACATTGTCTTATGTAAAAGAGAACACATGGTCAACCCAGTCATACTCAAATTAATACAGCAAAAAGTCTTGCTGTAATTTCTATTCCATGCTTGTCATATTAAATTACGTTGGGAGCTCTGCTTGTTTAAATAGTTGACAGAGCTACTCATACAAACATCTATTTGGAGCTGTAAGGTAACTTGCAGTTTGAGAAAATATGTCAAACAAAGAAGCAGCCTCACACTAGAAATCCTCTGTGAATTCTCATTTGTTTGCTTGGTGTTTGGTTACACTCAGAGCCTTAAAATAAGAAACTGACATTATAGGTCTGGAAATCCCTGACATTGGCAACTGGGTAGCAGAACTCTTAGAAGTGACATCTTGCAAGTGGCATGTATACAAAAGAGTATCTTACTCAAATTTAAGGACAGATGGGATGCCTTTCTGAGTGCTTTTATGTCAACACTGTCCCAAAATAGTGGTACTGTAGTTGTTATCCCATAGTACAGCTCCTTGTCCAGCTGACACACACAGACACCTTTCCTCTCCATCTCTCACCATCCTTTTATCTTGTTCCATCTCATTCTAATCTTCCTTTTAAATGGCTGTAAAGAGACTGTACTTTCAATAACAGCAGAAAGGGTAATAGTAGAGTTGTGATAAGAATACTAGAATCTCTCCCCCACCAAAAAAATCTAAAAAACATTTGAACCACCCAAATATATAATACAGTATATCTATTTTTCAATGTCCTTTAAATTGCTATCTTTCTCTTTAGCTTTCATGCAGGTTGTAATGAGAACTAGAAGATAAGATCTCAACACAACACTTCCCTGTGAGTATGTCCGGTGGTGGCTCCTTTCCGGCTAGATATATTAAAACATACTACTTTTCTCTTACAAATTTTATATATATTTGTAGTCACATAACTTACAAATGGTGCTGTTAGGAGTTGTAATTCAACTGATGATGTATGTGTTTATATCCTCTCTACTTTTACTGCCACTAAAAGACTCACACTTCAAATGAATGTGCATTCAAAAGATCCCAACTTCGAGCAAGTGTAGTTTTTAAGTGCTTGTGTGTGGGTATGCATCTACACACTGTCAGCTTATATTAAAACATACATCTAGCCTAAATATTTCATTCCTCTTCTTCTTTTTCCATTGTATTTATAATTAAAAATCCAATAGCTATAAAATATATTCTTGCTTTTTGTTATGGTAGTTATTGTATGATAATTTTTTAAAAAAAATTAAAAAGTTAGCAGTCAATAGTTGACATATGGGGAAATTTCAAGTCTTGTTTATGAAGAAATACAGAAAGAAAAGAAGGATGTTGTAATATCTAGAAGAAGCATTGAGAGGCACCGGTAAACATTCAGTATTCTGACCATCACTCCAGCAAAAGGTTCTTGCAGGAATTTACAATAATCGTATTTGACAGAAAGCCTGACTGCAAATCCCTACTAAAAATAGTAAGTTTCCACTGGGGATCAATATAGCACAAGCATTTAAAAGCAAGAGCAATCATACTGAAGAGGAGAAAGAGAGGGGTTCCATAAGTCTGGCTATGTCCTTGTGTCTGCTAGGGGTGAAAGAAAACAATGAGAAACAACTCATCCATCAAGTTGTTAAATTGTTATTCAATACCCCAGCAGGATCTTGCATATTTTAAGGAAAAGGGAAAAACAAAAACACCTGCGCAAACAACAAGATTGGAAAGCTATGAGCAAATACCTTTGTGATTGGCATACAAGACTTGGCAGCATTATAAGCAAACTTGTCAAGTCTGCCCAGGTTATCCTGCTATGGTAATAGAGTAGACCCATGATGGCGAACCTTGACATTCCAGATGTTCTTGGACTTCAATTCCCAGAAGCCCAAGCACCCTGTGAATCCACATGAATGGGTTCACTGCGATTCATCCGGCCCGTGCTCCCCTAGTCGCTCCCCGGAAGCAGAAGTAAAACATGCACATACTGCCAGCAACTCAATGCCAAGTGTCAGGTGGCAGTTAACTAACCTGACAGCCTTAAGGACTAATGGCCTTGGGTGGCAAAGTCCACAGGGAAGGGTGAGAGTCCCCAAGTGGATTAAATCCTACTTAAATCCATCTTGATAGAGGGCAGTAGCTTAATCAATACTGGCCTGTGGCTGAGGAGGACTTTATGTGCTAAAAGGGGTCAGGACCAGAAAGTGACTTGCAGAACTGGATCAGTGGTATGGGTGTCATGCTGCGATGTGGAAGGCACTTGAAAGAGGCCATGGCATTATATTCTCAGGCCAGTCTTCATGGCTGATTGCCATGATAATCACCAATATTTGGATTTCGTTATGGCAGAAGAAGAAGAAGAAGGCTGTCTTGCAGGCTTACAAGTTGCTCAGCCACCAACTCACTTATTATTTTATTTTCTCTGAAAAACTTGGGCTATTCATTTTAGAATAGCAGTTTTATGTTCCAAGATGCCCAGTATCCTTTGAGGAACATTTATAGCTGGACAGAGCCATCTTCTTCAGTGTGTGAGTGTGATTGGTTTGTTTTGTTTTAGTTACACACAGTACAAAGTAACAAGAATGCTAAGCAAAACCTTTATATAGCTCAAGAAAATGATTCTGTCTATTTTCATTTTGGTGAGAAAAGCTTCCACCGTGGCACACAGGCTAGTGCTAATGAATGCAGGTCTGTTTGGATGAATAAACATTATGAATAGTATCTCAAAATTGAGTTACCATTCAGTAAAGTAGAACCACCAAAATTCCAAACAAGAGAAGAGCTTTCCTGTAAACAACAAGAACCTCAAGATGAAATGCTGAGATGCTGATTGGTTAAGCTGATTCTACTCAACAATACTTCCATAATCAAGAAATCTTAATACACCAGGTTTACGTCAGACTCCTGCTATGCCCATTCAAAATACTTTCAAGGATGATTCAAACAGATGTTTGTGTACATCCATTCCAAATCATAGGATTTTTTTGAACGTTTCTACTATTTCCCCCAATAAAATTATTGCCAACCCAGTCCCCCAACAAACACCAAACCAAGCTCTAATTACTGGTGTTTAAACCAGGAACTAATCTAGCATTAGACCTGCCACCTTCCACAAGTTTAGGTCCTCTGTCTCATGAATGCACACTTGAACATAATGAAGGATTTGAATATTTCAGGGAATCTGAAACCAATGTTGTCAGAAGTCTAGATTTTGTTAAGGACTCTTAGCATGGCCACCCAAAATGGAAAATTTAGCTAAAACGGAGACACTATAGTAAATTCTCTTCAGGAATTAGAAATTAATAATTGCATTAGCAGAAGATAGTCCCTATGGTGCTGGGGAAGGGGAAATTCTTGAAGAGCAATTAAAAGGCAGTAGCAGTCATGGTAGATAAAAAGGGAGATGATCTTTCAAAGACAGTGGCAGTGACACTCAGGCTAACTCTTATTATTACACTGCACAGAAGAAGGTAATGGTGAACCAATTCTGAATATCTCATACTATTAAAACCCTAAGATAAGTAAATCTAAAATGATGCAAGAGATAGTTCTGGAAGATGAGACTCCCAGGTTTGACAGCACTTCATCAATGACTGCAGAAGGGCAAAGGCTAAGTATGAGTACCTCTGTTCTTAATTAAGAAATTGGGTTCATACTAAAAGGGCATTCAGTTTATGAGTACAAAAACATGAAAGGAAAGACATTGATGGGTTGATTCAGTAAGAGATCCCATAGCTCTTGGTCTTCAGAACTGAGCGAAGCTAGGAATAATAAGATCCTTCGGAAGTCATTAATTCATAAAGTCACTATAAGTCAGGAGCAGCCAGGTGGTACCTAACAAATATACAACTTTGCCATATGATGGCTGCCTTCCTTCTGGTCATCAATCTCAGCATCTTAACCACTAAGCCAGTAGTGTAGCATGGGATTCAGCTGCCCTGGGCATAAGTCAAATTTGCCACCCCCTGGGCGGGGCCTAGGATGCTGGCGCCCACTCGCTAGAGCTTCTGGGAATTGTAGTCCAAGAACACCCATATGCCCAAAAAGTGCCGCCCGGGGCGCCGCCCCCTCCACTACACTACTGCATTAAGCCACTGCACCCCATGAGCTATACAGTAATACCTCATATAACATTAGTATCGAATAACACTAAAATCGCATAACATTAAGGAATCTGGGGGGAAGAATTGCATCAGATAACATTAAGATCCTATGGGATGCTTCAGATAACAACCGCTAAAGCCTGTGTGGTTACAATGTATCTCTATGGATCCCATAGGATTTTAACATGCATCAGATAACACTAAAAATCATATAACACCAAGACTTGTGGAACCAGGTTTTAGTGTTATATGAGGTTTTACTGTACATAGAAACACATATAACTCCCTTCACACTGATACACTGAGTCCTAGTATCAGCTGGGACTGGTTGGCAATGAGTTTCTAGGTACTGTATTAGGTCATAACACTCTACAAAATCACATTTTTACCTTCTAGAGGAGTACCATTTGTGCAGAGATTTATCACCTCACCCCCACCACCCTGCCACAAGATTCCTGAGAAAGCATGGCCACTTCCTCAGGCTTCAATTCATGCCCTGAGATACAGAGGCCCTAGGCACACCTCAGTTCAAAGCGGCAGGCTTTTTCTTCCTGGAGAACTACTGTTTTATTCATTTACAAATATGCAGTGATTTAATCAGATGATTCATAAGATGAATTAAAACTCCTATGCCTAACTGGATAAACAGCTCTAATTAAAAAGGTGATAGTTTTACATTTTCTGTGTTGCCCTACAATTTTCTCTTTCCTAAAGAAAAAGCAAAAAGGATAATAGATCCCCTTAACTTTTTTTAAAAATGGACTGAGAAAATGCCTTTCAGTGTCTTCCATGTCTATTAATGTCACTGCTAATATTTTCATCTGACATTTAAACCAGAACAGGCTGAACACTGCCTGTAACACAGAAAGTATCCGCAACACTTCCTGGTGATGGGGCTGCTCAGCAGATAATAAGAAACAAAATCTATATCTGAAAAGAGAAAGAAAGATAAAATAGGCCCTGTCTACACAGCAATGTATTGACCACTCTGTGATCCTGAAGCTGGCAGGTTGACTCAGTGCATTAAGCAACTATCCGTTAATGTAGAAGGATTTTCTATTTTTGCTGGTTTACTAAAAATAATATTTTTTGTAGTTTAAGAAAGTTTAATGCTAAGAGGACCCTGGTATGCTTTGAGGATTCTGGAATCCTCCATCTTTATATAACTAGTAAGACAGTTTTGTAAATGGAAGGCCATTTTATACTTGTTTAAAAGAAATCAAGTAACCCAAATTGTCATGCAAACAAGCCAAAAACACTGTCCTTTCTGTCTAAATCAGGGGTGCCCAAAGTACTGCCTGTGGGCCATATCTGGCCCCTGATGGCAATTTTTCTGACCCACGCCACCCACATCACTCCCAGAAGCAGAAGTAAACACGCCCATATGGGTGTGTTTTACTTCCACTTCTGGGAGCAACGAGGGTGGCGTGGGCCAGATGAATTACCATTGGGGGCTGGATCCAGCCAGTGGGCTGTACTTTGGGCACCCCTGAACCATGTGACTGGCCCATGACCTGAAAAGTTTGAGCACCCCGGTCTAGATCAATGTTTCTTAACCTTTGGATTTTTCAATTCCCAGAAGTCTAAGTCTAAGTACTGATCAGACAATGTGCTGACTTAGGCTTTTGGGAATTGAAGTCCCAAAACCAAAGGTTCAGAAACACTGGTCTAGATCTTTTGTTTGCCATGACATAAGAACTGGCCAGCTTGAAGCAGTGATGGATCAAATAGTAAGAAGTTTTGTTCCATTAAGAGAAAAGTCCAGGAAGTTGTGAATATAACATCATTTCTTGAACATCACCTTATCAGAGATGGGTTGACCCTCCCACTGTGCTTCCTTGTGACAGATCAGTGTCTCCTGTGCTACAGTCTGACAATCTGATTTGTTTTGCAGGCAGATGACTTGATTGGTCCCGCTATGCTTCTCAACTGTCCCACTGTTTTCTGAGATTTTACAGATGGGTTCAAGTTGGCTGGCCAGGTTTGATGTTCTCTGTCTTGGAGGCCATATGCTGCCTCCCTGCTACTTCACACAATGCATGCCCCCTTGGCAGCTGCCACCAGCTGATGGCTGGACACCACCCACGAACCAATCTCATTCTTCTCTGACAACAGGTGATTATATTATCTTGGAGCTTTTAAACTGTAGAGATTGATCCCTTGTGCTTGAGTACAGCTGATGTGCATATTTGTGAATCTCCAGCAGCAAGTCATGCTATTTGTTCTTCTTCTGTTCATCCTGCCACATGACTGAAATATCCTTAACTCAAAAACATTGCTGCTCACAATATTTCTTCCTAAACTGCATTTAGATTAGCTTTATTTATGACAGGCAGACTGTTTTATTGGAAATAAGAAGTCTTATGCTTGTATCTTGCCTATGAACTAAAACTACATCAATGCTAACAAAAAAATTATTTCATAGGTACGTGACCAGTGATGGGATGTAACAGGTTTGCACCAGTTCGCCAGAACCTGTAGTAACTTTCCTCAGTGTCCCAGAGAACCAGTAGCAGCTTTTGGGGGGAACCACCTTCAGGGCTTACCTTTTAACTGGTTCCCCCACTGTGCATGCGCACCAAGCACTTGGTGTGCATGCACGCCTACAGTGCTTGGCCTGTATGCACAGCCTCCTTGCTTCCTCCCAAGCGGGGAGGAGGAAGAGAAGCTGCTAGCCTGAAGCTCCCTATAGCCTGCTCCCCAGGGTAAGTGACTCATCTTTGGATGTGGTGTGTCTGTGTGTATTTTAATGTGTATTTAATACCGTTACCTATATTGATGTACTACCACAGTACCTAAAAAGCCCTGGTGGCCTGGCTTGGGGTTTTTAAAGCAAAGTCTTGGAGTTACCTCATCAATAAGCTACACCTGTGTTGTTCCAATTGCTGTTCCAATTTGAGAACCCTTAAGGAGGTACAGCTGTTTTACATTTACATTAAGGCATATTATCCTAGAGAACTGGTTAGGCAAAGACTTAGTACCTAACTTCTTTAACTGTTGAAAAGTTGAAAAGTGCCAAAATGAAGCCATCTTGTGGTGAGTTCATTCTGTAGTTCCTTCCATCTGACCTAGTTTGAGAAAGATTAGCCAGAATAAGCATTAAGCTCTGGTTTTAAAACTCTGGTTGATTTGTGTTCGGGGTGGGTGGGTGTATTTTAATGTATTTTTATTTTATTTATTTATTTAATTTATTTACAGTTTTGTGTTGTGGGTGGGTAGGTTGAGGTGAGTGTGTGTGTGCTTATTTTTTTCTTTGGCCCCGCCCACAATGTCATGATGTTATGATGTTGGCTCTGCCCATGACATCATGACGTCATGATGTTAGCTCTGCCCACACTGTGATGACATCACGGTGGGGTAGTAAAAAATTTGACATCCCACCACTGTACGTGACTCCCAGGACCTGTAAACTGAACATCTATCAAATGGACAAACGATAAACAGTTTTAAGCGTTTGCAAATTTATGTTATAAGGGCTGAGTTAATTTACACTGACATTGGGATAAATCATCAATATCCATGCTGTATTTATGTATTAATTTAAAATAATATTTAAACCTGTCCTGTATGACTGGCTCTAGGTTTGTGATGGTGAACCTTGCCACTCCAGGTATTCTTGGACTTCAATTACCAGAAGTCCAAGTCAGCACTCCTGCTGATCAGGTCTTCTGGGAATTGAAGTTCAAGAACAGCTGAAGTGCCAAGGTTCGCCATCACTGGTCTAGGTTATATTATGGTGGTTTATGGTAATGCAGTTATGTAACAAAGCCAGTAAAAGTCTATGACAAATATAATTCCTAATATTAACAGCTGTAATTAAGGTTGTGTCTTGATTTAGCAAAAGAAATGAATGCTTTGGCGGATGTACGCATTCTTCAGCTCCAAATTCTCTCCAGAAATCTTTATAACTTTTATATTTATTATTTAATAATAAAATTCATACAACATAATATGCCTCCCTTAAGTAAGTAAAATTTGTCTCAGTCTAGTTTTTTTAAAAGTTTCAGAGCTAATTCAGGTCATTTTTTTTTCAGGAGCTTAGGTTGACCTTTCCTAACCACTTATACCAAATTAATATCAATGTCAGTAAGACAGTGAAAGAGTGTCAGTAAAGAGAGAACTATGGCTGCAGTTTGGAAAAATTGCTGGCATTTATGAAAATGTCTTTTAAGAGATAATTTATGTCAAACAGTTCAAATGATGTATTATTTACGGTACATAACTAAAACTGCATGAGGATACAACAATATTAGGAATGTCAGTTCATGTGGCTCTTACAATGTTATTCCTGAAACATGAAAGACGCATAAAAAAATTCATCTTCATATGTTGTTATTATCCAAGTGACACTTACTCAACCTTCCAGCAACAACACTGACACCAAATTAGAATTGATGGCAATGGGAATACCTCTGAGAAAGCATTGAGCTACTATCCTGTACCATTGTGGTGCTTCTACTTCTATTCCATAAAGACCATCAATCAAGTCAAGAATGGGTTCTTTGTTGTTCCTTGAAGCTGGGGTGATGTGGCAACTCTAAGAAAATTAGGAGCTCAAGATAAATAGAAATGTGAAGAATTATGGGAGACAGGCAGCTGCTCTTGGAGTCAGAGGGGGTGATGAGGTCTAGGCTCAAGAGAGCTGCTTCTCTACCTTTACTGTGTAGTAAAGGGGTACCCAAACTACAGCCCGGGAGCCGGATCCATCCCCCAATGGCAATTCATCTGGCCCGCACCACCCTCGTGGCTCTCAGAAACGGAAATAAAACACACCCATACAGGTGTGTTTTACTTCCACTTCTGAGGGTGACAAGGGTGGTGTGGGCCAGATGAATTGACATCAGGGCCGGATATGGCTCCTGGGCCATAGTTTGGGCACCCTTAAACCACGTGACTGGCCCATGGCCTGAAAAGTTTGGGCACCCGAAGTGGTGAAAATAACATTTTCAGTACAACAGTGATGATGGAACTCCAGGCGTTTGGCTTTCCAGCGATTCTAGTACAGACACACATCATTCAACTGAGAAAATTACTTTCAGAAAAAATGTATGCTCAGATATGAGTAGCAACCAATGACAAGTGCAGTGATTCCCAACATGGGGCCCATGCCCCACAGGAGGATTTCAATTCCCAGAAACCTAAGTCAGTACATTGGCTGATCAGTGCTTTGGGGGAATTGATTTAAGCTTCTGGGAATTGAAGTCCAAAACCCAAAGGTTGGGAACCACTGCTCTAATGGCTATGAGATACAAGTCTAGTTCCTTCTTATCAAATCCCTTTACAATACAGGATTATGGGTGTTCAAATCCTATATAGATGCCGACTTTCAACAATGCTTGATGCTGACATTGAAGAAAGCAATAAACGTAGAGCCTCAACACAATTATTTGGTGTTCTATAAATATGAAATTTAATTAAACTAAAAATAAAAGCACATGGATTCTTTAAATGCCTTGCCCTTTATACCATGGCAGAAGGGCTATTTTAATCTTCAGGAATGTGCTGCAGTCTGCTGACAAAAGCACTACAGCAAGCTAATAACCATTAAGTGCAGCAACAGTTTTCTTTGCAGAGAGGAATGAAAGTCATGTCAAAACCTTCAACGGCTCCAGGCTTGTTTGAGCCCATCTCTTTTTCCAGAAGATGAAAATACATTTCTCACCACGAAATGCAGTCTGTTCCACCCAGGCAGCTAGACGGTTGCTGTCATTTTTTCCGTGTCTTGTAGCATGAGGCTTCATTTACCTCCTAAATTGCCAGACTTGTTTTACTAAAATATACTGTCAAAAATATGAAATGGTATGCTTTAGTGTGATGTACATTGCTAAGAAAAAAGATAATTCAAGAGGGTGGCAAAAAAAACCCATCCTCCATCAAACCAACATTTGAAGCCATATCTATTAAGCCATATGGGTGGGTATTATGGGGACTGGGCAAAAAGTGGTACTGTTTTCTAAACTGTGCACATCATTGAGTTGAATCTTACAAAGAGAGTCATGCAACAAGCATATGGAACTTGTAAGCTGCAATTCGCATACTACCTCCCACGCCATATAAATTGTTCGTGTTGCAGATATGTGATTCAGATACTGTTGATGGATAATATCACCAATTAAGAAGAACTGAAGCTTTGTAATGGTTTAGTCAGAGCAGACTGTTTTGTTTTGTTTCTATGGACGGTATATGGAAACATCAAACTTAAAGGGATCCTCTGATTAAGGCCTGAAGACCAATTCAGGGAGAAAACCAGGCTATTTTAGATCTCTTAAGATTTGCAAGATTCTCTTCTCATGACTCTCACAAACAATCAGCCCTTAAAGATGATCCTCTTCTCATTACAGGCTATCTGTCACACAGGGCTGTAGCCAGAGGGGGACGGGGGGGCAAAAACCTCCTGAGCTAACAGCCCACCCCCCACAACCCACTCTGGGATGTGTGTTATATGTGTGTGTGTGGCATTGTTGCCCCTCCTGATAACCCCCCCCCCCAATCTAGAATCCTGGCTACGGCCCTGCTATCACACCTGTCTCCACCCACAGTCTCACGTACTGAGTTTGCTTACAATGGAATTCCACTCTTTCTTGGCTGTGGTCCCTAGTCATCTTCTCAATCTATGTAGAGGAATGCTTTAATGCAACCCTGAAAGTTCTGTTAAAGGATAGGATGGGGGAGTTTAACAAACACACATCCACTCAGTATTACTAGGGAGCACTGAAGGGGTTTTACATCTTCCTTCTCCCCATGCTATGGCAAATTGACTTTGTGGAGGGATCCAGCCAAAAGCCATTGCTCCTGGATCGGGACTCCTTGCTCATGATCACACATGCCTTGGTCACCTCCAGACTCGATTATTGTAATGCACTCTACATGGGGCTGCCCTTGGCAACCATTCGGAGGCTTCAGCTGGTCCAGAATGCGGCTGCTCGAGTTGTGATGGGGTACAGATGTTATGCTCATGCCTCACCACTTCTCCGGGAGCTGCACTGGCTCCCAGTGTGCCTCCGGGTGCAATTCAAGGTGCTGGTTATTACCTTTAAAGCCCTACATGGTAGTGGGCCAGGATACTTAAGAGACCGCGTCACCCTGAGAACATCTGTCCATCCCACTAGAGCGGACTGGGGAGGCTTTCTGGTCGTACCTTCAGTTAGAGAGGCTCATCTCTCTAGCACGAGAAGGAGGGCCTTTTCTGTGTCCGCTCCGGCCCTATGGAACCTCCTGCAAACAGAGTTACATCTCCAGATGGAGTTGCTGCCCTTTAGGAAAGGAGTGAAGACCTGTCTGGCGGGGCATGGGTGGGGAGTGGGCCAGACAGCCAAATCGGTCACCTGGCTCATTTAAATATCCCACTTCCCTCCTCGGTGTTTTAACTTGAATTTTAATTTTTATGCATGTATTTTAATTGTTTTTAGTTGTAAAGCCGCCCTGAGTCTTCAGAGGAGGGGGGGTACAAATGAAGTAAATAAATAAATAAATAAATAAATAAATTACAAAGGAGGCTGAAGTTTAATTCTTCCCCAACTCCTGCTATTAGCTCAGGGCCTGCATATCTAAACATTACCTGAGAAAAATCTCCTCTATTTATTAAGCTATCAGATTCAAGGGAAGCATGTAATAGGATCAGATGCTATGATAACCCATAAAAATAACTGAAACAGACTTGCAGCCTTCTCTGTTTGAGAAATCAGATTTCAAAGTGATCCCACATTTAAGTCTTGGAAACCAATCGCAGAACAAAGAAATCACAACTTCTACTCAGTCAAACTGGAATGCTTAAAACTCAAAATGAACTAATGGATGGATCTTCAACAAACCAACAAAAGGCACATCAAATGGCACACTTAATTGGTTTTGAAATCAGCTTCCAAAGATGTAAAAAAAATGTTTTAAAAATTCTTAAATACCATGTTTCTCTTTGTGCATCTGAATTTTCATTCTCTCTCTGTCTCTCTCAACAAAAGTTTGGTCAAGGGGGATAATAGGATACCAAAACTTTCTCAAAATAAAGGCCTGGAAAATTACTCCAAGAATTAATTCATCACCATTAGAGTCCGAAATCCAACTTTTTCATGAGTAATCATTATATTTAGACTTATAGACAGCAACTCATTACTTTCCTATTTTACTTTCTTCACTGTCACCACAACATCCCCAACAGGCTACAATTATCGTATTGCTATAAAAGCAATGGAAGAGTGACAGTTACTATATGAAAATGAAATTGTTTCTTATTAAGTTTCAATCACAATGTGATGTAGTCATACATCTGTGAAGAGCAATAAGCATCATTAGAGGTAACTAGTTAATTGTAACTAGAACCAGAAGCCAGTTCCATATGAGGAAGTTTTCGTATGCCTCATACAAAACTTGTTTCTGGTCCTGGTGTTTCCACACATAGTAATTCTCTGAAGAATTTTGTTCTTAAATGTTCTTATTCTCTGCTTTCCCTATGGTCTTGTAGACTCTAAGAAATTCTACATTTACATGCCCCATCTCATTCTTTTTACAGATTTTATACCCAAGGACAACTGTGCCTCGTTGAGTATCTCTTGTTGGTTACAGGTTGCATGGAAAGTGCCTTTAGTGAAACTATATGTTTAAAATATTAAAAGGGTATCAACATTGTGCCATCATGGTTAATACATTCATATTATCACAGTCAGTTTCACAGTTCCTTTATTACTTTTTCAGGACGGGCCTGCTCAGACATTTCTTGGAATGCATTGCTAGGAGCTGAATAATGATGGTGAGAAAGAAGCAAAACATTTCGCAGTAGGCAGTAAAATATTTAGAACAAATATAAATAATTAGTGTCTGTGAAATCATTTTCTTGTGTAGATTCCTGGAAATATCTGTTTATGGCCCTATAACTGAACACACACACACACCAGCCAGTCCTGTTAATCTTTAATATCATTTAAAGCTAACTATCCATCCACTCAGGTTCTCTGAGGCTGCCTTGAGATCCATTTTGATGTAGATGCTTTTGCGAGCCTTGGGGTGGTGGGGAGGAAGCTTTTACTATCTGAAAATCACTGCTGGATCACTACCACCAAGATTGGGGGTGCCAGTGATGATTTGGTTGAGGTTTTCAGGTGTTGAAGTCTCTCCCACCATCCTGAGGCTCCCAAAGGTTTCCCCAAGTCACAACAGAGCTCAAGGGAGACTTGGAACCAGAGCCCTGGGGATAGAAGTTTTAAATTACATTACATTTTAACATTGCAAGCTGATACTTCATTGCCATTTATGCCCAAGTAGAAATGCCAACAGAATTCCAGCCATTACCGTATATTCTTGACTATAAGTCATCCTGAATATAAGTCGAGGTACCTAATTTGGACCTCTAAAACTAGGAAAATAGATTGACCCAAGTTTAAGTTGGGGTGGAAAATGCAGCATCTGCTAGTGAGTTTCAATAATTAAAATACTGTACATGAAAATATGGTAAAATTAATTAATTTAGACATTTGTGTGGGTATGTTTTTGAGTTTTTACGGTCGTGTTAGTGCTTTTTTAAAATGTATGTTTGAATTTGCACCACCTCATTTTAGGACCCGAGTATAAGTCAAGTCCCATTTTGGTCCTTATTAGCCATCTCATTTTTGGCCGCCCCCTTTTTCTTTAGAGAAAGATATTTTAGATGTAGATATGAATGAATGATAAATATGAAATGTTATCAACTTAGGTAGCCAAGAAAAATCTTAACATGAGCCACATATCATGTATATGAGACATTTTTGTATTCAGATGCAAATTGTCCAGTACAAAATATAATACTAGACAAATTAAATAACCAGAATTCCCACACAGTTAAAATACACCCTTCCCTCTGTCAATTTGCAATCTCAAAATGTACTGGACTCTGCTGTGTACATATTAAAAAGAAGATATACAACAGTCATATTATGTATACTTTTTGTACAGTAGATTACAAAATACTGTAAGTGTGGTTGATGGCACATAACAACATGGAAAACATCCTTTGGAAGAACACTGTTGCAGCCAGCACTCTAAGGAGGTGTAAGTCATCAATGAATAAAGATATCTGAGAGTAAACAAAACAGAACAGCAAAAAAGGACAAAAAATGTGGCTCTTTAAAGACTAACTCCTGTATATAATAAAGGTGCATCATCAGCAATGATAAATTGCAATGATGGGTTTCATTTTCATGATGGTTGCTTATTAATTTTTTTATACCAGCCCCCTGGGATATTTTCCCACTCTGGACGGTATAGAGCAATTAAAACCAGAAATGTGCAAACAATTACAGCTGATGGTATCCAAGGCAGCATAGTCCAATTATACACATTAACTGGTCATAGGGAGAATGTTATTAAAAGCCTCTTTAAAGAGTACAGTTTTTCAGATATTTCTTAAAAACATCTAATGATGGGGCCTGGCATAAGTCCACCGGCAGAGCATTCCAAAGTGTGGGTGACACCACCAAGAAGGCTCTATTCCTCGTTCTTTCTCCTCTGTTCTTTTTTCTTGAATGAAAAATGAAAATTGTGTTTGCCTCCAAGAAATCCTATTCAATATCGGAAAAGTGGTTGCTCTTTTGAGTACTGGGCCCTAAACCTGTGCACTGCATACTGGATTCCTGTGCCACCTGTAGTCCTTATTCGTGGTGGGAACTATAGCCAAGAAGAACCTCCTGAGCAGTTCCTCTTCCCATGAGTATTATTGTTTATCTTGTGATCTCTCTCAAACATTAACATTGTTGTTGTCTTTTTTAAAAAAATGAACAGATGCTGTTGTTCACAGAAGGCTTTCTAGAAGCACATTCCAAGCATCCTTAGTATACTGGTCATGATACATGAAGTTTCTAATTGCCAAGAGGGAATTCATGGAATTGTGTGTTGGCTGAGGTTTATGTTTAGACCTCAGTCTGAGCTGCAGTGGCTTGCCAGAGGTAATTAAAATAATCCCCATGGCAAAAAGTCTGAATTTAGGCCACCAGCCCTAGTCATACATCCAAACAACAAGAAGAAATAAACAGCTTCTGACCATTGTAATTTGCTAATGCTTTGCTAGCAGCAGAATTTCATATATTTAAACAAACATGCCAACAAGTAGAGTCTCAATCGGCTGTTAATGCACAATTAAGCACCACTGTACAATACCCATGTTCATCTCTATTAACCCTGAGTAAAATTGAATTATGCATAATTTAATTTTTGTGAATAAGATACAAAGACATAAAGAGTAATGGGGATTAACTTATGGTTACTCTTACAGTTCTGCTAATTAATACTAAAGGCAGACTAAGATTTGACAAGGCTGAACTGAAAAATCTGGTTCATTAGGTCTCACAAGCTCCTCATACTTCTTTCTCAAACCCTTCATCCCCACCTCCAGGTTGGTGGTTAAGTTGACTACCTTCCATCTTTGTAACTGAATTATTCCATTGCAATGTATCACAAAGATATTTATATCTTACTTATTTCTCAAGTATATAATTAGCTGTCAATCAACATCACACAAGTTAATTCCTATAATTCATACAACCATCAAATGGTCCTACCATATTTCCAGCTAGTTTTCTGCTTTTGAAATATTTTGCCCTTCAGAAAAATAGACAAGTGACAAGGATGAGATTTGATCACTGGTAACAGGGTGGACACATTCAGGCCACTTTCAGGCAGAAAGCAATCTTGCCTATTAAAGATGGTTATGGCAAGTAATGGACAATCTGTAGGTCACCAATAGTTCATTTCACATCATCCTGCCTGTCACTTTTACTTTGGAAGGTAACAACTACACAAGCTACCACTTGGCCTGCTCGTCTAAAGGCTAAGCAGAAGGATCCACATTACCAGAAAACCTTCAACCTGAGGTAGGACTCTGTCAAAAACATGGATGGTACCACCTGACCTCTTTGTCTTTTCAAAACTCTACTTGGAAAGAGAGATAACTCAGCACCAGGCAGCTTATCCCCTGGGAAGGAACACCCATCAAAGCATGGGTCAAGGCAGGCCCAATCCAACCGTTCACCTTTAAAGGCACAGATTAGCAAACTCTTTTGGGATCCAAGCCAAAATCATCTTGAATTTCAACTTGACTTCCGTTAAAGCCAAGATAACTCTCTGCTGACCTGATCCTGTTCCTTAAACGTAACCTCTAACAGCAGTGAGAGGTGCATGAAGATAAGCTTTGTGCCCTGTGTCATTATTAGTTCTTTAAACCTTACTGTAAGGAAACTTTGCTGCATCATTCTTTTTAAAGTTGTAGTTTGCTAAGGCTTCTCAAGGATGTTGAATCTGGGGCATAAGCCTGTGGCCTGAATTGCTGGTAGGAAGGGGCAATTTGTCCTGGAACCCATAAAGCAAAAGTCTTCTTTGTTAGGTCCTTTGTGTAATACTGACCTCTACCTTAATATTAATGGGTTCTTTTAGGGAGCAGAAGTAGGCCTATTTATATCATTATTTGTATTTTTTGTATTTGGATTTATATGCCGCTCTATTCACCGAAGCAACTCAGAGTGGCTAACAGCATAGATCACAAAATACAGTATCACATAATAAACCTATCAAAGTATCATATATCAAAGTATCATATATCAGTGGCGTCGCGCAGCGTTGAGCCGCCTGGGGCGAAGAAGAAAATCGCCGCCCGCCCCCCCCCCCCGCTCGCTGCCCCCCCCACCGCTCGCCCCCCCCAGGCAGAAGGCGCTCCCTCCCCTGCTGAATAGTGGGCACCCCCCCCCTGCCAGCCCGCCGCCAGAAGTTCGAAAAAGGTAAAGATCGCGGCTCGACTGCGGGGGTTAGCTGGGATCCCGAGGGTTCCCCCCATCCTCGCCTAATCCCCGCAGAGCCGTCCGCGTGCACGCCCGAGGATTCAAAAGGGTAGGAATACCCTTTCGAATCCTCGGGCGTGCGCGTGGGCAGCTCTGCGGGGGTTAGGCGACGATGGGGAAAACCCTCGGGATCCCAGCTAACCCCCGCAGTCGAGCCGCGATCTTTACCTTTTTCGAACTTCTGGCGGCGGGCTGGCAGGGGGGGGGTGCCGACCCACCCACCCAGCCAGCTTGCCGTCAGACTGGGCGCTCGTCGGGGGGGGGTGGCGCCATAGCGGGGAGCCCCTGGCTGCTGGCTGGGTGGCTGGGGGGGAGGAGGTGGGCAGCGCGCGCGTGCAGGACTTCCCAGGTGGAGGGCGAGCCTTTTGCTGGTGATCGCTGCTCGCCTCCGTGGCCGTCCCATTGGCTTGGGTACTCCTTTAACCGGCCTCGGTCGCCAGCAACCGAGGCCGGTTAAAGGAGTACCCTAGCCAATGGGACAGAGGCGAGCAGCGCTCGCCAGCAAAAGGCTCGCCCTCCACACACCTGGGAAGTCCTGCACGCGCGCGCTGCCCACCTCCTCCCGCCCAGCCACCCAGCCAGCAGCCAGGGGCTCCCCGCTACGGCGCCACCCCCCTGACGAGCGCCCATTCTGACGGCAAGCTGGCTGGGTGGCTAGGGGTGGGGGGGAGGAGGTGGGCAGCGCGCGCGCGCGCGTGCAGGACTTCCCAGGTGTGTGGAGGGCGAGCCTTTTGCTGGCGAGCGCTGCTCGCCTCCGTCCCATTGGCTAGGGTACTCCTTTAACCGGCCTCGGTTGCTGGCGACCGAGGCCGGTTAAATGAGTACCCAAGCCAATGGGACGGAGGCGAGCAGCGCTCACCAGCAAAAGGGCCGCCCTCCGCCTGGGAAGTCCTGCTTCCTTCCTAAGCCCAGGCAGAGGGAGGAGGCCAAAGTGGTGAGGACATTTTGCCGCCCCCTGAAAGCCGCTGCCCGGGGCATCCGCCCCCCCGCCCCCCCCCCCACGCTACGCCACTGCATATATCAGTAACATATCAAAGCATCATATATCACATACATTTCAGAAAATCCCCCATCACAATTACAATATTAAGACATCATAAAAACATTTCAGAAATCCTTCAAACAGCTTACAAAAATCGCAACCCTACCCCCCTCAGTAAGTCCAATTCTCTGCTGCTTCTTTCCCCCTCAGCCTAACTGGCTGGGCAAGCGTCCATATTGGTGGGAGAGGAGGAGAACCCACACAGCTGTTCCCGCTCTCCCCGGTCCGAGGCCGGGCGGAAAACGCGTGGAGTCTGGTGGGGCAAGTCCCCATAAATCTTCAGAGTGACCCTGCCTGCTGCAGGTTTATCACCCTGACCCCTGCACGATAGTAAAGGGTAAAAGAGGAAAGCTAGTTCCAAGACAGACTGAGAATGATGATAGCTGGCACAAAACCATTTGGAATGGCCCCAAGCTCTTCCCAAGAAGCCTCTGGGAAAGCTTGAAATCCTTCAGCCCATCCCAAAACTGAGATGGCATTTGGCTGGTTTGCCTATGTTTACATAAAACCTCACGTGCCTTACTGGGCTCTTCAGCAAGAAAAACACTACTCCATTTGCAGTGCTTGTCTAAGCAGCACTTCAGCTGTAAAACTGGTTACATCTAGGCAGGATTATCCCATGCACTATGATTTATGCCTAGGTAACATGTTACATGCAAAATGGAAGTGACTGAGCTGCATGTTGGAAGACGGTAATGTGTGATACCACTTTTTGTTTTTGTTTTTTGCTTCATTTCTCTGAAGGCAACAGAAACCTTTGCTCTTTATAAGGCCTTCTAGTATTTAAGCCCAAGCAAGTCCTCCCCTGTGGAAACTCAAATGACATCAGTGGGAAAACAAAGTGCAAAGCAAAGCAAAACAAAACTCTTAATACCTCTTTTTGTTCCCAGTGTGTACTTTGGATACCAGGGCGCAGGAGAGCACTCCACTGGGAGTCCTTAATTGCAAAGTGTTTGGATTGTTCCCACTTGGTGCTCAAAGAGACATCGGCAGCATCCTCCACTTCACCCGTTTGGCTCTCATTTCCCTCAGAAACACAACCACCGCCTTCTTTCAGCTGAAACCCTCGGATCAACAGCTGACAGGCCTCTAAGTCCTCTTCCCACACTCTTTCGAGAAGCTGGCTGCCGCAGCTGAAATAAAAGCCAAAAGAAAATAAGAACTCCATTCAAAGACAAGAGTTCTTATCTTACGTAATGCTTTGGACAACTCTTCTCACTGTTGTTTTCTGACAAAACACAAAAAAATGGTAATTCTCATACAGGGTTTAGCAGATGCCCATGTACTGCTTCAAAGAGCGACAGCAGATTGTAACTGGAATTGTAGATCATTTGGTTACTATTGATTTGTTTTCAAAATCTATGGCAGGGTGTCTCTTGAAAACAATAGGATGCCATGGCTGCAGCTTATTATGTTATCACTTAGTTATAAGTCTATTAGCTCCACTTGTTCTCCAGATTCTACAGTTGTTTTAAGAATTCTATGCCCAATGACTCATAGGATTCAATGAGTTGAATAGTATTATAATGTGGCCAATGATATTTCCCTCAGCCTACAGAATGCCTGTACCCTGGGATATACACGGAGGATCGCTGAAGCAAGGACTCCTATTTTCACTTCAGTGTAAACATAATGCATGCAAAATAGGATCAGACTTTTTTTCTAATGTGCAATATATGCATATTTAATTTGTGCATACTGCACCTGCTAGCCTAGGAATAATGTCACGGTTCTAGGCACTATTCTGTTTGTGCCTTACAATGTCCAGACTTCTTGTCAGAGCACTGTGAAGGCTGTGTGCAGAAGCAAACCAGCTATCTTAATTTCAAAAAGACATTGGGAAAACTTGGAAGGGTTAGACTACAGCTAGGCCTAGGAGGTGAAGTCCTATGGACATATGGAAAGCTGAAGGCTCTCTGCCATGATCTATCTAGATGAAGTATCTGGTGGGATTCTACATTACACTTGCTATCTCTTCTGGGCATATTGTGTTCCCAATATGGAAAACTCTCCATTTGATGAGTCTTCGCAACTCTATGCAATGATTCTCTACTGCCAGGTTTGAAAAGGCTTGGAGTGGAACCCTCAGTTACATGCTGTGAGAAGTTTGTTAGGCACTTTGAGGAGGAAAAAGTCACTCATATTCACAAATTTTACAGTGTCTAGGGAGGTGTCCAGAGCACTGTCTTGTGAGGTTTTCTAGGATCAATTTCAGTTGTTGTGGCCAGATGTGGGAAACATGACATGACAGTGCACTGGACACCTCCCTAGACACTGTAAAATTTGTGTCATATATATGCAAGCAAGAGAGAGAGAGATGCAAAAAAAAATGACCTTCCCGATGATGATGAATATAATAAATAAAGAGATTCTGGGTTTTAAAAACCAACAAGACAAACTATCTTGGGGAGAGATATCCTCAAATGCGTCCCTAAATAGGTTAGTTTTCAAAGGCTTTTTGAAAATATCTAAAGAGAGAGTTTGCCTCAACCCCACTGGTAGATTGTTCTTACAGTAAGTGCCACCACTGAGAAGGCTCTCTTCCTCATTATGGTCTTCCTTGCTATTTTTGGTGTCATCACCTGGCGCTACATGTCCATACTTAACTCTTGCCCATCATGGCCGAGAAAATCTAGCAGGGTTTTATTGCTGTTTGTGAGTGAGCAAGCAAGACAAGAGAGACATGCATGAAGTTAATATGAATGTAAGCTGTAGCTGTATATGCAATTCAGAAAATATTCCAAGCCCAAGATGTATAGCTTTTATATTATTTTATCTGTGTTTTTAAAAAAACTTTTATTATATCTTCTTTGTGGCTCTGAGTGTGCACATACCATACCATACCATACCATACCATACCATACCATACCATAACATAACATAACATAACATAACATAACATAACATAGAATTTACCTTGGGATCAGAAAATAATCCCCAGATCAACAATGTAGTTGCTTTTATCCCCGAACAATGATGTGGTGCCTATTCTACTATATAATTTATAGCAAAATACTTCCTAAAGCATATTTTTCTTATCCATTAACCATAATTTTTTAAACATTTCCCTCTATAATTGAAATTATATGTAAATTGAAAATGGTGCATCAAATACTTTTTATTGTAGTTTGTAACAGATTTTCATTAGATCTACATTATACAACAAACACCGACCCGAAAAAAAGCTTTATTTGCCAGAACTTTTAATTGGATTCTTTTATCTTCCTTATAAAAAGCTTTGTGATACCAATGTACAGTATATGAAAGGAAACATACATAAATGGCTGTACACAAGTATGCAGTACTGGAAAAAATTGACTAATTAACCATGCTGTTTCACATAATGAGATTAGGTCAAACAATCCACACAATGTTATTGTTACAAATGCATTTCATAATTGCTGTACAATTAAACATTGATTTTCCAAGTTATGTTTCAAATTGCTAGAACAAATTGTTTACTAAAACATTGTGAAATGTTTAAACAGAATATAGTTGCTTGGTTGTATGCTACAAATTCACCATTAATGTCTGATGAATCTCAGGCACATAATTTTTGCCTGAGGCTATGAATAAATCATTCTAATACCATTGTTTCTTTTGTAAAGAAAAAAGAAAGAATATGAAACAAAAATCCCGACCAATGTCTCTTTGAAGATTTAGGAAGAAATAATAATACAGTAATAATTTGCTGCCAAGTCAGGTCTGACTTATGGTGACCCTTTTAAAGGTATTCTGTAATGCGCTCTACATGGGGCTGCCCCTGATGACCATCCGGAGACTCCAGCTGGTCCAAAATGCGGCGGCCCAGGTAGTGGTGGGGTGTGGGCATTATGCTCATGCTTCACCGCTGCTCCGGGAGCTGCACTGGTTACCAGTATGTCTCCGGGTGCAATTCAAGGTGCTGGTTATTACCTTTAAAGCCCTATATGGTAGTGGGCCAGGATACCTAAGAGACCGCGTCACCCCAAGAACATCTGTCCGTCCCACCAGGGCGGATCGGAGAGGCTCCCTTGTTGTCCCTTCGGCGAGAGAGGCGCATCTCGCCTGTACCAGGAGGAGAGCCTTCTCCGTGTCCGCCCCGGCCCTTTGGAACCTCCTGCCCACTGAACTGCGCCTTCAGACAGAGCTCCTGCCCTTCCGGAAGGGCTTGAAAACCTAGCTGGCTGGACAAGTGTGGGGACCCGGGAATGCGAGTTCACTTACCAGGTGGCTTATATAAGGGATTTCCACCCTGGGTCTGGAAGCGGGAGTGTGTATTGTTTTAATTTCTGTGGTTAAATTTTGATGACTTTTTAACTTGATGTTTTTATTGATGTAGATTGTCTTATGTTTTTATTCTTATTTTTAGCCTCATGTAAGCCGCTCAGAGTCGGGTCCTCCCGATTGGGGCGGGGTATTAAGTGTAATAAATAATAATAATAATAATAATAATTCTAGGTCAAACCTCGCATAAAGAGCACCTCGCTTAAAGAGTAACTCGCTTAAAAAGCAGAATTTTTTCTGAATGTTCGGTTCGCTTAACATATAAAACCAACCAAAAACTCACTTAACAAATACATCGGGGTTCGCAATTCCCCCCACAATTGGTCACTTACAATGGTGTTTTGCTTAAAGAGCAAACTCGCTTAAAGAGCAATCCTGTGGAACACATTATGCTCTTTAAGCGAGGTACAACTGTACTCAGAAGTAGTTTACCATCCTCTTCTTCTGGGGTCCACTGGGATTGTGCAGCTTATTCACACAGGTTAGACATTTTCCCAGGAGGCAAAATGGGGAATCAAACTCCCAACCTCTGGTTCCACAGCCAGATGCTTAAGCCACTGAGCTAGAAATAGGTCTTTTAAGTTATTTACAGATGCCCCTAGGAGCTGACATGTGCATAAGCAAATCTGCTTAGGCAACCATTATTCAGGGCTCATATTTGGGTTTCTCTAGCTCTAAGAGACAAAAAATTGTTGGGAGAAACAGGATAGTAAGCCTGCAATGCAAAAATATAACCCCTGAGACAAGACTAGAAAAGGAAGCACCGAGGCCTTGTATCTGCCTATGATCTTCCACCGGTTCAAATCACTTGCTCCCTCTGGAGAAGACGACTTCCAGAATTCACAACTTTGTATGGGCAGTCCATGGATCCACATTTTTCATTTCCCTTAAAAGATCTCCTGCACCCTGTTGGATCTGCACCAGAGCATTCTGCCATTCTTTTATGCCCCATGTGAAAATTAGGATCCCGAGGTGAAGATTAAAATACAAATAGAAAAAGCAAGATCCACCTTCATTAAAACATGACATTTGTTATGCAATAGAGATCTAACTCTTGCTACAAAGATCGGAATACTGAGATGTTACATATTCCCACTGTTGCTATATAGAGTTGAAGTTTGTATATTGACTGAAGGATCTAAAAAGAGAATCAAAGCTTTTGAAATGTAGATCTACAGACAGCTGCTAAGGATATCATGGGTTGACCATATGACTAATGTAGAAGTGTTGCATCAGATGGATAGAGAACAAGAATTCTTTAAGACCATTAAGCAAAGAAAGCTCCAATACCTTGGCCATATCATAAGGAACAACATAAAGTATAGAATACTCCAACTTGTTCTGCAAGGAAAGCCCTGGGAAGAGATGCCTTGGATGTAGATGGATGTAATGGGTGAAGAAGGTGAGAGACTGGTGTGGCATGTCCTCGGAAGAACTGTTCTGAAGAGTTAAGAACAGGAAGACTATTACCGTGATGAGAGCCAATATCCGGAACAGATACAGCACCTGAAGAACCAAGGATGTTTTTTTTAATATTGAGTTTGAAAAAAGTCTTCCAAGGCCTAAAATGGGTCAGCTCCCCCCCACACACAACATATTATTATTAGTTTATTTCTATGCCACCTTTCTCCTAGTGAAAAGACTCAAGGCTTAGTGAAATTATCCCCCAGAGGACTTTTTGAAATGAAAAGGAAAAGACTGGGGGGGGGGGTGTATGAGGGACATACAGAGGTGTCGGATGTTGCTACTCATGATGGTGCCCTAATTCCATGTCCCCAAGTGACCTTGATTAGTAACAGGAAGCCATTGACTTCCTGTGCCATTGATAGAAGTAGTAGGAAGCCTTCACTGAGGTTCCAGAGGGCCCTGACCTTACTTTCTTGAAGCATTAAGGCAAAGAAAACAGTAACCATTGAGTGGCATGTGAGAAATTAGATGGGGTATGTTCCCAGTTTGCACCGATTCGCCCAAACCAGTAGCAACATGCCGCGTGACCCATACATAAAATAAATGCAGGAGGAAGGCAATACCTTTTTTAGGATCATGTCTTCTCTCATTACTGAAAATGAAGCGTACCAAGTGCTAGGTCACCCTTGCTCAAAAACCAGACATATCAGACTCTAGGGTACAGTACTCATCTCCTTTGACAACCAGAGAGCCAGCACTGTCTGTATCAGCGTTTCCATGGTCATGTGGCAGACATGGTCATGTGGCAGAAAAAGAAAAAGGAAAGGAAGATTTTTTTAATGAGTAATAATTTAGTGACTATAAGGTAGTGACAGTGAAGGTATTATAAAAGGATAATAAGATTAAAGGGATTTGCTGGTAAATTTTCTGAAAGTAACAGACTTGCAATAGTAACAATATTAGCAATTTCAAGGAAAGAGAATCGATACTGCTTCCCTTGAATTAAATGAAGTCTGTGGTAATATAGTTGATAGGAAAAATTGTTTTCAAGTGATGTAATTTCTAAATTGTTATGAAGTGCTTATTGATTAATTTGTATAAATGAAAATTAATGTAAAGGATTGTGAATTTTGGAAAACAAATAATGACTTGTTATCACATTTTAAAGGAAAAGAGGTTTTTTCTTTAAAGAGTAATAATTTAGTGACAGTAGAAGAAGAATTAATATATGATGAAGGAAGGTTAAAGATAATTAAAGTAAAGCAAATGATAGAATGAATAATCAAGAATTCGATATTTGGAGAAAAATTGAGAAATGGTAGGATAAAAAGGATAATATAAGGAAGTAAGAAAGGAAGGTATTAGGAAAGGATAACAAGATTAAAGGGATTTCCTGGTAAATCCTAAGAAAGTAACAGACGATGAAGAATAAATGGTAAATTTAAGGCAAAATTAATATTTGCGGAAGGAAAAATTAAAGTGACTACCTGGATATATTAGAATCATGTAATATTATTAAAGAAGGATCAAAAGAATGGAGGAAACTTAAAGAGGAAGTTCCATAAATTTTTGCAACAGGAATAATATTAGCAAATAAATTTCAAGGAAAGGGAATTGATACTGTTTCTTTTGGATCAAAAGAAGTGTGGGGTAACAGTTGATAGGAAAAACTGATAATATAGTTTCCAAGTGGATATAACTTCTAAATTGTTATGAAGTGTTTATTGATTAATTTGTATAAATGAAATTTAATGTAAAGGATCGTGAACGTCAGAAAGCAACCAATGAGTTGTTATTATTTTTTAAAAGGAAGATGAAAAGAGAAGAAGGGAAGGAGAAAAAGAAAAAAGAATTATTATTTTTTGAAGAGTAATAATTCAGTGACAGTAGAAGAAAAATCAAAATATGTTGAAGGGGAAGTTAAAGATAATTAAAGTAAAGAAAATGATAGAATGGATAATCAAAAATTGGATATTTGGAGAAAAACTGAGAAATGGTAGGATAAAAAGGAAGGATAATAAGGAAGCAAGAAAGGAAAGGTACTATGAAAGAATAACAAGATTAAAAGGATTTCCTGATAAATCTCAAGAAAGCACCAGATGATAAATGGTAAATTTAAAGCAAAATCAATATTTGTGGAAGGAAAGATTATATTTAAGGAAAAGGAAAAGATATAAGAATGGATAACTAAGAAAAAAAGATTGTACACGTTGGAGATGGTGACGAGATAAAAGAAGGTAGTGATAAAAAGATATATACACAAATACCAGAGGGAAACTTAGATCGATAGAGGGAAAGAATTATTAATGGGTTGAATAAAGCAAAGATGGGGAGAATTATATACAGAATGATATATTAGTAGCTTATAGATTGGGGAAGAGAAGAAAAGGGATTGTTAAAAAGTATGTTTTGGTAAAATGGAAAAAGAAGGTTGGGGTAAATATAGCTAATAGGAAATTTTGATAATTTAATTATTTTGTGGCATGTATTAAGTTAATTTAATGTTTAAATTGTCATGAAGTATTGATTGATCAACTTGTATTTCTTTTGTTGGTTTAAAATTCGAAGGAAAAATACATTTTTACAGTATGGAATATAAAAGAAGTGGGAAATTTAAGGAGAAGGAGAAGGGTAAAAGGGATTTTCTATAAGAATGTTATGAAAATGTAAATAACTCTTGTCAAGGAAGGTTAAAGGTGGGTAAGGATCAGAAGCGTAGCGTGCCTTGGCGGGGCCCTGTATAAAAATTTGTTTGGGGGCCCTTAGGAAGGGTAAAGATTTCTCATAAAAGAAAAAAAAAATGCATAAAATTAAAAGAAATATTTATTCATCATAATTATCAATCTGTCACTTTTTCCAAAATTTTTACAAACAATTCAAATTAAATATACACTCTCCATGCCTTTTTTCGGCAAACAGACAACAAATTGATCCTATAGGTAAGTAAGAGTTCCGTTTTTTTCGTTTTGAGGTACGGAACCCTAAAAACAAAATTCACCCTTCGCTACAGGTAGATAAGATAAATGGGTTGGGTAGTACTTACCTTTGCAATCTAAATCACTCACAGGAGCTGGTGTCTGAAAAAATGAAGAAATTTTGGGCACTTTTTTTATGACCTCCTCCCTTTTCTGTTTACTTTTTCTTTTCGTAGCTCCGCTGGGATAATCTCTTTTCCTTTCACTCATTGTTTTTTACAAATCGTTACTAATACTACTAAACCAAAAGAACAATTGTTTGTATTGTATTACAATGTAATGCACAATTAAATAAAACGCGTCAATAAACACTGCTCTCCGTCCGTGGTTTATCATCGTATCATCGTATCGTATGTACATCGATTATTGTGGGATTCCCCCGTTGAAGTAAATGACTTAAATGGGGAAATCCCACAGCCCGCGATAACCGATGTAGGGTGTTGCCAACTTTTGAACGCATGCTTTACGCGGGGAAAAAAAGAAACTGCTTTTTTTGACTTTTGTCATTTGTGAAATGAATAAAAAATTGGGAAGTTTTTATTAATTTTTGCTTACGCATGTTGGGGGCCCCCGGCGCCTGGGGGCCCCGTATAATTGATACGGCAGATACAGCGGTAACTACGCCCCTGGTAAGGATTGAAAATTCAATTAGAAATAATCTAAAGGAAAAGTAATAAAAAGAGAATGGTAAACAACCACCAGCTGAAGGAAAGGAGAAAGAGAAGTAGCTGCATTGTTATGAGTAATAAGGCTTAATTGATGTCCTTAAACATCAGTAAGAACCCACTCTAGTCCCGGTCTCCCTCCCCTTCTTCGACACTCGGAGGTGGTCCTTCAATGGAAAGGACAGGGGAGAGAAGACGACAAGAAGGTGAAGGGTTGGGTGGGGTTTGTTTGTTTGTTTGTTTTATGTTATGTTATTATGGGATTTTGGGTGGTGTAGGGTTGGGTGAGGGTGAAAGTATTTATTTGCTTTTTGTCTTTTTTGTGTTGTATTGTCATGTAATGATAAATGTCTTTTGTTGATTTTTTTAATGTGGAGAATTATGTTGTAATTTTTTGTAATCTCTTGTTTGTGTTTTTTATTTTAAAGTTTAATAAAATAAGTTTTAAAAAACTGCTGAACCACCAACCTTCCAGTCGTTAAGTTCAGTAACTTAACCACTAAGCCACTGCTGTCCTATATCAAGCATTAGGGGCCTTCAGTTTGCAAACTTACAATAAAACGCTTCTTCTGCCCCCACAAATTGAAACAGGAGCAGTGAAATCTAAAAATAGCTACACACAATTCTTTCTTTCAAAAGAATGAAGGGTGGAAAACTGACATCAATAGCTCGAGGGCAGAGCTGACTCCTTGGTTTTTTATGTGAGAGTACAGATTATATAACCATCCTTTATGCAAGGTAAGGTCATTCAAGAAAATAAAAGAGGAAGGGCAATTTTTCTATTGCTCAAAACCAATAATGGATGTTTGATTACTGTTATTAAAAACAACATACTACAGAATACTGGGCAATAACAGTAATAAAAAGAAGCATTTGAACAGAAGCCATAGATGGGAATTAGATTTATGTATATACAGTATTCTTTTCATCTGCCAGACATTCATTTTCATCTAGGACAAAACTTTAATCACTGCCTGTCATTTTCCTATCAGTGTTCAACGTCACTGTGTTATAGTTAATTTATCTTCACGGGAAATACAAAATGACAGACAGCCGTAGTTGATTGTTTTTCTTTTGATTTTCTAAGTTGACGAATATAGGCTTGCAGAACTGATTTATCAAAGACAGAAAATTAACTAATTTACAAGAAAACCAGCAAGCTCATCTCATATGAGCCTGCCTTCTAATTGGTTTATTTGATATACTGTATCGTTTTTTGAAGGATATTACCTAATTATAACTCACATTATTATTTCACACAAAGCTATCCTAAATCTTCATAAACATTACAAATATAGAAGATTACAAGTGGGACTAGAATCAAGTGATGCTGTGTGGAGTTGTTCAGTGGCTCCAGCCAACTAACCATTCAGTTTTAACCAGCATAGTTCCTTTCAACCCTCTGCTTCCTGGTTTAGCATCCCATCCATCAGATATTTGGCTTTCACTGACCATACATGGATTTCACTGAGCTTTCTGAGTCCTGCTCATAGGAAAGTAATAGCCTTTCATACGTGCCACAGGAGATGGCTCCATGATCACAGTGAGTGGGTCACTTCATGGCAAGCTGGGATCCACCTTAAACAAATTCGCACCAATGGCATTTTTTTCTGAAGCCGTTCAGGGAGAAGAATGCATATTTGGACATGAGTAGCAGCCACCGCTGACATGTTTTATTGTGTTACAGTATTTTTAAGTGCACCATCCAGAGAGGGAAATATCCCAGATGGGCAATATAAAAAATTCAATAAATAAATAAAACATAAATAAATAAACAGGAAACATCTGTGGGTAAGGGGACCAGTTTTGCCTATGGTGACCTACTCTGCCCCAAACCATTCCTTTTGAATAAAACAAAGATATTTAAAAGTCCATCTCCAGTTTCAGTCCTCCCCCCTCTCTCTCATCTATCTATCTATCTATCTATCTATCTATCTATCTATCTATCTATCTATCTATCTATCTATCTATCTATCTATCTATCTATCTATCTATCTGTCTATCTGTTTGTCTGTCTGTCTCTTGTTTGTCTAAGAAAACAAGGTAGATAAGGGTTGTGCACATTATTGAAGATGAACCATGATTCCTGGACATTCCAGAGATGAAATCCTCAACTTTTATCTTAAATTTGCATGGAGGCTCTGGGGCCATAAAAAAGGGGGGCCCTGCATGGCATGCTCAGGATGCACATCGTCCAATCTTTCTCTTTGTTATTATTTTTACCAAAAGGTGTTTATCTGTTTGATAGGATTTTCGCACAGCCTGCTTATAACCATCTTCTTGTGCATGGCTGATTTAGCATCATAAAGATCGACATTCAGAAAATGATTATTCATATGTAGGATGTTCCCCCCACAGAAATTAATACTGTCAAAATACTGATGTGTATAACGATTCACTCCAGTTGGCTAGTGGATTTTGGGAAGGAGTTGCAATGGCACTAACTAGAGCATCTTCACAACTTTCTTTTACCAGACTTCTACTGACACAATCCATTCCAACCTAACAGGAGCTCAGAAGGCTGTTTCACATGAATTGGTTTGTGTGGAGAAAGATGAAATATGATATTAAAAACAAAAGAGTTACTGGGGCAAGATCCATTTGAACACTGCCGTACACAACATTGCAGGTTAATATGTCAATCCTCAACACATCTCATCTGTAATTGCTGGGTTCATTCTAGTAATGTCATTTGGCCAGGTGTACGTGGCTCTACAAGGCCCTTGCCTGGCCCTTCTGCATTCTGCTTCTGGACGATTGACTTAGTCTTGTTTCATCTGGCTTGGTATCATTTTGTACTTCATCCTGTGCAGAGTACATAACTTGCTTTTTCTGTGGAACCATAAAAGAGAGTTGCATATCCTCACCTGTCATTATTTCTCCTTTAATTCACAATCGCTACATTCCCTAAAAAAAATTGGTGCTGATACACTCCAATCCATAACTCCTTCACTGTGCGAGAAAAGGTATCATTTCCCACACAAAAAGAAGATCTGTTGGCAGCCAGTCAACAGCACTTTGGGTTTCAAAATAACATAACAAAAAAAAGATACTTGGATTTCACAAGTGAGAAAAAACACTCATCGGAAAGAGCTATCTCTGAAATGTTCAGTATTTCTTGGGAGGTTACAAAAAAACCCAAAGATAAAACAGAGCAAAGCTCAATTCAGTAGGCTGAATAAATCTAACCTTGGGCCAATTTCAAACAATACAGAGGTAAGAAAGAATTGGGTGGCTGTGCTTTTGCTTCTTAATAAACTTCAAAGGACACTGTCAAGGGCAAGGAGTCTGAAAACCTGACCTATTTCTTGTATCAATAAAAAGACGACCTGTATCATTGCCAAGAATGTATAAGCAGTATAGATTTTTAGCACTGAAGTGATGCTCTTTTTTATTTTCAGGATAATCAATGATGCCTGACCAGTATTCGTGAATTCAGCACACTGGCAGACTAGTAATCAAAGCCATGTTTTCTTTTGCTTTTTACCACATGAAATATGTAGTTCAGTGGCTCTCACAGAAAATCTGCCAGAGTAGGATGATTATTGCAAGATATGAAGAGAGGCAGCATTTTCCTTCTGCTTGTAGACTGCTTAAAGGCAGTCAAGTCTCATGATATGTTAGAAGCCTTCCAGACTTTAGGAGACACTCATTAAGGGGAGAAAAAACATGGTGGGATTTCTATGGGATATTTACTGCTTATATTCCTAGTTTTCTGCACATCCATTGTATAAATTTTGGTCTGAGAACCTTAGGGGCTTCAAAAGAAATGTTAAGGTTGCCAGTCTGCACCTAGTGGAAGTTTTATACCCAGTGGAAAACAGACTACAGTAAAACCTCGCATAAAGCACGCCTTGCTTAGAGACTAATTCACTTAAAGAGCAGAATTTGCTCTGAATGGTCACCTCGCTTAATAACTAAAACCAACCAAAAACTTGCTTAACAACAAGCTGACCTGATACTACTACTATTACTGAACATTTCAGAAAATGCACAAGAAAGAGGGAAAGATAAGAGGATAAGTCTGTAGTAGTTGTTTTCAAATTGCCTCCAATTTTTGTTAACTAGGTGATCTCCAAAATGTCAAGTTCTCAGCAGTCCTGCTCAGCTCTTTTAAATTCAAGCCTGTGGGTTTCTTTAGGCCAGGGAATCAATCCATTTTGTATTTGGTCTTATTCTTTTCCTGCTGTCTTTAAGCTTTTCCAGAATTATTGCAGGGGCTCAAGTGGCTAAGATGCTGACTGGAAGGTGGGAGGTCAGCAGTTCGATTCCCGAGTACTGCAGCACGGAATGAGCTCCCATCTTTGTCCCAGCTCCTGCCAACCTAGTAGTTTGAAAGCAAGAAATTGCAAGTAGATAAATCGGGAACACTTCAGTGAGAAAGTAAACACCGTTCCGAGCGCTCCGGTGTCTAGTAATGCCTGCCACATGACCACGGAAACGTCCGCAGAAGGAGACAATGCTGGCTCTTCAGTCATGAAACAGAGATGAGCACAAACCCTAGAGTCTAGAATGCTGTATGCTTGAGACCCTAACCCAGTGATGGTGAACCTTGGCACTTCAGGTGTTCTTGGACTTCAATTACCAGAAGCCCAAGTCAGCACTCCTGCTGATATGGGCTTTTGGGAATTGAAGTTCAAGAACAGCTGGAGTGACAAGGTTCTCCATCACTGCTCTAACCCAAAACTGTATGTCTTCTGCAGGTTTTCCTGTATTACTCCATTTCTAATATCTTTATGACATATAGATACAAACATCCAGGTGGCAGCAGTGGAGGGCTGCTAAAAGGTCAAAGACCTTGGTGTCAAATTTTGTGGTAAGTAAGCTGTATTCAAATGCAATGCCCTAAATTGTATGGCTTTAAAGCTGAGTGGAGTGAAATTAAAAACATTATGGTAAGGCAAAAATTACAGTAAAACCCCTACTTACGTAAAAAGTCTGTTCCGTAGGCTTTTATGCAAATCGTTTTTTTACTTAACTCAAAGCAAATCCATAGGAAAAATGATTTTTTTACATAACTCAAAGCAACCCCATAAGAAAAATGAATTTTTTACTTAACTCGAAGCAAACACATAGAAAAATTATATTCATGTCAATGGAAGCAACTCCATAGGAAAAAACAATTGTTTTATGTAACTTGAAGCAAACCCATAGGAAAATGTGTTATGTAAATCAGGACGTTTATGTAACTCAGGACATGGTTTTAGTGAAAAAATCATTATGTAAGTTGAATTTTATGTAACTCAAGTGTATTCTATGTAATTCAAGTCAGAGTTTTCTGTAGAAAGAAGTTTATTTGTAGTCTGTGGGAAGGGTTTTATTTTCTGATCAAGTAAACCACAGGTTTGAAGATTAAGATTATGAAGAACCTGACTGGTTTAATCAAATTCATTCCAAAATAATTACCTTACAAGTACAATAGTACCTCAGATAATGTTATTACTTAGTTCCACAAGACATAACGTTATCTGGTTTTTAACATTGTGCGATGCATTGATCGCACAACATTTTAAAAAAGGCCCTTTTCCCTTTCCAAAGAGGTTTGTCTTCCACCCCCACCTACCCTGATCCCAAAGCAGAGAGCCCGGGCAAGCTGCCTGCTTTAGGATTGGAGTGGCTGGAGGTGCCTTCCAACCCCACCCACCCCGATCCCAAAGCAGAGAGCCCATAGTGCCAGTTTGGCGGGGGGAACAGGCGTGCCCGATCCCCCCCCAACCAAACCGGCGGTCTAAGCCTCAGTAGATCTCTGCCACAAAGCCCGCAGGGTTGGTCTCTAGCCCTGCAAGCTTTGGGGAAGAGATCAACATCGGGGAATGTGAGGCAAACAATTGTATCGCACAACATTATCTTAACATTGTGCGATGCAAATGTTTGCCTCGAATTCCCTGATTTTAGCATTATCCGAGGCAATTGTTATCCAAGGTATCACTGTACCTCCTTAAAGTCCAAATAATACAAGGAACTACCATATGCTAATATACTTCAACTGATAGTTTTGTCTGCTGTTGTCATCCTTAATGGGGTTCTCCACGGGCTCAAGCAGAAGTTCCATCTGATTCTGCTACCTGAGACTCAGTAACAGGATGCCAATATCAAATCTAAGCTCTCATATATTCAAGGAACTCAGCTATTTAGCTGCAGTACTTTTAATCTAATGATGTAAAAGAATTAATTTTAAAAATAGCCTGGAGCCTAAATTACTGCTTGTTTGGTAAATCTGAATGTGGGCTATCTTGAACAGGTACTAAATGTCTATGTTTTGTAAAGTGTGTATCCAATCACTGTCTTACTTCAAAACTGAACCGTTTTGCTATACATTGAACAACAGACAAGTGCTCTGGTTAAATTAAATAAAGATAAATAAATAAATTAAATAAAGATAAAACTGAATAGATATAATAAAGACAAATAGTGAGGAAATCAGTTAAAGAAGGAAAGATTTATATTCATTTGCCAAGCTACAGGGTACTGTGTCATTGTCAATCTTCAGCAACAGGGCAACTGTATATCGGAGTATTAAGGCATATTAGAACCTACATTCATATATTTTCTCACTTCAAATTCTAAAATAAAATAGCAAAGTAAAGCTTCTTTGGAAAGTGTTGCTAGCTCTCATCCTTCAAAGTGTATTGTCAGTCTAAGTAATTGTATGGTTACCACCTGGGAATTAAGGAGAGCAACTAAATGCCTCTCTCCCTTCCCCCACACTGTCTGCTTGCTTGCTTTCCTTATACAATGAATGGAAATTGCAGAATAATCCTGTTGATTTTTGAGGTAGAATCTAATCACATTAAATTTCTTCAGCTCAAAAATGGATACAAATTAAAAGTAGTTTAGAGCCTTCGCTAACTGAGATAACGGATTTAGAACCAATCGCCATGTGGTCCACAAGATACAACAGATTTCTGTTATAGCATATAGACTGAATCCTGATGCCTATTTTGTGTCTAATATTTGCATTGCAATGTTCCAGCTAGAAACAACTGAGATGTGACCATTATTGTTATTGAAAAAGAAGAAGAATGTTATTAGTTCTGCACCGATTTGAGAGCATTTTTAATTTGAAAAGTATAGGAGAGATCAAAATAAATGTTATTAATCAGGATTTTTATCTATCTTACACTGGAAAACAGCTGTGGTAATCATAAAGATTGAACCAGGTAAATAAAGGGAAGAAGAAATTATGAAATCATCATCATCATCATCATCATAAACATCTATGGAGGAAGAAATCTGTTGTTGTACCTTGAAAGCTTGCATATTTTTTCTTATAGATTAAAAAGGTTTACAAGATTGAACATAGGAAGAAACTAGAACAATAAATCAGATAACTTGCCTAACACAACATATTTACTTACTCTATAAATATATACTTTTTTTCTCTACAGAACCTTATTTTTTACTATCATGAATGTTATTTCTCTTTTATGAGGCTTATTCAAGCCCTTAATTTATGTGTATCAGATGTATCACACTCACACATACAGTGGAGGAGCTGATAATTGTGATTAGCACCTTTGATTAGTCATGCCTACAGTAGCTGGAGGATGTGAATAATATTCACTTATCCTGGATTTCTTCGAAATGTAGGTTGAGCTATATTTGAAGCATGGGGGGAAATCCTAGTCTAAGGCTCACCTGACAAATATCATTCTCAAGATTTGTAAAATTAATGAAAAGTACTAAATATAGTATTATCTGTAAGATGGGAAGGGAAGTATATATATTCTGCACTTTAAACACTCATGCTATCCTAATCAACAACACTCTCATATGGCTGCTTAAGATAAAACACTAAGCCTGTTGATTATTCAGAGGCTTTACAGTACCCAAGAGTAATCACATTTGGGAGACAGACACCAGGGATTTTGCATATATGCAAAGGACAATAAAAATGTTGGTGGTTGTTCCAAGGTCTTGTAAAGCCAATAGGGGAAAATGCAGGAAATAATAAAATCCTTATTTTACTAGAGAAAAAGATGGATAGCAAAGCTGACAAAGCTTGTGATTCTTATTCCAAGTTAGCAATGTGTCAGTAAATCAAGCATTTGTTGATCTACTGTGCACACACTGTATCAATGCAAGTTTTCGTATCACAGATACGTAGGCAGATTGTGCATTGTTCTTTTCACACTTGTGGAGAAGAAATGTCATTTTTTATACAGTACCAAGTTTGGAAAGTTGAAAGAATGTAACCACAATAGCAATAGATTTGTACTCCAATGGTGGAGATTTCATGCAAAATATGCTGTCAAAGGCTAATCTGAGAATATGTTCCACACCAGTCTGGGCAGCTTCAAAAAGTATTAAACTTGAAATATTCATTTGACAACAGTGGTTATATATCTACTTTTGTATATAGTTAGGTGGGTGGGACATACATTGAAATCAATCAGTCAAAACAATTAACCAAGGGGTACATAAGTAAAATGAAAAGGAGGTTGTTGGGTAATATTTTTACTGGTCCACCCAGTGGTGGGCTGCTGTCGGTTCGGACCGGTTCAACCGAACTGGTAGCAGAAATCCAGAGGGGTTCGCCAGGGGGGTAGTAAACCCCCAGGCGACCGGTTCGGTTGCCTCTCCAGCCACCCTCTGGATTCCTTTTCCGGGCAGCCCAAAATGGCTGCTCGTAAGTACACATGCATCAAAATACCATTTGATGCATGTGCACTAAACAATAGAAGTGTGCATGCGTCAAATAGTATTTTGATGCATGTGCACTTACGAGCAGCCATTTTGGGCTACAAGGAAGGGTGCAGCAGCCTCTTTGGAGAAGCAGCAGTGGCAGCGGCCTTTCCTCGGCACACCGCTGGGTCAGGCCAGGCCAGGCCAGGCCATGCTGCCGGGCCAGGCTGCGCTGCCGGGCCGGGCCAGGCCAGGCCAGGCTGGGCTTGGCCATGCCGCGCTGCCAGTCCACCTTGCCACTGATCTGCCGCACTGCCGCGCCACTTTGCTGCTGAACCACTGCTGCTGCTGCTGTTGCTGCCTGCCTGCTGCTCCCCAACCCCAGGGTAAGTTACTAGGGTTTGTGTTGGGGGGGGTTGAGGTGTGTTGGGGGGGTTGAGGTGTGTTTGTGTTTTATGTAGTGTGTTTTGATGTGTATTTAATGTCTACTTTAATTTGTATTTTTATGTTTTTATTTCTATTTAATGTCTATTTTAATATGTATGTGGTTTTTTATTTCTATTTTTATGTGTACTGTATTTTTATTTTTATTTTTTACTTTGGCTCCACCCACAACATCATGACATCATGACATCATGATGTTGGCTCCACCCATTATGTTGGCTCCACCCACAATGTCATGATGTCATGACCTTGGCTCCGCCCATGACATTGGCTCCACCCACATTGTGGTAGTAAAAATTTTGGCAGCCCACCACTGGGTCCACCCAAATATTTTTTAGAAAAGAAAAATGAACTTTTGAATCCTCTGAAGCATTCATCTATTTCTTGGCAGCATAAAACTTGTGGGAGGGCCAGATGTTACATCCATAGGAACTAATATTACTTTAGCCACAAAAGCAGAATCTGGAAACTTGGAGAGTGAGTTAGAAAAAAATTACTTATCTCTACATTGACAAATAATACAGGGAATCCTCCTGGATTGGAACAGCTCCTGTGTACCCGCAAAAATTGTGTGTTTGTTAGGAGTAGGCATGCAGCACCTCTATGGGGTACACAGGGGCCCCCCAAAACCTCAAGAAGCTGGGATAACAACTGAACCCTTAAAATGGGGCCCCAGACAGCCCACCCAAAAGGGACCCCAAAATGTTTTGGGGTACACAAGCACATCCCAAAAAACACCAGAATATACCCCCCAAAATGTGTCAGGGGCTCAGATGACATCCCCAAAAGCCAGGGGAGCTGGGATGGCAACTGTACCCCTAAAAAAGACAGGAGGAGTAACAACTGCACCCTCAGAAGAGGCAGGACTAAAGATTGAACCCAAAAAGGGGCCTGAACCCCAAAAAGGCCCAGGGAAACCTGTCACTTTTTCTTTGATGGAAGGTATACACCTTATTCTTCTGATCTGGCCTTAGTAAGCCATCTTTGTGTTTCTTCAAAATCAGTAATAATCCCTGTTTAATATAGACAAACCAAAAATAGTCTGACTACCCAAAGATCTGTCAACACCTTTCTGTTTACTAGTTGAAATGTCATTTGCTTACTGAGCTCTTCCAAAATATATATTTTAGCATCCAAGGGACAGTTTAAAAATGTAAATACTTAGATTATCCTGTTATAAAAGCCACACAAGACCAAGTGATAAGCCTTTTAACAGGCAACCAAAGCCTTGAGGGAAGCAACAGAGCTCTTCAAAGCTGGAAGATTAAACATTAATCTTGGCAGCAGCTCAAAAAAGCAGCACTCTGAATAAGGATTAAACAATGATACTATTTTCTTGTCCATTTTTGAGCTGGAATACAATGACATGAAGACTTAACAAACTCCAAAGTTCTCCAGAATCAAAAGAGGAATTATAATCGAATACAGCCAATAAACCTTGAAATATGCTGAGTGTAAGATGAAGGGGAAGTAGACATAGAGAATTTTTCACTACATGCATTCTTTAAGACTACATCTAGGTTTTTTTTACCGAAAGAACACATCAGAGATCTTTTAAACTCTCCCAAATTGCAGCATTAATTGCCATCACCAGCCTCAACATGTTGGCAAATATTTTGTCCCTAAAGGACAGTTTCTTTGTTAAGAACAAAAAAAAAAAAACCCACCACAAACCAAGTTTTGTCATGTCATCCTTTCACCACATAAAAACCAGCATTTTCCAGAATGGAAATTGCAACTGTACCCAAGAAGGTGTTGGATGGAGATGACAGGTCATTTAAAGGCTATTAGGACTGTGGAGGCATAGTGGTTAAGAAGCTGAACTTGATTAATGGAAAGGACCCAAGATTCTGAGACAATTATGCACCATGTGTTGGTATGGGACACTAACAGTCCTGTGTCATATGAAAAGAAAGGAATGGTAAATAGTACAGGTCTGTTGATTTGATCTTGGCATGTGGAAAAACTTTGCTGTTGTTGTTGAAAGAAGACTTGTATTCAGAGTACTTAGACTGCTGTTTATATCCCTTAGAAGAAGCCTGGGGAGAATCTCGAGATTTTTTTCAGAAAATTATTTGTTTCTATTAAGAGAGCAGGGTGGGGGGGATGACTCCAAATTTGCTTAAACTGCCTCTGGTAAGGCTGGCTATTAATCCCCATGTGTTTGACAGTTAGCTTCTTTTTTAAACAAGTCCTCCACGATATCTTCTGTTTTACTGTTAAACAGGCTATTCCCATCAAAAGAAAGGTCTCTTTGCTTTTAGATCCTGAATCCACTGAAATTTCAGCTGACTTCAGCCAGACATGCCTGTAGAATGTTACTGCTGTTATTGAGAGCAGGGATTCTCAATCTGTGGCCCGTGGGGCGGATGCGCCCCACAGCACCATTTCATGTGCCACCCCACTGCCTCCAACATACCAGGAAGTGTCATGTGGAGGAGGAAGGGCAAAATGGCCATCCGGCCCACGAAGCTGAAGGAGTGTCACCTGGGCCCCGGCTTTAAAAGGTTGAGAACTCCTCATCTAGAAGCTGGAGATACTGAAGGAGGTTTCTGCCAAGATTATGTGATAAAGTCTGTTAAGATAAATAACACAAGTATTAATTCTAATGGAATCGTAGCAGTAGACATCACTGTTTTGAAAATTAGGTCAGGGAAAAGGCTGTGCCTTTTTATCAAGAATTCTAGAGATTTAACTTTTGCATCATAACATCAGAGTAAGTATGAATGTTTTCAGAAGGAGATAATGTTGAAATCTGCCGCCGCCCCCTCAGAATTAGATGAGGAGACAAACAAAGAGAGAGATCCAAGTGAGACCTCATTATTGCTATCCAAATCATTGGAATCAACCTGTGGCAAAGCACCCTGCTGTGGTACTTCTGAGGGACTTGTGTATGTTTCAGAGTAACAGGCAAAATGCATAAATTCCAAGAAAGCTTGATCTAGAAGAGACAGAAAATGTATATACAGGTAATCTCAATTAGTTGAGATGGAAAAGATACATGTTTTGAAGAATCAGGAAAATCATCTCAATGTTGACTGATCTCCTAGATAGAAGTAAATGTTTTTATAATAGGATATCTCAGAACCACAGCTTGATCTGAAGTTTGTCTCAATGTCAATGGCTTGGAATGCAGTTATTGTTGATCTTTCTGGTGTTTCTTACGTTTCCACATTGAATGTTCTCTTGATGTTGAAAGTAATGAAGAACAAGAATGATAATGGGACACTGATAGTCTGCTAAAATAAGTGGATAAAACTCTTCTACCAGAACTGTACCACCATGGAGGTAGGCAGTAATAAGGTGATTGAAAAAAAATTATCCTTATTACACCATGACTCCCAAGATGAGATTGTCAATAGTGACATACTGGAGTTTTCAATCAAAATCTTGATCTTGACTTAGAATGATGATCACATAAAGATGTTTTTGAAGTCATTCTCAAACAGGACCTCTCTTGCCACAAACAAGATGCTTGTATTATACGAAGATACCGGACATAATGAAAGTCTATCCAACCCCAATTGAAATTAGAGGTTTTGATTAGCCTTATCCTTATTCTTTATTTTCTTGGAGCCATCCATCATAGACTTCCTAGTGAGTTTTCTCTTTTTCAATAGATCTGAGACCTTCAATTTCATGGACACCAAAGGGTTATGACAAACTTTTGGTTTTCTCAGCAAAGATGTTGATTTCAAAGCTGACAGTGTTGATAATGAACCGGAAGGGACAACATAGTCAGCTGAAGTGACTATGGGCAGTCCTTGTCTAGAAGGGGAAACCTGAGGTAAATTAAGGTTGGTATCCATATCCTTAACAGTTGAAACAGAGTCTTTATGTTGTGAGTCAGTTGGTAGAGAATGAACTGCCTTCAACAACTTCTGTCACAAATACAATTTTAAATGAGACTCATGATTGTGTTTGCTGCCATGGTAAATTCACCAATTGTCCTTCACGAAGGCAATAAAAGTACTTACAGTGTTCGTCAGCTTGAGAGATTTTTGCTTTGCAGACTAAAGCAGCCTAAAAGCTATGGTGGGAAACTGCTAAAGAAAAATGAAGGGGGGAAGGAAGAAGTAAAAAATTCTTAAATGATCAACATCTCTGTTTTTCTTTTTTAGGTGATTAAAGAGAAAGGAAAGGAAAATAAAATAAAATGGATAAAAACTAGTGAAAGTGGGCAATAAAATAGGATATAAAACATACTTTAGGTCTAGGCTCTGAGGTGTTGCTGCCACAGTGGACAAAGATATACTGAGATGAAGAGAAAGGGCATGTACAGTAGACAACAAAGGAGGAGAAAGCACTGAGCATCTAGGCCAGCGGTGGCCAACCTTGGCACTCCAGGTGTTCTTGGACTTCAATTTCCAGAAGCCCAAGTCAGCACACCAGCTGAAATGAAGTTCAAGAATACCTGGAGTGCCAAGGTTGGCCACCACTGATCTAGGCTCTAGAACAATTGTTTCCAACCTTGGGTCCCCAGTTATTCTTGGATTATAGTTTCCAGAAATCTTGGCTGGCACAGCCAATGGTGATGGCTTCTGGGAACTGGAATCCAACAATATCTGTGGAGCCAAGACTGTGCCGACTGTTGTA
Organism: Furcifer pardalis; assembly: GCA_030440675.1. NCBI lineage: Eukaryota > Metazoa > Chordata > Lepidosauria > Squamata > Chamaeleonidae > Furcifer > Furcifer pardalis. Next base: position 112,457,719 of record CP126890.1, on the reverse strand, counting down.
GAAGATTCAAATGGTGTTCTATGTAGGCATGCTAATTTAGGTGTGTGACTCACAGAAGACGTGAAAAAGACTCTTATGGCACTAGATCTTTCAGCAAAATTTTTGAAACCAACAGGGTTTTTTTTAATCCTATTTGAAAATACTACTACTAAAACTCAGTTTGCCATAATCAGAAAAGGTGTTTCCAGTGGTGGGATTCAAAAATTTTTACTACCTACTCTTTTGGAAACCCCTGCATTGTTTTAAAACTTGGATGGGTGGGGCCAGCCAGAATGTCTGCTACCCGTCTGACAACTGGGGCGAACCTGCTGAATCTCACCACTGGGTGTTCCATAGGTTTTAGCAGTCTTTCTGTTCCAAACCAGTCTCTTGAATTTCTATCCAGAGTACTAATAGAAGATAGTACAGACTTTGAAGTTTCATATAATTAAATCCAAGAAATTCTAGTACTTATGTTTCAACAGATTTACTTTTGTAAGGCAATGCACTTAAAATGATGAATTTTATAAATAGTTTAAGATCCATTTTGCCTTTACCTTTGCAGTTTTTCCTCTAGCACATCCATGTATTTGAAAGCATTTTCCTTTAACTTCTTCTCTATAAGAAAATACAATACAATATGTGTGTGAGTAGCCAAACAATGAGTTTATGCAGCTATACATATAAAAATGAATAAGTTATTGGTCTGTGTATAATAAAGATCTGTTTCAAAACCAACAAGTTGTTAGACACTTCAGGTGAAACAGGTACTGAGTACAGAAAGCATTAATTTGATCAGAAAGTACGTTGTAAAGGTTAATTTGTTGGACCATAAGTACCAAAATTCCTCAGCCAGCATTACCACTGGCTATAATGTCTGGGAGACTTGGGCGCTATGGTCTAAACATTAACATTTCCAAATCATGAAGAACAAATCAAGGTCATTTTCCAGCTTCAAACACATAATTAGTTGGAGAATCAAACTACTGGGCACAATCTTTTGAATGGCATGAAAAGAGTAGACCAAAACTAAGATTACCCCTAATTTTAAGAAATATTCCAGACGTAACCAATACAATGAGTTAATAATCTCTTTTGGGTACACAGAAGGAGCCTCCACGAAGATTGTGAATATAGTCAGGCATACCCTGGGCGGCAACCTTGTCAGCAATCTTGTTGGCTAATTCTTCTAACACCAGATCAGACCAAAGGAACTGAAGAATGAATCCACCAGAAAGGTCTTTGTCAAGACCAACCATAACAATTATCTCAATCAATATTGAGGGACTTTCGAGTGTCCTCCTTGCAAATATGTGCAGGAAATACAAATGTGGCATACTTCTGCTCCAGGAAACACATCAGGGGGGGGGGACAGCAAAATACAGACCCAAAGTGGCTGGAGTGAAGCTAGTGATTGAGAGACCTCATGACCAGTATGGTAGTGCAATTTTTCTTAGACCTGGCCTCAGCATAATATCAGCTACATTGACAGAAACAAACAACACTGAAATTCTCACCATCCAAACCCCACAATTCTCTGTTACTTCTGTCTATAAGCCACCAGAAACAAATTTTATTTGTAATGAACTGGACAATTTATTTATTTATTTATTTATTTATTTCCTTCGACTTATTATCCCGCCCAATCGGGTCAAAAACCCAACTCTGGGCGGCTTACATACACAATTTAAAAATACATAGCTAAACCACAACTCAATATAAAACCACAAATCAATATACGATAGCCTATTCACAGTTAAAATATAAATTAATACAATAATTAAAAGTTAAGCTAAAAGAAATTAAATATTTCCAAGTTATAAAATTATGCAATTATTAAAAAACAGAACCAGGGTAGGAAGGTAAGAACAGCGGGTGGCTGACTCATCTGATAAGCCACCCAACATGAGATCCGGTATTTCCAGATCCCCAAACTTGTCCTGCCAGCCAGGTTTTAAGACCTTTCCGGAAGGGCAGGAGCTCTGTTTGTTGACGTAGATCGATAGGCAGGAGGTTCCACAGGGCTGGGGCGGTCACGGAGAAGGCCCTCCTTCTGGTGCTAGAGAGGCGAGCCGCTCTAGCTGATGGAATTGCAAGGGAGCCTCTCCGATCCGCCCTGGTGGGACGGACAGACGTTCTTGGGGTGACGCGGTCTCTGAGGTATCCTGGCCCACTACCATATAGGGCTTTAAAGGTAATGACCAGCACCTTGAATTGCACCCGGAGACATACTGGCAACCAGTGCAGCCGTCGAAGCAGTGGTGAGGCACGAGCGTAACGCCCGCACCCCATCACTACCCGAGCAGCCGCATTCTGGGCCAGCTGGAGTTTCCGAATGGTCACCAAGGGCAGCCCCATTTAACTTACTTATAATGTCTTTTAGACTCTTTGAACTGTTTGTGTCAACCAGTGAAGCTTTAAATGTTCACCAACTAATCCCAGACATTTCTACCACAAGACATACTACTGAACTATAAAAAAAACACAAAAAAACAATCATACTAAGTCAAAGAATGCATTCTTTCTTCTTCTTCTTCTTCTTCTTCCATGTTTAGGCCAGAAGTGAAATTGCCAAAATGAAGGCATCTTTTGATGAGTTCATTCTGCAGTTCCTTTCGCCTGACCTAGTGTAAGAAAGAATAGTTGGCAATACAAGGTTGCCGTTACCAGGGTACAACTGATTGTGGCTCAAAAGTACCACAATCTTCAAGGAGGCTTTTTCTGTGTGTGCCTGCATTATTTCTGGGTGGAAAGGATGCATTTGTATGAAATACAAAATAGAAATTGCAAAGACCTAATCTACAAAAATGAGCAGCATTTGCTGCAATATCATGAGTGAGATTGCTTTTCACTCCTAAAGCATGTTATACACATGATTCAGACAAAGTTAAATTATATAACTTCTGCAAATGCTCAAAGTAGAAAGTTCCTGCTACAGACTGGAATATGCAGCAATCGGTTCTGCTCTTTACTAAGAGTGAGTGGAAGTAAAGTTCCGCCCTGTTAATCCTTCCTTTGTGGTTGGGCACAGGAGAAACAGAAACAATAACAACTCCTGTAATACTTTATCATTCATCTCGTATAAACAAGAATAAGAGCTCACCATGATATGCAGACCCTGTACATTAGAGTAAGACATATTTTAAATGGACACGGAATGTAATAGCTTCCATTGGAGCTACTGCAGAGATCATAATACAGGTAATGATTATTCTGTGCTGCCCTACACTGCTTTATGTGTTTCAAATGCTGTTTCACCAGGATCTCATCTTTACTACAAAGAGCAAATAAAATTCAAATAAGCTTTATATGAACTGTAAGGACTAAAAAGATTCATCAAAAGAAAGCACATTTGTTCACATTTGAACATCAGCATCTCTCTAAGGATGCCTTCAAAAGCCAAGATGTATTTTTAAAAAATCCTATGCACAGCAAATGCACAAATAATTGTTGGAGACCTAAGTAGACATGGTCTAATGCAGGTTTTCTACAGACACATCAGCTCTATGCATGCAATTCAGAAAAGTGTCAGCCATCTTGAAGTCAAAAGCTAAACCAGAAACAAAGGCAAGTTTGTTCAATTCTATGGTCTTGAAAACAATGACATATGGCAGCAAAACATGGGCATTAATAGCTACAGAAAAAAATGGCTGCAAGTAACACAGTGAGCAATGGAGAGATCAATGCTCGGAATTTTACTCTGCAATAAAGTGAAAAATGAGGCTATCAGGTGAAGATCAGTGCTAAAAGGTAGTCACAGAATACCTGAAGAAAAAATTTAGGTGGAATGGCCGTGTTGCATGCACAAGTGACAATAGATGGAGCACCAGAATAATGAACTGGTATCCAAGAGATCACAAAAGACCTAGGGGAAGACCACCTCACAGATGGGAAGATTTTCTCAAGAAAAAAGTGCCAGGTAGAGTCTAAGGACACTACCATCAGGGATTTAGTGCGTGAATTCAATGTGTTGAATTATGCTCATTCATTCATTTATTTCTTTTATTTCATTCATTAGCTAAGGGTGGTGTTTCAAATGGGGGAAAATAAAACTGTGTTCATAAAATCTAAGGTTTTCTGAGCTAAGGTAAAGATCATCCTTGATTGAAAGCCAGTCATATCTGACTCTAGGTTTCAGTGCTCATCTCTGTTTATAGCCAAAGAACCAGCGCTGTCTGTGTCTGCAGACATTTTTGTGAACATGTGGCAGGCAGAGAACGCTGTTTACCTTCCCACCAAAGTGGTCCCTATTTATCTTCTTGCAATTTCTTGTTTTTGAGCTGCTACATTGTTTTAACCCAAAACCAGAAATCCCAATTTCATTTGTGTTTATTTTTTTTATATTTTATTTTTCAATAAAGATGCTTTTAACTTTTATTTTCCAATCTCTCTGAATTCTACCCACTATGCACACGTGTCCATAAGAAGCCCACTTTACAAACAACAATTCACCACAGGTTGCAAAGGATCTATTTTTAATAAATATTTCAATAGTCAAACTGAAAAGAAAAAGAGTTTTTCCTTCACGATTCCTTGAAAGCAGTTCTTCAAAAAGAGGGAAAGCCCAAAAGTAAACTTCAAAGGAGAAACTTCCTACAGCGTATCCATTCTCACACCAATGTATCTATTCTTGAGTGGAGAGATTTTTTTTTTTGAAGAAGTTTAGAAAGAAAGTGTTTTTTTTTTGTTTTAAACCTTCATAGAAAATGTTTCTGAAATCTGATCCAAATTGTACAAGTATCAAAAGAAAGGTTATTCTGTCCTCTTTCAAGTGCACTTTAGATCACTCCAATCAGTCGATCAGTATTTTTGTTGGATCACCCCCAACCCCCCAACCCCCCATTTCAAAAAGTCACAATTTTCCTCAATATCTTTTTTGTGGATTATGCTTTGGCATCATTTTTCTCCACATGTTGTAGCTGAACTGTATCCACCTCGGGAAGTTGTCATATTTACTTTTTAAATTGGTTAACACACACACACCTTTGGGAAGGTTTGTGTGACCTCTTTTTAGTCTTTTTAGTCTTTTTTTTTTTTTTTGTAAAATGCTTCATAGGCTATGTTTCCAAAGTCCAATTCCAAATCTGAAAGTGTCCCCACAAAGGTTAATTTTTCCTCTTTCAAACGCACTTTGGATCATATGAATTGGTTGGGTTGTTTTTTTGCTGGACCTCCGACAACCGAAACCACCACCCCCAGCAAAACTGTCACTTTTCCAATGCTACTTCCAAAAGCGATGACATCATCACTTTGCATTTTTTTGGCTTTTGGTTTCTATCAATTCTTAAAGTCACCAAGACGATCTTTCAAATGACACCACCCTTATTTTTGTGGGTTCCTTAGTTTTGGTGTTGCAGTTTTGCAAAAGTACATGATTTTTGTTACATCTCAAGAACTGTCAAACCACCCAACCGAAACGTAAGACGTTCATCGAATTCACGTCAAAATGTAGGATCAACATGGAAAAGAACTACCAGGGACAGATCATTATGGGTAGAAGTTGTGTGGAATGTCATCACAGAGACATCTACTCATACAAGGACTCCTTGCTGAATAATGACTCCAAGGTATCCAAGGTATCAGCTCTAAGATGCTCATATAGTTCCACCTCACTATATATAAACAAGTAGCATTTGACTTTGCTACATTAACTGGTCAACATTCACTTGAGGTCACCCACTGACTAACAAATGGCTTTTGGTTCCCATTATTCGGAAACAGAGCTGTTGACATGACAGGTTCATGCATGGCTTGAGTTGTTAGGATGTACAGGTGTGTGCTTTGAACTCATGCTCCCTCTTCCTTATATGAACATAACATGTACTATACCACTGAGTTGTAAACCCCACCCACCCCAAGCATAATTACATACTGGAGCTTACATGTGTATTTCTGCACAAAGATAACTCACCCATAAGAACCTTCAGCCATTAAAAAGGAGATGGTTCAATAACATAAGGGAGACCTGCTTTCAAAGACAATGTACACAAAGAAGACTGGTTTACTCATGAGACCACACATTCAAGACTGACTCCCACATCCTGCTTTGGTCCCACTTTTATGTTGGAGTCTGCCCCTAATTCTGCCCCACAATTATCTTCTGTAGTTCAACTCAATAGAAACAGAAACATGGCAAGAATATAATCACAGCCTTGAATCATAGAGAGTTGTTTTACAGTAATAAAAAGCAATTTGTCAGCCTCTACTTATGACAGTTGCAAATACATTCCCTTAAACATAGGATAAGTTTTTTGCTCTTCATCTTGCTCCCATCAATACACGGCCTTTGAAGGTGGCACTTTCCAACTCGGGAGTCCTTCTCATCTTTGTATAAAATGTCAATAGATATTAATAATTGGAAGGGAAGAGAGGGAGATCTGTTTCTCACTTACTTTGTTTCCAGCTAATGCCACAATGTATTATGTTACATGAATGATAAACCCTAGTTCCAATTTCTCCTGCTGTGCTGGCTAGATTTTAATTGGATATTATCTGATACAGCAATTCTCACTTTTCACAGTTGTGTTCCTTTCTCTGTGTGCAATTTTGCAATGCCCTTGAAGCATATAGCTTAATAAATCAGCAGTCTTCAATGAGGAAAAAAATGTAAAGGAGAAGAGATCACCACTGGCAAAAGTAGGTCACCTAAAAGCTGGAAGACACAGATAGGACATAGGCACCTATCTTCCATCAAATATTTTAACTAGATTAAAAGAAATAAGAACATCAAATGATCCTTTGTACTTACGTGGAGTATGTGTTGGCTCCATTAATTTCCAGTCTATGTACCTGCTCAGTTTCATTTAAAACATCTTCAAAATCCCTATAGTTGTTATTCCCTACCAACACACACACAGAGAGAGAGAGAGAGTGTGTGTGTGTACTATGTTTATTTTCAAGTATATTTGGTGGTATGTGATCAATTTACTCCTGCATGCTTTTGTAAAAGCTTTCATTTTCATCTTATTTAGCATCTGGAGTTGCAACACAAACTTGAATAATGATTATGTTGATAGGTTTTTCATGAATTCTGATTGATATCATTTAGTCACATCTTGCATTATACCCTGAAACTACCTATGTTCCACCCATGCCTCATTCTTAGAGCCACTCCATTTCTTTTAAGTTGATAATTTCCACAGCAGAACACTATGTAGTTGTCTGGTTAAAAATGTCCAATTCCAGTTCATTTTAGTTCACTTATACCAAGCACTGCATTGTTTATAAGTCCCATCTCTTGCTTCGCAGTTTCCAGTTTTCCCTTGATTCATTCTTCTCATGTTCCATGCTCCAACTGTATGTCTTGTGCAGGATCAGATTTTCCTTTCACTTCTGTGAACTTCAGCCACTAGAAATCCCTTTGAATTTGATCAAGTTTCATCAGTAGCAACAGAACTATTTGTATTAGTCTTTTCCTCTTCCGCAGTAACTGATTAAGTGCCTTCCAATCTGGGAGTTTCATTTTCCAGCACTATTTCTTGTTTTATAATAAGGTTCCATAGCGTTGTTAAGGTAAGAAAAGTTCTGTTATGATTCACTGCCATCTTTTGCACAGTACTAACAAAAGTACTGCAGTGGCTCAAGTGGCTAAGATGCTGACTGGAAGGCAAGAGGTCAGCAGTTCAATACCAAAATACTGCAGGACGGAATGAGCTCCCGTCTTTGTCCCAGCTCCTGCCAACCTAGCAGTTCAAAAGCAAGAAACAATGCTACCGGTTCAGGATAAGAGGGAAGAAATAATGTTACTTCCAAAATTTGTAATACATTCTGTTCCTCAAGGATACAAGAACAACAGGTGCTATTCTTGTAATTCCACACTGCAAAATCAAGATGGGACCTTAAAACCAATTTTAGACTTGAGGTTATCAATTCTTTCATAGATGAAAAAAACACCAAATTCAGGATGGTGGTGTCTGCAATGATGTGTTTGTTGAAGAATGGAGATTGGATTTTTGAGTTCAAGATTCTCCTTATTGTTCTATCAACAGCATCCAAAGTTGTTACTAAGTGTGTGACCCTGGTGGCAATTTACCCCAATCTGTGGAATCAACATATTTCCATATATTGAGTTTTTGCACAAATTAGACTCAGGAGACTTAGAAATTGACAGTTGAATTTGTTTTGGAACCCTCACATTTGAGTCACATTTTGGTAAATGGCTGCGGTTTGAAGATATATTTATCAAGGTGAAATGGAACTCCTTCTATTTATGAACCTAAGAAAATCAAATCTTCTTGTTCCTTATTTTGTGGTGTGGATTCTTGTGGATTTGGTGGCATACAACAATAGATGGCATGACAATTTCTACCCTTGTTTAGCTTTTATTTAACTCTTGTTTTTCCTGCATTGAGTGAGTTTTAGAACTGTAGCTTTCTTTTTTTCAGTTTCTGTGTTGAAACTTTAGAAGTTGTTCTCTTTCTCAGAGGACTGTTGTGATTGTTCTGATAGTTGTGGAACCAATTCTTTCGGAGTACAGTAAAACCTCACATGAAGAGTGCCTCGCTTAGAGAGTAACTTGCTTAAAGAGCAGAATTTTCTCTGAATGGTCGCCTACTTGGCTTGTTAAAAAATGGGACTCAACTTAACAAGTAAAACCAACCAAAAACTCACTTAATAACTAAATTGGGGTTTGCAATCCCCCACACACACACACCAGAAGTCACAATTGGTCACTTACAATGATGTTTTGCTTAAAGAACAAACTCGCTTAAAGAGCAATTCTGTGGAGCGCATTATGCTCTTTAAGCAAGGTACCATTGTATTTACCAATGTTACATCGATTTGCATGGTTTCCAAATGCAAATGGAAGCAGTCAAAATCAATGTAGGTATCTGTTTGTTAACAGTGTCTAAAACCTATAAGGATTTTCCCCAGTCTGGATTGACCATTTTTGATAGCTGCTCAAGTGACATGTGAAATGTAGTGCTGGAGGAGAGTTTTGAGAGTCCCCTGGACAGCAAGGAGAACAAATAGGTCAATCTTAGAAGAAATCAACACTGACTGCTCCTTAGAAGGGCAAATAGTAAAGATGAAGCTAAAGTACTTTGGACATCAAATGGGAAGAGAGGCTTCACTTGAGAAAGCCTTGATGCTGGGAAAGGTGGAGGGCAAAAGAAGAAGGGGGAGGCCAAAAATGAGATGGCTAGATGGTATTGTAGACGCAATGGGCACAGAGCTGGGCGGGTTGAGAAGGATGGTGGAGGTGCCTGGCAGGCAATGGTCCATGGGGTCGCAAAGGGTCATCGTCAACTGTGTGATACAACAAGAAGAAGAAGAAGTGACTTTTTACAGATCTGACAAGTTGGAGTCTGATGATTGCCTGCTAAACAAAAATTGCATATTTTAGTGTCCATTTGTGAGAGGGATTTTGTTGTTGCATAATATGCATCTCTTGAGTAGGCCTGAAGCAACCATAAACTGCAGAAATAAATATAGTGACAAATATAACTTTACATATTTTAAACATGGAACAAAAGGACTAATGAAGAAAAAGAAAATGAAGAAGCTATTTACAGCAATTGCATAGATGTTAGTTCTCAAAGTCAGTTGGGATGTCCTCAGTGGCAGTAAAAATGGAACTAATTATTATTATTTGTTAGACTTATACCCAGCCCATCTGGGATACACTCCCATTCTGGGCGGCTGAGGTAAAGCCATTGAGTGACAGAGTATACATTATGTGAGAGGGTGGAATAAATGACTTTTTGAGACTCTGGAAGATTCTAGGGATGTTTGTGCAGGTGCAAAAAAAAGAACCCATCCAGTGTGAACCAATTTGCAGAGAACTGAAACCACAATGGTTATCTTATAACCTTTTAAACTTTGGAACAATCCCATCTGTATGGCTATTCTTCACGTGTGTTTTAGTTGTTACTAGTGGCCAGTTATGCTTGTAGAACATGGGTTGCACCTAAATACTATCTGGGCTTCAAACCTGGAATGCACTATTACATACATGAATGACTACACAGCAGCCTATCTGACAAATACAGATTGCAGTCAGAAATGCTTACTCCAGAAAGTCACTGAAATGAAATAGTCAACTGGCAGAGTTCTGTGCCAAGCCCTCCCCACCTCCTCATCCGACCTCCCCAGAGACTTGTAGTGCTGTTCAATGAGTTGCCTAGTCTTGTTTATACATTTGGGATTATTCCAAGCACTCAAAATCTCCTTTTCTTCCAAGTGAACATGCAATTTTGTGAAGCGACATTACTCCTCCAGAAGACCTTAAACTCATTACTGAGGCTTGCCAGGAATGATGACACCCATAACTAATGTGGGAAGGCAACTGATAGTGCTCTGCTTTTGAAACCCTGACTAGTCAAGGGTTGAAAATAGTCATAGCATATAAGAAATTGAAAAAAGGCAAAGTTGTCACTGTCCACTGGCAAAAGAAACTGACACTTGCTTGTCCTTGCCCAAGGAGAGAAAATTGTGACAAAAAACTACTAATCCCCTGGGGTTATTTTAAACAAGGAGCAGAAAATCTCAAGAATACATCTCAAAAACTCTTTGAAAATCTATCCTGAAGGTTAGAAATAATGAAAGTTGTAAAGAGGTGTATCTTGTGAAGCATAAGGAACACATTAAATACTACTAATTACTTGAGACAGAAAAGTGAAAACTCATTAAATACTGTACTACTAATCACTTGGGCAGAGAGGAAAATTAGGATGACATCAAAACACTGCTCAAATTATTGATGGCAAGTGGAAAGTATTCAGGCCCCTTAACTTTTATGGTTGCATTCTTATCTATTATTTTGAGTAATATGAGGTATCATGGATTGGATATAAACAGGGGGACAAAGGAAGTGGGCCCCTATGAAGTAATTAAACAAATTAATTTTAAAAAACTGGATCCACCATAGCAAATGAACTCTCCTCCTCTTTTTAAAATATATTTGCATCCTATTTCCAAGCCTCAAATATCCCTAAAGCACTTTCAAACACCATTTATAATAAAAGACCAGCAAGAAATAATGAACAGTTTAATAACCATAAAAGAGCACACTAGATCATTTAAAATAGTTTGGCAACTGCATTTCTAAACGATTCTTCCCACAGGATCCAAAATCTACACTCAAACCCACTCTACTGAACTGAGACCAAAATGAATCTATCTTTTTTATTATTTATTAGTTTTGCAGTGTACAGCTATTAAAAATCAACACCAAATACAAACCTATATTGTAGATGACTCGAAATGCAAATCAATAGCTAAATATAGATAAATAGGTTTACATTTTTCAAATAGTATTTTTCAAAACAAATTTTGAAATATTTCTAAGTCCATACAATAGCAAAATGAGACCACCTGTGCTATTGTTAACATCAGTGATATTACTGCCCTGTCATTGAGGATAATTGGTGATACAGTACTATATGCACATGCACATACAATTTATGCTGTATTATATTAAATATATCTAGACATATCCATCTTTCTGAAATGTTACCTAAAGAAATGAGTATGTTATTTGTTCATATAAAACAGGAGTTCTCAATCTTTTAAAGCTGGGGGCCAGGTCATGCTCCCTCAGACAGCTTGTGGGGGGACAGCCATTTTGCCCTTCCTCCACCACATGGCACTTCCTGGTGTGGTGGAGGTGGGGGCCACATGAAACGGTGCCATGGGCTGCATCCGGCCCATGGGCTGCAGGTTGAGAATCCCTGATATAAAATGTAATGAACATGACCCTATCTTTGGGTAAAGCTAGGCAACAATGGTAACAGACAAACAAATTCGGTTTACTGCTTTAGCACAAAGGCCCTGGCAGATTCCCATACAAAAACAATGTGACAAAATACAATACAGAACAATGAATTTTGAATTAAATTTCTGTGGAGATTTAAAATGCATTATATATATCTAAGCATACACATTAATATACAGTAGTTATTAGACTTAAATGTAAAATGTTAATTCAATGACAAAGGACAGAGTTAGAAAGCTCTGCTTTCGACTTTATCAGGCTGAGCTGAATTAGGGAATGAGTCATATGAACAGCTGAATACTCTTCAAAATGCATCAACTATTCCTCACTACTATTTTACAGAGAACCTTAGTCATGTAAATGTGTGGTAAGAGGATTTTTTTTTGTTACAAAGTTAGAAACATACAGTATACACATACAGTATATGGACTAGAGAGGGTAACTAATCATATTTGGGCTGAAAAGGGTAGTTAAAGAAGCAATCCTATTACAGTAAAACCTCGCATAAAGAGCACTTTGCTTAGAGAGTAACTCGCTTAAAGAGCAGCATTTTCTCTGAATGGTCGCGTCACTTAAGAACGAAAAACAACTAAAAACTTGCTTAACAAATAAATCGGGGTTCACAATCCCCCCCACCAGAAATCACAATTGGTCACTTACAATGGTGTTTCACTTAAAGAGCAAACTTGCTTAAAGAACAATCCTGTGGAACACATTATGCTCTTTAACCAACATACAACTGTACAAGTTTTTTTTAAAAAAAAAGACTCTCATTGCAAATTGTCACAGGCAGTTTTAGGGCTAGGTGAAAATCATTTATTCAAATTATACTACAAAAGCTCTCGTACAACGATATTCAGATGCTAAACAAATCCAGGAAATAAAAGAAACTGAGACTGGAAAATGAACCCCAGCTCTTAACATTGTGTCAAGAACAACAAGCTGGTAAAGGCACTTGTTATTATGAACCATCCCTGCACATTACTAATACTATTGTTTCTTCTATAACACAGATACAGTATACACTTCCAACATGATATATGAAAACACTGGACCTGAGTGGCTTGAGTGTAAAATGCTTGTTTCTCCCTATGTAGCATAGCTTTCATTCTGAGGTGACTGTTGTTCATTTTATGTTAATGCAGGGATTCCCAATCTGTGGCCCATGGCCTCGATATGGCCCATGGCACCATTTCATGTGGCTCCTCCACCACCTCTACCATACCAGGAAGTGCCATGTGGTGGAGGAAGGGCATAATGTCCATCTGGCCCCTGAAGCTGTCTGAGGGAGCATGACATAGCTGCCAGTTTAAAAAGGTTGAGAACTCATGTGTTAATGTGAGATGTGAATTAAATATACAGCTAGACTGAATAACAAGAAATTGTAACCACTTTCAGCACCTTAATGAATGCATACCTAGTGACCAACCCTTTTTTCCTTCTATGTACCATTTGAAATGGCTATAAACACACACTCCAGAAGCAGGTTAAGAATTCTATAGACCTGGGATGCATATTGTTTATCTATTTAATATGCTGTTAACAATAAAGTAATTTGTTAAGAGCAGTGGTGGGATGTCAAAATTTTTACTACCCCACCGCGACGTCATCACACTGTGGGTGGAGCCAATGTCATGACATCATGATGTCATGGTTGGAGCCAACATCATGATGTCATGATGTTCTGGGTGGGGCCAAAGAAAATAAATAAAAAATAAATAATAATAATATAAAATAAAAATAAGTGTGCGCACACGCACACACCTCAACCCACCCACCCACCCACCCACAACACAAACCCATAAATAAATAAAATAAATAAATAAAATAAATAAATAATACATTAAAATACACCCACCCAAACACCCACCCACCCCAAACACAAATCAACCAGAGTTCTTAAACCAGAGCTTAAAGCTTATTCTGGCTAATCTTTTTCACACTAGGTCAGATGGAAGGAACTACAGAATGAACTCACCACAAGATGGCTTCATTTTGTCACTTTTCAACTTTTCAACAGTTAAAAAAGTTAGGTACTAAGTCTTTGCCTAACCAGTTCTCTAGGATAATATGCCTTAATGTAAATGTAAAACAGCTGTACCTCCTTAAGGGTTCTTGCCTAACCAGTTCTCTAGGATAATATGCCTTAATGTAATTGTAAAACAGCTGTACCTCCTTAAGGGTTCTTGCCTAACCAGTTCTCTAGGATAATATGCCTTAATGTAAATGTAAAACAGCTGTACCTCCTTAAGGGCTCTTGCCTAACCAGTTCTCTAGGATAATATGCCTTAATGTGAATGTAAAAAAGCTGTACCTCCTTAAGGGTTCTCCAATTGGAACAGCAATTGGAACAGCACAGGTGTAGCTTATTGATGAGGTAACTCCAAGGCTTTGCTTAAAAACCCCAAGGCTAGGCTGCCAGTTGACACACCTTCTTCATTAAGGCGGAAGTGAAGCAAGTTGCACGGTCACTCACTAGAATTTGTGGTAGCCCCCATCTTCCTATTATTTCCACGAAGGCATTTGCAACTTGGGTTGAGGAACAAGTTGACAAAGGAAGAAATTCAGCCCATTTGCTAAAAGTATCAACGTAGACTAAAATAAACTTCTTTCCTCCTCGAGAAACTGGCAAAGGTCCCATAATGTCCCATTCACAACATTGAAATGGGGTGCCTGTAATCACTGGACATTGCATGTTAGCTTTGGTTTTGGACTGGTTGTGACCTCTCCTTTGACACAGATGACACGATTTGACATATTGTTGAACCTGTCGAGTCATCGAGGGCCAATAAAACTTGTCTGAAATATGCTGATAGGTTTTCAGCTGTCCTTGGTGCATTGAGAAGAGGTCGTCATGAGACAGACGTAGAATAGCATCTCTGTATTCTTTTGGAACCACTAGCTGCTTTTTGAAAGGCAAGTTTGGTTGCACCTTTGAATATCTGTACAAAAGTCCTTTGTCAGTCTTAACAAATTGAAAGACAGATGAGGTACAATGTCCTTTTCCAATACTGCTTTATCTCTGAGTTCCTGCAAAGAGGAATCTTTTATCTGAGTGTCCAGAAACACATCACTGGTGACTGACAAGTCTGGGCCAATTATAAAAGTTGTAGCACTGTCTCCACTTTGTCCAGTAGATGGAACAGTAACATCACTTGTGGTCTGGAAACTATCACTTTGTGAGGTATCAATAGATGAAGTTGAAACAAGAGTCTTAGCTTGTGCCCTGGTTACTACTTTCATGACTTCCACACATGAATCTTGGGCATTAGCTGAAGAGTTTTGCATGTTTACTTTTTGCACCTCTCTGATCAAATTGAGACCAATCAGGAAATTAGGCTGCCATTGACACTAGGCAATGGATTTCACCAGTAAACTGCTGGAAAGTAACTTTCACCTTTGCTAGCCTTTCAAAACAAGGGGATCTGGCATCAGAAGAATAAGGTTCCACTTGAACTCGTGCCCCTGGCACAATTTGAGTTGGGTGTACCAAAGAAGAATGAATCAAAGAAATATCACTGCCGGTATCAAAAAGAAAGTCTGGAATTTCCAAACAGGTCCCATCTGGGCAATGTAGTACCACCAGCCTAGTTTTATAATTTCTCATCCAAACCAAGTCTTCCTTGCTTAGGAATTGTGCTGGGGTAATTATATGGTTTCCATGGTCATGTGGCAGGCATGACTAGACACCGGAGTGTGGTTCCTGATAGTCCTCAAAGAGTATTGTTCCTTTTGCTTTATAAATTATTTTTTACTTTTTATTTATAAAGAAAGAAAACATTTATATAAAAATCAAAACGTGCATATCTAAAAGACTTAATAATACAAAATAACATAAAACACACATTGGGACCATTTGGAGATATAACTATTTGCAGAACTACATCCCAAAATTTCTTTCACACTTGTGAAGGTGAACATCACATCACATTACACAGTTCTTCACAAATAAAAGAAGAGAATGCAACTTCACACCTATGCCCTTTAATACATGCTATGAAAAACTTGATGTTAACTTCCCCAACTGCATATTGGGTGAAAAATGTCTGATATATTTACTAATTGTAATCTGGTACCTCTGACTTGAACAAAGAAAAATATCTATCTACACCCATACAGATATTTGAATGTTTAACCACTCACACATACACCTATTTTTAATGATTATTTTTTAACTATCTGTTTTGTACATTATTTTATGAATGCAGATAACTGTGTGAATTATAGGTGTGAAATTCTTAGTACAAGAGTCATAATATAGCTAAATCTCCAATGAGCTGTTTGGAAGTATATTTAAGGAGCTATTACAGAGGAATGATTTTAAAATGATTTTCATTGTAACCTTAATATCAAATTTTATGCAGAGGAGGAATAATTATGAAAAAATTACTCCAGAACCAGCAATCTTTTTACCCAATTAAATTGGCTATGTCCTATACATACATATATTCAAAAAATGTTTTTGTCCCAAAGGATCCTATATATTAAACACAAGTTAAGCCTGCTAGGATCTAATCTAAATTGATTAGATGTTCTTTATGGAGTTATTCTGCTATTTTGCTTAATTCTTTTTCTCCTGCGTTCATTTGTGATTTAAAATGATACTAATAATGAACTCAAATCATTGTACAAGCTCCAAAAGTAACTATTCATAGTTTTCTAATAGGACATTATGTTTGCACTGAAACGTTCTGATCAAAGCACAGTGTGAAAATTACTTCAGAGGATTACAGCCACACATTTGAAACTACATCATCATGTCAATTAGCATCCATACCAAAAGTTTTAAAGGAGAAAAAATGTGCAGAGATTAAAATTCAAATGAGTGTTTTTGTAGCAGATCAGAAGGTCACAACACGGGCCTTGAACAATGTCACAGAAAACAGTGTGAGAACTGCTAAAGATTTATTTCGTACAGCCAGAAGGGTAGAAAACCTGCCTTACTAGCGTGTATGGTGGGGGGGGGGGGCCTTTAAATAATGTATATTAGTTTTTTGTGTTTGCTATAACAGGGGAGCTGCATCTGTATCATTTTATTCAAAAAAAAAACAAGTTATGTTACAAGTTGCACTTAATCCTTTAAAAAAAAACCTGAGTGAAATGAGAAAAGCTGCACTGAAGGTTTCAAGTTAATTAGTGAGATTTAAAACTGCTTCTCTCAGAACTAATAATGTAAATCTGATTTAGGTACCAATACATTTTACAAATTAATTTGGAGACAAATCAGCATTGGCTAATCTTGCTCTCTCTTTAAATTAGCTGCGCTGTTTCTTCTTTGATTCTCAGTGCTTCTCACTCCTTACCAGCCCAGGAAGATTAACAAAGTACTGTAGTTCACTTCTTTCTTTTATCAGCTCAAACTAGAAATGCTGCCAGCCTTGTTTGACCTGGATTGAAAGGAAGGACAATTTTACAATGTTTTGTTCCTTCAAGCTGTTTATAGCTGTACTGTACTTCCTTTTTTTTTCAAAGGCTTGTTCCTAGTGTACAACAACTCACAGGCAGCAAAAAGACTTATGGAATTGCACAAGCCAGGAAGAAGTGCAGCCATTTGTTTAAGTTAAATATATATATAAAGTACTTCTTGGAGTCAAAAGAACATGTGCAAGACCCCTGGTCTCTGAAAGCTGCCCAGGTATAGAGGGAACCTTTTGCTCCAAGTTTGCTGACTTTGTTTAAAGGTTGCTAAGGCAACCTTCACCCTTACCACCCCTGAAAAGATAGCAGCAGATGGTCTTCCACTGTGGTCAACCTACACAGACCTCTAGAAACACAGGGTGATGTTATGTCATCCTTCTGCACCACAGAGCTGCCTACACCTTGCTTTTTCTCCCGGCAATGCTACCCTATACTACTTGGATGGAGGCAGAATCATGAAAACTTCACCCAACAACCTGTAGTAGGATTTGGCAGGTAGCAGGTGCGATGTGCACAGGCTGCCAGTGCTGAGGCCCAGCTGCTCACCCAAAAACATATTTAGGCCTTGACCTAATAGAAATTGTCCATCTCTGATCTAAAGCTTTTATTGAACATATTAGGCATATCAGAATTGTAAATTGATAGTAGGTACTTTAGTTTTAAATCACAGCTAACAAACTTACATTAAACATTAATTATTAAGATGGGAAATAATGAGAGAAGAAACTGGCTCATAATGTACAGGACTTCCTCATTTGGAGCAACAGAACAGTTATAGGGAGACTCTGTGTGTGTGTGTGTGTGTGTGTGTGTGTGTGTGTGTGTGTGTGTAAAATGACATTTTACAAAAATTGAATGAAGCTAGTTTTATAGTTAACACTGTATATAACTCAGGAAACAGGGCTGGAATGGAATTTGCATTTTCACAAAGAGCCTACATTGTTCTCTAATTGTGTGCAGCAGGGGTTCCCAACCTGAGAGAGAGCACATGACTTGGCCCCCGGCTTGAAAAGATTGAGAATCCCTGGTGTACAGTGACATGCAAGGAGCCCCATTTATTCCATTGTCATTTTCATTCCACCCTTTGTGGACAATAATAATAATAATTTTGGGTCAAAAATTATTCTGGGTTGAAAGGATTCTTGCAGAAGAAGCTCCGCTCAGGGAACACCCAAATGAGGCTCCTTTCATGTCCCAAGAGCTGGGACAGAGACAGCCGCTCAATCCGTCATGCAGTACCTGGGTCTCAAACTGCCAACTTGCTATCTGCCAGCTAACAAGGCGAGCTTCTTAAGCATCTGAAAGGGAGAGTCTCTATAGAAACTCTCCTTGTGCATCAGAAATCCTGACAATCAAGGGTCCGATTCATATGAGGAGGCTCCCACTGGATGCAGAGGTCACCCTCCATGTGTAGAGAGCAACATAACCAGCAAGTAAGTAGTCTCCAAGGTAAATTTTTCAAGCAGCTGCCCACCTTTGGTCTAGCACTCTCTTACCAATTGATGGTAACATCCTCCCTACACCTTTTACTCAACCCGTCCATGCCTGTACAGCATGTTCCCCAGGAAACTTTTTTTTAAAAAAATTGCCCACATGTACCTGTTTTTTCTACCTTAGGAGAGGGTGCTGAGAACCACAGCAAGCATTGCCATGAAAGCCATCCATCTTTGTTAAATCTTAGGATAGTTTTCAAACAGTGGTTATGGAATGGGATGTATGGGTATGAGTAGAAATAATTCAGGTCCTTTAAAAAAAAACTGTGTGAAAACACATGACATCAATAGAAAAAGCCACACTTTATTTGCAATGGTCTGACAGAACCAATGGACACAGATCAAAGGTTCAAAGTTTTGGGAATACCAGAGATAACTGCAATCCCAGTTACTGGGAAAGAAAAGGTTTCTCACAAGAATGGTATACTGTTGCAACCTACACCAGCTGTAATGAAAAATATTAGGGGATGGTTGGTTTTGGAGAAACAATGAAGAACCATTCACTTTACCAAATACCTATTCTCCCTGTATGAAAACCAATTGGGCTGCTGCTATATTTGAACTCACCTTAAGGGGGAGGGAGTAGCTACAGAGATTGTCATGATGAATGCCTGCATCCCCAAATTTACCAGCATATGATTATTTATTTGTTAGTAAAGGTAAAGATAAAGGTCGCCCTTGCCCAAAAACCTGCCATATCGACTCTAGGGTTCAGTGCTCATCTCTGTTTACAACCAAAGAGCAAACACTGTCTGCATCTGCAGACATTTTCGCAGACATGTGGCAGGCATGCCTAGACACCGGAGCACATGGAATGCTGTTACCTTCCTTGTCAAAGTGGTACCTATTTATCTATCTTTCCTTAGACATGTGGCAGACATGACTAGACAATGGAGCTGCTCCCTTTCTTCCTGAAGCAGTACCTAGTTAATCTACTTGCAATTTCTTGCTTCCAAACTGCTAGGTTGGCAGGAGCTTGGACAGAGATGGGAACTCATTCCACTGTGCAGTACTTGGGTCTCGAACTGCTGATCTGCCAACCTTCCAGTCAGCATCTTAACCACTTGAGTCAGTGCAGTCCCCCATTTATTTGTTACTTTGTTACTAATGTGGGTTTGCTTCACCAAAATCAGCAGAGCGATTTCCCATGATAACACTGTAATATAATTCATCTCATCCAATAGCTGTAACAGCCTATTGTTGTCCACTGTTTCGGATGCATTCTCTGTTACAAGAAAAAGAATCTTGGGGATCAGGATGATTTAATATTTATTTATTTATTATTTATTTATTTATTTAGATTTATTATCCCACCCCAATCAGGCGAACCTGACTCTAGGCGGCTTACAGAAAATTCATAACTTAAAACCTTGAGGTTCAAAATTACTTAAAAATCAATTTAAAAAGAATTTTAATATGTTGCATTATAGTTCTTTGTTGCACTTCTAGATAGTTTGGAACTCATGTGAAAGTTTAATCTCCACAATGGGGATAATTAAGATATCTGCTTCTTTTTTTTGTTCCACTCAACGAGAGAAAATATCACGCATATGAAAGAAATGGGACCATGTAAAACAATAATTGGGCAATTACTATAAAAGATGGAAATTTTAGGTGAAGAGTGCTGACAAAAGTGCATGTATGGGAATTAATATAATGAACTTCTGCAAAGAAGAAAGAAAAATAAAATGCATTGCAAGAAAGTCATCCCCACACACACACAGTTAATGAAAATTTGCTGAAGTCTGGAAGGAAGAGGTAATACAGGGGTGCCCAAACTTTTCAGGCTGTGGGCCACTCACATAGTTCAGTGTGCCAGTCATGTGTTTCAGTGGGCTGGTCATGTGATTCCTCCCACCGGAAATGGAAGTAAAACATGCCTTGCAATCTGTTTTGCAACAGGATGAGATAGATTTTAAGCTGCCATTTTATCGTCTGAAATCAGAGGTGCCCAAACTATGGTCCATGGGCTAGATCTGGCTCCCAGTGCCAATTCATCTGGCCCACACTGCCCTTGTCACTCCCAGAAGTGGAAACAAAATGCACCTGGGAGTGATGAGGGTGGTGCAGGCTGGATGAATAAAGCATTTGGGACCAGATCTGGCCTATGGGCCATAGTTTGGGCACCCCTTGACTAGAAGACTTGGGAAAGATTAAAGAATCGGTGTATTGTATGCAAGACTAGGAACCAGAACTCAAGCCAATCTCATTTTATTTTCATTCCTCAAAATAAAAGCAAACAAAGCAAACAATCCAAAAGAAAAACACTATCTACCCATTACTTCCACAACTATAACTTTAAGTTTAATCATACAGTAATACTCACTGACCCGCATATACACAAAATGAGAAAAATATTATTATTAAATTACTTTTATATACAGTCAAATTATTATACTGTCAAAGGCTGCTTCTGATGTAAACATCATTCTAAGGTCAGCAAAATGAGTACTTACCATGTTTGGGGCAAAAAACTGATAATTATATTGTGAACCACTCAGAAAGTGCTCTAAGCACTATGGGGCAGAGTATAAGTGATACAAATTGTTAAGGTTATAAGGGAAAGAATTAGAACAGAACTCATCTTGAACTACATATAGAGAAACAACAAATAAAGTGGTTTGCCACTTCTGGAATTCCATACCTTACAAGGCATATGTAGAAAGAAGAGAAGGACAATGACCCAGAAAAAAAAAGTGGAGAGATAACATCAAAGAAATATTACAAGAACATCAGATAACACCCCAGCCTATACAGGGTACATTTCAATCCAAGTTCACCATTTTATGTTATAAGTAGGGGCGCACAGAGACACAACCCAGTGTCCCGCTGGGCCAACACAGGCCTGATAACACCAATGGAGGATGCTAGAAATGCCAGAGGAAGAACCTTGCATCTCCCTCAATGCTCGATGGGGTAAAAAAGGAAACAAAGAAGAAGATATAAATTGTTTGAATGTTTTAAAGTTGTCTGTGCTTCCAATTGAAACCATGCAGTTTCAATCACCAATATGCACATACAAAGAATTTTTAAATTTTTAAATGAAGTGATTTATTTATTTATTTATTATTTTATTTTTTCGAACTTCTATTCCACCCTACTCACAGGAGTGACTCAGGGTGGATTACAACAATCATATAAAACATATAAAATCACAAATGGAGGGACCAATGAACCATCACAGCCCCACACCTGCATTGCATCAGTAAAATGTAAAAAAAATCACTTCCCCTGACTGTTCACAAATGATCAGGGGAACTATCTGATAAAACTCAAAGGTTCAGTTCCTGTTTGGATGGGAGATCTGTGCTGAAAGGCACCTCATTCCTCTCCTTGAATGGGAACAAATGCTTTTCCAGCTGCTCTAAGTGTTTAGCAGGCAATCTAGTTGGGTCCCAAGATGCATCCATCTGATTTAGGCATTAACAATCACATCTCCGGTGGTGATGGGAACAGAGAAATGCCTGAAGGGAAGCTTCTGGGCAGCAGCAGCAGTAGTAGAAGGTGACATTGATGGAAGATCTTTCATAGACAATAGCAGAAATCTCAGACTAATTCTTGTTATTACTGTACAGGGTGGCCCGTAAGTCACTACCCAGCCCATAAGTCCCTACACATCTTCTCCCAGCAGTCCAATGGGAGTTCTTCCTCCCTCCTCCCAGCACAGTTCACCCCACTCCTCTGTCCAGCAGCCCAATGGGAGCACTACCTCCCTCCCCCAGCAGAGCCCTACTTTCTTTGTGGTCAGGTAGGGACTTGTGGGCCACCCTGTACAAAAGAAGACCATGGTACACCACTTCTGAATATTTTATAACTTGGAAGGTTTATGATAAGACAACTAAAACAAAATAAGATGAGATTCCCAGGCTAGAAGGCACTGAACCAGCTATTAAATGAGAAACAAAAGTAAAAGGAGATGGAAAATAGGGTCAGAATCCTAAAGCGCAAAATTTCAAATCACATACAATTATAGACAAGAAGATTTAGTACAATGTTGATTGCATGGTAATAGAAGGGAACAAGTGAAAAACAAAACTAAGAAATCTTTTCTATAAAAGCAAAAGAATCAAATGAGTATTTAAATCACAATTAGGAAACCTGAAAGAACTAAGGAAGAGTAATATGTAAGCCACCTGGCAATTCCATGGTTGGGGTACAATTATTCTTTGTGCACTAAAATCAAAAAGGGAAAGGTGATCAGAGTTATAGAAATGTTGAATATTTTATGAATCAATAAATGGTAGTCTTACAGTTAATGTTAAAAGAAGTACTTGTGCTAAAAAGGAAGATTAAAATTATCTAACCGTAATAATTTTCCTTTGAAAAGAAGGATTTGCTTGTCATACAGATATTTTTTCAATCAACACATTTTGTGTGTATTACTGCTTTTTACAGAAGTAAAATATTAACAGTTAATATACAAAGGATAACATATAAAATTATGTATGCAGATACTACGAATCAGAGGGGTCTGGTTTTCAGGACTGGAGAAAGCTGACTTGCACAACTTCAGAGTCTTGTTCAACATTTTGACTTTAAGGATGTTCCATAGAAATAGAAACCTGTCTGCAACAAATCTGCTTCTTAAAAACGATGTCTACACTCAACCATGTGAGTGTTTATATTTATGTTGTTGCACTGCATTTTGGGATGCTGTGATTTTGTATTGTTGATTTGTTATATTGTGTTGTATTCGATTTTATGTTGTAAGCCGCCCTGAGTTGGTTTTCACCAAATAGGGCGGCATATAAATCGAACTAATAATAATAATAATAATAATAATAATAATAATAATAATAATAATAATAATAATAATAATAATAATAATAATAATAATAATCTCTAATGTGACCTTTCCTATTTGACCTATTTCTGTTTTAAGAGACTATCAAAAATTAACATTTAGAATGTTGATTTTTGAGAAATGCCCTGAATTCCTCATTACTTTGAGGCATGCAAGTTGCTATTATGCTTGCTTTCCCTGCAAAAGTAATTTGGTGCATCATGTATTTCTAACATGATAGACCTAGCATACCAGAACATACAAGGAAATATTCTCTCATTTTCTTTAGAAGCTAACTGTGAGATTTCCCCTTGGAAATACTTATAAAACTACTCCCTAATCCAACACTTTCCTTGCCATTCAGACTTGATAAAATGTGGACTTCTCTAGTCAGAATGCTCCTAAAATATCTTAAATTGCCCATTGAAAGTGACTGTACTGATTGGTCAAGATCCAAAACATTAGGTTAGGCCCACTGAATCAATATAGATTTGGTAAGTTAACTCCTCCATAAATTCCACTGATTCAAATGGGCCTATTCTAGCAGAAACTTACTATGTTAAGGCTCTCCTCCAACACCACATTTCAGTTAAACATTTATTTTCCTGACAGGTTTTTTCCCCCTTCATTTTCCAGCTTTCAAACCCATAAGCAGTACTCAAGAATACCATAGTACAGTATAAGGCTGTACCTATAGTCCATATCGATATTCTGAGCATGGAGTCTCTTCCCAGAAAAGCATCTTTTCAATCTCCTTTCTTTTAACAATCTTATGTTTGAGATAAAGCTAAGTTTGAGATAAAGCAATTTAGCTCCCCCTCCCCAGTACTGTCACTAGTTCAAAATTTTATGACAAATTTAAATAAATAAAGTCTTTTTCTGTAATCCATCACTGTAGCTGTTTTTTTCCTTTATGTTTTAAAACAGATTGTCTCCTGTGAGATTTGAGAACACAGGGCTGATTTTGGTTCTCTAAGCAAAACATTATACTGCTTTCCTTTAACCCCTGCCTAGTTGCATGCAGTTGGGTGAAGGGTTGTATTTCTTTCCCACTTTCCATATGACAACGGAAGAAAGAGAGCACTCCCTGGAAAAATCAGAAAGATAGAGAATTGTGTTCCTCATTTGCTTTCTTGATTGCAGCCACTCTCTGCTGTCCCAGTGGGACTAAGAAAAGTGTGTTCTCTTTTTGGTTTCTATTGATTAGCCTCATCACCTGAGAATGTCAATTTCCAAGGCAGCAATTAATACATCCTATTGGGTTGGGTGAGGTCTGATCACATGACGGTAAAGTTTATTATATGGCAGCAAAACATTTTTCCTTGTCAGCCGTAATAAAAAAAAACTTGCAATGGAATGAACCACAAATTTTCGGTTGCATGAAGGAACAGGGAGAATGCCTGGAAGAATTCATCCTTCTACCTAGTGTTCAATATTCTTCACGTTGCAAATTAATACTGTATACAGATAGCAAGTTAGTTATATTAAATCTTCCACTTTACTGAATTCTGCTCTGCAATTTACATCTTTAAAAGACAATGCCAAAATAGATACCAAAATGCAAACATTAATGTAAATTTAAAAATTGGAATTTCTGTGAGAAAGTAATAATGAGTCAATAAGATGGAACAGGTTTATGAAAGGCCAAATGCAAAACTGATATGAACAGAAAATAGAGGGTTGCATCAACCCCTGTCCCATCGCCTCACACTTGTAGTTACTGTGGCAGCAAATTACAATAGAGCATTTTTTTAAAATATGCCATGACTTGGTTGGGAGACAGAGATGCTGAGATTTCCTTTGCAGTACATAGTCTAATAGGATGAATCACCAGGCAACAAAGAAAAATTGCTAAGAGAACCACAACAAAGACGTAAAAATGCTGAGCTCAGGATCATTAGGAAACAGGATATTCCATGAGAGAGAGAAAGAGAGAGACTTTTAAGATGTGCAGTTCACTAGAGAGTAATGAACACACTTTTCACTCCCACAGTGACATTTATTTTGGGGAAGGTGAAGCCACACCCTTTAATATATTTTTTGCCTCATGCTTACTGGCAATCATGTCTTATTTTTCTTCCTGGTCAGAGTACATCTTATCTTCTGTAATTTCAGACTTAATTTCTTCATTGCCTGTTACTTCCAAAAATACAAGTAAAATCTTTGCCAGAAACTGAAACCCAGTCTTGGTGTTCTTACATTTAAGCTCTGCTGCAGTAGGAATAATTGGACAAAATCCATTCCAAGTGACCCACATATAAATTGGCTTTGTGACATGTTCTATATTAAATGTTAACAATTCATCTTTTAAAGACTGCCATTTATCAAACTATATCCAAGGTAGGAATTAACTGTACTAAACTCATTTTTAAGATGAAGGTCATTTATTCTTTGCATAAGCAAAATCAACAATAATTTAAGGTAAAGATAAAGGTTGACCTTGCTCAAAAGCCAGTCACATCTAACTCTAGGGTTCAGTGCTCATCTCTGTTTAAAGCCAAAGAGTCAGTGCTATCTGCATCTGCAGCTATTTCCGTAGACATGTGGCAGGCATGACTAGATAATGGAGCTGCTCCCTGTCCTCCCGGACTTCTCTCGCCTGAGCGCGGATTGGGGCCATGCGCGACAGCTGTTGCAGGGCGGCCGGGAGGCATAAAACCTCACTCCCGCCCCCGCCCCCCAAACACCACTGGACTTCTCTCGCCTGAGTGCGGATTGGGGCCATGCGCAACAGCTGTTGCAGGGCAGCCGGAAGGCATAAAACCTCACTCCCGCCGCCCCAAACACCATCGGACTTCTCTTTCAAACTGGTAGGACTTCGTCATCTTGGCCCGGCAGCGGATAAAAGTTTGTTGGCAGCGGCAGTGGAGTGAGGATGCTCCCGCCCCCCTCCGGACTCACCATCTTGCTGGAGGAGACGCCGAAACAGCTGCAGGTGGTGAGGCAACGCTCCCGCGGCTGGGTGGACCGGTTTGTCACTTATGCGGGATTTAATAACTGATTGTATTCAGTTTTCTGCTTTTGTAATTTTTGTGTAAACTGGATTGGTATTTGGGATTTTTTACTTTTGCTTGATACTGCTGCTTTTGGATTTTGATGCTGTATTGATTCATTATAGTACTGTATCTGTTATTTATTTCTTAAGATGTCCTGATGTTTTGTAATTGCAATTGTTATTGGAGATATATATACTGTATATGTGATATTTGTAATTTACTATGTGATATTTGAAATTGTTTTTTATGCTATGGAATGTGCTATGTACTGCAACTGTTTCTTCTGTAAGCCGCCCAGAGTTGCTACGCGAGTGGGGCGGCATATAGATCGAAAATACAAATACAAAGCAGTACCTACTTAATCTACTTGCAATTTCTTGCTTTCAAACTGCCTGGTTGGTAGGAGCTGGGACAGAGATGGGAATGCACTCCATTGTGCAGTACTTGGGTCTCAAACTGCTGACCTTCCAGTTATGAAATATACAAATTATCTCTGCCCTGAGCTGTCTCCTACCAGCACATCAACCATACACCACATCTGTAGAACACAAGACACATTTAAGGCCCCACACTAGGGCTCCTCAGTAATATAAATGTGCTGCTTGAAGAACATGTACAGTTGTACCTCACTTAAAGAGCATAATGCGTTCCATCGGATTGCTCTTTAAGCGAGTTTGCTCTTTAAGCAAAACACCATTGTAAATGACCAATTGTGACTTCTGAGAGAGGGCGATTGCGAACCCCGATTTATTTGTTAAGTGAGTTTTTGGTTGGTTTTATTTGTTAAGCGAAGCGAACATTCAAAGAAAATTCTGCTCTTTAAATGAGTTACTCTTTAAGCAAGGCGTTCTGTTGGGAACTGTGCCTGGGCATGGCACTAGTTGCAACATGGACAAATGGTGGACTATACCTTTAAGGACTGTTCTGGAACAGGAGCCAGCTGCACAGGATCGGCTGCTAACAAGGAAGCCTTCTTTTGTATAAGAAGAGGCAAAATCCAAAGCCAACTTGCTTCTTATGCCTGACTGCCTCTTATGCCATTTTGCCTCCTGTTGCTTCTGTTGCTTACCTTGCTGGAGTGTTCATCATACTAGAGTACTCATCATGGAGCAGACCTTATGGGCCTGTGACTTTTGGGACCCACGCCACATCATGGAAGTAAGGACTGCTCGTGTCAGTAACTTAGTCTGTTGGTGTTTTCATCCTGGAGTACTTCTTCTACCAAAGAACTTGCTTAACAGCTGTTCGTGCCAAAGGTTTGGAAGCATCCGCCAGAAAACCAACAAGGACTTTGTGGAAATGCTTACTAGGTAAGCAGAAGAGAGTGAGCTGGGAATACTCTCTATGAACTCTGAACTTTGTGTACATATTCCTTCCCTGTTATGCTGAAGATAAGCCTGTTATGTTTTGCCACCATTGTAAATAGTTTGTCTGCTTGCACCTCACCTCGTGAGTAAAAGTTCTTTTCAGTTTGCCTCACAAGAACTGTATGCCTGTGCTTTTCTTTGGGCATGCAAGCTGCTAGTCCTCAACACAGAAGGCAAGGGCATGGCAAGGGCACACTCCACTGTCAAACACTCCGCTGTTAAACACTCTGGTTGGTTTTATTTGTTAAGCGAAGCAAACATTCAGAGAAAATTCTGCTCTTTAAGCGAGTTACTTTTTAAGCGAGGTGCTCTTTACGCGAGGTTTTATTGTATATGCTGATTTCCCTGTCCAGAACAGAATTGCCTGCACTTTCTTAAAGATAATATTTTCTAAAAAGAAAAAAAAATACATAGATACATATTGACCCCTCTGGTAGATGCTGAGAGCAACAGTGTAAAGTCACAAGGATTTATTTCTGTAGGAATTGGTTTATGGTTACAATGAATTGTAGAAGACATTTATGTAGTCGGGGGTTGCCAAAATAGTGAATGTAAAACTAAATAATCTGATGACCGCTAACTGGAGGTTCTAAACTACTCATAGATTCAGCTTTGTATATTTCCTGTGACATCTTAAAGACTTAACAAACTTCTTTGGTATGAGTTCTCAAGACAGTAGCTCACTTCTTCAGATATAGCTGACAAAATGGGCTAGAGGCCATAAAACGCTATGATAAATAAGGTTTTAATATGCTGTAAGTCTCTCAACATCTGTGATGGCTTCCTCTTTGGAAATTCCTTCGGATGGGTGCTATTTTTCTGCTAGTATCAGTAGCAGAGAAGTAGTAATCTATATGAAGATTGTTGGGAATGCAAAGTGGTGGAAACCCATCCTTCCCACCAAGAGAATCACAGATAATTGCAGTTTCTTATCTTCTGATGGAGACTTCAGGGAACAATAAATATCACTGCCAGGTCTCCAAAACATTCCATGAGCAAATCTTCTCTTTACAGAGGGAATACAACTCTCAAACAGAAATATTCGGGGAGGGGGGGACGAGAGGGTGATGAAGCAGGAGCCAGCAGAAAGTTACCATCTCCAATATGAGACATGGTACATACTGAATAGGATGAACACTGGGATGACAAGATGCAAAGCAAACCTAAAGGAGTGGGACTATATTGACCAGGGGTTGCCTGCTGCTGCCCTCGCCACTACCAGAAACGGAAGCAGATGCATTTACAACAGCAGTAAAATGTGCCTGTGCATGCATAAATATGCCTGTGCCTACCATAAATGCTGCTGTAAATGCAACCACACCTAGTGTAAACGCTGCCATAAATGCAGCCACAGCTGCCATAAATGCCTTTACGACAGCCACAGACATGTTTTATGGCATTTATGGTGGGAGGAACCACGTGACTGGCCCACTCAGTTATCTGGGGGGCATGGTCTGGCCCATGGCACGAAAAGGAAACCCCTGCTATTGATGATGGTGAACAATATGAACGTGGCAAGAGACAATAATTTTAATATCTCCTAATCTGCAGCACCATGCCTGAATTGTGTGCTATTGAAGATTTGTTTGAAGCAAATGACAGGGTTATTCAAACTGTTAAATATTGGAACATTAGAGTATAAATATGTAAATATGTAATTTATGTATGCATACATTTTTAGATTAATAGTGTTTTAAAAATTATGTTGGTCTTAAATTTCAGTGCTTCAGACCTGGATAAATAAACATTTCAGCTTTCCTGTCAGCAGAGGAGGATTGGGGTAAAATTAATTCAGTTTAAACAGATACATACAAACATATGGTATGAATTCTAATCCCATAGTACAGTGGCTCAAGTGGCTAAGATGCTGACTGGGAGGCGGAAGGTCAGCAGTTTGATTCCCAAGTACTGCAGGATGGAATGAGCTCCCCTCTTTATCCTAGCTCCTGCCAACCGAGCAGTTCGAAAGCAAAAAATTGCAAGTAGATAAATAGGGACCACTTAGGTGGGAAGGTAACAGCGTTCTGGTTAGCCACATTTCCTATACTACCAAGAGTAGTTCTTTTTTGAAGGTCTGTTGGACAACAATACAATAGAACCCCGTACAGTTGTACCTCACTTAAAGAGCATAATGCATTCTACAGGATTGCTCTTAAGCGACTTTGCTCTTTAAGCGAAACACCATTGTAAGTGACCACTTGTGACTTCTGGTGGGGGTGATTGCGCCCCCTGATTTATTTGTTAAGTGAGTTTTTGGTTGGTTTTATTTGTTAAGCGAAGTGAACATTCAGAGAAAATTCTGCTCTTTAAGTGAGTTACTCTTTTAAGCAAGGTGCTCTTCATGTGAGGTTTGACTGTATAGCAATTTTAATCCGTTCCATGGAGCTGGTCGCTATGCGGTTTTCGTCGTTGTACTATCTTCCCTATGGGGAAAAATGTACAATGATGTTTGGCACTAAGTGGTTTTTCCCATTGGAAAATCGTTGTACAGATTTTCCCATAGGAATGATCGCTATACAGCATGGCTTTTCCCCCTCCAAGCCTTATTGCTATGCGATTTCATTGCTGTATGAGGTGATCGCTATACAAGGTTCTACTGTACTTTTTTAAAATATATACTTTATTAAATTTTTAAAGAAAGAGAAAAAATACATAAACATAAAACAAAAAACAACTTAAAAATCTCAATGCATCATTTTGCTTAGCCAGTGGTGGGCTAAAAAATTTTTTACTACCACACTGTGGGCATGACTAAGTGTGGGCGTGGCCAGGTGATTGGGTGGCCGTGGCCATCCACTTCCTTCTGCTCAGTGCGCATGCACTACTTTATAGTTTAGCACATGAGCGCGAAGCCAAGCGACCATTTTCTGCACCTGGACTGGGAGCAGTGCGGATGTAGAGCAGCAGCAGTGGCGGGCAAAGTAGTGGCAAAGGAGATGGAGGTGGTGACAGCAGAAGAAGCGGCAGTGGGAGCAGCAGCGGCAGCCAGAACAAGGGGTGCATGCGCCAGTTCCACCCCAACACAAGTGCTGATTGCATGCTGCGATCGATCGGGGCTTGGGTTGTGGGGAGGAACAGGTGCTCCGGCATCCACTGCCGCCGCTGCTCCTGCCACCGCTGCTGTTCCCACTGTCGCTTCTTCCACTGTCGCCACCTCCATCTTCTTTGCTGCCACCGATGCCTCTGCATCCACACTGCTCGCTGTCTAGGTGCAGAAAATGGTCGCTTGGCTTAGCACGCATGAACTAAACTATAAAGTAGTGCATGCACACTGAGCAGAAGGAAGTGGCCTACCAAGTGGGCGCACCACTGTATTTATGTATATTTGTACTTTAATTTACTCAATATACTCCAATAAATATGGTTTACAGTTTGTCTTGTATTGTAAAAATATTAAACACCCTAGTACCATAAAACTATGTCCTTGAATCTACCAGTTGTCTCCTATAAACTAATTTGTTTTGCCAAAAATTCATTGCATCCAGTACAGCTTTGTCTCCTTTGTTCTTTTCCAATGTGTACTGCAGAAATGGTTTCCAAATGTCCCGGAATCTATTTTGTTTCAAAACCTCTTTTTTAATATTTAAGTCCCATGTAAGTTTTTCATTAAGTGCCATATTCTAAATGTCAGTACTGTAATTAGTATTTTTGCCCCCAACATGCTAGGCACTCATTTTATATACCACAGAAGGATGGAGGGCTGAGTCAACCCAGAACCCAACAGAACCGAATTCGCAATGTTGGCAGTTTGGGCTGCAATACTACAGTTTAACCACTGTGCTATGAAGGATCCCTCATGATTAAATCCCCCATCTTTTATCCTTCTGCCAACAGCTGAAGATCCACCTCTAGTAAAGGTAAAGATTTCCCTTGCTCGAAAGCCAGTCATATCCGACTCTAGGGGTCAGTGCTCATCTCTGTTTCTAAGCCAAAGAGCCAGCGCTGTCTGCTTCTGCAGACATTTCCATGGTCATGTGGCAGGCATGACTAGACACCGGAGTGCATGGAACGCTGTTACCTTCCCATCGAAGTGGTCCCTATTTATCTACTTGTAATTTCTTGCTTTCGAACTGCTAGGTTGGCAGGAGCTGGGAAAGAGATGGGAACTCATTCCGTCCTGCAGTACTCAGGAATTGAAATGCCTATAGGCAGGGTTTTAATAATTATAACTGAGAAACAAACCAGGATGCTGTTTTTTAGCTGTGTTTAAAGTTTTTAATATTTTAATCCTATTTTAATCATTTGCTATATTTTAGCAATTATTATAATCTAATTGGTTTTTTAACTTGTAATTTATTGTGTTTTAATCTGATCTTTTTAGTATTGTGAGACCTCTTGAATCTGCATTGGGAGAAATGTAGTCTATAAAATCAACCAATCTATCTCTCAATCAGTCAAGTCAATGTTTAATAATCTAGATATAACAGGATAAAGAAGGTGACAAAATTGCTAAACTGTCAAGCATTTTGGAGAAAGTAACTGCTTTATAATAGATTTAATGTTGAAAATATTGAGCACAGACACATATGCTGTTATTGCAGAGAAAAAGAAGCATGTTATTGAACTTTAGCATGATTTAAGGTCCTGCTGACCAAAATATAACTTAAACCCATTTATAATTGTTTTACTTTCTCAACACAGGGTTTGGGTACTCCTTAGATTTCTTGCAATATATATCATAAATTCTTTCACAAGGTGAAATTTAATTACATTTTGAATTCCAGAGGTCTCTGCAAACAGTTTCACAGCTGTAATCTCATCTCTGTTTGACAGAAGAGCAATAATAACATAGAATTTATCCTAAGAACCTGAACAGTTAAAAAAAGCTAGCACACATGACAGTGGTATGAATATTCTTTGTACCTTTGACTTTCATGATGATTAAATAATTTCATAGAAAAGAAAACTCCAGAAATATAAGGAGAATAGCAGAAAGTATCAGCTGGAAAAGGTAAAGATTATATATTAATCTTTACATAACACAGGACTTATTTCACAGGATTTAGCAAGGGAGAGAGCTTTGATACATATTTGGGAGTTTGAAGAATGTTTTCGTAATACTGTATTCCACTTTTTATTTAATGGCAAAGCCACCCAACATGGTCGTCTTCTTCCCTACAAGATGGAATGGTGAATTCTATGAGCTAGTAGCATGCTCTGTAGTACCGTATATGCCAGCGTACAAGACAACTGGGCGTATAAGACGACCCCCCAACATTTTCACTCAAAATATAGAGTTTGTTATATACTCGCTGTATAAGACTACCCCCTCTTTCGCACACCTTCCACACACCAAATAAAATGTAAAAGAACATCAGATTTGATTTCAACATGTTAATTTATATTCAAATGTTTATGACATGCAGAAAAACTGTCACAAGGCTGTATGTTATCAAACATGTACAGTAAACATAAAACAGTGCAAGTTTATTAAACGTAATTCACCAAAGACAATTCACTAAAGCTGAATGGAACAATAAACCTATGGGAGCTGCCAGGCTGTTTGTTTTCTAATCTGTTAACCAAACTGGAACTGTCAATGATAGAAGGAAGATAACAAATAGAGGGAGAGAGCAAGTGCCAGGCAAGTCCCTAGCAAGTTTGCTGGCATGACAGTTTCCCTTTAAAAGCCTTCAAACTCCTGTTCGTCATCTGATATTAAAAGTTGTTATCCGATCCATCCCATAGGACCTTAACGTTATTCGATGCAATTCTCCTCCCCAGATTGCTTAATGTTATGCAATTTAAGCGTTATCTGAGGGAAGCGTTATCTGAGGGAAACGTTATCAGAGGGAAACGTTATCCAAGGTATTACTGTATTTTATTCAACTGAAGTGCACCGGGTGTACAAGACGCCCCTCCCCCCACCTGGAGGCATGTTTTTCAGGGGTAAAAAGTCATCTTATACACCAGCATATACGGTACTTCCTTTGGTCTACTCCAGATCTCTCTTATCATTTAGTTTCATTAATGATGCCAAGTATTGTGAAAAATGAAGAAAAACCACCACTACCCAATTTATACAGCTCATGCATAATTTTACAGCCTCCACCATATGCTCCTTTACTTGCTTCCCCTAAGTTTCAAA
Organism: Furcifer pardalis; assembly: GCA_030440675.1. Taxonomy (NCBI): domain Eukaryota; kingdom Metazoa; phylum Chordata; class Lepidosauria; order Squamata; family Chamaeleonidae; genus Furcifer; species Furcifer pardalis. Next base: position 112,423,879 of record CP126890.1, on the reverse strand, counting down.
ATTGCCAATGTCACTACTGTTGCTTTACATGGAACTCCCCCAAAACTCCAGATTCTATAAGCGTAATTCCTCCATTGATATTCTGGCTCTCAGTTTTCTGCTTTTGCAGCCTGAATCTACCTTCCAGAAATGCGTAACAATCATCCCTACTGTTATCGTTGCCACAGTTCATCACAGTCTCTACCCATAACATCTGCATAGCAGGCACATAGACACAAATCTGGCACTTTATACAACAAACTATATAAACCTCACAGTCCTCCTGGTAATCTATAATTAAAATTTTCCTCTTTATTGAATTTTTCATCTGTTCTTTAAAAACTCTTACCATTTAAATCTCTTTAAATTACATCTATAAATCTTCATTTTTTATGAATCCTATGACTTCACTGCTTAGTTCAGAGCTCTAGGCAAAACATTTCCCAAGCTTATGCTGACCACTGCTGTAAAGTCATAGTCTTTTTATCACTTCCATCTCTATATACTTTGATCTTCTTACACTCTCTCTGGGCTCAGAACAGGCAGCCAATTGTAAAATATGGGTCACCTATGTTATAATAGTGTTTACCTGTTTTGTAGACGTTTTTTGCTTTGTTATAGTGGACTGCAGTGTTTGGCAGGTCAACAATTCGAGGCTCAAGTGCTGCACAATAAAATGAGCACCCTTCTCTGTCCCAGCTCCTGCCAACCTAGGAGTTTGAAAGGAAGAAATTGCAAGCAGATAAATAGTTACCAGTTTGGTGGGAAGGTAAACAGCATTGTGTGCACTCCAGTGTCTAGACATGCCTGACATATGTCTATGGAAACATCTGCAAATGCAGACAGCGCTGGCTCTTTGGCTATAAACAGAGGTGAGCACCAAACCCTAGAGTCAGATACAACTGACTTTAGAGCAAGGGTGACCTTTACCTAGTGAACTCTGTCCCACAACTTTGTTGATGGGGGAAGGGGAAAGCTAGGAATAATGTTTGTTTGTTTGTTTGTTTGTTTGTTATTTAGATTTGTATGGCCGCCCATTCACCAAAAGGAACTCCGTGTGGCTTACAATCCCATTGCACAGATAAAAAGACCCAACCTATCATTAAAAACCTTACATAAAACACATTGTTAAAATCTTCATAACAAATAAACTAAATAAATAGACTAAAAACCCAGATGGCGTTTAGCATGTTCATATCAGCCAACCGGGGGGGGGGGGAGGCGCTGTTCTTCTCTCTGCTTCCCACACCTGCTGGGCCAGCCATGTCTTCAGCCCTTTCCTAATGACTGACAATTCTGGCTGAAGATGAAGGTCCACTGGCAGGAGGTTCCAAAGGGCTGGATCAGATACCAAAAAGGCCCTATTTATCGTACTGGAGAGATGGTACCTTTAGAGAGTTCCTTCTGTCTGCTCTCGTGGGATAGGCAGATAACCTTGGGGTGACGTGGTCTCTCAGGTAACCTGGTCCACTACCATGCAGGTACTGGATATATATACTGTATATATATTTGCTTGTATATATATTTGCTTGTTACCTACTAAAGTAGTTTAAGTGACTGGCTTTAAAGAGTTTGTCTAATACTGTAATTAATTTTTTAAAAAATAGTAGCCGTTTTAGTCTGTGGTTCAGGCATATCAAAAAACAAAACAAAACAAACAAAAATAAAAATAAAAATAAAATAAAATACACTGTAGCACTCAGCCAAATTTCAGGGGGTCAAAAACCCCTGAATAGTGTATAAAAACCATGCCTATAAGTTTCACTCTTTGTCTGAAGAAGTGGACTTGATCCACAAAAGCTAACAATAAAAATATAGCAGTTAGTCTTTAAAGTGCTACAGTGTTTTTTATTTTTATTTTATTTTGTTTATTTTGTTTTGTTTTCTGATATGTCTAATAATTAAGCATCGTTATTTTAAAAATGACATACAGCTACGGATCACAAGGCCCATTTGTTCGGACGCTAGTAGGAATTTCAAAATCAGTGCATGAATGTGATAACCATATCTGGCAATTCAATCCAAGCTTGGCCATGCTTTTTAAAAGGTCATTTAACCTATTGTCCTTCATCTCAACTTGTGACCATGAATGCCATAACTGAATTCTGCTGGAGTTAAGTATCTGCCTATGGAGATAGAGATGGAGTTCATTCCCCCACTGTGGATTCCAGAAGAAGAGAATGGTAGACCGCGTCTGAGTACTCTCCACCTAGAAAACTCTGGAAAGGGTTGCCATAAGTCAGAATTGACTTGATGACACACAATTGTTATATTATTATCATTTCAGAAAGAAATACTTCAGAGGGACAGAGACCAGACAACCTGTAACTGCTGTCATCAGCTGAATCCAAACAACAGTATTCTGAGGACCAGAACTTTCTATTTTCAACATAGTTTATAACTTTCCAACCTTACTAAAGAGATATTTGGATACATTACTGCAGTCTGTGCTGAAGATTTGGAAATGAAAGCTTGTGGGAGTCTTTCAACAAGGGCCTTAGAATACCATAAAAGTATTTATTACAACCTTACAACTTGGATGGATCCTTGGTTTGAATAACGGGTCCCTATACTTCATTTCCTGTCAGCTGCAGAAAGAGCTCTTACAACTCAATGTCAGAAAAGAAAAAGAAAAGAAAAAAGATAAGAATCAGAGTGACCTTGGCTTGCAAGAACCAACTACAATACATAATGCTGAATCAATGACTGACATTTTCACAGCTCGGATACAATAAAATCAATACAGGGTATCTGGAAATATATGAAACAATAGCTTTGCAATCCAAGCTATTATGGCACTTTTTACTGCTAGCAAACAAAATAAAGGGCCAAACGGTGAGGACAAACAGATGTAATTCAACATATTGCACCAAATAAACTTAGAAATAAGTGATTATCCCAGACAGCTGTATTGATTCTTACAGAAAACAATTCTTCATTTGAAACATATTTTACATCATCACTCCCTGATCAGGAAGAGCTTGAATCATTTTACCAAGCCTGTAAGCTACACACGTACACCTACAACTGTCAAAGTCAGAAACTAGACAACAAGCCTATAACATGTAGATAAAATCTAAATTGATCTCAAGAGCATTATTTTTCCTTTCATGCTGACATAATGCGCTGAACCATCACTTAAATAATTTTTAAATTAAGTTTATCTGTACTGCCAGGACAAAACTTTCCCAGATCTACTATGGCAGGACTTCTGGATGTTATTAATCATTTTAATAGTGAGTTTCTTCTCTCTTTTATGTTCTAACACTGTGGAATAGCTTACCCGAGAAAACATGAGGGTAACGCAACTGTAGCCATAAATCAAGGGTTTGCAACCTATGGCTCATGGGCTGGATATGACCCACGGCACTGAATAATCCGGGCCCTGGCCTCACTCCATCTGTTTCTGCTGCCACCAGAATTGGCCGCGGACTCATTTACAGCTGCATAAATGCATTTAGGACAGCCATAAGTGAGTCTGCAGGCGTCATAAACATGTTTACGGCAGCCATAAATGAGTCCGCGGATGTAGTAAATATTTACGACAGCCACGGATGCATTTTACGGCAGAGTTTACGGCAGGGGGAACCACCAATCTGGTGTGCTCAGCTGTCTGAAGGGGGTGTGGTCTGGCCCACAGCTGAAAAAACATTGAGAACCCCCGCTATAAATGATAAGTATATTGCTAATCATAGATACATTGGACAAACTCTTGCTGGATTAACACGGTGTTGATTGGCAGTCATTTAAGTGAGCCTGTCTGCACTGGCAGAGAGTTCTCTTCTGCCTTCTCAGCTTAGAAGCAGCTGCACAGATGTCATCGGGCATTTGGTTCCACAGTGTAGGGTGCTCTAAGCTAGAAGTGGGGAGGGGGAATTGCACAAGTGTCCTTGGGAACAAATATGTTTCCGTAAGGATTGTGACCATCTATTAAGCTTCCTCCAATGAGAGACTGCAATTGTCAAGAAGGAACTTTAAAAACTCACTTGAATGTGGATTAAAGTAGCAGAAGTATCCATTTCCCATATATGCATCAAAGATGCTGTTGTATCCAACCAATTAATATGCCTATAAAGCCCTACAAAATAGATCAAGGTAGAAGAGATGCCTTCAATATGTCTCCAAGAAAAGGTGGAGAAGCCAGTGGCATTTATAACTTGGATCTGTTGTTAGATTAATGTATGAAGCCTCAAGTGAATAAGTATGTATCCAAATGTATGTCATATGCAGAGTCAAACCATTGGTCAATCTAGCTGTAAGTTAGTTAACAGAAACACTTATGACCTCAGGCAGTTCTTTCCAGCCCATTTTTAAATCAAGTCTGCCATTAAATCTGGCACCTTCTACATTTAAAATACAGTATGTTCTATCCTTTTCCTGGAGCACCAATGTAGAATCCATATAGCTATTAACAACTTCTTCTTCTTCTGTGTCTAGGTCGGACATGAAACTGCCAAAATGAAAGCACCTGTTGATGAGTTAATTCTGCAGTTCCTTTTGCCTGACCTAATGTGAGAAAGGTTAGCTGGCAACACAAGGTTGCCATTACCAGGGTACACCCAATTGTGGCTCAAAAAAAAACCCACATTCTTCAATGAGGCTCTTTCTGTGTACCCCAGCCATAAATTGAAAAGGAACATGTATGCAAACCCTGTATCTCAGTACTGTATCTGCATGTTCCCTAAACACAAAACATAGCAGCAGTACAGGTGCCAGCAGTGATGGCAAACCTATGGCATACGTGACAGAGGGGGCACTCAGAGCCCTCTCTGTTGGCATGTGCGTTATCATCCTAGCACAATGTTCGCCCTGCCACTCTGTGCAGCAGCCCAATAGGGATGCTTCCTCCCTTCCCCCAGCACAGAGTTCACCCCGTCCCTCTGCCTAGCAACCCAATGGGAGCACTTCCTCCCTCCCCTCACCCTGCCCCTCTGTTTGGGCACTTGATCTCTAAAAGGTTCACTATCACTGCGATAGAAGAACCCGCTCTCATCACTAAGAAAAGGAGCAACTATTAGAATACAATAGTATGTTGAGAAACAGAATGGTTTCCCACAAACAAAGATGTCTGACAAAGGTGTATTTTATCTCCCTATCTGTTCAATCTGTTATCCAGGACATATCATAGAGAAAGCTGGACAAGAGTCATGAAGGGTCCTTTGATATAGATCACCTTAAACTGAGCCATAAAACATTTATGAGTCTAGACTCAGCACCTGTTAAAGACTAACATGACTACATACAGTTACAAATCACGGTGGGCAGCACAGCAAAATTATGCATCATTGTTTGGAATTAATAGAGGTTACTTCCCTTCAGTGTCTCAGAATGGCTACACTTCAGTGGTTTCTGAAATGTCACAATGCAACATCCTGATACAGTATTAAGCTAGTTGTATCTTTCCTCAGATTTGTGCAAGTGTCATGCATGGAATTGTAAATGAATATTAGATATACTTAAAGCTTCGAATATACAGTGAAACCTCGCATTATGCTCTTTAAGCAAGGTACCACTGTACTGCACATCTGTTACCCTTTTTATCTATTGTTGTTGAAGTTATATTATTATAGGCAAAGCAGGCACTGAGCCAGAATCTGAAACAAAAAATCATGGTTCTGAAAACAGTCCTCCAAAGAGTGTCCTAATATCAAAGACAAATGCAACTGTGAAGCTGTGTCTGTTATTTCACTCCTCTCTCACTCCCATTCTGTAGGAATCAAAGCTAGCTGTGTGAACTTAATAAATGAGCTTCTACTTTGAAGTTTGGTATAATAAACTCACCTCTTTTCCGCAAGCCTGTTTTTATCTACTGTGCTACAACACTGCCCTCTAGTGTAAAAAGGCTGATTGTGACATTTCTGTCTTCTACTCTGAAAATGTTTTATTATTTTAATTATGGCTGCATTAATACCTTCCAGCCAGGTCAAGCAGAGTACTTCTAGAGTGCAAAAATAGGAGAGTTACATAGTTTAGAAAAATGTCTGTTTATTCATAATGAATCTGGACAGTCGTATCCAACTCTAAGGTTCAGTGCTCATCTCTGTTTCAAAGCTGAAGAGCCAGTGCTGTCTGCTTCTACAGACGTTTCTGTGGTCATGTGGCAGGCATGACTAGACACTGGAGTCCACAGAACGCTGTTTACCTTCCCACCAAAGTGGTCCCTATTTATCTACTTGCAATTTTTTGTTTTTGAACTGCTAGGTTGCCAGGAGCTACCCTGTTTCCATGAAAATAAGACATACCCATAAAATAAGCCACAGCAGGTTTTCTCAGCAGTTGTGCAATATAAGCCATACCCTGAAAATAAGACATAGTGATAGGCGTGGCTATGCAGCGTCCTGGAGTGGACCGGTAAAGAAGACAGGCAGCCAATGGCGTAATAAAAATAAGATATCCCCTGAAAATAAGCCATAGTGTGTCTTCTTGAGGAAAAAGAAATATAAGACCCTGTCTTATTTTCGGGAAACATGGTAGGACAAAGACGGGAGCTCATTCCGTCCTGCAGTACTCAGAAATTGAACTGCTGACCTCCCACCTTCCAGTCAGCGTCTTAGCCACACATAATACCCACATTAAATACCTACTAAAGCATCAAGAATTTCATTGTCCATTGGGAGGCTACATTTAATACATTATGTTAATAATGTGTATGCAAATTGGAAAAACATTATCAAAAGGAAAACATTCTTGTCCAGTTTACAGATTATCAGGGCAATTAAACTGCTGACCTGTTCTTGTATGACTAAACTTTATTTTAATCACCACCATCATCAGTATCTGTAGCTGATGTTAAAAACACTTATGTAGTCATAAGGCTCCTGAATATTTAGATGTAGCCATACAAAGGTCCACGTATTGCAAGCAAAAATGGGTCTACAGCATAAAAAAATTCAACACATACAAGCTCCATAGACACACCATTTTTATTATGAAAATAATAGACTGTGGCAAAATATAAGTCAAAATCTTGTAGAGCTCCACGAGCATACATCCACCTAACAAAAAAACAATTAAAAATTAAAAATATTTGAAGTAACACAAGATCAAAGAAAGAGAAGGCACTGAGATGTAAATTAGTTGTTATTCCTGACTAGACTGGGAATTACTGGCAGAAATCCTGTTGTGAAAATTTTTATATGAATTGCCAGACATTTGGCATTATTTGTGGCATACTGAGTCATGTAACCTGGTGTACAACAGAAAATGCCTACAGAGATTTCTTAACTTACAACATTTCACTTCCCAAAGTTGCACCTTTTACATAATTGTATAACAAAATTCTGGCCATTAAGGCAGTATTTACATGAATCTCATTGATGCATTGGTTCTTTCTAACTGGCCCTAACACTTAGATTCAACCCTAAAGCCACATAGTCCATAGAAACCTGTACACTCACGTTGGAACTGAATTATAGCAACCCTAATAGGGCTTTCAAGGTAAATTAGATATTTAAGGAGTTGTTTTGGCATGGCCCTTTCCAGTGAATTTCCATGGCTAAACGAGGATTCTAGCCCTGACCTCCAGAGTCTTAGTTAGTCCCTCTACCCATTACACCACACTGGAGACCTGCCTATCATTTAGCTACACCTCAGTGTCTAAGCCAGACATGAAACTGCCAAACTGAAGGTACCTTTTGGTGAGTTCATTCTGCAGTTCCTTTCACTGGACCTAGTGTGAGAAAGATTAGCTGGCAATACAAGGTTGCCTTTACCAGGGTACACCTAATTGTGGTTCAAAAATACAACAATCTTCAATGAGGCTCTTTCTGTGTACATAAACTGCATGCTGTGATATATAAACATATCCATCAGCCTTATAATTTTGTGTAGATATATACAGTAATACCCCAGATACAGTGATGGGATGTCCCCGGTTCCAGACGGTTCCCTGGAACCGGTAGGACCAATTCCGGAGGGTTCTCCAGGAGGGGAGTCCACTTTTGAGGCGTCCGGTTCCGGACGCCTCACCGAAAGAAAATTTTTTTAAAAAAAATCGGAGCTAAAATGGCTCCAATTGACTGCGCATGCGCAGAAACTCAATCTGATGCATTGCGCATGCGTCAGATTGAGTTTCTGCGCATGCGCAGTCAATTGGAGCCATTTTAGCTCCAATTTTTAAAAAATTGTTTTAGAGTTTCAGGACGGCGGTGGCGGTGGTGGCGGCGGCACCAGCCCTCTGAGGGCACCTCCCCCGCGGCACGTTGAGGGCTGCCTGGGCTGTCCGTTGCCGACAAGCCCCATGCCATGGGGACGCCCACGCGGCACACCGCCTGACGCCTCCTCCTCCGCCGGGCGCCTGTGGGCTGGGTGCCTGCAACCGCCATTCGCCGCCGCCGGAGCTGCCGCTGGCTGCATTCCTGTGGCCTCCTCCTTGGGCCGGTCCCTTTTTAGCCCGGCTGCGGCGCCTGGCAGAGGAGGAATGCAGGCGGCGGCGGTGCGGCATGGGGACGGCCCAGAGAGGCTCGGCAGCTGCGGCTGGAGCCACCGCCAGAGCCACTGCTGCCCGCCGCCCCTGGCCGTGGCCGGAGCCGGGCTAAAAAGGTACCGGCCCGAGGAGGACGCCACAGGGGTGCAGGCAGCTCCGGTGGCAGCGGCTATGGATGCAGTCGGGGTGCCGGGTCTCAAGAAAGGTAAGCGAGGGGTAATTTATTTGTGTTTTGGGTGGGTGGTTGTTTTTATTTTATTTATTTATTTATTTATTTATTTATTTATTTATTTATTTATTTATTTGTGTCTGGGTGGGTGGGCTGAGAGGGAGGGGTGTGTGTGTATGTTTATTTTTATTTATTTTTATTTTTGGCCCCGCCCACAACGTCATGACGTCATGACGCCGGCTTCGGCCATGACGTCATGACATCATGACATTGGCCACGCCCATGACGTCCGTGACGTCATGGCGTGGTAGTAGAATTTTTGTCATCCCGTCACTGCCCGGATAACGTTATGACTTGGTTCCACAAGTCATGACGTTATCCGATTTTTAGCGCTGTCCGATGCATGCATCGAACAACGCTTTAAAAAAAGACCTGACTTCAGGGACAAACCGCTTTAAAGGCAGACAGGGAAAGAAAGAGACCTTTTCCTCCCTGCCTTTAAAGCCACCCCCCACCCGCAGCGGTCTCTGCAACTGCAGTAGGGTCCAGAAAAGACGTGCCTTTCCTCCTCTAGAGAACCAATCACGTCTCTCTCTTTCCCCCTCCCTGTAGTTTAAATACAGGGAGGGAAAGAGAGACAAGCAGTCTCTGCGACTGCAGTAGGGTTGGGGGAATGGCGCGTGCTTTTCCCCGACCCTACTGCAGTCGCAGAGACCGCTGCAGGTGGGGGGTGGATTGGGTAGTTCTACCCAAACCACCCCACACCCACAGAGCATTGCCTCGGATAACGCTAAGAATCATTATTCAGAATCGTTATCCGATGCAAGTTTTTTCCAAAAGTTTATCCGATTCTAACGTTATCCGATGCAATCGTTATCCAGGGTATTACTGTATGTGTGTTTGTGAACTTATATGTCTTGAGGTATAAAACTAAAACCAACATTCCTTTAACATTTACCATTCCAGAAAATGCAGGAAGATAATTGAACATCTTAATCTCTGACAAGCAGAACATAAGCAACTGAAACCTAAGAGACTACACTATTATTGATATCTTAAGTAGCTGGATGGTTTTATATCAGCATTACAAGTCATCCCATTTGGACTGGAAAATTCTGTCTATCAAATAGTTGAACTGCATTTTCTTCAGCAAGATCATGCCTTGGCCAAGTTATTATTGGACAAGGGCCGCTTCTCTAAATTTTGAATCTAAATGTTATTCTTTCTTGCTTTATTCATATAAACAGTAACTATTGGAGCAGCCCTGGTTGAATATGTAACATACAAGAGAGAGAAATCAGATTTTCCCTATAATTTAATGAAACTAAATGAAGCCACATCAACTGATCAGCTGCTTTTAATCCATAGACTAGGCCGACTTACCCAGATGACCTCTGTGCACTCCCCCCCCAATCATGTGGCTCAGAACTATGTCCAAACATCTTTTCCTTGTTCTGACCCTGTTATGTCATAAGAGCCCACCCTATGATATCTCAAGGACCCAGTGTCTGATTTCAGGTAATGGCCGTGAAATCTCAGGGGATGGGATCAGTGGCGTAGCGTGGGGGGGCGGGGGGGGCAAATGCCCCGGGCAGCGGCTTTCAGGGGGCGGCAAAATGTCCCCTCCCCACCCTTTTGCTGGTGAGCGCCCCACGTGCGCTTCGCCGCTTGCAGGCGAGGAGGAGAAAAAGGGTTTTTTTAAAGGCGGAGGAGGAGCCCGTCCGCCCGCCCGGCTGGCCATCGGGGGCTGTCCTGGCGGCGGCCCGCGTGCGCGCGCACGCTGCTCGCCTCCGCCCGCCCACTCACCCACCCAACTTGCCGTGAGACGGGGCGCTCGTCGGGGGTGGGTGGCGCCGTGGCGGGGAGCCCCTGGTGGCTGGCTGGGCAGGAGGAGGTGGGCAGCGTGCGCGCGCACGCGGGCCGCCGCCAGGACAGCCCCCGACGGCCAGCCGGGCCCCTCCTTGAATTGTCCGCTTAAAATAAAAACCCTTTTTCTCCTCCTCGCCTGGAAGCGGCGAAGCGCAAGCCGGGCTCTCGCCAGCAAAAGGGTGGGGAGGGGACAGTTTGCCGCGCCCCCTGAAAGCCGCTGCCAGCGAGCGAGAGGACGGGTTGCGCGGTCGCGCGCGCGCGAGCGGACGGGTCGCGCGGTCGCGTGCGCGAGCGGACGGATCGCGCGCGCGAGCGATCGCCTTCTGCCTGGGGGGCACCTTCTGCCTGGGTCGGGGGGAGGGGGCGGCGGCAGCGGCGAGCTGGGGGGGGCGGCAAGTTTGTTCTTCGCCCCCGGCGGCTGAAGACTGCGCGACGCCACTGGATGGGATGCTGCTAACAATCCCATATTCTAGAAATTTCTCAGACAACTGGCTTGGAATGAGGCAGAACAAAATGAAGCAAGAAGCATTAGACAATCTTCAGGAGATGTGGCACTGAAAGGCCCATTATGATCTTTTCTGAGTCAAGAGTATCTGCAGGAATCTTCCCACAGCAGAAGTTGCATTGGTATGTTATTCACATGCACCAGATGACCTAACTGCAGCATGCATCTCCTTAAAACAATGAATAAATTCAGATTGCCTTCTTTGCGCCTCCCAAATGACTATGGGTACATATTCTGCTTAAAGCCACAGCTCATAATAATTCATAGCTGAGGGGCAAGAATGAAGACTATTGCTGAGAGTTGGACGTATTTCACTGTAGACCTCAAATGAATGCAGCAACAACTCCGGTGGCTTAGTGGTTAAGGCGCTAGGCTTGGAGACTGGAAAGATGGGTTTGAATCCCAAAAGCTCCACGATGGGGGAACCTGAAAGGAGCCTCATTCGGGCATCCTCTGCAAAAATCCTTTCAACCCACAGTAATTTCTGACACGAAAAGGATGGCATAAATGCAAATGCAGAAGGGAACTGAGGAGGAGCTGGTGGAAACAGCACGAATATGTACATTGGAAGATAAGGGAAAAATTTGGCCCACACTGGACAGAAAATGCCTAAGTGTGATTCACAGAGACCACAAAGAAAAACTTAACAGCAGATGCCCTTCATGTTAAATAATATTTTAATGAACATTTGTTTCCAAACTATCTAAACCTTGTGCACCATTTCTGACAGAAAACCCACTTATTTTTCAAGCTTATAAACTGTCAGGGAAGATCAACTCCAGGTTTTCAAAAGAAGTCTTAAAACAACTGTCAAACCATGATGAGGTTTATATTCCAGAACATAACATGATGACTGGCATCCTAATTACAGACACACTGCAAAGAAGGACGTCACTAGCATAAAGCAGTAAAATAGCCTTAGGTCACAATGCAGCACACAGAAATGTGTTTAATTTCACTAACTTCAAAGGGATGAGGAATGTATCACTGGTGGAAAAACTGTGGACTCAGAATGCAGTTCACAAAAGGTTAAAAACACTTATTTCTCACTACAACCATTAGAATGAAAAGTCTGACAGCTCAATAGATCAGGGGTGCCCAAACTTTTTGGGCCACAGGCCAGTCACATGGTTCAGGGGTGCCCAAACTATGGCCCCAGGGGCCAGATCTGGCCCCAACACCAATTCACCCAGCCTGCACTACCCTCATTGCTCCCAGAAGCGGAAGTAAACCGTGCCCATACAGGCGTGTTTTACTTCCGCTTCTGGGAGTGGTGAGGGTGGCATGGGCTGGATCTGGCCCCTGGGCTGTAATTTTGGCACCCTTGCGATAGCTAAATATACCAGTGAAAAATTTTAAATCAGTTATGTTAATGAAGGTTCAGAAATAGCAATATCATTAAAAGAGAAGTTTGGAACAAAAAAAGAGGAAGAAACCGCATGTTGTACCTTATGAAAGAAGTAGTCATATTCTACATGACATTTTTGTTGTTGTTCAGTCGCACAGTCGATTCTGACCCTTTGCAACCCCATGGACCACTGTTCGCCAGGCAGTTCTGTCCTCCACCATCCTCCTCAACTTGCTCAGCTCTGTGCCCATTGTGTCTACGATACCATCCAGCCATCTCATCTTTGGCCGCCCCCTTTTTCTTTTGCCCTCGACCTTTCCAAGCATCAAGGCTTTCTCGAGTGAATCTTCTCTACATGACTACTTAATAATAATAATTTGTGTGCCATAAAGTCAATTTTTACTTATGACAACCCTTTTCCAGGTTTTCTAGGTAAGATAATATTCAGATGTGATTTGCCATTCCCTTATTCTGGGGACAGCCTGGGACGGTTCAGCTTGCCCACAACTAGATCTACATGTTTTCACTACAACTACAGGCCATATCCAAAGGGTGCTCCTCAACATTCCCTATCATCTTGGATAGGACTTTTTGATTTTCTTTTCACCACAACTACCAGAACCCACTTGGAATTCCCCTGTTTAGAATTCAGTATACATATCTGTTCCCCTGCAAGGTTCTCTCTGCAGTGATGGTATTTATGCATAGAGAAGGACATACGTGGAACTTTTTAAGCTCCTGGCAATTGCAAAGCATGTGGAAATGGTAGTCTCTCTGTTCATTGGGCTTTACTAGCCTCTGATTGTTTTGCAGTTGCCGCGGAGCTGAGAAAGTTCTACCATGTTCTTTTTCTCCATGCTTAACACTGTAAGATAGGAGTTACATGTCAGGGCAGGAGATGAGCTGCCAATGAGTGACTCACAGCTCAACAGAGCAGGGCTGAGTCCTGCAACAGACTCCACTCCACAGACTGCAGTCTACTGGGGCAAAAGCGCAGCAGAGACAGCAGGCAAGCAACTCAGTTGTTCAAATAAAGAATACATCCCAGGAAAGGCTCTAGAAGGCATTGCATCCAATCTGTGTAAACACTTAGAAAAGGACACCATGATTTTTAGGAAGCAGAAACAATATATCTCAAACCAATCTTATCTAACTTTGTGTAGAATAATGAGGTAAGCAAGTAAGTAAAGAGAATGCAGCAAACCAACTGTTTCCTTGTTCTCGCTCTAGACTTAGCTGGAAAAAAACTCTCTGTTATTTTTGCCTCTCTTGAAAAGTCTGCGTTCATTTTGAGCTTTAGCCTTTCTAACCTTCAGTCTTTGTATTCTTCCTTAGCCAATTACCCTTCCACTTCCTATACATGTCTCTTTTAAACTGTAGCTTATCTGACAACTGTTCTTGTAGTCACACTAGTTTCTTGAGATGTTTCCTACAGTTCTTCCTCATATGATTTGTTTGTGATTGTGCTTCCATTGTCTCACTGTTAAGAAACTTCCATTCAGCATGACTCCATTTTTTTTAGTCGTTCTGTATCATAGGAACTCACCCAGGATTTCTTTGAGCTTACTAAAATCAGCTTTCCTGAAATCTAGAGTGCATGTTATATTTCTTTCAGCATTACCTTTTCTCAGTACTGTACTGTATAACAAAAGAGCATGGTCACTTCCACTGATACTTCCCACGGTTTCCACCTTACTAATCAATTCTTCTCAGTTAGGACCAGATGCAGGACTCCCTTTAGTTTCCAGAAGATGACATTGTCACCAAAACAACTGAGGAATTTGCTGGACCTTATGTTCTTGTCGGAATAAGATTATCAACAAATATGAGTCAACAGTAGGATACAAGCATGAACAAAGCAAATGCAATATCAGGTTGCATCTGTGAAATATCCAGAGCAGGGAATGTAATACTAGCACTCTATCCTGTTTTAAGCAGACTTCATTTGGAGTACAGTTCTGAGTAGAACAATTTAAGAGTGGCATTGACAAGCTGGAACATGCTCCCAGGAAGACAGTAAAAGGTCTGGAATCCACTCTATCAAGAGTGTATGAGAGAATGTTATGTTCAGCCTCAAAAAGATTGAGAGTGTGGAATATCGAGCAAGTTTGTTTTGGGGATTCCAGAGGGGAAGTATAAATTGATGCAAATTACAAAATTACAAAAAGAGATTCTTGGGAGGCAGGCTATGAGAAACGTGGGGAACATAGTGAAAAGTAGAGACATCACATTGCAAACTAATAGTCAAAGCAATGGTATTCTGGTAGTGTATGGTTGTGAGAACTGGACAATGAGGAAAGCTGAGTGCAAAAGAATAGATGCCTTTGAAATGTGGTGTTGGAGGAGAGTTTTGAGAGTATTCTGGACAGCAAGGAGAACAATGAGGTCAATCTTAGAAGAAATCAACACTGACTACTCCCTAGAAGGTCAAATAGTAAAGATAAAGATAAAGTACTTTGGACATCAAATGAGAAGAGAGGATTCACTTGAGAAAGCCTTGATAATGGGAAAGGTGGAGGGCAAAGAAAGAGGGAAGCACTCAAAAAAGAGATGGCTAGATGGTATTATAGATACAATGGGCACAGAGCTGGGTGAGTTAAGGAAGATGGTGGAAGACAGAAGTGCCTGGCAGTCAATGGTCCATGGGGTCGCAAAGGATTGGAATTGACTGTGCAACTGAACAACAACAAAAGACAAAAAGAGAGAGAGAATTTGACTAACCTTAGGAACAGTGGCGGGGTGTGGGAATGTGGGGGCGACACATCCCGGGTGGCCCTTTTGGGGAGCAACAAAATTTCACAATAAATAGGACTTTGCCGCCACCCCCAGACTTCCTAGCAGCCAGAGTGAAGAGGCTGCTGCAGGGACGGGCACGGTGACCCTCCACCACCAGCAGCATCCTGAGCCCTGCCCTGGACCAGGGCACAAAAGGCCACTACGGCGGCATGACTTCGCTGCCACCTCCAGACTTCCTAGAGGCCAGGGTAAAGAGGTATGGGTGTGGGACCCTACATCACTGCCTGTGTCCTGGGCCCTGCCCAGGGGGCGGCGAATTTGGCCTACACCCAGGGTGATTGAAACCCATGCTACGCCACTCCTTGGGAAGAATATCTTGAGAGCAAGAGTTGCTTAAGAATAGAATGTGTTACCCTGGAAGCTGGTGGTCTCTCCTTTGCTGGAGACTTTTAAACAGAAGCTGAATTGCCATCTGTCAGGGTTGCATTAGTTTTGGACTTCCTGCTTTGTCAGTGAATTGAACTCCATCCCTGGGGTACTTTTCAGCTCTACTGTTTCATAATTCCAAGATGTTACTTAAAATCATTCTGGAGGAAAACCAGCTATAATATGTGCAGTGGGGGGTGGGAAAAGTAAAGAAAATTAAAGCTGCATGTCAAAATGAAAGGAACCTGAGAAGGTGAAGGAGAGATTCCTCTTGGAATTGGAGTACCTTGTTAATCAAAACCAGCAGGAAACAAAGAAAAAATGCAAAAGGGTTCATACTTAGCAGCTAATCCTGTCTAGATCACATTGTGGTAGAATCCTTGAACAGAAAGAACTTTATTCCCCAGCTTAACAGTTTGCTGTTCATATTTATATTTTATAGTTAGAGCCAAAGATGAGCTTGTAAGTCTCTTTGGTATGGGAGAGTTCAGCAAAGAGAGTGGAACAATGGGAAGTTCCCTTTTCATGAGTCTGTCCACTGGCCATGCTGGCCAAGCAATTTCCCATACCTACTGGGAGATGCCAACAATTGAACCTTTAGGAATGCAGGTGCTCCACACCCAGCTAGGTGTGCTGGTCCAATTCATAATCATTCTGGGAATAATGCCACAGGTTTTTTTAACTAGGGAAATGGAACTTATTACCTCTCAAATAATATTTTTCACCAGATGCTCAAACTACATTCTTAACCTAGAGAGTTTAGAGAGCAGTTTGCAAGTTCAGTTGGAGGTAAAATTTCAGAAAAATGAGAACAGGTCTGTGGAGAATGCCTTCTGGAAAGTGTTACATAACAGTATTTTTTTCTTTTACAAAGGATACATATAACAACAAGAAGGGAGATATTATCAAAGACCAGACCGTTACTTCCAAGTCAAACTTACATTTTGAAATACAGTATAGGTATTAAAACTCTGGTGTTCTTTCACTTCACATTTTTACATTTTTCCTTGTGAAAGTAAGTTTTAAAGGAGAGAGGGAGAGAACATGTTTTTTTTAATTTTCATTTAACTGAAAGACTGGGGGGGTTCTGTGTGTGTGTGTGTGCGCGCGCGCAGAAGAGTACATACACTTATTATTTATGTGAATCAGAAAATGACAAAAGGAATAGACTGGCTGTAATAAAAACCCAGGTCAAAGGAACAGTCATTTTATACCTTCTTAGTAGAGAATGAAACTCCACTTTGTGTGCATACATAAGGGGCTGAGCATGAGTTGATCAAATAGTAGGACAGCTGAAATTCCTCCCACTTTAGGGGTACTAGAAATTGCTCAGGACTATTCTTGTCTTGATCTGAGTTTAGTATGGCATTGGAGTTACATCCCTGGCTTGGAGAATATTTAGTGTAACTATGCTGGATGATTTGGTGCCACAGGCTGAATCCAGCTCATGAGCCATAGGTTGGGAATCCCTAGCTAAGAGGAAGTAAAGGAGGCCTTATCGCTATCATTTATTTGGCTCATTAAGATATCAGGTGGTTTCACATATAAGATAAAATCTCAGCCATCAAAGCCTTAATTAGCAAAGCTTTGTTCTTGAATTTCAGCTACTTCCTTCTTTGTGAATGATTGAGTCAGTTATCTCAGTCTTACTGCTTCCCTCTCCATTCTGGTGTGGCAATGCTGGCCAGCCTCCCAGATGAACACTTGTGAAGCTTTTAAATCCACCTAACCCAGGAAAATAAAAAGAGGTTTACTACTCCATACCTTTTCTTGTTCATAGTATTATTTATAAATATATCCTTGTTTTCAGGATAGATCTAGTACATTAACTGACTAAATCCACCTTAATCCTTTATGTAAATAAAGAATTATTCCTTTCAATCCATTACATATGGTGTGGATTAGATTCTTACACAGCATACTCAGAGAACAAAATCCCAATAATCCTAAAATGTTCTTGCCAAACTTTCTATTGCTATGATCATATTACCCTTCTGAAGGATTAAAGCATATGTGATTGTATGTACAGAATGCTATTATGTTTTGCAAGAACTATAACAATCTCCATTACTCGTCTAAGCAGACTTTGCCATGAGGGTTAAAAGAGCATGAACCAAAAGAGATATGGCATGCTATAAAGAAAAAGTGCCATACAGAAATAACAAGGACTGAAGCTGACAGCATGCTCAACATAGCATGCATCAAAAAAGTTTCATCTAAACCACTCATCAAATGACTACTGTATTTCAATACTGATGGGACACAGCATGGAAAATGCCAGGATCCTGTTCATACCAATAGTGGACAAATTGTTCCTACTTACCAAAGGCAGACTCTTCTTGCTCCAATTCTTCTTTGAGACTCTTGTAACTTTCTTTCATTTTCTCCAAATTTTGCACATTTTTGACACTCAGTGCCAACCATTCATTGAGAAGTACCTCCAGCTGTTCTTTTTCAACCCTCAATGATTTTATTTCTTCTACAAGGTCTTTAGCAGTACAGAAATTACTCCCTGTAAATTAAATTAAAGGAACATTATGAAGAGAAGACAAACAAAGAAAAAACTTCATCCTTGAAGTAGGTAACCAGATAAAAATTAAATAATTTGATCATTTGTATAGGTGATAAAACATGAAGAATGAAAATGATAGAAACTTCATTTCCATTTACTTTTATTATCTGAAAGCTTTACACCAGGGATGCCCAAACTATGGCCCATGAGCCAGATCTGGCCCCTGGCACCAATTCATCTGGCCCACACTGCCCTTGCTGTTCCTGGAAGCAGAATTAAAAGCACCCATACGGGCGCATTTTACTTCTGCTTCCAGGAATGGCAAGAGCAGCATGGGTGGATGAATTGGTGTTGGAGGTCAAATCCGGCCCACAGGCCATAGTTTTGATACCCTTGGTTTAGGCAGAGAAAAATGGCAGCCTAAAACTCTATCTCATCCTGTTGCAAAACAGATTGCAAGACACGTTTTACTTCCACTTCCGGTGGGAGGAACCATATGACTGGCTTGCTGAACCACATGACTACCCCGCTGAACCACGTGACTGGCCTGTGCCCCAAAAAGTTTGGGCACCCCTGCTTTACACCATGCACAACTAACTATAACATTGTTTGTGTTAGGGCATTTTTATGGGTATTGTAGCAAGATTCCTGCCCACTATATGAATATACCTTTAAGACACTTTTAGAGCTCCAGACACAGGTGTTAGCTGTTGAGGCATAGACTGATTACACAGCTGTGTTTGCTTGGCATACGTGACTCAGTGTTGAGCACAGCTGTGGCTACTTTGGGGGTGGTTCAGCACTAGCACAGTATAACTATGGCCCACCTGAGATGGGCTACTCTGAGGAGGGTATTCAGAAGAGGAAGTGCTGAGGAACTGTGACTGACAACTGACTTGCAAGGGAGAAGATGTGCTGCATGGAGCTCTGCTTCTACCAAGAACTATCAGGTATTCCACACTGCTAAGAAAAGCACACTGACTTGGACAAACTGCAGTCAGTGTTTTGCTGGCAGGACTCTGTGCATGCTCATTGGACTTGAGCCTTCGGGATTCCAAGCTCTAACTCAACTGTGGGGCTTGAAGACAGACTGGTACCTGTGTATATAGTTCTCTGTCTCTTGTCTTTCCCTCACCCAGAAGTAAACTGCACTATTCACTGAAACTGTGTGTGTGTGTCTTTGCACCTAAACTTTCCGCTGCGCAAATAGCTAACCGCTAGTCTGCTACGTTACCACACATACAGCCAGAAATCCTTGACAGTTTGCATTGTTTTTGCCCTTCCAGATTATCAGATAAATACTTCATTTTATGATAAAGTTGGTACATAATTTTTAAAACATTAACAATTGATACTTTATGTATAATATAATCAGTCTATAAACTTTACAATATCAATTAACAAATAATTATCATTGCCCCACAGTCCACTGTATTCTGTGCTAGAAGTAGTTATTTATATAGTTTCCTTTAAAATTGGAGGGAAGGGCAGTTCTTGCAGATTAAGCTTAAAATAATAAATACATTCTTAAAAATTACTGAAAGCACTTTAGACCATTCATTGAGAAGCAGACACATACCACACTGCCTTTCCATGCTGCCACCAAATAAAATTCGTTCATTCATTTCAAAGTGGAAGGCCTTAGAATTATATATAGTAGGACAGTCTGGTCAGAAGAACCATTTTTTGGTTGGTTTCTTTACAAGGACTTAACAAAAAGCAATGTATGGTTTCATTCTAAGCCAATTTATATACTTGGTTCCATTAAACTACACCAGATTCTATTCATATACACTACAACAAAATGAAGGGCACACAGACACTATGGATAAAGATCAGCGTTTTTTTAATCATTTAAATCTTCTCCAAGGAGAGAGCAAAATATAAATGGTAACTAAACAATCAAACATCAAATAATTATTCTCATAGAAATATGTGAACCTACACTGAACAGTGTGCTTAAACAGGCCTGCCAATGGGGAATAATCACTACCTAGAGGTTAAAAAATAGTGTTATCCACCATTTTTACTAAACTACATATATGCCAGATGGCATCCAGGTATAACATGCCAAAGTCCTCAATACTATATGGAGCACTAAAGTGGTGTGGGGACCACATGCTGCATGTGAAATTCTAGTTAGTTGTGTGTGGTTTTTTTAAAGGAAGATCATGACCTTTTGAAGATACAGATGGGATCACTCTCAGATTTGCTACCAGTCCCTAATATTAGACACAGTGTCTAATTCCTCAAAGGACCACATCATTTTTACACTAAAATTTGTAATAATTAAGGTACAGTCTTAGTTGCTCAAAGGATGATATGACTCTGCTGGAACAGAAAGTTACACCATTTTGACATATAGGTTTGTTTACCAGACACAAGATACTAGTAAACTATTAACTGCATTGTTGATCACTATTTTTATGTTTTGCATTGCCATGCAGCTGCTTCTGTACAACATTTGTAAAGCTAAAGCATTCTCTGGGGTGGTTTACAAGGTAATTATGCAAACTAAAATTTGCCTCCAGCAAGTTGGGGACTTGTTTTAACCGACCTCGGAAGGATGGAAGACTGAGTCAACCTTGACCCAGATGAGACAAAAGTCAGATTGGGAGCAGAGTTTTGACAGCAATCTGCTAAAAGAAGAGTTGAAGGAAGGCAGAGGGAACCACAATGACACAAAACTAAGGAAGAAGAGAGGCAAAAAAGGAAGGAAGGAAGGAAGAAGAGAGGCAGCAAAACTATCCATTTTGCACACTCCCATGTTCTAACACTCTCTCACACAAATTGCCATGGGTGTTGTCATTAGAAAGGTTCTATATGGCAAGGTAGCTTGCTGGACACATATTCAGTTGGGGAACTGACTAGGGAACCAGAGATTGTGAGTTCAATTATTCTTTGTGCATATCAGGAGAAGAGCTAGTTTGTGTAGCCTTGGCCAAACTACCTTCTCCAAAGGGAGAAACGGAACAGTCTAGTCACCATTCCACTTCTACTATCATGATACCTTCATCCTTTCTCAGCATTATTGTGTTTTGCAGAAGATCCTGCCTTTTCATGGTGTGCCCAAAGTGAGACAGCCTTGATTTGCTCTAGGTTATGTTTCTTTTTTTGTTGTTTTTTATTTTATTTTACTGCAAGGGATGGGGAAAGGTGCCTGAGAAATTGCTTGGGCCTACTATCACAGTATTAAATTAAGATTTAACTGCTAGTCTTATCCATCACTTCGCACAGCAAATAATAGTCTGAAGGTTGGAATTCCTAAATGTAAGACCAACATGCTGAGAGATAAAGAATCCCACTCATTTACTTGTCTGCTGATTACTGCCAGAAACATGCACTGATGAGGACTTAAGTTTGGCCAATTACAAAACCAAGAAAGTGGTTTCATATTGGTAGTCTAGGGTTTGATTGGGACATGGAGGAGGAGGAGGAGATGGCTAGTCTGAGATATTTTGCTCTGTCGGAAAAAAAGGGACATTCTTTTCCATTACATTCCCAAAGGCCAAGAAGATGAAATATTCTTCCAAAGGTAGTGATAGGACAGCTTCCTCTCAATGTTCCTTAAAGCACATGGTAGGCTCTACTGCACATTATTCTCTCCTGCAACACCTTACTGCCAGCTGCCAGCAGCTGTCACTTCACTCTGTCTAATGGGAGGGCTGGCCCAGGGAAAATGTATGAGGTTGTTGACGATAATCCCCAAACGTTTCCTTGCCTCCTCAGTTGCTGCCTTCCTTCCTTCCTTCCTTCCTTCCTTCCTTCCTTCCTTCCCAGACGTTGATGGCAGCAGCCACAATACTTGCTCCCTGCCACTTCTCAACAGGATCCTGAACCCTTAAGATGTCTAAAGATGGAGCAGAGGCTCTCTCCGAATTGTCCCATCCTGCTACTCTTGGTCCTAGGGAGGAGGAAAGCTGGGCTTACTTTTCATTGGCCAACAGCCTCCTCAGCTATCCTAGGCCCTATACCTTACCAACGCAAGTACAGTCTCCATTGGGCCATTCCTTCCTTTTAAAATGAGGGTGAAAAACCGTACCCTCTCTATTAAAGTTTCATAATAATGCTGAGATGGAAGGTTAATAACAAACTTTTGAGCCATGTTAATAATTAATAAGCATTTTGCCTCTAATATATGCCCTGGATGCACATATGCCATATATTGTACCTTTCCCTCCCCCCTTTCACCCCTGATAGCAGGTGTACCTTTAAGTCTGAGATGAAATATCAAAAATCTCCTCAAGAGATTAGCACACCACTCTCTCTTACTATGCCAGCAGTGAACATCTGACCCCAATCAGAGTAACTAAACCTGACACTTTGTAAATTCCATTGGAAGACTGCCTCTATTAAACATAACTTTGTCCTAGATTATTATTTTTTTAAAGGTAATAGTAACTTATAATTGTAATATTTGATGAATGAAATATATCTCATGGAAAATATCTAGCTAATAAAATTAATTATTATATGTCTTCATTTATGTGAGAGATTTGGGTTTTATGTAAACTGCACATTATTCATTTTTAGTTTTCATGTTTAAACATCTCCACATTGTATTGCCTCAGATAATAACTGTCAGATCTTGCTAAGCATATAGCCAGCCTTTTCCAGCAAATGAAAAGATCTCTTCCAAAAAGAAGGAAAACACCCCTGAGAATGTTGATGAAATGATATTTGTACTGTATTTTGGAGTAGAATTTGCACTATAAATGTTTTACATGGGGGAGATTGTAAGTTCCTTTCTTATCACTTCTTTGATATTTGTGTAAAAGCTGATAGAAATTGCAAGCATCATTAACCAATTTCATTTAAAATATCTACTTAAAAGTTATGTGCAATTTGGCTTTTGTTCTATCAGACCAGTGGTGCCCAAACTAAGGCCTGGGTGCTGGGTGCGGCCCCTGACACCAATTCATCTGGCCCGCAAAGCCCTCGTCGCTCCTGGAAGCGGAAGTAAAATGCGGCCATACGGGCACATTTTACTTCCACTTCCAGGAGCAACGAGGGCTTCGTGGGCTGGATGAATTGGCGTTGGGGGCTACACTCGGCCTCCGGGCCTTAGTGACCGGCTCCTTGAACCACATGATCGGCCCACAGCCCAAAAAGTTTGGGCACCCCTGTGTCAGACCATAAGAAACAATTGCCTGTCAGTTACTCTATCTACAATGGTTGGCAGGAAACTAAATATATCTATATTGACAGATAGCCAGGTAGATGATGGTTGGAATGACAGCACTTTTTGTGAATATGTATATTTAGATGTACTTAGTTCTAGTCTAGTGATCAAACAATAAACAGAATCACATCCACATATATAATCCTCAGGATCACAAGTATTAAAATACAACTACATTAGAAGACATTGCTCACATATAAATGTTTAATTACTGAAAAAATGTACATGGACAATTAAGGGTAAGGACAACTCATAGACATTCACAAATTTGCCTGGTCTGTAAGAATATATGCACATATGTATAACATTTTCCTAAGGCAAAATTAGAATTATCTATCTATCTGCCCCTTGGTTTTCAGAGGAACTAAGGGAGCTTAAACGGGCTAAGAGACGCCGAGAGCGCCGCTGGGTGAAGACTCGGAGTGAGTCCGACCGAACACTAGTTAGAGCTGCTATTAAAGACTACCTAGTGGCGATGAGGGTGGTGAAGCGCCAATACTTCACCACCCTTATTGCCTTTGCAGACAATCGCCCAGCGACCTTGTTCCGGGTGACCAGGTCCCTTCTCGGCAGAGGGGGGGCCGGGCCCTGGGTGGCAGGGTTCAGCTGAGGATTTTGCTGATTATCTGGCGGAGAAAATCGCTCAGATCCGCTCGAGGCTAAATCCCGGCGTGGAACATACAGAGCTGGGGTTGACCATAGCACAGTCTAGCCATGTTACCTGGGATCGGTTCGATCCTGTTGGCCCTGAGGAAGTGGACAGGCTTCTTGTATCTGTTCGTGCCACGACCTGTGCACTGGACCCATGCCCTGCTTGGTTAATTAAAGCCTCCAAGTCTGTGGCAGGTGGTTGGATCGAGGCGTTAATTAACGCTTCTCTAAAAGAGGGGCATTTTCCAGCACAGCTTAAACACGCTTTGGTGCTCCCCCTCTTGAAGAAGCCGTCCCTCGATCCCACGGTAATTTCCAACTACCGTCCAGTGTCCAACCTACCTTTCTTAGGTAAGGTTTTGGAAAAGGCTGTGGTACGGCAGTTGCAGGAGGTCCTGGATGAAGCGAATTATCTGGACCCGTTTCAGTCAGGATTCAGGCCCGGATATGGTACCGAAACCGCGCTAGTCGCTTTGGTGGATGATCTCTGGAGAGAGCGGGACAGAGGGGAACCGTCTGTCCTTGCTCTTCTCGATCTCTCAGCGGCTTTTGATACGGTCAATCATGGCATCCATCTGGGAAGGCTCCAGGGTCTGGGGATCCAGGGCACGGTGCTGTCCTGGTTCTCCTCATTCCTGAGGGGCAGGACCCAGTCGGTGTGCCTGGAGAAGGAGAAGTCCAGCCCTAGGCCCCTGCAATACGGGGTGCCTCAGGGTTCGGTACTTTCTCCTCTCCTGTTTAACATCTATATGAAGCCGCTGGGTGAGATCATCCGTTCCCACGGGGTAAGGTATCATCAATATGCAGATGATACCCAGTTATACATCTCTGCCCGTGGGGACCCAAGCGGTGCGGTGGAAGTCCTTTCCAGGTGTCTGAAGGCTGTAAAGGTCTGGATGGGGGACAACGGGCTACAGCTGAATCCCGGCAAGACTGAGTGGCTGTGGGTAGGGGGTCCTGTGTTAACAAAGGAGCTCCCATCTTTGGCCCTGGATGGGGCAGTCCTGCCCCAAACAGACCCGGTGCGTAATCTGGGGGTCCTCCTGGACTCATGGCTACTGTTCGTAGAGCAGGTGGCAGCCGTGGCCAGGAGGGCTTTTGCACAACTTCGTGTAATTCGCCAGTTACGCCCACTCCTAGACCGGGATGCCTTGCTTATGGTCACACATGCGTTGGTCACCTCCAGACTTGATTATTGTAACGCGCTCTACATGGGGCTGCCCCTGATGACCATCCGGAGACTCCAGCTGGTCCAGAATGCGGCGGCCCGGGTAGTGGTGGGGCATGGGCGTTATGCTCATGCTTCGCCGCTGCTCCGGGAGCTGCACTGGTTGCCAGTATGTCTCCGGGTGCAATTCAAGGTGCTGGTTATTACCTTTAAAGCCCTACATGGTAGTGGGCCAGGATACCTAAGAGACCGCGTCATCCCAAGAAATTCTGTCCGTCCCACCAGGGCGGATCGGAGAGGCTCCCTTGTTATCCCTTCGGCGAGAGAGGCACGTCTCGCCTGCACTAGGAGGAGAGCCTTCTCCGTGTCCGCCCCGACCCTCTGGAACCTCCTGCCCACCGAATTGTGCCTTCAGACGGAGCTCTTACTATTCCGGAAAGGCGTGAAAACCTGGCTGGCAGGACAGGTTTGGGGACCTGGGAGCGTGGGTTCCCACACCAAGTGGCTTACATAAGAACTGCCTCCCTGGGTTGGAATATGGGAATACTGATGTGTAGTCCTGCGTTGTCTTAAATCTGTGATGATTTTTTAATTCTGATGTTTTTAATTCTGATGTTTTTAGTGATATTGAGTTGGGTTTTATTTCTGTTTTTATTGGGATGTAAGCCGCCCAGAGTCGGGTCCCCCCGATTGGGGCGGGGTATTAAATTTAATAAATAATAATAATAATAATAATAATAATAATAATAATAATAATAATAATAATAATAATAATAATAATAATAATAATAATAATAATAATAATAATAATAATAATAATCTAAATTACAAACAAGATCAAATTAATTTATTATATATCTTATATATGTGCTGATTTATTGTATATAATTGCTGTAAATGTCAATTAACCTATTCTAAAATATTCCATTCTAAACCACATTCATTTTTCTAAAGCATATAAATATTCATCTTCTATCATACACAATTTGTGTATTTGACTCTGCATAAATCTTGGCACTAATACAAAATCATTATGATGTTCATGGTGTGACATCTATCTGACCTTCTGATAATGAAATGAAAACAATTTAGTTTGAAAAGAGAATAAATGGCTTCACATGACATCAAGTCTGTATTTTCTGTCTCTACAGAGCATCTGAATAAACCTTGTCAGATCCCTTATTCTTGATGAGACATACTGGCGATCATCATGGCAATAGGCCACAAAGACTATCCTGGTACTATAATGCCAATGCCTTTCATCTGCCTTCCTCATCTCTGATCCAGCTCTGAGAGTCACTTTCTGGCCTTAAACCCTTCTGGCACGCAAAGTCCTCATCAGCTCCATGCCAGTATTGATGAAGCTGCTGTCCTCCATCAAGATGGATTCAAGTGGGATTTAATCCACTTGGGGACCATCACCCTTCCCTGTGGACTTTGCCAAGGCCCCTAGTCCTCAGGTTTATCAGGTTAGTTAACAGCCACCTGATGCTTGGCATTGAGTCACTGGCAATATGGTCTACTCTATTATCATAGCAGGATAACCTGGTCAGACTGTAAGAGGTAACATGCTGATTGAAAATATGTTGATATTTTTGTTTGTCACAGGAAGTGCAAAAGATTTAAGTAAAATTAATAGTGATTTTAAAAAAAAATTGAAGGTAGCAAGCTACAAAATACAGTAAACCCTCGGATAATGCTAAAACTTAGTTCCACAAGTCTTAATGTTATCTGATTTTTAATATTATCCGATGCATGCATCGGATAACGTTAAAATCCTATAGGATGAATTGCATAACGTTAAAACTGCACAGAGATACATTTTAACCGGCACAAACTTTAGCGAACATTATCCGATGTATCCCATAGGATTTTAACGTTATGCGATGCAATTTTCTCCCCATATTGCTTAACATTATGTGGTTTAAGCGTTATCTGATGCAAACCTTATCCGAGGTATTGCTGTACTTAGATTCAAAGTCATTTATAAGGCTAGTTCAAAGATAGGCACATCATCATCAATTAGACAATTATCAATGTATAAATAATTAAAAGCAGCTACTAGTATCTATCCACATATGGACTACATGAACAGGAACTACAAAATTCTACTACATATGCATTCTACATATGCATATAGTCCAAACACGCAACATGGCACCTTACAGACTGGCTGGGATAAACAGCAACTTGCCCTAGGACGGTGAACAGTTAAATGGTAAACTGTGTTCTGTTCACCTCCACTCCTAATCAGTTAGCTATTCATAACAATATGAATGTTGTTATACATACAGCACACTATACAGTCCATTGCATAAGGTGTTTCATACAGGTGATAAAATATATACTAGAACAAATTATGTCAATTTTTTTTAATCAAGACAAGCAAATTCAACTTCCACAACAGCAAGCACAATACAGGAAGTTTTCTGCTGCTTTTTAAAGACAAGAAGTAAAGCAAGCATATACCCAGAAGCAAATCTAAATATGACTGGGTTCTGTTGCAATTAAGATCATTAGCCACCAGAAGACTCTTCATTTATTTTCTCTTTCCTCTTTGACAATCAGTGTCAACCAGAGACCAAAACCACCCTCCAGAGTGGGTGTAAAGCAAGCACAGACAACTTGTAGATTTCCACATGTTGTTGGACTGCAATGCACACCAGCTGTTACCAATGCCTAAACTAGTTAAGACTGGTGGGAACTGAATTCCAGCAACTTCTGAAAGGTCACAAGCTGCCTACCCAGGCTGTGATGTGGCTACAACAGCCTAGGTGTAGATTTAGCCACATGTGTCTAATAGCTCCATTAGAAATATTACAGATGTCAGAGCATTTGGTAAACTTTGCAAGTCAATGTGCATCATCTGTGAATTAGTCCGCAAACCATATAGGGAACAGACATTACATTTTTCAAAAGATCACAGTTACAGATAAATCCCAAGTCTCTCAGTTGCTGGTCCTGTCAGTAATATGGGCCTGTTTTGCAGAACTACTGCACTGAGGTCCAAAGCACACATTACATTTAATCAAGATTACATTAGGCTCAAAACACAAAGCTCCTTAATCCAAATCTCCTCTAATAAATGCAAGGGCATCTCTCCGCAGCAGAGACAAAATTAACTTGAGCTGCTAATACATTAAACTACAAGAAATTGATAAGGAAGGTATGTTGTTGTTGTTAAGTCAAATAGTCAAGACCAACCCTTTTCAACCCCATGGACAACTGGCACCCCTATCCTCCACAGCCTGCTCAGCTCAGTGGTGGGCATCAGCAGGTCCGGACCAGTACATGCGTACTGGTAGCAAAAATGGCTAGCCCGACCCACCTCCACCTCCTCCTCCTAGAAGAGGCTTTGGAGGGGGCTGGCTCCATTTCCCCCTTCATCAAAGGCTTTACTAGGCTCCGTTTCATCCCAAAGCACATCCCCAGCCAGTCTGGAGTAGTTGGGGAGGCACTTCGGGGTGAAACGGAGCCCAGGAAAAGCTTTGGAGGAAGGGGGAAATGGCTTCAGAGGGGACTCTTCACTTTTTCAGCTCTATAGCGAAAAGCAGTCACATGGCCAACAGGCCATGCCCATCCAGTCAGTAGGAAATTTTTTGGATGCCCACCACTGGCTCAGCTCTACACCCATTGTATCCACAATGCCATCTAACCATCTCATCCTCTGCTGTCCTTGTCTCCTTTTGCCTAAGGAAAGTACAGTATACACAGCTATACTTCATAAGGATACTTCCTAACTATACTTCCTAAGGAAGGTATATACAACTATGAAGGACTACCGACTGACACAACTCATCTGGTGCCTATTGCAGAACAGATGTATTTTTGGGTCATCCTGCAGGGCTAAAATAGCTGTTGAAGAATTTAAGAAAATGATCTTCCCGAAGGAACTGTAAGGTAAAGGTAAAGGTTTCCCTTGCTCGAAAGCTAGTTGTATCCAACTCTAGAGTTCAGTGCTCATCTCTGTTTCAAAGCCGAAGAACCAGTGCTGTCTGCTTCTGCAGACTTTTCCGTGGTCATGTGGCAAGCATAACTAGACAACGGAGCGCTGTTACCTTCCCACCTAAGTGGTCCCTATTTATCTACTTGCAATTTCTTGCTTTTGAACCGCTAGGTTGGCAGGAGCTGGGGCAAAGACAGGAGCTCATTCCATCCTGCAGTACTCAGGAATCGAACTGCTGACCTTCTGCCTCCCAGTCAGTGTCTTAGCCACTTGAGCCACTGCAGTATTGCTGTATTGGCCCCTATATTATATAATATCTATATCAGTCATGGCAAATCTTGGCACTCCAGGTGTTCTTGGATGTCAATTCCCAGAAGTCCAAGTCTCTGTGAATCCACACGAATGGGTTTACTGCAGTGACTACAATAACTTAAAGAGTTCATGTCACAAAAAGCTGTTATGGATATATAAAGCATATATAAACAGCTGAATCTACTGTGAATGTCAGATTCGCGTATCACTGTTTTGTTCACATGTCATATGCACAGTAACTCCAAAGATAAATAGCTCATACGTTACCAACGTTCGCTGTTTATTGATTTGAATAAGCAAAATCTGCCAACTCTAATATTCCACAGGGAAATGTCATTTAACCACAGACATGTCAATTCTTATAACTCTTTTTGTTCATTTATTCATAGAACAATGCCACTTTAGATATAACAATTCAGTTAATATCTTTACAAATGCAGGTTACAGTGAAGAATTCACAATCAAAAAATACTATTGCATTTTATCTTTAAAAAAAATCCAAATTCTACCCAAAATTACCTGATATGGCAAGCGCTTTGGTTTCAAGAAGAGATTGGAGTTGAGTCTCAATATCACTCACTTCCTTCCTTAGAGTGCTGCACAACTTCTGACTGTTACATACCTAGATTGAGGTAGACAGCCATGATATATAATTCACCCATGTAAAAATATAAAGAAATATAAAAGGCACTTCCAATTGCCTTGGTTTGCAGACATCACATATCATTATGTAGCAAGACAACAGTGATTGGTAAAAAGTGACATACGATTTTGCTGCAAGATATTTATTTCACAATTCAGCAGGTGTGACATTATTAAAAGCAGAGGAGCAGACACTGTGGGACTGCATAGTAGGCAAAGGGTCAAGACTACCAAGTTGTTGCTGATGTTTTGTCTTTCTGTAAAAACTGCAGTGGCTGAAGTGGTTAAGATGCTGACTGGAAGGTCAGCAGTTCGAGACCTGAGTACTGCATGACAGAATGAGCTTCCATCTCTGTCCCAGCTCCTGCCAACCTAGCAGTTCAAAAGCAAGAAATTGCAAGTAGATAAATTGGGACCACTTCAGTGGGAAGGTAAACAGCATTCCATGAGGCATGTCTGCCACATGTCCACGGAAATGTCTGCAGATGCAGACAGTGCTGGTTCTTTCGCTATAAACAGCGATGAGCACTGAATCCTAGAGTAGGATACAACTGGCTTTCAAGCAAGGGTGACCTTAACCTAAGAATCTGTTGACAGATAGTAACTGCTAAGGATCAAAACATAATGATTGAGTCTGATTTGATTCAGTTGCCATAACAGAACAACTAAAATAGCTGCATCTCGGGCAGAATCCTTTTTGTCCCCCCCCCCCCATTCAATTGCTAGTAGATCCTGACAGAAATCAGCTATTCCTAGGCCCAGCCAAGCAGACTAGGCCACTATTTCTTGAAACATAGCCCACTTATTTATCTTGCACAAATATTTTCTATCACTCATGAGTTGCCATCCTCAAATGGCCCTTCAGATACAAAATATAACACCTACAGAACTGGGAATCAAGCACAGGGGGAAAATACAAGTAATATCTCATTTCTAAAAGGCAATAATACAACTATAGGGCTGAGTCTTCAGAATCAGAGACTGGTAACAGAATTGTCTCTGGACATACAGGAGCTCAACAGAACTGAGTTCTGGTAAATGGAGAGCTCAAGAAGATACCCCATGGCTCTCCTCTCTCCCTGAACTGCCATTTCTGCAGTCATCTTTTTAGAGGGCACCCAACGGAAGATGGGCTGCTAAGATAGCTGTCAGAGCAACAAATATTAGAGTACATTTGTATGAGTTAGGCACTGCAACAATGGGGCTGCATTTACAAGATGAGATGGTACCATCCCCTTGTGTTTTTCATATTCCAGACAGCATTAATTAATGATGCAATGGCATCCATCCGCACTTTACTTCATTCAGGCCGCAACAGATGGAGAGACAGAACTGCAGAGACCCAGGCAGTGACTCGGCTGACAGGCTAGTTCCATCTGTTTCTGGCTCTCCCTGAACTAGTTCAACGCACATTTTGTAACGTTAAAAACTGGTGCCTGAGCTGGTTTGCGTTCTTCCTCACACACACACACACACACCACTCCAATTCTTTTCTCTTTTGCCTTTCAGAATGCAAACTTGTAGGCAAGAAGTGTTGGGTCTGTCAACATTTCTACAGACCCTATATAAGCTACTCTGGAAACCTTATCAACTGAAAAGTGATGTGAAAATATTTCAGTGCTTCTGTTTCAAACAGTTAATAAACTTTTCTGACATGCAGTTCCAGCTCTTCCCTTCAGTATGAGCCAAAAAAAATAGGATACAGTATTTAATTCACTATTCCTCACCTCTAGTTAATGCATTTTCATTTTAATACACTGGATACATTAACATAATATTGAAAGTGCACTTACTTTGGCAGCAGTATCTTTAATAGACATATTGAGTGACTGTTCTTTTTCTTGAAGCCTAGAAAGATTAAATTAATATTAAATGCCTGACATGATCTGATCATCAGGGTCAGTAGAACAGTACAGAAGCCAAACTGGCATCACATTTTGATCCCCCAAAGACATGTCTGAAACCTGTAAAATGCATCTGTCTCACCAGTTGTTCTTGATAGTCCACTAATCTGTATTACTAGCTAAGACCCAAAATTAACCCAAATCTCAGCATTTTTTAAAGTATATCTGTGCACAGTATTACTCATAACCTGTTTTGGGTCCCTGAAACAATGTGCTTTATAAAGATATGCATATGCTTAGACACAGAGAGAGAGAGACTTTATATTTAAACATTTATAGAGAGACAGACAGACACACATGCACACACACAAACAGACTTAATATTTAATCATTTTATAGAATACAATGTTTTACATTTTACAAGTTAATTTAATTTAAAATTATTATTTAAATTTGTTAAATTGGGTATTTAATTGTTCTTTTCCATTCAGATTACACATTTAAATAAATCTTTTTTTAAAAAAAATACTGAAGAAGTATTACTTCCTCAAAATAATAATTTCCAAGTAAACTCTTATAAGAACACTGATGGATAGATTTTCCACAGCCAAGATAAAAAAATGTGGAAATGGAATGACAGATTTTTCAAAACAGACTTTAAGAGAAGGCAGAGGAATGCCACTACAGTGGAATACAGTTGTGCCTTGCTTAAAGAGCATAATGTGTTCCACAGGATTGCTCTTTAAGCGAGTTTGCTCTTTAAGCGAAACACCATAGTAAGTGACCAATTGTGGGGGGGATTGTGAACCCCGATTTATTTGTTAAGTGAGTTTATGGTTGGTTTTATTTGTTAAGCTAAGCGAACATTCAGAGAAAATTCTGCTCTTTAAGCGAGTTACTCTTTAAGCGAGGCACTCTTTATGCGAAGTTTGACTGTAGTTTGGGTGACCTCTATGTGGAATTACAACATTTACACCAGTGGTTCCCAACTTTGGGGACACAGATGTTATTGACTACAGTTCCCAAAAATCTTGGCCAGCATAGCCAAGGGTGAAGGCTTCTGTGAGTTGTACTCTAGGAAATCTGGCCCTCCAAAATTGACAAACATTAATTTAAAGTGAAAACTATTAATAGCGTCTTTCCTACGCTTATATCCAAAGATCTTGCAGACTTAATCCTAAAGACAGTTATTCAGAAGTAGGTACCAATGACTTGAATGTGCCCTTCCTGAAAACCAACAGCAGATAGTGGAGCAAGTGGTAGAATTTCTCCTTGAAGTTAAGATGACCTGGGGCTGACTATATCTACCTGGTAGGGAAAGGAGCCTACAGTGTATTTTCTGTACTGCTTCTATACATCACAGACTTCTTCACAGCAACAGCAGAAAACAAATGTAGTAAGCACAAGATTTCTCCTGTTCTTATCCCTGAGAATTCACTATTGTGAGGCACTTTCCTACCATACCAGTTTCACACAAGCTTTTGACTGAGATACTGGATTGGGTTTTCTAGGAGAGTGATGGCGAACCTTGGCACTCCAAGTATTCAATTTCCAGAAGCCCAAGTTAGCATGCCTGCTGATCAGGGCTTCTGGAAATTGAAGTTCCAGGACACCTGGAGTGCTAAGGTTTGCCATCACTGCTCTAGAAGATTTCCCATGCCCAAGGACTGGATAGAGCAGTGTGGCTCTATTAGTTTTCCTGAATGTCTAATAGGCTTTCAGCACTTTTAGCCAAAGTATCCTCCTGGATTCCCCAGGTGGGTTAAGCATTAGGTCACCCTTAGAGTGTTGACAGATAAGACTCTAAGCATTAGAGTCTTATCCGACTCTAGGTTTTGGTGCTCATCTCCATTTATAGCCAAAGAGCCAGCGCTGTCTGCCTCTGCAGACATTTCTGTGAACATGTGGTAGGCATGACTAAACACCAGAGTGCACGGAAAGCTGTTACCTTCCCACCAAAGTGATACTTATTTAACTACTTGCAATTTCTTATTTTCAAACTGCTAGGTTAGAAGGAGCTGGGACAGAGACAGGAGCTCACTCCATCATGCAGTACTTGGGTCTCAAACTGCTGGCCTGCCGACCTTCCAGTCATCGAGTTCAACGTCTTAACCACAAATACACCGTAGTCCCTGGGTTAAGCATTAGGGAAAACTACCGTATATGGCAGAATTTCCAGTCTTTTCCTGCTGGGTTATATCCAGCAGGTGGCGCTGTTTATAAGGTCTTTGGACATGAACCTATCCTGGTCCCATGTTAATTAATACGTAAATCAGGGGTGCCCAAATTACGGCCCAGGGGCCGCATGCTGCCCATGATACCATTTCATCCAGCCCACGAAGCCCTCATTGCTCCTGGAAGCAGAAGTAAAACACGCCTGTATGGGTGCATTTTACTTCCGCTTCCAGGAACAACAAGGGCTTTGTGGGCCAGATGAATTGGAATCAGGGGCCACATCCGGGCCCCGGGCCATTTCTATGGGGAAAACTCACATAGCAAAAAAAATCCGCTATGCAAGTTTTCCCCATAGAAATGCTCGTTATGCGAGTTTTTCCATAGGGAAAAGTCTGACTCGCATAGCGAAAAATTTGTTATGCGTGTCAGACTGCTTAGCAAAAAACTTGGTCGTTATGCGAGTTTTTCGCTAAGCGAAACACTCGTTATGCGAGGTTTGACTGTATTGAAGTTGCCCACTTCTGGTCAAAAACAGTCAAATTATTTTAACATTTTGATTTGCATTTTACCTATACTGTACAGTATTTCAAATACCGTACAGTATATGGCAATGCTCTGATACAAATAAAGAAAGAAAGGTGAGGCTTCTCATTCCTTATTCTCGTGCATGACCATAGGAACAACAAGTGTCCTAACATCCCATAAAGCTGGGAGGGGGGAGAGATAAAAGAGGAACAAATAGCAAAAGAAGTGCTTTAGGACAATTACAGCCAAACTCTCAGCCAACAATAGGAGCAGCGAATGAAACAGGAACAGATCAGTTGCAAATCTTTCTTTATTCGTGTCAGACGCACCACCAGCATATAACAACATACAAAGCTAAAATTAACACATCTAAAACAACATAGAATTAAAAGGACTAGATAACATCCACCCAACATTGAGTCACTTCAACAGCATTTCCTCTTGCCAACATAAGGTCCTCCTCAGTGCATATTGAGGGGCATCGTGTGCATTGTATCATATGGGAGATAGTTTGTTCTTCACACAGGCTGCCATCTGCAGAGAAAAACCACTTTCTCATATTAGTCCTTGAACTTCCTGCTCTGGCACACAGTCTGTTGAAAGCTTTCCACACAGGCCATGGTTATTGTTGGCCAGGCGGTAGAGAGTCATGTGATTCTGACCAGTATCTGATGACTGAGGGGGATTAGATTTTGCTTGCTCAAGACACTCTGAAATAGGGCAGTACACAGGATCTACCAAAGTCTTTTGAAGTCTTTCTACAAGAAACATTTTGAAAACCATGACCTTCAAAACAGATCTAATCCAAACTCAGTTCAAAGAATACAAGAGTAATACTCTAGGAGATTCTTTCTACTGAAGCTTAGAATCAATGGAAAATGTATAATACATTCTATTAAAAGTTTGAAACAGAGTGATTCCCTTGCCCTTCAGCAAAGGCTGCACAATACAAATCAATTTGAGAATCAATAATTCCCTGTCACTGTTACAGTTGCTGTCTATGACTCTCTCAATGTGCTGTTTTACAATATTTTTAAAAAGCAGCACACACAATGTAAAAACTGGATTCTATGCAAATGTTTCCACTCTACCAACCATTTTAATCATTGAAGACGGTACCCTTTAATCCAAATAGCACAGTATAACTGTGAACCTTTACGCAATATGAAGTGAACAAATAACAGCAAAACTTGGGTTCTGTTTTTTAGAAAGATTCAGTTAGACAATACACATTATTTCCTATGTAAATGAATATATAGCAAAACAGATACAATTATGGTGCTAAATGTTTCTGCTTTTAAGTCTAATGATAACACATTTGTGACCATAAGAATGTACAGTATCGGGAGAGAGATTGATGCTTTGTAGCATTCTAATAATTCAAAGAATTATTAGGAAGATAGGAAGTACAGTAATACCTCGGATAACGCTAAGACTTGGTTCCACAAGTCTTGGTGTTATCCGATTTTTAGTGTTATCTGATGCATGTTAAAATCCTATGGGATGGATTGGATAACGTTAAAGCTCCATAGAGATACATTGTAACCGCACAGGCTGTAGCCGTTGTTATCCGATCCATCCCATAGGACCTTAACGTTATTCTATCCAATTCTCCTCCCCAGGTTACTAAACGTTATGCGATTTTAGCGTTATCCGAGGTAAACGTTATCCGAGGTATTACTGTATAACAAATATTAGTATAGAATCAGAAGCACAAATAATAGATTATGTATAACTATCCAAGTTAAGATCATACAGCATTACTTGCTGGGTTGTATGTCCTAAAAGCCTCCCAAGGAGTTTCAAGTATCATAGATGAAGAAGTAGTTTCTCATTGTCTTGTTCCGTGCAATACTAAAAAGGTGTTAGTTTGAGTCTCAAAGACCATATGTATAAAAAAAAACACTCTTCCTCTACAGTTGTTGCTCAATCATCTTTGCAACTATCTATTCTCCTTTAATGAATTGATCAAAACATTCTGAACAGGACATGCAAGTTTTAGTCTAGTGTCTCACCTCTGACCACTTCGCCTTGGGTGCCCTTTCTTGGAATCTAGACCAGGAGTCAGCAAACTTACCTCTCCAGATGTTCTTCGACTTCAATTCCCAGAAGCCCTGATCAGCAGGAGTCCTGAATTGGGCTTCTGGTAATTGAAGTTCCAAGAACACATTCAAGTCTCTTCATCACATTAAGGTATGTATCTAAGAGGAGGTCAGTTTGTTTTGTTGATCTGTAATGCTTTCGCTGTTGTTTTTCTTTCCTCTGATTTTTACCCAAAGCTGTCTACCATTATCCCCTGTTCCAACTCACTGAGTTCTTCATAGTTTTAGACATCCTTGTACACAGTGCTATTCCTCCACCTTTCTTACTGAATTCTATTCATTTTGGACAATTTATATATTTTAATTGCTACATTTCGCTAATTAGGCTCTTTCATCAAGGTTTCCATAATGCTTGTTATAAAGTATTTGCTTTCCTGCTTCTATTTTCACAGCTCTGATGAACATATTGAACAATCAAAGTTTCCTCTCCATTCTAATTTCCACAACCAGCTCATCAAAACAGCAAATCAGTTTTTAGTTTAGAAAGCCTATGTCATCAATCCAAATCACTAAATGACTGGACGTTATTCATTAGTGAGAATTCCATTTGAATTAAGCTCTATCAGAGCACTGCACAAGAGTTATTACCTTTGAATAGACTGGTTCTCAGGAACATCAAGATAAAATTACATTGCCAAATGACAACATTAATTGAGATTCTAAAGGAAAATGTTCTTAAGAACTTTTCATTTTGTATAAGCAGTTTTTAACTAGCAAGGGTTTCACTTAAGATAAGTATAGAAAGGGAAGCAATACAGTTAGGGTATTTAATACCTAGCATCCTAATCCAACATTCAGAGCACCATTTTAAAAAGAGATTTAGATTCATACTCCTTCTTCTAACCCAGTGGTCTGCAAATGTGGCTCTCCAGATGTTCTTGGACTTGAATTACCAGGAGCCCAAGTCAGCACTCCTGCTGATTGGGGCTTCTGGGAATTGAAGTCCAAGAACATCTGGAGAGCCACATTTGCAGACCAAGGTTCTAACCCAAAGTCAGAGTTTTAACATTAACTTTTGGATACACTAAGAGTCCCTCAAACTTGGCTCTCCAGGTATATTTGGACTTCAATTACCAGAAGCCCAAGTCAGCTCACTTGGTGATCAGGCCTTCTGGGAATCAAAGTCCAAGAACATCTGGAGAGCCAAGTTTGAGGAACCGTGCACTAGAAAGAAGGCAACAGTTAGTTACATTTAGCAAGAGTAGTGACGGCTAAGCAAGATATTTTCAGAGAACTGAAGTGATAGTCATGTGGCTTGCTTTTTATAGACTTAATTTTCTTAATCCACAGAGTTGTCACAATAATGATTGTAGAAATTGATCTTTTCCATCGGTGCCTGAAATTAAAAGATTTTTTTCCTTGCTAAATCTGCTTGTTATCAATGACAAGCATGATGGAACCTACAGCAATTGACTGATCCAAAAGCTGTCAGTTCATCCACAGCATTTGCCTACTGGCTTTCACGAGAAACAGCAACAAAAAATATTGAAAATTATTAATATTATAAACAATTGATCTGAACCTAATGTCATCCCCATCTATTTAAACAAAGCCTATTTCTCTGCTACTCTGGATAGTGGACTGAAAAATCTAGAAATTTAGATTATCATGAAAAACTGCTCTTGAATATGTGGTTGACTGCTTGGTTGGTCTGCATAAATAACAATTGCTTGGAATGGAACAAGCACCAGTAAGGATGGAGGCATGGAGACAAAAGAAATGTCTCTTAACTAACCTTACATCAAATAATCTATAGCAAGGGAGCCTCTCAAAACACAGTCACATGAAAGCTGTTTCATCTTGGAAGGCATTCATGTGAACCAATACCCTCAAATTTGTAGCTGCCAGATTTGGAATGCATTTTGATCAGAGTGACAGTTCCTTTTCTCATTGTTTTTTAGGAACAATCCGAGGACTTCTATTTTCAGCGTAACTTATGATAATTCTTATTTTATTTTGATGCAGCACTGTGGTGGCTTAGGGGTTAAGACGCTGAACTTGAAGACTGCAAAATTGGGGACTGATACCTGAGTACTGCACAACGGATCTTGGGGACATGAAAGGAGCCCCATTTGGACATATCCTGAGTGGAGTTTTTCCAGAAAAAATCTTTTCAACCCAGAGTAATATATGACATGAAACTTATTTATTTATTTATTTATTTATTTATTTATTTATTTATTTATTTATTTATTTATTTATTGGGATGTTCTTAATGTTTGTGGATTAGTTGGTTTTAATGGTTTTTGTGGTTTGCTTTGTATTTATTTGGTTTCCATGGTTTCATGATTGAATCATCTCCATTTTTTTTTGCTGGCAAGTATCCTGTTTGGTTTTTCTAGGTATAGCATAGTCTCTTGCATTCATACAGTGGAACCTTGGTTAACATGCTTAATGCATTCTCCAGGACATTTCTTACAGTGAAAATTACTTTAACAGAATTTCCCATAGGAATGCATTGAATGCATTTTCCCATAGAATGCATTGAAAACCAAAATACATTAACTGAAATGTGGTTTCCCATAGAAATGCATTGAAAACAAATTAATCTGTTCAGGGGGGAATCTGTAAACAGAGTCACTATTTTCTATGGATTTCCTTTTGTTATGCAATTTTATGTTAACCAAGCTGTTTGTTAATTTCTGCTTGCACAATTCATTAACCTCTTGCACAAGTGGAAAATCCCATTGTTACTAACAGGGCAGTTACATAACTGCAAGTGAAGGAATGCCAGGAAAAATATGGGACACTCTGTTCGCTGAGCCATTACACTCTATGTTTGCTGATAGGGTTCTAGTACCTAATTGGGTTTCATACATGAAAGCCCCATTGAGGATTATCTAATAGTGAAAATGCATTATTACATTGTAAATGTAATCAATAGATAATTAATGGATTGTTGGATCTACAACTTCAGAAAGCTGAGGCACTAACATCATGCTAATACATCAAGCACTTTTCTGAGACTCAGACTCTAAAACTGTATGACAGTATTTTTCCTGTCTGTGGTTTTATTTGAAATGAGAGGCTCTGTAACAACATAATAGATATATAAATTGGAGCAAAATGATGATTAGTGTACCTTTTAATGGACTCTGGAAAGTCCAGACAACATGGCATTTTATGCGAAGCCACTGAAGTATCAGCCAAAGCCTTCCCTATCGCTTGAAGTTCTTGAGATGACATCCAACTGAGCAAAGCAGACAATTCAGCATCCTGTGAGTGAGTGAACTTGTCTTGTTCTTCAATTTCTTTTCTTAATTGTTGGTCTTTAGCTTCCAGAAAAACCAGTCTTGCTTTCAGAACTTCAATTTCTTTCTGTACAAGGAGGGAACAGAATGATTTGCTTATCCTTTTTTTAAAAAAAAAAAAAAAAGGCCTTATGTTAGAATGAATGATATAAAATGGCTAAGATTGAGAGAAATTCTAATACAGATACATACAGATACAGTTGTACCTCGCTTAAAGAGCATAATGTGTTCCACAGGATTGCTCTTTAAGCAAGTTTGCTCTTTAAGCGAAACACCATTGTAAATGACCAATTGGGGGGGGGGGATTGTGAACCCCAATTTATTTGTTAAGTGAGTTTTTGGTTGGTTTTATTTGTTAAGCGAAGCGAACATTCAGAGAAAATTCTGCTCTTTAAGCGAGTTACTCTTTAAGTGAGGCACTCTTTATGCGAGGTTTGACTGTACATTCATGCCCATAACCCATGAGTCAAATGAGCTAATTCCTCTTGGCTATATTCCACATGATTGTAATCTAGTTATGATTATCACAGATCACACCAGTCTTTCCTACAAAATTATCCTCACTCAAATGGCTGTGTTATGTGCAATTGGATCACAGCCATACCAGACAGCACTATGGAAAAGGCCTCTTCTATGATTCAGCATATTTGGAAAAGACCAAAGTCGCATTTTGTCCCTATGAATTCAATTAAACTGGGAGTTATCAGCCTCACTGATATTAATAGGATCTTTCCCTGATTTAATTTGATAGAACTAAAGCCATTAAAAATAAATACT
This sequence comes from Furcifer pardalis, assembly GCA_030440675.1. Classification (NCBI taxonomy): domain Eukaryota; kingdom Metazoa; phylum Chordata; class Lepidosauria; order Squamata; family Chamaeleonidae; genus Furcifer; species Furcifer pardalis. The sequence continues at coordinate 112,383,335 of CP126890.1, read as the reverse complement.
GTACAAGCAAATAGTATGAATTCAGCAGAAACACATTTCTGAAGATATGCTAAAAGTTTACAACTAATTTAACTTTCCTTTAACATTTATTCACCTGGGAAGGAATATCCCTCCTCAATTAGGAGGAAAGAGGTTAAAGAAATTCAATTCAAACTGCTGTTGCCTGAAAGATATACTATTTGTTGTGTAAGTGCTCCTACTCTAAGATTAAATAGCAAGGGAATAGAGTAGCCAGTGTTTCAACACACATAGGAATCTATTTTTTAAAATAACAAAAGTCATCAGGACAAGATCAGATATTTTAATCTGATTAGGAAATCAGGCTCATAGCACAAACAATACATTCTTTGTACTATTGATTTGGGAATATTGTCAGAAACTCAACAGTCTTAATTTTTTTTAAAAATCAGACTCTGTTATGAATTGGAAAAGTGATAGGAAGAAGGAATAAAGAAATAATGAAGGAATGTTATTCTATATTGGGAGTTCGTAATGTTTTTGCGCTGCGGGCCAGTCACACCTACCTCACGGGGGGGGGGGAGAGGCATGGTTCCTCTAGCTGCTTCCACCACTTCCGGTTGCAGTGGCAGTGGCAGGCGCATTCATTGCACAATCCAGGCCATTTGTGTTGCTTCTGCCACTTCTCATGTGGCAGGAGCAAGGGCAGTGTGTTTTTGCCATACTTTTGGGGGTTTTGTGTGGCATTTTTGCCACATTCTTATGGCATTTTCTGTGCTTCTGGCACATTTGGGGGGGTTTGGCACCAGCAGCAGCAGCTCTGGGGTCCTCACCACGGGCCAGATTAATTGGTGCCATGGACCAGATTAGAACCCATGTTCTATATCTTTATTATGTCAAGTATTAAAATATGTATTAATCAAGTATTAAAATATAAATTTGAAATAAATTAATAATAATAATAATAATAATAATAATAATAATAATAATAATAATAATAATAATAATAATAATAATAATAATAATAATAATAATAATAATAATAATAATAATAATAATAATAAATATGTGATGTAAATGTAGAGTGAAAGGAACGCGAGAGTCCAAAGTTACAAACACATAACCTCACAATGAGACTACTGCTCCCCAATGGAGGAACATGGAGTTTTGTGCTCCCTGTGTCTGGCCACAAAGGAAAGCTGATGTGGAGGGCCATGTGGGAGGAACAAATGCCTGGTTTCCTGTGAGGGTGGATGGGGGTGGTGATGCAGCAAAAAGCCTTTTACTTTTGTTCTACATGCATTTCTAAGACTTGTACCTGGCAAGAAGACATCATGCCATGCCTGAAGAAGAGATTTTGGATATTGAAAGCTTGCAACATTTTAATTTTCAGTGATCCAATAAAGGTATCACCTTCCTCCTGCTTTTTTTGTAATTTGAATATGGATCAAATGGCTAATCTACTTTGTTTGCCTATATAACCTCACTATTATTTCAACTGTAAAATAGTTGTTAGCCTGAGCCTAACATCCATTGCAGAAGACGTAGGAAAGGAATCTTGGGTTCACTAATTAGAAATACAACTTCCAGAGTCCCTCACCATTGGCCATGGCAAATGGGATGAAGAGGCATTTTGGGCTTCTATTGCAAGGTACAGTCAAACCTCGGATAACATTATGACTTGGTTCCCACAAGTCATGACGTTATCTGATTTTTTAGCGTTGTCCAATGCATGCATTGAACAATGCTTTAAAAAAAGCCCTGACTTCAGGGACAAACCACGCAGTTTGTCCCTGAAGTCATTGTTGCGGTTGGGGGGTGGATAGGGCAGCCCAATCCAACCCCCAACCGTAGCCTTTTCTCCCGACCCTACTAGACTCTTAGCACTCGCTAAGAGTCCAGTAGGGTCAGGAGAAGAGGCGCCCACTCACGCGCCTTTTCAATGCGAGCGGGCGCCTCTACTCCTGACCCTACTGGACCCTTAGCGAGCGCTAAGAGTCCAGTAGGGTTGGGAGAAGAGGCACCCGCTCACATGCCTTTTTGTGTACGAGCGGGCGCCTCTTCTACAGACCCTACTAGACCCTTAGCGAGAGCTAATAGTCCAGTAGGGTTGGGAGAAGAGGTGCCTGCTCGTACACGAAAAGGCATGCAAGTGGGTGCCTCTTCTCCCAACCCTACAGAAGAGACGCCTGCTCGCACGCCTTTTTGCGTCCGAGCGGACGCCTCTTCTCCCGGCCCTACTCAACCCTTAGCAAGCACTACGAGTCTAGTAGGGTCAGGAGAAGAGGTGCACGCTCACACGCCTTTTTGTGGCCAAGCGGGCACCTTTTCTCCTGACCCTACTGGACCCTTAGGGATTGCTGCGGGGGCGGTGGATTGGGTGCAATCCACCACCACCGCAGCAATGGATTGCTGGGGGGGGGGTGTTGTGGATTGGGTAGATGTTCTACCCAATCCACACACACCCCAGATGATTGCCTCGGATAACGCTAAAGGATCATTATCCAGAATCGTTGCCCGATGCAAGTTTTTTCCAAAAAACTTGCATCGTTATCCGATACAATCGTTATCCGAGGTATTACTGTTTTTATCTTCCCACTAAGGAAAAAGCTCTTTGTAAATGCAATTTCATATCCCAATTAACTGTAAATCTTGGTTATTGTTAACTGTAGGTATTGGTATCTGCTGTTTAACAATGATCATAATGGAAATTCATGATGAATATGGAGTGAGACACCTGTATCTCTCTTCCTTTGAATTACAGTGGAAAACCAACCATGCTACTTCTGCACTTGTGGTACTTGGACAGATTTCCCTGCTGTTTTCTTGCAATTTGGTCACTTTCAGTCAATGATAAAATATTGTGCAGTTTCTAACTATTGCACAGCAGGAAAATCATTTTACTTCACCAATCCCTTGTCTGTACATAAATGCCCACAAACACACTATCCACACTGGCGCGTCATGTTCTCCTTACCTGTACCCCCTCTTTCTCTTCAGTGAGCTGATCTCGTTTTGTGGCTGAAATCGGTACCTTTTCATGGTGAGGAAGACTTAAACTCTTCTGTTTACTTTTCTCCAAATGGTGGTTTTCTTCTCTGTTGAACCTTTAAAAAATGGTAGCCAGCACATACATTGGCATTTGTTGCAATTAAAAACTTGACAGTCATTTCCTGAGCATACAAGAACAAAGAGCCATACCAAACTCATATAATGTAGAAGTTATGAATAGGTCCTAACTGATTTTTAATGATATATACCATTGTGTGGTGGAGGTAGTGGGGGGCCACATGGAATTGTGCCATGGGCCACATTCAGCCCGTGGGCCGCAGGTTGAAAATCCCTGCTCTAAGCCAACAGAGTAGAATGCTATTCCATGAGGATGTCAGAATGGCTTATCCTACAATAGCAAGTGGAGGCCCTTTGAGATAGTTGCACAGTGGTACATAACCATTTCCGTATAGTCTTCTTAACTGAAGCCACTGGTATTTACATGGAGGTGCCAGATATCACAAATGTACACACAGAGGTGTGTTTGCCTTTTTAATTGAAAGGAGCCCATCATGCAAACAAATATCTAAGAACATAGGAAAGACCGCACTGGATCACACCAAAGACCTATCACCTCTAACTTTCAGTTCACGTAGTAGCCAATCTGCTGATTTCAAGACACACTCAAACAGGACGTGAAAGCAACAGTACAAATGATACACAGTCATTCTTGGCTACTGAAGAAGTAAATACTCAGGAATTAGGAAGCATTTCTGGCCATCCCGATCCCCCATGAAATGGTCCATTCCCTTTTAAAGCCACCTGCAGTATCTTAAATAGCAAATTTTGCAGTGTAATTATCTGCTTAGCTTTCCCAAATCTCCCATAAGCAAATAGTTAGAGAGTGACATTCTCCTTTTGACCCAACTCCCACTGGGCAATCTACATATAAGTACAAAGCAAAGCAATCACACTTATATACCACCCCGTAGCACTATAATATTTAAATATGGTATAAACATTCACATATATTTAGACCTAGACAACTGCATTCTTCTCCACTTGTAACCCCCACCCATCTTTCTTTTTTCGCTTTTTCTTATCAGAACAGAACTATTATGGACGGAGATAGAAAGCATTCCCAACCCTTAAAGATAGTAAGTATATTTTTTGACAACACGTCAGCTGAAGCCATTTGTAAAAGTCACGAGGAATTGACTTTAGAAATAAGTACAGTACTGTACTGAGAAATCACACAACTTTTCACGTGGCCTTTAGGACCCAGAAAGCTTACCTATGAATATCTTCATCCAATGCTATTTGAATCTGTGTTCTCAATCTGTCCAGAAAGGTGCTAACTGAAGGGTGCCGTGAAGGAAGCTGAAATGTTAGTGACCTTTTCTCTTTCTCCAGTTCTTGCAGATTTTCCCTAAATTTATCAGCTAGGAAAACAAGGGAGAAAGCAAGTAGTTGGATAATATATGGGGTGAAATTTCATTTCCAAGACATTTTAATATTTAGTATATAGTACCAAAGAGGTATGCATAAAAGAAGTATTTTAGTTAATGGTGACAGCAATTAAAATAAAAGAACACAGAAGTTATTTTAGTCTGTAAGTACAGGATAGACCAGGGGTTCCCAACCTAAGGCCTGTGGGCCAGATGCAGCCCTTGGTGCCAATTCATGTGCCTCCCGCCCCTCCAAGGGCATTTGAGAAACAAAATAGCTATCCTTTTGAAGCTGTTGGGACAAAATGGCTACCCCCATCATGCAGGCAGGGCAAAATGGCCACCTGGCCCTCAAAGCTGACTGAGAGAGTGGCTTGAAAAGGTTGGGAACCCCTGGGATAGATAGACAGACAGACAGACACAAGAGAGAAAGAAATAGGGAGCCATTTTTGAAAGCTTCCTTGCAAATCATAGCACTAATTTAGAAACTTTCAGGATTCGCAGTGCAACAGAAAATCTTCATTTCATAGACATAGATAGATAAACTCTTAGGGTCAAATTAAACATGATGTCAATCACAAGACTAGTATTTGCAAGGATGATATTTCTTTACTAAACAGAAGCCAGTCAAAGAGGAGATTGGAGACAGGACTAGGGTTGCCAGATCAGCAGCACAACATTCCATTAAATTTCAGGAGCAAATCAAGAGGCTGATCCCTATGAAGTAATGAGAGGGGTCCTTATGATGTTCCTGGGTCAGCTGGTAATAGGACCAGGCGGCTACCTGAGTTAGGGTAAAGGCAAAGGCTGTCCTTGCTCAAAAGATAGTCGTATCCAACTCTAGGGTTCAGTGCTCATCTCTGTTTATAGCCAAAGTCTGCATCTGCAGATGTTTCCGTGGACATGTGGTAGGCATGACACAACACCTGAGTGCATGAAATGCTGTCTGTCTTCCCACCGAAGTGGTCCCTATTTATTTACTTGCAATTTCTTGCTTTCGAACTGCTAGGTTGGCAGGAGCTGGGACAGAGACAGGAGCTTACTCCATTGTACAGTATTCAGGAATCAAACTCCAACCTTCTAGTTGATGAGTTCAGCATCTTAACCTCTTGAGCCACCCTAGTCCCTGAGTTAGATGAGCACAAAATCAGATAGCTAAGTAACATGGCAACTCAGAGCCAGGGAGGGAGAATCTTCACACAAGCATGAAAATAGATGTGATCTTTTAGAAGACACAAAAATACAAGATATGCCCCTTCAGCCGACACAACTGACAACATTCATGCTCAAGTTCATATCCCATTTGGACAGCACACATGGTACAAGGAGATTTCTTTTCCAAGTCCTACATGGGTTTGTGTGTCCCAAAAAGGCTCATGAGTTAGGATCAGATTTGCCACTCCTTGCCTTTTTCCAAACAATGGGTCCACATACATGAACCCACCAGCTCTTTTCTCAATCTCTTCCATTTCCTAATGGCTTTTTAATATACAGTATAGCAATCTTCACATTGAACCAATGGCCCCTTTCCGATGTAAGAACAGACAAATATAGATGCTCAAGCTTTAAAGTCATCTCATACATGAATCAAATTTTCTCCTCCAGCATCATTTTAAACTTTTCCTACTTGCCTGAGGCATAGAGAAGCACAGCAATTTCCTGAGTCTTCAGCTAATGTTCTCAGAGCTAACCAGGACTGCAGTGTGAATGAAATGCGGATTTAAGCATCTGATTCTGTCACAGACCAGGTCTAGAGTGGACACTATTTCCCTAAGTAAGAAAAGCTGGTCACTGGATTTCCTACGAACCTTCACTCCATAATATGCATTGTTCATCTTTGTTTGCACCCACGAAGGTCAAAAAAAATGACAGACACCCCTCAGTCTGCACATTTTGCCTCTTGCAGGTCTAGGAGCAGGGTCCTTAGTTGCCTTGCTCAAGTCCCTTTCCTTTGAAACCTGGAGCCATTACAGATAACACCCAGTTCCCTCTATCAGAATCTATGCAACATACACCAGTGCTTGTGTGTGTTGTTAGATGCTGTCAGGTCATTTATGGTTTAAGGCGACCATACTAAGGGTTTCAAGTCATGTGAGATGTTGAAGGAGTGGTTTAACGTTGTCACTCTTTAGGGCAGCGATTCTCAGCCTGCAGCCTGCAGGCCAGATGCAGCGCATGGCACCATTTCATGTGGGGGGCCCACCGCCTCCCCCACACCAGGAAGTGCCATGTGGTGGATGAAGGGCAAAATGGCCATCCAGCCCCCGAAGCTGTCTGAGGTTTAAAAGGTTGAGAACGACTGCTGTAGGGAGATACCATGGCCCAGCAGGAATTTGACAAGTCTCTTGAATCCTATTCAAATACTCATATCTACTACACTGCAATGGCTCTTAAGCACTGTGTAATACTCACTTCTATTTTTCGATTTGCTCTTTCAGGTCCGATTCTACCTTACTAGATGTTGCAATAATGATCTTAATAGTGAATTTGATAGTTTGTGTGACTGAAACGAGCTCTTATATCTCTGTGTCCTCTGCTGTTATATACCACATGATCTGTTCCCTGCCCTGACCCCTTCTCCTAGCTATGTCACCTCACTGAGAGTAAGTCAGCTCTAAAATTCCCATTTGAACACTCCTCATTTAGGCATTTTAAATCTGAGACTGAATTAACATTGGTGGAACTGTGAGAACCTGGATAAAAAGCATTCTTGAAAATGATATTCATGTTCCATTGTATAAAGGAAGTGCCTATTTTCCTTTAGAAAGTGACACTTTTAAAAGTGAATGCATTTTGTTCTTTTATAGAGGCTTTATAATTTCATAGAGTGCATTTTAATACACTTTTTTTCAAACAAAAGTAGTGCTAGTTTCTTTTTCCTTTCTGCAACAAAAGAGCTTCCCATTTTCTCATCACTTACAACCACAATAACTCCTTTTTCTTTTGATAATATGCTTATCAGCTCAATTCTATAGTTGTGAGAACTATTGTTATATTCTTTAGAGAAAAATGTGACCAGGTAGTTAGGGGGGAAGAAAAGAATCTAAGCTAAAGAAGGGCTAGCGTTTGAGCGTTTTCGTCAGAGGCAGAAAGTTCACTACAAAAGGGAACAAACATGTTCACCTAAACTTAGAGGCTACATTAGACATGATATGGAAGAATGCATTTAATGGGCCTTCTGTCAGCCAATTTCTCTCTTTTTTACACCTTAAATACAACTGTAAGGGAGGAGATACCACCCTCCATGAGGGCAACAGAAGGAAAAGGTGGACTTCAATATCATTTCCCCTAATAAGATTTCCCATAATAATAAAATAAAAATAAAAAATATTGTGGCATCCCAGAGATTAACATACAGTATTTATTTCAGCATGAGCAGACTAAATTTGCTGTCAAAAAGCTAAGCAGGGGAAAGGAAACCAACCTTTCAGTCTCAGTGCCCCTACTGAAAAGATTCAGTTTACAAAGCCAACTGTCTTACTTTAGACATTAAGACAGAAGAGCCTTGAAAAGGGTAACAAAACAGGACATTAAAAAACAAAGCTTGACCTTGAAGAGGACTTCTGTAGTCAGAGACTTTAATAACAGAGATGGCTGTTTTTAAGATATTGATTGATTGGGCTTACTGTACCTTCCACCCTATTGGCCATAGTCTAAGACCATTTAGATGTAGAGCAGCACCTTGAGTTGTACCTATAAACCAACTATAAAGTTAGTGAATTTGCCACAGAATTAAACTAATTTACATGAATGGTCCACCACCTGCTGGCATCCTATAAAGGATAATAAAAATGAAAGGGCTCCTTTAACCTGAAGCCATCCAGACATGTTGTACTGCAGTTCTTATAACCTCCTAACCAAAATGCCCAATCATAGTTCTTGACATCTGGAAAGCATTAGCCTGGGGAAAGTTGGAATAGGCACTGTCAAACACATTCTGTGAAACAATTACTGAAGTCCAATTAAAAAGGCAAAGAGAGAACTGTTTAATTAAATTAAAATGCCGTAACAGTAGTAAACCAATCAGTCATTTCTATGCCATCAATCATCTTGTCCATGGAAAGTTTGTCATGTTATGGCTAGAGGGTCTACATTTCAACATATATATCCTTCCAAACAATAAGCTTCTGTCACTTTAGCATTCCATCAAATCTATCAACTGCATCTTGGGTAGAGGGGTTTTTTTTGGGGGGGGGGCTACAGGACAAAATGTCGCATTGTGTAAAGGTCAAGGGAGGGAATACCCCTTTTACTACTTCACCATCCTCATTCAGTAAAGGTCATTAAATCTAGTTCTTACTGCTACAGGAAAAAAATGACAAAGAAGCTCCCCCAAACCTTTTGTCTCACTCAATGTTTCTTCAGGTCAAGATTTCCATTTATAATTAATTACAGCATGAAATCTATATGGATCATATATTGCTCTAATATTTCAGCAAGCACTGTATGGATGCCAAATGTTTTATCTACTTAATAAGCTCGTATATACACTAATGAATGTGTTGCTAGAGATGAGCAGGACAATTCCTTCCTTTCTTCCCATGTAATAATGTACACACAAGGCGAATCACCAGTATGGAAACCTCATAAGGTATGCAACAATTTTCTTATAAGGTATGGATGAGAACTATGCATATCCATCCCACCAAATATTAACAAAATGTTTTGCAATACCCTAGATCAATGGTGGCCAACCTTGGTGTCCCAGCTGTTCTTGGACTTCAATTCCCAGAAGCCCTAATCAGCAGGCATGTCTACTTGGGCTTCTGGGAATCGAAGTCCAAGAACACCTGGGGCACCAAGTTTCTATTTATTTATTTATTTATTAGTTGCACTTACTATCCCGCCCCAATCGGGTAAACCCGACTCTGAGCGGCTTACATCATGGTTAAAACATAGGATAAGCCTATATTAATATTATTTGTATTTAAAACTTAATGTTTAACTTTAAAAATCATAAAAAGTTAAAACAGTGTACACAGTGCACACAGATCATATAATTCAGACCCGAAAGGGTGGCTGTCCATTAAATCAGCCACCCTACATGAGAGCCTACATTCCTGTGTCCCCATGCTTGTCCTGCCAGCCAGGTTTTTAAGCTTGGCCACCCTTGCTCTATATTCATTCTTACAACGGCTGTGAAAGGATTTAAATGTCTCAACACTTCATCACATACTTCCGGAAATAAACTCTTTTTCTGAAAATGTTTTTTAAAAGCCTAAAGACTGCTCCAAACTAGAATTTGTCCATCTACCTTTGATCAAAAGCATGATCATTTTCTGAAACCACATAAAGTTGAAAGGGGACTTTTAAATGTGCAATTTAAGACCTGCACTTCCTGCAGTATATACCAGAAATGGCATGATCTATGGGCCCTAAGGGGAAGTACCAGTGGTGGGATGGCAAAATTTTTACTACCCCAATGTAATGTGATCACAGTGTGGGCAGAGCTAACATCATGATGTCATGGGCGGAGCCAACATCATGACGTCTTGATGTTGTGGACGGGGCCAAAGAAAAATAAATAAAATCAAAATAAACACACACACCCTTCAAAGCAACAAGAAGACATGTTCTTGTCTACACTGGAAAAGGCAGGAAAGCACACCCACTGTGGTGCAATCGCAGTAGAAAAAAGTGGCTTCCCAAGAAACACTAAGTATCAAAAAGAGAACTGCACACTAGAAGTCTGTACATACACTGAATCTGAATTAAATAGTACTAAGCATGTAACAATCTGTCTTAAATCTGACCCAAAGATTCAGCTGTATTCATTCTTGCAATGGTTCCTCTACAACAGGGGTGCCCAAATTTTTCAGGCTGCCAACCGGTTACATGGTTCAGTGGGCCAGTCAAGTGGTTCTTCCCACCAGAAGTGGAACTAAAACAAACCTTGCAATTTGTTTTTCAGCAGAATGAGAGATTTTAAGCTGCCATTTTCTCTGCTTAAACCAGGGGTGCCCAAACTATGAATCATGGGTCGGATCTGGTCCCCAACACCAATTCATCCATCCCATCACCTCATGTCCTCATATGGGTGTGTTTTACTTCCACTTCCGGGAGCGACGAGGGTGGTGTGGGCCTGATGAATTGGCATCAGAGGCTGGATCTGACCCATGGGCCGTAGTTTAGGCACCCCTGCTCTACAAATTATCTTTGTTCTAGTCAACAGCTCCTATATTTTAATAAATGCACTGAGTGCATTCCAACTGTAAGATGTAATTTCATTTTACTAATATTCAGCCTGTTTTGCCTAAAATGTGAATACTTGATTTTTGTACAGTACTTATAAACTCTGGATGAAAGATGGATAAAATCTATATTATACACCTCTGCTGAATTAGACAAATGTTATTTCTTCTTCTTCATAGAAAAGGATGCATGGGTGTAATAGAACTTCCAGTGATATATTAAGCTTAAAGGGCATCCTTCAATCCATTGGTGTGGTATCCAGATTGATCTGGAAAGTCTATGGAGCAGCAAGATAGGTAGAAGGTACAGCACCAAGGACAGCTCCAAAGGGCCTTGTTCCATCAAGGTAAAATGCCTAAAAAGGATGGTTTCTTGCCCTGAAGCAGGTGATCTCTCTCACTTCTTCAGGAGTTTATGCCAGGCATACTGCTGCCGCTGGCATACTGTTTCCCATTACTTGGGAGTTCCTGGATGAACTTTATTAGTGCAGGAGGTTTCATCTTCTCTGTTTACCGCTAGGTACAGTTTCCTTTGCTTGAAAGCCAGACCTGTCCAACTCTAGGGGGAAGTGCTCATCTCTGTTTTCAGCCAAAGAGGCAGTGCTGTCTGCATCTGCAGATGTTTCTGTGGTCATGTGGCAAGCATGACTAGATGCTGGAGCACACAGGATGCTTATCTTTCCCACTAAAGTGATACCTTTCTTGCTTTCGAACTGCTAAGTTGGCAAGAGTTAAGACAGCCAACGGGTCCTCACTCTTGTCATGCAGTACTCAGATCTCAAACTGCTGACCTGCCTACCTTCCGGTTGTCAAGCTCAGCATCTTAACCACTAAACCACCGCAGCCTCACCCGCTTATTGCTAACTCCAGCTTATTAATAGTTTCAACAATTCTCATCTACAGCAACATGGATGTGCAGTTAGAACAGAAACTGCTAAAAGCACTTGCCTTTTCCTATCTTCTTTGGCAGCCTTAAGATTAGGGAGGAAAACATCACACATGCAAGATTAACTAACATCCCTATTGTTTCTTCCTTTGATTTAGCAAGGCTGGATCAGGAATGGAATTTTCATGAAGAACTCTGAGTTTTTTAGGATCCCTGAAATTTGCATTTGCAAAATTTCCCTAGCGACATTGTGCTGTGAGGTGAAAGGCTTATAGCAGCAGCACTGCCTCTGCGAGAAAACCTGTTTCATATTCTGGCTGCATACTCTGGGAACAGAATTAAATAAAGTACATTTCCAAATAAAGAAAATTTCCCTTGGGGAAACATTTTCAAATTTAGATACTTCAAAGCTAGTGACGATAATGCCTAATTAAACATTCTACTTTAACATTTTATAGCTGCTGAGCACAAAGGATTTCTAATGGATTCAATAATATTTCAGAGTAACTAGCATTCTTAAGATACAGAAATCTAAATAAGACCTATTTTTCACGTACCTGGAAAAAACACAATATGCCTTCAACTCTGTGGTTATAAAAATCAATACTTAAATCTTTATTTAAGAGTGCAACTTAGTGTCAATGCAGTTTAAGCAATCTGTGTTAATGGTCATTAGTGGCATTTAATCGAAAAATCTTCATTTTTAAATAGTTTAAGCCCATTAGGGCGCAACTACCACTTTTTTTCATCATAGGTACAGTTCATTTCATCAAAGTACAAAAATAAGCTAGGATATGTGTAAGTATGCAAAGACAAGATCAAAACATCCTAGTATTAAAATGACAGGAGATGCCTTTCCAAATCAATCTTTGCATCCTTTGTGAAACAGTAGCTGTATGTTCTGAATGTTCAATATTTCACAAGAAAAGCAAGGTAATCAATGCCAGCTATTAAACTAACCATTTTGTCTCATATTATATGGGATACCACCAATGGGAATTGCATTCCAAACCCCTCCAAGTTGTAAGATGACAGCCTGAATTTTAAGAGGTAAATATCAAAAAGCTGTAAAACTTGAGAGAAGAATCCAAGTAATTAGAATTGTGGTGTTCATAATAATGTTATTATTGTTGCTGTTGTTGTTATTATTATTATCTAAAGGCCATAAGAAAATGAAAAGGGACAACTTGAGCTTCTTTGGGGGAAGTATTCTAAAGATAGGGCACCAGAAGAGAGAAAACCTCTCCCCCTTCCAGATGCAGTCATACAACAGGACTTGGTCAGTACATTACGGTGTGATGTCCACTGTCTTGAATAATCTAGAGTGTGCCATTTCCTGAAGAGGACCTCCTTGGAATCAGATATATGTAAATATAACCATCCCACTGCTAATTTCACTTTCTGGAGTAGATATATGAGGTGAGGATAGGTAGCAACTTTAGACATTCTCAGAAGAAACTGTCTAAACCCATTTTGGTCAGACTTCAAGATGGGTTGTGAATACATTGGCCCCTTCCTAATGCCAAATGACAATGAGGATGCCCTCAAAATACATGATGAAGAACTTTCATGGCAGACTTAAAAACCCTGAAAATGATATGGGAGGATGCTGAGGTGCTTGCCCAGGACCAAAAATCATTGGATAGCAGGGGAGGATCTGAGACTAAGGAAGTAAATCACAATTAGTTTGGTGACCAAATAGTGGTGGCTAAAAATTCACTACTTCAGTAAAGAAATGTGGGAATGATACATCATTCATTCATTCTTATTTATATCTCAGTGGTTTTTGATATCATTAATCATGGTACCTCGTTGGCATGATTGTGTAGACTAAGTAACTCATTGCTTTTGATCCTGCCTGAAGGATCAGTTACAAAATGTGCACTGAGGGATTTCTGTTCAGCTCTCTAATTAAAATATATGGTTCCATAGGGCTTTTTTTCTGTTCCTCACTCTCTTTAACATCTATACCACCTTTAACATCTAAATTACATCTGGGTGAAGACATTAGAAGTTTTTGAACAGAGCGCCATCTATAAACTGATCCCAAACTTCACTTCTTGTCAGCAGAGTTGGGTGAGGTGGTACAGGTGCTATAAGCAATGCCTAGACACTATAATATGCTGGACAATGACCAATAAAATAAAGCTGAATCCTGGCGAGTTGAAAACCATAGGGTTCCAGTTTCAGAAAATTGGGTAGATGACCTGTCATGGGTGGGATAGCATTTTCCCCTGAAGAAGCATGTGCACAGCTTGTGGCTGAGCTGCCCCCCCCCCCCCAGCATCCTGTTGAACACAAAATGTGCCGTTGAAAAAAGTGCACTTGGAAACTGATGGATAAATCCTGGCAGTATTAGAGCCCTCCGACTTCTCTTTGATCTCTATCCATTTCCAAATGCCCACATGTTTTTCCAAATGCACATTGTATGTCCAACTGCATAGTGGGGGGAAACAAAGAAAACCTGATGTTGGGTGTTTCTGGATCCACTTCTGACATGAATGGTTCAGGTGAACTCTGTGACCCAGGGAGACTGGAGCCAACTTCTGTTGGCCTACAACTATGGCCACCAATGGCCAGGGTAAATATGGCCACAATAGTTTATGCACAAGAAGCTGCCCACCAAGGTAATTCAACATGTAAGAGCGAGACTTTTGGCAGGTATAATTTACAGCATTCAGACACCAGTCATAAAAGAATAGCACTGGCTGTCAATATGCCTCCAATTTCAGTCCAAGGTACTGTACTGGGTTTTTATATTTGTGCTAGATGCCCAGTCATTAAGATGTGTTAGTGACTCCAATCTATGTTCCACCACTGAAAGGTGTACAATACATGGAGTGAATTTTTCTACTGTGGTATTCTGGTTGTAACAATGTTCTCCCCTTGGAGACCTACCTGGTTCCAACACCACTTTTATTTCCACATCACATTAAAACCCAGTTGTTCACCTGAGCATCTGACTCCTAGGGGGGTCATTACTTGGTGTCCAAGTAATTGCCCTTCAATTTACTGATTTTTGTCTTCTCTAAATTAACTTATGAACCACCCAGAGAGTGCACTAAGCGCTATGGGGTGCTTTTGCTTTAAACTGCATTACTGTGTTCTTAAATGACACAAATTGATTTAGTGTTTTTGAACTGATTTAATTTTTTAAAATGCGTTTTAATTATTGTACCCTGGGCTGATATTGCTGAAATAGGGGAAGCTAGAAATAACGAAATAAATAAGTAAATACTATCACTCAATATCTGATCCATATGTTCCACTTTGACAACATTTTTTTCACACGACTAATAAAACAACAATCTCTTTGAGTGTTTAATCTAACATATATTGTCTTACTAATAACTTGGGCTTCATCAATTCAGATATGGTGATTCAAAACTAACATCCTGACTGGTTCAAATATCAGTTAATAGTTGTTTGCTATGAGACTTCAAGTTATAGGAACATGTTTTATCCACCAAGAAAAAGAGAGATACAACTTTAGCAGAAAGACATATTAAAAAGAAAAATTATGTGGCCAGTCTCTAGTATAGCTGTGTTAGCTTATAGTGAGCAGTCTAGTATGAGTTTTGGAGACCACATGAATGAGTGATCTCCAAAATGTCCTACCATCAACAGCCCTGCTCAGCACTAATAATTCATCTTTCTATAAATGTTCAATAAACTTATATTTTTAAAAAACCTAACATCTACCCAAAGTCTTTACCTCCAGTGCTGCAGAGCACCATCAACTCTGCTTTCTACTTTGTTCATTTCTCTGTCTCACCTCTTGATTTGCTTTCATAAATTCCATATCAGTTGCGCATACAGTAATACCTCGGATAACGTTTGTATCAGATAACACTAAAACTGCATAACGTTAAGAAATCTGGGAGGGGGAATTGCATCGCATAATGTTAAAATCCTATGGGATGCATTGGATAACATTCGCTAAAGCCTGTGCTAATTACAATGTATCTCTATGGAGTTTTCATGTTATCTGATGAATTCCATAGGATTTTAACATTATCCGATGCATGCATCCCTTGCATGCATCGGATAACGTTAAAATCCTATTGAATGCATCAGATAACATTAAAAATCAGATAACACTAAGACTTGTGGAACCAAGTTTTAGCTTTATCCAAGGTTTTACTGTATCTTGAAATTTTTACTCATTTATCATGTTATCCTCATCTATTTCATCAGATGTAGCATAGTGGGACAGTGAAGGAGGTGTATGACAGCACTTTTCAAATACTTGAAAGATAGTCCTAAAGAGGAGGGGAAGAATCTGTTCTCCACCATCCAAGAGTGAGGGTCATGTAATAGTGGGCTGAAATTACCAGCTGTAAACAGAATATCTGGAAATATGTCTGGATTGTTGGAACAGCACAACAATGGAAATAATTGCCACAGGAAGTGGTAAGTGCTCCAGTGCTGGAGGCATTCAAGAGAAAATTAGACAACCATCTGTCAGATCTGCTTTGATTTGGATTCATGCATTGAATAATGGGTTAGACTTGATGGCTTTAGAGGCCCCTTCTAACTCAGTTATTCTATGATTCTACACCATTTCACATCTAGATCCTGCCCACATCCTTAATGGATTTTTTTCTTTTAAATGTTTGAGCCCTATACAAAAATCTTCAGAGACATCTAAGTTCATGCAAACTTATAAGTCACCCTTTTCCTTCACATCCCACAGATATCCTTCTTTTAAAAAAATAAATCAGCATCCAGTTTCACCTTGCAGTTGTCAAATCTTGTCATGAACCATGACAACATTCCAACATCTTTAGACAACTGAAAAATGTTCTCCGCTGTGCTGTGCTGTGCTGTGCTGTGCTGTGCTGTGCTGTGCTGTGCTGTGCTGTGCTGTGCTGTGCTGTGCTGTGCTGTGCTGTGCAAGGCATGTCTACCTACTAGGCAAACAAATGGTAATGTGGCCATCAAGAGGTGATTACAAGTAAATTCAAAGATAAATGATAATTTTATTATATTTTATCACATAGTCTGTAAACTGGGAAATAAACTATGTTATAAATCTTCACACTTAAAACATCTCACATTAAAATTAAAGTAAGGAGCAGAAAACAAATTTCATTTCTTCTGATAAGCACTCATCTATATACACCATACGGTGGAAACATCTGCAAAGAAAACCTGTATCTGCATTTGAAAGAAGCACACCAACTGTGTCAATTATTAACTGTAAGTCAAGCACTTATGTAAGTTCGTTGATTGAATAGGTCAACTCTACTTTGGACTCACAATTCAGGACAAGCTCATGAGCATTATCTAGCACAGTGGCTCTCAACCTTTCCATGCCACAGGTCAGACCACGCCTGCTCAGACAGCTGAGCGGGCTGGACACATGGGTTCCCCCTGCTGCAAACCACGGCAGGTGCATTTGTGCATATACAGGTGCATTTACATCATGAACCCTTGATCTAATGGGATTGTGTACAGCTCCCATTCATTTTAATTAGGCTTGCCAAGGAGAAATTTATAGCAGAATGTGTTCTATGTGTTTATAGGATAGAAGACATCTGTTCTTACACTGTAATAATTAAGCTGTTATTGTTTTTGTTGTTTGCTGCTGCTGTTATGTGACATCACCTTATGGTGGCACTATGAATGAAAGATCTCCAAAATGTCTTGCCCATAACAATCCTGCTCACCTCGCCTGTAGCCTGTAGCTTCTCTCACAGTCAACCTAGCTCATGTTTGCTCTTCCTCTTTTTCTACTGCTTTTCATCTTCCTGGAAGAGTTGTCTTTTCCAAAGAGTCTTGCCTTCTCACAATATGCCCAAAGCAGGAGAGCCTCAGCTTCAACATTTTTTACTCCAGAGATAGTTTAGGCTTGATTTAATCTTGATTTGACCCAATTATTTTTCTTTCTGGCAGTCCAGGAATCCGTAGATTTCTTCTCCTGTGCTACATTTCAGAAGAATCAATTTCATTCCTATCAGCTGTCTTTACTACTCAACTTTCACACGCATATATGGTGATCTGGAACACAATAGTGTGAATGATCTTGTGGTCTCCATCTCCAGTGAAACATCCTTACACTTGATGGTTTTGTTTCTAATTCCTTCATTGCTTACACTTTCAAGTTTCAGACATCTTCTGTTTCTTGGCTGCCGTTCCCATTTGGATTCACAACTGAAACAGCTGCAATCCTGCTTTGGCAATTTCTCCTTTCACTCTCATTGAAAGTCATTTCAACTCCTTGCTGTTTTCTGCCAGTAAGATAGTGTCTACTGCATATCTTAAATAATTGATGTTTCTTCCACCAGTTTTCACTCCTCCTTCATCTGAATCTAATCCAGTTTTCATACAATATGTTCTGCATACAGATTGAGCAGATAAGGGGATAAAATACAACCTTGTCTGAAGCTTTGCCTATACAAAAACATCTTGTCTCTCCATATTCTGTCTTAATAGTAGCTTTTGGTCCACAATATCGCTTACTGGTAGCTGTTATTATGGGTTTTTATTCGTTTTCACTGTTCAATGTTTTAAATTTTTTATGAATTTCTTATGAATTTTATGAATTTTAAGGCCATATATATTATGAGCTATGCTGTAAGCCGCCCAGAGTTGGGTTCGCCCGATTGGGGCGGGATATTAAATGCAAATAAATAAATAAATTACACATCAGGACAATAAAACATTGAAGCACCCCTATTTCTTTCAGATACATACAGTTTCTCAAGATCTACACAGCCAAATTTTTACCATAATCTATAAAGCACAGGTTGATCTTCTTCAGAAATTCTTTGGTGAGCTCCACTATCCAATAGATATATGCAATATGCTCTTCCTTTTCAGACCCCAATTTCAACCATCAGGCATTTCTCATTATCGATAAGGTATGTGTCTATGTTGTAGTACTTTGAGCATTGCTGTGTTTGCATGAGAAATTAAAGGAATGGCCCTGAAGTTACTGCATTCCCTGGCATCTCCTCCAGTAATTAAGGCATTACTATTATCAGACTAGCTATTTAAATAATCCATGTCTGATAGCTATATAACCGAAACTTCATTAAAAAATTAATAAAGCTTACACCGACTTATAAACAATATAACAGCAACAGGGACCATACGGAAAACAAATATGAAAAAAGGCAAAATATTGTGACATTTTAAAGGCTATTAGATTTATCTTAGTGTGAGCTTTTGTGGATGAAAATCCACTTCTTCAGAAATCTGTGGATTGTGCCTGAAGTAGATCGCATTTTTTTAAGTCACAGTATTACTTTTTCCCTCTTTCCCTTATTTTTCTTTTCCTTAATTTTGTCAGCCTGCTAAGGCATACTAGCATAGTTACTTCTTGGAAAATAACATCCCCTGGGTGTATAAAAAGCAGACATTTCTCCACTG
The DNA here is from genome assembly GCA_030440675.1 of Furcifer pardalis. Classification (NCBI taxonomy): domain Eukaryota; kingdom Metazoa; phylum Chordata; class Lepidosauria; order Squamata; family Chamaeleonidae; genus Furcifer; species Furcifer pardalis. Next base: position 112,364,484 of record CP126890.1, on the reverse strand, counting down.
CTAAACCACTAGCAGTGCATTCTATGTATGGTAATTTGCACACTGCGGTAAGCAAGAGCATTAGAGACACAGAGACTGACACTCAAAGGAATATGTTATGCAGCCATCAACACAGAGAATCCAATTTAATTGATGTTAAAATCACAATGTACATAATGAACCAAAATTACTAATCACAGGAAAGGCCTATGATTAAAGGAGTAAAAATAAAGAATGGATTGTTACAGAGCTCTTGATAAAGCAAGTTTTAAAATCCAATTAAATCCCAGTTGTTTAGCAGGGATGCAATCAACAACCTTAGTGGCGCTTGGGAGGCAATGAACTGTATTATCTATTTTGGAACATTATTTAAAGCAAAACAATGTGCTCCCCTAAAGCTACTGCAACATTTCTTTACTTTTTTCTATGATGGTCTTAGCCATTTAAAATTTGCATTCAAATGTGAAACAATGTAGCACAAGGATTTCATCCATTCACTGAGGAATGAATGTTTCCATTCCTGCTAGGCTTTTCCATCATAAAAGAGAGAGTAAATTTAGAACTTCATATAAAAGATAAATTTACCTATGAGTAGCGTACAGTTCCCTTGATGCCACCTGTAGCGATTTTGCACTGTACAGTAATACCTCATATAACATTAGTATCGAATAACACTAAAATCGCATAACATCAAGGAATCTGGGGGGAAGAATTGCATCAGATAACATTAAGATCCTATGGGATGCTTCAGATAACAACCGCTAAAGCCTGTGTGGTTACAATGTATCTCTATGGATCCCATAGAGGATCAGATAACACTAAAAATCATATAACACGAAGACTTGTGGAACCAGGTTTTAGTGTTATATGAGGTTTTACTGTATATATGTTTTGAGGGGGGTTTGTAGGTGTCTGCATGGTAAGTGACTGGTTTGGAATGTGGATTTTATGCCAGGAACAACTGTAGTGACAGTTAAAATACAGTAAATAAATTTCAAGTCATTAATTACCCTGGTTTGAAAGGATTTTTACTGGAGAAACTCTGCTCAGGGGATGCCGGAATGAGAGTCCTTCCATGTCCCCAAGATCCATCATGCAGTACTCGGGTATCAAAATCAGTCTCCAAGTTCAGCGTCTTAATGATATGTTATTATGATTGTGGAACCTGTATTTGATATGTTTATTATTACTTTGTGGAACTTATAACTGTATTTTTATTTTTATTTTTTGTATCTCTGTTAGCTGCCCAGAGTTGCTCTGCAAGTGGGGCGGCATACAAGTCTAAAAATTAAATTAAATTAAATTAAATTATGATGATGATGATGGGTCACAGGACAAACAAACAAATATAGCAGAAAGTGTATAAATTATGAAGAAGAAAAGTAAAGGCTCATGGCTGTTTGCTGAAGATACAGACACCTTGAAAGTGTTTGCTGAAAAAAGCCAAACTGGAAGGCTTTGAAGCCTAGCTCTGTCTAAGCTTCCTAGTCCTGCCTTGGTGCTAGCTGAGAGCTTTCTTTCTGGACAGGAAGCTGGGGGAAACTAGGCTTCAAATCCTTTCTATTTAGGCCTTTCTCCCAGTTGAGGCATATTGAGGTGTGTATCTGTCAGGCGGAACTCCAAAAATGAAGAATTATGAGATTTATAGTTTTTAAAAATCTGAAAATCTCATCCCTAATGGAGAATAAGACTGTGAAGATGATGAAGAATGAAATAGTCAGCTCAATAGTCAGCTCTCAATAGTCAGCCCTCATCTACTCAATAGTCAGCTCTCAATAGTCAGCCCTCATCTACTCAATAGTCAGCTCTGCTCCAGAGGTGTTCAATCATTTCAGCACAAGACTATGGTAAAAAAGAGCAGGACCATTGACTTAGTGGAACTTAAGGAGGAGTTGACTCACCAACTCTCCAGTAAGCTTACTCTAATGCAACTTAAATACTGTATGATTTCAGCCACTGCAATGAGCAGAGAGTGTATAAAAGAACAGGATGCTTATCTGCAGATGATGGTGTAGTAATGTAGCCAATTGGGGAATTATGGTTAAAGAGTTCAGGAACACCTTGTCCCTCTATCTGGCCCCAAGTGTTCCTGGTTTTTTAAAAAAAACTTTGAAAAAAATAATAATGTTAGGAAAATATGAAGGTAATAGAAAAAGAAGAAGACATAACATGAGATGGTTTGACTATTAAGGATCATTTGGAGGTTATTGATTTATAGGGTCACAGCAACACAGAAGTCACTTGACAGCATTCAACAACAGGAAAGAGCAGAAATCTATTTGGACTGGATAGAGCTTATTTGCATATAACATCTATTCAGTCCATTTCATTTTAGCTCAGGCAACTGATAACAAAAAAATCAGCACAGTATGATGATTCTATCAGTGACTTCCATAAGCATATGCTCCAATTCATTAATCATTAATTACCATGAGGTCTTATTATCAATCCAATAGCAATAGTAAATGGGATTTCACTAGTGACAAGAGAAATATCCATCAAATGCACATAGGGAGTTGGGGAGAAAGCTGGATTAGGAGGAGAATAAAACCAAATTAACATCCTTATGTTACAGCAGAAATGTTATATACGATATAAACAAACTCATTGGGTAGCTCAGTGGTTTAGGGGTATCTGGCTGCAGAGCCAGAATTTGGGAATACAATTTTCCACTGTGCCTTGGAGAAGAGCCAGCCTGTATGGCCTTGAGCAAGCTGGACAGTCCAGTGGTGGGATGTCAAAAATTTTACTACCCCACCGTGATGTCATCACAGTGTGGGTGGATCTAACATAATGATGTCATGATGTGGGCGGGGCCAAATAAAAAATTAAATAAAAAATTTAGCACACACACACACCTCAACCCCCCACCCACCCATAAATAAATTAAATACATAAGTAAAAATACATTAAAATACAGCCAGCCACCCAAACACTCACCCACCCACCCCAAACACAACCAGAGGTTGTAAACCAGAGCTTAAATATTATTCTGGCTAATCTTTCTCACACTAGGTCAGATGGAAGGAACTACAGAATGAACTCACCACAAGATGGCTTCATTTTGGCACTTTCCAACTTTTCAGCAGTTAAAGAAGTTAGGTACTAAGTCTTTGCCTAACAAGTTATCTAGGATAATATGCCTTAATGTAAAGGTAAAACAGCTGTACCTCCTTAAGGGTTCTCCAATTGGAACAGCACTTGGAACAGCACAGGTGTAGCTTATTGATGAAGTAACTCCAAGACTTTGCTTAAAAACCCCAAGCCAGGCCGCTAGGCCTTTTTAGGAACTGTGGTAGTACGTCAATATAGGTAAAGGTATTAAATACACATTAAAATACACACAGACACACCACATCCAAAGGTGAGTCACTTACCCTGGGGAGCAGGCTATAGGGAGCTTCAGGCTAGCAGCTTGTCTTCCTCCTCCCTGCTTGGGAGGACAACAAGGAGGCCATGCATACACGCCAAGCACTGTAGGCGTGCATGCACACCAAGTGCTTGGCGTGCATGCGCAGTGTGGGAACCAGTGGAAAGGTAAGCCCCGAAGGTGGTTCCCCACAAAAGCTGCTACTGGTTCTCCGGGACACTGGGAAAAGTTACTACCAGTTCTGGAGAACTGGTGAGAACCTGTTACATCCCATCACTGGGACAGTCCCATAATGTCCCCAGAAGAAGGAGATATTAAACCACTTCTGTGTTTCTCTACCTAGAAAATCCTGGAAAGGGTCTCTGTAAGTTAGAATTGATTCAATAGCATGCATTACATGCATATGGCATAAATGCTAGAATGTCCACTGGGAGTCCACTGGGTACCACTGGGAGGTACCATTCCAAATGCACAATAATAAAAACAATGCCTTTAAAGAAATATCTATTCAGACATGTAATGCAAGCAAGAAACCTGCCTCCTAATAAAAAACATTTGTATAGATCCATCATAATGCACGACTTCCTATTTATTCATCAGAATGTCTAAGCAATCAGTACTTCCCAAATCTATTATTCTCTTTCCAGAAAAGCTAATAATTAATCAGTCCTTTTACATATCAATACAAATGTCTGGTACAAATGGGAAAATGTGAAAATATCTCCCAGCCAGCTGAAAACAATTTTTGTTTTTTTAATTTTAATTCACCCGTCTTCCTTAATCAAAAAAAGCAAAGATAAGTGACCCTACACCACTGGGAGACAATGAATATGTGCATCTGGATTTGAAAGATATTCAGATACAGAAGGTCAAAATTCACTGTAGAATGATGGAACAATAAAAATAGCTACGTTGCCAAGAGAAATCACCAGGTGTCCATCAACCATAAAGAATAAATGCCTATCACCTGCCAAAAGTTATTCACTTAATATGAATAAATATTAAATTAAGTCACAATGATATTTAATGAATCCTCTCCTGCAGAAATCAGCTGTTATATATAGTGTGCATTGAGCCTTATGATTAAAAGCAAATTCTCAACTAATCATTTTTAAAATGACATCACATTTATTAGATTGAGCCAGTAATAACAATTACGGTATAGCAATCAGAATCAATTATCCTAATTCAGGAAATCATAAAATATTCCACTCATATTTTTATTTTTTACTTTATTTGCCATAAACTTCCCTACCTAATCAAGCATCTTTAACAAGCCTCATGTTGCAGGTAAATAATTTATCTTACAGCTTGGTAATAATGTAGCAACACTGCCTATAGTGTGTTATTTTTTGATGATAACCAAAGCATATCATTGTTTCTTCTAAAAAATAACATTACTTCTGATAACATCATTACTTTTTTAATATAATCCCCTCACCCCTAAAAATTTTCTCAGTGGGTATCCTTTTGGGGGTGGTAGCCATGTTTGTATCTTAATTCTATTTTTTTAAAAAAAGGAAAATAATTAAATAACAACATCTCAGTAATATGTTCTATAATTGTTTGCAAATAATATTAACATGCTTTTAAAAAGTGACAATAATGAGTCACAAATAACCTTTTAAAAATATTCAAGGGAATGTAGCCACATTGATCTGTTGGAGCAAAAGGAAAAAAGGCTCTTTAAAGACACATTTGAGTAAACTCAATCAAATGAATGAGTTTACAATTCTATGGATTAAAGTGACAATCCATGAAAATGTATGCAAAATAAACTTTAGGTAAAGGTAAAGGTCTCCCTTGCTCAAAAGCCAGTCATATTCGACTCTAGAGTGTGGTGCTCATCTCAGTTTATAACCAAAGAGCCAGCACTGTCTGTGTCTGGAGACATTGCCATGGTTATGTGGCAGGCATTACTTGACAACAGAGCACACAGAATGATGTTACCTTTCCTGCCAAACTGGTACCTATTTATCTACTTGCAATTTCTTGCCTTCGAACTGCTAGGTTGGCAGGAGTTCAGACAGAGATAGGATCTCACTCTGTTGTGCAGGACTTGGGTCTCAAACTGCTGACCTACCAACCTTTCAGTCATCAAAATCAGTGTCTTGACCCCAGTATGCCTGTGTTGCAATTTTTGGCTTTTAATACTGTACTAAGTTTTTTTTAAAGTTTTTAGAGTTTTTAATTTTTTAAAATGATTTTATAATTGCTGTAAATTGTCCTGGGTCCCTTTTGGGAGGAGGAGCGATAAGCATAAATAAATAAATAAATAAGCCACCACAGTTTATTAAGATAAACTTTACTAGTCATTAAAGTTCCACATGTCTCCTTGCTGATTTTACCACAACACAAGTATCTATAGTGGTCCATGCTTATTGTCTTTTCCATTTCTCTGCTTCCTTCCTGGAATTAATTCTGTGTTCCAGACATCCCACCATTCCTAGCTGTATTTTTATTTTCATTGTCTGTAAGTGGTCTAAAAGGAGATTAGTTTATTATAAGTAATTCAGCATCTCAGATCTAATCAATGGTTCTTCATGAAAGAAGAAATGTGGCTGTGAAAAAAATCTCACTCTATAAAATACTTATAGGCCACTTCCCACATTCCCCATTATCTGTCCATGCTCTGTCTCAAGCAATCTATGACAAAAGAAAAATCCTATCTCACCAAAAGTGCATTCTTAAATACATGAAGAGGGGCCACTATTCTGTCCACTACTGTATGGAGGAAGGGAATGAATACACCAAGTGACATGACCTGGTTGAATGCATGGCCAGGATGTCAAGTGTGTGAGACATTAAAAAACAACAGCAGCAGCAGCAACAGACTTCAGTGAGAACATTGTTTGCAGCCAGTGAAGCCAGTAAAATATCCTGGCTGATAATTAACAAAGGACACTAGTAAAGCTAAAACAACATATCCATTCTCTTTTATACAATGACTGTGGTGGCTTAGTGGCTAAGACTGAACTTGATGACTGGAAGGTTGAGTACTACATGATGGAGTGAGCTCCTGCCTCTGTCCCAACTCCTACCAACTTAGTACTGTAGTTGGAAAACAAGAAATTATAAGTAGATAAATAGGTACCACTTTGCTGGGAACGGTGACAGCATTCTGTATGCTCCGGTGTCTAGTCATGCCTGCTACGTGTCCACAGAAACATCTGCAGATGCAAATAGCACCGGCTCTTTGGCTGTAAATGGAGATGAGGACAGAACCCTAGAGTCGGATATGGCTGGCTTTCAAGCAAAGGTGACCCTACTTTAATTCATAATCTTGATAACTTTTTTATGGCTGTCCCCTTACAAGACTCCTCCCAAATATACTCCAATATGTTGATTTTGCCATCTGAGTCTCACAGATTTCTTTTACCTACTTCCTTCTTACTTCTATTCTATGGTCTTCTCTTCTTATTAATACATGTATCTTTACAGTTAAGCAGCTATTATGCAAAGACTGCTAACAAGTAGCTGTTCCATGCATTACCTAGTTTTAAAACTTAACTTTCCACCAAGTGTGACATTGCTGTTTTCACCAAACTACAAAGTATTTTCCGCAAAGAGAACTGAAAAACTAGTGTAGCAACAAAGGGAAAGGAAGGTCAGGATTCTAATTCATGTTGCTTTTCTCAGGCTTTCAAGATCACAAGCCTTCCCTTGAGATGAACAATGTCGATTTCACAAAAAGATCCTGAGAAATCTGCTCATATGACATAAAATAATAAAAAGCAACTCTCCAGCTTTGCTTAGAATAGCATCATGGAAGGAAAGAGAAGGGGGAAAAGTAGGTCAAACAATAAAAAGTTATGAAGAACTAAATCAGTGACAAGGAATATGTGGTGTTCCAAATGCTGTAATGCTATATTTCCAATGCAGCCTTGGCCAACAAAACCGATAGGGATGAATGATGAGAGCCAAACACATTCCTTGGCCCTGAACCAAATATTTAATTTTGCATCTGGCCCCCTTGCATGTCTTCTGGAAAAGTAATGTCTGTACTACAATATGCTTGTCAATCACGAAGACATAGAATAGATGAAACACCAAAATCAACTCTTTAAATTTCACAAGGTTTATTCTAAAAATGAGATGTGTGTTAAATGAGGGGACTGTGGTGGCTCAAGTGGTTAAGAAGCTGAACTTGATGACCGGAAGGTCAGCAGGTCAGCAGTTCAAGACCCAAGTGCTGCACGATGGAATGAGCCCCCATCTCTTCCCCAGCTCCTGCCAACCTAGCAGTTCAAAGGCAAGAAATTGCAAGTACTGTAGATAAATAGGTACCACTTCACTGGGAAGGTAAATAGTGCTCTGTGCACTCCGGTATCTAGTCATGCCTGCCACATGTCCAAGGAAACATCGGCAGATGCAGACAGCTCTTTGGCTATAAATAGAGATGAGCACTGAATCCTAGAGTCGGATATGTCTGGCTTTTGAGCAAGGGCGACCTATGTGACATTTTCATCCTTAGATGCCTTAGTACAAGGACAGCAGCGGAACAAGACCAACCAAAAATCTTGATTTTCGAACAAGTGAACTGTTGGAGGAAGAAAGGAGAAAAAGTAGTTCCACCAAAACAAACTTACAACCTTTTCATCAGCATTATTTTTGTTCAGGATAATGACCACATGCTTATCCCAATCTTAGATGGATTAGAATCCCAGCTTCACCAAAAACTATTCACTGAAAAACCAGGGAATACTTAAAGAAGTGAGGGAAGCCTATCTTTTATTTTAAAAAAACTGTCTACACCTGTCCAGATTAGAGATGTGGTTAAACGGTGATAATTAGACATTCATCACTGCCATACCGACCCAAGGCATGCAACTTTCAATATTTGCAACTGCACAGATTATAATTTCACACTGGGTTCCTATGTCCTCTAATCCTGCATTAGACTATTTATAATTTTGGCTGTGTAGTGCCAAGTGATGATGGCAAATGCGGAAGACCACTGTTACTTCAAGGAATTTAGTGGCACATCCCAATTCCTCCAACAAGCTCTTGACTCAAAATGGTTAAAATTATATGTGCTTAATTAGCTGAGTTGGCTTGCTTACATTTACTTCCCAAAATGTTTAGATTAAGTGCAGCTGTGGTCTTATGTTCAGATTATGTGCAGCTGCAGAAATGCAGAGGGAAAAATAAGATAAGCACATGGTGACCTTGATCGCAATAAGCAAGCATGAGACCATCTTCTTCCCAATCACACCTGCAAGATGTTTATGCCAACTATGTCCACCCAACTGGACAATGACTTCTCAAAACAAGTGGCTTCGAGTCAGGGTGATGAGATCACACCCTTGGACAAGGGTATAAAATGAGGTGAGCTTGACCACTCATATCGGAGATATCCATAGACTAGTACCAGGTGCTGTAGCCTGGATGGCTCAGAGGCTTTTCTGCTGCCACTGGGCTCCTAGCAGCTGACTGGAGAAATTTGCTTAGTATGTTTTGTTGAGCATCTTTTGATGTCTTGTTTTACGTGACTTGTATGCTTGTAGGAAGGGACTGTGGTGGCACAAGTGGTTAAGATGCTGAACTTGATAACTGGAAGGTCATCAGGTCAGCAGTTCGAGGCCTGAGTACTGTACTGCATGACAGAATGAGCTTCCGTCTCTGTCCCAGCTCCTGCCAACCTAGCCGTTCGAAAGCAAGAAATTGCAAGTAGATAAATAAGTGCCACTTCAGTGGGAAGGTAAAGAGTATTCTGTGCACTCCAGTGTTTAGTCATGCCTGCCACATGTCCACGGAAACGTCTGCAGATGCCAACAGCACTGGCACTTTGGCTATAAACAAAGATAAGCACTGAACCAGTGATGGGATGACAAAAATTCTACTACCACGCCATGACGTCACGGACATCATGGGCATGGCCAATGTCATGACGTCATGACGTCATGGGCGGAGCAGACGTCATGACGTCATGATGTTGTGGGTGGTGCCAAAAATAAAAATAAATAAATAAAATAAAAATAAACACACACACACACCTCAGCCCACCCACCCACCCAGACAGCTACAACACAAGCCCGTAAATAACTTAAATAGATAAAATAAAGAAATAAATAAAATAAAAATTAAATAAAAATACAACCACCCAACGAAAACACAAATAAATTACCCACCCACCCCAAATAAAAAACCCTCACTTGCTTACCTTCCTTGAGACGACGAACCCCCATGGCCCGGGGGCACCTGGCAAGGCGTGCCGCCCCCGACTGCGGCCTCCTCCTCCTCCTCCAAAGGCCATGGCCACAGGAGCCACCGCCCGCAGCCGCCGTCCACAGCCGCCGCCTGTCGCCGCCAGAGCTGCCACTGCCTGCAGCCCTGTGGCCTCCTCCTCCTCCTTGGGCCGGTGCCTTTTTGGCCCAGCTCTGGCTGCGGCCACGGCCAGGGGCGGCCTGGGGCTGCGGGCAACAGTGGCTCTGCCGGTGGCTCCAGCCGCGGCTGCCGAGCCTCCCTGGGCCGTCTGCTGCCTACAAGCCCCCATGCCCAGGGGACGCCTGGCGGGGCACACCGCCGCCGCCTGCAGCCTCCTCCTCTGCCGGGCGCCGCAGCCAGAGCTGGGCCAAAAAGGCACCGGCCCAAGGAAGAGGAGGAGGCCACAGGCGCCCGGTGAAGGAGGAGGCTGCAGGCAGCAGCGGTGCACCCCGCCGGGTGTCCCCAGGGCATGGGGGCTTGTCAGCAGCGGACGGCCCAGGCAGGCCTCAACGTGCCCCAGGGGAGGTGCCCTCCTCTGAGGGCTGGTGCTGCCGCCGCCGCCGCCGTCACCCTGAAAGGTGCGGTTCCAGCTCCAAAATATTTTTTTAAAAAAATCGGAGCAAAAATGGCTCCAATTGACTGCGCATGTGCAGAAACTCAATCTGATGCATGCGCAATGCATCAGATTGAGTTTCTGCACATGCGCAGTCAATTGGAGCCATTTTTGCTCCAATTTTTTTTAAAAAAAATTTCGGTGAGGCGTCCGGAAGCGGACGCCTCAAAAGTTGACTACCCTCCCGGAGAACCCTCCGGGATTGTTCCTACCGGTTCCAGGGAACCATATGGAACCGGGGACATCCCATCACTGCACTGAACCTTAGAAACGGATACAAGTGACTTTCGAGTAAGGGTGACCTGTGTTTGTAGGAAGATCTGTCAAATAAAGTTTTGTTTCCTACCATCCACTGCCTCCAGATACTAAGAACCTAAGCCTAGCAAGGTGTGGCCAGCTCTATGATTATGTATGGAAGAAAAATAATAATGGCCAGAATTATATTGCCATTTTATACTTGCGTAAGGAAAATTAGAGAAATCTTGTCAGCAAATTGCTACTCATTAACAATGTGCTGGTTTTGTAACCAGGCACAAACTCAGGAATGCAATCAACACCTTGTTAATGAGCAGCAATTTGCTGCAAATACCTACCGGTATATAATTTTTTTTATGCAAGTGTGAATGAACAATCAGATTTTTGGCTGATGTCTTTTGGCCAAACTTTCTTTGGATTACTTTTAATGGAGGTTGGCTTTTCTCATAATAGTACTGGATATGGCTATAAATAGCTATACACAGTTAAAAATGTGTTTTAAAAAACAAAAACAAAAGATAGCAATTTTTAAAAAATTACTTTGAAAAAACCCAAAGTGAAGCATACAATTTCCCTGTAACTTCTCAGTTGTAAATTCTCCTCCAAAACTGCTTTTCTTTAGCTCAAAAACCCAAAATAGTCAAGGCTTCCCTACAGACATTGGCATGTAACATGGTTGGTCCCAAGTCGTATGGCATATACAGTAATTTCATTTTCACATACTAATTATTCGTTCTTCTGAGGGCAGTAGAGGACCCAGACTCAAATTCCTGTTCCTTGATATAGCTTAGGTTTGTGGACTAGAAAAAAAAAACATATTTCTCTCTCTCATTAACCTACTTCACAAATTGCTGTGATAGTAATAATTTATTAAGTTCCCAGATGGAGTCGTATAAGATTAATGAGACATCATCTCTAAGAAACTAGCGATGCAAACTATTGTTTAATTTTAAAACATTGCAATTTTGGAAACATTCCTGTAAATATGAAAAAAAGTCTCACCTCTCTCAAAATCATCCTCAGCTACGGCCTTCTCTTGAAGTCTTTGGAGCTTTCTTATTAAGGATGTTATCTGCATTGATTAAAACAAAATTAACAAAATCCCTATGTAACCTGCAGGTTAAAATTGCATATGGAACCATAATAGCTCATATGAATCAATTTCACCAAGCTGTACCTACACATGTCTGGGAAGATTTTTGATATCAACAGTATGCAAAGCAAATTCCAGAAGAACAGAGAGTCATCAATATATAATACAGTACATTTGGAAAACATATCTCAGTTTGCAAAACTTGATTACAGTAATACCTCATATAACATTAGTATCGAATAACACTAAAATCGCATAACATCAAGGAATCTGGGGGGAAGAATTGCATCAGATAACATTAAGATCCTATGGGATGCTTCAGATAACAACCGCGAAAGCCTGTGTGGTTACAATGTATCTCTATGGATCCCATAGAGGATCAGATAACACTAAAAATCATATAACACGAAGACTTGTGGAACCAGGTTTTAGTGTTATATGAGGTTTTACTGTACTTATTATGTTTTGCAGTATGACAACTTTGGAACTGTGCTGGCTTAGTGGTTAAGATGCTGAACTTGATGACTGGAAGGTTGACAGGTCAGCAGTTCAAGACCAAAGTGCTACACGATGGAGTGAGTTCCTGTCTCTGTCCCAGCTCCTATCAACCTAGCAGTTTGAAGTCAAGAAATTTCAGGTAGATAAATAGGTATTACTTCGGTGGGAAGGTAAACAGCATTCTGTGCACTCCCATGTTTGGTCATGCCTGCCACATATCCACTGAAACATCTGCAGACACAGACAGCACTGGCTCTTTGGCTGTAAACAGAGATGAACACTGAACCCTAGAGTTAGATACGACTAGATTTTGAGCAAGGACGACCTATGTCAATGTCAATTCACACAAAATTTAAAAATACATTGAGTCACTCTTAGGGCCTGTCCACACTGGCCATTTTGGTCTGATGTGGCCAAGAATCCACAAGATTGCTTGAGGTTAGGAGCAAAATGCCATTTGGCACACTTATCACGTCTAAATGGCATACTGACCTCACCTTATTTCCAATACAGTCGAACCTCGCATAAAGAGCACCTTGCTTAAAGAGTAACTCGCTTAAAGAGCAGAATTTTATCTGAATGCTCGCTTCACTTAACAAGTAAAACCAACCAAAAACTCGCTTAACAAATAAAGCGAGGTTCACAATCCCCCCACAATTGGTCATTTACAATGGTGTTTCGCTTAAGAGCAAACTCGCTTAAAGAGCAATCCTGTGGAACACATTATGCTCTTTAAGCGAGGTACAACTGTATCTTGAAGGAAACTGTACACTTCTCCCAAGCATCTGCAGGTGGTCAGGGGAACTGTTTTTTGTTTTTGTTTTTTAAAATCTGTGAGATGATTGTTATTGCACTGGATTGCTTAGGAATGACAGTAAAACGTTTTGGTCCCCCCTTCTTTCTGTGTAATACCAATTGAAATGGTAGCTGTGATCAGTTTCTCAGTGGGCGCTACAGAGAAATGGATTTTTTTTTCTCTGTCATCTAAGCAATTCAGTTCAACAGCAATCATCTAGTAGGCTAAAAAAATATGATTTCACTTTTCCTGACCATCCACAGAAGACCAGAAGTATTCAATTTCTAAAATAAAACTTCAGGATTCTTCTTTTTCTGTGTCTAGGCCAGACGTGTAACTGCAAAAATGAAGGCACATCCAGGTGAGTTCATTCTGCGGGTCTTTTTGCCTGACCAAGTGTGACAAAGATTAGCTAGCAACACAAAATTGCCTTTGCCCAGGGTATGCCCAATTGTGGTTCAAGAATACCACAATCTTCGAGGAGGCTCTTTATGTGTACTCCACGAAGCCAGGGTTTGACACCAGAAGAAGTCTTTGACAGCTGCAAGATTCTCTTGTAGTCTTTCTCCAGCATCCACCATTGCTGAGAACAGACTACAAATGAACACACCAAAATAGAAGAACTCCCTGATGTGGGCACGAAAGAATAAGACCTGGTGGCAGAAAAGATTGCTATAGTCAGAGGGAAGAAGTCAAGACTTCCAATATACAAAACACAGGCAAGTGTTTGCCTTGGAACTTAAGACTCCAAAAAGTCCAAAGGGTTGCAATGGAGCTGAATCTTGTACATTGATTGAAACCAATGAGCAACATTTTCATAACCATAATTTTTCATCCACAGGTAAAATGTCAAAATATGTGCCACTATGACTGCTCTTCATCTTGAGTTTCAACTTGTGGCTTGATTTGTTTAACATTTTCCATCACAAGAAAAGAAAGATAATATCTCCAACCTTTAATGCACTCTGGTTGCCTTGTAAGCACTCCTGTAATGCTGGTTCATACTTCTTCATCAGAGAATCCCAGCTGAGATCGCCAACTGTATTACTGCTTTCATAGCCAGAGGTCACAGAAGAAACAGCAGATGTTGCATCCAAAGAATCAGTGGAACAGCAAAATGAGCCATTTGCGTGTAAAAGTGAGAACCTCTCACAGTACTGTAATCTATCATCCTCTGCAGGCTCCAGTGGGCACTTACAACCCTCATCAAATGTGTAGGATGATGAAGCCCATACTTCTTTCTTTGAAGGTCTTTGCCTTTCCCCAAGTACATGAAAACTGACATTCTCTGCTTTTCCCCCTCCATACATTTGTGCAGATTCTTTGATCTTGCTATAGTTTGATGGGGGCCCAACATCACTTATCTCAGAAGCTAAATTTAATGACAGTTGTATGAAGCTAAAATTTGAAATAAAGTGATCCTGAACATTTGAAAAGTCCATGTCCTTGTTTTCATACACCTGGTTGTTGTTCACTTCTTCGCAACCCAAAGCAGACATTTCTTCTAAATCCTGAGACCCACTACGATATGTTGTCTTTTTTACAACACCTAACAAATTGATCTGCTGCAAATCTGAAGTGTATCCAGGCAGGAAGTCTCCTTTACAGACAGCTACCACAGGATAACTTGGAACAATGTGATTATCTAACTGTGGCATTGTAAACTCCGAAAGGTGTTTAAGATCTTCTGCTGTATGTCTAGCAGTTTGTGATCCAATTTCTACTTTTAAAGAATTTGGAACCCTTTTTACAGAGGTGTCAGGCTGGAATGATGTCAGTTCAGTCTTACATTGCCTCTGCTGGGAGCAATTCTTAAAGTCTCTGTGGTGTGTTCTATCATGATGTTCATGACCCTTTGGGCTGAATGTTTCACAGTCAGAATCAGGCAAACATTCTGTCTGTTGCTCCACCTCGACACTCATGTATCCCAGACATTTTGCCACATTCCTTTTTTGAAGTGATCCTCCTGGCAATAAGAAATTCTGTGCATCTAAAATATAAAGAAAAAACAACATAATCACTGAAGAGTATAAGTAAGAAAAAGAAAACATCTGAATCAAATTGTCTGCCTTTAAAACAAACACTGAGCAACTAAATTCTGTTGAATTGTGAGCAGAAAAATTCTGCTAAGAAGGGAAAGACTGACAATTGGAACAGCATGTGACCCCATGGCCCTTTTAGCTGTCTTATGATGACGACATCTCTCAGGCTAGAAATTATAAAAGCTATTGTGCAATATGTACATTCAAAACATTGTAAGTAAAGGATGAATTTAAAAACGAGAATTATACTGATCAGCATAATTATATGATTCCTACTACCAGATCATAAATCTCTGGATTATCCACAGTACCTCTTTCTTTCCACATAAAATATGATATTAGCATCATCACAATAGGAGGCACAAAAATCCAGTTGAAAGATTCTAAGCCCTAAGCTCAGAAAGGACACCCACAGAGCATTAACTATCAAAATATATACAGTACTTAAATATTTTATGGTACCATTTTGAGAATGATTAAATATATTATCTTGTGGAAAACACATGGTCATTGATACATAACACTTTTATCCTCGTTCACTTACAAAGTGTAAAGGGCACGTCTTCCTGTCCAGAAAAGCTGGCAATGGGCATCAGTCATTGAGAGAGAAACATTACAATCTAGGAAGATTCAAAATAGGTAAGAACAGCAGTTTTTTAAAAATCAGGGTCAAACTAGACTTTATAGGGAATCCATATATCACATTTTTTTTCCTCCCACAAAGGGATTTTCTCATTTGTACCTAAGCAAGCAGGCTTCCAGATTAAACTTGTCCTTACCTTTGAATTACCTGTCAGAAAACAAAGCGCAGTACAGTAAAACACCAGATAATGCTAAAACTTGGTTCCACAAGTCTTGGTGTTATCCGATTTTTAGTGTTATCTGATCCATGTTAAAATCTTATGAGATGCATTGGATAACGTTAAAGCTCCATAGAGATACATTGTAACCGCACAGGCTTTAGCGGTTGTTATCCGATCCATCCCATAGGACCTTAACGTTATTCGATCCAATTCTCCTCCCCAGATTACTTAACGTTTTGCAATTTTAGCGTTATCCGATCCAGTAATTATCCGGCATTTTACTGTAATGCCAAAAACACAGCTGGGGAAAATCACTCATTTCTGTCACCACTTGAGGGAGCACCTTATCTAAAACTTATTGGCAGAAATCTTGTTGCTCAGCATAGTAAATTGCACTACAATAGAACAATCAAATCAGTGCAGATTTGGTGAGTCAACTCCTCCATGAGTTCTATTGATTTAAAGCAAGTCACAACTAGAGTAGGCCCATTTGAACGAACTTAACATACAGAGGTATTGACTCACCAAATCCTTACTAATAATGGACCAATTCTAGTGTGACTTACCTGCAACTACACTAAACAACAAGTATATCATTTATCTTGACCACCAATATCCTCTTGCTGTAACAGGGGGGAAATCACCACAACTAATTTTAAAACATTTTGTATCTCAAGTGAGGTTTTTCTGAATGAAAGAAAGTAGCTGCACAAATCTCACAGCTTAGAAGGTTTCTTATGTTATATGATATAAGACTGGGGCTTCAAATTTTTTCAGTCCACAATTCCTATCAGCTTTTAAATTGTCTAGAAAACTTAGTTTCTGAGAGTATGAACACATTGTTCACTTGCTATACTTTTGCAGGCCTCTGTCAGTGGGCATTCAGATCTCTAATTTTTTAAACTTCTCATGGTACAGTAACTGCCATCTTATAAGATATCAAAGTACTCTGATGCATGGTTCCAAAATCAATGAAATAAAATTGCAGTGTTTGCTTCAGTTAGCAGAAACCACAATTTAAAAAGCAAAGGCAGCTTGCCCAGGACTCTCAGTTCAATAAGCCAGTATAAAAGAGGCTGTGTGTGAATCTGTTATTTCAATGGGAAAACATAGGTTTATTGCACAAGAAATCCTGGTTTCATCCTGTCTCAATCTGCCATTTCCTTGGTAAAAGGGTTAAGACGAGAAGTGTGTATACACATTCCAAATATATCCTTTATCAAAAGGTTGGACTCAATGGCCTCATAGGACCCTTCCAATCCCATTTTTCTATGATTCTACGAAACGTAATAACTGGCACATGGACCCACTTCAGTCAACTTGTCTGATGCATTCCTATGCCAGGATGCCTCTTATGTTGCACTGTTTCTTCACCTCACCCATTCATGCACTCCATGATAATTTATAAAGTTATCTGTCTCAGGTTTCCTATCATTCAATCACAGTAAGGGAAGAAGTACATCTGAAGCATTCCTATAACTTACTGTAGAGTGAGATCATACAGCATTACAAAAGAATGTGACTACCAGCCTTTTTGTCCACAATTTTGAAAACTAATGGCAGAAACAGAAATAATGGATTCAGTTATTAGCTACATCCCTATGCTAAGTAATGCCACTTTTATTATATCATTGTGCATCATGTACTTTAAGTAACAAAGGGGATGTTCACATTTACAAATGAAATAAGCATTTATAGTCACATTGTGTGTGTGAATTCACCCACACACTACTGCATAGAGAAGGTGGTTTTGAAACATATAAAACTGGAGCAGCATTCGTCAACTGTACAGCAAAACATGATACTGTCCATTACCATATGCCACAGCAGAATATGTTACTGCCAAATAGTATAAATCACCACATGGCAAACAAGTGGATGCAGCTTTTAATGAATCATGAAGGATTATTACTGGCTACCTGAAACCTATTCCCACTGAAAAAGTCAATGATTTGGCTGACATTTCTCCTCTAAAAATATGTTGATAAGTACTGTACTTAGCAAATAATGAAAGAAATAAGACAATACAGCACCAAAGATATCCAGCAACACCCTATTCAATGGCTTTTGAGGAAAGGTTTTCTGCACATCCAGTGATGGGATGTCAAAAATTCTACTACCACGCCATGATGTCACGGACGTCATGGGCGTGGCCAATGTCATGACGTCATGACGTCATGGGCGGAGCCAACGTCATGACGTCATGACGTTGTGGGCAAGGCCAAAAATAAAAAATAAATAAATAAACATGCACACAGACCCGTATATAACTTAAAGAAATAAAATAAAGAAATAAATAAAATAAAATTTAAATTAAAGTACAACCACCCACCGAAAACACAAATAAATCACCCACCCACCCTAAATATAAAAGCCTCACTTACCTTCCTTGGCACTGACGAACCTTCATGTGGCCCGGGGCCACCCGGCAAGGCACGCTGCCCCTGACTGCCACGGCCACCACAGCCGCCTGCAGCCCCTGCCTGGCCACCGAACTCCCACGGGCACGTTGGTGCCTGCCCGCGCCGTCTGCCCACGCTGCGCCGTCCTAGGGACTTGGGCCGGACAAACCCCCATGCCCTGGGTAAGCGCGGCGGGGCTCGCCACCGCCGCATCATCTTCCGCCGGCCGCCGGCAGCTTCCTCGGGCATGGGGGTTTCTCGGGCCCAAGTCCCTAGGACGGCGCGGGCGGGCGGCGCGGCGCAGGCGGACGGCACGGGCGGCGCGGCCTAGGCGGACGGCACGGGCGGCGCGGCGCAGGCGGACGGCGCGGCCAGGCACCAACGTCCCCGTGGGAGCTCGGTGGCCGGCTAGGGGAGGTGCCCTTCTCTTAGGGCTGCCGCCGCTGCTGCCGGAGCCACTCTAAAAAGAGGCGGCTCCAGCTTCGGAAGATTTTTTTTTTTTAAATTGGATCCATTTGGCTCCAATTGACTGCGCATGTCCAGAAACTCAATTTGACGCATGCGCAATGCGTCAGATTGAGTTTCTGCGCATGCGCAGTCAATTGGAGCCATTTTATCTCTGATTTTAATTTTTTTTTTCCTTTCGGTCAGGCGTCCGGAACCGGACGCCCCAAAAGTGGACTTCCCCTCACGGAGAACCCTCCGGGATTCATCTTACCGGTTCCAGAGATCCGTCTGGAACCGGTGACATCCCATCACTGTGCACATCTCTTAAACTCTAAATACTAAACCAAAAGAGGCCAAGCTACATCTATGGAGAGCACAAATAACAGCTCTTGCTGTTTGGTGAATGCCCAAGAGTGTCTGGCTGGATCTACCGGAAGTCAGTTCATTTACTTCAAAGTGAAGTAGGAAGATGAATATATAAATAAGTAAATGGGACTACTTGGATGCAGAATAAATATTCTGTGAATATGGAGAAAACCAGTCAATGGAGCATATAAATTGTTGCATACAATATATGCCCCACCATGTGTACAAAAGAAAATCTACTAAACAGCTGAGTTAATGCTATTTAAACAGCCTACTTCTGGTCAATAAAAGTCTAATTATTTTAACATTTTAATTTGTTTTTATCTTTGCCCATGTTTTGTATACAGCCA
This sequence comes from Furcifer pardalis, assembly GCA_030440675.1. Taxonomy (NCBI): domain Eukaryota; kingdom Metazoa; phylum Chordata; class Lepidosauria; order Squamata; family Chamaeleonidae; genus Furcifer; species Furcifer pardalis. The sequence continues at coordinate 112,345,263 of CP126890.1, read as the reverse complement.
TAATTTTTAAATTGTACAGCACTCTGATACAAAGAAAGAAAGAAAAACTATAGTGCAGGGTTTTTCTTTTTCTGCTTTAAAAATACTACTGTGTCTTATATAGGGAAGGACAATTCTGGCTGCCTTTATAAAATGTTCCCCTTTTTAAAAGTACATTCTGTCCCTTTTCCACAAAACTTTGGAATTTTAAAAAAGTCTGCATGAAACCTAAATAGTTTTAAAGTTCTTCTAAACAATTGTAATAATAAACATAAATTGCAACTAAATGTCCCTCACTTATATCTTTTTATACATTTATGTTTCTGTGCACACTAAAAAAGAACTTGATCACATGGTTTTCAAAAGTGCAAAAACCGAAGGGCAAACTGTAATCTGTTTTGGAGACTGATTTGGGACATGCAAATTAGGGAAATTTGGGGAATGCACACTTTTCAGATTCTTTTTATTTAAAGTGGATTGCATGAATGAATCCTCTATTTCTAGCACCACAAAAATAGTTGAACATTGTATGTTTTACAGATGGTGGCCTTGGAAGATAGTGGCCTGTATCATGATCCTTCAGACTCCATCCACATTTTATACTTAGGAGTATGTGCAAACATGTCTGCATTTTGCCCTCAAACAGGCCATCTGAGCAGAATGTATCAGGTTATTTCCAAGATACATTTTATAGGAAAAACCCTGCAATCACAGATCATTCTAATCAATAAGCCAAAGTCTGACCAGGTTACCCTGTTATAATAATAAAGTAGACCATACAGCCAGCAACTCAACGCCGATCATCAAGTGGCAGTTAACCAACCAGACAACCCTGAAGACTAATGGTCTTAAGTGGCAAAACCCACAGGAAAGAGTGATGGTCCCCAAGTGGATTAAATCCACCTTGATGAAGGGCAGCAGCTTCATCAAAACTGGCCTGTTGCTGATGAGAACTTAGTATGCCAAAAGGGATCAAGACCAAAAAGTGACTCTCAGAACTGCATCAGTGGTACGGGTATCATGCAGGGATGCGGAAGGCAAATGGAAGACCACTGCATTATATTGTTCCCAGTACAATCTTCATGGTTGATTACCCACAATGATAGCCAATATTCAGAATCAGATATGGCACGTGAAGAAGAATCATCAATAAGCAGGTAAGGCCAGGAAAGCTTGTCCATAACAGTGCTTGAAATCCAAAGTGAGAAAGCAGAAAAAAGTGACTATGCAGAAGAACAGGGGAATATTCGGCAACCGAAAGTCTACATTCTCTTCCAACAGTGTTATCAAAGCAATTCCTTATTCTGAAAGATCCAGTAGTAAAGCTCAGGCTGCCTGTCAGCAAGAAAATTTCTTTCAAGAAACATGAAACTTGCTTTTGTGCCATTTTCATTCCTTTTATGCTTCATGGTCCAGCTGCTTCTACATTTCACATTTGATTCCTCTTTGACAGATTAGCCCACTGCTGCTTAACCCCTTGTTGATAGCCTGCTTTTATTTTTCAAGCATATAATTACAGTAGAACCCCTTATAACAAAAAAGCTCCGTTCCATGGAGCTCTTTGTTATACGAATTTTTTCGTTATGCGAATCACTATTGGCAATACCCCGCATAAACAAAATTTGTTACACAGGGTATACCTCTTATAATAAAAATCTTTTTTTCATTATGCAGGGTATCACCAATAGCTCAAAAAGGCTTCATTATAAGAATTTTTAGTTATATGAAGCATTCATTATACAGGGTACCACTGTACATCATCTTTGACAACACTTCACACAAGTAACTATAGACGTGCTCTTCATCCAAAAAAAACACAACACAACTTCCACCCAAGACCTCAGGAGTATCACCCTAACTACAATCTAGAGCAGGGATCCTCAACCTATGCCCCTCCCCGGGCCAGATCCGGTCTGTGTCACCAAATCATCCAGCCCACACCCTTGCTCCGGCTGCTGCTTCCGCTACTGCCGCTGCCACCACCGCCTCAATCGTTGTCTGCTCCACTTGGCTTGGCATGTCCCTAACAGTACTCCATAGCAAGGCGGATGCTGTAAGCCTTACAACATCTACCCTGCTATGGAGCACCATTAGGGACACACCAAGCCAAGTGGAGGAGACAAGGATTGAGGTGGAGGCAACGGAAGCGCCCACAGCCACATTTCCTTCACCCACGTAATACAGCTTCTCCAGGCCAGTAAGCAGGGGAGGGGGGCTTTTGGGGTGTATGGTGGGCTCAGGGTGGTCACCACTGCCACCTTTGGGGTGGGCACCAGTCTGGTCCTTCAATAGTCGGAGGGAGCGTGACCCAGCCCCCGGCTTTAAAAGTTTGAGGACCCCGATCTAGAGCTTTTGCAAAACCTCTGAGCAAATTAGCATGAATCTCAAAACTCAGAAATGTTTGCAGTTCTTTGTGTCTAAGCCAGGCATGAAACTGCCAAAATGAAGGCCCCTCTTGGTGAGTTCATTCTGCAGTTCCTTTCACCCAACCTATTGTGAAAAAGATTAGCTGGCAACACAAGGTTGCCCTTACCAGGGTACACCCAACTGCGGTTCAAAAAATACCACAATCGTCTAGGAGGCTCTTTCTGTGTACCCTGGTGTTTGCACTAAAGTTCCCAGACTTTGCAAACCAGCACCTGGAGTAGCCACACTGACTGAGGTGGGAGATTTGCAGGTTGCAGTCAAAAAAGTAAAAGTTCTGAGATGTGATTGGCTGTCACTGAATCAGATCAGTAGGTCATCTATCTCACATCTGCATAATCTGAATGTCAGTGTTTGCCCAGACTCCCAAGTAGGAAATTTTGCCTATCTTTCTAACTAACTAATAATCTAAACCTTTCCAGACTCCCAACCAATCCGTTTCTTCATGACTCACCCACATCATCTGCAGAGATACATGCCCATCATCCTAAATTCTTCATTAGAACTCCAGTCCCTTTTATAATCTCATTTCATCTTTCCTCCCCTTTGGGCCCCTGGAGGTACTAAAATCCTATGTTACTACCCCTTCAAGTGCAAAAATTGCCAGGACAGAATCCAGTCTTCCTTTTTCCAAGCCAGGAGGACTAAAGTTCTGTAAGTAACACTGAACAGGTGGATTTTTTGGAAGAGTAGCCGTGTTAGTCTTAATCTGTGGTTCAGGCATATCAGAAAACAAAATAAAGTGACAAACAGATGTTATTCCCCTTCTTTGTCCTTCCTTCTAGCAAGACTGTCACAGTGCATTTGCACTTATCCTTGGTTTGTCTTTGTTCTTAAAAGAATCATGCCTACCCTTTCCTTGACTTTGCAAAATCTCCCTTGACTTTGCTAAAGATTTTCAACCACTCAAAATTACATTAAAAGTTTTAGACTTTGCCAAAATTCAATTTCCCTTACTTTGAGAAGCCAGTCAATTACTCCACCGTCCTACCTAGGCCAAGGAAAGGGTTTGGCTGACTTCTAGAATTTCCTACTTGCAAATCTAACAGTATTCAGTGACTCTTGGGTTCCTGAATCACCTCAAGTGGAATCCCAGAATTGAGTAATTCCCCCCACCCTGAAAGGCAATGGAAGTTTCATAAAGATCAGCATGTAAATAATGTTAAAGGTAAAGGTCTCCCTTGTTCGAAAGGCAGTCGTGTCCAACTCCACAGGACAGTGCTCATCTCCATTTTCAGCCAACCAGCCATCGCTGTCTGCATCTGCAGACTTTTTCATGGTCATGTGGCAGGCATGGCTAGACACTGTTACCTTTCCCACTGAAGCGGTACCTATTTACCTACTTGCAATTTCCTGCTTTCAAACTGCTAGGTTGGCAAGATCTGGGAGAGACAGGAGCATACTCTGTTGCACAGAACTTGGGTCTCAAACTGGTAACCTGTCGACCTTCCAGTCATCAATCTCAGCATCTTACCCACTAAGTTAATGTTACAAAGACTGAGATAATACCTATTTAATTCTTCTAAAACACAACATGTAAGTTTTCCTCAATTACTATGAAATGTAAAAGGTATTGCTTTAGGATACAGTACAAAAATTATTTGCTTTTTTTGTTTGGGTTCTCTTGAACCACGTCCTTATGTCACATTGCAATAGAAGAGTGCACTTTTGGAAAGCAACAACTCTGGACACTTTCGAAAACAGGAGGAACACCAGCTGGCAAGTGGCTTCCTGTTATTCATATTGCTATAACTAGGGGAAAGATTCTTCTCATAACTTTCCTATTCCCAGAAGACACCATCTGCTCTAATTAGCTTTGGTTTAAGCAAGCCAGCTAAAAACTGTTTGTGTTGTTGTTTTAATTTGTGAGCTCATTTTATTTTGCTGTAGCCGAGACACCTACAGGGATTCATGTTGTAGGGTTTCAGCAGGAAAGAGCATCTGCACTGGGAGCTGGGATGCCATGTTTGGACACATCCATCCCATATATTGTTCCTGGATTCATTTGAAAGTGCTAGAAGGAGAAAAGTGAAAAGAGAATACTGTATATATGTATATTCTAGTGCTTTCAAATCATTTGAAGTTTAATATATTCTCTTTTACACTTTTCTCTTTCTAGTGCCTTCAAATGAATTCAAGCATAAGACTACAATTTTGAAACATTTACAAACAAAAATAGGAGTCCATTGCCAATTGATGCCTCCCACATATATTGGCTTGGGTGCACATTAAGTGGTGCACATCTGATTACTGTTTGGCTGGGAAGTCATCTGGGAGCTCTGTGTAAACACTGCATTAGGCTCCATAGAAGAATTATCTGATACTGTAATCATACATGCACCAAAGTTTGTTCTGATAGTAGGACAAAATGTGTGCATCTTTTAAAACCCTATAATGCAGATGTCCTATATTGAAAAGGGACGACTTTCATTCTAAAGACCTCATAAGAAGGATCAGCTTTTATGGTGTACATTTTAAAAGTTCCCATCCCCTTTCTACAAAAAATTACAAATGTAAGCGTGAATACAGTATAGAAGTCTCTTAATGGCACCCAACTATTCTGTGTTAAGTTTGTTTATCCAAGGGGTATATATTTTTGTTGGGTAATCTTTGCAAGGTGGAGCAGCTAGTGTGTAGCCAAGAATTAAGGCTGAATACTTTGAAATGCAAGCTGTTCTCAAATCCCCTTTGTTTTCTCTTAGTTTAACTATTGAACAAATACTCAGGCACAGCTTTAACCAAAATAATGTTTATTTGCAAAGTTTCTGTTCAAATAATGTCAAACAGGTGACAAAAATATAATATAGCAGTTCACTTCATTTTAGTTGCAAAAAGGTAAGATGTAAAATCTGACAAGCAAAGGATGGTTACAAGGGAATACTGAGTTACTAATTTTCTGAGACTAATTTATTTATGAGGAGAATAGAGTTTGAACTTGTCTGAACAACTGAACCGATCAGATAGCATGAACAGACATACTAAACTGAACACACTACAAAGCACATGGAGCTTCATATATACCCTATACAGTGTGAAAAACAGTTACTTTTGGCAGGAAGAAACATTTAGCCTGCTGATTGGCTGTTTAAATCCAAAAACAGCACTGACTGTGTTAAATGTTGGCCCTTCCCATCTTGATTTTAGTATGCAAAATAAACACAAGGCATGATAGAATTGCCTGCTGTAAGTTCAGCAGCTTTTACATCCATAAATAAATGTAAAGTGCTCTTCCTACCACTAAAGTGGGAAATTTTTGTTTGCTAACATTTATTCATCTATGAGGACTTGGGAAAGCAGCAGTAGAAGATTACTAGCAAGACGCAAGAGAGAGGGAAGTTTTAGTGTCTTGTAGGAAGGAAGTATCACCAAATTGCAAGGATTCTGGGCAGAAGGTTAAGTCCTGCTCCGGGATGATGTGGAACAACTCAGTTTTCACAATTTCACTTTTATCTTTAAGTACTGTACTACTCAGCTATTTCAAACACATTGCTGACACTCTTATTTCCCATGACATGTTCACATCTCAAAGAGGATAAAACTACAGCACTGTACTTCTGAAGTCACCAAAACAGTCTGACCTGACAAATCAGAGGTGCAGACTTCAACATAGCAAAGCTATAATTCCTTCCTTGTAAGTACAGTCACAAAAATGAGGAGGCAGAAAAGGATGATAGTACTCACATGTACTGTATCACACAAAAGTGTTATCTCCTTTTCTTAGGAGACTTTAAGCAAACAATCACTATTGCAGATCAAAAGAGCATTTAGCTAATCTTCCAGAAGGTGATATGGAAAAAGATACAGATATATAATGAACTGCCTGGTAGGCTTTTGGCAAAGAAAAGGATGTCTTAAAAATAGCAAGAGAAACAAAATAAAATAACACAAAGCTAGAGAAGAAGAAAGGTTCAGTCTCATGTTGCATATGTTGAGTTCAGTGACTTGAAAGTTTGCAAAATGTACAGTAAAAATGTTTCACCTTTTTAAAAAATAGTGTTAAGAGCTCCCAAAATTTTAGTTAGGATAGGAGACTGGAAAGCTTTGGATGGTTCAAGTGCCAATTCTGCACATACAAAAGCATGAAAAATCTACAGTGCAGTCAAAGAAATGGAAAGGATGGTCATTCAGTTGTTTGGAGTATGTGACGTTTGTTGGCCTATTGTGTTCCATGCAAAGGACCACCGTACCCCATTGTTTTGCAAAAACACACAGATAGTAGTGCCCAATTCGTTTCCACACTTCTCTGCACCACATTGTATACTTAATCTATATGTGCTAATTACTGCACCGGTCCTTCCAACACCTCATATGTGTATAAATATCTGCCTTGCTTAGGGAAAGTTCCATTTGTCTCAGGTTTTGTGTATTGATTTCTTTCTCAATAAATGAATTTCTGTTACAATCATTGTTGTGCTTCTCTTGATCTCTATCCAAGGGGACAGCCTAAAAACAATTGGGTTTCTGGTTTTAAAGTAACAAGTTTAAGAAATCACACACCTAAACTAATGAAAAAGGATTCATTCCTTTTAAAAAAAAAAGAGTAGAAACCTCCCTGGTAGATAGGAAAAATTACAGATTGGGTGAGGAATTCCAGGAGTTCACATTTCCCGTTGCATCATATAATCAATGGGGAAAACTGTGAATCAACCTGCTTCAAGCCACTTTTTTTTTCTAATGTGGTTGTCCCCTCTATTCTACTGTAGAGCATGGAGAAATGGCATTTAACACTGGAAGCTACTTAAAAAGGTAGGTGCATTTTGAAAAATAGATTTATTGCAGGATGCTAAGAATTTCCCTAATGCAAAGGGTGACCCATGAAGGACTAAAGAAAATAAATAAATGCCAAGAAAACATAAAACACATATATTGAAGACTGCTAGAATATTTCTGCCATGTAATAAGAAATGGTTATTATAGCTGATTATTCAAAATAAATTAAACGAGATAAATTCTACAGAAGCGAGAAGAACATATTAGCTGAAGAACATTGGAAGACTGATTTATATCCAACACAATATCATCATTTAGGGGTGCCAGATCCAAAGGAGGAGAGGAACAAGAAGAAAAGCATCATTTCTCTCTCTCTTTCTCTCTCTGTGTATTCAAATGCATAACCCTGATAGTAAAAACACAGAAATTCCAACTGTGCTTCCAAATCAGTGATTTGATCTCTTGTGTCAATGACAGTCCTAGGCAGAAATGATTATTTGAACAATGCAAGTCTTTCAAGTTATTCCAAACATAGTTTTGTTAAACTAATCCAGATCTGTTCCAAGTTAAATTGTGTGTGTATATGTCTGAATAAATCACCTTGCTGAGCTCCAAATGGACTTTTAACAATATTTTAAGTGACAGACTAACCATGAAAGATAATATAAAAAATCAGCTTGACAGAACTCAACAGCTTCGGTGCTTGTCCTTTTCAAGACACTATTTAATAAGCCACATGTATCTCATTCTTTCTGCTCAATGATAAAACTTTGGCCTCCATATCACCCCTTATCCTGTCAAAACACCTGGTGAGTATGTCAGTATAAGACTCATCAAGCAGATAAAGGGCAGCATGACAGCCCACCGACAGCAGCCAATTTAAGCAAGCGCAGTTTGAATGTTCCAGCTCAACTATTTGAATTTTTAATTTCACCAAGGGGATATATTGTAAATTAAGTGTCTGACACATTCATATGGAAGCACAATTTGAATCTACTGAAATAGAAAGTAATCTTCTCTTAGTAAAGAATAAATTATTGTCCATTATTAGTAAAAGACAGAAATAATAGCCACCGTTCAAAAAAGATAAAAAGTCAGATACCGTAGGTCTGAGGTTTTTCAGTTCAATTGACTAAAAATCCTCAATCTGAATATTTTTGCTGTGATTGATATCTGGCTACCTTGGCTCTTTCAGGACATTTATTTCATATTCAGAGCTACTCTATGATGAGATCTGTCAAATCATTTGATAGAATTAGATCTAGACAACCAGAGAACAGAAGGGAAGTGGGAAATGTGTTTACCAGAAAACCATGAATTAATTAGGTGGGGTTTTTTTAGTTCAAACATACCATTATCCACAGAAGATCCATTTATATATGGATGGTTTCTTCCCACCCCTTCACACATCAATATTAATCTTAAACATGTTTGAGAGCTGTGAAATTATTCCAGTGTCAACTATTCATGAACACAGATTAGTAAAAGTCATTTACAGTGAGAAACAGAGATCAATAAGATTATGAAGCTAGTCTTAAAACAAGACAAGATTTTTTTTTTAATTACAGCTTTTTGACCAACATTCATTACTTGATTTTGAATACTTTTTCAATTGTATAATGGTTCTAATTTAATTTGGAAGCTGTAAGAATTTGTCAATATTGCCTTCTGGTATTTTTTGGAGCAGTTTGGTGGCTACCTTTTGCTGTGCTTGGTTTTTTGTCATTTGAACACTAAATTTTATTTTATTGGTTCTAAGCAGTTTTATTATACAGTGGACCCTCACTTTAAGGAAGGCCCACCTACAGGAAAACTCGCTTCAGGGAAAGAAATCCATAGGGAATTATTGTCCACTTCAAATTATGTAATGGGGAAACCAAGGACAGGTATTTTACATGCAATGGATCCACGTCTATGTTTGAAATCTTATACACACTTTCTAGGGAGAACATTCCTCTGTACATTCTTCTGAGCTTACTTCTCAGAATACATGCACAGGATTGCATGATATAAAAAAGTATCCAAAAAAACTGCCTCTGTTCTTCATCAATACTGCTCATTCCATCCTCAAATCAATTTTCTGTCTAATCCTAATATTTGCCAGTTTCTAGAGCAATCCCTCACTTACAGTTTCCCTTAAGGAAAACTACAACTTTTCTTCTTGCTTTTTACTGATGTTCTTCCCCAAGCATGTTGTAGCATCCAATCTACCCTGACACCTTATCCTTATCCTGAAAAGTGCTCAGTTACCAGTAAAGTTGCTATTGCATTTTTCCCTTTTACAATCTGATACAGCTATTTTATTTATTTATTTATTTATTTATTTATTCTACCGATTTATATGCTAACTTGCTTGCCCATTATTTTCCATAGCCAAGTCAGGAAATGTGTTAAATAAGGCTTGGCACCAGGTAAAGTCAGTGACTACTTTCTAAAGCTAGAGATGCTGAAGCCTAAATCTTCCAGTAAGTCTTCTCTACTGGAAGTTCTGCTCTGTCTTCTCAGACAGAGTGTCAATGCATTTAATCTGCTGTGCACTTGGGACTAGATCCTATGTGTTTTAGCATACAGAGGAAGGTGAAGAAGACCTCAGACGCCACGCTATTAGGTTGTTCCCAGTGGTGGGTTGTTGCCAATTTGCACTGGTTCGCCTGAACCGGTAGCAACAATCCTGGGTGGTTCTCCAAGGGGGTAGTAACCACCCGGGATTGTTTTATATATATATATTTAGGCATCCAGTTCAGATGCCTCACCGGGGGAAAAAAAATTCAAAATTGGAGCCAAAATGGCTCCCGGGAACTGCGCATGCATCAAACCTCCATTTGACGCATGTGCACTTCTAATTTTTACTGTGCACCCAGAATAAACTCAAATTGCATGCTAGGAAGCTAATACCTTTCTTGGCTAAAAAGCTTCACAACAAAACATAAAATATTAATTACACACATAAATTGACTACTTTGTTTGTTTGACTGGTATCTCAGATCATGGCTGGATAGTTCAGTGAGTTAGGTACTGAATCTGCATGCAGAGTCAGACATTGGGAATTCAATTTCCCACTGTGCACCCAAGAAGAGCCGGGAGCCAGTGTGGCCTTCTCAGGTTGCCCCCAGAGGAAGTAAACACTTCTGGGTACTCTCTACCTAGAATACCCTAAAAAGAGTTGTTATGAATCAGAAATTATTGACTACACACAATCAGTAAATCTCAGATGAAAAGGAATTTAACTGGAAAGGAACCATTGAGATAATCTTGCCTTCAACATAAACAGAATGTCAACAGTATAGAGCAGTTTTATACTCAAATCTATGCAAATATGTAAAACTAATTTTCTCCATTATGTGCATTATATCATTTCCTGTATAAATGAGTAAAGCAAGGCAGAAGAGCACAGGTACTTTTAACAATTATGCAAATGCCCATTTACCCTTCTCCAGACTTGTTTCGAAGCAGACATCAACACAATGTTCACATATGATACACATGGATTTATCTTATTCCCAGTTAGTATATCTGCTACATATGACTTGGTTCTCCATCTCTCATCTAAGAAGCCGTACAGGTGCATTTGTCAACATCAAAACACAGCATCACATTTCATACCAATGTCATAAAAACAAATAAAAAGCTAAATAAATACTTTTGGATACTTTAAAGCAAACATGCACAGCATGCAATTCTTACTGAAGTAGACTCTCTCAAAAGCAAGCTTCAGTCTTTTATGCACTTCTTTTAGGAGTAAGCCTGCAGTGAATATAGTGGAATTTTAGGAAATCATGGAATGGTCTAGGGCTAGGCCATTAGTCAACTGTAAATATGTTTCTTCACCCAAACCGTTTTTTGCTATGATAGTGTCCGGAGAGACAAGGCATAATGCCACTTACTGGATTAGGCATCAGATAGTACAATGGATATTTAATAAAGTCTGTCTAACTTAAGGACTTCCTGGGGCTTCTTCCACTAAAGAGACAAAGAGGTCTATTCATATACGGAAGATTTTTTATTCCAGTGGAACACTGTAGGCATTATTCTGAAACTGAAAGCCTTTTGACTCTTTGGGGAACTATGAATGAAACTGGAAAGGGAACACCCAATTGAGATTTAAAATGGGTTGCAAAGATTCCACTATATAACCGAATTCTTCTTTTGCAAACACAGTTTACATGACTACAGAAACACAAACAAGAAGACATGTGAAATTCTAACAGTTCCTTGATATTTTGAGAAGATAAGAGTTAAGGTTTACTACCACTGTACCAATGTCCTCTTGAATAAAAGTTCCATTATCCTTTCTACAAAAGATATGACATGTGGTTATCTTTTTCCTTCTACACTGAAATACTGAACAAATATCCAAGTTGCCTATCACAGAAACTATGACCCAGATGCAAATCATCCAGATCTCAAAACAACTGTAAGGTTAGAATGCCCTCTGTAGGACTGAGGCAACACAACTCCTAGAGATGGTGAATTTCTGTAAATAAACCAATTCCTTTTGATAATAAAATTAGCAGAAACACAAGAAATAAAGAGAAAAGGCAAGACACTTCATTTATATTCTGGAATAGGTAATTACTTAGTCTAGGATCCTATCAATGCAAATGAATTATTAACACCATGTAGCCAGACATCTGTCTAGATATATTATCACAACCACTATTGTGTGAGTCTTGTCTGAGAATATGAACTCTTTCAAAACATCTAAACCTACAAACTACCTGTTTTATCTATTCTGATCCTCAAATCAGAGATCTCTATTCTGGCACATCGCTATATAATAAAAGTTGATTTTAATGAAAACTTAAAATGAATTATATCATATTTTGGTCAAAGAGGTTTTGGAGGCTACTGTGTTACTCTGCTTTTGAACCAGTTGGCTGCACATTTAGTCACATCAGTTGTGAAATACTATGGAAACGCCTACTGTGGAAGGAGGTTGTATTTTTCTATGAGAAATGGTCAATCTGCAGCCCATGGATTTTCATTCATTCAAATGGAAAGAAACCAAAGGAATGGATGATAGAAGGGAACAAGCAGAAGAAATTTAAGAAAGAAGTACAGGTAGCTATGAAGTGGGTAGAAGAGCCCTCCAGAACTTACTAGTTCAAATGAATGCTTTTGAATACAGTAAAACCTCATATAACACTAAAACCTGGTTCCACAAGTCTTCGTGTTATATGATTTTTCGTGTTATCTGATCCTCTATGGGATCCATAGAGATACATTGTAACCACACAGGCTTTCGCGGTTGTTATCTGAAGCATCCCATAGGATCTTAATGTTATCTGATGCAATTCTTCCCCCCAGATTCCTTGATGTTATGCGATTTTCGTGTTATTCGATACTAATGTTATATGAGGTATTACTGTACAGTACTGTATTCTCACATGTTTGTTTCTTTGTGTGGTGTTTAATATCCCAAACTGTTCTCTAAAAATCTTTAAATAAGCAGATGTAGCAGTCAGGGTTCCATGCTGACTGGAAAAGGAGCAAAACACACACTTTTGCATTCAACAAGGGAAAGCATTGTAAACAGTGTCTTAGCACGCTAGCAGGAAAAAACCTCTAACCCAGGAAATCTCAACCTTTTAAAGCCAGGGGCCGGGTCACACTCCCTCAGACAGCTTCGGGAGCCAGACAGCCATTTTGCCCTTCCTCCACCACATGGCACTTCCTGGCAGTGAGGGGCCACATGAAATAGTGCCTAGCCACAGGTTGGAAGTCCCTGCTCTAATCTCTTGTCAGTCAAACTGACAGAGAAAAGATGGACCAATTATCTCAACCTCGCTAACTTGTTTCATCTCTATGCTGGTCAAAGAGGAAAGATTTTCCTTCCTCCAAAGCTGGAACAAAAAGGAGAATACTGTACTAGCCTACATACCCACCTGCATGCCATACTATAATTCATGTGCATGGAATTCTTGTTCTTCTTTGGTTGCCAGGCAAGTAGTAAAATATATAAATGAATTAATTTCCTTAGTTTGGTTTTATTTTAGATCATTTACACTCTGTTATGATCCTTTCTCTCATACAGACTACTATGATTCATCTTGTAACAGACACCTAAAATTGTAGCAACAGGTTTTGGTATCAACTTTGAAACTGTAACAGGCTAGACCAGCAGCAATAACTACAATATTTCAATTCTGAAATAATTGCAATACTTAGAGTTTATATCCCTGTTGAGTCTCCTCATACATAAAAACTAAGTGTAGGCTTATTTAGTAAAATGGCTATGCCATTAGCAACCTGCATATTTACATTAAAAGGTACAAAATTTTACAGCACAGATATTGTGCCATCTTGTCTTTGCTTGACTTGCAAAGCCAGATGAGATGAGATTAGGCACGTGCACAGGCTTTTTGATAAATATGCAAATATTAACACTATCGTAGGTATCTATGAGATTCCAGGATGACTAGAGGGCACAGCAAGGAAGTATTTTTCATCCCAGAGGTGAAACAACACAACAAATCCTTTGTGTCCTGTTTTGACATTTATAGGGTTAAAAGGATGGTCAGCTATAGAATAAAGGAAAAGCTAAAATACTATGGTACAGTATTATGAAAGTAATACAGTACATTGAGTTGCACATGAAAAAGAGGATGGGGAGAAACAGCTCCCAATTAAATCCAAGATCTCTCCTGGATTTTCAGCCACTAAAGAACTAGAGAGGTTGCAGTCTAAGGTCACTGTGTGATACATATATATCCCCTTGCAATCACTCCACCAACATGGCACAAAGAAAGATTTGTGGCTCTGTCTGACATTTAGACTTTGGGATTAACCTTCCTTTTCTTTGTTCTATCACTCAACTTATTTTACTACACTTTGCTGAAATATTATGCTGTTATATTGAGTGTGCATGCAATTATGGAAAGATTGCTGTTGTATGCGAGTTGAGTGAATAGGTCACATAATTAGGGTATGCACAGCCCTGTCCGGGTTATAATTGTTTGAGCACATACACGTGCACACACGCATGCACATTGTGACAATTACTTTAACAACAGAGATCCCCAAAATGGTAATAGGAATAATGTCAGGACAGGAACGTCTTCCTTTGGCTTCTGAACTGCAATTTACAGCTGCAGCCCACAAGCCCAAACAGTGCATCTGTACATTTTGCTCCTCTGGATAAGGACTCTAGAGTTTCTCCAAGGGGCAATACCTAAAATTTAGGAGTTTGGCCTGAAATTTCCAGCATTCTTTTAAAAAGTCCAGGAACAGCCATCTAGAAACATAGAAGAGCACAACCTAAGCATTGAGACAAAGACAGAATGTATTCTATAGGGTACGAGGAAAGTTGGATCCAGTTTGTGTGCTGCTTTCTCTACAGATGGGCATCTTGTGGCTTTGAGATACCGTTGGAACAAAATTCCCAACAAATCTAGTCAGCATAGCTAGAGTGAGAAACTGACAGCAGTAAAAAAACCTCATTTGGAGGCCCATGTTCCTGCCTTTGTTTTATAAGAACACAAAGATATCAAGGCAACAACACAGTAGCACATTTATCTTTAAAATGGGAATGATCAGTCCTAAATAACTGAGACTGTACTAAATTCCACAAATGCAGTGTACAGTAATACATCCACTTGTCGCATAGGATGGCATCGTGTACACTTATTTTTCTCCAGTTGCTCTCTATTTCTTTGTAAGGTTTCGGTGTCTTCATCAGTGGTCCCAGCCTGAAGCCTCAGCACTGTTAGTAGATGAAAAGTGTCAAACCATGTTAATATTTCTGTCCCCGCATAGCCTCCCTGCTATCAACCTGAGTGGGGCACACAGAAAGAGCCTCTTTGAAGATTGTGGTATTTTTGAACCACAATTGAGCATATCCCAAGAAACAGCAACGTTGTTGTGCCATGTAATCTTTCTCACATTAGGGCAGTGTTTCCCAAATGCTGGTGTTTGGACTTCAGTTCCCAGAAGCCTAAGCCAGTATATTGACTGATCAGTGCTTTGGGGAATTGACTTAAGCTTCTGGGAATTGAAGTCCAAACCACCAGCATTTGGGAAACACTGCACTAGGGCAGTCAAAAGGCACCATGGAATGAATTCACCCAAGTCGGCTTCGCTTTGGCAGTTTAATGCCTGACCTAGACACAGAGGAGGAGGAGAAGAAGAAGAAGAAGAAATTTTAGAAGGAAATTTTTTATTGATAAAATTCTTACTACAGTACCATCTGTCGAGGTGAACTACATAAACTTGTCATCACTTTCAAAGAAGAAGAAGAAGAAGAAGAAGAAGAAGAAGAAGAAGAAGAAGAAGAAGAAGAAGAAGAAGAAGAAGAAGAAGAAGAAGAAGAAGAAGAAGAAGAAGAAGAAGAAGAAGAAGAAGAAGAAGAAGAAGAAGAAGAAGAAGAAGAAGAAGAAGAAGAAGAAGAAGAAGAAGAAGAAGAAGAAGAAGAGAAGAAGAAGAAGAAGAAGAAGAAGAAGAAGAAGAAGAAGAAGAAGAAGAAGAAGAAGAAGAAGAAGAAGAAGAAGAAGAAGAAGAAGAAGAAGAAGAAGAAGAAGAAGAAGAAGAAGAAGAAGAAGAAGAAGAAGAAGAAGAAGAAGAAGAAGAAGAAGAAGAAGAAGAAGAAGAAGAAGAAGAAGAAGAAGAAGAAGAAGAAGAAGAAGAAGAAGAAGAAGAAGAAGAAGAAGAAGAAGAAGAAGAAGAAGAAGAAGAAGAAGAAGAAGAAGAAGAAGAAGAAGAAGAAGAAGAAGAAGAAGAAGAAGAAGAAGAAGAAGAAGAAGAAGAAGAAGAAGAAGAAGAAGAAGAAGAAGAAGAAGAAGAAGAAGAAGAAGAAGAAGAAGAAGAGAAGAAGAAGAAGAAGAAGAAGAAGAAGAAGAAGAAGAAGAAGAAGAAGAAGAAGAAGAAGAAGAAGAAGAAGAAGAAGAAGAAGAAGAAGAAGAAGAAGAAGAAGAAGAAGAAGAAGAATCAAGTTTATTCTAGAGCAGTGGTTCCCAACTTTGGATCCACAGACATTATTGGACTATACCTCCCAGAAATCGTGGCGCAGGCCTCTCTGGAAGTTTTAACCCAAGAATATCTGGGGACCTAAAGTGGGGAACTCCTGCACTGGAAGCAAGGTAAGGAAACTCCTTCCAGATCAGGACTTCAATTCCCAGGAGCCTCAGAAAGGGGGTAGTGATAAGGGACGGTGGGAGTTGCCGTCGAAACCCCCTGGACAGCCACAGGTTCTCCTCCCTCCGTCTAGCAGGCAGTCTCGGGAAGGGTCGGAGGAAAAGCCTGGGACCGGGGGGGGGGGGTGTCAGGACTCCAGAGCGAAAACAAAAACTCCTGATGGCTCCCTCGTTGCCACGGAGGGAGACGCGAGGGAGGAGCCCGGGCGAGAAAGAGAGTCGGCGCTTCGTTCACTGCCTCGCCACAGAAACCCAACCGGGTGGGGGGGGGGGCAGATGTGCAAACGCGAGTGTCCCCCCTCCCCCCCTCCCGGAGTTTGCCTCCTCCTTTGCCCTCCAGGCGCCTACACGAAGCCCCTCACCTGGATGCCGCTCCGTCCCGCCCGAGCCTGGGGAGCCGCGCGGAGGCTGCCCTCGGGGGTCTCCCGAGGCCCCGTCGCGCCACATCCTCCCCTCCGGCTCCGGCTCCAGGGCCGCCGCGTTGAGCCCCCACCCTCCGGCCCGGCTCCTTCCCCGCCCCTAGCCTGGCGGGACTCGCATCCGCTGGAGTGGACGGGTGGGGCCCCAACGGCGGAGGCAGCCCAGACCGGGAAGGACTACGGGGACCTCAGTGGGTCGCATCCGTTCTCAGCGCTGGAGTTTTCTTCTTCTTTCGCGTCCCGATCAAACCCTGGGACGCCAAAATGAAGCCACTTTCTTGGCCTTGACCTTGGCCAAACTTAAGTCCTCATCGGGGCAGGGACGCCAAAATGAAGCCACTTTCTTGACCTTGGCCAAACTTAAGTCCTCATCGGGGCAGGGACGCCAAAACGAAGCCACTTTCTTGGCCTTGACTTTGGCCAAACTTAAGTCCTCATCGGGGCAGGGACACCAGAATGAAGCCACTTTCTTGGCCTTGGCCAAACTTAAGTCCTCATCGGGGCAGGGACGCCAGAATGAAGCCACTTTCTTGGCCTTGACCTTGGCCAAACTTAAGTCCTCATCGGGGCAGGGACACCAGAATGAAGCCACTTTCTTGGCCTTGACCTTGGCCAAACTTAAGTCCTCATCGGGGCAGGGAGGCCAAAATGGAGCCACTTTCTTGGCCTTGACCTTGGCCAAACTTAAGTCCTCATCGGGGCAGGTTCCTGGTAGTAACTGGCAGACCAGTAAATGAGCCGGATTTTGTCTCTCTCCGCATTCACACTGCGTGTTGTTATCTGCCAGTAACTTGAGCATGTTGGTCTTACATTTAGGAACTCCCAACAACC
This sequence comes from Furcifer pardalis, assembly GCA_030440675.1. NCBI lineage: Eukaryota > Metazoa > Chordata > Lepidosauria > Squamata > Chamaeleonidae > Furcifer > Furcifer pardalis. The sequence continues at coordinate 112,327,772 of CP126890.1, read as the reverse complement.
CTCAGCCTATTCAGGATCTTCCAAGTGATGTGTCGGAGGTTGACTTCCTCAGCCATATCCTCCTTTCATGTTGTTCCTTGTCTAGTGAGCTACTTCCTCCATCTTCTGTTTTGGTTTTGCTCTTGTGTACCCTCAAGAATATTTGTTCTTGCCATAAAGCTCTTCCTGGATCCTAGCTGGTGGACTTGATGGTCATATCTGTTCAGAGGATGTTGAGCAGGAGTGCCCAAGCTACTGCCCGGGGCTGGATGTGCCCCCCCCATGCCAATTCATCCAGCCTATGAAGCCCTTGTTGCTCCTGGAAGCAGAAGTAAAATGCACCTGTACGGGCACATCCAGGCCCCAGGCCATAGTGACCAGCTCCCCTGAACCACGTGAACAGCCCACGGCCTGATGTTGAGGATCATTCTTTTGCTTAGTTCTCTCAGTGTCTGCTGCTACCTCTGATCTTAGGTGGAGAGATACCAACAAGAGGGTATCTTTTCTGAACTAGTGTAGGTTTAAGGGAGGGGTGCCCAAACGTGGTTCTTCCCTCTGAAAGCAGAAGTAAAACACGCTTTGCAATCTGTTTTGCAACAGGATGAGATAGATTTTAAGCTGCCATTTTCTCTGCTTAAACCAGGGGTGCCCAAACTACAGCCCACAGGCTAGATCCAGCCCTGATGCCAATTCATCCGGCCCGTGTTGCCCTTGTTGCTCCCGGAAGTGGAAGTAAAATGCACCCAGCTGCGTTTTACCTCCACTTCTGGGAGCAACTAGGGCAGCACTGGCTGGATGAATTGGCATCAGGGGCCATAGTTTGGGTACCTGTGGGTTAAGCCGTTCTGTCATTATGTGCATGGGTTCATTAACAGCCGTGTCAAGTGCCAGCACCTGATGCTTTCTCCTCTTTTCTCCTCCCATTGCTGCCTGGCCTCCTCTATCTTTAGCGGGTGTGTGCCCTTTCCTTCAGTTTTCCTGCTAAATGGGACACGACCTATTGAGTTCCTGCCTGTCCTGTGATTCTTAAAAGCCAGAGGACCCAGCCTTCAAATGTGATACTCCTACCCTTCACATAATTCAATCTTCATGTGAACCCCCTGGTATCCCCCCCCCAAAAAAAAAACCCTGGGAGTTAAAAGCCACTGGAATTCCAGCTTGGGCTCAGCCTAAACATCTGTTTCAAGATGTGCAATGGCACATTGTTTATTTTTCACCCATCTACTTTTTTTTTCCTTTTGTGTCTAGGTCAGATTTTAAGCTGCCAAAATGAAGCCAACTTTTGGTGAATTCATTCTGTAGTTCATTTCACCTGACCTAGTGTGAAAAAGATTATCTTGCACAACAAGGTTGCCATTGCTCAGGGTACACCTGATTGTTGTTCAAAAATATAATATTTGAGGAGGCTCTTTCTGTGTACCCCATCTGTCTACTAACTATTTGCAATTCAGGAGAACCAAACTTCACAGCAAATGTGAATATCAATCAGGGATATTCTGTTATTACCAGTTGCTAAACTTGCAGTTCGAAAGCAAGACATTACAAGTAGATAAATAGGTACAAGTTTGTTGGGAAGGTAAACAGCTTTCCGTGTACTCCAGTGTCAAGGCATGCCTGCCACATGTCCACAGAAACATCTGCAGACACAGACAACACTGACTCTTTGGCTGTAAATAGAGATGAACACTGAACCCTAGAGTTGGATACGACTGGCTTTCGAGCAAGGACAACCTAAATGGCCACACTGATTTGTAAACTTATCTATTATACTAAATAACCATTGTGTACCTCTGTACATGATATATATAAATTAATGTCATGAAATCTCACTGTTGTGTCTGACAAAGTGGACTTGATCCATGAAAGCTAACATTAAAATACAGCAGTAGGTCTTTAAGGTGGCACAATGGTTTTTGTGTATTGTGTTTACTCTTTGATATGCTTACACAGACTAACCACTTTAACAATTTCAATCTGTTTCAAGAGCTTCACGCAACCATTGGAACATTTGCAGAACTAAACTGTGCATCTGAACAGGAAAAGAATGAGGAAATGGACTTTCAAATCTGAGGATGTGACTCACACACCAAACTGCACCCTAGAGTCCTAGCTTTCTAGAAATATATCTCTGTGAGGAATGACCCATTTCCACTTCAGATGGTGAGACAAGTTGCAAATGACCTTACTATTTTAAAAAGAAAGACTTGCTGGAGCTTAAGCCCACCCAAAAGCCTTTCATTCTTAAGCTACAGTGCTGGTTGCTGTAAACTTATAGAAATGTGGTGCTCAGATGAGATTGTGACATTGAAAATAGCTAGATTAATATTTAGTCCCTTGAATGTACTTTTTCTTCAGTGTCTAGGCCAGATGTAAAACTGCCAAAATGCCAGCACAAAATGCCACCTGGCAACACTATCAAGAACTGCATGGGCTTTTTAACATCACAGCAGCACTACAAATTGAAGAAAGTTCTAATCACTAGGAAATATTTTAATTGACTTTGATTTGGCTACAATTGGCTCATCTAGTGTGTAAACCAAATTACACCCCCAACTCCTTGATGGAAGGCCCCTGGAATTTTGCATTGCCTTTGTCTGGCCACAAAAGGAAGCTACAGCTTCAAAAGCCATGTGAGAGCAATGAGCAGATGCCTAGCTTCCTGCGGTGGAAGGTTACCATACAAGCCTACTGTTTCCCCCCACATTCATTTCTAAGAAGAGCATCTGGCAGAACCATCATGCCATGAACTTTCATTTATAATTTGCCTACTTGCCTGCCTGATGAAGTGATCTTGAATCACGAAAGCTCATACTTCTTCCAGCGTTTGTTTTGTGTATGGATCACATGGCTGTCTTTGTTTGCCAAAATGAAGGCATCTTTTGGTGAGTTCATTCTCCAGTTCTTTTCACCTGACCTAGTGTGAGAAAGATTAGCTGGCAACGCAAGGTTGCTTTTACCAGGGTATGCCTGATTTTGGTTCAAAAATACCACAATACCATATTTTGAAGGTTCCCCCGTCCATGCTGCAGCAACAAAGCCTATGCCTATATAAATGACTAGGCCTGTAGTCCTGCTGTAGTGAGTAGCTATTGCCTCAGCACAGTCAACAAAGTGAATGCCAAAATTCCATGACATCACAAAATCTATTTACTTTTGTTTATTTCCATTTATATTCCACCCATCTAACTATGTACTGTAGTTATTTTGGGCAGTATCAATTTTGAAAGAACCCCCCCAAAAAAATAAAATAAAAAAAATAAAACAATATTAATTTGATTAATAAATAAATAAAATGACCCTGGAAAAGATAATAATATTAAAATCAAACAAATATTAAAAACAATATAACCAAAGAAACAATAAACCAGAAGAATAATCCAAATACAGTGATGGCAGAAGAAAAGACATAGCAGGGGAAAGTGAGAAATTTATTATGGGGCGGCAAGTTCTTAAAATCTTCCCTGTATCATTCAGCTTTTGCTATCTTGTGGAAAAGAGACAATGGCAGGGTCTGAGGAAAATGGAGCGACAGCACATTTCACAATGTTGGAGCCATCACTAAAAAAGATATGTTTCTAGTACAGGTGTTTCACACACCTCTTGGGTAGATATCATAAGTCTCCCTGACTCTGAAAATTGTGTTGTCCAGGCATGATTTATCATGGGAAAACACTCCAACAGATACAAAGATTCTAAACTATTTGGGGCTTTATAAGTTAATACCAAAACCTTGAATTGCACACAGAAGCTTATAGGCAGTCAATTAATACAAAATTTTTGGCTACAATAAAAATCTCCACAAATATTTTTCCTGGAAGAGACAGGGCATCATTGCAGTTGGAACTACCAGTATACTAAACAACTAAGAGATCTGCGACACCTTACAAATCAGCTAGTTACAGTTCACTCCAGGTTGATTTGCACCTTCCCAGTTCTGCGGAAGGAAGCAGTTCTACCACAATTAACAGAATTTGTTTGTTTGTTTTTAAGGAAACCAAGTTTTGTGACACTTTTAAGAATTAAAATATTTATTTCACCTCAAACTTTCATGGATTACAGTCTACTTTCTTGAAAACACGAAGAGAGTCATCCATTTAGATCCCCTGGTTTTAAGATTTAATACTTTTCTTCCCAGTTACAATGCTGTATCAACAATAATTGGGCACCCTATAAATCGAATTACTAAATTATTAAATTAAATTAAAATTAAATAATAATGCTGGCCTTAGTTATAAAAGTTAGAAAATAAATTCCTGGTGGTACCCGTGGTGAGGTTTTATACCCTATCATCTGGGGAAGTGGTGGAGGAAGAAGGCATGTGGCAATAACATTGCAGCTGGGAATTTGAGTACGGTGGTACCTCGCTTAAAAAGCATAATGTGTTCCATGGGATTGCTTTTTAATGCTAGTTTGCTCTTTAAGCAAAACACCAAAGTAAGTGACCAATTGTGACTTGGGGGGGGGTAGGGATTGAGAACCCTGATTTAGTTGTTAAGCAAGTTTTTAGTTGGTTTTAGTTGTTAAGCAAGGTGACCATTCAGAGAAAATTCTGTTCTTTAAGTGAGTTAGTCTCTAAGCAAGGCAATCTTTATGTGAGGTTTTACTGTATTAAACATCACCTCCCCATGTACAGGTCCCATTAAAACTGCTCCCCCAAATTATAAAAAGCATTTGTTGTTTTGTTGTTCAGTCACACAGTCGATTCCGACCCTTTGTGACCCCATGGACCACTGTCTGCCAGGCACTTCTATCCTCTACCATATAATATGGTTTGGCTTTTAGAATTGTTTGAATGGGTTTTGCTTGTGTAGGTAGATTTCCTAAAGGTTGATGTGGGAAGTCATCAGAGCTTGGGACATGCAAGTTGTTCTTCCATGACTTTCCCCCAACTCCTCCTGTCATACACACTTATTAGGGCTGTAGTACTAGGAAACCAGAAAATTGGTGTTAGAAAGGTTATATTAATTAGTGTATAGAATGGGTTAAATGAGTTCTTGAGGCAACAAAGGACATTCACCACAAGATGTCACTGTTGAATTACTTCAAGTACTATTTTTGAGGAAGCTACAGTATCTGATCTGTAAAAAAACAAAGTGCTTGGAAAGAAAAAAAGTTTAATGAAACAAGCTACTCTCACTCTGAGACTACAAAATCTCACACTTCTCCCAAACAGCAGTAATGTACACTCTAGATCTGTGATGGTGAACCTTGGCACTTCAGATGTTCTTGGACTTCAATTCCCAGAAGCCCAAGCACCCTGTGAATCCACACGAATAGGTTTACCACGATTCATCTGGCCCACGCTGTCCTCGTCGCTCTCGGAAGCGGGAGTAAAAAGTGAGGGAATTGAAGTCCAAGAACATCTAGAGTGCCAAGGTTCACCATCACAGATCTAGAGAAAAGGCAATCTATAACACTTCTTGTTAAGTGTCGTCATCTCCAATGTATGGTGACCTTATGAGAGATCTCCAGAATGTCATGTCTTCAACAGCCCTTCTTACTCTTGCAAGTTATAGTCTGTGGCTTCCCTTACTGAATCAATACATCTTACTTGTGGCCTTCCTTGCTTCCTGCTACCTTCTATCTTTCCCAGCATTATTGTCTTTTCCAGAGACTCTTCCTTCTTGTGATGTGCCCAGAGAAGGCCAGTTTCAATGTCATCATTCCCCCCCCCCCCAGCAACTTATGGCTTGACTTGCTCTAGGTACCACTTGTTTGGTTTTTTGGCAGCCCAAGGTATCCACAAAGCTCTCCTCCAGCACAATTCAAACAATTTTTTTTCTTCCTATCAGCATTTACTGTCCAACGTTCACACCTGTACACAGTGATTTGAAATACAAGAGAGTGGATGGTATTGGTCATTGTTTCCAGTGAAATGGCCTTACACCTGATGATCTTTTTCTAAAAAAAATTTGGTACCATGAACCTTGTCTCAAGATTCATCTAATGATTACCGTTGTCTGGTAAGAGTATACTTCACTAGAATGTTGAAAAGAAGCCTAATTTGTTCATTCATTACAACTAGTATGGCTAGCAAATGCCTATGCTATCTTCTTAATTTGTAACAGTTTGCTGCTGAAATTTACACCAGCAGGTACAACCAACAGGATTCTGGCCATTGTACTATGTTGTGGTTAAGGATTACATTTAGTACATACCAATCATAATCAAAACCTCTGCATTTAGATTAGGGATTTTCAACCTGCAGCCCACAGGCCAGATGCGGCCCACAGCACCATTTCATGTGTGTCCCCCCCCCCCCGGCTGTCTCCACCACACCAGGAAGTGCCATGTGGTGGAAGATGGGCAAAATGGCCACCTGACCTCCAAAGCTGAGGGAACATGACCCGGCCCCCAGCTTTAAAAAGTTGAGAACTCGTGATCTAGAGGGACAATTTCACCCTATCAGAACTATGCCAGAAAGCATATCCACTTTACAAAAACAAAACATCCCGAATAGGCTGCACCTGCCTTATTTTAGTCAACAAAGATGTCGTCTGTAAATGGACTATGGGTCAGATTACTTACCGTATATTGGACCAAAACAACAGTATCAGACCAAAGCAATCCATCCTCCAAACCAGTTGTTATTTTGCAGTTCTAGAATTAATCTGTTGCAGTCAGAAATTTGAAGACAAAGTTTCCAGTGGAGCCTTATAGTCAACATTAGTACTGTATACTCATCTCTATTAGATTGTAACATTAAATGGTATCTCTTGCCTTTTGTGGTTTGATTTATATTCCAGAGTAACAATCTATTCAGACTTTGCACTGAAGACTGATCAGTTTACAAAAGAATGTGGAGTTGGCATGGTTCTCCGGGGGGGGGGGGATGCTGACATGTCTGAACAATTACTTTCCTGCTAGTTTCCACTGTTGCAGGTAATGTTTTGTTTTAGGACTTGCATCCCAACAGCATATTGTCTGATTATTGCATGTTATCTCACAGTATGCTAAATGGTGAAAAATGGTATGTCCCTTAAAGAAAAAATCTCAAGGCTTTCCCTCAAGTAAAATCTGTAAAATAAGATTCCCTGTATATTACACACATCACAACACACTATTTCACAAGTCACCTGCACGTTATTTAAACACATTGTAGAATCCTCCAAAATGTTTTTGAAATGTCTGGGATCCAAAATAAAAAGTGTAATTTTGACAGTGAATGTGATCATATCAATTGGCTATCTAATTTATTGATGGGATGTTCCTTTAAAAGATCCTAGTGAAAAAGCCTAGGAAATTTCAAATACAGTACTGTGCAACTTTTAATTCAAGTAGAAGCTTATTGCCTATCAAAAAAATTTTTAAAAAGGGAAGAGATTACCATTAACATGACAATTATCTCCCAGTTATATCATGGTGGTGCTATTTTATTCATTCATATCTAAATTTTTATAATTCAAGTATTTTTATACATCAGTTAAAGACTATATACACCACACATTCAGAAGCCATTCCTTAACATCTATTATTCCCTCTACAAACTTTTTCAGTGTTAAAATATGTTGGCATGATAACTTCCTATACTGACTACAGCTATGATGCAATGGAGCTGTTATTCTGGTTCCATTTCTCAAATGTTGCTTTTTCTCACCACAAAGGAAATTTTAAAGTACTGTATGTGAATCATTAACTTTACTGACAGCTCTCCTAAATTAAGAGAACTTTTATCACTCCATCATAATAGCTTCACTTGAAAGGAAGGTACTTCTCATATAAAAAACTTTACAAACAGCAGATTACTATCAGAAGGTAAGACAGCCTTGGCAGAACATCTGTTTTAATGATGCTTTGCTTTTGTCCTAATGCCAAACACATGACTGACACCAGGCATGAAAAAACGGGCATCCTGCCACTGATTGTTTTCTGGATAAATGTCACTTTCCCAAATATCCTCAGCAATCATGCAAATAAACTTAATCTTTTTGCAACCTGTGTTTCCTTGGAAGTCAGGGCCAAATTAAAGGCGACATCAGCAATTCATGACAACACACAGCTCAATTTGGAAGGAAGGTACAGTATATGCCAATTCCCTGATAATTCTACACTTGCCACTGTTGGAAAAAACTTTTTTTTCTTAGGCTGGATAGCTCAGTGGTTTAGGTACCTGGCAGTGAAGCCATAGGTTGGGAGTTTGATTCCCCACTGTGCCTCCTGGGAGAAGAGCCAGACTATGTGGCTTTGGGTAAGCTCCAGTCGCAGGGAGCCCCCAGAAGAAAGGAACAGTAAACCACTTCTGTGTAATCTCTACCTAAAAAACCCTGGAAATGATAGTTTCACATCTCGCCTAGACACAAAGGAAGAATTAACTTGTTGGCATGAACCTATTAATTATTACAGAAAACTAACCACTAATTATTTTCAGCTAGTTACACAGTGCAGATCTAATGCTAACAATCTAAAAGTGAGATTAAATTCAAATGAATCACAGGTATAAATATAATAAAAACCTTCCCCTCCATTTTGTCCTGTTCAAATGCTTTATAAAATATCCAAGCCTAAATCTTGTCAAAATAAGCAGTTCTTCTTTTTAGTCATAACAATTTTATAAGGGTGATGATCCTGAAAAGAGAATATAATTTAAGAATTATGGCAGTGTTATGTGGTGATTAGGAAGTTACTGAAGCAATGATCTCATTTATATACAGAGGTTGTTCCTCTGCAATTGTGTTTCATATTCTATGCATGATGCGAGTTCTATACATGTACAAAATCCCATTCTATAGTAAAGAAAGCATTACCATTAAAAAAAACAGAAACTTGTTTCGGATACTACTGGTCCACAGATTATACCCAATAAGATGTCAAAATAATTTTAAAAGTGATAGGACACACACAAAAACCCCTCTCCAAGTGTCAATTCACATGTAAACTTTAACATTTTTTGAAAACATCCTAGTTGTATACAGTAAATAAAAACAAAATGGGTTTTACAAACTTGAATGATGAGTTGAATGTCAAAGCTGTCCAAATAATTAGCTAGTTTTGTAAACATAAACACCAATCTATCCCATCTGTCTCCTCAACCCAACCCTTTGGTATCACCATAACTGAAGTGGACTGTAGTTTTCAAAAGCATATGCAAGAAACAACAACACCCCACCTTACTAAGTCTATCAGATTTCACAAGACCCTGCTCTTTTTGCTGTAATTCCAGAAATTACATGTGGCTGAAACAGTGTAGAGCAGGCAGTGGTGGGATTCAATTTTTTTTACTTCCTCCTCTGTGGGTGTGGTATGGTGGGCGTGGCCAGGGGGAAAGCCCTGGATTGCACCAGAATTAGGACTACAGTACTTTATTTCAAAATTTGGATGGGCGGGGGCAGCCAGAATTTCTGCTACTGGTTCTGGCAAACTGGGCAAATCTGAATCCCACCACTGAGAGCAGGGGTCCTCAAACTAACCTGTGGGCCAGATCCAGCCCATGGCATCAAAAAATTCAGCCCTCTCCTTCGCTTCAATCCTTGTCCCCTTTGCTTGGCTTGACATGTCCCTGCAGGCGCTCCGTAGCAGGGTGGCTGCCACAAGGGCTGGGCAACTGAGGCATACATGTACAGCAGCTCCTTACAACACAGAATGCTGGCAGGGACACGCCAACCAGAGGGGGGCAAGGACTGAGGTGGTGGCGGCCGAGTCCAGCCCCTCAAGAGTCTGAGGGACCGTGAACTGGCCCCCAGCTTTAAAAGTTTGAGGACCCCTGGTGTAGAGGCTTAATGTTCGCATGGAAATAAATTTTCCAATGATGCTCTTCTGCAACTCTCAGCAAAGAGTGGGATACCACTCAAATGGGCGGTATAGAAATGCAATAAATAAATAAATAAGAGCTGGCTGGGTCTTCATAAATGTCCATTGCTCCTTCTTCTGCCTCAAATTACACGAGTAGAAACATTAGATGTCAACATGGCTAAGAAAACAAATATTGATGTGAGAATATTCAACCTGAAGATTCCCAAAACCAGAGGCTTGATTTGTTCACTACAATACAAATCAGTATTGTATCCTGAATGCATAATTTAGTGATCATACATGTTGCTATTGCTGCTTTCTCCAAAAAGAGCAAGGTATTTCCAGCTGCATAGGAGTCTTTTAATGTTATTACAGTGGTACCTCGCATAAAAAACACATTATATAGCAAAAAAATTGCACAACGAAGCGTTCGTTATGCAATGGCGATACCATGCATAACAGAAAAAAAATCTCACAATGCCAATTCATGAAGAATCTTGGCTCCAAACCTATCTTAAACTTTCCAGAGTACAACCTCAGTTATCAGATTTGACAAAAACTTCTACTTAATGCCACCTTAAACACATTCTTGAAAAATAGATCACTGTCAGATTTCTGAAGCACATACAAGCAAGTTGCATACAAGAATATTCCTCTCATTTTGACAATCTGAGCTGAAACCCTGTGTTCAGTAAAACTGTAAAGCTAGAATCTCAAAACTTAATTAAGCAAACTATAAAAGATTTTTCTTTGAGTTGTAGATTCACCATGTTGTGAAGAATGTCAGGGCAAACTATTCCTTTAATTGAAGCATTACACATAAAAATCATCCATCCAATCAAATAAAACGAATAGCAAGAAAATAGCATTACTTACAAGAAAGTTGTTTTAATTTGTTTATTGTATAAAAAAATGTAGAAACACCAACATGTTTAATAAGGGGTGGCATGTTTCTTATACACTTTTACAAAATGAGAAAACGTGATGATTATTCAGTTCAAAAATTTGTTCTGATCAACATATCGTGCATCTAAAAGTGGGTGTGCCATGATAAAAGAAAATTATTTACAGCACAGAAGCATCAAGAGAAAGAGAAGGCCATTATGCTTTCCTGTTTCATAGACAAGCTGGGTTGATCAACTGTTTTAAAATATACTTTAAATACAAATTATACCTTTTATTTCTGGAACACATTGTCTTGGATCCTTGCCTGCCCATCTGTTTGTAAAGGATAGTAATAATTTCTGTTCATTCCTTCTCTTGACAGTGGCACACCAATCTATGCTACACTATTCCAAAAAATTCATCCATCCTCATAAGTAGAGTTATGTGGCACAGAGTATGTTCTAGAAGGGGAAGAAGGCCTCTTTCCAGGAATATAAGTCTCTTTTTTTCCTCAGACAGGAAGTCAGAATCCAAGCCAACACAAATAACCAAGAAGGGAAAGCATGAAACATTCTTAATGAGAATCTAGAGATTCGGTATACATAAATTATGAACAAGCATGAAACACTGGGAAATTCTGTTTCATTTTGTCTTTCAAATCTATTTCAAATGTTACTCCATCAAATATGCTAGATCAAATCCTTTCTGGGGTTACTTTTATTCAACCTTATTACAATGTCTATTTGTTTAAACATTTCTTTATAGTTTATTAAATTCTATTGGGGAAAGTATGATTATTCCACATCAATCATCATGGCTCACCCTCCCAACTAAGAAAGCAAAAGGCACTCAAGAAAATCCTAGCTCTTATCTCAATGACAGGAGATAACCATAGAGCTTCTGTCTGCCTTTGCTGTATCTATGCTGTATCCTAGCCAGTGGACACAAATGTGGCCCCAACAAAGCAACCCCAAGTTCAGAGCTACTCCAGGCACCAAATTGGTTAGGGAACCCTGGGTATTCAAGGCATTCTATGACTCCATCTCCACAGTAAGCCCTCATCTCCTGGCACTGGAATTCCCTCATGCGCTATTGGAGTTCCCAAATGGTGAGAGGTGAGCAGAGAATTCCTGGTATTGTTTTCAACCACTATCAAAGGTAACAGATTCCCCACCATATCACACATCATTTTGACTGGAAAGGCCAGTGAAGCATAAGGGAACTTCCTGTTATAGCTGGTCATTGATCAGACAGTGGGGATTCTCCTCACACAATATCCTCTTGAATAAAAGAAAGTACTCAAAACTGTACCAAACAAGGGGTTGTCTGCAGTGGATATTTTGGTCAAGACCAATTCTTTGCATGAGGGCTTTCTGTAGAAGAGAAAAACCTGCACACAGTGAACTCACCTGCCTAGATGAAGAAGGAACTAGACTACACTGAGGGTGGGTGTGCATCCTGTTGTCATTTACCCACACAATTAACCCAGAACTAGGGAAGCTCCAGAAGGCCAAGGTAGTCAAAGTTCACTTCTTTACGCCAGAGGTGGGCAAGGTCTACAGGTGACTTTATAGCTAAACTAGTCCCTCAAAGAGCAACTCACTTCTGATTGTATAAAAAACCCTTTGGGGCAAAACAAGATACACCGGGCTGCACTTAGTTTTAAAGTAAAGCCACTGTTCCTGAATACCTCTAGCAATGGAAATTGAATTCTTTATTTCCCCTTCCCCATCTTTTTTTTTTTTTTGGGGAGGGGGGGGAGGTCCAGGGGCTAGAAAAAGTCACATCACGGCTTTAAGCATTTCTGCAGCTGTAAAGGCCACCTCTGTGAACGGTATTGTAGTCTGTGAAATCAGAATTGTATGTTACTTTTATGTACATACTGTAATGATTTTACTCTGAATGAAAAATACTTGTCTCTATTGTAAACATATCCATGCTAAACAATCACAGGATTTCTCAATGGCCTGCTTCTTAGTTCCTAAATATAAGCCAGTTGAACAACAGAAGCCAGAATTAAGGCAAAACATTCTATTAGATATAATAAAAGCCCAAAATAATGGATACTGTATACTGTACTTAGTTCACAAACTTTACCTGAATACATTTTCCGTTCAATTGAATAAATGCCATTTCTTTTCAATTCTTTGCAATGTAACACGTTGATTCTAGCACAGTAATGTTTTTGTCTATTACATCTTACAAATGTGGATGGTTACACAAAAATAGTACAAGTAACAAAAAAACTGTACAACATTGAGTGAATTATGCTGTGACCCAGACAGACTGAAATGGGTCCATAACATTAAAACACAACATAAATAGTTACATCTCTGACAGCAAAAATGGAAAGTGATCTGCCACTGTTCAATCAGCCTAAGTGACTAATTAAGCCATTGTACAAGAAATAGTAGGCGATATGTTACTCTGACCCCTAAACATGGACAGGGTTAAAATAAACATGTTACTTCTAATATGCAACTCCCAACTATGTAAATACTTTATTCTGAAACTACATTTCCTTCCAAGTAATAAGGTCTCCCCAGGTTTTAGGAAAGTCCATCTTCTTGGTCAATTATTTCTGTTTTGGTCGAGAACACATCAGCCAACATATGCTTTGGTATCTCAGAGCCCCTGACTTTTAGTGCGTAGCAGGCATTCTCCACCTTCGCCAAACTCTGTTTCAAAGTATAGAGCTTTTTAGAAACTTCGTAAGGTCCAGTGTTGCCTATGTAGGAGAAGCCATCATATATCTGACGCAGGAACTGGCTCAGCTCAAATGGGGTGTCTATATCACCATTGCCAACACTGTTGATGCACATCCGCATCAGCTCGCCAGTTAGATCAGCCACACCCAGAAGATAATCCACAGGAGTCACCTTCAGGCTCCAAGCATAGTCTTGCTTATCATTACAGTCAGATGATAACTGTCAACAAAACAGAGCCCAACACAGCTTAGAAAAGGAGGAAATTACAACTGATTAAACAACGTTCATGCAGAAAACCAATGTGACCCAAAAACGTTTTCAGAAAGAATATCGTCTTGTTTTTAAGCTATGCCTATCCATGCCTATGGTTGATAAAAGTCTTCCAGTATTCCATGCAGTTAAGCATTAATCTTTATATTGTTCCTGTCTGCAAGTAATAAGTTTCCCCACCTCTATACTAAGCAGGTCTCCTGTGGCTTTAACAGGTGCATAATACACATGACGTCATGTCATAACAAGCATTACCAGTCTACCTGTCATGCAGCTATTAAATGACAGGAGCCTTAATGGAAGGAGGGAGAAAAGGTTCACAACTGTATTGTTCAAACGATCAGACAACTTTAAAAGTGAGACACAAATGTCACTCTCCCCGGAAGAGTTTTTCCATGCGCTAAACTGAGGTCCCTAAATTTGTTCTAGAGCGTATGAAATATATTTTACGGACATTTAGAGGACTCTTGCAAATAAAAATGCCAGTTATACAAGTGGATATCTACTTACATAACACTAGTCCACACTAAGTTAGAGGTTCCACCAGAGAACACATTTTCTGTCAAACCCAACAGTGATTAAGTTGTGGTTAATTAGCAGCTCATGTTATTTTATTACCTTTGTTTGTTCCTCTTTATCATCTTCTTTAAATATCAGCTGCTTATTGATCTCTTCTAAGCTAATTAATGATCGGGTTTTGATAAAATACTGAAATGAAACAGCTTCTACATATTCCTGAAGACCTGGATGGTTTGAAACAGAATAAAATAAATGATATTTTAGTTCCATCATTCACAATAGAAGTCATAATAATTCATGTAATGTTTTAAAGGTACATGGTAAAAGAGATACAATTCTGGAACTCAAAACAGAGATGAATGAACATTTAATAAGCCAAAAAGAATGCTATTCATGAACAACAGCTTCCCTCAATTTGGTACTCTCCAGATACTGTATGTTGAACTGCAAATCACTTAACACAACAAAATCTGGTTTATTCTACTTACTTGCATATGTACACCTTGCCTTTTCTCAGTGTTACCTTGCAAATCAATATTTTAAATGGTTATTCATTCCTGTATGAAGTGCCCTCCATTCTTGGAATACATCCTTTCAATCTTTAGAAAGTGACTGGTTTACGGGCTAAAATAAGTTATATTTACCTCCAGCTCTTCAAACAAGAAGACAGGACACTGATTAAATAAAAATTGGCTTTCGTGTCCTAACCAAAGCAACTCTAGCTCTTACTAATGACCCACAGAGCTGTGTTTTCCTCATTAAAGTCAAGTATGCTTGACATCAAAATACAGTACGTGCCTTTCAGAGGTCCTCCACAAAAAAGTCTGAAAATGACATTTAAAATGACCCCAGACCTTGACATAAGGTGTTTTTAATAAGCAGGTAAAAGGATGTTTAAATATATTATATTGTAACTTAATGGAGGACATCCGTTAACTTCCAGCCAATAATCCCCAAGGTGAAAAAAAAAATCTCCATCCCATTTCACTGTTCTATCCAACAATACCCTTCCTCCTTCTCCTCTCAGTTTTGGGTTGTTTCCAAGAAAAGGATTACTTAAAGACCATGCTGCCAGCAAAGGAATGGTTTATAAGACTGCTTTTGTTTTTCCAGAGTGAACATTGGGAGACCCAATTAAAAATCCATGAGTGCATCTGCCAGCACTTCCCCTAATATTCAGAGGCTAGCAAAACAGTGGAGAGTTGCTAACATTTTGCCTTAGAACCTTCAAAGTCAATCCTGTTGAAGTGTCATGTTAATGTTACTCTTGTAATCCCCAATGGCAATTTCATAAGCTCTCCTATTGGTATTTTTCTCCATGATTCTATTCTACAGCCAGGAACAATAGTGTACTTCTAGCAGATGCCTGAGAATCAGAAAACCCTTAGAAACATAGTTTTGGCACTTAAAAAGGCTGACAATAGTAGGAAGGGGGAGGGGAGTAAGTCCCAACTCCACTGCTGTTAGGTTCCAAAGCATATCATAGAAGAATGATGGCGAACCTTTTAGAGACCAAGTGCCCATCACCGCACCTAAAGGGGCTCATCTGCCTATAGCCATTGGCCCCTTTAGGTAGTCAGGTTATTTATCGCTGCCCCACACTCAGTGTTGAGTCACTGGCTGTACAGTCTACTCCATTATCGTAGCACAGTGATGGCAAACCTTGGCACTCCAGTTGTTCTTGGACTGCAAATAGGAGGCTAAAGTCAACATTCCTGCTGACCAAAGCCTCTGGGAACTGAAGTTCCAGAACAGCTGGAGTGTCAAGGTTAGCCATCACTGCCGTAGCAGAATGTCTGGCCAGTCAGCTATAAATCTGACCAACAGCTTTGGGGCAAGACATTTTCTTTTGGCCTGTTACGGTCATTGGATTATTGTCAAGTTAGCACTGCTATGAGTTTATTGGAAGACAAGTTATTTATGCAACAAAACAAACAACAAAATATTTGGTGTCTTCTGGTTATATAAAAAATATCCCCCTCTGATTTATTAGGAAAATACTTTTTAAAAAATTACTTGACTTTTCTTCCCAAACTAACATCCACTGGATCTGCTCTAAATGTCAATGCTAAAAGGGCAAGAATTTTGAAACCATCAAATAGGGCCTTGTTTATGTTTACATTACATTTGCCTCACAAACTCCAATGAGTTAAAACAAATGTTCATGCAAAAGTACGCCATCCTAAGTGATAAATCTCAAGTTATGGGAAAGGTTCACACAAAGGCTTTCACAGTCACTGTTCCCACTATGGAATTAGGCTCTTTGCCGTTTTTCCACTGCCAAGAAGAGATTTTATGCATTCAAACTGACCAGCCTACAACAGACCTGTCTAGGTAAAATTAACTGGATTCTGCCTTGTTGACATGTCTGGAACCTTCAAATACAATTCAGCTACTCATACACTAAAGAAGGCATTCAAAACAGTCCTGACAAATAAGAAATGCCTCTGAAGTCTTATAATAAGAAACTAATGCTTTTCACCTTTTTCAAGACCACTGTAATGTCATTATTTATTCTCCTTAACAAATGCTTAACAGCTTTAAAGCCAATAAAGTTTTAATTTGCATAAAATATTAAGAGCTGAAATCCAAGTGTTCAGCCCAATTATAGTGGACCCACTGAATCCTGCTTAAGATAACTAGTTAATTCAAGGCTTATGTAAGATGCATTGTCTGGCCGGACATCCCGCTACAGTAATAGAGTGGACGGTACAGCCAGCAACTCAACACCAAGTGTCAGGCAGCAGTTAACTAACAGGACTCCCTAACAGGACTCCCTAAAGCTATGGCCGGACAAGCCCCTTTAAGTGGGGTGATGGTCCCCTCAGTGGAGGAAATACCACTGGAAACCATCATATTGAGTCCAATGGCAAAATGAGCAGAGGAGGAACTCTGATTCCCAACGGTCATGGAGGCAGAAGAGGCCATGGCGGATGGACTGGCTGTGAAGGTGCACCTTGTCAATATTCTCAAGGCTGTGGCAGTCCATTGCAGTCCCGGTGTTGAATCCTGCATGTCTCATTTCATACGTGCCGTGGGAGTTGGCTCCGGGAACATAGTGTGTGGGTCACTTTATAACATGCAGGGATCCACCTTAAACAAATTCACACCAGTGGCATTTTTCCTGCTTCAGGAAAAAAATGTATTCTCGGATACGAGTTGCAGCCAATGATTGAATCTTGTTGGGTCTAACAAATGGATTTTGCCTCAAGTATTCATTAAAAAAGCACTGTAAATTGACCCTTATAAACAGATACTGTATGTATATCCAATTGTCAATCCCAACTAGAGAAGAGCCGTGAATGACTAGAGCTAGGCAGAAAAATGACTTCACCCCAGTCTGCTGGATTTCGCCATTCTACCAGTGAAAACAAAGTTCACTAATCCTGAGCTCAGTCTTTTAATTTTATAATTGTTTTCAGTACTATGCCACAGAATCCATGTACAGTATGCAGCTTCCAAAGTGGGAATTATATGTTGATTTACAATTTCACTACATAATAAATTTTAAAAAAAACCCCAAAAGGTTGATTTTTCAGGTAGATGCAGCCAGAATAGTTGAAAACCTAATTTATTTGACAAAAATAAGCTGCAATTTATTACAGAAAGACTTGGTCCATCTCAATAACAATGGGGAAGAGTGAACATCTATCCCAAATTTTAAAAATCCAACTCTTTTAGAGTTAATAATTTAAAATTATTTGTTTAGAAAATCAAGACAGTGATGAAAATATAGTCTCATCAGGAATCTTATCAGGAATCTTCACTTCCACCTTTGGAGTTCCATTTCTGTTCTCAAAAACAGCAAAGGGATGAACTTGTTAATTTTTCAGTTATATCCTGTTCCTGTGTTATTCAGCTGTCTCATTTTGCTCAGCAATTCAAGTGGCTTTCCCCACTTCCTCTTATGAAATTTATGAGAACATCTTACTTTTCACTGAATATTTTCAGTATCAAACTACTGGCTGCAATGAGTGCTCCTTACATATTTATTTTTAAACTGCTGGTATATACAAATGTATATGAACAACTGTGCAGAAGACACATAGACCTATTCTAAAACTTTTATTATAACAACATACTGTATTACTGGAAGTCTACAAAGCAAAGATTTGGCTGATTGTTTCACATTAATGATGTTTCTCCCTCTATTGTCAATGAATATATTTCCTCTCCTGGGCAGCTTCTCTCATTGCAGACTCCGATCTACACTCCATTGTCCTCTTCCCCACATACTTTTAGAGCAGGAGTTCTCAACCTTTTAAAGCCTAAGGCTGGGTCATGTTCCCTTAGACAGCTTTGGGGGCCGGACGGGCATTTTGCCTTTCCTCCACCACATGGCACTTCCGAGTGTGGTGGAAGTGGAAGCACATGAAATAGTGCCATGGGTTGCATCCAGCCCATGGGTCACAGGTTGAGAATCCCTGTTTTAGGTATTTCCTCTTCCAATTCACTCTAACTCGCTTCCTTTCTTAAGAACGTTTGCTGTACTTTTGTTTCGTCAAGGCAGTGGAATCAAGAACTACTGTCATGTTCACATGCTCAATCAACATAAGTTCAATGGTTTAGGTATATGGCTGCAGGGGCAGAGGCTGGGAGTTCAATTCTCCAATTTGATTCAAAGAGAAAACCCAGCCTGTGTGGTCAAGAACATCTTGGAGTGCCAAGGTTCGCCATCATGGTCCTTCATCCTTCTACCACAAAAAAGAAACATGTTTATTTTGCCCCCGCCATCAAATTTCCATGGTGCAACAAAAACCACATGATGTAGCACTCAACACTGCATACACATGGGAAGTAATCCATCTGAATCTACTATAATTCAATCTACAACCTGTCCTCTTATATTCTGCAATGTGCACACAACTTATGCTTACAAATGATAATGTGCACACCAATTATACTAGAAATAACAACAAAGTACTATACACTGTATGACTGAAAGAAACCTATGTACATTTCCTAGGAAACAAATCCTATTGAAAATAAAAATGCAGCTACTTTATGTATTGCCTCACAGTATCAAAGCATTCTCTGGGCAGTTTACAAAGAATTACACAAGCTACAATTTGCCCCCAACAAGCTGGGAACTCCTTTTACCGATCTCAGAAGGATGGAAGGCTGAATTAGTCTTGAATCCATCAGGATCGAACTCAGATCATGAGCAGAGATTTGCATATCATAAGAAATGGGTAAAGATTCAATACCTTAAAAATTACCACAAACATAACTGTTCTCAGTTCATACTTTTACTCACACACCATCTTTCATGTTATAGGCTCATAATAAAAATATGTAAAATGTTTAAATTAAATAAAAATATGTAAAATATTTTAGACACAAGGACACTGAATCAAGCGATCTTTGAGGATTCTCCTACCCCATCATTGCACAATTCTATGGATTTCATTATCCTGAGCAACACTGCCGTCAAGTACAATGAGGCTAAGGAAGATGTTTATTATTCACACGACAGCTTAGGATCTATTTCTTCGGTTTCAAAAATAAGTGACTTGTATCCTCAAAAGCAGGGATAGATAACTATTTTGGTGTGATAACCATCTCCTCATCTTATAGCTTTCTGCAGCCTGGACGATGTCATGGGACTTTCAAGGGCATAGACCCGGGAATGCGGGATGCTATGTAGGGTGGCTGATCTAGTGGACAGCCACCCTTTCCGGTTTTTATCTCTTTTCAGCTTCATCTCCTGCTCTGTTTTAAGCATCAGTTTTAAGTTTTAAGCATCAGTTTTAAAGTTTTATGCATTAGTCTAAGTATTAGTTATATTATTATATGTGTATCCTAGTGATTTTTAGTTAATATTGTAAGCTGCCCAGAGTCGGGTTTTATCCGATTGGGGCGGGATAGCAAATAAGAAGAAATAAATAAAATAAATAATAGAACCATGGACCTCCCAGCAAAGCTGGCAAGAACTGTGGCCAAAATTCAATCAGAATCCAGCCACACCATATGTAAGTGCAAGCTCAATATCCCAAGCTTTGCTCTCCTCTCTGCTTCCTCAGATGGATAAAAGCAATGCCTGTAAATCCTGCAGTTGAGTATCTCTTCCCCATCATCCACCAGCCCATGCTTGAGTACCTTCCACCCCGCATTCCCAATAGGGAAGATGAAGAGTGAAAAGTGTAATAAAAAAGATGAACAGGGGAAGAGTAATTCTGTGTTTTATTTCCAGTTACTGGATAGTACCTGGGGTTATTCTTCTCGTTGCCTTTTCAATAGGGACAGCACTCAGGATACATTTCCCATATGCTGTAGGAAATACAAGCACTAAGAGACAGCTTCTATGTTACAAGTATTTGAACTTCAAAAGTAATTCAAAAGAACAGTATTTATAACAATGTGCCTGAGTGGCTCTGCGTGTTTGTTTTTAACTAGTTATTTCAGTATCTCTTAGTTTGCTTGTTTAATCATCCCTTGGGACAATCTGTACTGTTAAAGGATGTGTAGAAAACAGGGATCATTTTTGTTATTGTTCAATTATTACCACCATGCTCAGCATCTGAGCTCAAACAAGCATCCTTTGGGGAAATGTTCTGCATGCCGCGAGCACTACTCCTAATGAGGGAAAGCATGAAACTTCTTTTGTGCTCTGCCAGAATTGTTTTATCTTCCAGTCAAAAGAACAACGGCTTGGAGTAACCCCAAAAAAAGCATTTCACAATTGCAGATGTCAAACAATATTCCCAAGAATCAAACTTGCAGCAGTTCTATTTATAGTTTTTATACTAAATACATGCACATCCCTAACAGCTTTGTGTTTTACCAAATAGCCACTACTTACAAATCCTTTTTTTAAAAAAATAAATAGTCTCCACAGGAAGGATGTTCTGGGTCTCCTTGAACAATTTAAAAAGGGTATGTAGAAAATAGAGAGGAGTGAACATTTCATGTCTAATTTCAAGCCAGTGGGCAATATTTTAGGAAGTCTGAGAACAACTGAACCAGTTGTTTCTGAGAAACAAAAACTGAGATCTCTATTTCACTTTGCAGAATACTACTGCCAAATGTGAGTACTTATGTCTTTAGATTTGTTTTTGCATAAATTTTATTTATTTATTATTAATATTTGTTTGCCAACCAACTTAGTGCAAACACTACTCTGGGTGGTCTTGCAATATACAAACATCAGATAAAAACCAATAAGGTATTTTCTCACTCTAGGTCAGTGGTGGCGAACCTTTGGCACACGTGCCAGATGTGGCACTTCCAGCCATCTCTGTTGGCACGCACACTGTCAGCCCAGCACAGAGTTCGCCCCGCCCCTCTGCTCAGCCTCCCAATGGGAGTGCTTCCGCTCTGGCAGCACAGCAGCCCAATGGGAGTGCTTCCTCCCTCTCCCCAGCACATAGCTCGCCCCACCCCTCTCTGTTTGGGCACTTGGGTCTCAAAAAGTTCGCCAACACGGCTCTAGGTAGTAACTGTGACTGTGTACAACAGTTAAATATTTTTAGAGATAACTATAAATTACAAACCATAACCCACAACCCATAAGGACAATTCAGCCTTGCACCATCACAACCAATACACAATATATAAATATGTAAATCAAACAAAGTACATTAAACTATAGTGACAATGAAGTATAAAATTATCATCAACTAGTTAACTGAACTATTGGTCTGCTATTGGAAATATGTCTCTAAATGCGTCTTTGAAAAGAAAGGTTGCCTTCTAAAAACATCCAGAGATGGCACCTGGCACAGTTCCACAAGAAATGAACTACAGAATGTTGGTGCCGCCACTAAGAAGATCCTCGAGATGACCTTACTCAAAAACTAGTCATATCTGACTCTAGGTTTCAGTGCTCACCTCTGTTTATAGCCAAAGAGCCAGCACTGTCTGTGTTTGAAGGCACTTCTGTGGACATGTGGCAGGCATGCCTCGACTCTGGAGTGCACGGAACACTGTTTACCTTCTTACAGAAGTCGTACCTATTTATCTACTTGCAATTTTTTACTTTCAAACTGCTAGGTCGACAGGAGCTGGGACAGAGACACGAGCTCATTCTGTTGTGCAGTACTCGGGTCTCAAACTGCTTACCTGCTGACCTTCCAGTTGTTAAGTTCAGCATCTTAATCATTTGAGCCACTGCAGTCATTTAGAGGGAATAATACCCTTGTTTAAAAATGAATTAATAACATTCCACGCCCACTCCCCAGACACCTTGACAGATTTCACAAACCATGATGGACAAGATCATACCAAAGAGGTCATAGGTTTACAGTGCCGCCTCTTACAGTACATTTCAATATAATGGAAAGTGGATGCATACTCTTTACAAGAAGCAATTGTCTTAACAGACTGCTTACTGCAAAGACAAATAATAGAATATCCTTTCCATTCATTAGTTTTCAAGACATAGGTGGCAAATTAATAATGTTATTTCCTCTGAAAGAAACTTGTTTGACTTCAGAGATGGCATCGTCCATTCACATAGTATTTCTCAGTAGCACCAGAGAGTAAACAAAACAAAAAGCCAAAAAATGTACCACTTTTTTCCTTGCTTTTTGTTTGCTCTCTGATATGCTTGAAACATAGATTAACGTGGCTACCATTTCAAAAATGTTCTCAGTATTATCTCCCTTTGCTTTTCCTTCATTTATCAAGCAGGGAAAAACTAGAACAAAGATAGCAGACAGCTGTGCCAAGTGTGACAGAATATAGCATAAAAACTATCTGGCAAAATTTACTTGGTGTGGTTCCAGCCCAAGGTTTCCCTAGTGTTATGCAATCTTGAGCATTAGGCATAAACGTTTGACACTCTTTGTTAAGTATCTTCATGCCTTCAGTACTCAGTGGCCAAAATCCTGTTGCTCAGCATAGGAAATTGAATAACCCTATTAAGTAGATTTAGTCACCTCCTCTCTAAATGTTATTTATTCAAATGGGCCTACTTTATCTGCAAATTACTATGCTAAAGTAAGAGACAGATATAATAGGTCCATTTGTAACTTACTTATTTACTAGAACTTATTCACCAGATCCGTTCTGACAATTAAGCCCACAGTCTTCTTATTTACAGACTTATTTACTGTATTATTACCCATCTTATTTTTCTGTGGCAAGGCTTGGCAGACACTATCTTAAATTGACTTGTTAGAACCAACTAGAGTAGATCCATATTAAAGGGAAAAGGGTGGTAAAATGATCTATCACATTTTTACTGTAGGGGTCCATTTATTATACATTCACATGACGTAGTGTGGCTTTTATTTACTTATTTGGTACCTTTATATACTGCCCTCTAAGAACAGAATTCCCATACTGGGCAGGTTACAACAATAAAACAAAAAAAAATGACAATAAAAAATGCATAAACACTCAAACATTTCAACAGCAGCAGCATATAACCAGTAAAAATAAATCTAAAAAGTCATCATCAACAGAATACAGGGCCCAAGAACAATAATCCTCAAAATTAATTGACTAAAGGGAGGATAACTCTGAATTACTCTCTGTAAGGTTGCCCTTGCTCACAAACCAGGCATATCCAACTCTAGGGTTCAGTGCTCATCTCTGTTTACAGCCAAAGAGCCAGTGCTGTCTGCAGATGTTTTTGTGGACATGTGGCAGGCATGACAAGACACCAGAGTCCACCGAACGGAGTTTACTCTCTGTACAATTCCATTTTAAATTGTTTCTTAAATATATTCAGATGAAGACTGACACAGCTCCATAGGTAGGTCGTTTCAGAGGGTAGATGTTGCCATCAACAAGATTCTCTCTTAGTTATGGCCTTCTTTACCACCCTCAGTGTTGGCACTGCAAACTCCTAGGATGACCTTGTGATGCAAGGTAGTTAACTAAGTCCCAAACTATACAGGGCTTTATAAGATAAAATTAACACCTTGTGCCTGATTTGTTGTTCAGTCGCAGTCGATTCCGACCCTCTGCAACCCCATGGACCACTGTCCGCCAGGCACCTCTGTCCTCCACCACCCTCCTCAACTCGCTCAGCTCTGTGCCCATTGTGTCTACAATGCCATCCAACCATCTCATTTTTGGCCGCCCCCTTTTTCTTTTGCCTTCCACCTTTCCCAGCATCAAGGCTTTCTCAAGAGAATCATCTCTTCTCATTTGATGTCCAAAGTACCTTAGCTTCATCTTTACTATTAGACCTTCTAAGGAGCAGTCAGGGTTGATTTCTTCTAAGATTGACCTATTTGTTCTCCTCACTGTCCAGGGGACTCTCAAAATTCTCCTCCAACACCACATCTCAAAGGCATCTATTCTTCTGCGCTCAGCTTTCCTAATGGTCCAGCTCTCACAACCATACATTGCCACAGGGAATACCATTGATACAGTGCAGAATTCCCCCAAACTTGATTCCACTGCCCAAACCGTATGGACACATTTTATTTCCGCTTCCAGGAGCAACAAGAGTGACGCGGCGCAGGCCGGATGAATTGCAACCAACCCATTCGTGTGGATTAACAGGGGCTTGGGCTTCTGGGAATTGAAGTCCAAGAACATCTGGAGTGCCAAGGCTCACCATCATGGGTATATACTAACACAAATGCATTTTAACCAAACTGCAGACGTGATTTCTTTCCAATGGGGGATGTGTACTTTGCTCACCAAACTGATTTTCAAGGGCTAAATTCAAAAGGTAGCTGCTTGTTCTGCTAACATAAGCCAAAGTTCTCCTAGTTCCAGGAACACTGAGGATTTGAAACCGGGACCTTTGGTACACAAAGCACATGGTCTACCCATGAGCTATACACCCTCCTCGAGTATTGTATATGCAAGCTCCTCTCACGAAATAGTCAGTCCATGTCAGCAACCACTAATACAACAATAGGACAAAAGCATTATACAGTAATATTTCTACCTGAATTCTATACAGTATGAATTCTTTCCTTCTTAGTTCTACACAGGGGACTAAAATACAGTAATACCTCGGATAACGACAGCATTGGATAACGCTAAAATCGGATTGGGGGGAGGAAACTCCCAAAACAGCTTGGATCTGGAGTTTTCTCAAACCCCCCCCCCCCCCACTGCCGGGGAGGTGAGGAAACTCCTGATCCAAGCTGTTTCAGGAGTTTCCTCACCTCCCTGGAGGCTGTAGCAAGCCAAAACGTCGGGATTCCAATCCTGATGTTTTGGCTTGCTACAGTCTCCAGGGAGGTGGGGGAACTTTGGAAATAGCGCGGATCGGGTCTCCCGACCTCCCTGGAGCCGGCAAGGGGGGGTCAGGAATCCCAAAATGGGCAGAAAAAATGAACTCCCCCCCCCCGCCCATTTCGGGCTCTCTGACCCCCTTGGAAAGGAATCCCCACTGCCCATTCCAAAGAGGCAGGCTGATCAGCCCCCTCTTCCCTTTCCTCTTCGGAAAGGGAACAAGGCTTTTTTTTTAACGTTGTGCGATCAATGCATCGCACAACGTTAAAAACCGAATAATGACGAGACTTGGAACCAAGTCTCATCGTTATCCAAGGTACTAGTGTATGCAAAATATATTAACAAATCCAAGAGGACATTAATCAAGAAGTCACTAGGAACAGAATCAAAGACTGATATTCTCATGCCAAATCATGAAATAGAATCAGACCAAAATAAGTATCTCAAGTTTTACCTATTATCAATTGTGTTTTTTATTTTTCTACATACCTGGAGAGATGGCTCTATGGAACTGATTCATATCCTCTCCCACCAATTCTTGTGCTACCTGCTTTATCTTCTGTCTTACAGCATCTAATTTGGCCTCAGATTCTGCAATTATTTCTTCCCCCTTGGGAGCACTGTGATCACACAATAAAAACCAAATTACAATTAGAACATCAACAAAAAGGCAATGTTATTATAGAAACACATGTTGTAAAATGATTAGTGCCGAAAATTCATCTTTCTAAACTACACAAAACCCAAAGAACCTACTGATATATAGCTCACTAAACAGAGATGGACAACTCAGAGAACATACTTATGACCATGATAGTACAGTCAAACCTCGCATAAAGAGCACCTCGCTTAAAGAGTAAGTCGCTTAAAGAGCAGAATTCTCTCGGAATGTTCACTTCGCTTAACAAATAAAGCCAACCAAAAATTCGCTTAACAAATAAATCAGGGTTCACAATCCCCCCCTCAGAAGTCACAATTGGTCACTTACAATGGTGTTTCGCTTAAAGAGCAAACTCGCTTAAAGAGCAATCCTGTGGAACGCATTATGCTCTTTAAGCGAGGTACAACTGCATAAAATAGTAAAGCAATACTCAATCTAACTATCATGGTAAGTAAAGTGGTAAAAAGGTTTCTAAATAATACTCATGCATAATGTTTTGATAGAAGAAAGTGATAATTATTCTGAATTATTAATCCAAACTAGAAAATGACAAAAATCATAGATATGTATCCTAGTTCTGCACAAAAGACTATATCAAAAAAATAAAAGAGAAATTGACATTCTGATTCCTAAATTCAGAGATGGTGTTTATAATGCTGAAACAGCTGTAGAAGACATATGTATCAACAGAGATGAAAGAATCCCAGGGCTTTACAAATAATTTGACCCTTCTGGCAAACAACCTAAAAAGAGCCCAGAATGAAATGTGAAATGACTGGGCTGCAAACAAGTTTGACAAATGCAATTGTCAAAAGAATCTGGCACTCCAAAATAAATGCTGTAACAAACATTCCAGGCAGTTCAGGAAGCATATTATAAGATAAATGTATTGTTTTTAAAAGCACACATTTCTAAACGATCCACTGAAGAGTGAATGGTTTGGAGAGTGAATGGTTTAATGTGATGGAACATAGAAGCACCATTATTAAAACACAAGAATGCGTGGATGTAATATGAAGGCATCTAACAGATAATACGGATGTACTGTAATATGACATAACAGATTGTAACACAAGCTTTTATTTGTCTAGACTTTTTAACACCATCATCTGTGGAGTTACATCAGCAGCTGCAATTGCTAGTGCCTCAGTGTAGCCACAGAAATAATGCTATTTTACACTATAATCACCACATTGTCTTATAGTGCTTGCAAGCTGGTCTAGTGAGCACTATTGTTAAGTCAACAGTGGCTGCTTTTAGTAGTAGCACTACCAAAACAAAACAGGAAGGTAGAAAACTTGAAACAATATGTTTTTTAGCAAAGCGTGGTATTTTTAGTGGTATGCAATTAACCACTTTTATAATGTGTATGTTCTTTTCTGGAGGGAAGCCACAAACTCCCCAAAGTGGGGCAAAGTATAGTGAGCCTTATAGCAGGCTTCTCTTTATCCCAAGAGATTCTGGTTTCAATAGTCAGAAACCAGATGCAAAGGAATATGTAAAGAATGTATGGATCTGCAACATCTGTCTGGCAGTACATTGGGAGAGAGGGAGTGTGGTGGGTTAGTGGTTAAGACGCTGAACTTGACAACTGGAAGGTCAGCATGTCAGCAGTTCGAGACCAGAATGCTGCATGACAGGGTGAGCTTTTGTCTGTCCCAGCTCCTGCCAATCTAACAGTTCAAAAGCAAGACGTTGCAAGTAGATTAATAGGTACCCCTTTGGTGGGAAGGTAAAGTGTTCCATGCACTCTAGTCATGCCTGCCACTTGTCCACAGAAACATCTGCAGACGCAGACAGCACTGGCTCTTTGGCTATAAACAAATATGAGCACTGAACGCTAGAGTCAGATACGACTGGCTTTTGAGCAAGTGTGGCCTTTAGCTTTACCTTACATTGGGAGACCACTGTATTTTCATAGCCTTTGACACGACAAGCCTTAAAGGATTTGACTAAAGACTACCCTAGTCCAGAGATGGTGAACCTTGGCACTCTATGTGTTCTTGGACTTCAATTACCAGAAGCCCAAGTCAAACATACCTGCTGGTTGGGGTTTCTGGGAATTGAAGTTCAAGAACAGCTGGAGTGCCAAGGTTCACCATCACTGACCTAGTCCAACATTCTCTTCATACTGTAGCCCAAGAACTGTCCATAACAAGGAATTCTTGGATGGTGCTGGTTCTATTTCTCAGCACTTTCTTTGATCTAAATGCTCCAGATTTATCACAATACTGGAAAAATTCAAAATGAGTTATTCCCTATCTTTGTTATAATGAGCTTCCCTACAATTAGGAATTTTTTTGTAAAATTAAATAAAGTTAGCTTAGGCAAAGTTGTTTTGATAGATCAAATATAGCAATGAAATGTTTAGTTTCTTTACCACAGAACAATAATGCATTCCTGATTAAATTCCTGTTTTTCAGCGCACAATTTTTTTAAAAAAGGAAACCTTTTCCTTCTATGTAGACCAGAGTGCCCAAACTATGGCCTGTGGGCCGTATTAGGCCCCCAATACCAATACATCAGGCTCAAGACACCCTTGCTGCTCTTGGAAGTGGATGGGGGATGTGCCCGCCAATGCACATCCGGAACCACTTCAAGGAGTGGTGAAGATGCATTTGTGCATGCTCAAATACATCCGGAACCACTCCCGGAAGTGTTTCCTGATGCACACGTGCAAACGTATCCACTTCTGGCAGTGCGGTCAGGCCCCAGGTGCAAAAACTTTGGGCACCCCGATGTAGTCAGTTAACTTGTAAGAATCTTTAGAAACTATCAAAGTCGCTTACCTGGTAATCCTATGTAGTAAAAATATGGTCCTCTTACTTTCAATAGTTATATCACGACTAAGTTTCACAAGCCTCTCATATTTATCATGTCTTGTATCAAGCTCCTGCTGAAATGCTAAAGGGAACAGAATATAGATAACAGCTCATTGAAAGATGCCAAAATATACATCTACTGAACTCTCTTCCTCCCTTCTCCCAGACACCTATTCTTGATAGATTTTCAAAAACAAACTTGACTTGTTCTGTATAGCCAACACAGCTAAAAGATGAGGTGCACATATTACACCTTCGAAAATTGTAGAAATAATCACTATCTGTTCT
The DNA here is from genome assembly GCA_030440675.1 of Furcifer pardalis. Classification (NCBI taxonomy): domain Eukaryota; kingdom Metazoa; phylum Chordata; class Lepidosauria; order Squamata; family Chamaeleonidae; genus Furcifer; species Furcifer pardalis. The sequence continues at coordinate 112,298,766 of CP126890.1, read as the reverse complement.
CATCATAGCTGTTCTCACCAGCCAAAAGACATTGAGTTTGCAGGAATGAGCCACATTTTAGGCCTTTAAATGTTACTTACATTTGAAAGCCATAATCACTGCCGAGGATGAATTAATAGTATCTTTCTCTTCTCTCCGATGACCATGCGGAAAATTGTCATGTTTTCTCTTCCTGAAACCACCTGGTCCTGTAATGATGAAGGAAAAGCCGTTACAAATGTTTTACTAAATCATAGTAAATTTCTCAAGAAACAAAAATCCCATGAAATAAAGACGCTTACTTCTTGGGAGGCAAGTTATGGCAAACCTAGGCAGCATAATAAAAAGTAGAGACATCACCCTGCCAACCTAAGTCTGCTTAGTTAAAACAACAGTCTTCCTAAAGTAATGTATGGCTGTGAGAGCTGGACCGTAAGGAAGGCAGAGCACAGAAGAATAGACACCTTTGAACTGTGGTGCTGGAGGAGGCTCTTGAGAGTCCCCTGGACTGCAATTAAATCAAATTAGTCAATCCTAAAGGAAATAAATCCTGACTGCTCTTTGGAAGAACAAATACTGAAGATGAAGCTCAAGTACTTTGGTAACCAAATGCGAAGAGAGGACTCACTGGCGAAGGCCCTGATGAAGGAAAGATCAGAGGCAAAAGAAGGGGACATCAGAGGATAAGCTGGCTAGATAGCATCATTGATGGGGTGGGTGTAAATCTGGGTGGACTATGGAGGATGGCAGAGGCCAGAGGAGCCTGGCGAGTGGTGGTCCATGGAGTTGCAAAGGGTCGGACTCGACTGTGTGACTGAACAAGAAAAAAACCAAACCAGGAAGTTTGCCCAGGAGAGGGGCCCCATACGCTCCTCCTTCCTCCATGATGATGGAACAGAGGCACACTGTGAAGCGCGTTGAAGAGATGGTTTAAAGCAGGGGTTCCCAAACTAAAGTCTGTGGGGCCAGTTCATCTGGCCATGGGGCAGATTGTCACCATCACCAGAAGTGCCTCACCACCATCAGAAGTGCAGAAAACGCATTGAAAAATTCAAAAACCGGGGTGAAAATGTTCCATCCTTGCTCCCTCCTCCACTGGATGTGGCGGGGGTGGCAAAAAAGCCCAAAAACATGCATTGAATTCGCACACTGCCAGTGCCGCTGGGAGGAACAGCATGACCAGCCCGCTCAGATATCTGAGGGGGGGGGTCAGGCCCCTGGCGGGAAAGGTTTGGGCACCCCTGGTTAAAGCATACAGACTCAAAAATGCTACAGCCCAGTGGTGTCTGTCTTTCTTCTGCTTTGAATGGAGGTCCTTTAGACCTTCTGGGTTGCAAGCTTCGGTTTTCTCAGCCTGAAGATCTCCTTCTTTTGCGTGGAATCACTTTCTCCTTATAAAGCAAAGGGTTCGTGCCTATAGCCAGTACAGAACCACTGGCTAGGAAGAGTTTTTGAGATGAACCAGCAGCCGCCGCCAAACCCTAACTTTTGCACATTGTCCCTGTGAGTCAAGAAATGTGCATTAAATTTCCGAGGTTTGTATAATGAAAAAGAACGTCCTTGAGATTGTAAAGGTGATTGGAGAGCAGGGCAAGAAATCCTTGCTTGTCCTTGAGTGAGAAGTGAGAAGTGCCAGTCCTTTCTTCTGGGCCAAGTGAGGATTCAGGCCCCTAAGTGATCCCCTCTCCCAGAACCAGAGGAGGTCCAGCCCCACCAGTAAGCCACTGCTAAAGGGCTGTTGACAGAGGGGCTTGGTGTGTCCCCTCCCCCCCCCCCCGGTTATCTTTCTCAAATGCCCTGTGACTTCCTAGCCTTTTTACCTGTATCTGTTCTCCCGCGGGTTGTGAGCTGCCTTGCATCTCGCACTGGGAGAAAGAGGAAGGTATTAAGCAAGCCAATAATCAAGCACAGGAAAGGCAGGCATTCCAGTTTTTACATTCAGAGGTGCCTTTTGTAGGGGGAGCAAATCTTCTGCCCTGGTATCCCCACTTGTGCCTGACTATGAATGGTTGGCATTCCTCTTTTTCACACAGGTAGAAATAGCCGACTTTTCTGCATCCTTGTGGGTTACGTGGTTTGATCATGTAGCAGAGGATCTTGGGGCAAACCACGGCTCACCTGGTAGAGCTCATGGAACAGGTCAGGTGACAAACATTGCTGCTTTCTATTCAAGAGCCTCTTGTCAGGGGGGGGGGGGAGAGATTTTCCTTTTCTGGCTCACCTAGACAGTGGTTGTTGTCGTTCAGATTTTTATTGACCGCAGCCTTTGCACTCCAGCACAGCATAGGTTTCCAGAAATTCCAGTCTTTTGGGGCTCCCAAAGGAGCTGACCTTCATGTCTGTCTGTGTCGGCCTTTCATGGTTTTGGCTCCATCTCTGTGGAGAGCAAAGCTTGGCTGTTTGCATTCACCACTGGGTGGCTTGGTGCACGCAGCAAAATACTTCTAGGGCCATGACGGAGAACCTTGGCATTCCAGATGTTCTTGGACTTCAATTCCCAGAAGCCCAAGCACCCCATGAATCCACATGAATGGGTTTACTGCAAAAGTAAAACACTCATACGGGAGTGACGAGGGCAGCGCAGGCCAGATGAATCTCAGTAAACCCATTTGTGTGGATTCAGAGTCCTTGGGCTTCTGGGAATTGAAGTTCAAGAACATCTGGAGTGCCAAGGTTCGCCATCACAGTTCTCACTTGTCACTGTTTTCCAAGCAGATCAGTTACCAAGTTGAAGGCAGGCTGAGCCTTCAGCACAACCAGGGAAATGCATTTCTCAGGATCTGTGCCGGCCAGAGAGAGATCCCTCTGAAATGTGTGCCCAGCATATGCACATACCTAATCTTCACTGTCTCTCTCTTGATTCTAGTTTTGTAATTCCTCTGGTCTAGAACAGGAATATTAGAAACAAGTCTACTTCTGTTTCATTGATTACACTAAGGCCTTTGACTGTGTGGACCACAACAAAATGTGGCAAGTAATTAAAGATATGGGAATACCAGAACACCCTATATGCCTCATGAGAAACCTGTACATGAATCAAGAAGCAACAGTTAGGACAGAATACGGAAAGACAGAGTGGTTTGGAATAAGAAAAGGAGTAAGACAAAGCTGCATTTTGTCACCCTGCTTATTCAACTTATACACAGAGCACATAATGCACAATGCAGGGATGGAGGAATCACAATCTGAGATAAAAATTGCTGGGAGAAACGTCAACAATATGAGATATGCAGATGATACCACTCTAATGGCAGAAAGTGAGGAGGACTTTAAAAAGCTCCTTATTAGGTTGAAAGAAGAAAGAGCAAAAGCTGGCTTGTGACTCAATATAAAGAAAACCAAGATACAGTAATGGCAACAGGCCCTATCAGTCCCTGGAAAATAGATGGGGAAGAAGTAGAAGCAGTGACAGATTTTGCTTTCTTAGGATCAAAGCTCACTGCAGATGGTGATTGCAGCCATGAAATAAAAAGGCGACTGATCCTTGGGAGGCAAGCGATGAGAAACCTGGGGAACATAGTGAAAAGTAGAGACATCACATTGAAAACAAAAATTCGCATAGTCAAAGCAATGGTATTCCCTGTGGCAATGTATGGTTGTGAGAGCTGGACCATTAGGAAGGCTGAGCGCAGAAGAATAGATGCCTTTGAGATGTGGTGTTGGAGGAGAGTTTTGAGAGTCCCCTGGACAGTGAGAACAAATAGGTCAATCCTAAAGGAAATCAACCCTGACTGCTCAGAGGGTCAAATAGTAAAGATGAAGCTAAGGTACTTTGGACATCAAATGAGAAGAGAGGATTCGCTTGAGAAAGCCTTGATGATGGGAAGGGTGGAGGGCAAAAGAAGAAGGGGGTGGCCAAAAATGAGATGGCTAGATGGTATTGTAGACACAATGGGCACAAAGCTGAGCAAGTTGAGGAGGATGGTGGAGGACAGAAGTGCCTGGCGGACAGTGGTCCATGGGGTCGCAAAGGTTTGGAATTGACTGTGCGACTGAACAACAACAAAAGGACAGCAACCCTCAAGTCCCTAGCTGAGTGTCCAAGCAGATAAAAGTGGTCTGAAACAGGTTTCTGTGCATTGTCCCTCTGATTTATGTCCATTAACCATTTTGCACAGAGATCATCCTGTCTGTCCTATGTAGCACACAGAGCTTTTCTTTCTTTCTATTTTGCAAAACATGGCATAAATTACATTATCAGAGGAACAAGTAAACCTGCCTGTGTCGCCTTGGGCAAAAATGCACAGTCCCAGGGCACCCCAGAAGGAGGAAATGGTAAACTAACTACAGTACTTATGAATATTCTCTAACTAGCAAAACCCTAAAAAGGATCGCCGTCCAATCAACACACCACTACAACTCGCTGGATAATTCAGCCTTGTTCTCTGGCTGTGGAGCCAGAATTGAAAGAGAGGGGAGGGGGTGTCTCTTCCATCTGCTCCCCGCACCCCATTTGTGAAACGAGACAGAATCCCTCGCCAAAAAAGGCCATTTTAGGAATCGGAGGTTCTAGTCCCGACAAAGCATTTTCCTTAGTTGCTCTGCCGCCCCCAATACTCGGGGGGGGGGGAGGCTGAAAATGGGTGAAGGTGGAGCGGGGAGGGGAGCAGCAGGAGAGGCATCAAAGCGGGACAACGAAAATATTAGCAGCAAAGCGACCTGCAACTAGAGGTATAGCAGGCGGCAGTGGGGAAAGGTCTCCGACCTGCCTCTCACCTACCCATATACCCACCCACGCCATGCCCAGGTTCCAACCATCACCTTCTTTGCCGCTCATGGTGCCCGAACTTGCGACCGAGGAGGCAGAGGCGGGCGAGGACGACGACAAAAAAACAACTCCTTCCCGCCTCGTGGGGCCTTCGTGGACCTCCCTCCGCCGGGCGTTTGGCGAGGTTCACCCACACACGGGGCAGGACCCCCGGCCCTTCAGTACCTGCCTACCAAGAGAATTAAGGACGCCAAGGCCAGGCCCGCCCCGACTCTGGCTTCTGATATATTTAGCTACTTTTGCAGAGAATTATTCTTTTTTTAAAAGCAGGCATCAGGAGGCGAGCTATATCCAGAAAGCCACACCCGCCTCCTCAAAGCCTCCGACGGAGCAAGGCATTGTGGGAAGTGTAGTTTTGCTTCCCCCTCCCCTAAAATTTAAAATGGATCTCTTAAGTAAAAGCTTTAGGGCAGGGGTCTGCAAACTTGGCACTCCAGGTGTTCTTGGACTTCAATTCCCAGAAGCCCAAGTCAGCACTCCTGCTGATCAAGGCTTCTGGGAACTGAAGTCCAAGAACACCTGGAGAGCCAAGTTTGCTGACCACTGCTTTATTAGGGCAAATGACAGGTTGCTATATGCTGTAATTTATCCACACCAGCTGTACTGAACAAACTAGAGAAGGATGATCTCTCATCCACAGTGTCACATGGCAAAGGAAGGACTTGGTGTTCTGTCTGGGTCATTCACACCATTGTCTACTTTCACACAGCGTGTGGTCAATAAATAGATGCTTGGTCTGAAGGGTAAACTCATTTGCAAATGTATAATGCCTCAATTTTTGTTTTGCATCCCTCTGCTAACCATTTGAAACTCAACAGTGCGGAGAACAAATAGGTCAATCTTAGAAGAAATCAACCCTGACTGCTCCTTAGAAGGGCAAATAATAAAGATGAAGTTAAAGTAATTTGGACATCAAATGAGAAGAGAGGATTCACTGGAGAAAGCCTTGATGCTTGGAAGGGTCGAGGGCAAAAGAAGAAGGGGACGGCCCAAGATGAGATGGCTAGATGGTATTGTAGAGGCAATGGGCGCAGAGCTGAGCGAGTTGAGGGGGATGGTGGAGGACAGGAGTGCCTGGCAGACAGTGGTCCATGGGGTCGCAGAGGGTCGGAATCGAATGTGCGACTGAACAACAAAAAAAAGTGCCAAACTTCACAGCAAATTTGAATACCAATCAGGGATCTTCTGTTATTACCAGTTGTAAAATGCCACACTTATTTGTAAACAACCATTGTGCGCAGTGGTGGGCTGCCAAAAATTTTACTACCACACTGTGGGCAGGGCCGACTACATGGCATCATGATGTTGTGGGCGAAGTCAACATCATGACATCATGGGCGGAGCCAACATCATGACGTGAGTGGAGTCAAAGTTAAAAATTTAAAAAATAAACATAAAAATACAGTACACATAAAATACAAATTAAAATAGACATTAAATAGAAATAAAACACACACACACCTCAACCAAACCACCCACCCACCGCAAACACAAGCCCTAGTCACCCTGGGGTTGGGGAGCAGGGCAGGCAGACAGGCAGCAACATCAGCGGCGGGGCGGCAATGCGGTGTGGCGGACCGACGGCAAGGCAGACTGGTGGTGTGGCGCAGCCTAGCCCAGCCCGGTAGCACAGCCTAGCCCGGCAGCGCAACCTGGACTGGGCCGGCGGTGCACCAAGGAAAGGCCACCGCTGCTGCTGCCGCTCCTCCAAAGAGGCTGCTGAGGGCCTCAACAGCCAGTCGCTGCACCCTTCCTTACAGCCCAAAATGGTTGCTCGTAAGTGCACATGCGTCAAAATACCATTGACACATGCGCACTTCTATTTTTCAGTGAGCATGCAGCAAATTGTGTTTTGACGCATGTGCACTTCTGAGCAGCCATTTTGGGCTGCCTGGAAAAGGAATCCGGAGGGCGGCCGAACCGGTCACCCAGGGGTTTACCACCCCCCTGTGAACCCCTCCAGATTTCCGCTGCCGGTTCAGCCAAACTGGTCCAAACCGGTAGCAGCCCACCACTGATTGTGTGCCTCTGTACCTGATGTGGATAAATTAATGCCATGAAGTCTCACTCTTATGTCTGACAAAGTGGACTTGATCCATGAAAGCTAAGATTAAAATACAGCAGTTAGTCTTTAAGATGTGACCTTTTTTAATTTTTGTTTACTCTCTGATATGCTTGCACAGACTAACACAGCTATCACTTCAAAAATCTTTAGAGCTGGAAGCATAAGTTCCTTCCAGCCCACATTACTTCTACTTGGATAATGTCTCCATGACTGTTCAAGTAGTGGTTCTTATTTCTATAAAAGTGAGATGTGGTTGTTTGACCATACACAAAACTGCAAGGACTCTCTTCTGTACACCTGACATGGGTTAGTGGATAAAGTGATAGAACAGGACACAGTTCTAATGGCTGCTCGGCTATGGAAACTCATAAGAGTGTGGGTAGGTGGTAAAATCGCTCCTTAAATATCTCACTGGTTTTAAAAGCCCTATTGGGATTGCAATGTATTGGTTTCAACTCGTCAGCGTGTAATACTTCAACCTAACAACCCTAAAACACAGGTAATTGTTCTTTGTCATCAAACCTAAGCAGCTATGATGTTTGGAAGAGACAAATGTGTCATTTCACTCATTCACCTACTCTGTCAAACTTCTCAGGTTGCACTTGTAGAGCCCAACTGGTGGAAGCCCATGACAATTGTTTTTGATATTTAACCAGATTAATCCCACTTTGATTATAAATACTGTTTGCACATAGATTTATGCAAATATTTCTGCTCACTAATTTTTTAAGAGCAGCTTTCTTTACATAGAGGTGCAATCTGAAGAAAATCAGAATATTGATGTTTTGGAAGCAATAGCCTATGGCAGATCTACTAATAAACAGATTATAAATTTGAACTAATAAATATTAAATAAATAATTATATATATATGTATGTCTTCTCCACTCTGCCTTAACTGTACTGTATACCCTTTTTCTTCCTTTTTGAGATTCAAGGAGACCAAACTTGACTGGGTTCTGGAAGCAGAATCATGCTAATTCAAGAATCAAGGCTAGCAGGATCTGAAGGAGTTCAATAGACATCCATGCAAGGGCATTTCCAGGAGCAGAGGTCAGTATTTTATTCATCTGTTGCAGAGTGGAAGAGGAATCGTGTAGGCATTTCCTTCTGCTCTAGCAGACTTCCTGTCACATGTTGTGCTTTATGCTGGTTGTGAAATCAGTCACATGAACTAGCATACAACAGAAGACTTAACATAGTAGAAGGAATCTCTACATGATTTTTTTTTCCTACTTCACATTTGCTAATAAAAACACTGGTCATTATTAAAGGAATCTATGAACTAATGCCAGAGAATCCAGGGGAGAACAGATGTTCAGTCTTTGGTTTTTAAAAACCAGATAACATGGCCAATGGGCATGGATTTCGGGAACTGAAGTTTAAAACATTCGAAGTATCGAAGACTAGAAACCAATGCAGCAATTTGAGAGACAGAAAGAATACATAGCAGAAACAGAATTCATCCAGCCTCAGACTGGATCTTAACTTAAGCACCTGAGTTCCCAGAACATAGATCAGGACACACCTCCGGGGGGGGGGGGGGTATGGAAGGTATAATGACCCCAGCACATTGGTTGATCTAACTAAGCCCCTCTCTTTTTCTACTTTTAATTAGTAGTTGTAGCATCTGGTGTGTTTTTAATCTTTTTCAGATTTTAATTTTTAAAAGTTTTAAGGTTGTTAAATGGAAGCTCCCACTTCCTAATCCTGGGCCTTATCTGCCCAGGGAAGGAAAAAACTAACGTCCTCTGGCCGGAAGGAGGAATGGATTTTGTCTGTTTGTGTTGTGTGTTGTTGTTTTGTTTTTGTGGGTTTTTTTTCCTGATTGTAAACCGCCCTGAGTCGCCACGGCGAGTGGGCGGCGGTGATATAAATCTAAATAAATAAATAAATTTCAGGCACTTGCCAGAAGATTTGTTCTGAGAAGGACCTTTCCCTTATGAAAAGTCTTACTTTTATAGCAGGAATTTCTTTGTGTGGCTGCTGACTGTGTCTGTGCCTTTAGATACTGTACTAGTTCTGTTCATTGCTGTGAATAGAGTTCTCTACTTCTGAAACAATGGATTTAAACTCTCCTTTTCCCAATATCTTGGATCTTCAGGGGCATTCTGTAAATCTTGGCTTGGCTTGTCGCTCCATTTTACTTGCCTCAGTAATGCTCTGTATTGGTCTTCCAAAGAGGATTTATCCAATGGGAGTATGATCCAAATGTTTGGTTCCTTTGTTCTACCCAAACTCCTTACCTATTGCCCAGTTTGTCCTTTCTTCTCATCCCAAACCTTCTGCTATGTCACATTATTCTCTGTGCTTACAGCAAACACACAAACATACACATTTCTCAAACTTCCATCTGTATTACTCAAAACTAAACTGTACAGTATTACTAAAACTTAGCAGGTCACAGTTTGAGAAGATAATACAATAGTTGAAGGAGATAACTCTAGGTTCACAAAGATGGATCCATTCCAGGTTAAAGTCCAAACTTTACAGGAGTTATCCAAGTTGCTAAACCTTATCCCCAAAATAAGTTGAGCACTTGGACAGCACCTTTAAGATTTAAATCAGGGGTGCCAAAACTATCCGGCCCCCAAAGCCATTTCATCTGGCCCCTGACGCCCTCACCGCTCCCAGAAACGGGAGTAAAACATGCATGCACGGGAGCATTATGCAATCGTGAATGCACAGAACATTGCCATAAATAACCCATGGTTGTCATAAACACGTTTACAATAGCTGTGGGTCATTTGCAGCAGCATTCTGTGCATGTGCAATTGTATAACGCTCCCACGCACGTGTGTTTTATTTCTACTTCTAGTGGGCTGCATTTAATAACCCCACAAAACAGGAGTCGCCAGGCTAGACTGGGATACATAATGCAACCACCTTGCTAATGCTAAAGAGGCTTGGTTTGCAGTTAGTGCACCGATAGGGTGGGAAACTACCTGATAAAGAAAGGCAGGATGTAAATGTAGAAATAAATCAAAGAAGCAAAGTCTCTGCTGTATCTCCTAAACTTCACCTACTTTGCACCTCGTCATCTCTCTTCCATACCTACAACATAGGCAAAGATATGGGCTAGTAGAAGTTGTGCTATCTGGAGCAGGCCTCCACTGCAACTCCATGTGACAGGCAGTTTTGCTAGTGTCCTAAAACATTCCCTTCTCAGCATCAGGTAGTATCCATTTGTCTCTCCTTCCTTGTTTGCACAGAGTAGTGGAAAGCAGGGGAGATTTAAGAGTGAGAGTCACATGAGGCCACCCTATGAGAACTGTGTAGCATTCAATATGTTTATGAAGCTGTCACGTGACAGTTAGGTAAGCAGCTGTAAAAAAAAAAACAACCAACTTCAGCTCTGTTTATGGTTGAGACATGCCTGACAAGAACTTTGCAACTGGAAAACAAAAGCTTAAAGCCAACAGACTCTTCATTAAAATCACCACTACCACTAAACTTTTTTGGCATTATGAGGTTGTCTTTAAAAAAGGGGGTGGTGGAAATCCAGCCTTCAAGGGACCCTCTGGAGTTTCCCATAAGGCTTTCCAATTGTAGGGTGGTTTCCCAACTTCTGCATATTTTTGCCCATTCTAAAATGTTGAACAGTCTCTTAAGGCTTAGGTGGTGGTAGTATGACTTTAAACTAAAATATGCTCCCATTTTAGACCCAACCTTTTGGCTTTGGCTTCATCTATCAATTGAATGCACCCTTGAGAACATCTGTAAAATGTAATTGGACTCTTAGGCTGAAAGAGATTGCCTTGTTATGTATGATGAACCCACTTTCTTCTCTTTCTCCTGAAAACAGGGACTGAAACAAATGTTACAGAGAGCCATGATTAAAAGAGGAAAAATCCTTAACTTGTGAAAGTACCTGAATATCACAGCAAGAAGTTAATTCACCTCTCAAATTAGGTTACATCAGGTCATTACAGTGGTGGGCAACAGGTTCGCACCCACACGGGAGGGGGTAGCAAAATTGGGTGGCTTCTGAGCAGGGGGGTAGCAAAATTGGGTGGCCTTAGGGCAGAGGGGTAGTGAAATTGGATGGGTGGCCATGCCCACCTCCCTGCCCTGCCACATCAGGTTTTGCCCCTGCAAGTGGTTCAAGGTCTCCCTTGCTCAAAAGCCAGTCATATCCGACTCTAGGGTGCAGTGCTCATCTCCATTTACAGTCAAAAATCCAGTGCTGCCTGTGTTTGCAGATGTATAAATGGCCATATGGCAGGCATGACTAGATCACCCATGATGTAGGCTCCGCCCACGGTGTGGTAGTGAATTTTTTTGCTGCCCACTACTGGGTCTTTAAGACTTAAGCACAATTCTTTCCTCTTTTATCCTAAGTCTGAAGACTTCCTCAGTAACCTTTCTTCAATACTAACATGTTTCCAGCTCAAATTCTAGGCTGTCTGCAACATCTGTTTCTGCTCCAAAATACATATTTGCAATTACATTGAATATTCATTACTGTGTTTTTAGCTGTATTTTTTAAAAATATTTGCCTCTTTTAATTTTTTACTGTCTTTTTAAATTTTTATTATCTTTTGTGATGGGTGGGCTTTTTATTGTGGGAATGTATTACTGATTGTGTTTTATGTGTTGTCAGCCGCCCTGAGTCATTTGTGAGGAGGGCGCCATAGAGGTATGATAAAATAAATAAATAAATAACTTCTTTTTTTTATTCTCTCTGCTTCAGGTAAGATGTCTGTTATTCAGAATCCATTCAGTGGGTTACCTAAATCAGATATTTACAAGCCAAAGTACAATTCTAAAAAAAAAAAGTTCAGACACAATGATACGATTCAGGAAAATGTTGGATTGTAGAATCAAAGCCTTAATACTGCCCCTCCTTGGGGGGGGGGGGGAACAAACAACTTAAATGGATTATTAGCATCACTTAGGTGGCCATTTATGCATATCAAATCCAGATCTGTCACATTCAGCTGATATATCATCAAATTGGATGGTTGTTCTGAAGAAATAGGAGCCTGGTTTGTCAAGAACTTCACAAGTCATTTATTATTATTTATTTATTAGTTCAAATTTATATTATATTTATATAATATCATATCATATTATATTTATATAATATTATATTGTATTTATATAAGGGAATATTTGCTTCTATGAACTTAAATTCCAATTTCAATTGTCATTGGCTACATTCTATTCATCATCATCATTATTATCCAGTATTATTTTGGTATAAGCACTTAGAAAGTTAAATATCTTTAATGTTTTTTGAAATGTTGTTTGCAATTATTTTTAATCTTGACCTGGTTTAATTGTGTTTCTTTAAAATATATAGTTTTGTATGCTATTTTAACTTGTAACTATTGCATGATTTTAATTGTTGTGAGCTGCCTTGGGTCCCCTAAGGGGAAAAAGTCAGCATATGAATAATAAAAGGAAACATATAGCAATAACACATATACACTACCCCTTAGCGCAGGGGTCACCAACATTTTCAACTTGGGGGCTTGATCAGGCTTCCTCAGACAGTTGAGGGGCTGGACTGGTGGTCCCCCTCCCCCACCATTTACAACTGCCATAAACATGTCCACGGCTATTGTAATTGCGTTTATGACAGCCGTAAACAAGTCTGCAGCTGATTCTGGCAACAGCAGCTGGAGCAAACCCCCCCCCCCCCCCCCGATTATTGGCACCATGGGATGGATCTGGCCCACGAGCCATAGGTTGCCTACCCCTGCCTTAGCACTTAGTGCACTCTCTGGGTTGTTCACAATGTAATCAGCATTTTTGCCCCCAAGATGATGGGTACTCATTTTATAAATACATGTACAGTATGTAAATTTTTGTATGCTGGCAGAGAGATTCGGGAGCTATATTCTATATTTTTAGATCTGCTCCTTGAGATCCGGTGCACCAGAAGATCATCTTAATGCCAAAGGTGAACAAATAATTCAGCTCTCCTAATCAAGGCCATAGGATCACCATTTATTCCAGAGAGTTAAGTTTAATTCTTACGACTACAGGATTCTTATGCCTTTTGGTAGCTAACTAGACAAACTATGCAAATCCAACATAAGAATAAAGGGTTTTTTTCTGTTTCAGTTTACATAACTGCCAAGCCAGTGGTGGGCTCCAAATTTCACACTGTGGGTGTGGTATGGGGGGGGGGCTGGGGGAAAGCCCTGCAATGCACGCAAATTAGGTAAAGGTAAAGGTTTCCCTTGCTCGAAAGCCAGTCGTATCCGACTCTAGGGGTCAGTGCTCATCTGTTTCAAAGCCGAAGAGCCAGCGTTGTCTGCTTCTGCAGACGTTTCCGTGGTCATGTGGCAGGCATGCCTAGACACCGGAGCGCATGGAACACTGTTACCTTCCCACAGAAGTGGTACCTATTTATCTACTTGCAATTTCTTGCTTTCAAACTGCTAGGTTGGCAGGAGCTGGGACAAAGACGGGAACTCATTCCATCCTGCAGTACTCGGGAATCGAACTGCTGACCTTCCTGCCTCCAAGTCAGCGTCTTAGCCACTTGAGCCACTGCAGTCCCTACTTTATTTCAAAACTTGGATGGGCAGAGGGGCCAGCCAGAATTTCTGCTACCGGTTATGGCGAACTGGCGCGAACCTGCTGGTGCCCACCGTGCCAAGCTTTTTTAATCACAACTGCATTCTGTCCTGATTCTGCAGGGGTATGGTGGGCACCATGGGAGGGCACTGGACAGGGGTGGTGACCAAGGGACCGGGAAGATGGCTGCCCCGAGGAATTGCTTGGTCTCTCTACCCCTCACTTGCTCCACCCAGGGCTAGGCACTTTAGAATTAACCATTGCTTCAAGCTGAAGGAGGGAGTATGGAGCAATAGCTTAATCTAAAGTGCAGCATGCCAGGCGGATAAAATAATAAAATAATTATTTGTGCCCCTGGGTGCCAGAGGCAAGGGCACACCGGTATGACTCCCACTGTCCCCGTGGCCCAGCCTGATTCTGCATCCGTTAATTGGGGTGGGTGAGTTAATTTAAACACTACATCAAAAATCATATGTGTTTTTGTGTTCTTTCTTCAAAGATTGAGATTTCTGTATACATTTGAAGAAATGTGTACTTTTAAGTGCATATGTATGCAGAATCATAACTTTTTTACCTTTCTTCTAAATTGGAGAACAAGATTACAGGTATTTCAAAGCACTATGAAAATAGAAGGATACCTGTATTCATATTCTTGCTTGCATGTTAATTCATAAAGTGATTTTTAATTCAGGTTATATTAAAATTGAAACCAAGCAAATTTCTTTCCCATCCATATTTTCCACGAATGATCACCTTTTACCAGCTACTGTGAAAACTCTAACTGAGCTCAGAGGCAAAGGGAATCCAGGGGTGAGGAGATGTAGATGATACCACCATTCCTATTAATAAACAAGTCCTAACAGGCCAACCCTGCAAGTCCTTGCTCTGCTACACCATTGCCAGTTGTAACTACAACAGCTCTTAGCATGTAACATTTTTTAGATGCAGGAACTGTTAAATGAACATATTAGTACTGTACTTCAGGTTTCTTTCCCGTCTCTCTCTCTCTTTTAATTTTATTTTTTAATTAATACAAGAATCCCAATAATTACACATTACAATAAAAATAAAACAAACCACCACCACCCAAAAGAAAAAAAAAACCCACTATTACACTACACAAAATTACTGTGTGCTCCCTTCACCCAGCAGGACAATTTTTCCCCTTGTATATTCTACAATCTCTTTAATTTGCAAGAACACAGTCTAGCAAACACCATGCCATGAAAATTTGGACTTGCATTGATGATTTCCCTACCTTTGCCTGAAGAAGTGATCTTGAATCACGAAAACTTGCAATGTTTTTTTTTAAAATTTTAGTAATCCAAAAAAGATATCGCCTTCTACATTTGTTTTGTATATGAATCACATGGCTGATTTGGGTTTTTTTTTTTAAATTTAATCTGTAATGTATTCTTTTTTCCAAAATGATATTTGCTCTTGTCCTGGTTTTTCTCTTTCCTTTTTATCAGTGCATAGTCCAGAAACTCTTCCCATATTTCCTCAAAATTTGATTTCTCCAACAGATTTCCTCCAACAGTTCATGTTATACTTGGGATTATAATGCCTTAATTGTATTGGAGTTGAATACCACTTCCAAATTGTTTTGTAGCAATTTTCCTTAATCCTAACTGATATATTTTTCTTTTCTTTTTTGTTTCCAAATACCTTTCCATTCTTCTTATTTAATTTTTATCCTTAATTCATCTTCCCACATTGATCTTAAGTTGTTTCATGCTTGGTGGCTCTGTAGTATATTGTAAATCTTGCTAACTAACCCTTTTGATGTAACCCTTTCCTCTCCAATTCTAGAACTAATTCCTCAAACTCTATTAATTCCCTACATTCTCCATGTTGTTTTGCCCAATATTTTATCCATTTGTCCAGTTGTAATCTTTTATACCAAAGTAAATTTATTTCTTGTAGTATTCTACAAGAAAGCTGAGGCTCCCCCACCCCATCCCACTCCAATAGCCAGGGGGTGAAGAGAAAAACATTGGAGGCTGAGGCTCCCCCCCACCCCCGGCCACTCCAACATTGATTCATTGTATTATTTTATTATTATTATTTTATTGATTGTATTGTCTGTAAATCGCCCTGAGTCGCCACAGCAAGTGAGTGGCAATATAAATATGAATAAATAAATAAATAAATTCTTTCCCTTTCTTCCTTTTTAGAACACTTTTCTATCCCTTTTTCTCACCAGTGGGGATGAGTGAATAAAGATATATGTACTCTTTCTTGGCAGCAACTCATTCAATAACATAAAAGAAAATACTGTACACTATCAGAATAACAATTGCTATAGGAGGAAATGTGAGACTGCGAGAAACTAGATCAAGATCAACCAGATTTATGCACAAAGATAAAACAGCACCTTTGGAGGTCTAATGTTATTTTCACAAAATGAGCTATCAACATGGTATTATGCTGAGTCATGATGATGCAATTATATTAAGTAAACAGCACAGTCCAAAGTGAGAAGGTTGTGCTATAACTATTTTGTGCTCTTCTGGAAAATGGTTTACTGCTAAAGATAATCTTTTAAACTTTAGCAAACTGTTACTTTCCTCAGGCACATAGAAGTAAATTTATTTTTAAACTTCTGTTACCTGTACTGGTATTGTTTCTACCAAAATAAAGGGGGGAAATGGTACAGAATAGGTCAAAGTCATAGTCTCACTCATTCACTCATTTGGTGCCTATTAGTTCATAGCTCCTCAGGCTTGTACAGATAAAATGTTGTGGTGGCTTGGAGAATGAATGTGTTTACAAATCACTGTGACACTCAAATAAGTCTTGGATATGGGGCACACAGATGATTTTGCATAAAAATTGCTGTAGTTTTGCCTGCTCTTACTGTTGTTGACACAATCCCTTGCAGAACACTTATTGAGACCATAATATGATAGGTCAGATGACTATCATAGGGACCCAGTGTGACATCAAGTACTGTACTGTACTTCATTACCATTTAATTTTTTTATCTATAACCATTTTGCCATTTCTTCTAAATATGTTCTCAAGTAGGCTTTTTTAAAAAAAGTCTCTCTCTCTTTTTGTAAAAATCATCTGCCAACAACAGGACCCAATAATCTGTTTCACCACAACAAACCCATCTCCCTTTAAAAATTTCACCCAATTTTTTTACCCCTTTATCTCATCTGTAGAGAAAAGCTGGACAAAAATATTTACAGTACTGTACTGTATTTCAATTCATTTCATTTCTTGGCAACTAAACATTCTCAAGCAAGGCTATAACCCTTTGAGCAATGAATGTTCCAACATTGCTCATTGGATCATTAAAGAAAATTATTGCAATTATACCTTATAAGAATTTATACAGAGAAAGTACTTTATGAGATGCATTTTCCACGGTTGCTTCTTGCAAGTCTAGACTCTAGCCCAGGGGTTCTTAGCCTATGGCCAGCAGTGCCATTCCATCTGGCCCACAACCTTGCTCCCATTGCTGTCCTTTTCCCCTCTCCCTGGCTTGGCATGTCCCAATCACCGCTCCATAGCAGGGCAGATGTAAGAAAGCTTACAACATCCGCCCTGCTATGGATCGGCGTTAGGGACATGCCAAGCCAGGTGAAGGGGGACAGCAGTGGTAGAAGTGGCAGACACCCATGGTTGCCCATGTCTTTCCTGTGGCCGAGTGCAGACAAATAGGCAGGAACCCTCCTTCACCCACGGAAGGCCAGTAAGCAGGGAAGCAGCAGCGGCATGTGGGGGAGTGTTTGCGGGACAGACTGGTGGCATGGGGGGAGTGTTTGCAGTGGCCATTGTGGCGGGGGGGACACCAGTCCAGCCTGCCAACAGTCGGAGGGGATGTGATCCAACCCCCGGCTTAAAAAGGTTGAAAACCTCTACTCTAGCCAATCTGAACCATACAGTGTCAATTTCACCACTAACATCAAGAATAAAGCTAATTTAGATACTGTATGATAAGTTTTTGAGGTTTTCATAACACCAATCTAAGTTGACAAGTATAACATAGGAAGTTCTTTAATATTCTAAAGCATTTTAATCCATAGCATTAGCCCAAATCCTGTTACAGTATTTAGTTACACCAGCAGCGAAGAAACAGCATAACTAACACATCCTTATTCAGATTCTTCATTGTGTGCAAGTCAGGCGGCTTGGTGCACAACTAGGAATCCAAGCAGGGCTTCATTAATTAATAGAAATTATTCCATTTCTGTTTTGCCTGCTTAACTATGCAACAGGATTTGGGCCAAAGTTATAATTTTGTAGATACAGTACCTGTATAGCCAACCATTTAATTAATTCCAGAGAAAATTTATTCCAGAGAAGAAGCTATGTCACTATACAGTATTTTGTTAATACTGTACTGAACTCTGCATGGCTTTAAAAGTCATGATGCAAGCAATCTCCAGAGAGCAATTTAGAGCAGCGTTTCCCAAACTGTCCTGCGGAACACTGATGGACTTTATTTCCCAGAATCCTAAGTCTGGGTGATCAGTGCTTTGAGGAATTTACTTAGGTTTCTGGGAATTGAAGTCCAAAAACAAAAATTTGGGAAACGCTAGCCTTCTCCAGGCTATAGAAAGTGACATGCTAGTAGGGGTTTTTTTTTGTGTTTTTTTTTTTTGTGGTGCTGTACCAGGAACATTGCTAGCATGGGTTTCCAGAACATGCCACTGTTCCATTCAAGTGGAGCCTTCCCTTGTCATTCTAGCTACAGCATTCCCTTCAGCTAGGGTATAATCAGCCAGGTTCTCAGGGAATGGCAGTTCTCCTCACCCTTATGTTGTGCTACCTGAGGGAGGTCTCCCTCTATGCCATGCCAAGGTAGGGCTCCACTAATAATCACATGTCTTCATGGCTATGCTAAAAGTCTCACACTATCTTCTGTTGCTTAGTGATGATATCTGATTTTATGACTTCTCTTGGGGTGGAGAGGAAGGTGAAAATAGTTTCCCTAGCAGGAGAGTCATATCAACAGCTCTGACGTGTTTTTAACACAGAGTGCCATTGAGTTCCCTGCTAGTGGCTGCTGTTGAGCTTTTTGCAAATATATGTGTACATATATTTTAGCATAATATATGTACACATTTAGGGTGTGTAACAGAGATGACCCCAGGTCAGTCTGTGTAGGTTAGATGTCTCTCTGTCTCTGTGATTAAAGGGTGTTACTCTGCCTGCACAATCCCAAGGCAGTGCTCGAACCAAGTCTTCCATTTTAATGCCATTTTTAAAATGCTCTGCCTGTGTGTTTATCCAAGATGAGCACACAGGAGACATGGTTTCCATTTCAATGGTACATAATCAGTCCCAGTGCAAGGTAATTGCCGTACACCCTTCTTTAAAAGCCAGTTTCCAATCTTAACAGTTAATTTCAATGGGAAAAGCCCCTATTCACCTGAGAAAGGAAAAGGGGTATATTAAAAACATGTTTATTATGAAATTTCTGAAATGGTAGCCATGTTAGTCTGTGTTTCAAGCATATCAGAGAGTAAACAAAACAAAAGACAAAAATGTTGTGGCACTTTAAAGACTAACTGCTGTATTTTAATGTTAGCTTTCGTGGATCAAGTCCACTTCATCAGACAGAAGAGTGAGGCTTTGTGGCATCAATTTATAAGCATTAGGTACAGAGGTATAGAATAATTAGCATAATATATAAATATACAAATCAATGTGGGGTTTTTTTTTTACAATTAGTAACACCTGTCATTTGGATTAGTTGTGGAACTTCATCCTTTTGAATTGCAAATTGATAGTAAATGGATGCAAGACAAACATTGTGGCATTACTCAATAGCTAATGAGTTTACCTTTCAGGCTAGCATCTTTCTTCCTTTGTTCTGAGCCTGTGGATAAGAATTCTACATATAACATATATAGCAGCATATAACAACCTGTTGGTTGTGTTGTATCAAATTTGATAATGTCCCAGAAACCCTTGACTAATATTCAACCCTTTGAGATGGGTGCCCATCATATGTATGTACTTTGTCTCTGTTGTTTCTCTCTGGATCCTTGTCTTATAATTTTTCTGTTCCAGAATGGCAACTTTCAAGTCCTGTGTACTATGTTCAGGTAGATTGAAATGGTTTGAAACAGGTTTCTGTGTACTGCTATTCCTGATGTCTGATTTTGAACTAATGTCTGCTTCATTAGATGGAGGAGAGGTAATCCTTCATTGGCAGATATATTTATGTGTGTAAAATAAAACAAAAACAGTAAGACCAGGCAGAAGTGCAAACGTTTAAGTAAATATAATGGAATAATTTTCTTTTTAATTTCTATCTAACTCTCTATTCCCCCCTCCCCTCCCCTCCCCCAAAAATATCAATCAGGGATGGAAATTGTAGACTACAGACTTGTCCCTGTACACTCAAAGTGTGCTTGTTTGAGGACTTTGCTACACTTGAAGGTCATTCTGTCTAAGGGATTTCATTCTTTACATATTATTTGTAGGGTTCAAACTTCAAGTATTTTCCCTGAGAATAGATTCAACCAGCCTTATCAACTGGTGATAGAAAGGATGCCTCTGGACAATCCCTGAGTGTCAATCCATTTGTTCTTCCTACTACCACCAAAGGAGAATCACTATACAGTACTTTTCTGCTGGACCCCCAACACTCTCTAAAGCTAGCAGATGCAGCCAAGACAACCCTGTTGTGATTTGTCTAATGAGAAAAAAAGAGAACACCAATTCCAGTGAAAAATGCCAGACTGCTTGTGCAGTCGTTATATGACTGATTTTATATAGGCACTATCCAAATTAATGTATAATGTGGAAAACATACAAGTTGTACCTTGCTTAAAGAGCATAATGTGTTCCACAGGATTGCTCTTTAAGCGAAACACCATTGTAAGTGACCAATTGTGACTTCTGGTGGGGGGAGGATTGCGAACCCCGATTTATTTGTTAAGTGAGTTTTTGGTTGGTTCTATTTGTTAAGTGAAGTGAACATTCAGAGAAAATTCTGCTCTTAAAGTGAGTTACTCTTTAAGCGAGGCGCTCTTTATGTGAGGTTTGACTGTATTCTTGTAGGAAGCTTGGGGTATGCCGTGAAGTAAACACAGTCTCTTGGCCTAAATAAATAAAGGCCTTTGGATGTGAAATGATAAGAGACTAAATGGCTGATCAGAGCTTAGAGAAGTTAATTTGGGTTGACTCAACCTATGATGTCTGCACCTGTTTTCAATGAAAGCATTCTGTCTCACTTATTTTTACTTAGTTTTCTGGCATAGTTAAGTTTCATTTATGTTGCTGTGCTGCTATTTATTCCTTTCTGTAGTCTGTGTAGACAGTTTATTAATTCCAATGTAAATAGCAAAATTCTAGGTATGCCATGATGCATTGCTGTTTCAATATGTCACTTGCTTTATTGAACAACAGCAAAAATGGAAGCCCTAGAGAAAAATTCAGGTGGAGGGGGATACTGTATATTTGCTTCCTTCAAAATGCCCATTCATGGCTGAATTGGCCTACAAGAAGTTCAAGATGCAGCTACTGGAGGTGGGGTGGGGGACAGATGTGACTCAAAGTACTGGGAAACAGGCTCCACATCAGAGAGACAAACATGAAATTGTAAAGAATGCAAAAGATGCAAGAGGAAAAGATGCACACAAAAGATGCAAAAAAAAAGAAAAAGATGTAGAAGGCTGGTGATAAATGAAATTGTAGCCTCTTAGAATATCTTATCCCAACACCACACTCCCAAAATTGCTCTGTGAATTGTTCAAATAATTTGCTCTTCACCTACAATACCTTCTCCTCCCCTTTCCTTCTTGATCCCTTCCTATACTAATTGAAAGTCAATTCTACATGTACCATGTTAGGCAAATGCGTTGCTGTTTTGATATGTCACTTACTTGATTTAACAACAAAAGAAAGTTGTCTCAGCCTGCTGAATGATGGCCACAACCACCTCCATACACATGAGTAAACTGCATAAATTTACTTGCAGTTAAACTTTACTAGGAGAGCTGAAAAGTGACAGGAGCAGCCTAACATTTCCATGCATATTTCCTCTGCACCTTCTGCACTTTGAACATACATAATATAGTGCACAATATAGTGACTCTTCCAGCATAAAGGATTACCCTGCCTAGACTGGACAATAAATATCTTTAACAGTGTTGGCTGGAGATGGTTTGCTGCCTGAAATGCAGGTTAAGCCTTCCTCCTCAGTAGCTAACACTTTAAAAAGTCGTGTTGTACCACTCAGATGTTAATCCTTGTTCTTAACTATCTTCTGTTCAAAGTACCAGATGAAACAGGTAATTCAACCCTGCTCTATATAAATTGTTTTGTTATGTGCCATCAAGTCTCCTGACTCAATGAATGAGCCATTTCCAAAATGTTCTGCCCTCAACAGCAGCACTCAGCTTCCACATACTATAGCCTATGCCAGTGGTGGCGAACCTATGGCATGCGTACCAGAGGTGACACTCGGAGCCCTCTCTGTGGGCGCCTGTGCAGTTACCCCAGCATAGTTTGCCCCACCCCTCTGCCCAGCAGCCCAATGGGAACACTTCCTCCCTCTCCCCAACACAGAGTTCGCCCTGCCCTTCTGCCCAGCAGCCCAACGGGAGCGTTTCCTTCCTCCCCTGTTGCTGTGTTGGCACTTTGCAATAAATAAGTGGGTTTTAAGTTGCAGTTTGGGCACTCAGTCTCTAAAAGGTTTACCATCACTGGCCTATGCCCTATGACTTCCTATGGGGAGTCAACATATCTCATATTTGGTCTCCCTTGTTTCCTATTGCCTTCCACCTTTTCCAGCATTAATGTCTTTTCCAAACAATCATGCCTTTTCACCATGTGCAGTAGCTCCAGAACGACAGTCTAAATTTCATCATTTTTGCCTCTAGACATAGTTCAGACATGATTCGCTCTAGGAACCATTTTCTTGTTAGCAGTCCTCAAAGATCTCCAGCACCAAATCATTTTTTCCTGTCAGCTTTCTTTACTGTCTAGCTTTCACTCATACACATTGATCCAGAATACAAGAGTATGGAGGATCTTGGTCTCAGTCTCCAGTGAGACATCCTTACATTTTATATTTTCTAATTTCCAACATTGTTGACCTTCCAAGTCCCAAGTCTTTTTCTAATTTCTTGACTGCAGCCTCCATATGGATTGATGATCAAACCTAATATACAGAATATTTTACTGTCTGTTTCTTCATTCTTAATATTAAATTGGTGTAGTTCTTCTGTGGTGATAATTTTTGTCTTAATGTTCAACTGCAGTCCTGTTTTATCACTTTCGTCTTTCACTTTCACCAGTAGTTTTCAAGCCATTGGTGTTTTCTGCCAGTAAGATGGTGTTATCTCCATTTCTTAAGTCAGAAGTCCTCAATCCTTTAAAGCTGGGGGCCACATCACACTCCCTCAGACAGTTGAGGGGGCGTCAGACTGGTGGTCCCCTTGCCGTAAATGCATCCATGGCTGTGGTAAATGTGTTTATAGCTGCCGTAAATGCATCCGCATCCGGTAGCAGCAGCTGGAGTGAGGGTGTGGGCCGGATGATTTGGCTCTGGCCCACATGCTGTAGGTTGAGGGTGCCTGTCTTAAATTATTGATGCTGCTTCTGCCAATTTTCACTCCTCCATATAGAACTCATCCTCAGCTACTGTGTTGGGAAGTGATATCAAATGAGACCTGTCAACTTCCAGGGGGTTTGTGGTTAAACTAGGAAATCATTATCAACGGATCTTTTAAATCAAAACTGCTGTTCTCAAGGGCCAGTTAAACGTGCCCCTCTGCTTGGACATAACCGTACAAACTAGCTTTTTTATTTTAAAAGCCAAACCACTACATTCTAGCGATTATGGGGGCAGACCAGTGATGGGACGTAACAGGTTCTCACCAGTTCTCCAGAACCGGTAGTAACTTTTCCCAGTGTCCCGGAGAACCGGTAGCAGCTTTTGGGGGGGGAACCACCTTCGGGGATTACCTTTTCACTGCATGCACACCTACAGTGCTTGGCGCGTATGCACGGCTTCCTTGCTGTCCTCCCAAGTGGGGAGGAGGAAGAGAAGCTGCTAGCCTAAAAGCACCATTTTGTGTGTGTGTGTGTGTGTGTGTGTGTGTCCTTATTTTTATTTTATTATTTTATTTTTATATTTTTCTTTGGCCCCCACCCATGACATCATGATGTAAGCTCCACCCACACTGTGATGACATCATGGTGGGGGGTAGTAAAATTTTTGACATCCCACCACTGGGGCAGACGAGGTCCATACAAAAGGAAAACAATGGACCGCTAATATTGCTGCCCAGGCTAACCCACCACGTGTGCGCCACGCGGGACGGTATCTCGACCCCTTGGCTGGTAAAGAAAGGCCTGTTTTCAGGCCCTGAGAGTTCTTAACATAAATAAAAGTAACGTTCACTCGCCCCGCGCGCTCTAATATAACCGCCTGCGCGCGCGCGCTCTAATATAACTGCCTGCGCGCGCGCGCTCTAATCTAACCGCCTGCGCGCGCGCGCTCTAATATAGCCGCCTGCGCGCTCTCTCTCTCTCTCTCTCGCTCTCTCTCACCGCCCCCTCGAGTCTGAAGGCCTAGAAGAGCCTCTTCTTCCCCCCCCCCTCCCGCTGTCCCTGCCCGCGCGGCCACCGCGCGCGCCGCCGACCAAACCCCGCCCCCCTTCGCTGGCTGGAAGTGGCGTACGTGCGAAGCGGAGCTGGAGAGTGGCGGCTCAAGCTCCTCCTCCCCCGCCCGCCCCCCCTCCAGCCCGAGGAGCTCAGGGAGCGCGAGACGACCGCCGGGCGGGCGGGTGGCCGTTACCTTTCCCTCCGCTGAGGGGGGAGGGGCGGGGGAGGAGGAGAAGCACACGGCGGGAGAGGCGCTCCCCTCTCGGCCCCCCGAGGCGGCTATGAGGGGGGCCCGTCGTCGGCGGCGGCCAAAGAAGTGACTCCTCGGCGGCGGCGGGGCTCGGGTAGCCGCCCTCCGCCCACACAGCCCGAGAGGTGGGCGAGGCCGCGGGGGCCGCCGCGCGGCGTGGACGGACCCCGGCCGGGTGTGTGTGTGTGTGCAGCCATGTTGAAGTGAGCCGCCCGCTTCTTCTCCTGCCAGACAGGGCCGCGGGGAACCGAAGGGAAAGGGACGCGGCAACATGGCCAATGACAGCGGGGGGAGTGGCGGCGGCAGCAGCAACGGCGGTGGCGCTGAGGCCGGCCAAGGTGGTGGTGGCGGCGACGGTAGAAATAGTAGTAACGGTAACGGCAACAACGCCAGCAGCGAGCGCGACCGGCAGTACTGCGAGCTGTGCGGGAAGATGGAGAACCTGCTGCGTTGCGGGCGCTGCCGCAGCTCCTTCTACTGTAGCAAAGAGCACCAGCGCCAAGACTGGAAGAAGCACAAGCTCATCTGCCGGGGAAGCGGCGGCGGGGCCGCGGCGGCCGGAGGGGGCGCTGCCGAGCAACGGTGTGGCGGCGACCACCAAGGCCACAGCCGCCCTCGGGCCGCAGGAGGGGAAGGAGAGGCGGCGGCGGGAGCAGCGACCAAGAAGGTGACACCCCTGCATGCCAAGGCCCAGGCGGGCAGCAACCCGAAGGAGACCGCGGTAACGAACAACCACGTTGCCAAAGTGGCGCCAGAGGCCCGAGAGCAGGAAGGGGAGGACAAGGAAGCGGCGGCGGCGGCTCCAGCCAAGGAGGCGGGGCTCCTCTACCGGGATAAATCCAACTTGACTGGCGGGGCTTCCTTGCGCCCGAACGGGCAGATGAAGTCGCTGGTGCCTCAGCGGCTAGCCCTGGAGTACATCGTGCCCTGCATGAACAAGCACGGCATCTGCGTGGTGGACGAATTCCTGGGCAAGGAGCTGGGCGGGCAGATCGAGCAGGAGGTGCGCGCTTTGCACCACACCGGCCACTTCACCGACGGGCAGCTGGTCAGCCAGAAGAGCGACTCCTCCAGGGACATCCGCGGCGACAAAATCACCTGGGTGGAAGGCAAGGAGCCCGGCTGCAAGACCATCGGAAAGCTCATGAACAGTATGGACGATCTCGTTCGCCACTGCAATGGCAAGCTGGGCAACTACAAAATCAACGGCAGGACGAAAGTGAGTGGTCCTTTCTCCTACTTCCACCCTCCCCTTTCGCTACACCTTTAAACGCAGCACCTGCCGCGGAAGGTGTATGGTACTCAGCTGGCCCTTCTGTATGCCTTACTGCGGTCACTCCCCTTTACTGAATTCCCTAAACAAACTTAGAGTCAGGGATGATCTTTCAAGGCAGGTTCGACATCGTGGGTAAGCGACACACAAAGAGAATTGGGACGGGGAGAAAGCAGGTACAAATTACCGTCTCTATTAGCCTAGGTTGCTTTGAGACCCGAACCGAATGAATTTGGTGGGGCTTGCTTAGCAGTGAGCACGTTCAGTACAGCACTTCCAAACTTAAATTGAAGGAGCAGGTAAAGTTGGAAAACTAAACTTTTGCTTGCAGTTCAAATTTTTTATATTGAGAAGGCAAGCAAGCTTGCAAAAATCAATAGGTGAACCATCGATTTTACCATACAGCTAATTAATTCTGTGGTTGTGCTGCAGGGGCTTGTCTGCTGCAGTGGTTGAAAGGGTGTCCCAATAAGTTGATATTCCACTTTGTAGTGAAATGAAAACAGCTATAATGATGTAGTTAGGGGGAAAGTGATGTGGGATCTTGCTGTTCACAGGAACTAGTTACTCTGTCAGTCATTCGCTACAATGGCTTTCAGACATCTTTGAAATGTTTGAAGAGTCCTATTGGTGAACTGACAATTGATTGGTAGTTTCCATTTCTGCCTTGGCAACACTGGAAGTGAGTTGTTTTGCTGTTTTGTTGATTTTGGTCCATTTATCCAGGAGCATATGTCATAGAAAAGATGGCCTTATTCAGTTGAGTTTATAGTCTTGAAAATTGTTGATTTTGTGACACTTTTCAGAGTCATAGTTTTGTGTTATAAATACTTAAATGATGTTTTCCATATTATGGTTGTTAATGCCAGAAATACTTACACAGGTGTGTTAAATTTTCTTTGCTTTGTAAATAATGTAGTTTTAACATTAACACCAACGGCGGGGGAAGAAGAAGCCAGGGCAGGTTGAGGACTTTGGCGCCCCTCCCCCTGAGCCCACACCAACAGTTGGGGGAAGAAGAAGACAGGGCAGGCTGAGGACTTTGGCGCCCCTCCCTCTGAGCCCACACCAAGCTGGGGGAAGAAGAAGACAGGGCAGGCTGAGGACTTTGCCGCCCCTCCCCCCTGAGTCCTCCTCAACCTATTGTATTGTAATGTAATGTATTGTTTGTAAGCCGCCCTGAGTTACTACGGTGAGTGGGCAGCAATATAAATTTGAACTAATAATAAATAAATAAATAAACTAAGATTACATAGATTTTTTTATTGGCACAGACAAAAAATGGTTCATCATTAAGTTTATTTAGGGATGCTTATATGTTTGTTCATATAACCCTGGCATTTAGCAACAAGAGTTCTTTAGTGGTGTTAACATTACCATCATTTCAAATATACACTGTGACTAAATAGTATCACATAAATAGTTAGTACAGTACTGAAATTGTGCATTTGAGTGCATTCTGATTTGTTAACCAACCATTACAAGATGGTCTACATATAGTAGCTGAACTTTTTATTAACATAGTTGGAGGTGTAGAAACTTTCTGTGCTGTCTGACACTGTTTTACAGTTGTCTCACTCTCACATATATTTGAAGTGATAAAATAAATTTGAATGAGGCTTCATGTTAAGAATCTAGTATATCATAGTTTATGCTCTTAATAGGATTATTTTTGTACATTACATGCTGTCAAATCACATTGGAATGATGTTGACTGTAATGGGGTTTTCAAGGTATGTGAGATATTCAAGGATTGGTTTTACCAAGTTTCTTTGATGAGTATTAAGAATTAAAATTACTGAAAGTTATATTGAGAATACTGAATATGTAGTAAGACTTTTCATATGCAAAAACAGGGTTCAAGGGTAGAAACTTAGCTGGATGTGAGAAATTGCGGAGTATCCCAAGCATGTTAGCATCAGCATTAGGGACAAGGGAATTCCTATCCCACTCATACTGAACTTGGAGCTGGAAAGGAGTTGAAGATTATCTTTGCCTCTTACTGTGCATTGAGTGTATTTTTGAAGGTATGTTTTATGTATCCCTCAATACCCATTGGGGTAAAAGAGGAAGCAAAAAAGAAGATGATGTATTATGTAAAAGGCAAGATATATCCTTCCCTAAGCCAGAGAGGCCAAAATTATTTTTTTAGAATGTTTGGGGTGTGCTACTTTTAAACAGAAAGTTTTAAGAGTGGTTTACACATTTCTTCTTTGATGGGGAACCTCATGTTCTTATAGAAACACATTGCAGTTTTGTCAATTAAGTGGCTATTTGGCAGAATAGGACTGATTTTGGGTATTCTGATGCTCTTGGTGTTCTGAATTACGTGTATATAAAAATAATTTGTATGATTATGTGTTTTTGTACGTAGCAATAACACTTATATATCTCCCAATAGTACTTAGTACATTCTATTGAGTGGTTCGCAAGCAGTGGAGAAGGGGGCAATTGACCTCAGACATCTTGCTTCAAATCACTGTTGACACGATTTTTAGAAATGTGTTCTCTCTTTGGAATGTGGAAAGGCATTCTGTGTATGGAAGCCTAATGTGGGTGATGTTAAGAACCCCTATAAATTTATGCAAAGTTACCCAATGTGGCTTATATTGAGCTTGTTTTTAACCTAATACAGTACACCACTTAAAAACCCCAACCTGTCAATTTAGTAATGCAGATCCTGTCTGGCTTCTCTTGTTTTGTCTATCAAACAAGAAATCTTTGTAATTTTGCCCAAGGAAGGAGATAGATTCAAATAACAGTTTCTGTATGTTCAAAAATGAGGAGTTAACCATTGTATCTCTCCTCATCCCAGGGATCTTAGAGACAGGACTGAAACCACATATCATTAATGCACATTAGACTCAGCTTAGCCTCATTTTTTAAAAAAGCATGTGATTCTTGTATATAGAAAACAAAGGTGGGCAGTAACATTTGTCTGGACATGAAACCTGCCACTTCAGATTGGTTCTGCAGTGTACTAGCTTTCATTGGGAAACTAGGTTTAGGCAAAAGAGCCTGACATATAAATCTGGATATAATTTGGGGGAGTATTCTGTTTCTTCTGTATTCTTGTGTGTGTGCACACCCATTCACAAACACATAAGTTCTATAATGCTGAGAGTTGTGCAACTTGATCCATACGTGCTTCCAGACATACAGATATGAAAGTAGTTGAATTAACTATTCAGGAGGTGCAGGATAAGAATGCTTTGGTCATATATAATGTAGCATTGCTGGTTTGCAAAACAAAACACAACAGCTTATTTAACCCACTGTACTTTCTTTTACAGCATGTTGATGTTAGTGTTATTGTGATAACTATGAGAATAAATAGTAACATTAATGGCAGGAATAAATTACTAAAATTTAAGACTGTTATGTATACATTTATATAAAATTTGCAGTAAAATTTTGGCTGAAGTTATAACACAGGGACTCCGGCTATACCATGGAAAGCCTTAGGCAGCATTATGGCCTGTGCATGTTCAAAGGTTATAAACAAATTACCAGTGGGCATGGGACATTCATGTGTCATACTTGGACTTATTAGGTTCTGTACAGAGTGCCTCTCAAAAGACTACTATTACCCAACCCCTTTATTACTCACTCAGAGCTTGGTCCCTGTCACAGGAGCTTCATTTCACACCTTTGACAAACTGGAACTCCTATGAGGACTTTGATTTCTTGGCTAGTTATGAGTCCTGGCTGGAGGAATTTATGGTGAATTCTGGGGGCTGAAGTCCAAGAAATACAGACATCCCTTGCCTGGTTCTCAGGATGAATTTATTTTCAGAATTACATACTGTAATTGAACATTATATAGTTTGATTGCATACATATTTTATTGGCACAACCATGGTTTGGATTTTTATAGAACTCCTCTCTTTCTATTTAGGTGCATGTGTACAGAAGAGTGAAAGCTGGTTAGAGCACATTGCAATAAGGCTGAGAAGAAATTAACTCTCATGAAGGAGGAGGGTTGGGCATCAGGTTAGCACACTAACCCTGTAAAACTTTATTGCTGAAGAAGCAATGAGTAGCCTCATTGCTCAATATGCTGTAGTGGGGGAGATGGGCACCACACAGCATAAGGAACTGCTGCTAGATGACATTTTAAAAAAACGTCATCTCCCATTCGGAAGAAAAGTTATCCTTTGGTAATAATAGTTATGAAACTAATTGACTAGGATGTTTATTATTTGCCATAGCAAGAATGGAAGACTTATTTTCAAGGTGTACAGTATAACATTTTCTGGTACAGTAAAACCTCATATAACACTAAAACCTGGTTCCACAAGTCTTGGTGTTATATGATTTTTAGTGTTATCTGATGCATGTTAAAATCCTATGGGATCCATAGAGATACATTGTAACCACACAGGCTTTAGCGGTTGTTATCTGAAGCATCCCATAGGATCTTAATGTTATCTGATGCAATTCTTCCCCCCAGATTCCTTAATGTTATGCGATTTTAGTGTTATTCGATACTAATGTTATATGAGGTATTACTTGTATTGGACAAAGATTTAAAAAGGGACATCTCTATCAAGAGCTTGTAGTGCTCCTTAAATAAAAATTAAAAATGGCATGGAGGTAGGAAAAGCAGACTCGGGAATTAATTCTATTTGAGTTACACATAGTGGCTGTGTAGACACTTGTGGCATGAAAATTACAAGAGTACAAATATTCATTTCGCAGGCCTTATAAGTTACATATAAAGAACAGAACACTTAGTTATTTTGTGGGTATTTTAGGTCATTGCTTCTTTCTGATAAGAGTGATGCAGTAATTTGCCTCTTTTACATACTGCTTTTTTAATGGAAGGCAAAAGAAACCAGAAGGGGTGTTGCTGTGTTAAGAATCTTGTTACCAACATATCCAGCATAAATAAAAATATTTTCTGAAATTCAGAGTTAATGGATTGGGATGGATGATAGTAAAGAAAAATAATAGCTACATACTCTCAGCTATATTTTTGCCAGCAGAAAGAATTTTTGTTCATGTTTTAAAGCCTGGAACTTCCTTTATCTTCTTTAACATTGAAGACCAGCCATATACTGTATACTGATCCGGTGTTATATAGCAGGACGAAAATTGGCAGTTGTTGACAGCATCCAAGAAAAATAGTTGAGGCGCTACTTGGGTAGTCCTGTCTATATGAGTTTTGTAGCAGATTTACATGCTCATTGGTGACATCCCTGAGAGGTTTCCTCCCAATGATGAAAGTCGGATCTAATCTAACCAACTGGCATTAATAAATAAAGCACAGATTTATACAAAATCTTGACTTCCAGCTTCAACATTTTGTATAAATATACAATGTAAATAGGATAGAAATAATAATGGAAAACAAGAGGGTTCTTCCCCCTGAAGACTGTTGATTTGAAAATACTGTAAGCTATATTTTGCAGTTGTTTAAATTAGTGAAAACTTAGCATCCAAAGATTGAACAGCCAAGTTTGCTTTCAAAATATATTTCTTGTTTATCTGAAATAATGAAGGGACTGTTCAGTAGTAAAAAGTTGTAAAACATTTTCAAAAACATCCAATGGATTCAATCTTTTTGCATGACTATTTTTGCCAGCAGTTTGGAGTATACAGTATACCCAATAAAACGAAATGGCCTATCTAAATGAGATTCTTTTTTCTTCCTATGTAATTACTTTCATACAAGTGTGTATATGGTTGCATACTTCAGTGTTAGTTGGATATGGTGTCAAGAATTTTAAGTTGATTGTATGTTAAATACAGTACTTTAATTGTCTATTAAATGTGTAGAACTGGTGTATATTGAAGATCGCAGAGGGACACATCTCCCCAGAAACCCTAAATATGCAAGACACATTGGGAAAATATGTTTTTAAAATTGCTAATTTAGGTTCTGTTGAATTGTCTGTGAAAAACTGAAGTTGTCTTAATATACTCTATATTTTATAGGTATGTAAAAGTGGCACTAAAAGTTACTAGCAAAGATAATAATTATAGATAAATATATTGATGTTAATCAAGAAAACCAAGATAATGGCGACATGCCCTATATCAGTCCCTGGAAAATAGATGGGGAAGAAGTCGAAACAGTGACAGATTTTACTTTCTTAGAATCCAAGATCACTGCAGATGGAAATTGCAGCCATGAAATAAAAAGGTGACTGATTCTTGGGAGACAAGTGATGAGAAACCTGGGGAACATAGTTAAAAAGTAGAGACATCACCTTGCAAAAAAAAAAAAAAAATCGCATAGTCAGAGCAATGATATTCCTGGTGGTAATGTATGGCTGTAAGAGCTGGACCATTAGGAAAGAAGAATAGATGCCTTTGAAATGTGGTGTTGGAGGAGAGTTTTGAGAGTCCCCTGGACAGCTGTCCTCATCCATTTTGTTGAGTTAACACTATCATAGATTTAAGATTCAATATGTGTGTAACTTTAAACTCCTCCCAGCACAGGTGCATTTGATTACATAACTATGTACAAGGAGAGTGTTGACAGTTACCTTGCTGTTCAAGCTTCCATAGTCCTTTGGTGCCACACTACATGCTAGTGAGAGTAGAGACATCAGATAGGGCTTATCCCACATCATTTTCTTTGTCCACTTCTCTGTCAGTCTGTTTTGGTTGGTGAACATGCTCCCCCTTGCGCTACTGCTTGGTGTCATTTCCACTATGTCAGTGTCCCCCTGCCCCAGTAGGAATGTTTGCAGGGTATCTTGGCACATGCCTCATGTTCATCCTCCAAGGGCATCCTCTTATGTGCCAGTTTAGCAGTCCAGGAATGCTCCTTAAAAATGAAGCTCCAACCCAGTCGCAGATGCAAGTCATCATCAAGATGTTGTTGCCCCATCGATTTCCCTTCTTTGTTCCATCTCTTTTTATCTCATCTTCTTCCCGCTTCTGAGCTTCTGCCAATCCTAGTTGTCTTATATCTTCTTGGACTTCCTTTAACTCTTTCCTCTCTGCCTCTACAACAACTACCCACTCTTACTCTTCATTCCTTCCATCTTTCCTCCACAATCACAAAACCTCTGGCTCCCTCCAAATCCTGATGGCCCCAACCCATGGGTTGGGTGAGCTAGAGGTCTCAAAGCCCTGGACCCTCTTGTACAGGGGACAACAGACCACCTCCCCATTGTTTTTTGAAGAACAGTTTTTTCAATATGGCAGGAGTAAAGTACAGTACTGTATAAGTTTTAATAGTAATGCTAATTATTAATTACAGTAAAACCCCTACTTACAAAAAAAGTCCATTCCGTAGGCTTTTGCTTAAATCATTTTTTTATGTAAATCAAAGCAAACCCATAGGGAAATGAATTTTTACATAACTCAAAGCAAAACCCATAGGAAAAAGAATCTTTATATAACTCGAAGCAAATCCATAGGAAATTGTGTAAATTGGGGCATGTTTTTAGGACAAAATCATTATGTAAGTTGAATTTTATGTAACTCGAGGCATAGGCAAGTCGGGGTTTTATTGTATAAACATATACTGTAGTATCTCATTCAAAACCTACTTTAAATTGCTGGAGTTACAAACAAACTTGGGTAGAAAAATAAATTTTGTTTGCCAGGTTATCCTCCTATGGTAATAGAGTAGACCATACTGCCAGCAACTCAACACCCAGTGTCAGGTGGCTGTTAACTAAACTGACAACCCTGGGGACTAATGGCCTTGGGTGCCAAAGTCCACAGGGAAGGGTGATGGTCCCCAAATGGATTAAATCCCACTTGAATCCATCTTGATGGAGTGTAGTAGCTTCATCAATACTGACCTGGGGCTTAGGGGGGCTTTGCTTGCCAAAAGGAGTCTGGACCAGAAAGTAACTTGCGGAGCTAGATCAGTGGTATGGATGTCACACTGCGATGTGGAAGGCAAATGAAAGGCCACTGCATTATATTTGCAGGACAGTCTTCATGGCTGATTGCCATGAGGAGAGTCAATATTCAGAATCAGATACGACGCAAGAAGAAGAAGAAAGCTGTTTTGCTTCAGAAAGTTATGTTTATTAAATTACAGTCATTGTACCATACAATTTCAGTGCATGTAGTGTTTTTGCTGAACTTGATTTCTGGGTAGCTGTAGCTTTTGTTTGTTAAATCTAACATCAATTTTAAATACTTTATAGTATTTTAGAAGGTTACATAATATTGAGACCCTGGACATTCTTTAATACTTTTTTTGACTAACTGGATTCCTAGTGGCCACATATAAAACTTAAATCAAGGATAAGAAATAGAATTAGTATCTTAATTTCTCAGTATTGGATAGTATTCAGAAGACTGTGTTCTCATTTTTCCAATATGGCAGTTTATAGGTCAGCTTAATTAGTATTTGCCCTATTTTTAAAGTTGTCAGCAGAAGTTCTGTATGTTAATAAATAATATTTTTAAAGAGATTTCATGCTTAGATTTTTATTTAGACTTTTGTTTTTATTTGCTAACATAGCATATTGTGATGAATCAAAGTATTTGAGTCATACGTGTTAGGGTGTTTACCCTGTTTACTTGAAAATAAGACATACCCGATCTAAGCTGTTTCCAAAGTTCCCCCACCTCCCTGGAGGCTGCAGCAAGCCAAAATGTCAGGATTCAAATCCGGACGTTTTGGCTTGCTGCAGGGGAACAGGGCTTTTTTTGATGTTGTGCGATCAATGCATCACACAACGTTAAAAACCGGATAACGACGAGACTTGTGGAACCAAGTCTCACCGTTATCTAAGGTACTAGTATATTAGATAGGCAACTCAATTGCGTTACTCAAATTCTAATGTTTTGATAAGTTGAAGTTCAGAAACATTAATTTTCCTGAGTGGAGTAAAGGGTTTGTTTATTTAGATGTAGGTGTGAATTAAGATGACTTTGTTGGTTTTACAAGCCATTTACATTCCAACTACAATACTTAGGTACCTGTTTTAGCTGTGTACTTCTGATCAGACTTTATATTCTTTTGAAATAATTACTATATTTGCTCAGTTTTTGACAGAAGGTCTTGTAGCCAGTGGTGGGATGTCAAAAATTTTACTACCCCACTGTGACATCATCACAGTGTGGGCGGAGCTAACATCATGATGTCATGATGTTGTGGGTAGGGCCAAAGAAAAAATAGGAACTGTGGTAGTACATCAATATAGGTAAAGGTATTAAATACACATTAAAATACACATTAAAATACACACAGACACACCACATCCAAAGGTGAGTCACTTACCCTGGGGAGCAGGCTATAGGGAGCTTCAGGCTAGCAGCTTCTCTTCCTCCTCCCCACTTGGGAGGACAGCAAGCAGGCTGTGTATACGCGCCAAGCACTGTAGGCATGCGTGCACACCAAGTGCTTGGCACGCATGCGCAGTGGGGGAACCAGTGAAAAGGTAAGCCCCGAAGGTGGTCCCCCCCCCCAAAAAAAAAAGAAAGAAAGAAAAGCTGCTACCAGTTCTGGCGAACTGGTGAGAAACTGTTACATCCCATCACTGCTTGTAGCTGTACCTCTACAGGGAAGGAAACCTGCTTATTTTGACATAAAGGGGCTGTGGTAGATGTGGACAATAAAGAAGGTGTAGTACTTTTATGTATGTAATACTTACCTAATTATGCAAAGTAAACATCTTTATTTAGAAACTAAATCAAAATTGTACACAGAAAAGTTCTGAGATGCCAGAATTACTTCTTTGTTCTTTCATACTAATGTATTTCAGACATTGTAAAAGCCAGGCTACATTTTTCGAGCTGTTTCAGACATCATAATAAATATTGTACTGGTTTATCATAACTGGAATAAACCACAGTGATTTTTTACTTGGATGCTGTATTTCTCATCATGCTTTTCTGGGTAGTAGTATGAAGGGCAGAGGTAAATAATTGACTTCCATTTCTTACTAACTAACCACAGCTTACTGTTTTATTCAAACCCAACAAACTATCGAATATTACTTACGGTAATTTCTGATAGCCATTCTGTATTATTAAACCATTATTAACCACATGTAGGTTAGACATAATGCTTAACTGCTGAGGGGAACAAGAACTTACGTTTCTTACCCACTACCTAGATAAAAGCGTAGTTCATTTATATCTTGATAAACCATGATTTATCATTGTATATAAACTCTAAAAATGTAACATTTTGTAATGTTAAGAGAAGTGTTCTTAACTCGTCTCCAAATAATTCTGTATATATGGTTTAGTCTTTGACCTGTAGATTTTTAAGACAGTTGGTAAATGGAACAATTTGGGGACATGGAGAATTTGGTGAATTTTGTATAAGGCAGCATTTTAACTGTATAAAGCTGTGTAACACCTTCTCGTTATACTCATTTAAAGTTTGAATGTCATGGCCACTCTGGATTTAGATGTGGTACTTCTGAGCATTCATGTCGTGTAGCATCCAAAGTCCTTCGGGCAATTTGTCCCTCCCCCCAATACCACCACCACCCCATTTTATTTTACCTTGGATGCTTGCCATTAACAATTTTTGGTTTTTATTTTTATTACATGACCAAAGTATTATTTTGCTGTTTAGTCACACAGTCAAGTTTGACCCTTTGCAAACCCATGGATCACTGCATGCCAGGCTCCTCTGTCATCTGCCATCCTCTGTAGCGAATGAGCCACCTTAGTGAGACAGCATCTGCCTCACTAGTGAGATAGCATCTGCCAGGAAAGGGGGCTTCTATCTGCGGTGGCTCAGTTGTTAAGAAGTCAGCAGTTCGAGACCTGGGTATTGTATGACAGATTGAGCGCCTCTCTCTGTCCCAGCTCCTGCCAACCTAGAAGATTGAAAGCAAGAAATTGCAAGTAGATAAATAGGGACCACTTCAGTGGGGAAAGATCTTGGGGACATGAAAGGAACCTCATTCTGCTTTCCCCTCAGTGGAGTTTCTCCAGCAAAAATTCTTTCAACCC
The DNA here is from genome assembly GCA_030440675.1 of Furcifer pardalis. Lineage (NCBI taxonomy): Eukaryota > Metazoa > Chordata > Lepidosauria > Squamata > Chamaeleonidae > Furcifer > Furcifer pardalis. The sequence goes on along the minus strand of CP126890.1, from coordinate 112,262,430 downwards.
AGAATAATTCCTGACATAAAATTATTATCTGTCAGCACACACATACCAGTTTGCTTTTGGGAACTCTCAAACCCCCAGAGTAGAATGTTATATCAGGAAGAATAGATCTGTTACAGGAATTTCTCTGTGCAATTTTGGATATAACCTTGTGGCAATTGATTTCTGTCCTTGTTCTGTCCCTAACATTCCAGATAAGTATCTTTGTCTTTTGGTATGTCACATGTGGCTTTATATAAATTAATATTTCATTTATTAGTCAAGGCTGAAAATAATGGCTTACTATTGCAAGATTTGTAGGAATATAGCTGTCTTGACAGTAGTGTTAAGACAACACTGAAAAATTGTGTTGTTAGGTTATAGATCTAGAGTCATGGTTCCCAACATCGGGCACAAGCCTCACAGGGGACAATTTGCTTTTTAAGGGGAGCAATTCGAAAACGAGTTATTAACAGTGAATGGCCTTTTAGGCTCCTCTACGTGAATAGGAATTCACTTTTTGAATAAGAAGAATTATATGTCAAGGGGGAGATGTCAGGATTTTAGAGATGCCTGGGTGGGCCATGGCCAAAAAAAGGTTGGAAACTAATGATCTAGAGGGAGGCTTTCAAACCACATTTTTAATGTCTTTATGAAGTTGTCAAATACATTATTTGCTTGGATACTTGTTAAATGTTTTTAATCAGATTGTCACAATACTGTTTGCTGTTTTAATATCTAGGTTGACTCGTAAAATAAGCAATGGATTTCTTTTTAATGAATTCATAGTCTTATAGATTAGACATTTTTCTTCTTCAATATGGGTACTAAAAGAAATGGAGTAAGTAAATCCCTTGTCTCAGAACTTGAGATCGTTGGGAGTTTAAAACCCTACACTCAATGATGGAGGGAAAACTCACTTTTGTTCATGTACTGGGTTTTTTATTGCAGGCAATGGTGGCTTGTTATCCAGGCAATGGAACAGGATATGTTCGTCACGTTGATAATCCAAATGGAGATGGAAGATGTGTCACATGTATATATTACCTTAATAAAGACTGGGATGCCAAGGTAATTTTGGATTCAAGAGGGTTTTGCATGCTTGAATAAGTAGAGATACAGTTTTGAATTTATTTGAATATCTTATTGTCAGTCAACCAAAAATAATCTACTCAATTTATTTCATGCCTGTTAAAAGAAATCTCTGGAGAATGCTAGGTAAGGACATATTTAGGAGCTGTAGCAAATCCTAGATGTCTTGAGTGTCTCATGTTTGGTGAACGTGAGCCCCACTGAATCTACCCGGGTCAACATTTGAACCCTCATTTCTAGAGGCATGGACAAGATGTAGGTTGTTTCAAACAAAATGGAGTTCTTTGTGGTATCTATGAATGCACACTAATGGGTTAACTCCCTTCCAACACTAGCATAACGGAACCTATCGAAGCTTTGAGAGCTGATGGGCCCTCCCCATCTGACTATATACTGCCCCACACAGAGTCTCTCCTCAGTTCTACTCTTACCGCAAAGAAAGAGTAGCTGTCATTCTTGTCAGAGACCCTTCTGATGTTCTAGAATCTTCCTTCTGTATATAGTTTATGGATAGTTTATAGATAGAATTTTATTAGTTTAGTGTAGTGTGAGAAATTAGTGTCCGAAACTAGATTTTTTTAGATTGGTCATACACTTGTTTATGGCCTCCTGGTCCTTTCAAGAACTGTGACTTGTGCAGGCCTAAAATCCTGCTCACCGATTGACATTCCCTCTGTCTCTACTGTCTCGGTGAGGGACACCAGCCATCTTCTTGCGCGATTTGTTGAAGTTTTACTAGAGTTACCTTGAAAAAATCGCCAGTCAAAACTCCCGTCTCCACCTTTGGGAAGTCTCCCTCCGAGCCACAGACGCCCTCCCCTTGTTCGTGAAGAACATAATGGAGACTTCTTCCCTCACTCAGGAGGTTTCATTGGGTTCTAATCCCCCTCCCCTCCCTGCCACTCAGGAGAGGTTGGCAAAGAAAGTTGCTAAAAAGCTTAAGCTGAAACCTGCTAAGCAAGCCAGCAAGGAGTGGAGAGCACCGTCCCCTGTCTACAGCATACCTCGTGGGGACCTGGTTTGTTTCGGATCTGTCTCAGAGAACAACAAGCCGAACTTTTCACCCTCCTCATTGGTCTCTCTGCGACAATCCATGCCTCACCACTCGATTGCTGATCCTGCACAAGGGGCCTCCCAGTCTCAGCACAGGGCAGAGACTGTCAGATTCCAACCAATCGGAGCCATCACACAAGTCCTGGCAGGGGAAGAAAGCAAAAAAACAGGCTTCCTCTGCTCAGCCGTTGATCCTTTACCAGCTGTGGCACAACCCTATCTTCGGGGAACAGGCTGTAGCCCATCCCCAGGGCCCTGTGCAATGTTGGCAGCTGTTGGCTGCTCTGAGCCCTGCTCTTGGTCCCGGGCTCTTGGTCCTGTAGCAGCTTGTGGCAGTCTCTGCCTCAGAGTCGAAAGAACCTACACCCTCCTCCTCTGCTATAGCGTCGAAAGGGAATTGGCGATCTCGCAGGGATCATAGAGAGCCACATCCTAGGCTCTCGATGTCAGGTTCTTCTGATGCCGGGTCTCCAGTCCACCACCACCGGCACAAAAAGAGCACATAAAAACAATTCTACCCCAAAGAGGAGGCATAGCCTTGTTTCTGCCTCCTCTTTGTCACCCTCAGGTATAGACCTGCACTGCAAGAAGAAACAGAAAAATAAACATTTGAAGAGGGATAGCCAGGGCAAAGCCTCAAAATCGAAGACCTCCAACAAACCTCCATGGCACCAGTCTCAACTAGATAATGCTGCCTTGGGCTCAGATACAGCCTCCCTATGTCTGAGGGTTCAGAATCTATTTTAAACATGACACTTAATTGTGACATTGGAGATGCTGACCCAGGATCACCCAGGGAGGACTCACACTCCTATCCTGATCTCACCATGAGAGTGGCCAAGTCTTTGGACCTTGAGGTTCAAAAGGTGGACCCACCTAAGAAGGACCACCTGTATGACCACGTTTCTAAGGGTTCCTCGGTGCCTGTCCATATTTCCATGCTGCCCTCCCTTCTGGAAAAGGTCAAACAACTGGGAGAAACCATCCTCCTCCTCTGCCATTCCAAAGAGTATTCAGAACCTTTATCGTATACAGGATTCTGAGGCGACCTTCTTGAACAAACAACCAGTTCTCAATTCCATTGTTGTGGAGGTTTCGGTCCCTAAGGGTCATGGCAAGGCTCTGTCACAGCTGGTGTCTTGGGATGCCAAGATGTACGAAACCTTCGGCCGCAGGGTCTACACTACTGCAGCTTTAGGTATACGCATGTCGAACTATGAGGGAGCAATGGGTGCCTACCAGTGTTTTCTATGGGACAAGATAGTCCCACTCATAAACTACCTTCCAGAGGACGAGCGATCTTTTGGCCTCACTTTTCACCAGGAGGCTATGGCGCTTTCAACACAACAGATGTTGTTGGCAAGACATTCCTTGGAATGCCATGCCAGGAATCTTGCAACCAGAGTGGCCATGTGACAGAATGTGTGGCTCAATTCTTTAGGCCTGCCTGAGGAGTCACATTCCTGCATTGAGGACCTTCCCTTTGATGGGAATGGACTTTTCCACCAAAAATGGATGATACTATGGACAACATTTTCAAAAAACTGGCTACAATTAAAAGAAAGGGCTTCCAACCATCAGGGTTCTCTTATAAACCATACAAGTCTTATTGGAAGAAGCTCTCCTTCCAACAGAATAAGTCATATGCTCCTTGCCAACCTCCTTCCTCTGCTGCTCCATCTATCCCATATGCACACTCAAGAAGGTAAAAGTGCTGGGACTTCACCAGGAAGTGAGACCGGAAACCGAAACATTCCTTTTGACTCCAGCATGCCTCATGACGATGCACCCGTACAGGTTGTTCCCCTGTCGTCAAAACTATATATCTGGCAGCAAATAACATCAGGCAATTGGGTTTTAAGCATAATCAGAATGGGATACAAGCTCGAATTCCTGTACAAACTGAAACTAGGGCACATAAGGCTTACCCCGCCATCACCAGCACTGGGGGAAATAAATGCTCCTAAAGGGCATGATTTCAACTTTGAAATGGCTTCTATTCAAAGTACTTCACTGTTCTAAAAAAGGATGGAGGGTTACGTCCAGTGGTGGGATGTCAAAAATTTTACTATCCCACCGTGATGTCCTCACAATGTGGGCGGAGCTAATATGATGTCATGATGTGGGCGGGGCCAAAATAAATAAATAATAAAAAATATAAGAGCGCGCGCGCGCACACACACACACACACACACACACAAACACACACACATCCAAAGGTGAGTCACTTACCCTGGGGAGCAAGCTATAGGGAGCTTCAGGGCTAGCAGCTTCTCTTCCTCCTCCCCGCTTGGGAGGACAGCAAGGAGGCCGTGCATACGCGCCAAGTACTGTAGTCGTGCATGCACACCAAGTGCTTGGAGCGCATGCGCAGTGGGGAACCAGTGAAAAGGTAAGTCCCGAAGGTGGTTCCCCCCAAAAGCTGCTACCGGTTCTCCAGGTCACTGGGAAAAGTTACTACCGGTTCTGGCGAACTGGTGAGAACCTGTTACATCCCATGACTGGTTACGTCCCATCCTGGATCTCAGAATATTAAATTCGTACATCTGAACCCGAAGGTTCAGGATGGTATCCTTGCAAACAATTCTCCCATTTATTCCAATAGATGCATGGTTCACTGTCATAGATTTAAAGGATGCGTATTTTCATGTCAGCATTCACGACACCCACACTAGCTTCCTCAGATTCTCCTTCAGGACTGAGTTCTTTGAGTTCACAGTTCTTCCCTTTGGCCTGTCAACTGGGCCATGAGTGTTTACAAAGATGATGGCCCCTATTGCAGCATTCCTCAGAACACGAGAGATTCAGCTTTACATGTACATTGACGATTGGCTCTTCGTAGCTACATCAATATAAGAAGCGCTATCCAGTACTTCTTTCACTCCTCCATGATACTCCTCATCTGATACCATCTCAGCAGGTGGACTATATAGGTGCAGTCATAGACTCCACAGTGGAAAAGGTCTTCCTTCCAGAGCAGAGACAAAAAAAAGCTTCTTGCCTTGTTGGCCCATTTTACGCCAGGATGCATGGTCACTCCTTTGACTGTTCAGAAACTGTTAGGTCTCATGGCGTCAACAACTGCCATTATTCCCATCACAAGACTGAGAATGAGAGAGAATGAGACCATTACAGTCCTGGTTCCTAAGGCAGTTCAAGCCTCTCTGTGGTTGCCCACAAAAGAGACTAAAAGTAACATCAATATTTGACGATCATCTGGACTGGTGGAGGTTGCGTCGAATGCTTATGGGCGGCCGTACCTTCCGAGATGCGCCTCCCACCATCCAGCTGGACAGCCACAAGCATGACTGGTTGGGGAGCCCACTGCAAAGGTTTGCAAGTTCATGGCAAGCAGTCCATTTCGGAATCCTGCCTTCATATCAACTTGCTCGAGATGCTAGCTGTGTTCAAGGCCTGCAATGTTTTTGAAACCTTGATCTTTGGCCAGGTGACCCAGGTGACTACAGACAACACAACGGTTCTTTATTATATAAGCAAGCAAGGTGGGACACATTCAGTATCCCTGCTTTCCATGTGCACACTATTGTGGGAGTGGTGCATCCATCGTCACATATTTCTGATAGTGGTGCATGTGTCAACCACAGACAATTACATTGCAGACAGTCTCAGTTGCCAACACGAGGGGTTGCACGAATGGGAATGGCACCAGGCTGTATTCAACCAACTTTGGGACAGATGGGGGCCCTTTTCCCTTGACCTCTTTGCCTCCCAGATAAACAAAAACTGTCACGCTTCTGTTCAAGAGCAGGGGTCGGTCAGACTCATGGAGGGACACCTTTCTCAGTCTGTGGACTAGGGAAAACCTGTACATCTTTTCCCAATTTCCGCTAATAGGCAGGGTCGTGTCACGTCTACTGACAGACCGACTTGCGGCAGTAATAGTCATGCCATAGTGGCCAAGACAAACCTGGTTCTCAACCCTTTGCACTCTGGCGGTGGAGCATCTTCCTCTCCCTGTGTGGCCAGACCTTCTGTCTCACAGGGAGGGGAGGGTCTTCCATCCGGAGCTGGACACCCTGCAGCTGATGGCCTGGAGGGTACTAATATGATTCGGACTATCCTGGTTAACTCCAGGAAGCCTTTAACCAAGAGATTATACAAATATAAATGGAAAACGTTTGTCTCTTTCGCTATTACGAACAAAGAGAAGTACTTACCTGCTGATACTAACACTATATTGAGATTTCTCCTAACTTTAAAAGAGAAGGGCCTTTCTCTCACTACCTTACAGGTATATCTCAGCTATAGTGGTGTTTCAGCCCAAGGGCACGACTGCTAAAGCCTTGTTTAGGGACAGGACTGTCGAGATTTCTTCTTGAGCTTAAGAACTGTTTTCCAAATAGGAAAACTCCGCTTCCTCAGTGGTCTCTATCTGTAGTGCAACGTTTATGGCATCATCCATTTGAACCATTGGCTTCTGTTAGCCTGAATGTACTTTCTTGTAAGGTAGCCTTTCTCCTCGCAGTGACTTCAGCCCATAGAATGAGTGAGCTGAATGCACTCCGAGTTGACTACCTGTTTACACAATTGTTTCCAGACAAGGTTGTGCTACATACTGATGTTAGTTTTCTACATAAGGTAGTTTCCAGTTTTCATGTTAATCAGCCTATTGTATCACTCGCTTTTTATAAACATCCTTAGGATGATTTTGAACAATCTTTGCATATGTTAGATGTCTGCAGAGCATTAGCTTTTTATGTGGACAGAATATCCTCCTTTAGGAGGTCTAACAGATTGTTTCCTATCAAGATTAGAAAAAAGGATTAAATATTTCTTCACAACATTTATCCAAATGGGTGGCTTATGTCATTCATACTTGTTACTGGCTTGAAGGTGTTCAGCTACCAGACCTTATAAGGTGCCATTCTACTAGGGCAGTGCCCACCTCGACAGTGCAGCTCAGGGGCACTGATTTGCAAGATATTTGTAATGTGGCTACCTGGTCTGAGCCAATGACCTTTGTTAAACATTACAGGTTAGATGTAAGGGCTCAAGGGGCAGACAATTTTAGCCAGACTGTACTTTCTGAGTTCATCAGATAAACAGGTCAAAGTTTATGTGGGATGTATGTTTTGCCTTTCAGTCATACACTTCTGTTACTATAATATGTTTATTGATTGACAGTAAACTTTGTTGCAGTTTTCATTTGTACATTGTCTGAGTATGTTTTCGCTATATGTTCCTGTTCATGTGGCATCCCACCTGCCTTTGGGTACCTTGCTAGTCAACACCCATTAGTGTGCATTCACAGATATCATGAAGAAGGACAGGTTACTTACCTGTAAATGTAGTTCTTCAAGTGTTCATCTGTGAATTCACATGACCCGCCTGGCCTCCCCTCGGTCTGCCACATTTAGCTTACTTTGGGTGACAAGTAGAACTGGGGAGAGCTTCTGGGCGGGACATTATATAGTCAGATGGGGAGGGCCCATCGACTCGCAAAGCTCTGATAGGTTCTGATATGCTAGCGCAGCAAGGGAGTTAACCCATTAGTGTGAATTCACAGATGACCACTCGAAGAACTACATTTACACGTAAGTAACCTGTCCTTCTATACAACTTGGCTCAGTGGTTTAACAAATGGATTCTCTGTCAACTGGCTCTCATCAGAGCTAGTGAAGATGGGCTAGCCCTGACGTACACCTCTATTCTACCTCTTCTACATTGACAACCAGGGGGAGGTGGGAGGTTCCAGAGTACACAATTTTTCTCATCGGGGGACACTTAGTTGCTGAAACTGGAGGCTCAAATAAGAGAGGCCTGTTACACATGAAGTTATGACCGCACATGTAATGTACTTGGGGGCCTAGATGCTGTGTGGGTTGTGGCTGGCCTTGCTGGAGATGACACAACATGTTTTTCTTGTGCCTCTTCCATCAGCATTACAACTGAGTCAAAGTCACTTCATCCTTGCTGCTTCATGCTAGTGGTTAAGGACTCTACCTCTTAACATCTTTCTCCCCAGTAGTGTGGGTGAACAGAAGGCCAGGAGTATTGATGCTTCATATCCTCTCCCTTAGGCATTTTCAGTTGTGCCAGCCCTTCCTCCCTGTCCAAGGAACTTCTTAGCCACATAGTCACACTCCAGGCTGCTTCTGGCTTTTCTTCCTCTTCTATTTTGAACACCTCTCCCAACTCCTGGGCATATCCCCATGCTACCCCCTTCTCCTCCAAAGATAGTTATCCTGCTTCCTCTCTTGCTTCTGCCAAATCTGCCTGCATGTTCAAGGGATGACCCATAGCCCCCCTTCTTTCTCATGCCTCTACATTTTGGCATTTTAAAAGCACAGCATCTGAGAGAATGTCTGAGTGCGTGCATGTGCATCTCTAGGATATATCTCCTCCCATAGGGTCCACCTTTGGCCCTCCCCTTAGGGATTCCAACCAATGATCTTACAGCAAAACATGTCAATCACACATTAGGTTTCTATTCTTCTACACCGTGAGGCTCATATTGTTTACATTCCATTCTTGGTATGAAGGGACTCCTACACAAGAAATTCCTCATCTTGGGTTTAGCTAAAGCAAAGGGTATACCTCATTCCGTCACAGTGGTTTCATTTACTTTCTATTTTGCTTGAATTGTTGACTCTAGTATTGCAGATCTATGTTCTTTAAAGTATTTTTCTAATTTCTTTAAATTAAAAAAAATATTACTATTTGCTTGTTTTATTTTGATGTACTGGTCTCTATGGTATTCTGTCCTGTCCTAGACTTGGCCCAGCTACTGTTCAGTCATTTTTGGCAAGTACTACTTAGCAGCTTTGGTTTGTGGACCCTAAGCAGACACTCTGAAGATTTTTATCTCCCTGGAACATAGAGGGGTCACAAAACTCATAGTGTGTGAGAGAGAAGATAGGAAAATTTCCCTGACCACATGTTAGCCTGCCTGGAACTCACCCAGTCCAGGAACAAATAAAGTTGCATAGTTGAGTGACTAGTGTGGTCCTTTTTAGTCCTCCCTGAGTTTCTTTACATGTAGCCAGGTTTTTGTTTTGTTTTGCTTGTACTAACTCTTAAAGGATGATGGAGACACTGAGAAAAATAGGGGAAATAGTGGTTGGCAGTTTACGAGTTGTAAAGCCATATTGATTTGTATACACATAACCCTGGATAACGCTAAGACTTGTTTCTACAAGTCTTAGTGTTATCCAGTTTTTAACGTCGTGCAATGCATTGATCGCACAATGTTAAAAAAAAAGCCCTGTTCCTTTTCCGAAGAGGAAAGAGAACAGTGGGGCGATCTGCCTGTCTCTTTGAAAAGGGCATCAGCGATTCCATGCATGGAATCCCCACTTCCCTTTCCAAAGAGGCAGACGGATCGAGGCAAGTGCCAGTTGGGTTGGGGAGGCATGTGTGCATGCCGGTTCTCTCCCCAACCCTACCTACGATAGAAGTGTGCGATCGTTGGCTGGGTCAGGAAGAGAACTGGCGCATGTGCACTCAGACTGCCAGTGTGGTTGGGGGGGAGAATGGGTGCACGCGCCCTCTCCTCCAACCAAACAACTACTCTGAGCAGAAAACTGTCCAAAAACTAGCCCTGCGGACTTTGGGGCAGAGATCAACGTTGGGAAATTTGAGGCAAACATTTGCATTGCACAGCATTATCTTAACATTGTGTGGTGCAAATGTTTCCCTGAAATTCCCCAACATTATCTGGTTTTAGCATTGTCCAGGACAAACGCTAACCTGGTATTACTGTACTTACCTGTTATGTTAACCAATCACTCTATGCTTCTCTATCTGATGTATATAAATTGATGCCATGAAGTCTCTCTCATGTGTGACGAAGTGGACTTGATCCACAAAAGCTAACATTGAAACACAGCAGTTAGTCTTTAAATTGGTACAATGTTTTTGTTTTGTTTTTGTTCTGATATGCTTAAAACACAGACTTAACACAGCTACTATTAAAAAATTTTTTTTACCTGTAACTGTAGTTCTTTGTGTATTCTGTGCATCTCCACTTTTGGGTTCTGCTCCTGCGTGGAGCCGTTACTGGAGCTTTTAAGCTGATTGGATAAAAGTTCCAGAGTTAGGGCTGCCCACTGTACCACCCACCCTTTGGCATCATTTTGCACTCTTTCCTCAGTTCTCTTCTTTCTGCCTTAACAGCAGGAGACCATCGAGAGCTCTCAGCAAATTCATTTTTTGTCAGTTCTTCGGAAAAGTATCATTTGTTCAACAAGTTTGGCTGGTGATCTTGTCCTCTGAGCAGGATCACCCACCAAGGGCTGTCCCTCCAAGGACGCTCCCGCTTCTCCCCGGGTCTTTCCATCTTGCCCGGGGATGGACAAGCAGGCACAGCTGTGACCGGTGAGGCGTTTCCCCCCCCCCCCCCGCCCTCCCTCTGGGACCTCTTTCCATCTCGGCCCGGAGGCTGATAAGAGACTGGCGGCGGCGGCGGCGGCACCAAGAGGACGCTCCCGCTTCTCCCCGGGTCTTTCCATCTTGCCCGGGGATGGACAAGCAGGCACAGCTGTGACCGGTGAGGCGTTCCCCCCCCCCCCCCGCCGCCCTCCCTCTGGGACCTCTTTCCATCTCGGCCCGGAGGCTGATAAGAGACTGGCGGCGGCGGCGGCACCAAGAGGACGCTCCCGCTTCTCCCCGGGTCTTTCCATCTTGCCCGGGGATGGACAAGCAGGCACAGCTGTGACCGGTGAGGCGTTTCCCCCCCCCCCGCCCTCCCTCTGGGACCTCTTTCCATCTCGGCCCGGAGGCTGATAAGAGACTGGCGGTGGCGGCGGCACCAAGAGAACGCTCCCGCTTCTCCCCGGGTCTTTCCATCTTGCCCGGGGATGGACAAGCAGGCACAGCTGTGACCGGTGAGGCGTCCCCCCCCGCCCCCGCCCTCCCTCTGGGACCTCTTTCCATCTCGCCCGGAGGCCGATAAAAGACTGGCGGCGGCGGCGACGAGATGACAGCTGATTAAGAACAGCTACTGGCGGGCCTACGTTATACTTGCGAAAGTTGACAATATTTGTATTTGTGATTTGATATTTGTATTTATGACACTGAATTATATTTGTAATGCTGGATGGAATGTTATCTTGTTATTATATTGTTACATTTTTTATATTGTATATTTCTGCTTTATTGTGAACTCTATTGATCGACTGTATATTACTGTAACTATACATGTGTGTAAACCGCCCTGAGTTGGCTCTGCCAAGTAGGGCGGTATAGAAACCCAAATATAATAGAAATATAATAATAATAATAATAATACATAGGGGCAGTTTTTTTTTTAACTTTTCTCAGTTTTTTACCTCGGGGTGCTGCTACCGCCGGAGAAGCTCCTGTTAACCTTCAACTTAGAAAAAAATTTCTCTGCCATTTGTCCCTTGCAGCTCAAGCGGCGCTTATTCATACAAATTTTTCGTGCCGGTCTTTTCCTTGGAAAGGACCAGGACCCTAGCCATTTGCTCACCTCCTGGTAGGCATCTGGACTAAAAAAATTTTCTTTGAAGTCTCAGCTTTTCATGGCATCTGCAGCCTTCAAACATTGCACGACCTGCAACAGCAAACTCCTTTCTACAGATGGCCACAGTGGGTCACCGTGCAAAATAGAAGTAATCGGGTAAAGGCTCATCTAATGGAGATTGTCTTGTACGCAACCTCACACCTACCAAAATTCTGGAACCCAAAATGGCCGCTCCAGAAGGGGAAAGTTCCAAGATGGCCAAAGCGAGGAAGAGAGACAAAACAGGTGAGAAGAAAAAACCCAAGTAGACGCACCAATCCTTGCCATCAACTCTGAGACCACATCATTCTCTGTGGCCATCCTTGACTTTTTCCCCAGTCTCCGCAGTCTTCTCAAGAAGGATGTCCAGGTCTACTTCCGACGACCGTTCTCCCTCCAAATTGTCACCCAAAAGAAGGATGGACGGCTCGGCTTCACGTCCGCTGCCTCATCCTCGCCCGCTACATTGGTCACTTTCACCACCACCACCTCGAGGAAGGTCTCTGTTTCAGCAAGCGTCTGTGTCAGCACCACCAGGAATTGTCCAGCCTACTGCGCAAACACAGTCGGGATCCAATTAGTCTCCTTTGGTTCCGTCAATTGACCATATCGACCTTTTACAGCCGCTTCTCAAATTGGTGGTACGGAAGATCAGAGATCAACTCCTGTCTCGCAAGCCCAGCCTTCCACTCTGGCGTCTGCTGCAACTTGTCCTCCGACACAGGACTTGGCTACCTCCATTGTCCTGGGTCAAAAAGAGATTGTTCTGCCACCATCACCGGCATTGAGCATCCACCCCGTCAAACAGCCCAGGCCTTACTGGTGCGGTTTTGACGTTGAAGCGAGAGTTCCTCTACCATCTTCAGATGAGTCCGAGTCCTCTTCCAAGGAGGAGGATGTGGAGGTCGAGGTGGATAAGACTCCCGATCTAATTATTGGTGCAGCTGAACCCCCGGTTGGTGAGGACCAGAAGTCCTCATCAGCAATGCTTACTCATTTTGGGGCAGCCTTAAGTCTCCAAGCCGACCATCCACTGCTACCAGCTGAGGACCAAGTGATGGCTAAACTGGACAAAATGACCATCTGTTCAGTTCACATAGAAATACTGCCCTCCTTACTGGACTCAGCCAGGGCCGTGTGGAAAAAAACGGTGTCCTCCCATACAGTCTCAACAAGGGTAGACGGGCTATACAGACTCTTGGGCAAGGACGTGGAATTTCTGCAGGCCCATCCCCTGCCGAATTCCTTGGTTGTAAGGGCGTCGCAGAGTAAAACAGCAGTCAGTCAGTTTCCCATGCCGTCATCACCCAAAGGCAAGAAACTCGACATGCTTGGACGCAAAGTTTACACCCCCACATCTCACTCACTCCATGCTGCCGACTATTCCATGGCAATGGAACTGTACAGTTCTCATCGGGTTTGACTTCTCTCCAACTGGGACTCACTCTCTCCACCTCCCATACATCCACCTCCGAAACTTTATACAGGCATGGACAGGCGTCAAGAACGACTGGTGGGTCTTGAAAATCTTATCCGCTGGTTACACCATCAAATTCGACCGGCTCCTTCAAACCAGCAAGCTCCATCACACACCTCCCTCTTCTCATGTACAGGAGGAAATGACAACCTTGCTGTCAAAGGGAGCCATAGAACCTGTACCTCAGAATGGACCAATGGTTTCTATTCCAGGTACTTTATGGTGCAAAAGAAAGACAGAGGTCTCTGACTCATCCTAGACCTCAATCACCTCAACAAACATCCATGTCAGAAAGTTCCGGATGGTGATGCTCCACACCGTCCTTCCTCTCATCAACGAAGGGGATCAGTTCACGGTCATAGGCCTCACATCAACATCTGCAAGGAGCACAGGCAGTTCCTCCGTTTCAAGATAGGCAACCAAGTTTACCAGCAATGCTTACTGTTTGGTCTGTCCACAGCATCCAGGGTCTTTACCAAATGCATGGCCCCAGTGGCAGCCTTCCTATGACAGAAGAGTATACGGGTATTCCTGTACATCAATGACTGGTTAATTGCAACGAAACCAAGAGCCGTCCAAGATGTTGCCTTCATGATTAATCTCACGGAGAGTCTCAGTCTACGGATCAACTACGGCAAGTCCAAGTTGAATCCATCCCAGCATGTCGAGTACATCGGAGTGATACTTGACTCACTCAGTGTAAGAGCCTACACTCCCCCGAAGTGCCTACAGTACATCATCTATGTGATCGATACATTCTGGCGCAAAACACAGGTCCGAGCCAAGAAGGCTCAAAGACTCTTACAACTGATGGTGTCGACCACAGCTGTGGTGTCTCATGCCAGCTAAAAATGCAATCTCTGCAATCTTGGCTTCTGTGCAGCTTCAATCCGCTAACAGAGAGTTCTTCCAAATGGTTCAAACCAACTCTCAAACTAGTGAACCAACTGGAGTGGTGGACATTACTGATCAACATAGCAATGGGGAAGTATTTCTACTCGCCTCAAACAACGATCCAAATATTGACTGATGCAAGCAACCTTGAATGGAGAGCTGCTTGCGGGTCACTCAAAGTCAACAACCTGTGGTCAGGACACGAATCGATGTACTGTACCATATAAATTACTTAGAACTGCTAGCAGCATGGAAAGCTCTAAAGTCCTTCGAGACAGTGCCATCAGGAAAGACAGTTCAAATTTTGTTGGACAACACAACAGCAATAGCATATATCAACAAGCAAGGAGGCACAAAATCATTGACTCTATTATATTTGGCTGTTCATTCATTCATTTATTATATTTATATTGCCACCCACTCGCCATGGTGACTCAGGGCGGCTTACAATCGGCAAAATAACACAGCAAAAAAATTTTTAATACATTTTCCTAAACCAATAATAGATTTCTCTCTCCCCTCCAGCTGTTGGTGGGTAGGTATCTTAAAAAGTTGTGAGAGTCATATAATTACTCTTAAACCATGGTTCAAAAGTAGCTCCCCCTGGGCCTCTGCAATGTTCATCTGTTGGAATGGTGCCTAGAGAGACACATCTTCCCAGTTGGAGTACATATGCAGGGCAAGTTGAACATCCTAGCAGACAAATTGAGCAAGTTGAACTCCACAATTCATGAATTGGAACTGGACAAGAAAGTCTTCCATTCCATCTGCCATCAGTGGGGTGTCCTCCATTCCGACCTGCCGAGTCAGAATCTCACAGCAGGGAGGATAACCCCAGACTGAAGAGCATATTTGATATGGCCAGAAGACCTTCCACATGGAAGTCTTCTGCTTTCAAATACCTGCAGTTCCGTGACTACCTTACTTCCAAGTCTCTTAGTCTGAACCATTGTAGCCTCCAAACCGTCATGGACTATTTGCTCCATTTGGCAGAGTCTGGCCTAGGACTTGTGTTCATCAGGGTTCATTTAGCTGCCATTGTTGCTCATTCTGTACAAGACTCCATTACTTCTACGGCATTCAGAGACCAAACGGTGAAACGGTTCCTCAAGGGTCTCCATAACACTTTCCCACCAGTTAAGACTCCAACCACACAATGGTCCATAATTATCCACTGTTCTGAGTGTGGTTACCAAAGGTCCCTTTGATTCTCTGGCTACTACCAACCTCCACCTTCTCACATGGAAAGCCACTTTCCTGATGGCCATCACATCTGCCAGACAAGCAAGTGAATTTACCGCACTCTGTGCAAACGCACCATTCACCAAATTCTTCAATGACAGGGTGGTCCGCCACCTAGACATCACCTTACTACCTAAGGTTGTCTCTGAGTTTCATTGCCAACGTTCTTTCCAAACCCTATGTCAGACCAAGAAAGAGCATGGCACACGATGGATGTAAAGAGGACTTCATTGTTTTACATCAGCAGAACTAGGGAATTCAGAAAGATACAATGCCTTTTTGTGACTTATGGAGGAAAATCCAAGAGAAAACCCATCATATCACAGAGGTTCTCCAAATGGGTTTCATCAGTTATCCATCTCACTTATGAGATACCTTCTCTGCCTCCTCTTCACGTCAAAGCACATTCTACCAGAGTTGTTGCTACCTTCACTGCCTTTTTGGAGGGCACATTACTAGATGACATCTCTAAGGCTGTCACCTGGTCCTGACCGTCTACATTTGTCAGGCAATATCGGATGGACACCAGAGCCACTGCGGATGCCAGACTAGGTCATGTCGTCCTTGCCAGAGGGCTCCAGGCTCCATGCCCATGAGGGTCTATCCTCCCTGCCTGGCATGCCAGCATGTATGATTGTGGGTTCATCTCATCCAGCTGCCTGCCCCAAAGTGGATTCACAGAATACACGAAGGAGAAAGTTAAGTTGTAATTACCAGTAATATCTTTTGTTCTTCAAGTATGTATTCTGTAAATTCACGGTTTCCCACCCTTCCTCCCTACTTGAGCTGCAAGGATGATATACCTTAATTTTATCCTGTGCTTGGCTATAAGTATTAACTGAGGAAAGAATGCGAAATGGCGCCAAAGGGTGGGTGGTACAGTGGGTGGCCCTAACTCTGAAACTCTTATCCAATCAGCTTAAAAGCTCCGGTAACAGCTCTGCGCAGGCACAGAACCCAAAAGTATGAATTCACAGAATACATACTCAAAGAACAAAAGTTCTTCGAGGCGTCTGTGAATCACACCTTTGGGTTTTGCACTTCTGCAGGACTCCAATTTGGACTCTATCAGAGCTTTGAAATGAAAAGGAGGGAAAGTTCATTACGCGGAGGCCCCTCCCTCTCCTGATATAACCCTGGTTTTGGCTCTCCCGCCCTAGTCTTTTTCTTTCCACCATGTCTTTCACTCCAACCAGCTATCAGAGCCTCTCTTTGTTGCTTTATTGCTTAGAAAATTTTGATTCCTTGTTTGTTGTTTTATAGCCCCTGTGGGTCTCTTCAAATTCTGCTCTTCTTGCTCTGTGAAAATCTCTACTACTGACAGCCACTCTGAGTGTCTTCGCTGTCTCGGTGAATCACACCAGGTGCAAATCTGTGGGTGCTGTAAAAGACACTAAATTAGCTCAAAAAATTGATAAATTACAACTGAACTCTTACCTGTGGGAGAAATCTCTTTTGACCATGGAAGTTTAGACGAACAATGTCCTGGTTCAGGTTCCCGCCGAAACCGCCAGACCAGCCTCACAATCTCCGTTGCCTTCTCACTGTCAACAGACTCTTCCAACCCTAAAAAAGGATGGTAAAAATATGAAACATAAGGAAAACTCTGTTGAAGGGGCAAAAAAGCCTGTAAAGAAGCCCGCGGCAAGAGTTTCTAGCCCCTCCACTACTAAAGCTGCTCCTGTTGCCAAGCCTTCTTCTGTCATCTCAATTGCAAGTGATAGCAATGCCATTTTGTCTCCAGACCATGTGCAGGGTGCTGAGGATGGCCATATCCAGGAACCCCCATCTCCAGGACCCCTCTCCATTCTGGACCCCCGAGGAGCCAACGTTATTTGTCTCCCAGATCTGAAATTTCTGACTATCCACTCAGAAATCACCATCGAGCATCATACCATCATCCACCCCCACTTCTTCACCTTGCGGGGAAATGGTCGTGCCAAGGAAATTTTAGAGACTGCAGTGTCCATTACTATGCAGGTATGCCTTGGTTCTCCCCCAGGCCTCATGGGTACCCAGCCGTGGACCCATATTTTCAAGCCCACTGTGGCAGTAATGCAAGGGAGCCTGAGCTTCCTCCCTCCCATCAAGTCGCCCAACTCCACCCTCATTCAGTGGAGGTGAATGGGTATGCGCCATGTGGGGCAACCAAATCAACCAGATTGAGATCGGAAAAAAGATCCTCTTGTCGTGAGACTTCAGTGCTGGACCGACGTCCACGCACCCCTTTGTCGCCAGTCTCTACTGCTACTAGCACTCAAAGTCCTCATAGCGTGTGCAGCCAGGGTGACGGAAACGGATCCATAAGGGAAGCCTCCCCTTCGAACTCACAATGTCCTGCGAGATCGGATTCAGATAGAGATTTGTCAGTCACCACCACTCCTGGATCCTAGTTGGCTACTCCAAAGCTGACACAATCCCCGGAGGATGCAAGAGCTTATTCAGGGCTGATTTCAAGAATGGCACAGGCCCTGGATCTAGAGTTTCAGCAGCCTCCTGCAGCTAGATCAGACAAGGTTTTTCAGAGACTGCAAAAAGATGCAGTCTGCCCGACTTCTGTAGGCATGCTCCCTTCTCTCATTGATCAAGGTAAGGACATTTGGCAAAAGCCCTCTACTGCCCAGAATATCTCCAGGCATATTGATGGCTTTTTTAAGGTCTTTGACCAGGAGTCAAGCTTTCTGTTTAAAAAAAACCCCATCTCCAACTCTGTCATGGTTGAAACTGCTCAAGGAAAGATGGGCAATCGTGAGTTCGCCACACCTACATCCAGAGAGGGAAAAGAGCTAGACCAGATCGGACAAAGAATTTTTTTCCTCATCGTCATTATCCATCTGCATAGCCAACTATCACGCCATGATGGGTGCATATCACGTCCATTTATGGGACAAGGCAGAGTCACTGTTGGCATCCATCCCGGAGGAGGTCTCAACTAATGCCCATCATCCAGGAGGGATCGCTACTAGCATCTCAGCAGATCTGCTCGGCGAACCACGCTATGTACACTGCAGCCAGAGGGCTAGCCTCTGCAGTGGTGCTCCACAGATATTCCTGGCTGCGCTCAGCAGGTTTGACCGATGATGCCAGACGCCATCTTGAGGACTTACCTTTTGATAGCAAAGGGCTCTTCAACCAAAGTACAGATGACATCATGGAAAACCTACAAAAGAAGAAGACTGCTAAGAAGCTTGGCCTCAATCAGACACCTTTAACAAGCAACAAACTTACCAGTCACGTCAGTTTCACTCCTATCAACAAGCTCCTGCTCATCCTTCTGGGTTTGACAGGTCCATCCTCCTTCCAACCACATCAATCTACTTCAAGGCAGTCCTTTTGTCCCTTCCAGCCTAACAAGAGATAGGAGAGGAAACCAGAGCAGCATACCTGACTCCATGAGCCAACAGCTCCCACCCTCCCTCCCTCCCTGCCCTGTACCCAATCCTCTGGCTGCAGTCCTTTCTAACTCTTTGATCATATTTACCAGCCTGGCAATCCATCACTTCAAACACCTGGGTCTGGACCATAATTCACCTAGGCTGTGCCATAGAATTCAAAAACCTGCTTCCCACTGGGATAATCCGAGTCACCCAGCCATCCTCAACATTCACAGAGGAAATCAAGACTCTACTGAAATAGGATGCAATACAACCGGTTCAGCAAGTGAACCAACAGGCAGGTTTCTTCTCCTGTTATTTCACAGTGGAAAAGAAGGATAATGGACTGCAGCCAATCCTAGACCTAAGGAACTTAAATTTCTTCATAAAAAAGAAAAAAAAATCAGAATGGTAACACTCCAATCCGGACCTTTCTTTCCTCCCAAAGGTCCTTACTGAGTTTCACTTGGCCCAATCCATCACGCTGCCTGCGTTCTTCCCACATCCATCGTCGCCACAAGAGAAGGTGTGGCACTCCCTGGATGTCCGGAGGGCCTTGTTGTTCTACACCCAAAGAACAGCGTCTTTTAGGAGAGCACAGCATCTTTTCATTGCCTATGGTGGCAAGTCACGGGGACAGCCTTTGTCTGCTCAGAGACTTTCCAAGTGGATTTCAGGTACCATCTACCTGGCTTATGAGCTGTCATCACTGTCACCTCCGCCTCATGTCCGGGCTCATTCCACCAGGACTTTTTCCTCTTCCACTGCCTTCCTGGAAGGCATTCCCATGGAGGACATCTGCAAGGCTGCCACCTGGTCCAAGTCCTCCACGATTATAACGGCGCTGAGCCGTTATCAGAGCTGAAAAGCTGATTGGATAAAAAGATTTGAAGTTAGGACCGCCCACCATCCCCACCCGCCTCAGGTACCATTTCACGCTCTTTCCCTCAGTTCAATGCTAAAGCTGCCCGCTAGGCCAAGAGACATCTCAGCCCGGCAGCATATAGGGGAGGCAGGGTGGGTCGTGTGAATTCACAAACAACATACTCGGAGAATGACAGTGCTAGGGCACTTTCCACGAAGGTCATGGCATCATCAGCTGCCTTCCTTAGAGGAGTGCCTGTCAAGGACGTCTGTAAATCTGCTACCTGGTCCCAACCCTCTCACGTTTGTTTGCCACTACCAGCTGGACACAAGGGAAACCAGGGACATCCATTTCAGGAAGGCAGTTCTGTCGTTGGCCCTGTGAATTCAGACATTTGGATGCCAGACGCGGACCCCTCCCCTTTCCGGTAAGCAGCTTGTTAGTCACCCAAATGTGTGATTCACAGATGCCTCAAAGAAGAACAGGTTACTTACCTGTAATGTTGGTTCTTCGAGTGAATGTCTGTGAATTCACATGTCCCCGCCCTCCTCCGCTTTCTCCAGTCTGGTCATATATCTGGTGTCAGCTTTTATATGGACTAGGGTGGAAGCGTCAACACCAGGGTTATATAGGGAGGGGGAAGGGGCTCTGCCTAATGAACTTTCCTTCCGTTTCATTTCAAAGCTCTGATAGAGTCCGAATTGCGCAAGCTCAAAACCCAAACATGTGAATTCACAGACATTCACTCAAAGAACCAACATTACAGGTAAGTAACCTGTTCTTATTACTGCTAAGTACCACTTAACTCTCTTCGAGTGGTCACCTGGATGGGAAGCGAGCAGAGAAGAGTGGGACGAGCCTAGAGCTTTTTTACAGCTCTGGAACATTCCGAATTGTCTGAAACACTTTTTTTTAATAAAGCAGAAACTGTATAATCACCATGATCCAGCACTTTAGTGCCTGTCTTAAAATGTTAGTTTGTGATGCTGAAAGAATTACTATTGTGAATAATTCATATGTAAATATGCAATAAACCAGTACGATTTAAACAGCCTTAAATTATGTAATGGATAAGGTGCACTCTAGTTCACTTTGTGGAGCATATTAGTTACGTTTTGTGGACGTATGTGAACTTCTTAGATAGGTTTTGGTTTGGATCACTGAATGTGGGGGGTTATTATGTGATTTTCCAGGCTGTTCTGATTTGAATACAAATCATTTCTGTGTTTTTTAAGGTAAGTGGAGGTATTCTTCGAATATTCCCGGAAGGCAAAGCTCAGTTTGCTGACATTGAACCTAAATTTGACAGACTGCTGTTTTTTTGGTCGGATCGCCGCAACCCTCATGAAGTGCAGCCTGCATTTGCTACAAGGTGAGATGTATATGCATTCAGAAACTGCAGAATGAATTTACCGAAACATACCTTCATTTTGGAAGCTTCGTGCCTGATCTAGACATGGAGGAAGAAGAAATATGGCTTACCTAAAGCATTTCTCAGCCCACTATTGACTTGTTTATAAAGCAGAAATCTGTACACTGGAACCCTGTATAATGAATGCATCATACAATGAAAAAAACATACAACAAAGAGAATGAATAAAAAACAATGAAAATCTCTATGGGAAATATTGTACAATGAAAATTTTCTTTGTACAATTTTTCCTATAGAGATTTTGTTGTATGGTTTTTTCCATAGGGATTTTCGTTATGCGATGCATGCATCACACGGGGGTGGGGGGGAGGGATCGTATAACAAAGTACAGTAAAACCTCATATAACACTAAAACCTGGTTCCACAAGTCTTGGTGTTATATGATTTTTAGTGTTATCTGATGCATGTTAAAATCCTATGGGATCCATAGAGATACATTGTAACCACACAGGCTTTAGCGGTTGTTATCTGAAGCATCCCATAGGATCTTAATGTTATCTGATGCAATTCTTCCCCCCAGATTCCTTAATGTTATGCGATTTTAGTGTTATTCGATACTAATGTTATATGAGGTATTACTGTACCTTGTGGAACCAATTATTTTTGTTATATGAGATTCTACTGTAATTTTCATGACTTGTTGATATAATTAGAATAATAAACATCCAAAAATAGCCCAAAGTGACAAAAATCAGTTAGTGTCAGATAATCTTGAGACCATGACGATCTTCATAGTAAACACACTCAGCAGCACTAAGAGAAGGAAATAACAGTTTAAAAAAGCACTGGGGCAACACTATGCAGTTCTAATGACTTTATATGCTTTGAAAGGCTTGCTGACATTGGTAAGTCTTTAGTGACTTATTAAATATTAACAATGTAGGAGCAGTTCTAATCTCCACTGGCAGTTTGCTCCAGAGGGTGGGGGCTATGGCAGAGAACGCTCTTGATGTGGTTATTGGATGGGGTGGGGTTTTTGTCTCTCTTGGTGTAACCACTTGGAGTTTACATACCTGGGTGTTCCAGATATAGTTCCTGAGGACTAATTCTTCCCTCAGATAGCTTGGTCCCATTTCAAGGCTTTATAGGTCAACACCTTGAATCTGTCATGGAGCATCACAGGCAACCAATGCAGACTAGCCAGGACTGGTATGATATAGCCAAGCCATCCAATACCACAACCAGCCTTGCTGCTGCATTTTGTACCTGCTGAAGTATCTGTACCAGCCTCAAGTGTGGCCCTAGATAGACGGCATCATGCAAGTGGGAAGCAGACGGGGAACCACTACTCACTCAACAATCTAAAGACTGGGTGGGTTGGGACTGGGAGTGCCTCAAATGCTAACATTATCTCCAGCTGAATCACCACCATTCCAAAACACTCATTCACACCCCAGCAATCAGTAGTTTCATATGTGGTTTGTAACTTGTTTCCAGTTGTTTCTTCTGAGGGTCTTGAAGTCTGTTTACATAATTGCTCAAACAAAACAAAAACAGGCATCACAATTGTCCAAAAATAATATCAAAACATATCTTCATGTTCCATAATGCTACGAGGTTCAGGAGCAAACCATATCCTCAGCCATTCATCAGTGTTGAAAAACAAATAGGTAGAAAACAATAACCCCCATTCAGAAACTCCTCCCTCACAAATATATATATAATGGTTTCTTTTCCTTTTGAACGTTTTGCCAAGTACAGTAGTATCTCATACAACAATTTCAATCCATTCCATGGGGCTCGTACAAAACAATTGCTATATGATACATGCATTGTACAGTATAATGATTTTCCCTATGGGATGCATCTTACAAGGTTTTTTTTTTTTTTGGCTAAGTGGTTTTTCCCTTTGAAAAATTGTTGAACGATTTCATAGGAAAATTTGTTATGTGGGACGCCATCCCCCCCCCCCCCAAAAAAAAAAAATATCATTGTTATGTGCTTTTGTTGCTATACAGGGCAATTGTTGTATGAGGTCCACTGTATACTTTATTCTAGTGGGATTGGATTTGGCTGCCATCTTCTCCTCCCAAGCATTACTGCTACTGTCCTCAAAGGCATTCAGGGAAGGTTTGGATTTACAGGATAACTGCTAGTGCTTTCCTTTGGAGCCTGAATTCCTGGTAAAATGTTGGGGGTCATGGAGCTAATAGTCTTTAGAGGACAGCATCTTTCAACTGCCATGAGAGATCTCTACAGAAGCTGTAATGCTAACAAGCACCGCAGTGGCGGGGGAGGACAGCAATCTTTATAAACTGTGACTTATTCATAGTACAGTAATACCTCGGCTAACGCTAAGACTTGGTTCCACAAGTCTTGGTGTTACCCGATTTTTAGTGTTATCCGATGCATGTTAAAATCCTATGGGATGAATCGGATAACGTTAAAGCTCCATAGAGATACACTGTAACCGCACAGGCTTTAGCGGTTGTTATCCGATACATCCCATAGGACCTTAACGTTATTCGATCCAATTCTCCTCCCCAGATTACAAAACGTTATGCGATTTTAGCGTTATCCAAGGTAAACGTTATCCGAGGTATTACTGTATAATGCTTTGTCAAATATCCTTTAACGGAGGAATTTCAGGGATTATTAAAATATCTATTTTCCTACAGAGTGTTGCCACATCTTTTTTTTTTATTATTCTTTTAAAGGTACGCAATAACAGTGTGGTATTTTGATGCAGATGAACGAGCCCGTGCTAAAGTAAAATACTCAACAGGTATGTTTGTTCTTTTTCTTTTCACAAGAATGCTTTGTATGCAGCTAAGAAATACAGTTGTACTTTGCTTAAAGAACACAATGCATTCTATGGGATTGCTCTTTAAGCGAGTTTGCTCTTTAAGCAAAACACCATTGTAAGTGACCAAGTGTGACTTCGGGGGGTTGCAAATCCTGATTTATTTGTTAACCAAATTTTTGGTTGGTTTAATTTATTTGTTAAGCAAAACGAACATTCACAGAAAATTATGCTCTTTAAGCGAGTTACTCTTTAAGCAAGGCGTTCTTTATGCGAGGTTTGACTGTACAACACTTAACTGCATTACACCTCTATGTAGTCTGTGAACTAGCATAAAACTTGTATCTTTAAAGGTGAGATGGATATAGCCTCAGTTTTATTTTGTGTTCTTACTTCCCCAAAGGCTCAGCCTTTTTCTGGAATCTTTTATTATTTGAATCCAGTACAGTCAATTTATTCTTTATCTTATTGAAGCACTCTGATTAATTGGGGACATAGAAGCTGTCCCTCTTAAGAGTGGAAGGCACTTGGGTATCCCCTGGGGAATGGAGCCGCCT
The DNA here is from genome assembly GCA_030440675.1 of Furcifer pardalis. Lineage (NCBI taxonomy): Eukaryota > Metazoa > Chordata > Lepidosauria > Squamata > Chamaeleonidae > Furcifer > Furcifer pardalis. Next base: position 112,238,241 of record CP126890.1, on the reverse strand, counting down.
AATCCTTCTCCAGAAGCATTGCATTGTAAATTTTTAGTGAACATAAAATAAAAGCTAGTAGAATTTTTATCTTGATTCTTAAAGAAAGAAAAATAACTAACTGATAAGACAGATGGTTATTTAAAATTGGACCAGCCCAAGACAGACAACTTCAGAAGATGCTATCAGTCCCAGCTATTTACCCCATGCTGACAAGTGTAGATGCCGCAGTGCTAGAAAAACTACATTTAAAAAAAGAATAAGGCATACAAGAGGTGTGCACCTTGTTCCAAAGCTCATACATTTTGTGGCTTGGAATAAGTGTGTGTGTTCTATTGTTTAGAAGTTCAATAAAGGTAAAGGTTGCCCTTGCTCAAAAGTTAGTCGTATTTGACTAGGGTTCAGTATTCATATCTGTTTACAGCTCAAGAGCCAGCATTGTCTGTATTTATAGACATTTCTGTTGACATGTGGCAGGCATGACTAGACACCTGGGTGCACAGAATGCTGTCTACCTTCCCACTGAAAATGTACCTATTTATCTACTTGCAATTGCTTACTTTCAAACTGCTAGGTTGTCAGGAGCTGGGCAGATGGGAGCTTGCTCCGTTACGCAGGACTCGGGTCTCGAACTGCTGACCTGCTGACCTTCCAGTCATGTTCAGCATCTTAAACCACTAAGCCACCACAGTCCCTTAGAAGTTCAGTAGCTAAGTACAAATCTGTTTTAGAACAGGTGCAATGTCTGTATAATGTTTCTGTGTAAATAATCTCTCTCTTTTTTGCAGGTGAAAAGGGTGTGAGGGTTGAACTTAATAAACCTTCTGATTCAAATGGGAAAGACCTATAAAGCCTTGATCTATCAATTCTCTGGCTCTTCTCCACTCTGCCCATCCAAACAGTCTCTGGCACTGTTTGTCAACTTTTGAATGTGAATAATAATAAGATAAAGGAAAATCAACACCAAATTGCTGGTTGGAATAAGTAAATAAGTGAGGGGTTTCAGTATTACACCAAGTGGATCTTTAACTGCTGAAGCATTGTGCTACATGATTGTGACTCCAGTCCTGTGACTGCTTATGTGAAAATAAGCACTTGAGAAGAAACAGCTTACACGTGAAGTGCCCTACATAGAAGTTTTTCTATCCATATTTTGCCATTCTGTTATCTGACTCAATGTTATTCATTTCCTCTTTTTTAAAAAAAGCGGTAAACATTTGATGTTCAACTTTTTGTATAACTAGGTTCAGCTGTTCAAAATTAAGCAAAATACGCATTTTCCAAAATACCATTTATCTTCTTTTGTAAGTCTGTTCTTCACACTGTTATCCTACCATGTAAAACCTAATTTAAATAAGAATTGTGAATAACTGATTATTACTTTGTCTTTTCACATAAAGCCCAAAAAGGAGCACTTTAATTACCATCTGATCCCAGATTGTTTTTCTTTTCATATCTTACACTAATTTGAACTTTTTAAAAATGTTGCTGCTGTGTTTTTTTCTCTGAATTTTTTTTATAAACTGAAACAGATGCCTATCTTGCTATCGATTACTTTTGTTAAATTTATGGGTTTTATATGTTAAATGCAGACAGCAAGCTTTCTTTGTCTTATTTGGGTTTTCTGAGTGACAGGCTTGCACCATTTTGAATTTGACACAGTCAGTGCTATCCTTGGAACTGAAAACTGTGCAGTTTATTGGGAGTTTTATCTATAAAAGCCATTAGATAGACATAAAAGTCATTCAAGAATACACCTATGCTGCTATGCAGTTCCCAGTTCTTTAAATATGGCTTGTGCAGATAAAGTGCTAATTGGACTCTGCCAATGAAGAACCATCACTTCTGTATAAGGGCTTTTCTAGGCTTTTAATTGAACACTTTCTGCAACCTTGATGGGAGATGTAAGTTTTGACTCATTTTTAAAGCTTTTGTTACTATGTGTGAAAGGTAGTGCAACTGAACACTAGAGGATAATGTTTCCTTTCAAAGCATTAGTATTCTTTTTATTTGCAGTTTAACCCTCAGTTCTCCTATAGCCGTGATGGTGAACCTTGGCACTCCAAATGTTCTTGGACTTCAATTCCCAGAAGTCCAAGCACCCTGTGAATCCACACAAATGGATTTACTGCAATTCATCCAGCCCGCGCTGCCCTCGTCGCTCTGGGAAACAGAAGTAAAACACGCCTGTGCTGAGAAGAAGCAGCTTACACATGAAGTGACCTACATAGAAGTTTTTCTATCCATATTTTGCCATTCTGTCATCTGACTCAATGTTATTAATTTCCTCTTTAAAAAAAAAAAGCGGTAAACACGCCATAAAAGGCGTGTTTTGCTTCTGGGAGCAACGAGGGCAGGCCAGGCCAGATAAATTGCAGTAAACCCACTCGTGTTGATTCACAGGATGCTTGGGCTTCTGGGAATTGAAGTCCAAGAACATCTGGAGTGCCAAGGTTCACCATTACAGTCCTATAGTGTCAGGGGTGCATTAAATGCATTAAGACTGAAGTGCATTGCTAATAACAATGTAGAGATTTTCATAGTGCTAGGAAAATCTAACATTGGCCTCTGATAGTACAGAGTTGTTTTTTAAACAAAGGGTTAAAATTACTTCCTTTAAGGTGAAGTAGCAGAAGAGAATAAAGTATGTTCACCAGGCATCTGGAAATGTTGATATGGAATGGAGCTTGTATGGTCAGAAGGAATCCCCTAAAGCAGTGATAGCAAACCTTGGCACCAGTGATGGGATGTCAAAAATTCTACTACTACGCCATGGCGTCACGGACGTCATGGGCGTGGCCAATGTCATGACGTCATGACGTCATGGGCGGAGCCAACGTCATGACATCATGACGTTGTGGGCAAGGCCAAAAAAAAATAAAAAAAATAATAAACACGCACACAGACCCGTAATTAACTTAAAGAAATAAAATAAAGAAATAAATAAAATAAAAATTAAATAAAAGTACAACCACCCACCCAAAACACAAATAAATCACCCACCCACCCTAAATATAAAAGCCTCACTTACCTTCCGTGGCCGCAGCCAGAGCCGGGCCGAAAAGGCAACGGCCCGAGGAAGCTCCAGGCGCCCGACAGAGGAGGATGCGGCGGTGGCAAGCCCCGCCGGGTTTACCCAGGGCATGGGGGTTTGTTGGGCCCAAGACCCTAGGACGGCGCGGGCGGACGGCGCGGCGCGGGCGGACGGCGCGGCCAGGCACCAACGTGCCTGTGGGAGCCAGGTAGCCGGCTAGGGGAGGTGCCCTTCTCTTAGGGCTGCCGCCGCTGCTGCCGGAGCCAGTTTGCTTGTGTTTCCGCAGCGAGAGGGAGGACGAGGTGAGAGCCGGGGTATGTGTGGGGGGCAGCTCGGCCGTCTGGAAGCCTTCCCGGTCGGTGTCGAAATGGGGGGGGAGACCCTCCTCTTGTCTGCCACTCCCGCCATTCAGCCTCCGGCAGAGCGACGAGGTCGTCTCGCCCGCCCTGCCACCCGTTTGTCCTCCCTGTTTCTGCGGGGCAGGGTGGCCTTGTCTCCCCCTTGCGAGGCTGGTGGTTCCCACCCTGACCCTTCCCTTCTCCGAGGGCTGCATTTTTGCTGAAATGTGAAATTCAGTTTCTTCTGTAAAGTCGGCCCTAGTGGGCTGTAGAGCTGGAGGCTGGGAGGGGGGAGATAAATGAATGGACGGGGAACCTCCCATCCAGCTTCAGAAGATTTTTTTTTTTTAAATTGGAGCCATTTGGCTCCAATTTAGTGCGCATGTCCAGAAACTCAATTTGACGCATGTGCAATGCGTCAAATTGAGTTTCTGCGCATGCGCAGTCAATTGGAGCCATTTTAGCTCAGATTTTTTTAAAAAAAAATTCTTTCGGTGAGGCGTCCGGAACCGGACGCCTCAAAAGTGGACTCCCCTCCCGGAGAACTCTCCGGGATTAGTCTTACCGGTTCCAGAGATCCGTCTGGAACCGGGGACATCCCATCACTGCTTGGCACTCCAGGTGTTCTAAGAATCCACATGAATGGGTTTACTACACATACGTGCAGTAAACCCATCCGTGTGGATTCACAGAGACTTGGGCTTCTGGGAATTGAAATCCAAGAACACCTGGAGTGCCAAGGTTTGCCATCACGATCCTAAAGGGAAGCTGTCACATTGTACCAGCTTTACTAAAACAAGCTTCCATTCTTAAGCGTTAAATCTTCTATCCCTTGCTTCCCTCATTCAATCGAAACAATATGAGTTTGCAGAAATATTTCTGTATATGCTACTTGGACAGTTTTAGCATCTGAATAGCTTATACTCTTATTAGAGACCTTTTCTATGGAAAGCTTGGTAATTTTTATTAAAAACACTTTATGTAAAAATGGATACGGATTGTGTTTAGTGACAACTGACAAAGGAAAAAATTGAGTGTGGTGAAAGCATAATTAGGGAAACTTGTAACAAGAGTCTTGAAGGATTGTCAACACTTCTAACAGTTTTATTTTTCTTTTCACCCTGGTAAATCAGAATAAAACATGTCTACTGTAAGTGCCTCTGCAAGCCTGACCAAGGAGTGTAAATCTTTACTGTCTGGTCTGCAGTACAATGCACTGTTTCAGGCCTAAGTAACATCATTTCTAACTTTTCTAATTTTGTATTACGTTTAATGTGCTAGAAATGCACAAAATAAGCCTTTTCATTTTTATTTGTCCCTTTATTCAAAGTATCAATGTCTTACATTTGTGCTTGATAGGGAGATATAAAATGTGCTTACATCTCTCAATTTGTTATTTACAAAAGGTCATCAAACTGAGTCTTTATACTGTTTACTTAGAAACTTTTTGTATCTGTCAAATCTTCAACCTTGAGCATCACCAAGCAGGAACCTGTTTCAGACTATTTTTAAACTGTCTTACGACCTGTATATGTGTTTCATCCTGGTTAAAGATAAAGCTTCATAATGCTATTTTTATCTCATGACATAAGCCAGCTGTAAAACAAGACTTTTATCTAGCAGACAAAGAAATTCAGGATACATTTGCAGATTTCCTATGAAGTCATGTAATTTTTGAAAAGCAGTGTTCATTACTGAAAGAGCTCTCAAGTTGCTTGTAAAGCTAATCTAATTAAAAGATGTATAAAGGTTCTTGAAACAATGTGGTGGTGGTGGTTTGTAATTATGTAGCATTTTTAAAACATACTCCACAGCAACTAATTAGTAATCTGATAAAGGGAATGTGTGTGTCTGTTTTTAGCTGTCAGTGACATTGCAACTGCAGTCAAGGGTCTCTTGTTAGCTTCATTTATAAACTCTGTTTTTAATTATCTAGCTGTGATTGTTTTTAAAAGAGAAGAGTTAAGGGCGTCAGAAGAGGAGGGAGAAGGACAGCCAATTGTGTCCTGTTAATAATACATTGTAAACATTTTATCTCTGATCATGTGGAAATGGTACATTGCTCGCTGGTTTCCCTGCTGCAAACAAAGGCAGTCCTTTAAAAAAAAAACCAACAACAAGCTGAGTATTCAGACCACATCCGTATAATCTGAATTTAGGCCTGTGAAACATTGTTCTATGAAACATTGTTCTAGATACTTCAGCTTAGTCAGGGATGCCCAAACATTTCGGGTAACGGGCCAGTCACGTGGTTCAGTAGTCTGGTCACTTGGTTCCTCCCACAGGAAGCGGAAGTAAAATGCACCTTGCAATCTGTTTTGCAACAGGATGAGGTAGATTTTAAGATGCCATTTTCTCAGTTTAAACCAGTGGTGTCCAAACTACAGCCTGTAGGCCGGATCCAGCCCATAGGCCATAGTTTGGGGACCCCAGCTTAGGTCTTCAGTTTTACATATTTGCTGTCAAAGACATATTCATGATATGATTGGCTTACTGTCATGGGCAGGACAAGAAAAATATTTTGTCAAACAAAAAGTACTAGGAGGACGTGCTAAATTACCTGCAAAGACCACTCTTGATTTGTGTGGTATTCTTTCCTGGCTTGACACTGTCTTCTGCTGGCTATATTAATAAAAATCAGGCTCTTGATGCCTTCAGTGATTCTACTTTGATCATACTTTAATAGAAATCTAGTTCCCTATGAGAATACAATTTTAGGATTATTTTTCAACGATTAACAGACAAGTTTGTGTTCTTGCTATGTATTTTTGAAAGATCAATACATAGACAATTTAATTTAATAGCCATGTACAAGTTCAAAAACAACCAAGCTATAGTTTATTGTGTTTGTATAATTTTAGTTAGTGGAAATAAACTATCAAACCTTAACAAAAATAGGTCAACAAGTTTGAAAAACAAAACAGTGGGCTTCAAATTTGAAATGTCACTATGCTTTCTAATTCCAAAGGGAAAAGATGCTGTATAGGACCAGTACATTAATTCCCTGTGCAAGCAAAGTGTACGCTAGAGTTTGCAGCAAATACAGTAGAACCCTGCATAATGCAAAAACTCTGTTCCACGGAGCTCTTCGCTATGCGGTTTTTTTCGTTTTACAAAGCTAATGGGAGATGCCCCTGATAATGAACAAAAAATGTTTGCTATCTGGGGTTCCCATTGACTGGGTATAGCCCGGTTACAAAAAAAAAAACCAAAACCAACCCACATAACCGGGGGGGGGGGGATTCATTATGCAGGGTATCACCATTGCCTAACAAACACTTTGTTAACGCGATTTTTTCATTATACAAAGCATTCATTATGTGAGGTACCACTGCATTCTTACTGTTTTTAGAACAAACTGTGGTACTTGCTCGAGAATAGAAAGGAGGCATTGGAGAGCATATTGAAAATTCATTATCAATCAGTTGTGCTTTATAAATTATAACAGAACCTTTGACTCTGGATCAGAAAAGCTACAGATCAGTGATGGCTAACTTTGGCACTCCAGCTGTTCTGGAACTTTAATTCCCAGAAGCCCTGATCAGCAGGAGTGCTGATTTGGGATTCTGAGAATTGAAGTCCCAAGAACAGTTGGAGTGCCAAAGTTGCCATCACTGCTATTGATTGTTCTAAAAAAATGGATGTGTTACAATATTTGATCACCGTATACCAGGGTAAGCGAACCTATGGCACATGTGCCAGAGGTGGCGCACAGCCCTTTCCGTGGGCACACAGCCCTTTCCGTGGGTGTGCGCCCTGTCGTGGGCAAGCCCCATGCCGCCTGGACCAATGGCAGTGCAACCTCCGCAGCTCACCCCTCTGCCATTGGGGAGGAGAGAGGGGAAGCTGAAATCCTGCCTGGGAGATGGTGGCAGGGACGAGGTGAGGCAACCAAACACCCTCCACCCTCCTTTCTGAGGGGGAGTGTGCACCTGTGATGTGTGGGTGTGTGTGCACATGCACACATGTCACCAGCTGTGCATGGGCATGCAAGGTGCCTGCCCACAACGCTACCACCTCGGTCTCTAAAACGTTTGCTCTCAATGTCCTATACTCTGGGCAAGAACATGTTAGGACAGAATGGAGAAACTGCTGCATGTAAATTGTTTAGACAAGTGAGTACCCTGTATTTTATTTCCCTATCTATGCAAAATACATGCAGAATATATGAAAAGCTGGAATAGATTAAGAATGAACAAGAAACAGTAGTTTTATTTGAATCATTTGGAAAGCGATGCTGGAGGAGAGTTTTGCGGATACCCTGGACTGCAGAAAAGACAAGTGGGTCCATGTATTCGCTATAAAAGCACTTCATTATAAAGCCACAAGAGTGCAGCTATGTCAATAAGTCAGAGTCAAACAAATTCTGTATTAAGCTGGAGTGGAGGTAGAAGGCTCTATGGTTTATATATACACATGGAAAGTACTTAATATAGCATGGTAAACCAATCTGTTAAATGGAAAGCTTTAATTATACTTTATTGAATTTTACATTACAGATTACTATCTGCAACTCTATGAAAATCCCAAGCAAACTTTTTAGAGCTTAGTTACCATGCCTGGGGGCTCCATGTATTAGTGGGCATGCTTACTCAACATTTAAAGGTCATGAAAAACCTGTACCATTTTCTGCAATATGGAAGTCATAGTGACAGCCAGTGTGATGTCATGGTTAAGACGGTGGATTATGACTCAGGGCATCTGGGCTCATGTCCCTACTCAGCCATGAAACTGATAGGGGTCCTGGGGCCTCTCAGCCTGACTTTACTTTAGAAGGTTGTGGGCATAAAGGGAAAGGGCCATACATTCCACCTTGACTTCACTGGAGGATATGTAGGATATTACAGCAACTAATAATCACAATACCTATTTTTGTGGTACATTGATGATACAGTATAGTCGTACTTGAATTTTCTTAATATAACATGTTGCTGATGTATTACTATAAAAGTTAATATGTTAGAATGTCCACAAGAAGCAGATATTACTGTAAGACAATGATCTGATGATATATCATGACTGTTTGATATTTTTCTCTAACATTAAGAAGGATCATCATAGTGGGTGAGGGATTTCCTTTGCACTGACTTGGTGGACAGATTCCTAATGTCATTTGGTCACTAAGTGCAGAATGGGAAGGACTCCAGCTAATTTTTGGGATAAGGGTAGACTTGCTTCTTATTCCTTCCCTAGTATCAAAGCTAATGGCAGGGATTCACCTGTGTTCAACTTCTGTGCCCTAGCTCTGAACATTGACAACACTGAAGATTCTTCTCCTTCATAGCTGACGGGGAACTTGGCACAGGGGCTCAAGGGGGTAACCTTGGTAGGCCAAACCCAGCCCTGTGGCCTGGGGGTTGTCTCTTTGCTGCCATGCTGTAACCTTTTCAAATTATGCTTAGGCCATGTTCAGTGTACTTCAGAATGATGCAGTGGTGGGCATCAGCAGGTTCGCACCAGTTCACTAGAACCGGTAGAAATTGTGGCTGGCCCCATCCATCCAAGTTTTGTCCTAATTCGGGTGCAACTCAGGGCTTTCCCCCTGGCCATGCCCACCATACCACGTCCACAGTGGTAGTAAAGAAATTTGAGCCCACCACTTAAATGATGTGAGAGTAATTGTGTGTGTGAGAGAGAGAGAGACCCAACGTTCAGTTCTAAATGTTCTCCAAGAGAAAGAAAGTAAAGGCAGACCATTAAGATTGGAATGTATGATGTGTACAACTCACTGGACATTAAAACAGATGGGGCAAGTTCTCTACCAATTTTTTTAACTCATGATGCAGCAAAGTCACTTATGTGTTTATGTGTGCCTGTGTGTGAGTGTAAAGGCAGGGAAGATTGATCTGCCCAAGGAGACAAGGAAGTATCTGTGAATCCACACGAATGGGTTTACTGTGCAGTAAACCCATTCATATGGATTCACAGACTTGGGATTCTGGGAATTGAAGTCCAAGAAAAGCTGGAGTGCCAAGGTTCGCCATCACGGTTCTAGGTAATTGGCTCCACTCAATCTTCCTTGTCTCCTTGGGCTGATCAAGCAAAGTGTTTTTTCTATCCCAGTTTATTCCTCTTTGCATCCAGGTTGCATATACAACTGCCTTTTGTATGCACAGTCAAACTTTCTAGGTTTGCAAAAGGATAGATCCTGTCTTTACCTGCTTCCAAAATCTTTATAAGACTAGACCATCACATGGCAATATTTGCATTGCATCCCCTTTCTTTTAAGAACTCTGTGTCAGGAACATGTTCCCCAGATTACATCATGTTCTTTAACGTTGAGGGGTGGGGGACCTCACCTGCCAATTTCCAGTAAATGCATAACATTATAGCAGTTCCTAGAACATACTGTGCTGGGCTTATGGTAATAGCATGCAAATCATTTACCCTGGGGAAAATAATGCTGTCTTCCACATTCCAGGAGTTCAGTTGCCGAATCCAACTGGATAGACCTTCCCTGTTAAACCCACCTCCAAACAAGGCAACACCAGCCTTCATTTCTTCAATTGCCTTGGGATGGAATATTCTCAATATCAATAAACTTGGATTGGTCTTGGTTATTTTCAGAATATCCTGGCCTCAGTTGTCTGGTGTGATTTAGTATCAGGAGTCCTTAACATATTTTGGCCAGTAGGCATATGTGGGAATTAGAGTGTGTCAAGGCTACTTTTCTAGGATTACTTTTCTAGTAAGGGAGCAAGGTTTGCTGATTGACACAAGGTTTGTCATACCCATTCCCCAAAGTGAAAAAGTTAAAGGTAACTTGCCTCAAACTCTAGCCCAAGGCATAAGTGAAGACTGAGTTTTCAGACACAAACCTGGTCTTCCAGATGCAAAGGAGTTTGCTCTAAAACAAATCAGAAGGCAAATTGATGAAGCCCAGTGCAAATAACTTGGCCAGGAAACTGCATACTACATATAGATGGAATCTGAACTATTGACTCCTTCCATGTCTAGGCCAGATGTGAAACTGCCAGAATGAAGGGACCTTTTGGTGAGTTCATTCTGCAGTTCCTTTCATCTGATGTAGTGTGAGGAAGATTAGCCGGCAACACTAGGTTGCCATTACCAGGGTACGCCTGATTGTGGTACAAACACACAATCTTCAAGGAGGCTCTTTCTGTGTATCCCATATTGACTCATAAAAACACAAGAAAAATCAAAGTCCTGCCTAGTTCAACATTCTGTTCACTCAACGGACATGCAGTTAACTATGGGAAGCCTGCCACGAGATACGAGTGCCACTGCATTATCCCTCTTGTGTATCACAGCAATGGTCTTTCAGATGCTTCCTGCCTTTGATACTAGAATTGACATATGGCCTTCCTGAGTAGTCTAAAGCAGGACTCCTCAAACTTGGGCCCCAAATATTCTTGGACTTGAATTTCCAGAAGCCCTGATCAGCAGGTGACTTAGGTAAAGGTAATTGATATCCAGGAACCTCTGGAGGTTCAAGGTTGAAAAAGCCTGGTCTAAAGCCATTGATGGTCTGAACATCTAACCAACCATTCAAGCTCGCCAAGCTGGCAGACATCACTAATCTCATTGCAATGAATCCCCCTGTTCAACAATATACATATGAAGAAGTACTTCCTTTTATCTGAACCAGTCCACTTCACGGATGACTCCAGTTTCTACTGTCATGACAAGGAAAAATCCTGTTCCTAGCTTTCTCTAAATGCATATCTTGAGAGCTTGTCACATCTTCTTTTCTCCACATTTTTTCTGAGCTTAAGAAAGTCCAAAATATTGTAACATTTCCCCTTGGTTATCCTTTTTCACATCTCTTCCATCTTTAATATTTTTAAGGTACCATGGGCAGAGCTACACACAATAGTCCAGGAGCGACCATTTTGATTCATACCCTTGTTGATCTCAATTAAGTCTTTACCTGAAATGTGCTATTTCTGTGTGTAGTGGCAAGAAAGTGAGTGTTGGGCAGCTGTAAATAACCTGACTCCCTAAAGGGGCCAATGGCTACTGGTGGATGAGCCCCTTTAGGTGGGTGATGGTTCCCTCAGTGGAGGAAATGCCACTGGTAACCATCATATTGGGCCTAACAGCAAAATGAGCAGAAAAGGAATCATTTCACTATTCTAATTCCCAACAGTCATGAAGGTGGGCTGGCTGTGAACGTACACCTTGTTAATATTCTCAAGGCTGTGGCAGTCTGTTGCAGTCCTGGTGTTAAATCTTGTATCACTCATTTCATATGTGTCACAGAGATGGCTCTGTGATCACAGTATGTTGATCACTTCATGGCAAGCTGGGATCCACCTTAAACAAATTTATGCCAGTGACACTTTCCCTGTGATTTCTAGGGGAAATGTATACAGTACTTGGATATGAGTAGCAGCTGACAACGTAGTGGCAAGACATTATAACCTGTTGCCTTCCAAGAACTAGCTCATTTATTACATGCTAGTTTTTAGAAGCATAGATGCACACACATATGATGGATGTACAGTAAAACCTTGGATAACACTAAAACTTGGTTCCACAAGTCTTGATGTTATCTGATTTTTAGTGTTATCTGATGCATGTTAAAATCCTATGGGATGCATCGGATAAAGTTAAAGCTCCATAGAGATACATTGTAACTACACAGGCTTTAGCGGTTGTTATCCGATGCATCCCATAGGACCTTAACGTTATTCGATGCAAATCTCCACCCCAGATTACTTAACGTTATGCGATTTTAGCGTTATCTGAGGTAAACGGTATCCAATGTACAGTAAAACCTCATATAACACTAAAACCTGGTTCCACAAGTCTTGGTGTTATATGATTTTTAGTGTTATCTGATGCATGTTAAAATCCTATGGGATCCATAGAGATACATTGTAACCACACAGGCTTTAGCGGTTATCTGAAGCATCCCATAGGATCTTAATGTTATCTGATGCAATTCTTCCCCCCAGATTCCTTAATGTTATGCGATTTTAGTGTTATTCGATACTAATGTTATATGAGGTATTACTGTATTACTGTATTCCCAGGAACAGAAGAGTAGGTTATATAATGCACTTCAGAAGTTGTTACAAAATGCTTTCCCTCCATTTCCATGAGAAAAGGTGTTCTGTAATATCCTGTCACAAGTTGTAAACCATTCCCCAAAGGCTAATGGATGTTATCTGATTGCCCAACAAACTACATAAGTTTTCTTACATACAAAGGTCAAGTCAGAACACAGTGTTTTATCTTCTGGTGATCATGAAGCTAACAGACCAGGGTATAATGCAGGTTGAGACAAGACTCCTTCTCACCTCAGAGGAGTCAGCTTACTAGACTTCAAAGCGAGGTGCTGCTTTGTAGAGTGACAGCCTATGGAGAACTTAGGCGGCCTTTTGTGCAAGTGGAAGCTCTAAAGGTGCTGTAGCATGAAGCACTTCTTCCATGTCTAGGCCAGATGTGAAACTGCCAAAATGAAGGCACCTTTGGGTGAGTTCATTCTGTAGTTCCTTTTTCCTGACGTAGTGTGAGAAAGATTAGCTGACAACACAAGGCTGCCATTACCAGGGTACGCCTGAATGCAATTCAAAAATAACAGTCTTTGAGGAGGCTCTTTCTGTGTACCTCAGCAAGAAGAACTAGGGCACAACTCTTGCAACACATGTCTGGAACCCTGCCAGTGGCTATCCTTATTCTCCTCATAGCTTCTTCAGCAAATCTTTGAGGGAGAGACAGGAGAAGGCTTCTGGTCATGACATTTCTCAATAGTCCAAGCAAGTCTGCCTCAGAATAAATAAGAACAGTGACCATAACATTATCAAATTTAATTTTAGATGTAACTGAATTGCCAAGCAACTCTAACACAGTCACATTTTACTTGCAAGGGAGAATAATTCTTAAAAGTGAGGAAATTGCTAAGGAAATTGAAAGAGAATGTTAATAGTGAACTTTCACAAGAATCACTGAAGTTTATTAAAAACCATAACAAGCTGAGCTTACCATTGAGAGGCCATCAGCTCGCACAACAAGCAAGTATTACTTAAAACAAGTCTTTACTGAAGAGAGTTTTATGTAATGTGCAAGTTTTAAAAGGCATCCTAGAAGAGCTTGAAAATTCCAATTGATTAGCTTAATGTTTCTTCTGGGTAAAGTAGTAAAGATTTTATTAGTGATTTAAAAAATTTGAGAGCATTAGAAAATGTCCATTAGATAAAGGATCATATGGCGTTCATATAAAGGACGCCTCAAACAAACTTAATAGATACAGGATGAGTTTTTATATGGATCAGCAACTGGTTTTAAGGAACAGAAGGCAGTATCAAGTATATAATTGTCACTTCTCACAATGGAGGAATATATAGTGAGGTTCTCTAAGGCAGGGATTCTCAACCTGTGGCCCATAGGCTGGATGCAGCCCACGACACCATTTCATGTGTGTGCCCCCCCCCCCCCATTGCCTCCACCACACCTGGAAGTACCATGTGGTGAAGGAAGGGCAAAATGGATCTGCATTAACTCTGGTGCTTTTTCATTAATTCATAACTTGTCTAGAGTTAGGGGTAGCCTATGAGGTGACTAGATTTTCTTCTCCTTGGAACAGTAGTCATTTGGCAAAACTAAACAATGGGAGAGAAAAATAGCAGTTTGAACCTCCTTTAATTATAAATTGTTGTTCAGTCACACAATCGAGTCCAGACCTTTGTGACTCCATGGACAACTGCACCCCAGGCTCTTCCGTCACCTGCCATCCTCTGGAATCCACCCAGATCTACGCCCACTGTGTCAGTGATGCTATCTAGTGAATTATAAATTACTACAATACAATTTAATGTTTGCAAGGGGACTGGGGCCAATCATGATATTCCAGAGGAATCTGGAAGTGCGACAGAAAGAAGACTAGGTAGACTTTTGTATTCCTATGCATTAGCTGTTCTTTTTTTAAAACTTATTTTCCTGGATATTCCAGACTATGTTCCCATATATCAGAGTTATCACGACAGTACAAAATACTGGATTGAAACGAACAAAGCATATTAGAATTTCAGTTCTGTCCTGGTTAGAGCACCATCTAGTGTCTCTTTTAGGAAAATAAAGCAATGGTGCTTGAATATCCCATCTGAATGTTTAGTGTTTACCTGTAGCAAAAGTAGACCTGGAGCATCTGGGAAGTGGAAATCTCCCACTTTTAAGCAGAATACCACGTACCTATGCTTCACCTATTGTCAACTGCCATAAAAATCATTATCAGGCAAGTTTGTTGTTCAGTCGCACAGTCAAGTCTGACCCTTTGCGACTTCATGGACCATGGACCACTGCACACCAGGCACCCTATCCTCCAGGTAGAAAGGCAGAAAACCTTTCAAATAAAATAAGTGTCTGCACTGCAAGATTTCTTCCTGTAGCTATACTGAAAGTCTAGCCACAACAAACATCGCAACACAAAATCAAGTTGCTTCCTTGAAATTCCAGTGTTGTACATTTAACATTTTTAAAATGCACATTTTAAAATTATGCAATTAGTAACTTGCTCTGAGAAACACCTAAACCTTCTCAGCTGAGATGGATCTATGCAATTAAACAGCAGCCAGGTATCACAGTGTAAGTTGGGAGGTAATCTAGTCCAAACTGGGACCCAAGATGTGCTCTGTGATGCAAGTAGTAATTACCTCCCCCTGTGCTTATACCAACTGCCAGGGGAGGAAGAAGCCAGGGCAGGATGAGGACCTTGCCGCCCCTCCCTCTGTGCCTATACCAACTGCCAGGGGAGGAAGAAGCCAGGGCAGGATGAGGATCTTGCCGTCCCTCCCCCTGTGCCCACCCCAACATATTTTATTGTAATGTAATGTAATGTATTGTATTGTCTGTAAGCCTCCCTGAGTTGCCACGGCAAGTGGGCGGCAATATAAATTTGAACTAATAAATAAATAAATAAAATACAGCATTTGTAACATTGCTCACGAATCTCTGCAAAAATTGCTTGACAGAACAGCACCTGTCAAAACATATTCCTCATCAGAAACCCAAGTCTACTTCCTTGCAATTTCTACTCCTCATCATTACTAAACCAATTCTCTGGGGCAACAGAACATGTCTGCTTCATCGTCTGCATGCTAGTCCTCTGGATAATCCTCATGGACATACATTCTTGCCTCCCAAAACCTAGTGCCCATCTAATGTTCCATTCATCCCAATCAACCTTTGTCATGCCGTGCCATGTATAAATCATTCTGTTGAAGATACAGAAATGGCATGTTCATAATAAGGATTAGTACTATGTTTGGTCACGGCATTTCCTGTTTTTCTTGCTTATTCCTGATGCATCAAATAAGAGTTGTGACATTAATAAAAACTAACACTATGTTAATATTTAACATAGGTCTGTTTGTTGGATTAACATTATTTTTTTTGTAACACAGCAAGGATATACGTATGGCCAGAAAAGATTTTCTGTTTAGCACAATACTTTTTATATAAAAACTTACATATCATCTTGCTAGAGAAAAACACTTTGCAATTTGCAGTTACATATGCTGTTACAAAATGTGTTTGGAAAATTTCTACCACAAACTCTACATAAATGTGTTGAACTCAACATTGTGGAGAGTTGCAACAAAACAGTATTTTTTTTAAAAAGGTGTATATTTTGGAAAATAAATTACTTATATTCTGAACCACTTAAACAGAGGCGTAGCTACCGCCGTATCTGCCGTATCAATTATACGGGGCCCCCGGGTCACGGGGGCCCCCAACGTGCGTAAACAAAACAAATCTTTACCCTTCCTAAGGGCCCCCAAAAGATTTTTATACGGGGCCCCGCCAAGGCACGCTACTCTTCTGCACTTAAATGGACATAAAAGCCATTTTGTAAAGTTCTACTGTAATTCACTATGCATAAGCTTTGATTTCATGCACCAAAATACAAAATTCATCTTCAAGCAGTATCATTCAAGAAGAGTTGGGTTTACCTAATTGGGGCGGGATAACAAATTGGACAAAATAAATAAATAAAATAAAAATCTCACTACAGCTGTGTAGTATCTAGGGTTCCACCTGGTCCATCTTATGTTCCTAGATAAAGCAAAATGCTCCTATGCTATGTAATTCAGTAAGAGGCAGTTGTAGAACTCAACAGAGGTTATGGCACAAATTCAAATGGGTTTCTTTTAGAGGTTTTCATCAGGCACAGATAGCATTGTTACCCCACAATTTCATTATCTATACAGTCAAGGATACCATATATGCAAATTATGTTTAGCAAGTTGACCCTTCCAGAACCATAAGAAAAAAAGCTTTCACCTATTTTTGTTCCTTATGATAAATCAAGTGACTAAGATGCTGACTGGAAGGCGGCAGGGTCAGCAGTTCGATACCTGAATACTGCAGGACGGAATGAGCTTCCGTCTGTCCCAGCTCCTGCCAACCTAGCAGTTCAAAAGCAAGAAATTGCAAATAAATAGGGACCACTTTGGCTTTTGAGCAAGGGTGACCTTTACCTTTATGATAAATCATAAGGCTTCCAATAACTCCTAGGCCTCATAATAAGCATGATAGCTAAATATATCCAGGTATGGGACAATATGTCAATAGTAATTAGACCTATATACCACCCCATATCACTTAGTGCACTCTGGGCGGTTCACAAGTTAATTAGCATTTGCCCCCAACATACTGGGCTGGGTTCTCATTTTACTGACCTGGGAAGGATGTAAGAGGCTGAGTCAACCTTGATCCCTGGTCAGGACCGAGCTCACAATGTTCTAGCTGCAGTACAGCAGTCTAACCACTGCGCCACCAGGGCTCTTTTATGCCTCTCACTTGATGTGAGATGTAGAATGAAGAGTACATTTGCATTCTGTCCTGTTGCTGGCCTTCAGACGACTGCAAAGGTCTTTGGTTTGATCCAAAGATTCTGGATTATATTATATTCTAATGTCCATAATTCAGAAATGTGATAAAAATTAGGGGTTGATCTTTTCGGCAAGGGCAGATTGTTGGTTTTGGGAATGTAATTGGGGGGGGGGGAAATGCTTAGGCAAGATACCCTTTAAAATAGCAACAGCAAAAATCCTTTCCTCTGGTAGATGAGATGTGACGGCAACAAAATAAAAATCACTGGCCTTCTTCCTTGCCTTGTACATGTAACCTAGCAAATACGTAGTGGTCTTTCAAGGCTCTGTTGCTCGGTGTGATCATTACTCAAATCACTTTCACTTTTAATTTAATTCAGTTTCTCCCTTTTCTGAGCAACGACAAAGAACAGCAACAGATTAATAGAAAGCACTGCGAGGGTTCTGGCTGTGCCTTTGCTCCCAGAGGCTAATTCTGCACCTTTTAACCAGCCTTTAGGCCATTGATGGCAAACCTTTTAGAGACAAGAGTACCCAAACTCAACAGGCTGCCATCTGCATTGCAGAGGGGCGGGGCGAATTCTGTGCTGGGGTGATGGTGTGCGTGCCCACAGGGGGCTCTGAGTGCCCCCTCTGCCACGCGTGCCATAGGTTCACCATCACTGCTTTAGGCCTTTTGCTACTACAGGAGCTTGATGAGCACATGCTTCCTTATATTGACCTGACACCAGATTTGTCATGAAACTTTGCTCCACATGATTGCTCATTCAACAATATGAAGTAAAGTTCACTGGAGCACAAGGGACTTAACACTAGCAGATTACTTGTTGACAGCTGAATATATGGATTAAATCCACAAATGAACAATATGGATTTTAATCTTAACTTAAACACAAGGAAAAATGAACAAGCAATATGAAATAATATTTGTACTGAATTAGCTACTATATTTAGGAATTGAATTTATTTTGAAAATTTCTACTTTTTAACAGAATTGTTCCTGAAAAGTTGTTTTATTTTATACTGCACAGTATTTCTCAAAGCCTAAGTTACCAAATGCCTGACAGTTTTCAAGTATTTCAAAGAAAGTGACCCATACATTTTGCATGAACACATACAAACACATCACTGATGGCTTCTTTTCTAGGCACTTGTTAGGTGAATCAGAGAGCTGCTCATCTTCTGTGCAAATACAGTTAACAGCCAGAAGAAGTCTGGCTAATGTTAAAGCAATGTCAAACATCTTATGGCTTTTCTGAATTCAATGAATCAATTGGGTGGTAGAAATGGGACATATTTTGCTCCTGAGGCTCAGTCATACATATAACCATCTTATTCACATAAACACGGTAACTCTGGAGATCATCTTGAATCTGAAGAGAAAAAATATTTCCCAACACTCTCCCAAAGTCAAAACAGGGTTGGATATTTAAATAGAACTGGAATTGGACTAAAACAAGCCACCAGAGATTCTTCAACAGTAGCAAATCATTCCTCTAGATAACTTTAAAAGTTAATTTTTTTTAAAAAAAAATGTAACATCTAATAATACATGTGATTCTGATAATTTGAGTTATACAATTCCTCTAGCTATCCTTCTCTTAATCTTAACATTAATAAACACTTCTGAATACTACAGATAGTTATTGTAATGATTCTTCATGGGGAAAAACCCATCTCCAAAAAACCCAAACAGAAATATCCAAATATCTTGTTCAGAGCCAAACATACAAACTCAGTCCAATTAAAGAAATCCCACCTGCTCAGTTTAAGCAATGGGCACGGATGGTATTTAATATCTCTTGAACCATCTCTTCCCAATGTACACAAACCAGACAGCTATTTGACCTGAGCTCTTCAGAACACTATAATGAAATAGGCCAATGAAAAGGTTTAGGATCAGTACTGTACTATTATTTATAATCACACCCTCCTTGTCTCAAGGAATTAATAGCCTCATTTATGTGTACATAAAGCAGAGTGTTTGAAGTCACATTGATTTTTATTCTATAAACTGTCCTAATAATTTTTGTGTTCAGATATTCCTATTTGCAAAGGTAGAACATTTACTTAACACATAATCCTTGAAGCCAAACATGTACTGTTTTTTCCCCACAACTATAACAGGCTTTATATATAGTTTTATTTAAATTAAGTGTGCCAAAACCTTGCATACGTGGATCGTAATTTATATAAAACCCCTATAAACATCTCTTTTACTTGTGGCTACACAGAAATATCCAGAGCTTGTTGCATTGCTAGCATAAGGGTTTATAAAACAGCTACTTATTCAAGCTGAACAAACTAATGTTGCTGAGTTATAACTGCCGTCAGGAGACAATAAACATACATAGAACACTCAGATTAAACAATTCAGTGCAAAACAGCATTCCTGAGATTAGAAACATATTAAATACACTATGTAAGGCAGGAGTCTAGGTGTTCATTAATTTTAGCTTCCAAAACCTCAGAGCGGCACACAGGGCAGCAAACCTTTCTCTCCTCATCCCTGTCATAATCAGTTACCAAAGCCACAGGTGCCACCTTCCTCTTTACAGGAGGATCAGTCCAGCCTGGATCCTTAGTTTTTAAAAAGTAGTTTTCAAAGGCAACTGTGTCTTCCATTCTTGCTCGTTTGGATGGTACACCATTTTGTGTGGGGCTGTTCTCCTGGGACTCTGGAGCTGGGGATTTGGGAGTTGATGTAGTTGGTCGAGAAATGCTTTTTGGCGGTAAATCCCAGGCAGCAGTGGTAGGAGTTGCAATGGAGCGTCTACTGTTGAATGAAACATTTTTAAGTGGTGAGCCATTGACATTAGTGTACGCGTTTTTGTTAGCAACTGAAACTTTAGGTAATTTGAGGCTGGAACCAAAGTTATTTTTATGTCCACCACACAAAAGTGGAAGGGAAGGACTTGTACAAGAAACAGCTTGTTCATTTGCAAGATTTGGTCTAGGAAAAGTAGGTGATGAATGATGTGGTGGTCTGAGTGGCTCTCTATCCCTGGGGCAGCCTGCAGTGGTGGATTTCTCTACTGATGATGACACACTAGTTTTTCCTCCAAGGACATGTCCTTTTCCGCTGAAAGGAATTATGCTTTGTATACTGCGTGCAGGAGTTCTTCCTGTAAAAACATCAGCAATACTTTCAGTTAAAATTGCACTCTTGGCTATTTTACACACAACACTTTGCACCAGCACAACATGGTTATCTGTTTAGTTAGTTTTCGTATACCTATACAGTAATACCTCGGATAAAGTTTACCTCGGATAACGCTAAACTCGCATAACGTTAAGTAATCTGGGGAGGAGAATTGGATCAAATAATGTTAAGGTCCTATGGGATGGATCGGATAACAACCGCTAAAGCCTGTGCGGTTACAACGTATCTCTATGGAGCTTTAACGTTATCCGATACATCCCATAGGATTTTAACATGCATCGGATAACACTAAAAATCGGATAACACCAAGACTTGTGGAACCAAGTCTTAGCGTTATACGAGGTATTACTGTATATGGTTGTTAACAAGGCACGCCTCTTCATTGCAAGATACGTTGTCACAGACAGAAGTAAATAAAAACAAAAAGCTTTCAGAACAGATATTACTGAGGTTAAGATGTTGATCTTAAACCTAGAAAAGTATCAATTCAGAAGTTTAGAGAATACTAAGATATAGTGATATCTAGCAAGTTGCTCAATTTGGCAGTGGAGTAAAGCAGGTTCCTACCTTTGAAATACATTGGCTGGTTTGTCAGCGGAAAGACAAAAACCCAAAACTCCATTGGTGAAAATGATATTTTGTAACACCTGCATTCTATATGAATACCATTATAGTAGAACTCGGCATAACAAAAAAACTCCGTTCCATGGAGCTCTTCGCTATGCGGGGTTTTTTGTTATGCGATGCTAATGGGAGATACCCCAGATAACGAACAAAAATGCTCGTTATATGGGGTTCCCATTGACCAGGTATACCCGTTACCAAAAAATCCCACATAATGAAAAAAAAATTGTTATGCAGGGGTATCCCCATTGCCTAACGAACGCTTCATTATGCGATTTTTTCATTATACAAAGCGTTCGTTATATGGGGTACCACTGTACTTACTTTGATTTTTGCTTTTATTCTAAATCTTTCCCAGTGAATGCCATGCACTTTTAAGTACAGTAAAACCCCGGTTAATGTTTGCACTGCACATTAAAACCGGAGAACGATGGGAAATCTGGGGGAAATTTTGCACCGCGCAACGTTAACGTTGTGCAGTGCATCCATTTCCCCCCCAGATTTCCTCCAGAGATCTCTGCCCCAAAGTCAGCAGGGCTGCTCTCCCGCTGGGAAGCGCCTTCCCAGGGGGAGGCCAGCTCTGCCGGCTTTGGGGCAGAGATCTCCAAGGTGCCCTAGCTGTTTTAAGGTTTGCCTCGAAACAGTGAAGGCTCTACCAGAGATCCAAGCCCCAAAGCCCGTAAGGCTGGTCTCCGCCTGGGAAAGCAATTCCCTGGCGGAAAGCAGCCCTGACGGTTTTGGGGCTTGGACCTCCTCTCACCTGCCTCCTTGGAAAGGGAACCGGGGATTGGACACTACGATCCCCAGTTCCCTTTCTGAAGAGGCAGGCGACCCGCTCAGCCCCAGAAGAGGCTTGTCTTGGAAGGGCATGGGCCAAGCGCTTGAGCCCTTCCCTTCCAAGACTGGCTGTGGTTGTGTGCAGACACATGCCCGGGAAGGGCCCGGGCCGAGTGCTCAGCCCACTTCCTTCCTTCTAGGATGGGCTGTGGGTGAGTGCGCACACCTGCAGCTCATCTGGGAAGGGATTGGGCCAAGTGCTCGGGCCCCCCTTCCTTCCAGGATGGGCTGTGGGTGTGCGCGCGCACACACACACACAGAGCTTATCCTGGAAGGGAGGGGGCCATTCCCTTCCAGGACGAGCTGTCGGTGTGTGCGCACTCACCCGCAACCCATCCTGGAAGGGAGGGGCAGGTGGATCAACCCCCAGTTTCCTTTCCACTTCGGAAAGGGAACCGGGTTTTTAAAAAACATTGTGCAATAAATGTATTGCATAATGTTAAAAACTGGATAACACTAAGACTTGTGGAACCAAGTTTTAGCTTTATCTGGGGTATTGCTGTAAATAAAATAGCCAGACTCACTGGTAATGCTTAAACAAAAAGTGAATTGGCCCAGTATCTGAGATCATTCCAACTTGTTCCCTACAGCAATGAAGTATATTCTGATCCAGATATTCTGGCTTGGGTCAAAGCCACATGAGAAGAAGGAAGCTCATACAAGACGGCCTTCTCACCCCTTGCTTAGCCTTTTTGAGGCAGAGAGGCTTGGAGAAGAGATAAGAGAGAATTTTATTTGGGTGTGTATGGTTAATTCCATTTCATTAGAAGTCAATCGCATCTAGATCTTTCTTTATATACCAATATAGGTCTCTAGATAATATATATCTGCCAGAATCCTGCCAGTGTTTGTCTAAGTTTTGTGTAATTTGTCATGACTAATTGCGGCTAACTGTTAAGGTATGTGGTCATGTGCACTACTGTGAATCCAGATGCACCCTTGTACTTTGTCAATTAGTTACACTTAGCTGCTGCAGGCTGTGTAAGACCAACACAAACACCAATAGGAGTTCAACCACTGTATATATTTATCTAATATTATTCAGCACTACGCATTAGCAATTAGGTTCAATCATAAATCCAAATGGGGACTGTAGTCAAGATATCAGAAGATCAAGACTCAGAAGGGCAGCAATGAAGGAATTAGGAAAGATCATCAAATGTAAGGATGTGTCATGGAGACCAAGATTAAGAATATCCACACTGTTGTATTCCTGATCACCATGAATGGGTGTGAAAGCTGGACAATGAAGAAAGCTGATGCAAAATAATAATAATAATGATTCATTTAAATATGATGCTGGAAGAGAGCTCTGTGGATACTTTGGAAGGACAAAAAGACAAACAAATGGGACCTAAAGCAAGTCAAGTCTCAAATGCCTCTGAGGCAAAAATGATGAAATTGAGGATGTCTTATTTCAGTTACATAATGAGATGGCAATATTTGATGATACACAACAACAAACTTAGCTGATAAAGAATGAAACAAGATACCTTTGTCATCAGCTGGGAATTTCAGTTGCTGATTTTCCCCTTTCCCCTTCTTGCAGTAGTTTTCTGGCTCTTTGACCTTAGTGAATTTACCCCCACAGGTCTGCTGGTGCTCACTCCACCAGAAGTCATTTGCAGACGGTGCCCTATTCATCGCACGCTTCACGTAGCCGTAATATGGCTTCTTTTTTTGACAAGGCCCATTACAGCGCCACCAGTGCTGTCGATAGGAATCCACCTCATCATGAAATTCATGATAGATCTAGGATCAACCAAAATGGGAGGAAAAAAACAATGTAAAATATTCACCTTCATTTTGTTAACAACTAAGACCAAATTGATTCACTGCTACGTGAGGGGATTATGTATGCAGAGATCTTAAGTGTTCCAAAGATCCTTTGGTTGCTACAGAAGGATTTTATAGAGCTATTCTCAGTTCAAAGAGCTGCTTGGATGTAGACAAAATATGTGTTACTGCCAGAAATCTACAAATGATTTGAATATAATTTTACTTATCAACTATTCATATATATTATTTAACCTAATTCTGTAGGTTGGAGAGAACAAGCCCATAGCAGCACACATGCAAACTCTGGAGGAATGAAAGGCCAATTCTGGTATAAAAATGGCCAAAGGAGTTACATATGACTTGCATTTTGCTCATCCCTGTTTTAAATGTCATATTAACACAATTTATTGGTCTGGTAGATGATTAATTAAAATTACTGTCAATGGCACTAGTGATACAGTGGTACCAAACATCCCTTTCGTTATTCCAGTTCTCCCACTTATTCACCCACAACCTGTTATACAACTCCAGTAAAATCTACCATAATTACCTGCCTATTACATGGCACGTCTCCTAGATTCTACTGCTGCACATGAAGTATTCATGACTCTACAGTGTACCATAAGAATGTTTACCGTAATATTGGCACCAGTTAAATGATTTATCCTGCGCATGTGTTTGCAGAACTCTGGGCCATGGGAATCATGATCTTTGTCGTTATTGGTGACAAACAGCAGGGCATGGATCATTTCATGTAGGAGGGTCTGAAATGAAAACAATTATTAAATTATTTCAATGCTTTCCCCCCTTCATGGATAATTGATTGCTTACAATTACACTGGTCTCTACTAGAAATAGACAATAGCAACAGCAGTAGCAATAACACATGTACATTACCCCATAATGCTTAGTGCACTCTCTGGGTCGTTCACAATGTAATCAGCATTTTGCCCCCAACATGATGGGTACTCATTTTACTGATCTTGAAAGAATGGAAGTCTAAGTCAACCTTGAGCTGGTCAAGTTCAAACCCACATTGTGAACAGTTTTTGGCTACAGTGCTGCAGCTTAATCACTAGGAACAGGCATAATCAATTCAAATCAATTTTACAAACTTTATGGTTTCAACTACTCCCCATTATCAGAAAATCTTGGATATTAAAATCCTTTTGCTTTTACAGATTTTAAATATCAAAGCCTAATTTTAAAAACATGTTGCTTCTGAATGCCTCATATTACCTCAGGATGGAAAAATTACTTTGAAATCATCTCAAGAAAGAAAAAGAGGGCATCACCCCATTTGAGAAATCATTTTAAATGATGTACTGTTTCTTTTTCATGTTTTAAAAGCAGGAAATTGGAGACATTTTTATCTATGCATTATTGTATACAGTAATACCTCGGATAACGCTAAGACTTGGTTCCACAAGTCTTGGTGTTATCCGATTTTTAGTGTTATCTGATGCATGTTAAAATCCTATGGGATGGATCGGATAACGTTAAAGCTCCATAGAGATACATTGTAACCGCACAGGCTTTAGCGGTTGTTTTCCGATCCATCCCATAGGACCTTAATGTTATTCGATCCAATTCTCCTCCCCAGATTACTTAAAGTTATGCGATTTTAGCGTTATCTGAGGTAAACATTATCTGAGGTATTACTGTATATCTTTATTATGATCACTGATCAGATAAAACACATTTATAAGCACACCTGTTTTCCAAACACAGAACTAACCTGAAGGCCACACAAACAGATTTCCATTTATGCAATAGATATTTCCTTTCCTGCATATTCTCTACGTACACACCAGATTTAGAGCAGATTTGTGGGGTATACCAGGGGGAAGGACATTTGAATTATTTGCTCTTGATTATTCTGCCAGCAGCAAGATATAACTGAAAGCAACCTACAATATTTCAAGTGGGGAAATTGAATCCCTGCTATAAATCACGAAAAATGCACAGCAGAGCCTCAGAAACTTCCCTTTGCTACATCAATTTTCAGTCTTTGAGCAGTGACTAGAAGAGAACATATCTATCTGCAAGGGATCTACCACACCTCAGTAGGGTCTAAATAATATTTCAAAAGCTTTTATTACATGGAGAAGCAATGGAGTATCTCAGGCAACAGAGAAGGCTACAACATAAGCAAAGTGCTAAAATAGTCTCTTCTTCTCCTGAGGCCTGTCCTGCGCTCTACAGATTAAGCTGCTGCTAAAAGGCAGTCAGATGCCTCATTACATTAACTGGTTATCTTTTGTTCTGAAGTACTAAAAACTTTCCCACAATTCATTTTGCTGTCTACAAGACACTTCCTGCCCTGTGGAATTCCAAAGTATGTTGTTGTCATGTGACATTAAGTCATTTTGGATTTATGGCAACCCAATTAAATAGTTTGATATACAGATTGTTATATACTGCTATATATATATTGTTATATTTTACCTCTTCACAAACTTTCCTGTAAAATTCTCTTTCACATGTCTCACAGAACCAAGGATATACTCACACAGTAACATAAAGGTTAAACTCATTGGCAAATGTTCAGTGCCAGGTATTTGTTTTGTATCTTCCCACTGTTTGCAATTGAAAGGAGGGCATTTGAAGTTAATCCGAATGACAACCAGAAATCATGTGCTACTGCCAGCTGTAGGAAGCTGTACTGATTTGCATACCTATCTGTCATGCTGAATAATCACTCTATGCTTCTGTATCTGGAGTATATAAGTTCCTGTCTTAACATCTCACTCCTATGTCTGATGAAATGGACTTGATCTACAAAAGCTCACATTAAAAACACAGCAGTTAGTCTGTTAGAGTTCTGCAGCATTTTTGTTTTCTGATATGCCTGAAACACAAACACAGCTACTATTCCAAACAATTAAATAATGACTACCAAAAGGTTGGTCATTAATAGCCCTACTCAGGTCTTGCAAATAAAGCTAAGGCTTCCTTTATTGAGTTAATCAAACATGTTAAAGAAAACAAATTTACAGACTGTGGTCCATGTCCATCTGTAGAAAAAGTCCCATCGCACAATACCTCTACAAGATCCCTCCTTGGCCGCAACTTTAAAAGAGGCTCGCTAATCCGAATAGAGCACATTCCACCACGTCCTTCATAGCAGCAAACTCCTGCACACCTAGAAGACAAGGTAGAAACAATGAAATCACTACAAAATTAATGGTTATTGTACCCTTTATTGTGTTAGGTAAACAACAGAATATGTGGCATTCTGCAAATGAATAAACATGTGACTACATCAATATACAAATATGAATCATCTGTTCCTTCCAGAAGATAATACTGCAACTGAATTTATCATAACGAGAATGAACCAGGTATTCGTATTCTCATACTACAAACTACAGATCTTGTATTTATCCTAAACATCCCTATAATGGAAGTTCCCAACAATTCCTGCTTCAGATCATATTATCTCTAATTTACTGCTGCCATTTAAAAACTTAAGTAACACTGTTTTTGTTTTTTCTCACTAGGTGGGTTTTTTCTGACACAGAGCAATGTTTACATGCAGGTGGATAAACAGTTAAACATCAACATTTGTGAAGTGATCAGAAAGAAGCAGGAAGGCAAAGAAATTGCTTGCTTATTACAAAGCAACAAGCACCATTGCTGCTTAGTAACAGGACAGTCTAATGTCAATGGGGGGAAATGAATAGCCTATTCCAAAGGCCTTATCTAACCATACAGTGAAATTGTGGCAAAATAGGCTATACCAAATTGGACAGAATTCTTGAAGTGCTCTTGCATTAAAAACAAAACAGCAGAACAAGAACAAAAATCTTCACACCCCAGACAAACAAACTTGACAAATCAGGGTGGAGTCCAGAAGTATCTTTGTACCACTTTTTTTCCTGACACGAATTGTTCAAAAAGTGCTCTCACACACTCACATCCATAAGTGACAGTTTATACTGGCATCTCATTCAGCTTTCTCCAGACATCGAGTTGCACCATAGACCCAAGTGGAACATGTCCATCAGTGACACTGGGTCATAATACCTAGATACCCATATGCACATACATCTCAAGTTCAGTTCCATCTTCCCACATTAACAAACCTTATTGTCCACAGAGTCAGAGACCAGTGCTTTTTAGGGAAGGGACGCTCACCATTTTTGCAACTGTTTGCTGCTGGGTCTTAAGAGGACTGTCTGGCTAGGTGCTATCAGTTGCAGGGTGCTTTTTTTTAGTGAAAACCCATCTTTTGCCCCCCCCCTTTTTTTTGCCCTAAGACATAGAAACTAACTGTCTGAACTAAAGGTAAAGGTTTCCCTTGCTCGAAAGCCAGTTGTATCCGACTCTAGGGGTCAGTGCTCATCTCTGTTTCTAAGCCGAAGAGCCAGCGCTGTCTGCTTCTGCAGACGTTTCGGTGGTCATGTGGCAGGCATGACTAGACACCAGAACGCACGGAACGCTGTTACCTTCCCACCAAAGTGGTCCCTATTTATCTACTTGCAATTTCTTGCTTTCGAACTGCTAGGTTGGCAGGAGCTGGGACAGAGATGGGAGCTCATTCCGTCTTGCAGTACTCAGGAATCGAACTGCTGACCTTCCGCCTCCCAGTCAGCGTCTTAGTGACTTGAGCCAAGTACACAAAGGTGCTTTCTGCGTTAAAAGGGTTTTTGCTGGAGGAACTCTGCTCAGAGGATGCCAGAATGAGGCTCCTTTCATGTCCCCAAGACCTTTTCTCACCAAAGTGGTCTCTATTTATCTACTTGCAATTTCTTGCTCTCAAACGCATTGGCAATTAAACTGTTGATGTCCCATCATCCTCGTCCAGCCAAACTGATTGTCATGGATAATGGGTTATAGTCCGCTGCTCCATTTCAAGGTGCTCATGGCAGCTTTGTTACTGCTCATCCGTGAATATCAAGGTTGCAGGAAATTCTATTGAAGGCTGCCCAGCTTTCATAAGAGGCTCCTTTCATGTCCCCAAGATCTTTTCCCACCGAAGTGGTCCCTATTTACCTACAGTACTGTACTGTACTTGCAATTTCTTGCTTTCGAAATACAGGGGGTTACAGGAGCTGGGGCAGAGGCAGAAGCTCACTCTGTCATACAGCACTCGGGTCTTGAACTGCCAACCTTCCAGCTAACAAGGCGAGCTTCTTAACCACCGAGCCACCGCAGTCCCAAGAAAAAAACAATAACTCCAAGCGATTAATACAGAGGTTACGCTGCCCCGCCCCTTCCCTTCCCACCGTACAGCGTCATGCGCGGGCTCCACTTCACTTCTACTGCCGCCAGGCGCCCCCAGAACAGGGTCTCGTTGAACTGCAGGAAAAGGCCGCGGAGGTCGGGGCTGGGGTCCAGCAGTTCCCAGGCTTCGTCCACCACCGACAGCGACCGCGGCGAGCTACCCGCGCCGCCACCTCCGGGGCCCTTTAACGCCTGGCCGTCCTCGGCCTCCCATTCCTCCTGTAGCCGAAGCGCCAGCAAGAAGTCTTCATCCATCGTTCCCGGAGAAACCCCCGAAGCCACCGCCGCCCGCTTAGCAAACACACAACGGACCTCACTCCGGCGCCTGCGCACAGCGACACCTTTCCGCTTCCTGTTTTGCTTTTGTGCCGTTGGTTTCCCTGAATAACCTGGAAGTGAAACCTTGCGTTGCCGCTCTAGGCAAAGCGTGGCCTGGACTCTATCATTCGCCGCCAAGGAATCTTGGCGCATCGCGTCCGTTTCCTGTTCCCGGCGGCCTTTGCGTCTGGCGCAGGCGCAGTGGTCCCTTAGGTATCGCGTCCGTTTCCTGTTCCCGGCGGCCTTTGCGTCTGGCGCAGGCGCAGTGGTCCCTTAGGTAGGCTGGGCGTTCGGTCTCCTTCTTCCTCTTCCTCTTTGCTGGGCCTTCGGACATGGCGCTGTCTCTGGGCGGCGAAGGGGCCCCGGCGGGCGGCGGCGGCGGCACGGGCGCTAGTAGTCGGCTGAGGCTGCAGCTGGAGTCCGGGGCCTTCGTGGCGGAGGAGTACGTGAAGCAGCTCTCGCAGCAGTCGGACGGCGACCGGGACCTGCAGGAGCGCCGGCAGCGCATCCAGGCGCTGAGCGAGGAGACGGCGCAGAGCCTGAAGCGCAACGTCTACCAGAACTACCGGCAGTTCATCGAGACGGCGCGCGAGATCAGCTACCTGGAGAGCGAGATGTACCAGCTCAGCCACATCCTCACCGAGCAGAAGGGCATCATGGAGGCCGTCCACCAGGCCCTCCTGCTCCAGGCCGACCGCGGCGACCCGGCCCTGGCCAACCCCCACGCCAAC
This sequence comes from Furcifer pardalis, assembly GCA_030440675.1. NCBI lineage: Eukaryota > Metazoa > Chordata > Lepidosauria > Squamata > Chamaeleonidae > Furcifer > Furcifer pardalis. Next base: position 112,208,410 of record CP126890.1, on the reverse strand, counting down.
CCCTTCCTGCCCTTGCCGGCCAAAGACCCCTCGGGCCACGAGGAAGGGCGCCAGAGGAGCCTCACCACCCTGCTGGAGAAGGTGGAGGGCTGCCGCGACTTGCTCCCGGAGAGCCCCGGCAAGTACCTGGTCTACAACGGCGACTTGGTGGAGTACGACGCCGACCACATGGTCCAGGTCCAGAAAGTGCACGCTTTCCTGATGAACGACTGCTTGCTGGTGGCCACCTGGCTGCCCAGCCGCCGCGGGACCTACCGCTACGATAACCTCTACCCGCTAGACGGGCTGGCGGTGGTCAACGTCAAGGATAACCCACCCATGAAGGACATGTTCAAGTTGCTCATGTTTCCCGAGAGCCGCCTCTTCCAAGCAGAGAACGCCAAGATCAAGAAGGAGTGGCTGGAGGTGCTGGAGGAGACCAAGAGGAACCGTGTGCTGAGTGAGAAACAGAGGCTGGAACAAGAGGTCCCCGCAAGGGCTGCTCCCCAAGTCCCTCCAGAGCCCACCAATCCGTTTGAAGAGGAGGAGGAAGACGAAGGAGAGGAAGCCACTCCGGAAGAAGAAGTGGTGGATCTGTCCCTAGAATGGATTCAGGAGTTGCCTGAAGACTTGGATGTCTGCATTGCTCAGAGAGACTTTGAAGGCGCTGTTGATTTGTTGGATAAGCTGAATGAGTATTTGAGTGATAAACCTGTGACCCAGTTAGTCAGAGAGTTGCGAGCAAAAGTGGATGAAAGAGTCAGGCAGCTCACAGATGTGCTTGTCTTTGAGTTGTCTCCAGATAGGTCCCTGCGGGGTGGGCCGAGAGCAACCCGCCGAGCTGTCTCTCAGCTCATTCGCTTGGGTCAGTCAACCAAGGCGTGTGAACTTTTCCTGAAGAACAGGGAAGCTGCCATCCGCACAGCCATCCGTCAGATGCGTATCGAAGGGGCCACACTACTGTACATTCACAAGCTCTGTCATGTCTTCTTTACCAGCTTGTTAGAGACAGCAAGAGAGTTTCAGACAGACTTTGCCGGCAACAGCGGCTGTTATTCTGCTTTTGTAGTCTGGGCCCGATCGGCTATGAGGATGTTTGTGGATGCATTCAGCAAGCAGGTGTTTGACAGCCAGGAAAGTTTATCTACTGCTGCTGAATGTGTTAAGGTAAGAGGAAAATAGGTGGTAAACCTATGGCATGCGTGCCAGAAGGACCCTACATCTACAGAAGCTGCCCAGCACAGGGTTCGCCCCACCCTTCTACCAAGCAGGCCAATGGGAGCACTTCCTCCCCCCAGCACAGAGTTCACCTGCTGTGTTGGCACTTTGCGATAAATAAGTGGGTTTTGGATTGTACTTTGGGCACTCCGTCTCTAAAAGGTTTGCCATCACTGCTCTAGGGCAGTGTTTCCCAACCTTTGTTTTTTGGTCTTCAATTCCCAGAAGCTTAAGTCAATTCCCAACAGCACTGATCAGCTGACTTAGGCTTCTGGGAACTGAAATCCTCCTGTGGGGCACATGCCCCACATTGAGAACCACTAGTCAGATATACTCTAGGCAACTGCTGTGTTGTAGCAGAAGTTTCTGTACTTTTCATAATGATGGCATCCCATATAGTGGGGAATGTGGAAGAAAATTAATTAATGGAGGAATCCTTCTGTTCTAAGATTCAGTATACCATTTGTAAGCATATTAACTTGCAAGCATTTGTAACTCGGATAGCTGTCATGTGATCCTTTTCTCAGTCATTCAAGCCCCTTAGCTTGCTTGGTTCTATGACAGTGTTTAAAAACATATTGCCTAATTCTGAAAGAATATATCTTGCATTTCCAGCTCTTCCAGCATTAAAAAGCTCCACCTTCTTGCAGCTAGAAAGGTGAGGGAAAGTCATAAGTACTGGGTTTGTAGCTTAATTGTATTTAATTACAAATCTGGTTATCTGATAAAAATCCTATTTGCTAAATAGGAGGGAAAGGCTTCCTTGCTTTCTGATGTGGCTTGTCATGACAGACAGGACAATACAATCTATATTGGGCAAGACCTGCTTGAAACCATCTAAGATTTCTTCTAGCAGCCAGGACAAGCAGCAGTGGGTGTAGGCCATGGGGCAAAGGCCTGCTACTGTTTTAAGTATTTAGGAACCTGAAATGAAGTAAACGTACCAGGAGCTGTAGTAATTGTTGTGAATAGTTAATGATCTGGGGATGGAATCACTTTTGAATCATGTAGCCCAGCTTATCACTTGAAATAGAAGATTCCTTTGGCTTTATCTGGTGTGAGAAAGATTAGCTGGCAAAACAAGGCTGCTATTGCCCAGGGTACACCTAATGGTGGTTCAAAGATGTAAAAAGTATACACGATCTTTGAGGAGGCTCTTTCTATGTACCCCAAATAGAAGGCAATGCCTCTGTTCTGTCATAAAGGAGAAAAGGCTGTCCTGTGGTGTGAGTAAAAAGCAGACTGGATACTGTTTTATTTTCTGCATTCTGAGTATGTACTATATATGGTTTCTTTAGGTAAAGAGCATTCAGAAATGGTTTTTTATTTCCTTCTGGCAGCACTCTGGGACTGTGCTGCTTACCTAAAGCTACATAGAATGGCTCTTCTGAGAGGCATTTTGTGAAAACACTCCCAACCTAGCTCACTGACCTGTGGGTAGTTAGCCCAACTGTGTTGTTGTTGTTCAGTTGCACAGTCGATTCCAACCCTTTGCAACCCCATGGACCATTGCGCACCAGGCACTTCTGTCCTCTACCATCCTCCTCAATCTGCCCAGCTCTGTGCCCATTGTGTCTACAATACCATCTAGCCATCTCATTTTTGGCCGCTCCCTTCTTCTTTTGCCCTCCACCTTTCCCAGCATCAAGGCCTTCTCAAGCGAATCCTCTCTTCTCATTTGATGTCCAAAGTACTTTAGCTTCATCTTTATTATTTGACCTTCTAAGGAGCAGTCAGGGTTGATGTCTTCTAAGATTGACCTATTTGTTCTCCTCGCTGTCCAGGGGACTCTCAATACGCTCCTCCAACACCACATTTCAAAGGCATCTATTCTTTTGCGCTCAGCTTTCCTAATGGTCCAGTTCTCACAACCCTACATTACCACTGGGAATACCATTGCTTTAACTATGCAAATTTTTGTTTGCAAGGTGATGTCTCTACTTTAAACTATATTCCCAAGGTTTCTCATAGCTTGCCTCCCAAACATCAGTCACCTTTTTATTGCTACTAACTGTAGGAGAGAGATAAATTTTGGTCATATAATCTACTACTTTTTGTTGCAAGTTTTTTTCTTTCTCTACTAATGTTAAAGGTTAAGATCCTCATGTGGGAAAGTTAATTTGTGACTCTGTTCTTTAGAAGCAAATAGAACTAGCTCAGTGATTCCCAATGTGGGTCCTAATCCCTACAGGTGGACTTCAATTCTCATAAGCCCAAGTCAGTACATTGGCTGATCAGTGCTTTGGGGAATTGATGTAGGCTTCTGGAAATTGAAGTCCAAACACCAAAGGTTGGGAAACATCCAACTATTATAGGCCCCAACTTCCAGTAAAATTGGCAACAAGTAACTTGTGCTATTCTTTTGTAGGGCATATAGTCAATGCTAATGTTGTTTTTGTTGGGTTATTATTCTTCCTCATCTCTCTTCACAGGTCAGAAAACTTTGCCATTTGCATGTTTTCCTTGGGATAATTCTTACATATTATTGGGAAAATATGTGGCAAAGTGCAATGCTCATGTAACAAATTTTTGAAGGATTGCCATCAACGTATCCTTTTAAACTCCACAAAGTAGGTGCCCAATTTCCAGCAAAATATTTCCAAAATTAGCCAAGCCTTACCTTTTACCTGAAAACATGATCAGACCAGTTTTTAAAGTCTTAATTTTAATTTTTTTTAAAAAAATTATGAGTTTATTATATAAAAAGTTTTAACAGGAGTCCTCTTTGTTTCTTTCATAATGTGATGATGATCTGGTTTTAGGGTGTTGCAGTTTTTCTCTTGTGTACCTAAATAAGGTGTGCTAAAATTAATAATGCCATTTGTTATTGAAGGTAGCAAAGGAACACTGCAAGCAGCTCAGTGAGATTGGTCTGGATCTGACCTTCATCATTCATGCCCTGCTAATAAAAGACATCAAAGGTGCTTTGCATAGCTCCAGAGATATCATAATTGAAGCTACAAAGCATCGCAACTCTGAAGAGATGTGGAGAAGAATGAATCTGATGACACCAGAAGCTTTAGGAAAACTTAGAGAAGAGATGAGAGGCTGTGGGGTGACCAGTTTTGACCAGTACACTGGTGATGATTGCTGGGTGAATCTTAGCTACACGGTTGTGGCTTTCACTAAACAGACCATGGCCTTCTTAGAGGAGGCGCTGAAACTGTACTTTCCAGAGCTGCATATGGTTCTTCTGGAAAGCCTGTTGGAGATTATCCTCGTGGCTGTTCAGCACGTTGATTACAGTTTACGGTGTGAACAGGACCCGGAGAAGAAAGCATTCATTAGGCAGAATGCATCTTTCCTGTATGAAACTGTCCTTCCTGTTGTGGAAAAGAAGTTTGAAGAAGGAGTTGGGAAGCCAGCTAAGCAGTTGCAAGATCTGAGAAATGCTTCCAGACTGATGCGTGTTAATCCTGAAAGTACTACCTCTGTGGTGTGAAAATGTTATGCCTGAATCTTTTTCATATGGAAATACTGTATATACAGTATGTGTATGCTTGTAACTCTTTTTTTTTCAGCTCCCCTGATAATAGCCAAACCCAAGAGCCCTTCCTTTAGCTGATTATGCCTTGCAAATGAATTGGATGGTGAAGAGGAAAAATTGAGGGGAATTTAAAAGTAAATACAGTACTGTAGTTGAATAGCAACATTCCCTCTAAAGATCTTCTGGCTATAGCGGTTTAAGTGCAAAGACACAACAAGTTTAAGTGGTGATACAACATGTTTTGGTCTGAAAGCTATTGAATTATTTAAATGTAATTATAGTAGGATCAGGAATAATGACTAACAAGTTTTTTAAAGGAATATAAATAATAGGATGCACCTTATGATTCCATTAGATCAGGTTTCCGTTTCTCACATAACTTGAGAAAAGATGGTCAGAACTATAGGACAGATTTTGTTTCAGAAAGACGCAAACTAAATTCTGTCGACAGGAATGTGGAATTCATGGTCTTAGAAATAGTATTGCCAGTATGCATTACAATTCCCAGTAACAGAGAACATTATTAGCATTTTAAAGAGTCGAAACTGAATGTATCCTTTCTGATTTGCAGTGATGGGATTTAGGTGAATGCAGCCTCTTGGGAATATTCCTGCTGTTTTGTTACAACATCTTTTCAACCATACAACTAGATCTGTTCATATGTTTTTCAAAATTGGCTTCTTAGCTGTCAAAAATGCAAAAAATGTGTTTTTTCTCTCACTTCTTCAACACCCCTGTATACATATCCATGGGGATGGTACCCGTTTCTTGTGTGTCATGTTTTGGACACCTGCCAGTTCTGTGGATTGAAAGAAAGGTGTGTGAATTTGTCCAAGTTGATTGTCTGCTTATGTAAAAAACAGGAATGATGTTCTGAAAAGGTAAATGAAATGGATTACACTGTGACCCAAACATAGATCAGCCTGGAGTTATGGGAACTGCCGAAGATTTTGTAGTGTGAAAAACTCCATTTGCAATTGAGTGAAGAAGGGTGAGTAAGAAATGATCTTCTGTAGGTGGAAAGGAAGCTTTTAAGTAACCACAAATGGAAAATGGGGTGCAGGCATGCCTGAGATCAGGAAATGAAAATTCCTAAGGTCTGTAGCAAAGGGTTAATCATAGCCTTATCCGTAGTTTTGCACACAGTTGGATTCTGTATAAACCAGGTAGAGGGTTTGGTTTATTCTTTTCTTTGGATGAAAAGGTAGGGTTCTGTCTTCAAGCCTATTGTGGCCTTCCTCAATTCTGAGCTTTCCAGATGTGTGCTGGTCAACAGTTGCCATCATCTCCATGCTAACTTGGAGATAATAAAATTAATGGTTCAGCATATTGGGAGGGCAGCAGGCAGGGGAAGACAGACCTGTTATATGGAGACCACAAGGTTTTATGCTGAGACTGGTTATTTACACTAAAGGGCACTTGCTGATTACCTGTAATAAACAGCCTTTCTCTCAATCTTCTTCTAGAAGAGGTGCAAAATGACATGTTTGGATTGTAGACTGAAAGCACTAAAGGGCTTAATGCATCATGTTATGTATGTCTGGTAGTGGGAACTGACAGTAAAAGTCAACGTAATTACACGAATGCTGACTGCTTGTCCCAGGGAAAAAAAGAGAGATGTGGGAAATAGCTTCTTACTGCCCCAGAGTCCACAGATTTTCAATTCAGACATTTGTTTAATGAGGTGTCTGGTGGTGTGAGTCACATCTTGTATCTTGTGGAAGGCAACTGGGTGGCAGGCACACACTTTTCAGCAAAGCACTTGTATAGCTCAACATCTTTGTCTTTCATTGTTCTCCTAAAGAGTTTGATATAGAACATATTTAGCATTTATTCAGTTCAGTATGCAGGGGTGACCTAGGGGCATTTACACCAAAGGGAATTATGTAAAAATTTATCACTTTATTTGCAGAGCAGGAAAGTGAGACACAGAGGACACTTTTCTAATTTCTGACAGGTGTGTGTCTGGGCATCAAAAAATTTCCTTGCTGAAGAAAATGTCCTTCATTTCTGTACCTCCTATAATCTTAACTGGGAATTTATTCATCTGGTGTTTAGTAGTTTTCTGAAGATGACCCTGGAAAAATCCTAAATGGTCTTGTTATGTAATAATTTAATATTCTTTTTTATTTAATCAAAGAGTATATGGAGATCAGATTCTAGGAATGAGAACTATGATATATACTTAAACATTCTAACCAACTCGAATTTGTGTGTCATGCAAAAAACTAACTAGGTGTGCCCTGAGAATTTTGAAATCATGTTTTATTATCTTACACCTACGTTTGTATATGAACAAGAAGACTGGAAGTTTTTTTTAAGATTAAAATTATATAACAGGGTTTTGATGGATATCGGTTTCAGTGGTTGACTCTGTTATTTATGTTATCTGCAATATATTACTAACAGGAGTTGGAGCACAGTTCAGATGGCAAGGTAGTTTACAAACTTCTGGTTCGTCCCCTGGTGTATTGCTAAAATACAGACATGCATGGGTTGGAGGGGGGGGCAGGTCTTTATGAACATCAATACTGGGTGGTTATTACCTGATAAAAAAGCAGATCCTCTAAGCTAGTGATGGCGAACCTTGGCACTCCAGGTGTTCTTGGACTACAATTGCCAGAAGCCCAAGTCAGCACTCAAGCTGACAAGGGCTTCTGGGAGTTGAAGTTCAAAAACAGCAAGAGTGTCAAGGTTTGACATCACTGCTCTAAAGCTACCAAATAAAGTCACTATAACAGATACAGGACTTCTTAGATGTCCACCTTGTAGAAATTGTGCCATCATTGATGAGGGATGATGACACAACTTCCATCATCCTTCATCAGTGATTTGGCATGATGACACTTGAACACAATAGGATGCCACATTCATTTTATCTCCAGTGCGATAATCAGCAAAAATGTGAGGCTTTGTGTTTTGACATTGGCTACATAGTCCACAACCTGCACACTTGACATTTATGTCTGCTGTGTGGAAACATATAAAATTCATGCAGTATAGGTGACATGGAAGAAGTGGTGATCCTGATTGCTTGGATAGTCTCAATGAATCTCTCCCTTTATAAAGCTATAAAGAGAATTGAAGCTTTTGAAAAGTGGATCTACAGAGGCTGTTAAGAATATCATGTGACTAGAAGTGTCACACTGAATGGATAAAGAACAAGAACTACTTAAGACCAAACACGAAAAGCTCTAAATACCTTGGCCATATCATGAGGAACAACATAAAGTATAGAATACTCCAGCTCACTCTGCAAGGAAAGATCCCTGGGAAGAGATGCCTTGGATGTAGACAGACTGGTAACATGGCTGAAAAACCTGAGAGACTGGTGTGGCATGTCGTGAGAAGAACTGTTCCGAGGAGTTAAGAACAGGAAAACTAGCGCCAATATCTGGAACAAATGCTGTACAGTCAAATCTCGCATAAAGAGCGCCTCGCTTAAAGAGTAACTCGCTTAAAGAGCAGAATTTTCTCTGAATGTTCGCTTTGCTTAACAAATAAAACCAACCAAAAACTCGCTTAACAAATAAATCAGGGTTCACAACACACACACCCCATTGGTCGTTTACAATGGTGTTTCGCTTAAAGAGCAAACTTGCTTAAAGAGCAATCCTGTGGAACGCATTATGCTCATTAAGGGAGGTATAACTACAGCAGCTGAAGAAGAAGAATAAAGCAACAGTTTCTGTTTGCTGACAGCTGTGTTAGTTCAATGGAACTGCCAAGTCCAGAAGTTGTATATCTCCAAATTGTGTTGGCTAGGAATAACAAATGATAGTCATTGTTGTCTATACTGTATGTTAATCCTCAGTGCTAAATTGGAGATAGAATTCTCATCTAGAAAAATAATTGTGTGGTCTAGCACAGGAATTCTTATGCTCTTAGAAATGAATGCAGTCAGATTTTGATGGGACAAAACACTCCACACACACACACACACACACACACACACACACACACACACACACACACACACACACACACACACACACACACACACACACACACACACACACACACACACACACACACACACACACACACACACACACACGGATCATGCCAAATATTGGAGGCCCACAGCAGACTCGGCGAAGACTCCTCTTCAGTGTTACACACACACACACACACACACACACACACACACACACACACACACACACACGGATCATGCCAAATATTGGAGGCCCACAGCAGACTCGGCGAAGACTCCTCTTCAGTGTTGTTAGTTCCGTGTTGCTGTATGCAGCCCCGGTTTGGTCAGAAGCCACAGCAGAGACATTGTAAATGTGACGAATGGCTTTGATATACTGTAGGGTGGCTCAGGCATTTCAAATGGTCTGGTACGATGCCATGTGTGTCATTGCCGATATGATGCCGATCCATCTGATGGCAGAGGAACGGACAGAGATTTACTGGCAGAGGCGAGAAAACCAGGTGAAGGAACGATGCACAATTGCTGTAGAAGCCAGGATAGCACAATGGCAGCAGATCTGGGATACCTCGACTAAGGGATGGTGGACTCGTCACCTTATCCCGGACATCAGTGCATGGTCAACAAAACAGCATAGAGAGGTGGATTACTACCTCACACAGCTGTTGACAGGGCATGGCTGCTTCAGAGCCTACCAACACAACTTTAGGCCGGATGATGGTGCTTTTTGCCCCATCTGCCAGCCCGTGCAGGAAGACACAGAGCACGTGATTTTTCATTGTCCATGCTTTGATGCAGAACAGGAAATTTTACAGAGGCATCTTCGACGACAGCTGTCTCTGAAAGATATCATCAGCAAGATGTTGAGCAGGGAGACTACCTGAGTCGCGATGTCAAATTATGCGGCAGGGGTCATCTTGGAACTTAGACATGTGGAGAGGCTGTGAAGAGGGCAGCCAGAGGCATAGAGGAGGAGGGTGAGTAGCCAAATTGGAGGAGGGATTTTAACAGCCATTTTGCCTCCTGTGAAGTAATCCCTGATGGCGGTCCCGCAGGGTGGCGGGACATAATGGGAGATGGTTTTAGTGGGTAAAAATCCCACTCACTGTGAAGCTGAAGCAAGGATTCATAGCGTCTTTTGAAGATTTCCACCTGCCCTTAAAAAAAAAAAACACACACACACACCCCTCCCTTATTGCAAGCTATTGATGGTATTCATATTTCTCACTGAAGCTTCAAATGACATATTAAGTGCTCATAGAAGTCACTATGTAACCTCCAGACAAATGAAATTAGCTGTGCCTGTCACTTGGTGTGCCCATCACTTGTAATTTATCTCTTCAGTGTAATTGCTTATAGGAACTATTAATTGGAAAGTGACTTGTATTTGCCTTCTCTGAGAAGATGCTTACTGAATTCATTGCCACAAGGCAGGGAATTAATTCTAACATTTACGATAGTTCTCAAAAAAGCCAAGGGGTTTTTAAAATTCTGTTGAACCATAAACAAAAACCCTAGATTTTTAAATGGTCTTTTCTTGACATCCAATAAAAATGTCAACTTCTCCCATATTTGCTACATGAAATGAAAGAGCAACTTGTTCCCCTACTAAACACTCCAACCATTTGATAAGAATGGTGTAATAGTTCTGTGTTCAGATCTCTTCTAATTTGGTTCAGTTTACATAGGGCAAAATGTGTGGATAGTTTTTAAAGGAAAGGACTTCACATAATTTTGGTGAAATAATTTCTCAGTATGGTAAGAAGGTTGTTTACTAGTCTCACACTTTTTTAAAAAAGCCTCACAGCATTCTCCTTCTATATCAACCCTTAATACATAAACAGGTGGATTGTGAATGACTGGCAACTCTTATCAAAAAGGATTGGGAAAGGATTCTAATCCATACTATTAGAAGTGAAATCTACACCTGGGTCTGGATCCTCCATTTTGAAGCTTTAGTTTTAACAAAGGATCCTTTGAGCTACATTTCTTCTGGATCCCCAACTTCATGGTGTGCAGCCTGACGCCCCACCACTAGTTGAAAACTAGTTTGTGACATTTTTAGAGGTTTAAAAAGGGCATCATCCACCTTTGTCTTTGGATGGTATACAATAGGGGTTCCCAACCTATGGCCCGTGGCACCATTTCATGTGGCCCGTCACCACCGCTGCACCCAAAAGTGGAAGCAGATGTGTTTATGTAAGCTGTAAATGCATCTGTAGCTGTTGTAAATGTGGTTACATCAGCCATAAATGCATCCGTGGTTGTAAATGCAGAAGCAGGCACATTTACTTCCATTTCTGGGGTGTGTGGTATGGCCTGCTCAGCTGTCCAGGGGGCGTGGTCAGGCCCACAGCGTTAAAAGGTTGGTAACCCCTGATGTACAAGGAACACGTTGTGTGTGTAGTTAGTTAAATTTTTTGAAATGGTGTTTGTGTTTCAAGCATATCTGGAAACAGAACAAAAAGACAAAAATGTGGCACTTTAACTGTTGTATTTTAATGTTAGCTTTTGTGGATCAAGTCCACTTCGTCTAGTTAGTTAGTCACCCACCCACCTGTTTTTGCTGTTATATACACAGGGTTATATGCTACCTAAAGTAGATCCATTTAGGCTTAATTTTGAGAGATTGACTAACAAATCTCACTAATTTCAGTAGGTCTAATCTAGATAGAACTAATGTCATATTTAGTTTCATGTTTGTAGTAGCTGCAAGTCAGGACAAACAATATTAGGAAGCCGACCCTAAGAAAAGCGATGCTCTCTTTCTTGCAGCAATTTTGACACTTCCAAATAAACCACAAGTTTTGCCTGCTCTGGTACCCAAGAGTATCTAAAAGATTTGTGCCAGTGGAAATGGTGTGCAGCTGTAGGGTGGTATGTTAGCATAATTCAGATGTGTTCCATGTGCTACTATGGCATAGTGTGCCCATCCATGTGAACTAGCAAATAGATTTAGGATTTGTGAGGAGGGCAATCATCTTTAGTTGACATCTTGTGCTGCCTCTACTTGTTAGGCTGTGATGGAGATGGCTTCATGGATAGGAGGGAAATAGTAGCAAGGATACTCGAGGATGCTGTGTGCTATTTCCTCCAGTCTGTTAACACTTGAAAGTCCGGATGACTCGGGGACAGGGCCTGCTTCTAGCAACAGATTGATCAGAAATTCTGCTGCAGTGATGGTTGTGTTTTCCCATAGTGTGCAGATATAGTGTTTTAAGTATTACATGATTTGGGCATGTTTATGTTTCATTTATGCAATGCCAAAATATGAAAGATGCTTGCAAAATAAAAACAAATGCTAGCAGATCATTTAGATGAACATACATTTAATTCACACACACATACACATATGCTCACACACACAGAAGGGAGAAAGGTCTCAGATGAATAAAATGAAATGAATTTGCTGGGGTATGCAGAGCCAACTCGAAAATTGTGGTGTTTTTGAACCACAATTGGACGTACCCTGAGCATCAGACATCTTGTGCGGCTAATCTTTCTCACGCTAGGTCAGGCGAAAGGAACTGTGGAATGAATTCACCCAAATGTGACTTCATTTTGGCAGTTTCACATCTGGCCTAGATACAGAAGAAGTTGAATTTGCAGATTGTAAGCGTGTATAAACACTAATGTGTGGAAATAGTCTCTGAGGATCCCCCCCACACACACACACACTACTGCCAGGGATGGAATTGTCTGCTTCCTGTGCTGCAAGAATATAGAGTGGGCTTTTGGTACTAATTTGAGTGAGTGTCTTGGTGGGGGGAATGGATAGCCACTTGACTCAGGCAGCAACATGTCTTCAATAGGTTCTGACACAGAAATAACAAAGGTGAAAAGAATACAAGCCATCAAAGGTATAGAATGCAGAGTGGCTGTGAGGCATCACCTGAGAATAACTTGTGAGGATAAAATTATGCTCAAACTAAGAACATCAGGTTAGGCTAGACCAGAAGTTCTCAACCTTTTAAAGCTGGGGGCCGGGTCACGCTCCCTCAGACAGCTTCGGGGGCTGGATGGCCATTTTGCTCTTCCTCCACCACATGGCTCTTCCTGGTGTGATGGAGGTGGTGGTGGTGGGCACATGCAATGGTCGCAGGTTGAGAATCCTTGGACTAGACTGGAGTAATGTGTATTCAGAGTTAGATTAGACTAGAATAATTGTACAGAAAGCTTTTCCTGAAAGCTTTCTCCTTGTCCCCTAACCACACTTTTAACAGAGTGTTAACCTTCTGGTTTTTGGATAGCACAGATGCTGTGTCCCCTGTTTTGCAAATTGTGACCCTCGGGAACCCTTGAATGGTTGGTGATGCTGCTGAAAACAGATGTAGTAGGGAGGTCTGAGCAGAAGATGGCAGCATTGTCCATCTGAAGTGAAGCCACCTTTGGCTAGTTTAGTAATCCTGGCCTTCAATGCTAAACCTGAGGTCAAGAGACAAAGATAAACGTTACTGTTTTGGACACTGTGCTGGGGGTGGTGGTGTTTGAGCTTCTGAGAGTTGTTGTCCAAACATGAGCAAGAAGCTATTGAGCCACTTGTAACAACAGCAATCGCAACGCTGCAACTTGTGATTTCCTTATATGCAGTGGTGGGCAGCAAAAAATTTCACTACCACACCATGGGCAGAGCCTACGTCATTGACAATCTAGTAATGCCTGCCATATGGCCATGTATACATCTGCAAACACAGGCAACACTGGCTCTGGCTGTAAATGGAGATGAGCACTGCACCTTAGAGTCGGATATGACTGGCTTTTGAGCAATGGAGACCTTGAACCACTTGCAGGGACAAAACCTGATGTCAAATTTGAATACCAATCAGCGATCTTCTGTTATTAGGTAAAGGTTGCCATTGCTCGAAAGCCAGTTGTTATCAACTCTAGAGTTCAGTGATCATCTCTGTTTATAGCTAAAGAGCCAGTGGACTTGATCCACAAAAGCTCACATTAAAATACAGCAGTTAGTTTTTAGGGTGCCATGACATTTTTGTCTTTTTGTTTTCCTTACTTTCTGATATGCTAGCACAGAATAACACTTTTTAAATGGTAGCTGTGTTAGTCTGGGCAGGGCAGGGAGGTGGGCATGGCCACCCAATTTCACTACCCCCTCCGTCCGAAGGCCACCCAATTTTTCTACCACCACCCCTGCCGGGTGTGTGTGCAAACCTGTTACTGCCCACCATTGCTTATATGTTTAGGAAGTATTTCTTCTGTAATAAAGCCCTTTCCTTTACAATGGGATATCTGAAAAGCGAATGAGGTAAGCACAGAGATGGGGAAACCTTTCTCCTCCAGATATTTTGGCCTAGAGCTCCTACCTGCCCTATCAAACACCACAGATAGCAGCAAAGAACTATGTAAATTGTAGCCCTTTAGCCCTGGAGCAGTTTTTAGTTGGGAGCAAAGTACAGTAGTTTGTCTCTTATAAAATTCTTGTCACTGAATCCTAGCTAAAGGGCAACCTTTATCTTCTCACTTCTATCTTTTCTTTCTGACACTTGTAAATGACAGCCTTTGAAAATTTCCCCCAAGCCATTGGAATTCTTGTTGGATGTATGTCACTAGAACTCACTTGCAAAGACTCTCCTGAATAGCTTCCTTCAGTGTGTTGTGATGGTTCAAACCAGCTGCAAATGATCTGCTAAGTGTTCAACATCTACACATTCATTCACTCTCTGAAAAACAGGTTTGTCGCAAATCAACAAATCAGTTTAGCCATTTTTCATCTCCACCAAGATTAGATCTTTTGGAAAGCTTTGGGGCCACCTCCCAAAGAAATGTCCAAAAACATAAACTTGTATTAGAAAATTTCTCCTACAACATAGGAGAGGTTTTGGTCAAGCTAACATAGTCTTAAAAACCCATTCCAGATCAAACCACTCCCCAAATAAATTGTGTTGCAGTCTACAGTAATATACTAAGCTGGGAAACCTTACCTATCTCTGCTTCTCAGTTATAGTGAGAATTGCAACACAACTCAGGAAGAACAAAGAAGCTGAGTGGGGGAAAGTTGACAGGTGATGTCAACGGTCATCAACCCTATTAATGCAAAGGTCCTTTGATACTATCAGCAATGTCTCTGTCACAGCACAGCTTTATTGCTTTAGTAATTCCAGGCAAACCATGAAAACTAATTATTTCTCAAGGGGCAATGGATGGCTAATAGAGTTTGGATTGATGAGTCACATTAACCTATGTAATAATGGGATACTGGAACCCTGGCAGCCATTTGCCACTGTGTGGCGTCTTTGAGTAGATGTGGACTTTTAGGCAGGACTTTGTCCCAGCTCTGCTTCTATCTTGAACCATTCGCAATTCTATAGATCTCATCCCACAGTAAGAACAAACCAGGGTTTCTCTGCCTTACATAGGCCAGGAATTGAATATGAGGCCTTTTCAGTACAAACTGTAGGCTCTGCTGCAGTGCCACAATCTTCCTTTGAGGGCAAATCATAATTATGTGCTTCAGCACATTTCTTCTCTCTAGCAACTTTTCAGGTACATGAGGATTCTGCTATAGTGCCAAATAATTGTTGTAATGTGTACTGAAATATGATTATTATTTTTTTAAATGGTAGCCGTGTTAGTCAGAAATGCAACTGGAAACCATCATATTGGACCCAACGGGAAAGTGAGCAGAGGAGGAACTCTGATTCCCCAACGGTCATGGACGCGGAAGAGGCCATGCCAGATGGACTAACTGGCTGTGAAGTTACCTTGTCCATATCCTCAGGAGATGGCTTTGAGATCATAGTGTGTGGGTCACTACATGGCAAGCTGGGATCTACCTAAAACAAATTCATGCCAGTGGCATTTTTCCTGATTGCCTCGGAGGGTGAAGGTGGCCCAGAACCAGCCGGCATCCAAGACCAGGCCTCCCAGCGTCCTGGGGCAGGGGAAAAGTATACTCAGATCAGGTTGTGGCTGCCGCTGCCGTTAGTCTGTGTTTCAAGCATATCAGAGAGTAAACAAAACAAAGGCAAACATATTGTGGCACTTTAAAAACTAACTGCTGTAAAGTGCCACATTTTTTTCCTTTTTGTTTTGTTTACTCTCTGATATGCTGAAATATGAAAAGATCTTGTTTTGCCTTGAGTTTGATCCAGGAACCGAAAAACAATCTCAGTGAACACACTTTGCTTGCATACGCTGGTTGTAATCACATTCAGTGTAGCTCTTGCTCATGAGTGCAGTCAAATTGCATCTAATTAAGGGTGGTCCTAATATGGTTTCTGAGACATGTGAGATGTTCAAATACAGTCAAACATTGCATAAAGAGTGTTTTGCTTAAAGAGTAACTCGCTTAAAGAGCAGAATTTTCTCTGAATGTTCACTTCGCTTAACAAATAAAACTAACCAAAACCTCACTTAACAAATAAATTGGGGTTTGCAGTATCCCCCACAATTGGTCATTTACAATGGTGTTTCGCTTAAAGAGCAAACTCACTTAAAGAGCAATCCTGTGCAACGCATTATGCTCTTTAAGCGAGGTACCACTGTACTGGTTTACTGCCCCAAGTGAATTTTCATGGTCGGGCAGAGCTCTGAACCTGAGTCTTCTGACACCTCATCTCACACTTTATTCAAAATAACACTTTGAGCTCTAAAGTGTGGTTAAACTTACAGGTAGCTTTCAGCAAACCACTTTTGCCCTATTGATGTCTTTAAAAGACAGGAAAAGATCATGGATTCTGCCTGGGATGTTTGCTGGTGGTCAGCCTTTCTAAAGGAGATGGGGATTTAAATTGGAGTGCAGGATGCAAATGCAGCCTGTTAATCAGCCCTGAGCAGTAATATGTTAATAAGAGAGAGCCAGGAAAATATCTCTAGGTTTGATCTTTGACTTCACAGTAGGATTATATCAGTGAGGTGTAGCAGGATAGAAATTGAAACCATTTGGGCAAAAAGACAACATTAAATATAAATCCCATTACCAACCATTAATTGCCTAGTCAATGTGTGGGCAGTGATAGGCAAGAATGAATGAAAGAGTGATTAAAACTTTAACAGGAATGATTAATTGGGAAAATATCATCAGCCAGGGTAATATTGTGATAGGTGTTCTTTAACTGCTTGAATGGGTGGCAGTTTAACACAAACATCATTGAAGGGGGGGCAGCACATATAAGTGACTTGATTTCTGTGCACAAAATTGGATTTATTTGGGAACCTTTCGTTTTAAGATCATTTCACACTGCTTCAGTTTGTGAAGTGCAGAGATGAATGGCCATTCAGTAAATTAAAAAGGGTGCCCAGTCTTTAGAGCCAGTATAACACCACCCCCTTGAAAGTTGATCCTGTACTGTTAGCTGGAGCAACAATTTCTAACAGTATTTGCACAGCAGTATTGTTGGCCTGTGTAGTGGATAGAGTGATGGACTAGGACTCTGATTCCTGGCTCATTCATGGAAACTGGCTATGGGGTGGAGCTAGTTAACCCACTCTTTAGTAAAGGTAAAAGTTGCCCTTCCTTGAAAGCCAGTTGTATCCAACTCTAGGATCTGGTGCTCATCTCCATTTATAGCCAAAGAGCCAGCGGACATGTGGCAGGCATGCCTAGACACTGGAGTGCACGGAACGCTGTTACCTTCCCACCAAAGTAGTACCTATTTATCTACTTGCAAGTTCTTGCTTTTGAATTGCTAGGTTGGCAGGAGCTAGGACAGAGACAGGAGATCACTCCATTGTAGCATTTGGTTTTCGAACTGCTGACCTTCCAGCCATCAAGTTCAGTGCCTTAACCACTAAACCATCACAGTTCCCAAAACCACTCTTTAAATACCTCAGTTACCTTAAAAATCCTATTAAGATTGCCATAAGTCATTTCCCACTTGATGGCACATAATACATAACACTGGAGCATGGATCAAGTGAAGCAGCAGCAAGATAGGAGCAGCAACACTCCAGCGTGTTATATCCCATTTCATGGACATCACACATCACTGCACTTAAACTCTTGTTGTTCCGCAAAGGTTAATCAAATGTCCCAGAGATGGTTATAAATTCCTGATTTTGCCCTGTTCGTTAGGCAGGAAACAACCTCAAAATATGCCTAGCATCTGTTAGTAGATACAGTATATAAAGAATGTGAGTACAGTAAAACCTCATATAACACAAAACCTGGTTCCACAAGTCTTCGTGTTATATGATTTTTAGTGTTATCTGATCCTCTATGGCAGGCATGCCCAAACCAGGCCATTTCATCCGGCCCCCGACATGGTATAGGAACTCTTATTATTTTATTTTATTTTTTTAAAAAAAATTTTTGCGGACTTTTTTTTTTGCGGAGGGATCACAAATCACTGCCTAGTTCCTTCCTTCTGCTGCTTAGTACTAGGACTTCTGCCGAATATAATTTAGAATTGCTGAATCCCTCCGCCTAGCTGATTTGGCTGTTAAGAGTGGAGAGAGAGACTGAGCCTGAGGCCATCCGGGAGCTAAAAGTAAGCGTCCACCATTTTGTCTTAGCCTTCCGCTTATTCAGGGCTGAGGGGGGGGGGGGAGAATGGTTTCTTCTGGGAGAGGGAGAAAGAGGTGTGTGTGTGTGTGTGTGTGTGTGTGTGTGTGTGTGAGAGAGAGAGAGAGAGAGAGAGAGAGAGAGAGATGTGTGTGTGTGTGTGTGTCCAGGATTACAAGCAGTTTCTTCTGGGAGAGGGAGAAAGA
Source organism: Furcifer pardalis (assembly GCA_030440675.1). Taxonomy (NCBI): domain Eukaryota; kingdom Metazoa; phylum Chordata; class Lepidosauria; order Squamata; family Chamaeleonidae; genus Furcifer; species Furcifer pardalis. The sequence continues at coordinate 112,190,123 of CP126890.1, read as the reverse complement.
GGTGTGGGGGGGGAGAAAGAGGTGTGTGTGTGTGTGTGTGTGTGTCTCCCGACCTCCCTAGAGCTGATGCGCGCTACTTTTGAACTTCCCCCACCCTCTTTTATGCTGCAGCAAGCCAGAATGTCGGGATTCGAATCCTGACATTTTGCCTTGCTGCAGCCTCCAGGGAGGTGGGAGAACTTTGGAAACAGCTTGGATCGGGTCCCCACACCTCCCTGGACCCGGCGGGGGGTTCAGAGACCCCAAAATTGGTAAAAAAAAGTCCGTTTTTTTTTTTACCAATTTTGGGGTTTCTGAGCCCCCCGCCGGGTCCAGGGAGGTGTGGGGACCCGATCCAAGCTGTTTCTGGGCTTCCCCGACGTCCTGAGCCAGAGCAGCAAGCCAGAATGTTGGGATTCGAACTCTGACATTCTGGCTTGCTGCACTGGCTCAGGACGTCGGGGAAGCCCAGAAACAGCTTGGATCGTGTCTGCCCACCTCCCTGGACCCGGCGGGGGGGTCAGAGACCCCAAAATTGGTTAAAAAAAAAAGTCCATTTTTTTACCAATTTGGGGGTTTCTGACCCCCCCCTCTGGGTCCAGGGAGGTGTGGGGACCCGATACAAGCTGTTTGTGGGCATCCCCGACGTCCTCAACCAGTGCAGCAAGCCAGAATGTCGGGATTCGAACCCTGACATTCTGGCTTGCTGCACTGGCTCAGGACGTCGGGGAATCCCAGAAACAGCTTGGATCGTGTCCCCTGCCTGCTCCAGAGAGATCAGAGGACCCGATCTACAGCTGCAGGGTGGCTGGGAAAGCTGACGGGGACTCCCTGTCGGCTTCCCTAGCCACCCGCCCTTGCCTCCGTAGGTGCAGGGTGGCTGGGAAGCTGAACGGAGAACCCCGTTCAGCTTTCCACCCACCCTGCTGCTAAGAACGACTGTATCGGATAACGTTAAAATCATGTTATTCGATACAAGATTTTTCCGAAAATCTTGTAACGTTATACGGTTTTAGCGCTATATGATACTCACGTTATACGGGGTATTACTGTATTGGTATAAGTTGGAAGTCAAAATTGATTTACAGTATTATGGCTGTGCATTGTGTAATTCCTGATTTTAAATTGATTGGGAGACCCAATGCGCGCTAATTTTGAAGTTCCCCCACCCTCTGAAGCTGCAGGAAGCCAGGCAGGACATGATGTCAGGAAGCAGATCTTTTCTAAGGCTAATGACTTTTCATTGCTAATTAAAATCTAAAGTTTCAGGTAGGTGGGGTTTTAATTGGCAATGAAAAGTCATTAGCCTTAGAAAAGATCCGCTTCCTGTCAGGAAGCGGATCTTTTATAAGGCTAATGACTTTTCATTGCTAATTAAAATCCAGAGTTCCAGGTATGTGGGGTTTTAATTGGCAATGAAAAGTCATTAGCCTTATAAAAGATCTGCTTCCTGACATGATGTCAGGAAGCGGATCTTTTCTAAGGCTAATGACTTTTCATTGCTAATTAAAATCCCACCTACCTGAAGCTTTGGAACACAACAACAGCTCCTTGGATGCCACAATGACCAAGCTGGATGTGAGTTTCTAGGATCTGTCATATTTTTTTAAAAGGACATTTTTAAAGGACACCGCGAAGGCGGCGAAGGAGGAGCCGGTGAAAGAGCCGGCGGCGGCAAAGGCGTTAGTGGTGGCGGCGGAGGCGGCGGCGGCAAGGCTGGGTGGATGTATGTACCATGGAGAGATAGTTCGGCCCTCGGAGCCTCTGATAAAATGTTATCCGGCCCCCGGGCCGAAAAGTTTGGGCACCCTTGCTCTATGGGATCCATAGAGATACATTGTAACCACACAGGCTTTCGCGGTTGTTATCTGAAGCATCCCATAGGATCTTAATGTTATCTGATGCAATTCTTCCCCCCAGATTCCTTGATGTTATGCGATTTTCGTGTTATTCGATACTAATGTTATATGAGGTATTACTGTACTCTAAACTGTGCTAGGTGTTTGCTTCTAGTCTGACAACTGAATGCAGTAAGAATGGGGTTATTCATGCAAGCTTATCAACTCAGAGGAAAAGAAAAATAACCAATAATTCAGACTTTTTGCAGTCCTTTTACAGTGGACTTTAAGCAGTCCGCCTTTTTGTAAATATTGACGCTCTGAAAGCACACACAAACATGGAGAGTGCACACGCATCCCATGTCACATTTTTCTTGGTTTTTACCTTTATGCGTTCTGTGGCAGTTGAACCGTTATTTTTGTGCACTTGTAAGACTGTCTCAGTAGCTCTTCTGCTACCTTTTAAGCCCACTGTTTCTTAGATGAGGAGGAGGAGGTGGAGGAGGAAAAGGCAGAGGAAGATTGCACAATGTTATGGGAACCCTTTCCATGGTTTTCTAGGCAAAGAATACAAAGAACTGGTTTACAAAATATATCTGGATATTTCCTTGTCCTGTTGAGCTTGCATAAGCATAATTAGTTGCATAATTAACAGCTTAGTCTGGGTAAATCAAAAGAGCCACAAGGTGACTGCAATGAATTCTTATGAATTTTTGATTTGTGCATTGCCAGAGAGCTAGACTAGATTATTCCATTCTACTATTCTATGTTACCGTATTTGCCGGCGTATAAGATGACTAGGTGTATAAGACGACCCCCCCCCCAACATTTCCACTCAAAATACAGAGTTTGTTATATACTCGCCGTATAAGACTACCCCCTCTTCTGCACACCTTCCACATACCAAATAAAACGTAAAAGAACATCAGATTTGATTTCAACATGTTAACTTATATTCAAATGCTTATGACATGCAGAAAAACTGTCATAAGGCTGTATGTTATGAAACATGTACAGTAAACATAAAACAGTGCAAGTGCAAAGTGGTACTTATTTATCTACTGTATATACATGAATATAAGCTGACCTGAATATAACCCGAGGTACCTAATTTTGACCTTGAAATCCAGGAAAATAGATTGACCTGAGTATAAGCCAAGAGTGGGAAATGTAGCAACTGCTAGTGAGTTTCAGTAATTAAAATACAGTAATATTAATTATTTTATTGATTTTTTAGAACTGTAGTTGTACCACCCACCAGTGGTGGTGCTGCAGGTAAAGTGGGTGGGCAGGTCAATTGCACTGAGGCAGGAAGTGTTGCTCTAGCCTAGCCTCTTGCTTCCCCTGCAAGGAAGAAGCATGGCTTTTTCCTCCATCTTGGGCAGAGCAGAAGGTACCAGTAAGTGAAACCCTTTCTTTTTCCACACCAGTTTGAAAGGGAGACACAATTGTAATGTAGAGCTTCTTTCTTCATCTGGATGGTATGTAGAATGAGGTGGGTGAGCATCGGGAGGCCACTATGGGCAGCTATGTCTATCTCAACTGAAGTGCACCCGGCGTAGAAGACGACACACCCACCCACTTGGAGGCATGTTTTTCAGGGGGGGAAAGTAGTCTTATACGCCAGCAAATACTGTAGTTTTCCTGCTGTTGTTTAAGTGCATGTTCTACCTCCCTTAAACAAGCTGGAAGAGGTAGGATTCCCGGCCTGGCTGTCTCATGTCAGTTAGCTGCCTGAGCCAAAAGATAAGATGGCATCCTCTCTATATGGAAGCTGACTTAAATTACAATTTGAGCTTTTAGGGTGCAACTACATTAACCAATAGTATGGGTACTCTGGGATTAGGATATCTGATCTGTTTTATTTTCCACTGACTATATGCATAACAAATCAGTGTGAATCAGGCAGTACCTGGGTTACACAGAAAGAGCCTCCCTGAGGAACACCCCACTGGAGTGTCCACAGCACTGACAAGCATTCCCCAAGCTGAACTCTCTGGGGACGACCACTGAGGAAGGAACGAAACCACTGTAAAACAGGGCCTCAGACCCCCAACTCTGACAATCGCCCCAGCAAGAGACCATGGTCAATGGTATCAAAAGCCACCAAGAGGTCCAGGAGTACCAGGATAGACGAAGCCTCCTGGTCAACCTCACGGAGCAAGTCATCTTGCAGTGCGACCACCAGAGTGGTTTCAGTGCCATGGCACGCCCTAAAGCCTGACTGGAATGGGTCCAAGCAGTTGGATTCATCCAGTTGGTCTGCCACAACCTTCTCAATGACCTTACCCAAAAAAAGGGATATCAGCCACAGGTCTGACATCTGTGGCCAAATTTGGTTTTTTCAGAAGTAGGCATATAACTGTCTCCTTTAGTCTAGCGATCATAACATGGCCAGCTAAGGAGGCATTAATGATATTTCTCAACCACTCCCGTAGCAGATTTTATTAGCCAAGATGGGCAAGAATCAGAGCAAGAGGTCATGGGATTACAACATGTAAGTGCCTTGTCCACCTCCTCAGGTGACGCAAGCTGAAACTGATCGCAAGCAGCCCGGCAGGGGATCTCACTGGACATCTCTCAATTTACTGCAACAACTGTAGAATCAAGGTCTCGATGGATGACTTCAACCTTTGATCTGAAGTGCTATGCAAATCGTTCGCAGGACCGTTGGGATTGATGGGGACCTAGGAATGGCCAGTGATGAGGCTACGTACAATTTTATATAGTTCGGCTTGCTGATTAGCAGCCTCCTGAGCGGCGTTATAGATCTTCCTGGCCTTCTGTACAGATCACTGTTACAGTGAAGAGGCCCTCCTCACCCACCCAAGGTTTTCATCTGATGGGAGCTGTCTCGACCTGCACTCTAGCGTTCTCTTTTTCTGCTTCACCAAGTTCTTCTGTGAACCATAGGGACAACCGAGATCTGCAGAGGAGAGGACGTTTGGCAGCTATTATGCTGTCTCCTTTGTGATCCACTGAATCAAATTCACTCAGGAACTCCATCTTCCTGGGTACACATTCAGAGCACATTAGTTCCATAATTTTCCTGCAGTGTAGTCACATCCTTATTTCAACATTGGCAAGGGGACAACAGCATCCTCACCTCAGGGCCACTAATTAGGACCATGATGGCGAACCTTGGCACTCCAGATGTTCTTGGACTTCAATTCCCAGAAGCCCAAGCACCTTATGAATCCACATGAATGGGTTTACTGCGATTCATCCGGCTTGCGCTGCCCATACGGGCGCGTTTTACTTCCACTTCCGGGAGCAATGAAGGCAGTGCGGGTCAGTTGAATCACAGTAAACTCATCTGTGTGGATTCACAGAGTGCTTAGGCTTCTGGGAATTGAAGTCCAAGAACATCTGGAGTGCCAAGGTTCGCCACCACAGACCTATTATGTGCAAACCAGACCACTGTGCCATCACGGAATTAGGACATGCAGGGCACATTGCCTGGAACACACAGCATTGTGTGTATGTAATGAAAGAAAAGGGGCTATGGTGGTTTAGTGATGTTGAGCTTGACAATTGGAAGGTCAGCAGTTTGAGACCTGAGTGCTGCATGATGGAATAAATGCCTGTCGTTTGTCCCAGTTCCTGCCAACCTAGCAGTAAAAAAGCAAGAAATTGCAAGTAGATAAATAGGTACCACTTTGGTGGGAAGGGTAACAGCATTCCATGTGCCTGCTCCATGACCACAGAAACATCTGCAAATGCAGACAGTGTTGGCTTTTTGGCTGTAAATGTTGATGAGCACCATCCCTTAATGTCAGAAACAACTGACTTTCAAGCAAGGGGGACCTTTACCTAAAGAAAAGACTTTTCAAGGTTGTAAAAAAAAAGTAAAATGTATTATCTATCAAATGTGAAAATCCCTTCAGAGACAGAGGTACCTGGAGGTGGCTTTAATGAAATTTGCTTGCAACTGTTAGAGCTCTACGTGACTACCTTTCTACAACAAAGAAAATAACAGTTACTAAATGTTTTGAAGGAAAAGTAGGGAAGATGTCATGCCTAAAAATAGCAACATGCATTCAACAAGTAGGTATGTGCATTAAAAAGCCAAGAGGAGGAGTATACCTATGTTTACCCAATTTTCTCACTACGACTCCCCACTGGTTCAAGTTACTCATTACAGCAGGGAATCGGCATACTCAACAATTACAAGTACTGGAGTGTAATTTCCAAGACTTCATGTGATAAAAAAACAAAAACAAACCCAACACATCAATGAAAGATCAGACTATTTGGCAAACTGCAACTAGGTTCCATGCCAAACATTTGTAAAAGTGGACATTAATCTAATAAGGAACGAAGGGATTTAGAAACATCACTCTCCTTTCAACATTGTGCCAGTCCAAAAGGAGTGAGCTTCTCAATTAACGACTCTGCAGCAGATTGGAATTAGCAGTCATATTTCTTAAGGAAGTGTATTCTTATTGCAGATGAGGATCGTAGGAGTAAATAAGTTTAGCACTTGAAATTAATATATGAGAAGTTCATCAGGCTGGTATGCATTACATCATAGGTAAGAGATATGGCATATCTGCTTTCCCCATTATTTGCTAGGACCTTTGTTCCTTAGAGCTCTCTCTGTGCCATCTGCAATGAACATTCAAACAGATCTGCCATTTTCATCAGCAGCGTACTGCACAGAACCAAAATCAATTTCTTCAAATAACTGTTGCCCTTTTAATTTCATTTCCTTGCTCTCTTTCAGTATTCACACTATTCCTTGCAGTTTTGCAATACAGTAATACCCCGGATAACGTTATGACTTGGTTCCACAAGTCTTGACGTTATCCGGTTTTTAGCGTTGTCCGATACATGAATCGAAAAACGCTTTTAAAAAGCCCAGAGAAGAGGCGCTTGCACACGCGCGAAAAGGCGCACCAGCGGGAGCCTCTTCTACCAAACGGGGGGAGGCACCTCTCCTCGCCTGGATACCCCTGCACTCATAGCAAGCCGCTATGAGTGCGGGGGAATCCCAGGGGGAGGCCCCTCTCCTCGCCTGGATACTCCCGCGCTCATAGGAAGCCGCTATGAGCGTGGGGGAATCCTGGGGGGAGGTGCCTCTCCTCGCCTGGATACCACCGTGCTCATAGCGAGCTGCTATGAGTGTGGGGGAATCCCGGGGGAAGGTGCCTCTCCTCACCGGGATCTCCCCGGCCTCGCAGCGAGCCGCTACGAGGCTGGGGAGACCCCGCGTGTCAGACGGGGGTTGGGGAGTATACGGGGAAGATCTCCGTATCCTCCCCAAACCCCGTCTGACACGCGTGCGCCTGCACAGTGTTTGGAAAGGGTACGGGGACCCATACCTTTTCCAAACATTGTGCGGGCAGGCGCACGCGTGTTACACGGGGTTTGGGGAGGATACGGGGAAGATCTCCATATCCTCCCCAAACTCCATCTGACGCATGCGCGCCTGCACGGTATTTCGAAAGGGTACGGGTCGCCGTACCCTTTCCAGATACCGTGCAGGCGGGTGCTGGGGGGGTTGGATTGGGTAGATGTTCTACCCAATCCACCCCCCCCACACACGATTGTACCGGATAACGCTAAAAATCGCGTTTTCCGATGCAAGATTTTTCCAAAAATCTTGCATCGTTATCCGATTCTAGTGCTATCCGGTACAATCGTTATCCGGGGTATTACTGTACACCGATACAGCTAGCAGTAAAAAAAAAATCCATACCTGTAACTAGGATTGGTTACAGATATGACACAGATCAGATTAAGTCTCCCATATTTATTTATTTATTTATTTATTTTCACATTTGTATACTGCCCTATTCGCGAACGACTCAGGGTGGTTTCACAACAATAACAAAACACTAAAAGGATGCCACATTAAAATTCATCCATGGCCATAAAACCCCATAAAATTTAGATTAAAAGAATTTAAAAGAGTTAAAAATCAACAAGTTAAAACCAAGATTTAAAAGATTAAAATTACACTAAGGGGTGGATCAGATCAGCCAATAGGCTGGGGTCATCGAATGCCCAGGGCCCCATACCTGCCCTGCCAGCCATGTTTTCACCCCCTTCCTAAAGGGCAGCAACTCTGTCTGGAGACACAATTATGTGGGTAGGTATTTAGTAAAGGTAAAAGTCGCCTTTGCTTGAAAGCCAGTCGTAGCTGACTATAGGGTTCGGTGCTCATCTCAGTTTGTAGCTAGAGAGCCAGTGCAGTTTGCATCTGCAGATGTATCTGTGGACATGTGGCAGTCATGACTAGACACTGGAGTGCATGGAATGTTTACCTTCCCATTGAAGTGGTACCTATTTATCTACTTGCAATTTCTTGCTTTTGAACTGCTCAGTTGGCAGGAGCTGGGACAGAGATGGAAGCTTATTCTGTCATGCAGCACTTGGGTCTTGAACTGCTGACCTTCTAGTTGTCACATTTAGCATCTTAACCACTAAGCCACCGCAGTCCATATTTATTTACTTGGGAGTAAATTCTGTTAAATTCAGTGGGATTCATTTTTCAGTCAACATGTAAAGGACCGCAGCTAGAAAAAGAGTTAGTTCAGCATCAGATCTACTATAGCTCAAATTTAACTCCAAAGATTCTTTGGGAGGCAGGATTTTTTTTTAAAATCATCATTGTATCCTGACGGTATGATTCTAGATACGCATCTATGTAGGAGAAGCATAATGCCCCCACTGCTGGGAGATGTCGTTGGCTGCTACTTGTCTCTGAGCATACATCCCCCCCTCCCCGAAAATCATTTTCACATTTGATGGATGTGTAAAATAATGACAAACAGGAAAAATGCCATTGGTGTGAAATTGTTTAAGGTGGATTTCAGCTTGCCATGAAATGACCAACACACTATGATCATGGAGCCATCTCCATGCAGAATTTTACACCAAGACTGTAATGGACTGCCGCAGCCTTGAGGATATGGACAAGGTTTGCCTTTGTAGCCAGTCCATCTGGCATGTCCTCTTCCATCTCCATGACCATTGGGAATCAGAGTTCCTCCTCTGCCCATTTTGCCATTGGGCCCAATATGATGGTTTCCAGCAGCATTTCCTCCATTGAGGAGACCATCATCACACATAAAGGGGCTCATTCGCCCATAGCCATTGGCCTCTTTCGAAAGTCTGGTTAGAAAGTCTGTGTCAATGACAGTTTTCCATAACTTTGTGTTTTGCAGATGTATTGAGCTATAGCTCCTCCTAGTCCCATGGCTATGCGTGATGGGTGTTGTAATCCAACAGATCTACAGAACTCCATGTCACATGAGACAAATCGATAACATGCTAATTAGTTTTCAAGTCTTGAGGACAGGAGTCATTACTAGCAAGCACCAAAGTGGCTTCCTTTTCTAACAAAAAACTGTGCCAAAGCTTGGCCTATTCTGGGTCATGAAGCATTCCAGCCTAGTCTTTCTCCAGGTGAGAAACAATTTAGCTATTTCTAGGTGTTGGCCAGACAAGTAGAACTGTCAGAAAAGATTTTGGGGTCCCAAAAAATTCCAAATGGCATATCCCTAGTTGCCATTTTATTTGATGAGTTGCTCACACCAAGGAACAAAACCTGAAGCATCCATTGTATCCAGCCAGCCAAACCCCTGATGCTTCCCAGTTGAAGCTTTCTTGCCACCTCTGTAATCAAGTTGCTTGGCTGTGATATATCATATGGCAAAAGAGGAATAAAAGAAAAGACCGCAACCAGATTCTGTGATTTAACCTTCTCTCCTTGGTGAGCAACTAATTAGACTGGAAGTATCTGCCCTTCTCATGGAAAAAACAAAGGAATATCAGAAAAAAGTCTACTTCTGTTTCATTGATTACACGAAGGCTTTTGATTGTGTCGACCACAACAAGATGTGGCAAGTAATTAAAGAGATGGGAATACCGGAACACCTTATAGGCCTCATGAGAAATCTGTACATGAATCAAGAGGCAACAGTTAGGACAGAAAGTGGAATGACAGAGTGGTTTGGAATAGGAAAAGGAGTAAGACAAGGCTGCATTTTGTCACCATGCTTATTCAATTTATACACAGAACACATAATGCGCAATGCAGGGATGGAGGAATCACAATTTGGGATCAAAATTGCTGGAAGAAATATCAACAATTTGAGATATGCAGATGATACCACCCTAATGGCAGAAAGTGAGGAGGACCTAAAGAAGCTCCTGATTAGGTTGAAAGAAGAAAGTGAAAAAGCTGGCTTGAGACTCAATATCAAAAAAACCAAGATAATGGCAACAGGCCCTATCAGTCCCTGGAAAATAGATGGGGAAGAAGTAGAAGCAGTGACAGACTTTACTTTCTTAGGATCAAAGCTCACTGCAGATGGTGATTGCAGCCATGAAATAAAAAGGCGACTGATTCTTGGGAGGCAAGCAATGAGAAACCTGGGGAACATAGTGAAAAGTAGAGACATCACATTGAAAACAAAAATTCGCATAGTCAAAGCAATGGTATTCCCTGTGGCAATGTATGGTTGTGAGAGCTAGACCATTAGGAAAGCTGAACGCAGAAGAATAGACGCCTTTGAGATGTGGTGTTGGAGGAGAGTTTTGAGAGTCCCATGGACAGCGAGGAGAACAAATAGGTCAATCTTAGAAGAAATCATCCCTGACTGCTCATTAGAAGGTCAAATAATAAAGATGAAGCATCCCTGACTGCTCATTAGAAGGTCAAATAATAAAGATGAAGCTAAAGTACTTTGGACATCAAATGAGAAGAGAGGATTCACTTGAGAAAGTTTTGATGCTTGGAAGGGTCGAGGGCAAAAGAGGAAGGGGACGGCCCAGGATGAGATGGCTAGATGGTGTTGTAGAGACGGTGGGCGCAGAGCTGAGCGAGTTGAGGGGGATGGTGGAGGACAGGAGTGCCTGGCGGACGGTGGTCCATGGGGTCGCAGAGGGTCGGAATCGACTGTGCGACTGAACAACAACAATCTGCCCTTCTTGTTCAGAGTTTGAAACACTACTTTTGTAAAAAAAACTCATTCTGTTACACGCAATAACATTGGCTCAATTAGCAGAATGCTATTGTTATCATTGGACTGCAGTGGCTTAGCGGTTAAGATGGTTTACTTGATGACTGGAAGGTTGGCAAGTCAGCAGTTCGAGACCCAATGCTGCATGGCGGAGTGAGCTCCTGTTGTCTGTCCCAGCTGCTGCCAACCTAGCAGTTAGAAAGCAAGAAATTGCAAGTAGATAAATAGGTACCACTTCAACAGGAAAGGTATCAGCATTCCATGCACTCAGCATCTAGTCATGACTGCCACATGATCATGTAAATGTCTGTACACAGAGACAACACTGGCTCTTCGCCTGTAGATGGAGATGAGCACTGCCCCATAGAGTCGGACATGACTGGCTTTAGAGCAAGGGCAAACTTTACCTTTACCTATTGTTACCATTAAACCCACCCTGCAAACATACCTCATACTTTTACTCCTTTCTAATGTACTGTATTGTGGTTACAATTGCAGGCATTGAAAATAAGTTAAAATGCTTACTGGTTGCTACAGGGGGCAAATTATGGTTAACTGCAGTTGAAAACACAGTAAAACAAACCACCCTATGAAGTAAAGATTTATTTGGCACTTTCTTCTCAAGTTCCTTGAATTAGAGTCCCCTCCCTTACTCCAATAGGAGATAAGAGGAGATTTATAGGTCAATACATCAAGGAAGTAGCAGGTTGACTGGAATCTTAAAAGCCGTGACTTCTTAATTTAATCAGCAAATTGAATTATCATAACAAAAAGCCTTTTCATAGAACCCAAGTATACAGGAAAAGATGAGTAACCGCAGTTAAAAATTACATTTGAGTTGGGTGCCAGCTTGACTGGAAGAATTAAAGGAGGTCCTCCTAGGTGAAGCTTCCATGTTCAAAGGCAATGCACCTCTGAACACCAGATAAAACTAATGTGAAAGTTTGTAAATCTTCCTAACGTCCTATTAATGCATTTCTTGCTGTTCATAAAAGTGATATGGAATACATTTTAAAAGGTTTTGCTCAAGCTATCTCAAAGATGACTTTAAAAATTCAACTCTAGGAGCCATCTCCAACTTGGTATTTTACCTGACAAACCAAGGTTGGACTTAACAAATGGTATTGGCTCCTGACAGCTCAATTTAAGTTGGTCACTCTGCTCATGTGCATTAGGATGCATTAGCAGTCCTGGGTAATGTAAAGGTTGCCCTTGCTTGAAAGCCAGTCGTATCCAGCTCTAGGGTTCAGTGCTCATCTCTGGTTATAGCCAAAGAGTCAGCGCTGTTCGATTCCTGAGTACTGCACGATGGAGTGAGCTCCCATCTTTGTCCCAGCTCCTGCCAACCTAGCAGTTCGAAAGCAAGAAATCGCAAGTAGATAAATAGGGACCACCTTCCCACTGAAGTGGTACTTATTTATCTACTTGCGATTTCTTGCTTTCAAACTGCTAGGTTGGCCAGAGCTGGGACAGAGACAGGCGCTCACTCCATTGTGCAGTACTCAGGAATTGAACTCTGACCTTCCAGCTGTCAAGTTCAGCGTCTTAACCTCTTGAGCCACCGCACTCAGTAGTCCTGGGTAGTGTCGGCTTAAGCCATGGATCACACATACTCTCTCTTTCTCACTTGAACGCTGCCTCACTCCCTCTTTCTTGCACATGTCTCAATCACTCTGTCTCTTGCACATTTTCTTTTCCTCCTTCTCAAGCACTTTAAAAAACCCTCAAATCTGAAGGTAAAGATGAAAGTGATCTTAACATAGGATGTAATTTAGTCCTCAGAAGAAACATGGACTGTTATTGGCATTTTGGTGAAAATATAATCAGAGTCTGGTAGAATAGATGACTGCAGTGGTGGGCTCAAAAAAAATTTACTACCACACTGTGGGCGTGATATGGTGGGAGTTGTAACCAACATCTATAAGGCTATGTTTTGCCTATACCTGCTCTATGGACTTTCTTGTATTCTGTTGCTACTCTAACATTTCTAGCCCTGGAGTCTGTGGTGGCTTTCATTCCATATAGTATCAAACACATATGAATGAATGTGATAAGATGTGGACATTAACAATGGGCCATTTCATGTCCTGATAAAATAATTTCCTTTCTTTGACATTTACCCTAGGACTAGTGTTTGCCTAATATATAGAACTAAGATAAGGTGAAATGCCTTTCCATATAACATTTGGTGCTAAGTCTGTTGTAAGAGTCTTTGGCAAGAGCTTTCCCATAACGTAGGCTTTAACCATGACTATATCAAATGGGTTTGTCTAAATTTTTACTAAATAATACTGAACAGAGGTTGTCTGTTGTAAATGTATGTGAAGGAATGACTACAGTTTTAACCTTTTGTTGTTGGACCACATAATATTTCACTGGAGAATACTTAGAGAACTGGCACGTAAAAATAGCTGGCAAATTACTACCTCTGGAGAAGCACTTGGAGAAAAAAATTGCAAACAGAAGGCCGGTATGAAAGAAAATATGTGTTACTGGCTCACGTAAAAAACGTTTAGTTTTATTCCAGTGGTATTTCTGATCCCCACAAGCAACAAATGAGTAGAATGTAGTGGGATTTCATGAAAACTGCTTAATCCAAAGTTTATCCCACTGGCTAATTTGACTCCCACCCCTTCAGTGCAAAAATCAAATGCCTAAATAAAGAGAAACGTGGCTCTACACCTTTAATTTTAGCAAGTTGTTTGGTACGATAAAATTTTCCGCACAAAATATTTGATGCAATGATAATAAAGAATAACACTTTATGGGCTTTCATTAATATTTTGCAAGGTGTGTAGACAATAATGAAAAAGAGCAATTAAAAAGCATCCATGTTAAAGATAAAATTAAGTACTGTTTTGGAAATGAGATTGTGATGACATCTCTTTGCACTAATTTTCACACCGATAGATCACATGTACTCTCCAGGTAGCCATGAGCACCTATCACTTTAACGGTTAAAGTGACAGGTGCTCATGGCTACCTAGAGAGTACATGTGATCTATCAGTGTGAAAATGAGAAACCCAAAATTCTTGGCAGAGGGTTTGGGGGTGTCTATTCCCAGGGCCACTAGGAATAAACACCCCCTAACCCTCTGCAAAGAATTTTGGGTTTCTCATTTTGCTGTGGCTCAACCAGAGGCATCTTGTCCCAAGCTGGTATCTATTTTAGATCCAGACACTGAATGGAAAGGTTTCTCTTTTTGCTCTAAGCTTATCTTTTCCCTCTGGTAGTATGTAATGTGGGTGCAATGGTTTTTTTCCCCATTTATAAACAGTTTAGTATCTTCTAAGAGGCCAAAAATGAGATGGCTAGATGGTATTGTGGACGCAAAGGGCACAGAGCTGAGTGAGTTGAGGAGGATGGTGGAGGACAGAAGTGCCTGGCGGACAGTGGTCCATGGGGTCGCAGAGGGTCAGAATCGACTGTGCGACTGAACAACAACAAATCTTCCAAGCTGCTCATCAAATAGTGAGAGTTTGGTTCTGAACAAGCAGAATGGTTTTATTCAAGTAACACAGGTAAATTGTAGGAAAGGAAAGGTATATTAGGGTATATAACAATGGTGGCAAAACCTATGGCACACGTGCCAGAGGCGACATGCAGAGGCCTCTCTGTTGGCATATGTGCTGTCAAGGGGCAGTCTTGTTCCACCAGCCAGCCAGCGCCAATGATAGCAACACTTCCCTACCACCCTTCTCCCTCTGCCAATGGGGAGGTGATAGGGGAGGTTGAAATCCCGCTTGGGAGGTGGCAGTAGGGACAAAGTAAGGCAACAAAACATCCCCCCCACAACTCCTAGGAGTCGGGCATGCCCACGGGGTGAGGAAGTGCTTGTAGGGGATGGGGAGCACCCATGGTCAGAGTGTCCACAGGGGGAGCACCCATGGGGTGGGATGGGGAGTGCCCATGGGGGGCACACCCACATGATTTCACCAGAGGTGTGCCGGGAAAGTCACATGGGTGTGTGCAGTGGTGGGATGTCAATTTTTTTACTACCCTACTGTGATGTCATCACAGTGTGGGTGGAGCTAATGCCATGATGTCATGGGCAGAGCCAACATCATGATGTTGTGGGTGGGGCGAAAGAAAAAAAAATAAAAAATAAAAAGCACACACACACACACCTAAACCTACTCACCCACCCACAACACAAACCCATAAATAAATTAAATAAATAAATAAATAAAATAAAATAAAAATGCATTAAAATACACCCACCCACCTAAACACCCACCCACCCCAAACACAAATCAACCAGAGCTTTTAAACCAGAGTTTAAAGCTTATTCTGGCTAATCTTTCTCACACTAGGTCAGATGGAAGGAACTACAGAATGAATTTATCACAAGATGGCTTCATTGTCAATATAGGTAAAAGTATTAAATACACATTAAAATACACACAGACACACCACATCCAAAGGTGAGTCACTTACCCTGGAGAGCAGGCTATAGGGAGCTTCAGGCTAGCAGCTTCTCTTCCTCCTCCCCACTTGGGAGGACAGCAAGGAGGCCGTGTAGGAGTGCATGCACACCAAGTGCTTGGCGTGCATGCACAGTGGGGGAACCAGTGAAAAGGTAAGCCGTGAAGGTGGTTCCCCCCAAAAACTGCTACCGGTTCTCAGGGACACTGGAAAAAGTTACTACCGATTCTGCTGAACTGGTGCAAACCTGTTGCATCCCATCACTGGTGTGTGGGTATGCATGGTGCCTACCCATGCACCTCCTCCTCCTCCTCCTTGGGCACTCGGGTCTCTAAAAGGTTCACCATCACTGGTATATAAGATAAAGAATAATAGGATTGTAAATAATAAATATATTCTTTTGTATACAAACTATATTACCAGACTACACAGTACATTCTCATTAAGATTCTTTTTACCTCTCTATTACAAGACCTGGGCTTGTCTGGAAGGGCATATAGCTTGCTTTTTGGACTATTTTTGGTATTATTTAGTTTAAATCAAATTACGGCCTCCATGTATTTTGACTTGGAGCAGTCTATCTCATGCGTTTTTAGAGCTGCCTCATTCTGTTTTGGCACAGAGGATTACAGCTTTTTTGGCATGATTCAGAACCCTCCTATTATCCCATTTTGTAACCCATGTAGATGGTCAGGTAAAATAAAGGTCTCCCTTGCTCAAAAGTCAATGGTATCCAACTCTGGGGTACGGTGCTCATCTCTGTTTACAGCCAAAGAGCCAGTGCTGTCTGCATCTGCAGATGTTACAATAGTCATGACTAGACTAGAACATCTGGAGTGCCAAGGTTCGCCATCACTGTAATAGTTTATCACCTTTAGTGCAATCTATTTTATCTCTCATTTGAGCAATACTTCCAACTATACTGGTTTTGTACTGTGAGAAGGGTCCATACAGGCCTTTGGGTTGCTCCAATTTGCCCTCCTTTTGATTAATGACACAGAGTGCTGTTACCTTTCCTGCCAAAGCAGTGCCTGTTTATCTACAGTACTTGCAATTTCTTGCTTTCAAACTGCTAGGTTGGCAGGAGCTGGGACAGAGGTGAGAGTTCACTCTATCATGCAGCACTTGGGTCTCGAACTGCTGACCTATTGACCTTCTGGTTGTCAAGTTCAGCATCTTAACCACTAAGCCACTGCATTCCTTAAATATAGACATATATATATAATATATATGTGTTCCTATGGATGCAGCACAATTTTAGATAAATGAGATACACTGGCAGTAATATGTGTAGCATGCTTAACAGATGCATTGCTGTTGTGATATATCACTTTTTAAAACAACAACAAAAAAGGATATTTGCTGCATCCCACTGAAAGACAGCCATGGGAAAAAGCAGGGAAGGGGCTGGGAAGGAGAGTGTCATTAATCAAAAGGAGGGCACATTGGAGCAACCCAAAGGCCTGTATGGACTCTTCTCACAGTACAAAACCAGTATACTGTAGTAGGAAGTATTGCTCAAATGAGAGATAAAATAGATTGCATTAAAGGTGATAAACTATTATAGTGATGGTGAACCCTAGCACTCCAGATGTTCTTGGACTTCAATTCCCAGAAGCCCAAGCACCCAGTGAATCCACACGAATGGGTTTACTGCAATTCATCCGGCCTGCGCTGCCTGTATGGGCATGTTTTACTTCCGCTTCCGGGAGTGACGAGGACAGCGTGGGCCAGATGAATCGCAGTAAACCCATCTGTGTGGATTCACAGGGTGATTGGGCTTCTGGGAACTGAAGTCCAAGAACATCTGGAGTGCCAAGGTCTGCCACCACGGCCCTATTACGTGCAAACCAGATCACTCTAGATTGCTTGGACAGGCTGAGATTCTCTCTTTGGCTCTTTTCCTCTCCAACTGCTCTCTACTAATTTCTTCTTACTAACTCTTGAAACACACTGAAGGTGTAACTACACAACAGAGAAAATAAACTTGGCTCTGCAGTGATCCGATCTGCATTTTTTTTTCCAAATTAGGTTTCCATGGGTGAAATTGCTGTAGGTGTCCAAACAGCAAACGATTTGCAGTAACAAGTAGGGCCAGAGGCAGAGAGCTGAGGCTACACCGTTCCCTAAAAGCAGGAGCTGCCTCTGACAATGTTCTTTCTTTCTTTCTTTCTTTCTTTCTTTCTTTCTTTCTTTCTTTCTTTCTTTCTTTCTTTCTTTCTTTCTTTCTTTCTTTCTTTCTTTCTTTCTTTCTTTCACTGCCCATCTGGGATGTTTCCCACTCTTTGCCACCCAAAGCTCCTCTGGGTGTACAAAGCTCAAGATGTCCTATTGCCATGGTGGCGAACCTATGGCATGTGTGCCAGAGGGGGCACTCAGATCCCTCTCTGTGGGCCCATGCACCGTTGCCCCAGTGCAGAGTTTGCCCCCCCTGCCCAGCTGCCCAATGGGAGCACTTCCTCCCCAGGGCAAAGTTCACCCCACCTCTCTGCCCAGCAGCCCAATGGGAGCGATTCCTTCCTCCCCCCCCCCCCAGCACAGAGTTTGTCCCACACCTCTGTTTGGGCACTCAGTCTTTAAAAAGTTTACCACCACGACCAGTGTCTGTGAATGAAGACAGTCTCTTTGTCTTTCATTCTGATAGTTTAAGCTTAAACATTCAGAAATCTTCACAGGTCAGTGCTACAGATTTTATACATAAATATGTATAATCCCAAGTTCACTGTGATTTACGATCATAGTACAAATAGTTTTACTAGGACATAGTTCTCCCCCCACAACAAATGACTTGACTACCTTGTTCAACAGAGACTGTGGTGGCTCAGTGGTTAAGAAGCTTGTCTTGTTAGCTAGAAGGCTGGCAAGTCAGCAGTTTGAGACCCAGGTACTGCAAAACAGAATGATTGCCTATCTCTGTCCCAGCACCTGCCAACCTAGCAGCCTGAAAGCAAGACATTGCAAGTAGATAAATAGGGATCACTTTGGTGGGAAAAGATCTTGGAGACATTAAAGGAGCCTCATTTGGGTGTCCCCTTAGCGGAGTTTCTCCAGCAAAAATCCTGTCAACCCAGAATAATTTTTGACACAAAATTATTATCTTGTTCAACAAAAGGCTCTTCAGTTGGATACATAGCCTCACACAGCCACAAATGATAATAATTGAACCCTTAAAACAGACTGATCATTTATACTGTACAGTACTTCTAAAACTGAAGTCAGAGTACAAAGATATTTTTAAAAAATGCTCACAAGGCATTTTGTGTACCTTCCAGCAGTTTCATTAATTTACTTTACCTCCTTCATTGTAATCTTCTACTATATACAGACCTGTTGCTATATTTACTTTTAGAATCTTATCTCTTTTTCTCTGTCAATGATGTTTCTCTATTTTGGTGGGATGTTTTTTCCTTGATGATAATGTATCCTAATGGCATTAATGAGGGGCATGAAGAGTCATATGACATCAGTATCATTTCCTAGTAGTCACAGCAAAGATACCAGCATTAGTGTCCATTATAAACAAAAATGCTCAGCTGCTATCATAAAGATAAAATTCTGCAGCAGCCAGAGATCTGATGGGAAATTCACATTAGAAGACAAGAGAACACAGATACCACGCTGATATGCATGAGTTGCCTTTAGAGTCTGGACTCCAATCTCCATCAGTTTCCAGTTGGCACCAGGGCTCAGTTGCTCAATGTGAAGATATCAGTATGTGGGTGGGATACACCAAAAGAGCCTCCTTGAAGATTGTGGTATTTTTTAACCACAATCGAGCGTACCCTGGACAACAGCAGCCTTTCTCACTTTAGGTCAAGCGAAAGGAACTGCAAAATGACTTCACCAAAAGGTAGCTTCATTTTGGCAGTTTCACATCTGGCCTGGACACGGAAGTAGTAGTAGCAGGAGGAGGAGGAGGAGGAGGAGGAGGATATGAAGAAAGGAATGGTAAGCCACTTCAGAACATCATCATCATCATCGGCCACAACTCGATCCAAGCATATGGTTTTTTCCTGCCCCAGGGCGCCAGGAGGCCTGGTCTTGGAGGCCAGTTGGTTCTGGGCCGCCTTAGCCCTCCAAGGCAATCAGGAAAAATGCCACTGGCATGAATTTGTTTAAGGTGGATCCTAGCTTGCCAAGAAGTGATCCACATACACTAATACCTCTGATAACTATGAGTCTTGGTTCCACAAGTTTCATTGTTATCCGGTTTTTAACATTGTGCGATGCATTGATTGCACAACATTTTAAAAAAAGCCCAAAGAGGGTGGTGGTGATCTGCCTGCCTCTTTGGAAAGGGCAGTGGGGATTCCATGCGTGGAATTCCCACTGCCCTTTCCAAAGAGGCAGCCAGATCGCAGCATACAATCGACACTTGAACAGGGGGGTGAACTGGGGCACACGCCTGTTCAAACCCCCAACCCGTGCCGATTACATGCTACGATCGCAGCACCTGGGTAGGTTGGAGGATGTCAAAAACAGCGCAAATCAGGTCTCCTGACCTCCCCAGAGGCAGCAGGGGCAGTGGAGAGCCCGAAATGGGGGAAAAAACTCCATTGGGATGGAGGTTTTTTTGCCCATTTTGGGCTCTCTGCCATCCCTGCCGCCTCTGGGGAGGTCGACGACCCGATCCATGCTATTCCCAACATCCCCAGACCTACCTAGGAAGTGTGATAAGCAAAACACCAAGGAAAGAATCCCGACGTTTTGCCTTGCAGCACCGCCCAGGTAGGTCTGGGGACATCAAGAACAGTGCAGACCAGGTCACCCAACCTCCCCAGAGGTGGCAGGGTGGTGGAGAGCCTGAAATGGGCAAAAAAAAAAAACCCTCTCCAGTTTTTTCCAACAATTTCAGGCTCCTCACCGCCCCTGCCACCTCTGGGGAGGTTGGGGGACCCAATCGGTGCTGTTCCTGAAGTCCCCCGACCTACCTGGGCAGTGCTGCAAGGCAAAATGCCTGGGAAAGAACCCCGGCATTTTGCCTTTCAGCACCACCCGGTAAGTCAGGGGACATCGAAAACCATGTTCCCTTCACGAGCAAAGGGCTATCTGACGCTGGGATATCCCTTTGCTTGTAAAGGGAACCCCTGCACCCGCAGCTGCGGGGTGACTGGGAAGCCAACGGGGAAGTCCCTCATGGGCTTCCCAGCCACCCACCCCTACGTCCGCAGCAGCAGCATGGCTGGGAAGCTGAACAAGGAGCCCCTGTTCGGCTTCCTAGTCACACCGCCCCTACGAACGATTACCTCGGATAATGCTAATAGATTGTTATCCAATGTATTTTTTTTTACAAATTTTTGCATCATTATCCGATTTTAGTGTTATTCGATGTAATCGTAATCTGAGGTATTACTCTACTATGATCTTGGAGCCATCTCCTGCAGCACATATGAAATATGACATAACATGCTATAGCTAGAAAACCCTGGAAAAGATTGCCATAAGTGAGAATCAACTAGACAGCATCCTCCACCTCCTCCTCATTTTCAATAATAATAATAATAATAATAATAATAATAATAATAATAATAATAATAATAATAATAATAATAATAATAATAATAATAATAATAATAATAGGTTTGATTTTCCTAAAACTTCCATCCTTGCTCTGTTTCATATTTTTCAATATTTCCATTGCTCTCAACTTTTCTGGCTTCTTTCCCTGTGCCTTTCAAATCTGTGATATTTCCCAAGCAAATTCTTTAGACCTCTCGGTTTGTCACTTGATTGCCTCCCCCTCACTCCTTCGTTTCATTTGTCAAATTCCCAAGCACTTTGTCCTTTCTTGGTGTCTTCTTTCTTTAGCCTAATAATTCTTGCTCTCTGCCCTGGGAGACCCAGTTACAAATGATTTACCATGCTTGGGAAACAGGCCAAGACACTTCTAGCGAGGTGTGTATTTCAAGGAAACGTTTGCTAACTTTTGGACTGCCTGGTTTTGTTAATGTGACAATTGATTTACCTTTTATTTTATTGCTGCCATTGATTGTTTATTAAGCAGTTTGATTTGCTGTGAGAATTTTGTTGTTGTTTTTTAAATTGCTCTCCATTCTGCGGTTTCCATAAGAATAAACTATGAGGTGAATATAGTTTTAATTTTAAATGAATCTACAGTGTACAGACTTCAGAAGGAAGGAGAGGACTGCCTGAAAGTATTATGAAATTTAAGTCATTTTCCAAAATATGTGAATTAATAAATTATATTAATCTACTGATCAATACCTAACTTTCCATTTTAATATTTTTATGGTTTGTTTTTCATTTTTACTTACAGTCTTAGAATCTGCCCATGCAAAGGGTTTTTTCTCAGTCAGTTTGCTTCTTAGCCCAATGTCCCTAAGCAGCAAATTCCCAACAGAAAGGGAGCGGCAGGGAAGCTGCGGCCTCAGGGATGTGGGAAACGGAAGAGTTCGGCGACTGCTGGACCAGATTTTGTGTGTGTGTATTTTTGTATTTAGACCTATGCTGCTCTACTCGCCAAAGCGACTCAGAGCAGCTAACATAACACAGGCAACATATATTACACTATTACAATATCAAATGTAGATACAACAACATACCACAGTATAAATATAACATAATGCAATACTATCAATACAATCAATAAATCCAACATAAAAATGAAAAGATGACCGCATTAATTGGAGCCAAAGTTGTGTGTTTGGCTCATCCCGCCGCATATCAGGCCGGAGGGTGGCCCTCATGTGGAAATTCTCATCATAAGACTTCTACAACTCTCCAGAGAAGTCAACGTACACCTGGTAGATCAAATCAAGGTATTGTATCAGGGGTAAAGCAAGGGAAGGTCTTGACTGAATGGAAACCCTGGCATAAATGAGCAAGGCAGGCAGCCAATTGACCCACATGCGTGGGGGCTTCTTGTGCCTATCCAGCTCCTTATACATGTCATCCATTTTGTCTTGGTTGACCTTAGGGGAATCATGGTTGAATAGGGTGAATTGGTCCATGTACTCCCCCTGAACAATCTTATCCCTGGTGGACTGCACAAGGTGATCACCCAGGGGGAGGACCAAGTCCCCAGGAAGAAGGGCAGATAATGGGACACAGCTGCGGTCAGGCCCGACTAGGCCACAGTATGGCCAGCCATAAGTGGAGGAGAGATGCTGATATGGGCCAGGCAGGGGGGCGCCAGGCCACGGTAATGCGGGCCAGGGGGGTGACCCAAAGCCCTGAGGTAAGCCAGGAGGGGCTAGCTGACCCAGGGCCCAGGGCCACCTGTAGGGAGAATGAGGTAAGAGGCCATACAGCAGGAAAGCTGAGGGGAATGTATTAACTTGACCTATGTTCTCACCAGCACCCTGGGCCCCAGGCCTGGAAGGCGCGGGGCCCAGGTGAGGACCAGGAGGGGGCACAGGAGGGACCATGGTGGCACCATGTTGTGGCATGGACAGGCCACCAAGAACCCCTGGAACAAGGGCATGGAGGGTAGCGTCCACCATTAGAACCAGGGCAGAAGGGGCCAGCAGGGGCCCAGCCAGAGGGGATCCAGAGGAACCGTCAGAAGAGGCGTGGAGGCCAGCACCGGTGGGTGCTGCTCCCACTGATAGTGTGGAGGCCTTGAGCACAGAGACTCTGCACAGGAGGGCTTTGGCAGCCTCATGCCAACCCGGCTCCACCGGAGCCCTGGAAAGCCCAGGCAGCTCTGGTGTGGAGGAAGGAGCCGGAGCAGAAGGACAAACTGGTTGGCGGTGAGCCGAAAGATGTGCGGAGGCTTGGGTGGCCCCAACTCCAGGTGAACGGGGAAGAGGAGAGGACTGTGAGGGACAGTGGCTGCCCGAAGTACAGGTTGTTTCTTGGCTGTTTGTGTTGGCAGACAGATGGCCCTACCTTCCTTGAGAAGTTGAAATAGGTAGCTACTTGTAGTATGCTTCCATTTGATTTTTTAAAAGCTAGGTGCTACTAACAGCAGCTGAAGGAATTGTACATGAATATACTGTATAAAGATGTGAAACGGGGAATAACAGAATACATTAGAACAACAGAGAGCAACACCCAGGGTTTAAAAATAAAAACCATAAGTCAAACTTTTAATACTCTTAGAGTATGGGTTCTCAACAGTGATGGGATGTAACAGGTTCTCACCAGTTCGCCAGAACCAGTAGTAACTTTTCCCAGTGTCCCGGAGAACCGGTAGGAGCTTTTGGGGGGAACCACCTTCGGGGCTTACCTTTTCACTGGTCCCCCCCCCTGTGCATGCGCGCCAAGCGCTTGGTGTACATGCATGCCTACAGTGCTTGGCATGTGTGCACGGCCTCCTTGCTGTCCTCCTTGCTGTCCTTGTGTTGTGGGTGGGTGGGTGGGTGGATGATGGTGTGTGTGTGTGTGTGTGTGTGCTTATTTTTATTTTATTTTATTTTTCTTTGGCTCCACCCATGGTGTCATGATGTCATGACATTAGCTCCACCCACACTGTGATGACATCATGGTGGGGTAGTAAATTTTTTGACATCCCACCACTGGTTCTCAACCTTTTCAAGCCATGGGCTGGATCACGCTCTCTCAGTCAGCTTCGAGGGCTGGATGGCCATTTTGCCATGCCTGCACAAGAGGTGGCCATTTTGCCCCATTGTTTCTCAAATGCCCTTGGAGTGGTGCTGGGGCCACATGAAATGGTGCCGGGGGCTGGATCTGGCCCAGGGGCCTTAGGTTGGGAACCCTTGCTCTAGAGCAGTGTATACCAACTATTGGTTTTTGGATTTCAATTCCCAGAAACCGAAGTCAATTCCCTAAAGCACTGATCAGCCAATGTACTGACTGAGGCTTCTGGGAATTGAAGTTTCCCTGTTGGGCATTTGCCCCACATTGTGAACCACTGCTCTAGACTGAGATTATTTTAGCTTGTGGAAAGCTTAAAATAAATTCAAAACATAGTAAACCCAGTGTGGGCATCAGCGGGTTCGCACCAGTTCACCAGAACTGGTAACAGAAATTCTGGCTGGCCCTGCCCATCTAAGTTTTGAAATAAAGTAGTCCTAATTTGGGTGCAACGCAGGGCTTTCCCCCCACTGTAAACGTTGCCACAAAACACATCCACAGCTGTCGTAAACATGTTTACAACGGTCATGGATGGATTTATGACTGTTTTCGCCGCTGGCTTCTACCACTTCTGGCGGCAGTGGCGGCAGGAGCAAGGGTGACACATTTCTGGCTGTTTTTGCCACTTCTGCTGCTTCTGGTGTGAGCGAGGGCAGTGGGTTGCATGAAATGGCACCACGGGCCAAGTCCGGCCCACAGGCCATAGGTTGCAACCCCCTGATTTAACCTGTTTTCTCCTAAACCAGTGCCTTCCATATGCCTTCTCCAACCATAGCACTTTTGGTTGAGGAGGACGAGACATGTAGTCAAGCACATCCATAAGGCGGCAGGCGCTTGCAGAAGGCTGCTTGAAGCAACAGGAAGTCCCCTAGGCTTGGTGTTTTGCGTGTGACTTTTCAAGTTGGGTAGCTGTGCTCACATGTCCATTTACTTTTCAGAGATGTGCTCTATAGCCAGGCCCCTTCCCTCATAGATTCACAGACTTTTGCCATTTCAACATCTGTGGAGAGATGCAAACAACTTAGAATGGCTGAGGTGAATGGGAGGGGTTGAAGGAAGCTGAAACTGTGAGATTTGTTTTCACTTTGGGGATTGTATACCACACCAAATGTGAGATATCGTTATTCCTTCTTGAAGTCTTGTCTAATTGACAAACAAGACTTCAGGGAGGAAGGAGAGATGTTCCATATTCAGTGTGTGGCCGGGAGAGATGCAAAGGGAAATCTGATCTGGAAAGAAGGGCAGGAGGTTGGGGGGTGGGTGTGGGTAATTAAACTCCCAAATGCACAGAGGAATGGAAAGCACAAGTGGAAGAAAGCTGTGAAAAGCTGGATGGGAGAAGAATAAAACTCAGATTCACAGAAAGAAGAAAACAAGCTAAATATTTATTTAAAAAAACTGACTGCATTATCTCACAATTACAGTATGAGAAAATAACATTTTGGGGAAGGGAGAAGATAAATACAGAACAGTTATGCGTTGGGGAGCACAGAGGCTTTCTGTTGATATTAATGAATGTCAGAGATTTCAAACAAACTGTGTGTCCCTTTCTCCCCCTGCTCCTAATAACTTTTACAAGATAGGATGAGAGACTTGGATGGTGAAAACCTCACAGTGAGTTGCACCTCTAAGTGTGGATTTGAACCAGATTTCCTGCTTTGTAAGCCAACATCTCAACCACTGCAGCACGCTAAATGTGGCATATCTATCATGACTTCCAAGAAGGACGGAGAAGATGTTCCCACATTCAAGAGGGCAGGGAAAGGTGTACAAAGGAACCTGATCTTAAGGGAAGGGAGAGTTTAAAAAGAATTTTTAAAAAAACCAAATACAAAGAGGAATGGAAAACTGAAGCAAAGGAAAACAGCAGCAGAAAAAAACATGCTGACATGCAATGAAGGATGAAGGTTTGGTGCTACTCACAACTAACTGACAAGTAAGGAAAGCCAGACAAATTGCATTATGGAACTGACTACTAGGGACTGGTTGGGCAAAGAAGAGATATAAACTGAAAATTTTTGGAATAACAAGCAAAGTGATACAGCACATAGGTAAAGGTTGCCATTGCTTGAAAGCCAGTCAGTATCCGACTCTAGGGTTCAGTGCTCATCTCCATTTATAGCCAAAGAATCAGCATTGTCTGCATCTGGAGATGTTTCCGTGGTAATGTGGCAGCCATGACTAGACACCAGAGTACACAGAAAAACTATTTACCTCCCCACCAATGTGGTACCTATTTATCTAGTTACAATGTCCTGCTTTCAAGCTGCTGGGTTAGTAGGAGCTGGGGCAGAGACGGGAGCTCACTCTGTAGTGCAGCACTTGAGTCTCACACTACTGACTTGGCGACCTCCTGGTCATCAAATTCAGCCTCCTAACCACTAAGCCACTGCAGCCCCCGGATACAGCACATACATGTATATTTTGGAAAGTACCTGCCATGAGAAGTGAGTAAGGTGAGGTAAGGGAGAGGAGATAGGATGTTTAAACAGGGCAACATTTTGTCAGTGGTGTAGGGAAGGCATAATGGATTGCTTGCAGTAGTATAGCAAGAACAAAATGTACATTCGATTTAAATTGATGAAGTCACAGATGGGGAGTACAGAGCACTCCATCTGGAAAATTCCCACAGACCTACTTCAGTATCTTTCCCTGTATGCTCAAAAATGACTGGAAATCAAAATTGCTTGCAGATAACACAAGGCAATAACCAGTCACAGGAGCAAGTTATTGGTTTAGCCCCATATAATTGTTGCTTCCAGATGGAAGAGTATATGGAGCATCACATCACGTGAAGTAGCAGTTATATCTTTTCTTCCTTAACAGATGTTCTGAAGTTAAAAGAAAGATGGGAGAAGTAGTGGGAGAATGCAAAGGGGAAGCAACATTGCCTGGATTCTCTGTAGAATTCTGTGATTGAGGGTACAATTACACAGTGGGGAACATATGGTTGAGCGGCTGTGATCCATAGCCTGGATTTGTATGAAGCTACTTTAAAGTGCTATAACAAGGAGCTAATTGGCAATTTCCACCCTTTAAAAAATATTTATTTCCTAAGTGACCTAGCAGGACTCTTTTTTGCCACTTTTATCCTCACAATGCAACTCAACAGGACAATGTTGGCAGTCTGGCTATCATTTTGTTTTTCCCACAATGCCCTCTATCTAGTGCAGTGTTTCCCAACCTTTGGTTTTTGGACCTCAAGTCCCAGAAGCCTAAGTCAATTCCCCAAATCACTGATCAGCCAATGACTAGACACAAGAGTACACAGAACATTGTTTACCATCCCACTGATGGGGTACCTATTTATCTAGTTGCAATGTCCTGCTTTCAAACTGGTAGGTAGTAGGAGCTGAGGCTTCTGGGAATTGAAGTCCCCCTGAGAGGGTGTGGGCCCCAAGTTAGGAACCATTGACTTAGTACCATTAGAAAGAGAGAGAGGCAGCCACTCCAAAAAATGTGGGGGGGAGGAGGAGGAGGAATTCAGTAAAGATTTTGCAAATTGGGCTTCTATATCTAAGAGAATAATTTAAAGCATCTGAAAATATTTCTAAGAAAAATGTTTTCTGAGAAATTTTGGCAAAAATATTTTCTGAGAAATTTTGGTGCAGTGCACCACCATTCTTCAAGGTTCAGCAACATTACATCTCAACCTCAAATACTTCCAATGTAGCACTTCCCTATAAGATCTGTAAGGTATGACTTGTGTCCAACTCCAAGTGAAACTAATTCCATGCTATAAACTTGTCTTCCAGTTTCCTCAAAACTTTAATTCCTCATGAAAGAACTTCCATTTTTCTTCCTCATTCTTACTGTCCTTTAGCATTTTTTCTGACTATATTTTTGAACTTGCTTTAAGAATGCATTGAGGCTATGGGTATTCCATTTGTTTTTCCTATTACACATCTCCTCATTCCTCTGCAATTTCCTTGGCTGCCCACACTTCCTGACTTGAAAAAGCACTGTGGAAGGAGTTACCTCAAGAAGTTGTGTCCTGTGCTTTAACTGAAGTCTGGGGAGCTGAGGGTGGGTTGTACGTGTGTTGGCTTGTGTGCTGGATTTTGCAGAGGTGATTGTACTGTGGCAGCCAATGCACACTGACACATCTCATAAGTAAGGAAAGGACAAGAATCTTGAAAGTCACTTGTCAAAATTCCTCTGAAATTTCCCCTCCTTTGAGAAACTTTAAAAATTCTCTTCAACTAAATTGATCTGAGAATGGCCAAAATCTGCATGGGAGAATTTTTCCATCAACACTAATTTCCTTGTTGAGGATTATATATCTCACCTTACAAAGTGCAAGTCCCAGTTTTCCACAGCATGTTATCTGTGGTACTTTTCGGTCATGCTTGAAAGGAGCACATGCACGTCTGAAAAGCACCCACAAGTCTCAACGGCAGTTGCCATATAGGTTGAAAATATGGGATCAAGTGATTATGGCTGTTGATTAACAAAAAATATTGACTGCAATCTTATTGTACTTGCCATCACATAAAGTTATACAGTACCTGAATAGGTTTGCAGGGAGTTATGCCCAGGCACTCAACTTTGTGTGCTTGAATTGTGCTTGAATTGTGCAACTGAATACACAATTCACTGCTTGTTATATATGACCAACGCAGTTGCATGAATGTCACTACTGCTTGTACAAGTTTGAGTTATGCAAGCATAACCTATACCAGGGGTGGGGAACCCACTTCCTGTTGGAAGGCCACATTAATTTACCTGTAACCAAATAAGGTCGCATTCAAGAAAATTCAATTAGATAAAATGTACAGTACTTTGTTTTTTAAAAAGTCTACCTACAACCTACCGGTACTTGATAATTCAAAAAATGAATACTATTTGTTAATTTCATAGCTACTATAATAAAATAAAAATATAAAAGACAAATTATAATTATTATTGTTGTGTTGAATGGCACTGTTGTTTGTTGTTTTAACTGTTATATACCACCCAGAGTAGGAAACATCCCAAGTGGTCAGTAGAAAAATGGCACATCAGAAAACAAAAAAATAAAATAAAATAAAACAAAATAAAAAACACTATAGCACTTTAAAGACTAACTGCAGTTAGTCTTTAAAGTGCTACAGTGTTTTTTATTTTATTTTGTTTATTTTACTTTGTTTTCTGATATGCTTGAACCACAGACTAACATGGCTACTATTCAAAAAAAAATTCAAGTATAAAAATGGAAAAAATAAAAGCCAAGCAAAACATATTAATAAAAATAAAAGGATTTGCTCTGTCACATTTTGGTTCAGCCAAAAGGCCACTTAAGAACCTAGAAGGCCACATGTGGCCTTAAGGTTGCAGGTTCCCTACCCCTGATTTCATTTCATTTATTGGATTTGGATGCCACCCACTCGACATATGCAAGTCAGGGCGGCTCACAGAAATCTCAACACATCAACAATATAATACAATTTTTGTTGTTCAGTCACACAGTCAATTCTGACCCTTTGCAACCCTATGGATCATTGCCCAGCAAGCACCCCTGTCCTCCACCATCTTCCTCAGCCTGCTCAACTCTGTGCCCATTGAATCTACAATACCATCTAGCCATCTCATTTTTGGCTGCTCCCTTCTTCTTTTGCTTTCCACCTTTCCCAGCATCAAGGCTTTCTCAAGTGAATCCTCTCTTCTCATTTGGTGTCCAAAGTACTTTAGCTTCATCTTTACTATTTGACCTTCTAAGGAGCAATCAGGGTTGATTTCTTTTAGGATTGACTTATTTGTTCTCCTCGCTGTCCAGTGAACTCTCAAAACTCTCATCCAACACCACATTTCAAAGACATCTATTCTTCTGCACTCAGCTTTCCTAATGGTCCAACTCTCACAACCATACTGGGAATACCAATTGCTTTGACTTTGCGAATTTTTGTTTGCAAGGTGAAGTCTCTACCTTTAACTATGTTCCCCAGGTTTCTCATGGCTTGCCTCCCAAGAATCAGTCGCCTTTTTATTTCATGGGTGCAATCACCAACTGCAGTGAGCTTTGATCCTAGGAAAGTAAAATCTGCCACTGCTTCTACTTCTTCCCCATCTATTTTCTAGGGACTGATAGGGCCTGTTGCCATGATCTTGGTTTTCTTTATACTGAGTCTCAGGCCAGCTTTTGCACTCTCTTCTTTCAACCTAAGCAGAACCTTCTTTAGGTCTTCCTCACTTTCTGCCATTAGGGTAGTATCATCTGCATATCTCAAGTTGTTGATATTTCTCCCAGCAATTTTGATCCCAATGTATGATTCGTCCAACCCTGCATTGCACATTATGTACTCTGTGTATAAGTTGAATAAGCAGGGTGACAAAATACAGCCTTGTCATTCCATATTCTGTCCTAACTGTTGCTTAGGACTATAACAATAAAATATAACAATGCAATAGAACAGTGGTTCCCAATTAGTGGTACGGGTACCTCCAGGGGTACGCGAGATTGCATCAAGGGGTACGCGCAGCAATCTCTTAACTAAAATATTAAAATATTAAATCCTTAAAAAAACAATAATGCAATAACAATTGCCAAAAATTATTCAATTTAATTAAACGATCAGTAGGTAAGTCAATCGTATGCATCAAGCGCTTTCTCCCGCGGCGGTGGTTTTTCCTGCACCTCCCATGTCTTGCGTCACCCGATCGCGGCCGCCCCCGTTCCCACCTATTTGCTTGTTATCGTCAATCCGTCAGTTCGGTTTATGTCGCGTGAGCGTGTCGCTGTGCTTGTTGTGTTGTTTTAATTGTGAATTAATAAATATCTGTCGCACCGTGTCGCGTCGATCAGCCTTATATACCTACCTCAGTAAACGGTAAGATAATGTTTTAAAACTGTGTTTAAATTTGCACTTTCACTATAAACTGCAATACAATGTAATGATGTTTAGAAAATAAAAATAATATTCAAGCTGCTTCAGTTGTAAGCATGTTCATGGATTCTGTTTTCTAGATTTTAAGTTACATTAATACTATTTTCATTGTAAATTTCAATACAAAACAATAATGTTTAATTTGTTTTCTACTATGTACCTACTTCGAATACAGAAGGAGAAATTCAATGTTTTGCCTGTTCGCAGTTTCTGTCCCCCCCCCCTCAGTTTTCTAAGCTTTTTAATTACTTACATTACAAAAATACAAAAGCTGAGTTAATAAGTCCCCTTGGGGCTTCAAGGCCATATTCACTATGCAGGAGAAGGTTGAGTCAACAATCAAAAAAATGTCTCTCTGGACATCTTTGATGGACAGATGTAAATATGATCAATTCCCGAATTTAAAACTTTTTTTGGAAACTACTTCTTCATCAGTGAATGAAGATGTAAAATCAGCCATAAAATGCCACTTGCAAAATTTGTCGACCGCATTACACACTTATTTTCCAGAAATATTGTCGCAATTGAACTGGGTAAACAACCCCTTTGGAAACTGTCCCACCGATCACCTATCCATCTCTGATCAAGAGGAATTAATAGACATCTCATGCAACAGTAGACTCAAAAGTTGTTTTGCAGAGCAATCACTGGTTAATTTTTGGGCTGGTCTTAAAGACGTTTATCGTGTCAGCGAAGTAGCCATAAAACATTTACTGCCATTTTGCACGACGTACCTTTGCGAGAGCGGATTTTCCGCAATGACAAACTTAAAAACTAAACATCGTCACAGACTTCAACTCGAAGACGACTTGAGGTTGAAGCTGATCCAAATGCAACCAGATTTTTCAGAGTTGTGCAAAGAAAAATGTGCACATTTGTCACATTAATGAAACATGTGTTCTCTGTCATTAGAATGTCTTTTGATGATAATAAATATAAAATACACCTGATTTCATTTTTTATTTAACGTTCCTGCAATAAGGGGTACGCAAGTTTGAGGTCTTTCTTGAAGTGGTACATAGAAAAAACTAATTGGGAACCACTGCAATAGAATCATACAGTAAAATATAACAATGAAATGTAGCAATACAATGTAGCAATACAACCGAGTAACGTACAGGAGCAGCAACATAGTTTTTTCGCTGTTCTTATCGGCTGCCTGCCTTCCAACAGCTATGTCCTCTTCCTCTGCTAGGGGAGCAAGAGGTGGGAGTCTGCCGGTGGCAGCAACACTGATTTTGTTATGTTTTTATATGTGAGAGAGGGTCCTCAACCGCCTGCAGCCAGCAACGCTTTATCTATATTTATTTTTACCTATCCATCACCCCCCAAAGCCAGCAGCACTTTATCCTCCACTGGGCATCAGTGGCAGGACCCAGAGGTTGGTGGGGGGGGGGGGGGGTCATAGGATTTCAGGATCATAGGATTTCAGCCTTTATTTATACAGTAAGACCCCGGGTTACAACAGAGGTTCATTCCAATAGCCTCTGTTGTAAGCCAAAAAAATTGTAAACTGAAACATCCACAGGGATGCATTGGAAAAAACCCCCATCCTGAATTGATCGTTGTAAACTGAAAATAAAAATACATTACAAATTTGCAAACCAGGACGGCATTTCCATAGGATTTGCCATTGTAAACTAAAGCAAACATAAACCGAGCCGGTTGTAACTCAGTGTTTTACTGTATTTGTTCCTGAAATGTTTGCGTTTTCCTAAGCATTCTGATAGCACATACAAAGTTATCATGGCTTTTCCTCTTCTGGTTAATAAGTAGTCTCCCATCTTCTGAAAAATGTAACTGACATTTCACTTGTAGGTGACACTTCTCATATAACAATAGGAAGCCTGAGACTCCCATAGTACAATATTTGGAATTGGAGAGAAGCAAATATCTTAAAAAGAATAAAACTTCTGTGATCCTTTTCTCTGCACCTCCCCCTTTTTTGAAAAGCGACTTTTCCTGCTTTAAAGCACATTGCGCCACATATTTGTCTCATTAATGGTGATAAATTGGCTAACAAAGTTTCCTTTCCTCTGTGAACCAGGCAGAGTTTTGATCAGATTAGGGAGCTTTGCTGCTAAGCCTGGAGGAATGGAGGAGAGGAAAAGGATAAGAGAGGGATATGGCCTGGAAAAGATGAAACCAAGCATTTCCCTGTGGCACATTATGCATATGGAGACTCCCAGCTGTCTGTTGCTGTAATGGTACTTTCATTCTCCTATTGTCACTTTATTTTAGAATACAGTATCTGAAGTTCCTACAACATGCTACACCCCAATCAGTAAGTTTGTTTGTGCTACAAAGCTCTTCCTGGATCTCAGCTGGTATGCTTGAGGTTCATATTCATTCAGAGGATATCAAGGGTCACTTATTACTTAGTTCTCTTGGTGTCTGCTGTTACTTTCCTCCTTATCTTAGGTGGACCAATACCAACTGGAAGGTTATGTCAAGAGAAGTGAGTGCTTGAAGGCAAAGGGTGAGTTTTATTTGGTGCCATCTGGGATCTCAGGAGGAAGGGCTGTAGCCTACAAAGACTTATGACTCTTCAACTTTATGGTCCTGTGTGAAACTTTGTGTTTTTTTTTTTTTAAGTTTTAAAGGTTGTATCAGACTCTAGGGAGTGGTGGTCATCTCCAGTTACAGCCAAAGATCTGGCACTGCCTGCGTCTGCAGACACTTCCATGGTTGTGTGGCAGGCATGACTAGACGCCAAAGCACACGGAACACTGTTACCTTTCCCACCAATGTGGTACCTATTTATCTTCTTGCAATTTCTTGCTTTCAAACTGATAGGTTGGCAGTTGCTGGGACAGACAACCAGTGTTCACTCCGTTGTGCAGCAGATTGGTCTCAAACTGGTGACCTGCCGACCTTCCGGTTGTCAAGCTCAGCGTTTTAAACACTTGACTAAGCCACTGCAGTCCCTTTTCAAGGTTTTCAAGGTAAAGGTCACCCTTGCTCGAAAGCTAGCCGTATCCGACTCGAGGGTTCAGTGCTCTTCTCTGTTTCATAGCCGAAGAGCCAGCGCTGTCTAGGAATCCTAAAAAGAGGCAACTTCCCCAGTGGTGGGATGTCAAAAATTTTACTACCCCACCGTGACATCATCACAGTGTGGGTGGAGCTAACATCATGACATCATGATGTGGGCGGGGCCAAAAATACCGTAATTAAAAATAAAATACTAGGTCGGAAGGAACTACAGAATGAACTCACCGCAAGATGGCTTCATTTTGGCAATTTTCAACTTTTCAACAGTTAAAGAAGTTAGGTACTAAGTCTTTGCCTAACTAGTTCTCTAGGAAAATATGCCTTAATGTAAATGTAAAACAGCTGTACCTCCTTAAGGGTTCTCCAATTGGAACAGTACAGGTGTAGCTTATTGATGAGGTGACTCCAAGACTTTGCTTAAAACCCCAAGCCAGGCCACCAGGCCTTTTTAGGAATTGTGGTAGCACGTCAATATAGCTAAAGGTATTAAATACACATTAAAATACACACAGACACACCACATCCAAAGGTGAGTCACTTACCCAGGAGAGCAGGCTATAGGGAGCTTCAGCTTCTCTTCCTCCTCCCCGCTTGGGAGGACAGCAAGGAGGCCGTGCATACGCGCCAAGCACTGTAGGCGTGCATGCACACCAAGTGCTTGGCACACATGCGCAGCAGGGCAACCAGTGAAAAGGTAAGCCCCGAAGGTGGTTCCCCCCAAAAGCTACTACAGGCTCTCTGGGACACTGGGAAAAGTTACTACCGGTTCTGGAGAACTGGTGAGAACCTGTTACATCCCATCGCTGGTTACATCCCATCACTGAACTTCCCGCCCAAATACAGCAGGCGGGACACGAACCCCCCCCCACACACACACACACAACGCCACCAGAACCATCCGGCAGGGGGCGGGCTCGCCTTCTGAAAAAAACACGGTGTCATGGCATTGGCTCCCCAGCGTTCGAGGGGAAGCAGACCGACCAATGGGAAGCCTCGCCACTGGGACCCCGCGCAGTCCCCACCGTCCAACAAAACGGCGGCGGCGGCGGCTTGTGGAGCCTGGTACCAGGTTGGAGGCTGCAGTACTGGCCAGAGCGCTGCTGGCTGGGCGCCGCCTCAGGCTCCTCCCCTCCCGCCCCACCTCGCCCCGCCCCTTCTGGCTCGCTCCTTCTCCCTCCCGTATTACGTCATCGAGCGGCAGAGCGGCTGGCAGCAGCCGAGGGAGAAGGAGCAGTAGCAGCCGCGGGTGCCGCCTGCACGCGTGGGGAGGCGGACAACGCTGTGCCGCTCCAGGACTCGCTCGTGCCAGGGGGAAGCCGCTCCCAGCGCTCGGACCTGGAACCGGTCGCGAAGGAGGCAGCGGCGGGGCGCCCCTTCGACAGAGACCGCCGCCCCCTGCCTGGGCTGCCTCCCCGCGCCTCCTGCCGCGCCCCCCGGGGGCTCCCGTTGTCCTCTGGGCTCTCCCGCAGCAGAGCCGGGCGGATGCCGCCGCAGCAGGAGGGCGAGACGGGCTACATCAGCAAGCCGCTGCCGGGCGGCGGCGGCGGCTGCGAAGTCCCGCCGGTGCCGCCGCGCCGGGTCCGCAGCAGCCGGGCGGCGGCGTTGGGGGCCGCCTTGGGGAGCCGGTGCCGGGCGGGCGGCGGCGCGGAGCCCCGGCGCAGCATCAAGTGTGTGCTGGTGGGCGATGGCGCGGTGGGCAAGACCAGCCTGGTGGTGAGCTACACCACCAACGGGTACCCCACGGAGTACATCCCTACCGCCTTCGACAATTTTTCAGGTAAGGGGGCGACCGACGGTGGGGGGGGCTTCCCGTCAGGGAGGGTTTTCCCGCGTGGTTGGGTCTCTGAGTCCCCTGAGCCGTGGGCATTGTTCTTGGCAAGGCGGAGAAGCGCTCCTCTTCCCTCTTGCTGCGCTGGTGCAGGATCGTGCCCGGGCAGCCTCACTTCGGAGCGCGTCCCTTCCTGGCGCCCCTGTTTTGCTTGATCTTTGCATGCCCAGAGGAACTTTGGACGGCAAAGAGTGGGGAATACCTCAGATGGGCAGTATAAAAATGTAATAAACAAATGAGTGCATCAGGTGGGGCAGTAGTTAAAGAACTATACTGCAGCTAAAACATCGTGAGTTCGATCCTAACCTTCCATTCTTCCGAGATCGGTCAAATGAGAACCCAGCATGTTGGTGGCAAAATGCTAATTGCCTTGTGAACCGCCCAGAGGCGGTATAGAAGTGGGATCGTTATTTGCTATTGCCTTCAATCTGCCTTCCACCTCGCGAAGGGGCGGCTCCCCTTCAGTGCCGAAGACCCGTCTAAATGGCACGACTTCGGTGGGGAGAGGAAGATGCTTGCCACAGATAGGAAGGTGTGCCGGGGCGGGGCAGGTAGAAAGGATAAGCGGAGCGGATCCATCTCACAACCTGGCGTGTCGAAAGTCCAAATCGTGGATCAAATTCCCGTGTTTGCACTGAACGGGAAATCCGATGCGGAAAGTAACGCCTTTGCTCTTTCTTTCGGGAGGAAGGCAGCGGGGGTGCCAGTCCCAGAGATACCCAGACCCGATCCTTCCACCTATCCTATCCTTTCGGTGTACCTTCGTGACTCCCTAAGGACGGCCATGGTGGCTTGGTGGTTAAGACGCTGAGCTTGACAGTCAGAAGGTCTGCAGGTCAACAGTTTGAGATCCAGTGCTGCACGACGAGTGAGCTCCCATCTCTGTCCCAGCTCCTGCCAACCTAGCAGTTTGAAAGCAAGAAATTGCAAGTAGATAAATAGGTACCGCTTCGGCGGGAAAGGTAACTCCCCTCTGGTGTCTAGTTATGCCTGCCAAATGACCATGCAAATGTCTGCAGACTTGGACAGCGCTAGTTCTTTGGCTGTAAACGGAGTTGAGCACAACCCCTAGAGTCAGACACAACTGACTTTCAAGTAAGGGAGGCCTTTGCTTAAGGATGGAACCAGAGGTCTGGCATGTTCCCTAGGTGCTGCCACAGTTTTATGCACAGCTTCAACTAGAGTGTTGGCCCACCCTGTCCCTATTCCGGGCTACGTTTATTTGGTGCATGGCAAAATGCCTCTTGCAAAGATGTTAATTTGGACTTTGAAACAACAGAGGTGAGGCACAGTCTTTGCACGTTTACTGGGAAGTCCCAATGCGCTCAGGTAAAATTGTGTAAGACTGGAGCCTGTCCCTTTCTTTATCTTCCTTCCTGGGTGGTTTCTTTTCCTACACCACTTCATTTCCTGAAATTTCCCCAACAGTTCCTAAAAACGTGAGGGACAGAAATGTGGAGGGAAGGATGTTGGTTAAGAGTTTCAAAATCCTGATTAGTGGTGCGGGGGACAGGCAAGAGGTTCTGTGTCTCCTGACTCCCTCTTTGGGGGAAATGTTTTTTCTCATAGCATAGTAGGCAGAATAGGGTGGTTTTATGGCCCAAAAGCTTGTGGAGATTTGATTTATCCCAGCATCAGAGGAACTGTTGTGTGTCCAGGGATCAGGTGGTCCCTTGTTTTCCCAGGACGTAGCACTTTCCTGCCATCTTGCAAATCCTCTTGGTTGTCTCATAAGCCTTATCCCTTTAAGTTGGGCTTAAAGGGGGGTGGGGTAAGTCCCTTCTCCAGGGCTGCTGCCCCCCTCTTCCACCTTCTTCCATTAGTTTAGATCTCCTGCGTCATCCGCTTAGAAAATGAGCATGGAAGGATGGCTTTCTGCTCTAGTTTGAATTAAATAGCCCTGTCGCTTCCCCAGATTATTAAAGTTTGTGAGCATAAAATGGGGAAACGCTGGATCTTCGTTCTAACCTTCATTCTTTGGAATAGGAATTTCAGTGCCACTTCCCATTTTGTACAGAAGACAGGCCTGTCCTGACATTTTTCTTTGCTGGGCCCCTACACTGCCAAAAAGGAGAGGCCTTTGCTTTTTGGGCCACAGCTCCAAGGATTCCCCAACCACCTTTTCAAGCCCTTCTGAAAACACATGTTAAAAATTTCAACTCATCCCTGGAACTGGCTACTAGCTATGCTTGACTTTTGTGTGTTCCCACATGCAGCTGCCTTTCAAGCATTACAGCGTTAAGCTGCTGAGGAGGAAATGCAAAGACATGTTTGTTGTAATGGGAAACACTGGGACATGAAGCTTTGAGGGACAGGCAAGATCTTTGGGCCCTGAATTACCTTACACCTATAGGATGTGTAGCCTAAACCTGCAAATGTCTTTTTATTGAGATCAATGGGAATTATTCCTAAGCAGGTATGCCTCAGTGAGTGCATACTTTGAATGTGTTGTGATGTAGGAGGATTATGGTTATGGCAAATTGCTTGGCCTCATTCATTTGGGAGCATATTGTTGCTTTGTGTGAACAGCAAGTGGTTTTTATTTTAATCTGAAGCTAAACAGGACTGTTTTAAGTCCCTGAGGGGTGCCAGTTTCCTTGCACTCTTGAAAAGTGATAAAGCACAGTCTGGACAATAGAGGTTGCAGTCTTCTTAGGAAAAAACAAAAAAAAAAACAGAAGAGAAAAAAAAATTAAATTAAACCTTGAAAATTTCCTTTGAAGCAAAGTGACAAAATGGAGGGGGGGGGGACTCTCACTGCAAAACAGTGCTTATAGGAGGATATGTATCGAACTAGTTTTCTCAAAATGGTAAGTTTTCTAGTCAGATTTGAAAAGAATGACAAAAGAAGAGGCCCTTCCCTGAGGGGGGAAATGCAAATATTTGCATTGTCTTCTGTGTGATTTAAAGCAGGGGAGGTTGCAGGGGTTGCCTTTGTGTGCTAGGCCTTTGAAATCAGAAAGACAGACAAGAAAACTAATCTTTCAGCAAGTTAAGGGTGGGGCATGAGGGAAACCCAGTTTAGATGTTTGGTCAACTCTTTTGTGTGGCTGTGTGTACCAGGAGGGAAAGCCCCTTCTTTGTTCAGCAATTTGCTGCTTGCCAGTTGCAGTGTAAAGATTTTTTTTAAAACCCTCAAGGGGTTTTGTGGACAGAGCAATTGTGGGAGAGGCTACATTTGTAATTTTGGACTCTTGAGATGTGGACTGTTAAACTGAAATTGTTTCACAGGTAAATGAGAAATGCGGTAAGGGACGATGTAATTCTCCATTAGTGAAGATTTCATTCGTTTCCCCTTCTCTTTCAGCGGTTGTATCTGTAGATGGCAGACCTGTGAGACTCCAACTCTGTGACACAGCTGGCCAGGTGAGTCAAACGATCTATTTTAAGCATTTTTTGGAATAGTAGCCGTGTTAGTCTGTGGTTCAGGCATCTCAGAAAACAAAGTAAAATAAAAAAAATAAAAAAAAATACTGTAGCGCTTTAAAGACTAACTGCTATATTTTTATTGTTAGCTTTCGTGGATCAAGTCCACTTCATCAGACAAAATGAAACTTACAGACATGTTCTTTATATACCAAATTCAGGGGCTCAACAGGAGAAGGGTTGTGGTCAAGCAAGATGACAGACAAGCAAGCACAAGAATGCAGTTTCTCTTTATCTGAATAATCTATTGTTGCTAATGGCTGTGTGCAGCTGCAATCTTGTGCTTGCTTGCCTGTCGTTTTGCCCACATCCCTTCTGTCGTCTTGCCCACACCCCTTCTCTCTTTGAGCCCCTGAATTTGGTATATAAAGAACATGCCTGTAAGTTTCACTCTTTGTCTGATGAAGTGGACTTGATCCACGAAAGCTAACAATAAAAATATAGCAGTTAGTCTTTAAAGTGCTACAGTGTTTTTTATTTTGTTTTGTTTTCTGAGACATTTTAAGCATGACTTTAGTTTAAATTTTGTTGTTTTACGACAAGTAATATCCAGTGTTATGATGGAAGATAATGTTTGGACCTCTTTGAAATGGTTCCATTTTCTTAAAATCCTGCCAGTAAAACTCCTCTAAGTGTCCTGGTGACTCCTCCAGTATGAACAAGGTTTATTTGGCATAAGCTTTTGTGGTGTGGACTGTGACCCATATTTTTGGGTGCAAGTAGTCTATTGTTCATAAAACTTTCTGCCAAATAGAACTGACAAGTTTTGTCTTTAAGGTGCCACAAGAGTTTCAGTTTATAAGGAACCAGTCTCAGCAACAAACTACAGACGAATGCCCAATCTGTGTTATGCTGGTAAATCAGAACCAGATAAGCCTTTCAAAGTAAGTGAGATACTTAAGGAGTGGTTTTACTAGTCCCCACCTCACTTCCATAGTTTGAATCCAGGTTTTTTGAATCCCAGTCCATCACTATTCTAGGACTTCTTAACTTTCTGTAAAGAGATGGACAGTTGTATCTTGTTTTGCTAGATTTCTCTCCTCACTTAATTTGATCCTGAGGCTTTAATTGTTACCACTCACTAATAGAAATGGCGTACCCCTCTCTTTTGGAAATCCGTCTCTCTCCTGGAGCATTTCCTGTTGATGGTGTGC
Source organism: Furcifer pardalis (assembly GCA_030440675.1). Taxonomy (NCBI): domain Eukaryota; kingdom Metazoa; phylum Chordata; class Lepidosauria; order Squamata; family Chamaeleonidae; genus Furcifer; species Furcifer pardalis. Next base: position 112,150,087 of record CP126890.1, on the reverse strand, counting down.
TTAACTACAGGGCACAGGAAAGAACAGGGTATAATCTCATGCTTGTCATCTTAGTAATGGGAGCACCATCCACAATCAATATTTGATATCTTTCTTCATTTTCCTTTTTTTATGCCTCTTGGTTCAGGCAGAGAAGAAATGACACTGCCCTATAGTCTTTTAGGGCTCTGTGGTGCCATTAGTCACTCGGCCAGTCTCTTGTTCCTGTAGAGAGCTACTGCATTTGTCTGAATGTTAATAGCAATTAGAGCAGTGATGGCAAAGTTGTGGCTGTTTGCAAGTTCTGGTGGTGATATAGTTCTCAGATTCTAGGGGGAAGACAGTCCACTCTCATGCAAACTCCTTCTAGTTTAAGCCTACAGAATGTTATCTATTGTGACTTTTGGCCATTATGTGATCGTAGGAGCAAGCTCTTACTTGGGCAGATATTTTTAATACCCTTTCATGCAGAAACACAAAGCTAAGGTATGGGCACAACTTGCTTGAATGCCTTCTCAGTCTACTGCATGACTAAGTGAGCTCCTGTCCCAGCTCCTGCCAGCCTAGCAGTTTGAAAGCAATAAATTGCAAGTAGATAAATAGGTACCACTTTGATGGGAAGGTAAACAGCGTTCTATGCATTGCCTGCTTTTGAGCAAAGGCAACCTTTACCTGCTTCCTGAGGGATTTAAGTCTCAGGAAGAAGAGAACTTATGAAGCCTATTTTCCTGACTGTTGCATATATACCTGCATCTCTCTCTCAATTTACCAGAAAAGAAAGTTATTCAGGTGAAAGAGGAGTTGGTACCAGCTTCTTAAATTGCAGCCAGTCTTTTCAAACATTTCCCAAAAGAGAATTTCAGACCTTGCAGTACAGAGGAGCACAGAAGCATTAGTTTCGCAAGAAAGCATTGGCACCAAAAGAGGCATTTTTAGACTCTGTTTGGTTCCTTGTGTTCATTAATTTGAGACTGTCTGAGAAACTGGCTGAGCTCTAATTAAAATGCCTCCATAGCTGAGACAAATCCTATCTCTTTAGGAAGCCGGGGCTGCTATATTTTTATCCTGGAGTTAATCTTTGCCTCCATTGTGGCCAATTCTTTTGCTCTTAATTTGGTTGAACATTATTTAGTTGAGGGCACCAGCTGAAAACAACCCAACAAGGAAAAGTGCAAACAGTGCTTTGTAGAAAGAGATGCCTGAAGACATTTGGTGTAGAGGTGCCATGGGGTAGATTGAAAAGGGCAGGGCAGGGGCAACAGAGACAGGAAGGAGAAAGTATGGGGGTCTTTATTCATGGCCTGGGGAGTTTGTCAAGTGTTCTTCATTGATAATCCTTTGGCTATTTAGACCCCTGCTCATGCAGTGGAGAACTGCACTTCATCCCTTGGCAAATGCATCACATTGGTCTAATCCTGGGAGGATGTATCCCTTTTGGTGTAGTTCCATTCTGTACTTCTGTTGTCTTTAAAGCAGTTTCCTCCAATTTGTTGTGCTCAGAACGTGCTGGACTCTAATTCCCACCAGCAATGTGCATGTTGGCTGGGAAGTTTGCGCCTAGTGCAAGAGACTGTGGTGGCTTAGTGGTTAAGACGCTGAATTTGATGACTGGAAGTTTGGCAGGTCAGCAGTTTGAGACATGAGTGCTGCATGATGGAGTGAACTCCTGCCTCTGTCCCAGCTCCTGCCAACCTAGCAGTTCGAAAGCAAGAAATTACAAGTAGATAAATAGATAACACTTCTGTGGGAAGGTAAACAGTGTTCTGTGCACCCTGGTGTCTAGTCATGCCTGCCACATGTCCACGGAAACGTCTGCAGATGCAGACAGCGTTGGCTCTTTGGCTATAAACAGAGATGAGCACTGAATACTAGAGTCAGATATGACTGGCTTTTGAGCAAGGGTGACCTAGTGAATCTGGTGGATACCAACTAGATAGTGTTTATAAGCTTCAGGTGCTACCTTAAAAAAAACCCTGATATTTTTTCAGTGATAATGAGGACTGGGGTTTCTTTTAAAAGGGGAATTCTTTATTAAGAAGTTCTCAAGAATTAACAAAATTTCTTAGAAGATGAAGCGGGGGATGGGCTGTCCTGTCCTCAGATTTGTGCTGTGGAGCTTTGAAGGCCATCTTCAGGATGAGCAAACTTGTATCTGGATAATCTCATTAGCTTTTCTCTCTCTTTTTGCACAGGATGAATTTGACAAGCTCCGGCCACTCTGCTACACCAACACAGACATCTTTTTGCTGTGCTTCAGCGTTGTGAGCCCTTCTTCTTTCCAGAATGTGAGTGAAAAATGGGTCCCTGAGATCCGCTGCCACTGCCCTAAAGCACCGATTATTCTAGTTGGGACCCAGTCAGACCTCCGGGAGGATGTCAAAGTCCTCATTGAACTGGACAAGTGCAAAGAAAAGCCCGTGGCCGAGGAAGCTGCCAGGCTCTGTGCTGAGGAAATAAAAGCTGCCTCGTACATCGAGTGCTCCGCTCTGACTCAGAAAAACCTCAAAGAAGTCTTTGATGCAGCCATTGTTGCTGGCATCCAGTACTCGGATACCCAACAGCAGCCAAAGAAATCAAAAAGTAGGACTCCGGACAAAATGAAAAACCTTTCCAAATCCTGGTGGAAGAAGTACTGTTGTTTTGTATAGTAGGATTTACAAAGGCCTAGAAATAACTAAACAAAAATGGCAGCCTGATATGTAATGACCAAGAGCGGTTTTGAAGCTATGTTAGCTCAAAAATCTCTACATTCCAGAGTGTGGCGACCTATGTTCCACAACCATACATGCTGCTAAAGGCATCCATTTTCAGTGGAGATGGGAGAAACCTGTGGTACCTGCTTGGTTTTGTCAGGCTAAGGGTTTTCACCACTAGTAGTAGAGCTTCCTTTTTGTCAAAGGTGACTATCCCAGGTGTTTTTGAAACTAAAAGCTCTGCAAAGGCATTACGCACATGCAAAGGAGAAATCTGAACAGGCCGCGTTTTCTTACAAAAGCTACCTGGAGGTGGTAAAAGGCTCTTGAAGGACAGATCACTGCAGACTGGTTTTAGAACATGTGTGCCTCTGACGACACTTTGCTTGGAAAAGTGCTTCCCTTCAGCTTTTTCCAGTTTTGTGGTCTCCAGAAATTATCCAGTGCATTCCAGAAACGGTCCATAATGTTGCTGCAGTAGCAAGACTCTGCACACAAATCCTATGTATTTTAATTACAATGAGATGCCTACTTCATGCACGGCATAGAGATGTCTTAATACAGCGAATTGCTTCCATGATGTATCTTCTTTGTAGACTCCTGACTTAACGGATCTCCCATATGTGGTGTAATATGCATGCCTGGTTCTTATAAAAGATATATTTTTAGTAGCCATTGGCTGCTTTTCTCTTTATAGAGGTCCTATGACAGTTTATTTTAAAACCAGATTAAGAAAAATGATGAGCATCCTTTATAAAGCATACTGTAAACCAGGGGTTTCCAAACTTTGCACCATGGGCCGGTCACGTGGTTCCTCCCACCAGAAGTGGAAGTAAAATGCTCCTGGGTATGCCCAAAACACTGCCATAAATGCTCTCTCAGCTGTTGTAAATGTGTTTAGAACAACTGCGCTGGCATGTTTAATTTCCACTTTCGAGGGCAGTGCTGGCTGGATTATTTGGTGACATGAGTCGGACCCGGCCCATGGGCCATAGTTTAGCCACCCCTGCTCTAAACCTCTGGAAGGAGCACAGATTTGGACTTCAGTACAGTAATACCTCAGATAACGCTAAGACTTAGTTCCACAAGTCTTGGTGTTATCCGATTTTTAGTGTTATCCGATGCATGTTAAAATCCTGTGGGATGTATCGGATAACGTTAAAGCTCCATAGAGATACATTGTAACTACACAGGCTTTAGCGGTTGTTATCCGATCCATCCCATAGGACCTTAACGTTATTCGAGCCAGTTCTCCCCAGATTACTTAACGTTATGCGATTTTAGCGTTATCCGAGGTATTACTGTAGTTAAAATCAGCCTTCACCATCAGAAATGGCTGATACATTGTTATTGTTTAAACCATCTGATGGCCATCAGATTGGGTGAGCCTGATTTAGATCATGTAATCATGCTTTCTGCAAACATAGTTCCAATCAATTATGTTAACTTTCTTCCTATAGTCAGATGCTACTCAATTAGGCAGCTCCCCCGATGGCTTAGTGGCTAAGGCGCTGAGCTGGAGACTGGAAGGTCGGGTTTCGATACCTGAAAGCTGCACGATCAGGGACATGAAAGGAGCCTCGTTCGGGCATCCCCTAAAAATCCTTTCAACCCCGAGTAATCTCTGACATGAAATTATTATTATAGGCATCTGAAATGGAGCAATTGCGATACCTGTCAAGGTGGAATGTGAAAACATAAAAGCGAGGAAATCCGTCCACTGAAGTCAGTGGACATTTCTTCTGCTTAATAGTGTATTTTACTGGAGTGTCTTAATTACATGGTGTGACTAGCCAATGATTTTATAACGTGTTAAATCCTCTCCTGCCAGTTTTCATGTAGCAATTTAAATGTTTGAAAATGCAGGTTGCCAATAAGCTGGACTATATGTCTAGTTCAGGTTTCATATGGTCTTCCATGCAGTTTTGAATGAAACGAACACTGGCTTATATGCAGTACCTTTTGCTGGCTTGAATCTCTTTTCAGATCATTTTTAAAAATAAAAATAAAATTTTAAATAAATGGTTTTCCCTTGCAATAGATTAAATCAGGTGGGTCTGAAATGCAGAATATTACCTGCTCACATAATTGTATCTGTGTGAATTCCTGTTTTAAATAATCGTATCTGTGTGAATTCCTGTTTTACATCAAGTAATGCAAAACTGAATTAAGACACTTAACACCAGCAAAATGGGACTGTAACTTGCTCTTTGCACTCTGAGGGAGTTTTAAATAATTGTTTCTTTTCTTTTTTTAAAAAAAATCTGATTTTTCTGTCCTTAATTACATTATTTTCTTGCGTTTAACCTTGTACTGTACTTAGTTCAGCCATACTCTGAAGTGGTTTCTTGTTGTATTAACAAGCTATGGAGAGTTTTTGCTTCATGTGCTCCCTCTGTTATATCCATCTTATATACTAAGTGAGCAAGATCAACCATGCTTCTTAGTTTTTAAACCAGGAATGGAAAAGTTTGGCAAGGTCCAGAGGCCAATTTTCTGTCTCCGGTTCTCTGAGGACCAGATACTGTATAGTGACCCAAAACTGAGAAAAGTAAAAGGGAAAATAAAATCAGAAGACACTTGAAATTCTCTTTCAAACTAGCTAGGCATCTGTGGTATCTCAACTTGGGGACCTTCAGTTTTAAATCTCAGTTAGTGATACTTAACCAGAATCAAACCATGGTGGCTTGCTATCATCTATTTAAAACAGGAGTTCTCAACCTTTTTGGGCCAGGTCATGGTCCCTTAGACAGCTTTGGGCGCTGGACAGCCATTTTGCCCTTCCTACATCACATGGCACTTTCTGGTGTGGTAGAGATGGTGCCCCCCCCCCCACATGTGAAGTGGTGCCATGGACTGCATCTTGCTCACGGGCCACAGGTTGAAAATCCCTGATTTAAAATTAGAATTCTTTGAGTTTGGATATTGCAAGGAACTGTGGATAGTTTAAGAACTAAAGTGAACAATTCTGTTCATCTCATCCACACAGAAGAAAGGGAAGTACAGTAATACCCCGTATAACGTGACAAGATTTTCGGAAAAATCTTGTATCAAATAACGCGATTTTCACGTTATTCGGAACAAGCGTATGCGGGGGGGGGGGAGTTGGACTGGGTAGAATATCAACCCAATCCACCCCCCCATGCCCGCCCGAAGTTCGGAAAGGGGTAAGATCCTTACCCTTTCTGGACCTCGGGCGGCTTGGAGGACAGCGCGGCTCTGTGGGGGTTAGCCGGGCATTCCCTCAGATGCCCGGCTAACCCCCGCAGAGCCGCGTTTGCACGTCCGAGGTCCGGAAGGGTAAAGATCTTACCTTTACCCTTTCCGGACCTCGGGCGGCTTGGAGGACAGTGCGGCTCTGCTGGGGTTAGCCGGGCATCCGAGGGATTCCCTCGGATGCCCAGCTAACCCCCGCAGAGCCGCGCATGCACGTCTGAGGTCCGGAAGGGTAAGGATCTTACCTTTACCCTTTCCGGACCTCGGGCGGCTTGGAGGACAGCGCGGCTCTGCGGGGGTTAGCCGGGCATCCGAGGGATTCCCTTGGATGCCCGGCTAACCCCCGTAGAGTCGCGCGTGCACGTCCGAGGTCCGGAAGGGTAAGGATCTTACCCTTACCCTTTCTGGACCTCGGGCGGCTTGGAGGATAGCGCGGCTCTGCGGGGGTTAGCCGGGCATCCGAGGGATTCCCTCAGATGCCCAGCTAACCCCCACACAGCCGCGCGTGCACGTCCGAGTTCCGGAAGGGGGTATCCCTTCGGAACCGCGGGCGTACACACGCGGTGAGGGGAGGATGCGAGGGACCTTACCGCATCCTCCTGTCACCGCCGCCGCGCCGCGGAAGCCTCCAAGCCGCCCGAGGCTTCAAAAGGGTAAAGATCCTTACACTTTTGCAACTTCGAGCGTGCGCGCGCGTGTCGTTCGGGGTTAGGGCAGGAGACGAGGGTCTTTCCCGTACCTTGCCCTAACCCGGAACGACACGCGATTGCGTGCCTACCCGGGGGGGGGGGAATGCCGAGCCTTGCCTCGGCGTGGTTTGTCCCTGACATCAGGGCTTTTTTTTAGCACTGTTCGATCAATGTATCGAACAACGTTAAAAATCGTATAACATGATGACTCGTGGAACCAAGTCATCACGTTATACGGGGTACTAGTGTACTGTGGGTTTAAGACTAGGCATGGCTCTTGCTTGTAGATTAGGGAACTTTGGTGAATCCTGGGCCTGTTTCAATGCCCTGGCACCATTCTGGTGCTTCATAAACTCTTGGGGGAGAACTGAAAATGTCTTAAATCCACTTTCTGGTTTGGAAAAGTTGGTATTGGGATGTTAAATGATACAAGGCACCCCAGTGAACTCTGAAAAATTAGTCACCATTCTTGGAGGATTTGAGGAGCTGAAGAGCATATTTTATTACCAGAAAAGGGGAGGCTTCCAATGTCAAAATCAGTCTTCAGAGTTGTCATCCCCCCCCCCCCCCCGTTACAACTTTGCTCATTCTGATATAGAATGAGACAAGGATCATTGGATAGCGTGGGTGCTGTATTCAAATGTGCTGCTGGCTCTTCTGTTTTTTGTTCTAACCCATTTTGAACACGTTTCCTACTTTTCGTGTTTGATAGTTGCTTTAAATCAGGAGTCCTCAACCTTTTTAAGCCAGTGGCTGGGTCGCACTCCCTCAGACAGCTTTGGGAGCTGGATGGCCATTTTGCCCTTCTACCACCACATGGCACTTCCTGGTATGGTGGAGGCGGTGGGGCTCCCACATGAAATGGTGCCATGGACCACATGCGGGCCTGCTGGCTTCAGGTTGAGAATCTCTGCTTTAAATGGACCTGTCTCTTGCCCAACTAAGGCAGCAACATAACATTTTTAAAAAAAAATTATACATATACAGTAAAACGCTGACTTACGTATGCCCCGAGTTACATAAAATTCAACTTACGTAATGATTTTTGCACGAAAACCATGTCCCAATTTACGTAAATGTCCTGGTTTATGTAACACAATTTCCTATAGGTTTGCTTCGAATTACATAATTCATTTTCCTTATGGGTTTGCTTCGATTTACATAAAAATCATGTTCTTATGGGTTTGCTTTCAGTTGCATTAAAAAAATCATTTTTTCTTATGGGTTTGCTTCGAGTTACGTAAAATTCATTTTTCCTATGGGTTTGCTTCAAATTAAGTAAAAAACCAATTTACGTAAAAGCCAGTGGAACATACTTTTTATGTAAGTAGAGGTAAATGCAACCATATCCCTCAAATCTGACCAAATCAAACATTCTCCAAATGATTTTATTAGGAGAACCTCTGTTATGTAAGGGAGATCTGGGTTCCAGCCCTCTTGAAGCCATGGGACTTGCTGGGAGACTTTTGCTCAGTTACTTCTAAACTTGGTCTATTCTACTGAGTCATGGTAAGGGAGGAGTAGGGTAGAAGAGAGCTATGTACCTGGCCTTGACCTTGTTGAAAGAAAGGCAGGATATAAAGAAAGAAAAATAAATTCAGCAACCTAGAAAAGGGTCGTGAGTGGGAATTGGACTACAATTCCTGGAATACCCCAGCCAACATGGGCAGTTGTCCAAGTTAGAGGAAGTCCATTGTACTGGAGGATTGTTGGAGAAGTGATTCCTCTGCATCTCCATGGTAGAGGCTCCTACATACGAAAAATGGAAACTTATAATAAAATTGGCTCCCACTGTTTTCCATGAGAGGGCTAGGGCTTTTTCAAATGTCATGTAACCTAAAATAAGCCACTTTTAACCCCCTCCCTCTGTGACTTTCTGTGGCCTTTGACTGACAACACCCCCCATCACGTGATTTGAAGATAGATCTATGACCAGCTGGATGCGAAAAGCAAATAATTTTGGTGTCACGTGACTTCACACCGAACTCCCTCCCCTCATGACTTTCCGTGACTTTTGGTCAAACTCCCCCCCCCCCCAATGGTCATGTATTTGAACGAACCCCTATGTAACTAGTTTTTAGAATGAGCAGTGTCAGTTGCACCCTTCAGACCGTAGTGGGAAACCGTTCAAATGAGTCTTTGTCAATAACAATATAGTGACTTATGCAATGTCACAGCCTGGAAAATCGGTTCCCCATTGCACAGCAATTGTATGGATGCTAACTTGGTTGCATCTGATCAGTAACCGATACAGAATGGCTAAGGGTTAACATCAGTTTTTCCGATTCTTATATTCAAAGATTTTATTCTTATCTCTAAATGTGTAGATACTGGTGTAAATGTAAGGTCTGAGATTAACCTCCCCACTCAGTGCTTTTTTGCTTCTCTAACATGGGAATAAAAGATGATCTTTCTTAGAAGAAAAGCAGAAGCTGGAAATAAGCATAACTCTTGTTGCAAAGTGAGAAGAATCTTTAAATATCTTTCTTTTGTTTGATGTGTAGGAACACAAAATGCATGACTCCAAAGGGCATATTCCATAAATAACCAGCCAGTTTTGTAATATCTGGAAACCCACTTTTTTCAATGTAGGTTACTGCAAAAGCCTGGTTTTTTAAAAAAAAAAGTACAGTGGCTTGTAATAAACCTTGTATTTTGATATATATAAACAACATTATTTAATAATGTTGTAGATATCAGTACTTTACAAGAGCCATTGTTTATTTGATATATATAAACATCATTTAATAATGTTGTAGATATCAGCACTTTACAAGAGCCATTGTTTAGAAGAAATATTCTTTTCAAATTGAACAGTAATTCTGCAGAGATGTTCCTCTGAGGAGAAAGCCCTTGTAGCCTGTAATCCTATGTGCCTTATGAATGTTTTATTTTCAAGTGTAACCTTTACTTAAAAACAGAAGCTTTTGGTGAGAACAATATGAATGGTTCTTTTTGCCAAATAAAACCCGATCCTCTCTGCTTTGTCTGCCAGTTCTACAGATTGCTTTCCCCTTCACTGGACACACAGTCTTGCCGATCTCTGCTTACATAATGAGGCTACTTGTATGTCCTGCGGGCTGTGTTACATGCACGGCTGTCAGTTCCATTGTTGCTGCTTAAGTTGGACACAGTGTTTCCTGGTCTTAAAATCTTAAAATAGGTCTGTGCAGATTATACTACTAGCTCTTCAGTTTGTAGCAGAAAGGAAAGGGTTTAAGTCCTTCAGAACGGGTCTGGGAAGGTTTCTACTTCCAGGTTCCACCTGGGATCCTAAAAACCCCTCAGCTGGTGTGTTGCACTGGATGAGAATGTTATCTATAGTAGTGGAACTTGGGATGTATCTCAATCTCACCCCGACTTTAGTTTAAAATCTTGGCCATGGTCATTATGTACTTCTTTCATTTTGTTTTTGTCTTTTAAAATTTCTGTTCCTACAAAGATAGTACCCTGTATAATGAAAAAGCTCTGTTCCATGGAGCTCTTCGTTATACTAATTTTTCATTAGGCGAATCATATTGGCGATACCCGACAACGAAAAAAAAAAATTCATTATAGGGGGTATACCCCGCATAGCAAAAAAAAAAAAAAGTTTGATACAGGGTATACCCCATATAACAACAATTTTCATTATGCGGGGTATCGACAATAGTGCCAAAACGCTTCGTTATATGGATTTTTTGTTATACAAAGCGTTTGTTATACGGGGTATCACAGTATGTGTTTTATGTGCCATCCAGCTGCACCTAGCTATAGTGAACTAAGCAAGAGAATAGCCCTTGACATCCTCTGAATGGATATGAGCCTCAAGTCCGCTGACTCAGATCCAACAAGAGCTTTATGGCAAGAACAAAGATTCTTGAGGGTACACAAGAGCAAAACCAAATTAAAAGATGGAGGAAGGAGCTCACTAAGTAAGGAACATCATTAAAAGAGGATATAGCTGAGGAACTCAAACTCCCCTACATCACTTGGAGGACCCTGAATAGGCTGAGGGTCAGAATCCCTAAATGTAAGACCAACACATGGCGGACAACAACACATGATGTGAATGTGGAGAGAGACAGAATCCAGCTCATTTACTGGTTGCCGATTTTGTCAGAAACCTGCACTGATGAGGACTTAAGTTTGGCCAATGACATAGCCGAGAAAGTGGTGGTACACAAAAGAAGAAGAAAGCTATAATGAATCTAAGGGTTTTCAAGGATATTTAAGGAGTGGTTTTATCAATGGATTCGAGCAAAGATTCAGATCGAGCTTTCCTGTGTCCTAGATCATTCTATCCACTAAACCACACTGGGTATTTCATCAAACATAAAGCAAGCGACCTGCAAGTCCTTTGCCAAAAGGAATGAGACAAGATTGTGAAGCGTTTTGAATGAGCACATAATTAGTAATGCCTCGTACAAGCTTTTATTCTTTCAGCACAGAATTAACCTGACCACATGAAGAAAGGAAGCAGAATAGGTTTGCTTCAGTCTTGTTCTCTTTACATGAAGAGCGGTGGCTTGAAGAGGACAACGTTCTCTATATGTGCAACTTATTTTTGCAACTGGAAACACTGATTTTTCGTACGTTTGAGTAGGAGCTGCCTTTATTAAACCACAAAACTAAACAAATAATCAAGCTTTTGTGAATAAAAATCCAACTTCTTTAGGTTTTTGTACCAGCTTCCATGGATAATACAGAACATTTTTATTTTGCAGAATTGCTGGTTGCTTTTAAAGTGTAAACATAATGGAGGCTCTTCTTTCCAGACTAAAACTTGGTGTGAAGAGAGCACGGGGGATAGATTAGGGAATGAGGATTAACCTGCTTTATATACTGGTATGCACATTAAACCTCTTCTTAGAGATTGAACTGCGCTACCTGCTTCTTTAATCTGTAGCTAGAAAAACTCAAGCCCATGGAAGAATTGGACTGTTAAGGATAGGGTTTGGTCTTGTGGGATGAGTCAATGTCCTAGGGACAATGTGGTTCCTGAGGTATCTTGGTCTGTTACCATGAAGGGCTTTTTTAAAGGTGACAATCAGCACCTTGAATTGCACCTAGAGACATATAGGCAGCCAGTGCAGCTCCTGCAGCAGTGGCATGGCACGGGCAAAATGACTACACCCCACCACTGCATGGGCTGCCGCATTCTGGACCCAACTGCAGTCTCCAGATGGTCATCAAGGGCAGCCCCATGTAGAGTGCATTACAATAGTCCAAACAGGAGGTGACCAGGGCATGGTGACCATAAGCCAGGCCTCCCAGTCCAGGAGTGGATGCAATTGATTAATAACACACACTTGGCTGAAGGCCCTCCTGGCCCTGGCCGTAACCTGCTTCTGGAGCAGAAGCCGTGAGTCCAGGAGGACCCCCAGGTTGTGCACCGGGTTGGATTGGGGCAACGATGTCCTATCCCCAACCAGTGGTGATAACTCCCTATGAGGACCAGGTCCCCTCACCCACAGTCACTCAGTCAGCTGTAGTCCATTGTCCCCCATCCAGACCCTAACTGCCTCTAGGCAACTCGTCAGGACCTTGACTGCATCACTGGGATGACCACGGGCAGAGATATACAACAGTATCATCAGCATACTGATGTATGAAACCACTCAGTGGTTTCATGTAGATGTTAAAGAGTAAGGGTGAGAGGACCGAGCCCTGTGACACCTCACACGCGAGATGCCTTGGACTCGACCCCGCATCTCCCATCCACACTGACAGCTTGGGGACTCATGAAGGAGGAGAACCAGCCCAACACTGTGCCCTGGATTCCCAATCCCTGTAGCCAGTCCAGAAGGATACCGTGGTCAATGTTATCGAAAGCTGCTGACAGGTCAAGAAGACCCATCTCACTCTCACCAGAGATCATTGAACAGCATGACCGGTGCAGTCTCCATATCATGACCTGGCCTGAAGCCTGACTGGAAAGGGTCCAGATAACCCACTTCCTCCAGGACCTCCTGGAGCTGCCACGCCACACCACCACTTTCTTGACAACCTTCCCCAAAAAGGGGAGGTTCAAGACAGGGCGGAAACTGGATGGTATATTCGGATTGAGTGATGGTTTTTTTAGGAGGGGGCGCACCAGTGCATGTTTGAGTTGCGGTGGGAACACCCCCTCCCTCAGTGAAGCATTGACCACCACTTGAATCCAACCTCCGATCATGGTCCTGCCCGCTTTCACAAGCCAGGCCAGACACTGGTCTAACTCGCAGGCAGTGGTGTGTACACTCCCCAGGATCCTGTTCACATCATCAGGGTCAATTGGACCCCAGCTAACCTGGCAAGACTGGCTCCTGGCCAACTCCCATGACATGGGAGCCCAAGTCAGTACACGTGCTGACTAGGACTTCTGGGAGTTGCAGCTGAAGAACATCTGGAGAGCCAAGTTTGCTGACCCCTGGTATATACAATTGTTATCAGAATCTTAGAGTTCAAGAAGCTGTTGATAGGTCAGTGATGGTGAACCTTTTAGACACCGAGTGTCCAAACTGAACAGGTTGCTGGCCATGTCAGAGAGGGGAGGGGCAAACTCTGCTGGGGAGGAAGGAGGAAGCGCTCCTATTTGGCTGCTGGGCAGAGGGGTGGGGTGAACTCTGCTGGGGGGAGGAAGCACTCTCATTGGGCTAATGGGCAGAGGGGAGGGGCAAACTGCTGGGGTGACGGTGTGGATGCCTACAGAGGGCTCTGTTTGCCCACTCTGGCACAAGTGCCATAGGTTCACCACCAATGTGATATGTCTTTGAGACACCATAATTAAACAAGTTCTGAGTGGCCGCCACCGCCTCCCTCCCCGGACCAGTCTCCTTCCTTTCCCACTAACATCCTTGTTCCGCTCATTTCCTCTCCTCTGGATATGAGACAGAGATGTAGTAAGGGGAACTTAACAAAGGTCATGAGGAGTGTCTTGACCCATTTCTAAATAATTTCTAGTACTCCTTCACCACATTCTTTGTCTCACTTTGTTTTGAATTCTCCCCTCTCTCTTCTATGGAGGTTTTCCAAAGGATACCATGAGGGTAAAGGAAATGGGAATCCTCATTTCATAAACTTCTACTCTTGTATGTTTCAATTTTTTATCTTAAAATTCCATTGAGGATTGCTGAGTAATCTTTATCTCAATTTATCCAAGTTTGTTTTTTATTACATTTTCTACGAATATGATCAAAAGTGAAGGCCTCAGGAGGGCATGGTATTTAACTTGGCACTTTGTTCAAGAGAACACCGATAGGTTTGAAGTGTAAGCAATGGCTTTCATTTCCTGCATCTACCTGCTGCTGAATCTCATTGGACATGATTTGCATCTTTGAGGAAGCAGTGGTTCAGCTTAGCTGTTACAAATAAGTAGAGACTTCTGCTTCTTAGAAAAATGATCAGGCTGTAGACAGAAAGCCCGGGCTTCTATTTCCCTGTGAACTTTCAGCAAATCCGGGTTTCATTCAAAGGATAACAATATAATTTTGACATTTCCTTCATCATTTTGCAAAAGTATAACCACTGCTCAGATGTGCTCTGTGTATCAATATAACATCTGGACATTACCAAGTTTGGATTGGTGAGGCCTGACTGTTCTGACTTTGAACATGTACATAGTGGTGTGATCAAAAGACCTTTCAACTGTCCTGGCTGAAATATTGAGTGAAATGGAAGCTGAGGCTGATAAGAATGCAATGAAGTAAGTCCATTGTAAATAAGGTTTCCCTGGAACACTGAAGTCTTTGTCATTTGGTGATAAATGAACATTCCTGTGCTGGAATTTTATATTAAAACCACGTGCTTTGAGAAGTTGCAACCAGGAAGGAGGGACACAGCTAGCTTTTGATTCACAGGAATATTGTCTTGCCACAAGGCAACTTTTGGGTTTCAAAGCAGAAAATATGTACTTATCATAGACTTCCATGTATGCTGTGTTACTCCTTTACTCCTACCCTCTTTCCATCAAGTTTGAACTGACAAGGCCAGTACTTAATGAGAATGAAAAAGATTGCTTTCCCCTCATATTCCCATTTTATACATTTTGGTAAATTTATGATAAAAGCACCCACTAGGTGAGAGCCTTTTCGGGGTGTGGGAGCTTCAGCTGGCCCATCTCTTGTCAATGATGCTGGGCCAGCACTAAAATTCACAAAAGTGTCCTCTGTTGGATCCCTTGGGCAAGGTAAAAGTGGAGTGCACACATCATGGTCCACCTAGCCAGCACGTGACGTGATATCTGAATGGGTAAAAAACCACATGTAGATTAACTTGATTTCTCAAGTCTATTGTGTGGAATGTAGTCACGGAGACGTCTACCAATGTGTGGGCTCCTCACTGAATAATGACTCCAGGGTATCAAAGGTATGGTTAAATACTAAATGAAATGAATTTTTTACTTACCACGACAAATGAGCAACTTTATAAATTTTGCTTTTTCCCATTGTGAATTTTGAAAGTTTTGGGAAATTTTACCAAATGAATATTTTTACTCACCCCTAGTACTTAAGACTCACTGGAGAAGGCCCTGATGCTAGGAAATATTAAAGGCAAAAGGAGAAGGGGTGGCAGAGGATGAGGTGACTAGCCAGCATCGTTGATGCAGTGGGTGTAGATCTGGGTAGACTCCAGAGGATGGCAGATGACAGAGGAGCCTGGCATGCTGTGGTCCATTGGGTTGTAAGTACTTAGGCTTTGTATTATGACAGTAGAACAGTTAGAAGCAATCTAGTGCAATCCACCAGAGCTCGGGAAAGTTTTGATTTTTTTTGTTTCCGATTGGGGTGCAGAGCAAGCTGTATTCTTGTTGCTGTCTCCCTGCATCTGCAGCCTGAAGCAACTATTATTATCATCTGTCTAATGATAAATCCTGGGGGGAAAGAATATGTAATCAGACATACATGTTTTGCCTTTGGGATTTGACTGATAGCCATTTAGCTAACAGCCTTTCTACCCCAGTAAATACTATATGAGAAAGAATATGGAGGTCTTGCAAATATAAATCCATATGGCAGGTACCATCTCAAGACAATGTTTACCAGTTCACCTGCTCATATATATACTATTACAGTATTAGAAATCTATTTGTACTCTAATAGAATAAAGGGATGGGATGTAATTTTGTAAAGTTTACATAACTGCCTGGAGGCTACTCTGAACTAAAAAAAGATGGCTGATGAGTTGTTGAGTGGTTTGGTGTGAGCTTGTGAGATCAACACCTAATTACTAATTTACATGTGATGAAGTTAGGAAAATAACTAAGCAGTGTGTGAGTGTGTGCGTATGTGCGCATGTGCACATGTGCACGTGCGTGCATGCATGTGTTTGTGTGAGAGAGAGCGAGAGAGATCATATTACAGTTGTATTTGCCAACAAAATGCAGCTGCTTTTCAGTTCTCTCAGATTTCTTATGACTTTACACTGATTCTATTAAACAAAGCATTGTTCTTCTATGGTATTGGGAATGGGGCGGAGACTGGCTTTCTCTCAAAGAAACCATAATGGTTACTTCATATTTTTTTGTATTATAAAATATTAACAAGCTGGTGGCTGTTAATATTTGCATCTTAAATACATATTGTGTTTGCTAAATACAGAGGACAGTATCCTATTGTTAGTGACAATGGGACTTTTTTTACTTGTGACAGCAATAGGACATAGGTCAGATTGTGAACAGGATGTTAAATGAATGTGCAAAGGGAAGGGGCATGGAATCAACCCAGGTTTACTGAAGTGCCGTTATCAAGCCAGCACCATGTGAGAGCAGTGAGGTAATGGTGCCTGAGTTCTGAGGTGGACAGTGGGGTTTTTTGATTAGCAAGGATGATATCATCCCAACTTGTAATCTTTACATTACTGGTGGTGGGTAGATTTCTCCTGCAGAGACCCATTGTTGTGAGTTATCTCTGTGATGGTGCAAAGTGTTTTGGAGTGAGTGGATACCAGATGAGCAATGTAGACCCTTGACAAATGACGTGTTCTTAAACTGCTAGAACTGGTTTACTGACTTAGAAATACAATAAAACCTTTTGTTTCGTGCACTCAGTGGCCTTCTACCATTTTGAAACATGCTGCATCCCTTTCCTTCCTTTGGAACCTTGAGTCTGAGACTTCTAAAATCTAACATGCCAACCACTACCTTGCCCTTTGCCAACCTTGTATCCTATGGCTATCAACTGATCCTAATAAACTAGACATTATTCCATGTAGTTATGCCCTTGTCTAAGGAAGGCTGCTAGAGTGAGGCAGGGATGTATAAAAGGTAAAGGTTTCCCTTGCTCGAAAGCCAGTTGTATCTGACCCTAGGGGTCAGTACTCATCTCTGTTTCAAAGCCAAAGAGCCAGCGCTGTCTGCTTCTGCAGACATTTCCGTGGTCATGTGGCAGGCATGATTAGACACTGGAGTGCAAGCACAGCTAAGGAATTACAGAACCAGCTTATGTCAATGAACCCAGAATACAAGATAAATAGTATGAGAATCCGTAAAGAGAAGACTGAGATAATGGCAATTGGAAGGAAACGGAATACAGTAATACCTCATATAACATTAGTATCGAATAACACTAAAATCGCATAACATCAAGGAATCTGGGGGGAAGAATTGCATCAGATAACATTAAGATCCTATGGGATGCTTCAGATAACAACCGCGAAAGCCTGTGTGGTTACAATGTATCTCTATGGATCCCATAGAGGATCAGATAACACTAAAAATCATATAACACGAAGACTTGTGGAACCAGGTTTTAATGTTATATGAGGTTTTACTGTAATTTAAATATTGTAATAGAAGGAACCAGTATAAAACAGGTGGCAGAGTTCAAATATCTAAGAATAATATTTACTGAATATGGTAAAATGGATGAAAATATAAATATATAGTGTAGTAAGGCAATTTGAACACTGGGATGGTTAGCTCCGCTCTTACAACATAAGACTATACTGACAAACACAAAGAAATACAGTAATACCTCGGATAACATTTACCTCGGATAACGCTAAAATCGCATAACATTAAGTAATCTGGGGAGGAGAATTGGATCGAATAATGTTAAGGTCCTATGGGATGGATCGGATAACAACCGCTAAAGCCTGTGCAGTTACAATGTATCTCTATGGAACTTTAATGTTATCCGATCCATCCCATAGGATTTTAACATGGATCAGACTTGTGGAACCAAGTCTTAACGCTAAGACTTGTGGAACCAAGTCTTAGCGTTATCCGAGGTATTACTGTACCTCATACAAAACATATTCCTTCCCACCTTATGTTGCCAGTGCCAATTATGGACACTTACAGCAAAACATAAACAAAGGTTGGTCACCATGGAAATGAGATGTCTGAGGAAGGCTTCCAGAGTAACTCGAAGGGATAAAATCAGGAATGAGATTATAAGAGAACGAATTTGAATAGAACCAATTTTAAGTTATATACAGAGACAAGAAATAAAGTGGTTTGCTCAGTTGGAGAGAATGTCTTGGGATTCCATACCTTAAAAGGCATCATATGTGAAAAGAGGAGAAGGACAAAGACCACGAGAGGCAGACGCAGAGGAAGTTGGAGAGATAATATCCGAGACCTGTTACAAGAACATCAAATAATGCTGGAGGAGGCTGCTAGAACAAGAACCTTGCATCTCGCTCAATACCTTAAGGGGTAAAAAAAGGAAGTAAAGAAGAAGAAGTTCTGCCCTCTGTTTACATCAGGGGTGCCCAGACTATGGCCTGGGCCCCGGATCTGGCCCCTGATGCCAATTTATCTGGCTCATGCTGCCCTCATCACCCACCATATGGGTGCATTTTACTTCCGCTTCTGGGAGCGACAAAGGGGATGCGGGCTGGATGAATATCATGCCCTAATTACTTACAGTTCAAAATCCATTACTATACTGTATATGTGAGTAAAGGCTCTCAAACTCTGTGGCAGACCTCGCTATGGTTTGAAACTTGAATGACAGTGAGGAATGGGAGGGAGGAGGGGACATGATTTGTCCTAGTGCTTGTTTAGTTTTGTTACGTTATTTGCTTTGCACTTTTTTTTTTGGGGGGGGGGGGAATGAAATTGGACTGCCTGCTGCTTTGCCAGCGTAGGCAATAAAAGTGTAAAACAGAAGTAGAAGCAGTGCCTAGAGTCAGATACGACAGGCTTTCAAGCAAGGGCAACCCTATCAGAGACCCTTCTGCCTGAAAGCAAGAAACTGCAAGCAGGAATGTGACATTTGTTTCTCATTAGCAGGTGCTCCTCTCAGCATATAAAGTGAAGGAGAAGTGAGGTGCCTGCTTGACACAGAGTGAACTGGCTGCTCCGACCTTCATGTTCACAATCAACTTTTCTAACTGAAAGAAAAATAAGAGCCATTGCTTTGTGAGTCTTCCATAGGCAGCCCTGATTTATTTTGCTCATTCAGTTACACAAGCACCATGAATCAACAACAGTGACAGTTACATTGAGTGGTTTAAAAAGCCCCCAAAACACATCATATGGCACCATTTTTTGCTTTGTGGTTTGTGTGAGTGAAATGCCTGGCTAATGAGAACTGGAAACTTATTATGCCTCTACCCTAAAGCCTTTCCATGACCTGTCTGTACTGTTGTGGACTACATAAAATCCATGCTGTTGCTGTGCCACAGAATGTAGTCAAGAAATGCGAACAGCTAAAAAATTTAAAGTAGTTTTCATTTATACACCATTGTAGTTAATATCATTTTTTAAATTGCCCTTTTGTTTAGTTGTATCCTTTGGGCTGGTTCCCCCAGCTATGTTTTTGAGTATGAGAGAGAAATTATTCTGCATTATCTCTCGCTTTTAAATTGAACATTAGATACAAGTAGGATGTAAGGATAGCAGTTCTACAGTAAGGTTCCCTGTGTCTTCTATAATATCATGGCTTCCCTATAATGCCTCACCAGGAAATATTGACAAAGAGATTGTTCTTGACAACATGCAGATTGCATTTCCACTACCACTGAGTAAGTGCTCAATTACAAGAGGGGAAAAATTGGGAAATATTTTGGGTTTGAAGTGGACTGCTTCACATTTTTTACAGTTCACGACCTGATGCAACGAAAAATCTGAATCTACCAGGAGGACTCCCACAGTCCTGATCTGTCATTTCCCCTCTCTATCAGAGACCCTGAGCTTGATGACTGGAAGGTAGGCAGGTCAGCAGTTCAAGATTCGAGTGCTGCACGACAGAGTGAGCTCCCATCTCTGTCTCAGTTTCTGCTAACCTAGCAGTCTGAAAGCAAGAAATTGCTAGTAGATAAACAGGTACAACTTTGGTGGGAAAGGTAAACAGTGTTCCGTGCACTCTGGTGTCAAGTCATGCCTGGCACATGTCCATGGAGATGTCTGCATATGCTGACAGCTCTGGAAACTTCTGCATATGCTGACACCTTCAGCATTTGTCTTTCCACAGAGCAGTCAGGGTCAATTTCCTTTAGGATTGACTGATTTGATCTCCTTGCAGTCCAGGGGACTCTCAAAAGTCTTCTCCAGCACCACAGTTCAAAGGTATCTATTCTTCTGCGCTCAGCCTTCCTTATGGTCCAGCTCTCACAGCCATACATTATTACTAGGAAGATCATTGTTTTAACTATGCAAACTTTTGTTGGCAGGGTGATGTCTCTATTATGCTGCCTAGGTTTGCCATAGCTTGCCTCCCAAGAAGTAAGTGTCTTTTTATTTCATGGCTGCAGTCACCATCTGCAGTGACCTTAGATCCCAAGGAGGTAAAGTCTGTCACTGCTTCCATTTCTTCCCCTTCTATTTGCCAGGGAGCAATACCTTGTTTGTGTCTGATGCCATCAAGCTGGAATTGAAAGCAGCCAGGGCGTTTACCTGTTCCATCTCCTCCCTTGTGAGTTTTTGTGGCCAATTTGGGATTAAAATTCAGGTTTCCTAAACCCTAGTCCATCACCCTATCCACTATGCCACACTGAGTAACCTTGATTAATGGTAAAGGTCTCCCTTCGCTTGAAAGCCAGTCGTGTCTGACTCTAAGGGACAGTGCTCAACTCTGTTTACAGCAAAAAAGCAGGTGTTGTCTGCATCTGCGGATATTTTTGTGGTCATGTGGCAGGGATGGCTAGATGCTGGAGTGCACAGAAAGCTGTTACCTTTCCTGCCATTTATCTGCTTGCAATTTCTTGCTTTTGATGATTGGCAGGAGTTGGGGTAGATGGTAGCTCATTCCATCGATCTGCTGACCAGCTCACCTTTAAGCTCAGCAGGCAAGATGTTACCAAAGTAAGGAAGTGAATGGACAGAAGCAGCTAATAAAATAACATCATGTATTGCAGTCCAGGGTGGGCAAAGAGTAGCCTGTGAATTGCTTGTGGCTCCCTGAGCGAATCTCCCCAACACCACAACCTTCTGTAACCCCCTAAATATTCGTCTCTAGAATGCACAAGGGCTATTTCACCAAGGTTCATCTCCAAGCTTTTTCAAAACTCTAAGATACTTCTGGTCACTTCCAGAATTGAAAAGGGGGGGGAGGCTTCTTTTACCCTAAAAGAAACCTGGGTGTGTTTGCAAAACTGTCTCCCATATCCCTTAGAGAGCATAAGGGGACTTTTTAAGTTAAAAAAATCAGGGGCATGAGGGATGTACCAGACATTTATTTTATTTGTGTCATTTGTAGGTTACCTTTCTCACGGTGACCACCTTCAGAATCTAGGATGGGCAAAATCCAGGACAAAAATGAGGAGATCACCAAACAATTCAATCCTGGGGAAGTGAACTTGTCTCTCTCACATGCCTCTCTCTAACAAAATCTCTCTTGCTGGGGGAAGAGATTTTGCTTCCCTGCCCCTTATTGTTAAAGGACCACCTGAAAACCATCTAAACTTGTTTTAGCAAATGGACGAATTCACACGCCCATTAATTTATATCATCTGTGGCTCACTCTTTTGTTCATGATCTTTCTCACCCGCTTTCTTTTTCTATGACAAACCCTATGGGTTTATGAGCCCATGTTGAGATCCAATTTTAACTCTTCTGTCGCCTGCTGTGCTCCAAAGGAAAAATCTCACGGCTGGAAATAGGTGTCGTATAGGTGGGGAAATTTATTCTGGTGGTGATTTTACTGCTCTCTGTTTTTAAGCATTTTAATTTGATTTGATGCTTCATTTTATTATCCATAAACTGTAACAATGAACTACATTAGGATATGTAATACAGTATAATGTTTTGATATACAAGTCCTCAAAAGTGGGTTAGGCATTGTGAAAATTGGAGACATACCTTAAAAGAAACCAAATGAAATAAAATAAAGGTGTGGCTTTATCTTGAATAAAGTGAAACACCTGGTCTTGCCTTTGGTAATGGAAGACTACACCTTCCATTTTAAATGAACATTTGAATGAACGTGGGACCTCAGGCAAAGAAGGGTACATTTTAGATTTGCAATGGCTAATGCTCATGTTCTCCAGCTTTTGAGGGGAAAAGCCTGAGAATACTTTAGTTTGTGCATGATCTCATGCATACAGAAGATCATGGAGATGTGCTGTCTATACAGTCACTTTATGCACCAGTTTTCTCTGTAAGGAAATGAATCCGCTCAAATAGATGAATAGGAATCATGCAAGGGATACCTTCGGAAGCCACCCCAGTAAAAACAGAGTTAGGTGTTTATTTATTTATTTATTTGGTGCGATTTGTGTCACTGCCCAATCAACGGGTGACTCTGGTGACCCCAAAACCATTTCTGAGGGGACCAGATCTGTTCCTATATGCATTAGAGATCAACATTGTTGCCACGTGCCCTCATTTCTGATGTATGGTGGCCTGTGAATTAATGACCTCCAAAAGATCCTGTCATTAACAGCCTTAGATGTAAACCAGCATTTGCATCTGCTCAGCTTAACAAGGTTTTAACCATACTGTAATAGCAGGGGACCTAAATATTTTGAATACATATGGTTGGATAGACTATTCTTGGAAGTATGCATGTTGCCTAGCATGGCCATTTGAATCTAATAATAATAATAAAAAAAGAGAGAACATTGATCATCAAGAAAGAGGATAAGTGAAGACACTGATTTTGGGCAAAAACACATGTGCTAATGTATGTATACAGATGTAAAATTAGAAAATATTTTTATAAGTTAGATATAATTGCAGTGAAGAGGATAAGATTGTGACCAGGTGACCTGTGCATTTGTTGGGTCTGCTGTCCAGATGCTGCTCATGATGGATGGGGTAATTTCAAGGTCCCTTCTCAACACTCTTGATTTTTAAAGCAGACATGAACCAGAAAGCCTTTCAAATGGAGGGTGCTTTCAAAGGACGATTGTCACATGGCAGTCTTTCAAATGGCAGGTTGTCCTCCATAAAAGAGGAGGTACAGCTACTTCTCTAGTGCAGAAATGTATACTCATTACCTATGAGTGGTTTGCTTTAAATGCAGCAAGCAAACAAAAAACTGAAGAACCAACTTTGAGCATATCCAGACAGGGAATGCTCAAAGGGCTCAGTAGTTGGTGCTGTTTGAATTTGCTCAAAATTATGGTGTCCTCATTTGTTTTTATGTAGAGTGCTCCTCCACCACGGTTTTAAAACTGTTGTATTTATTTCCTGGCACTGTGCTAGAGTTTCCTTTCTTTTATTTTAATGTCTCCAATGAAGATAATTAGTTTGCACCCAAGTGGAGCTGTGGGTGGTGTTATCTGAGGCGACAACCGTGTGACAGTGAAATCTTTCCTTCTAGTTTAATCTTGTCTATTTTCAAATAAAATTTCCCCCAGCTGGTGTAGCGCAATAAGGTCATGGCAGTTCATGGTTCCTGAACCATGATAGCATGGAGCAGGGATTCCCAACCTGGGGTCTGTGGGCCGAATGTGGCCCTCTGTGCCATTTCATGTGGCACCACCACCACCTCCACCACACCCGGACATACCATGTAGTGGAGGAAAAGCAAAATGACCCCTGATGCTGTCTGAGGGAGCTTGACCTGGCTGCCGGCTTTAAAAGGTTGAGAACTCCTGGCATAGAGAATGAAGTAACAGATGATGACTTTGGAGACCTTGATTAGAATCCTCACTTGGCCACAGAAACTCACTGGGAGTGGCAACGGTAAAACACTCTTTGATCTTGAGGACCAAGAAAGAAGAAAAGAGAGGGGGAGAATTGCCATAACAGAAAATTAACTTAATGGCACACAAAAACAACTT
Organism: Furcifer pardalis; assembly: GCA_030440675.1. Lineage (NCBI taxonomy): Eukaryota > Metazoa > Chordata > Lepidosauria > Squamata > Chamaeleonidae > Furcifer > Furcifer pardalis. The sequence goes on along the minus strand of CP126890.1, from coordinate 112,126,374 downwards.
TCACAGTATGCATGAATGAGATGAGATATGAATTCAAGTTTTTCTAGAATGATCTTGTTAAAACCAATAATAATAAATGTTTATTATTTATTCATTACATTTATAGCCAACTGTTCCTCCAGTGAGCTCAAGGCAGTACAGTATACTGTACTTCATCCCATTCCTTCCCACTTTGCCCTTAATAACTCTATCAGGGAGGGCATGGTGAAACAGAGCCACTCATGGAATTTCACAGTTTGGTGGCAATTTGAATCTAGGGCTCTTGGATCCTAGTCTTATTCACTGACTACCACAGTGTCTAAGCATGTGCCTTAAAAACAATAGAACAGGACATTTCTGATTTGAAAGAAGAAATGTTCTTGCAACCTAATCTTGGGAGAAATCATTTGCAAATGCTAATCTTACCTCAACATGTTTTTAGAGGGGAGGGGGAATTTAAATTTCTTCAATCTAAATGACAAATGTGCAGGAAAATTTCTGTCATAAGCATGCCATTGGTAAATGGTGCAGTAGGATACATAATTGAACCATGACAATATAAATTCTGCTTTTTTTAATTGAACATTGGTTTTTAAAACATGGACTTTACCAGGAGACGTGCTGTTTTTCTTCATGCAAAATTTTTAAAAAATTGCCAAATACACAGTTTTCAGGAGCAGTGTGTTAAGATTCAATTACAAATTCTGCTTACATTTGCTATATAAAATCCTATTTTTATATCATAGCATCACACTGTATTACTTATTCTTATGGTCAGTAGTTAATAGAAGCGTTTAAAAGTGCTGTTTACAGATCTTTTCTCCGTGCAGCAGGGGTGCCCAAACCTTTTGGGCCGTGGGCCGATCATGTGGTTCAGGGAGCTGGTCACTAAGGCCCAGGAGCTGGATGCGCCCCCAACACCAATTCATCCGGCCTGTGAATCCCTCGTTGCTCCTGGAAGCAGAAGAAAAATGTGCCCATGCGGGAGCGACGAGGGCTTTGTGGGCTGGATGAATTGGCGTCGGGGGCTGCACCTGTCCCCCGGCCCTTAGTTTGGGCACCACTGCTGTGCAGTAATGACAATCTTAAATATGCAAACACATGAGCAATTTTGTTTCAGATAATGGATAATGCCACAGTACTAACAGCCAACTAACTGGTGTTAAGTCCCATTAGAATCTGTGGAAATTATTTCTGAAATAGTAAAAAAAATTACATACATTATTGCTACATATTGGTAATATTAAGTGAACCAAAGTATCACACACAATCCTATTTATGTATAATCAGAATTTTTAATCACACAGTTTTAAAATTAAATAGTCCAGCATCCTCTTGTGAACAACTGCACATGTAAGGTCAATTGTGCAATTCTTTTCACAGTTTTCCAAGAGGCCATCATGCAATTGATTGAGTAATCTGAGGGTGATGGGTACATGACCAGATAATATCACATTTATGTGCAATTTACATTCATTTACATTCTGTTGTAGCAACAAGATCCTTGCCATGAAATCAATGGGATTTATCGATTGGTAAATAAGCATTGGATTTCAACCCAAGGATCAAGTCGAATATTAACCTATTGAAATCTGCAGTAGTTAGTTCTGGTGGGTTTTATCATTTCTTTCTGTTTTTCCTCTTTTTCTGCTTTTAAATTGTTTTTATATTATTTTGATCCACTTTTTCTTTTTAATATACTGGCCAAAATCCTATAGCATTTTACACCAGCATCATATAGTCAGTGTGAATGGCTGCAAGTTAAGAAGTCGACACAGACATTTGTTGTGCGCCGAGTCATGTGACTTGGCAAGCAACAGCTAAAGTCTGTGTTAATTTCCTAATTTGTAGCAATTGGATTTATGGCATTTGTATTCTGTCAGTGGGTGTAGCTAATAGGATTTTGGCTGTCAATTTATTTAATTGTGTTTGAACATATTGGCTGAAATTCAGTTGCACAGATACAGAAATAATGTAACGTGTGGAAGCAAATTGCTGTAAATTAAGAAATCTCTGTGGACGTTACCTTCTGCATGCTAAGTTTATGACTTATTATGCAAGAGATAATATCCACAGAGACTTGTTAATTATAGCAATTTGGTTCAAAAAGTTACACCATTTCTGTAACTGAGCAATGGGATTTCAGGGTTTCCCCCCTTTCTGCTACTCTCCCTCCCTCTGAGTACAGTACTGTATTCCCAAGATTTTTAACAGTCTTTTGAGGTGATACATCAGTTGTGTTTTATTGCTGGTATTTTATGCCTCAGTTATGATACACAGCAGAGATAGCAGGAGGAAATGTCTACATCCTTCAAAGAAGGCAGAGTTTTCTAGTCAAATTGCTTGAAGGCGCCCCCCCCCCAAGAGTGATGATTTGTTGTTGTTCAGTCGCCCAGTCAACTCCGACCCTCTGCGACCCCATGGACCACTGCATGCCAGGCACTCCTGTCCTCCACCATCCTCCTCAACCTGCTCAGCTCTGTGCCCATTGTCTCCACAATACCATCTAACCATCTCATTTTTGGCCACCCCCTTTTTCTTTTGTCCTCCACCCTTCCCAGCATCACGGCTTTCTCAAGTGAATCTTCTCTTCTCATTTGATATCCAAAGTACCTTCGCTTCATCTTCACTATTTGACCTAAGGAGCATTCTGGGTTGATTTCTTCTAAGATTGACCTATTTGTTCTCCTTGCTGTCCAAGGGACTCTCAAAATTCTCCTCCAACACCACATCACAAAGGCATCTATTCTTCTGCGCTCAGCTTTCCTAATGATCCAGCTCTCACAACCATACATTGCTACAGGGAATACCATTGCTTTGACTATACGAATTTTTGTTTGCAATGTGATGTCTCTACTTTTCACTATGCTCCCTAGGTTTCTCATCGCTTGCCTCCCAAGAATCAGTCACCTTTTTATTTCATGGCTGCAATCACCATCTGCAGTGAGTTTTGATCCCAAGAAAGTAAAATGTGTCACTGCTTCTACTTCTTCCCCACTTATTTTCCAGTGACTGATAGGGCCTGTTGCCATGATCTTGGTTTTCTTTATATTGAGTCTCAAACTAGCTTTTGCACTTTCTTCTTTCAGCCTAATCAGGAGCTTCTTTAGCTCCTCCTCACTTTCTGCCATTAGGGTGGTATCATCTGCATATCTCAAATTGTTGATGTTTCTCCCAGCAATTTTGATCCCAAATTGTGATTCCTCCATCCCTGCATTGCGCATTATGTGCTCTGTATATAAGTTGAATAAGCAGGTTGACAAAATGCAGCCTCGTCTTACTCCTTTTCCTATTCCAAACCACTCTGTCATTCCGTATTCTGTCCTAACTGTTGCTTCTTGACTCTTGTACAGGTTTCTCATGAGGCATATAAGGGGTTCTGGTATTCCCATCTCTTTAATTACTTGCCACATTTTGTTGTGGTCTACACAGTCAAAGGCCTTAGTGTAGTCAATGAAACAATTTATCTTTACAAAACTCTTTGGTGGTATGTGTGTGTGAGAGGGGGCATTCGATTCCTAACCTGAAAGCTAAAAACATTCTACAGATTTCAAAACACAGTGCTGGGCAAACCCATCATTACAGTGGTTCTTCTGAAAGACAAACAGAACTTTTTTCCTTTGGATTTGTGCTTGTGCGTGTGCGTGTGCGTGTGTGTGCGTGTGTGTGCGTGTGTGTGTGTGTGTGTGTGTGTGTGTGTGTGTGTGTGTGTGTGTGTGTGTGTGTGTGTGTGTGTGTGTGTGTGTGTGTGTGGTTTTTAAAATATATCATGGGAGTATTTTCATCACATTGGCTTTAAATCTATTTTTATTTTCTTCATTCTAATCAGAATATTGCACACTTATTGTTAATCTGAAGCAGGCTACTTCAATGGTGTTATCTCAACCATTTATTTATATATGTTTGTCAAGTCTCTCAAAACTAGAAGCATCTCAGGAACCTTTGGTTGATTATCAAATTGCATTATTATGTGCCATCAAATGGCTTCTAACATAATGGTGACCCCATTAATGTGTGACTTCCAAAATGTTCCATCATGAACAGCTCAGTGCAGATCTTGCAAACTCAGGGCTGTGGTTCCTTTTTCTTGAATCAATCCATCTCATAATATTCTTCTTTTCCCTACTACCTTTTATTTGAGGATCATTTATTTTTGTAATATTGACCACTGAAAATCCCACCTCATGCCTCAATGTGGCGCAGCACCCTGACCATCCAACAGCTATGGTGGCGGGGGTGTTTTCCCCTGGCAGGTTCAACCATGCCACCAAGGTTTTGACTAGTGGTACAGAACAGTTCTCCAGTCTGTAACCGCAGGTCAGCTAAGTGGGGTTGGGTACTCAGGCAATGCACCTCGCCAGTGCATGGCTCTAACATGGGGGTTCACAACCTATGGCCCGTGGGCCGGCCCCAGCCTGCGACAGCAAATCATCCAGCCCACTGCAATGACTCCAGAAGCGGAAGCAGACACGTGTACAACAACCATAAACATGTATGTGCATGCACAAACATGCTGCACATGTGCAAGCACTCCCCCAGTGGTTTTCAGCAGTGTTTCTATGGGGGAAACCATGTGTCTGGCCCACTCAGCTGTCTGAAAGGGAAGTGGCCTCAGTTTCCCATGCACTATTGGACCCTGCTGCAGAAGTCGTAGGACCTCCTGATGGCAGGAGCCCTCTGCAATCTTATGGGAGATGATGCTTCAATCTGCGACGTTAAAGTAGATGTGTGAAGAACGAATCAACCAAGTAACCAAATAAGTAATATTGATGTTATTCTATGAGCAAAAAAAAAAAAAAAAAAAAATCATATAGTGGCATTTTGACATTTTGCAAGGGTGGGGTGAAAAAGTCACATTTTCTTTCCAGGAAAAAGAAGGCAAATTTCAGCATGTTTTGAAACAGAAGTAAGTTCATGCTTCATGAAATATAATTTATTGGACACTTTTATTTAGATTTTACTTGTGTGCTCAGCTCTGTGGTATGCAAGTGCCTCTCAATGTTCATTAGCTAAGATGACAAACATCTGCCATATTCAGATCTTACTCTTGATCTTTTCCCAAAGATAAAAAGCATGACACACTGCTGTTCTTGCTCAAAATTGCAGAGGAGAAAGGTAGGTTTTGTACAAACCTCAGAAAATTGGTACAAGTCTGTTTTTTTATTAAGTTAACAAGCTTATTAGGATAATAACATTTTGACAATCAGATGGCAATTAATCTAGTTTACTTTCATTAGAGCACAAAATGGATTTGGCATAATAATTCTGCTTAATGTAATAAATCACACTACAGTAGGCTCACTAAATCAATGGATATTTGATGAGTCAACTCCTTCACAGACTCCATTGATTCAGTTGTGCCTATTCTAAGTGCCACTTACTATGCTACAGTAAGTCTAATGTGATTTACCAGGCTAAGCAACAGGATTTGGGCTAGCATTGCACTATTTATGCAACCTATTGCTATCACACAAGATGTGTACAAAGTGAAGGGAGGAACTGCTAAGATATATACAGGGTGTGGCAGCATAATTTCCTTTTTTAAAATGCGCGCAATTCAGTCGGTTGATGTTGTAGTGGAGCGCTAGTGGTCTCGTTCGAGAGGCGGGACTATAAAGTTTTGTCCTGACACAGTTTAGTCACCATCATGCGTTGGAATACACTAGTACCCCGAATAACGTTATGACTTGGTTCCCCAAGTCCCGTCGTTATCCGGTTTTTAACGTTGTGCGATACATTGATCACACAATGTTAAAAAAAGCCCTGTTTCCCTGGAGGCTGCAGGAAGCGAGAACGTCGGGATTTGAATCCTGACATTTTGGCTTGCTGCTGCCTCCAGGGAGGTGGGGGAACTTTGGAAACAGCTTGGAGCGGGTTTCCCCACCTCCCTGGACCCGGCGGGGGGATCAGAGACCCCAAAATTGGTTTTAAAAAAATCCTTTTTTTTAAAACCAATTTTGGGGTTTCTGACCCCCCCGCCGGGTCCAGGGAGGTGGGCAGACCTGATCCAAGGTGTTTCTGGGCTTCCCCGACGTCCTGAGCCAGTGCAGCAAGCCAGAATGTCAGAGTTCGAATCCCGACATTCTGGCTTGCTGCACTGGCTCAGGACGTCGGGGAAGCCCAGAAACACCTTGGATCGGGTCCCCACACCTCCCTGGACTCAGCGGGGGGATCAGAAACCCCAAAATTGGTAAAAAAAAATGGACTTTTTTACCAATTTGGGGGGCTCTGACCCCCCCGCCGGGTCCAGGGAGGTGTGGGGGCCCGCTCCAAGCTGTTTCCAAAGTTCTCCCACCTCCCTGGAAGCTGCAGCAAGGCAAAATGTCAGGATTCGAATCCCGACATTCTGGCTTGCTGCAGCATAAAAGAGGGTGGGGGAAGTTCAAAATTAGCGCGCATCAGCTCTAGGAAGGTCGGGATGTCGGGATTCGAACTCTGACATTCTGGCTTGCTGCACTGGCTCAGGACGTCGGGGAAGCCCAGAAACAGCTTGGATCGTGTCTGCCCACCTCCCTGGACCCAGCGGGGGGGTCAGAAACCCCAAAATTGGTAAAAAAAACCGGACCTTTTTTTACCAATTTTGGGGTGTCTGACCCCCCGCTGGGTCCAGGGAGGTGGGCAGACACGATCCAAGGTGTTTCTGGGCTTCCCCGATGTCCTCAACCAGTGCAGCAAGCCAGAATGTCGGGATTCGAACCCTGACATTCTGGCTTGCTGCACTAGCTCAGGACGTCGGGGAAGCCCAGAAACATCTTGGATCGTGTCCCCTGCCTGCTCCAGAGAGATCAGACGACCCGATCTACAGCTGCAGGGTGGCTGGGGAAGCTGACGGGGACTCCCTGTCGGCTTCCCTAGCCACCCGCCCATGCCTCCGCAGCTGTGGGGTGGCTGGGGACGCCGACGGGGGAGCCCCCCATCAGGTTTCCAGCCTCCCCACCCCTGCCTCCGTAGCTGCAGGGTGGCTGGGAAGCTGAACGGAGAACCCCGTTCAGCTTTCCAGCCACCCTGCTGCTAAGAACGACTGTATCGGATAACGTTAAAATCGTGTTATTTGAAGCAAGTTTTTTCCAAAAATCTTGTCACGTTATACGGTTTTAGCGCTATATGATACTCACGTTATACGGGGTATTACTGTAGTGTGGATTGTGCGTTTGCCATTGAGGCCTACTTTTCCAGCGGTTGTTCAGTGATTGCAACACAGCATACAGCCTGCTATGCTGGAAAGAGTCATGACAAATGCCAGAAATCGGCTTACTCAGTGTATGGAGAATGGGGGATGTCACCTACCTGATTTGATCTTCAAAACTGTGTAAAACAAAACTTTAGGTATGCGCCTACATTATAAAAAACAAAAATTTTCTGATTCATACAATGGGTTTTATTAAGTTTTGAAAACAGGAAGTTAGTCTGTCATACCCTGTACTTTACAAGGAAGTCATGATACCATGGTAAGAATGGAGGAGTTGGACGTTAATATTATATAGGCAGAAGTAACGGTAAATGGGGAAAATGTAGATATAATGTTCACTATCCTGCTGGTTTCTAAATCTGTGCAAAATGGAACATTTGTGTTTTAATGCAGTTTTCCTGCTGCTGCACAAGGGGAATTCATTAATCAGTAGAAAGCCCAATTTTACCTAGCAAGGTAATTTGCAGCTTGTTTAATTGTAGGCCAGAGACTGAAGGGTCATATGGAAGCCCTCTAGTTATGGAGCCATTTGCAAGCTACAAGTTTGCGAATAGTATTCTAACCACTAAAAACAGCAGAAAATATTCACATGGTTTATTTGGCATAAAGTTTTTATTTGGCATATGCCTATAGGCTTCGTGCGGCAGGAACATTGGTGGGCAGCAGCCTAGTGGTGGGATTCATTTTTTTACTACCTACTCTGTGTGTGTGGTATGGTGGGCGTGGCCAGGGGGAAAGCCCTGGATTGCACCAGAATTAGGACTACAGTACTTTATTTCAAAACTTGGATGGGCGGTGACAGCCAGAATTTCTGCTACCGGTTCTGGAGAACTGGTGCAAACCTGCTGAATCCCACCACTGCAGCAGCCCATTTCATCAGATGCATCAAATGAATTGGGCTGGAGTCTATATCAGACTAAACTTGTTCCTCTTCCAGGTGTCACAAGACTGCTGATACTGCTGTAGATCCTGCCCTGGAAATAAATATACCACTACTTAGAAATCTAACTATGGGTGAAATCCTGTTGGTGGCTTATGTCAGCAACAATGAGCAAAGCAAAGCAATTACTGTACATTTATATACCACCCCATCGTGCTTAGTGCACTCTCTCGGCAGTTCAGAAGTTAATTAGCATGTTGTCCACAACATGCTGGGTACTCATTTTACCGACCTCAGAAGGATGGAAGGCTGAGTCAACCTTGAGCCCTGGTGAGGACTGAACTCACAACCTTTTGGTTGCAGTACAGCAGTTTAACCACTATGCCATCCGGGCTCTTGATGTTTTAAAATGATGGTTTTTTTAAAAAAATTAAACATTATTGACTTCTACTCCAAAGCTCCCATGAGTCTTGCATGTAATTTCTTTTATTGTCAGGAAGCTATGGGGTTACAAAATAGGAGAGGGAACATTTTAATTACTGAAGATAATTGCTGGCATGATGATTTTGCTGATGGTGGTGATTTTTGGTAATTAAAGACTTCCCTTCCCTTCCATAGCTCCCAAGACTTCCCCATGATTAAAGGGATTACATAAGAACCTTAGGCACTTTGGAACAGAGGCTGAAAATGTTCTGATGAATCATCACTTGCTGTTGATGTCATCAGCCTTATGTGCCATAAGTTATGCCAACAGGATTTCAGCTGATATCTAATGAAAACATTTGCAGTATGAGTTCATACACTGTATCACAGTCTTTTGCATACTTTAGGGCTAGATTAATGTTGTTAGTTTTAGAAAAATGTTACAAGAATATCCAGAAATACGTTAATAAATACTGTCAGTACTGTAAATCTAGCTTCCAATCCAAATCAAGGTGGCACCTTTATTAGGCCAAGTTCTTTAAAACATTTATTATTAGCCTTAACTATTGTATGTCTTAAAAGCAGACCTATTTAATCTCCTTTCAAACATTCATAATATTATTTATCTGAGATTGTCAGCAAACAAAAGTATCAAAATTTAGGATTTTCAGTGTCCAGGGTGTCCCAAAAGCCATCATACATAGGGAAAATGGGAAATTGTAGCTGAATGTACCTTTATGTACAAAATGTTCATTGCAAAATTTTACAAAATATTACAAAATATCCTCTACATGTTGGCCACCTCTTTTTACACACACACAAAGTCTTGTCCCCTACTAATGGCAAACAAGTTCCAAGATATCTGTTGTTATGCAATTGTTCCTATATATGGCTACTTTTTGGACACCCTGTGTTATATACCTATCATAAAATAACACAACAATTTGTATAGCATAAGCATTGCAACATTTCTGATACTAAGATACAAAAAACATAATCTATATCATATCTCCAAAAACTACAAGCAATCAATTGATTTGTTTTTTTTTAAATATATCTTGAAGTAAAAGAAACCCTTTTTCTAAAAAAGGCTGAGGCATGAACTGCAATATGAAAAAGCTACATGCTAAAAATTAATCAGCAAATTCTCCATTCTTAGAAACTGGCTGGGAATCATGCAGTGTGCTGCCAGTTTACATTAGCAAAGCATTTGTGCTGTGTGATCATATAAATTAAAAGAAGCCTCGTTTTGTCCAGGGAGGGATTACTTCTTGTGTTTTAGCTGTTTGGGTGCATATACTGGGGAAACCCTTGTAGGACTAGGTAGGCATTGCTTAGGGATGGAGGCAGGTGGGAGGAAAGTATAAGGAGAAACAGGAGAGCTCTTTCGAAAGTATCCTTTGGCTTGGAATGCTGTGAAAGATGTATTTCCCCCTAGGGTTCCTAGCAATATGTTTCTACTGATTGCAGTGAGGTCATAGGAAGAAAGGCAGCTGTTTTAAAATAGATCAGATCCTGGGTCCATTTGGCTCTGCGTATCTACATGGGAAGTTAGCAGCGTGGCATCATTGCACCCATGGACACTGTAGTTGGTAGTTCTCAGAGATATCTACATTTTCTTGATAATAATAATTTTGTGTCAGAGATTACTCTGGGTTGAAATAATTTGTAGGGGATGCCTGAATGAGGCTCCTTTCATGTCCCCAAGTGCAGTTCTCGGGTATCGAAGTCCAACCTTCCAGTCTCCAGCTGCTGACCACCTTAACACCTCTAACCCACCAGAGGAGCTGATCTTTTCTTGATATTTTGGAGTCTTGGCCTTTTTCATACTGCTCTCACTTTTTTCTGGTACAACCGTACTTACTGATCCTTATGGGTACATTTGTTCCTCTCATTTTATGTGTTCTTATTCAGTTCGATATTAAATTTTCTGCATCTTTGAAGAAATATCAATTGTCAGTTATGGTCCGACTGCTTTTGCTTTAAGTCACTGTCCCACTCCCATGAGTGTGTAATTAGCTTTTGTCCAGATTCCTGATAGCCTTTCATAAATGCAACTCAACGCATGTCTTGATTTGCAAAAAGTCCTACATTTGTGTCAGTTTTGCCAGGTACAGAATGTATTCAGATACATAATGCACAGCTGGGGCACACATTATCTTGCTGAAATACAATTTACAGTACAGTTGTACCTCGCTTAAAGAGCATAATGCGTTCCACAGGATTGCTCTTTAGGCGAATTTGCTCTTTAAGCGAAACACCATTGTAAATGACCAATTGTGGGGGGGATTGTGGACCCCAATTTATTTGTTAAGTGAGTTTTTGGTTGGTTTTATTTGTTAAGCGAAGCAAACATTCAGAGAAAATTCTGCTCTTTAAGCGAGTTACTCTTTAAGCGAGACGCTCTTTATGCGAAGTTTGACTGGATTTTAAACAACTTGGCAGGGATCATTTATTTTGTACTACCTCAGAAATAAGGCGTCCAACACCTTACAAAACTGAGTCCGGGACAGTGGGGCGGGGCCAACGTCACGACGTCATGGGCGGGGCCAACGTCACGACGTCATGGGCGGGGCCAACGTCACGACGTCATGGGCGGGGCCAAAAAAATAAAGGAGCAAAAAATGGCTCCAATAGTCAGCTGACATTTTTTGCCATTTTTGGGAGGAAAAAGAATATAAAAGCCATGGCTTATAATAGGGGAAACAGTATTGGACCAATACTGTTTCCTCTATTATAAGCCATGGCTTTTATTCTTTTTTCCCCCAAAAAAATGGCAAAAAATGGCCTGATGGCTTCTTTTCGGGGGGTGGCTTATATTTCTATATACTGCATGCTCGGACACAGAGAATAACACCCCCCAACTCTGCTTACCTTCAAGCTCTGCTTATTTTCTCTCCCGACGAACAGCTGATGATCAGACTCACTCGGAGGCTTTTTTTAAAACTACAGTAGGCAGGGAAACAAGGAAGGGGGAGAAAAAATTCAGCGATTTGATTGGATCTCTATGTCAGCTGACATAGAGAGCCAATCACATTGCTGAATAGGGGAAACACCTATTCAGCGATGTGATTGGATCTCTATGTCAGCTGACATAGAGAGCCAATCAAATCGCTGAATTTCTCCTCCTTCCTTGTTGTAGTTTTAAAAAAAGCCTCTTTAGTCTGATCAGCTGTTCGTCGGGAGAGAAAAAAAGCAGAGCTTGAAGGTAAGCAGAGTTGGGGGGGGGTTGTAGTATTCTCTGTGTCCGAGCAGGCAGTGGGGTGGCTGTGTTTTCATAACACATGGCTTATTTTCGGGGGGTGCCTTATATTTTTAGAGCCCCCCGAAAATCGGCACATGGGTGGCTTATTTTCCAATAAACTGTGCATGCGCAGAAGCTCAATCTGATGCATGCGCAATGCATCAGATTGAGTTTCTGCGCATGCACAGTTTATTGGAGCCATTTTTTGCTCCTTTTTTTTTTTAATGCCTGCTGCCGAAGAGAAATCGGGACAGCCGGGACGTCATGGGGGAATTCCGTGACCATTTTCCTAAAAATGGTAACTCGGGATTCCCCCTCTCAAATCGGGACTGTCCCGGAGAATCCGTGACGGTTGGCCGCTATACCTCAGATGGTTCAGGGAGCCGGTCACAAAGGCCCGGGAGCTGGCTGCGGCCCCCAACGCCAATTCATCCAGCCCGCGAAGCCCTCGTAGCTCCTGGAAACGGAAGTAAAATGCGCCATTAGTGATGAGGGCTTCACAGGCCAGATGAATTGGCATCGGGGGCCGCACCCGGCCCCCGGACCTTAGTTTGGGTGGGCACCACTGCTTTATGTTGTCAGAGGGTTCTATACTGTACATTATCAGGAAAAATATACAGTACTGTACATATATATTTCCATCAATGCTGTTTTATCTGGTGAATGCCAAGGACTTTAATGCAGGGAAATATAAACATCTTCCAGGACTAGCTCTTATCCTGAGCAGATTATTTTTCACAAGAGGTGAGACACTCCTGGGAACCTGAAACTGTGATTAAAACACCCAAGAGGTCAGTGATATAGTGAGTGGCGGCTGCTATGACTCATCTAACCCAAGGGGGCAGGAGATGTCTTCTCCTCCTCACAAAGCTGTGGCTTTCACACAAATAGCTCTTGACATGGAGGACGTGCTGTTTGGCCAGGGCAGGATGAGCTAAGCCTGCATAGCTGTCAGTACTGAGATAGCCACTGGGTTCAAATTCCAGGCCCTCAGGGAAGGAGTCTGAAAGAGCTTATCAGGCCAGGCCTTTCTGTCCAGTGTGAAACCAAAGCAGTCTGCTGCTTTTGTGTTGCAGATGTGTCACCAAATAAATCTCCTCACACAAAGGGCCCACCTTTAAATATGAAGTCCTGTGACTATTATCCAGGATGCCCCATCCCTTTTCTTCCCTAACAAGTGCTTAACTATTGTAGGGCACAAGTCATACTCTTATTTTCCTATAGAGTATATTTTCCTATAAGGTATAAAATATGTGTTCTCTGTTGTTGGGCTTTAAAAAAAATTTTTTTCTGGGGGGGGGCATTTTTGTTTTTGGTTGCTATTTATCATTTATTTATTTTATTTATTATTTATTTATGTCTAATTTTCTATAGTAAAGAGTATTTTTCATATCTCATAAACCATCCAGAGTGGGAAAATATCTTGGATGGGTGGGATACTACTACTACAACAACAAGAACAACAGGAATTGGCAATATTGACAATAATATTTGGAATTGATAATAATAATATTTGGAATAATTTGGAATTGACAAGTGCACAACAATTACTGTTAAGGCAGGCGAAATTGTCAAAAGTGATGGATTTGAGTTAGATAATGAAGAATGTATCACAGCAATAATATCAGAAGGGAGTTCTGGAAGCTTCTGACCTGCTACACAACCAAGTCAAAAGAACTACTTCGACAAAATACGTAAAGCAGGTCCGGAAAATCTTGAAGTCAAAACTGAGTGGAGGCAATATCATCGAGGCAATTAATATCTGTGCAGCGGGTGTTATATGATATTCAGCTGGAATAATTTATTGAACCCAAATGGAATTAGACAATTTAGACCAGTGATGGCCAACCTTGGCACTCCAGATGTTCTTGAATTTCAATTCCCAGAAGCCCTGATCAGCAGGAGTGCTGACTTGGGCTTCTGGTAATTGAAGTCAAAGAACACCTGGAATGCCAAGGTTTGCCATTACTGACCTAGACAGAAAAACAAAGAACTAATGACCATGCATCATGCCCTGCACGCAAAAAGTGACGATTGTTTGTACTTACCAAGAGCTGAGGGTGGCAGAGGGCTCCTCCATGTACCTCACAACACACCTGATATAACTGTTGTGGAAAAGAAGGTCTGGTTTATTGACATTACTATACCAGGAGATGCACAAATTGAAGACAAACAACTGTAGAAAAATCACAAAATATCATGATTTAAAAATGGAAGTTGAACATCTATGGAGAAAAATATCTGTTGTTGTTCCCATAGTGATTGGAGCCCTTGGAGCAATACCTAAAGGGCTTCCTAGATCTTTGGAAATTTTAGACTTATCGGACTTGAACATCCTAACTGTCTCAAAAAAAAAAAAAAAACCCACAGCGCATATATTCAGATGTTACCTTAACAGTTCTTAAGTCCTTGATTGGGACTTGAACTGTTAATTTTATTCCAGTCCTGAACTGTGAATCAAATTTGATTTGTTGTAGTGGTAGTGGTAGTGGTAAAAACTACTAGATAAATAATAATAATAATAATAATAATAATAATAATAATAATAATAATAATAATAATAATAATAATAATAATAATAATAATAATAATAAACAACTGTTCTCACTGCTTCTCAGTGGGGGAAAGCTATGACTTACCTATGTGTCTATGGGACAATATTTTATTACACAACCGTAGAAATGCTCACAGATCACCGTCAACAGATTAAGATCATCCATCCACCCATCTTCCATCCACCTCAATTAGTGGAAAAGTAATGACCTTTACCTTTAATGTTTTTAAAGAAACGTTACACATGCATGACATTTATGGACTGATTTGAGTTACCCTAAACCCTTTTGAAAATATCACTGTTTCTGATCTTGCTAACATTTCTCTAAAAATGTACTGCCATTTCGAGTCTTGGTTCTGATTGCAAATATTAATGAAGAAGTCTGTATCATCAAAAAGTTCATTTCTAGCAATTGGGACTCGGATTAGTTCAACAAACAAATGACTTCCTCTATAATCTTTACTTCTGTGTGTCCATCTTCCCTTTTAAGACTCTTAATTAGCTTTTGTAAGACCCTACAGACCATGATCCTGAATTTATTCAGATGAGGGAAACCTATAGAACTGGATTGTTTCTGTTTATAATTAGATTGATCTACAGACAGATTGGGGGATCCAATTATCCCTTAGTGTCTGCTCAGGGAACATCTAGAGCCATTCTCTGTGAAAAAGCAAACACAGTTCTTATTTGGCTAAATCATTTACACATATTATCATGCAACCAGGAGAAAACAAAACCAGCTACAAAGGGTCGATTGTGCTTCTTTGATGGAGAGGCTGCAGGGAGGACACACAGCTATTGTGGATTAAATATCTGTTTGTGACATCAAATGCCAGTAGGGTTTAAGTCTTTGTTTAAGCAGTTGTTATGCTAACCCAGTGACAAAAGAAAAGAAAAGATACAACACAGATGGAAGGATGAACAAAGATGCCCTTTTACTGTGTTGTCCTGGTTCTCCTCATTCCTGAGAGGTAGGACCCAGTCGGTGTGCCTGGAGAAGGAGAGGTCCAGCCCTAGGCCCCTGCAATACGAGGTGCCTCAGGGCTCGGTACTTTCTCCTCTCCTATTCAACATCTATATGAAGCCGCTGGGCGAGATCATCCGTTCCCATGGGGTTAGGTATCATCAATATGCAGATGATACCCAGTTATACATCTCTGCCCGTGGGGACCCAAGTGGTGCGGTGGAAGTCCTTTCCAGGTGCCTGAAGGCTGTTAAGGTCTGGATGGGGGACAACGGGCTACAGCTGAATCCTGGCAAGACTGAGTGGCTGTGGTGGGTACGGGGGCCTGTGTTAACACAGGAGTTGCCATCTTTGGTGCTGGATGGGGCAGCCTTGCCCCAGACAGACCCGGTGCGTAACCTGGGGGTCCTCCTGGACTCACGGCTACTGTTCGAAGATCAGGTGGCAGCCGTGGCCAGGAGGGCTTTTGCACAACTTCGTGTAATACGCCAGTTACGCCCCCTCCTGGACCGGGACTCCTTGCTCATGGTCACACATGCCTTGGTCACCTCCAGACTTGATTACTGTAATGCGCTCTACATGGGGCTGCCCCTGATGACCATCCGGAGACTCCAGCTGATGCAAAATGTGGCGGCCCGGGTAGTGGCGGGGTGTGGGCGTTATGCTCGTGCTTCGCCGCTACTCCGGGAGCTGCACTGGTTGCCAGTATGTCTCCGGGTGCAATTCAAGGTGCTGGTTATTACTTTTAAAGCCCTATATGGTAGTGGGCCAGGATACCTAAGAGACCGCGTCACCCCAAGAACATCTGTCCGGCCCACCAGGGCAGATCGGAGAGGCTCCCTTGTTGTTCCATCAGCTAGAGAGGCACACCTCTCTAGCACTAGGAGGAGGGCCTTCTCCGTGTCCGCCCCAACCCTCTGGAACCTCCTGCCCATCGAACTGCGCCTGCAGACGGAGCTCTTGCCCTTCCGGAAGGGCTTGAAAACCTGGCTGGCAGGACATATTTGGGGACCAGGGAACACGGGTTCCCATACTAAGTGGCTTATTTAAGGAGTGCCACTTTGAATCTGAACCAGGGGGATACTGGCGTGTAGTTTGTACTGTTTTTTAACTTTAAATGATTTTAGATGATCTTTTAACTTCATGATTTTATATGTTTTTATCTTTTACCTCTGTTTTATGACGATGTAAGCCGCCCAGAGTCGGGTTCTCCCGAG
Organism: Furcifer pardalis; assembly: GCA_030440675.1. Taxonomy (NCBI): domain Eukaryota; kingdom Metazoa; phylum Chordata; class Lepidosauria; order Squamata; family Chamaeleonidae; genus Furcifer; species Furcifer pardalis. The sequence goes on along the minus strand of CP126890.1, from coordinate 112,109,924 downwards.
TGGGGCGGGGTAATAAATTCAATAAATAAATAAATAAATAAATTTTACACATCTGATGATGGGACTTGCCTAGGAAGCAAGTGTGTGCTGTTCTGCAACCACTAGGTAAATTTTCAGGGATTGGTTTTGGCTGCTACTTCAGTTCAAAGCAGGCAATTAGTGGTCCTCCAGATGCTAAAGGTAAAAGGAAAAGGTAAAGGTTTCCCTTGCTCTAAAGCCAGTCGTATCCGACTCTAGGGGTCAGTGCTCATCTCTGTGTCTAAGCCGAAGAGCCAGCGCTGTCTGCTTCTGCAGATGTTTCCATGGTCATGTGGCAGGCATGAATAGACACCGGAGCGCATGGAACGCTGTTACCTTCCCACCGAAGTGGTCCCTATTTGTCTACTTGCAATTTCTTGCTTTTGAACTGCTAGGTTGGCAGAAGCTGGGACAGAAATGGGAGCTCACTCCATCGTGCAGCACTCGGGTCTCGAACTGCTGATCTGATCTTACTGGGTCATAATTCTATTGTCACTCAGCATTCACTGAGCTGGCTAGGGCTCCTGAGAGTTACAGTCCAACAGCATCTGGAAGGGCACAAGTTGCCTGTTTGTTTTAGTTAAGGCTCTGTTTTATGCACAGCATGTCATATGCAGTGTGTATATATTGATAGCAAATTCTTCCCTGGAAAACAACAATATTTGTGCATGAGTGGAAGATGGCAGCATGCTTGGAGAATTCCCAGGATTTACAGAAGTGCAAACAATAATAAAAGAAAGTACGGTACATAAAAATGATGATGGTGATCTTAGAACTGATAAGATGGAAAAGGTTGTGTGGATGATTGAGTCTAGCCTGTGTCAAGGAGGCACAGTGAAGAGTTGAATTTACAGTCCTTAGTTCAGCAGCAAGATACCTAAACCACTTGGCTATCGAGTATAATGATAATACTGTACTAGAATTTGGAGGTGGGGTACGGATGTGGGCCTGATGTGGCTTAGTCATGCTCAGAAGCCACAGTGCTATCAGGAAAAAATGGGAAAAGGAGGTGGTAAGGGACTGCAGTGACTCAAGTGGTTAAGATGCTGGCTGGAAGGCATCAGGTCAGCAGTTCGATACCCGAGTACTGTACGATGGAATGAGCTCCCATCTCTGTCCCAGCTCCTGCCAACCTAGCAGTTCAAAAGCACAAAATTGCAAGTATAGTAGATAAATAGGGACCACTTCGGTGGGAAGGTAAACAGCATTCTGTGCACTCCAGTGTCTAGGCATGCCTGCCACATGTCCATGGAAACGTCTGAAGAACAGGGCCACAGCCAGGATTCTAGATGGGCAAACATCATATATGCTTATATGTCATATATATATATATACAGTATATGCTTATATGTTGCATATAAGCAACCAGGAGTTTGAGGGTGGGAAAACTGCTAACTCATGGTGGACGACACCCACCCTGGCCACCCCTGGCTATGGCCCTGCTGCAGAAGCAGACAGCGCTGGCTCTTTGGCTATGAAATAGAGATGAGCACTGAACCCTAGAGTCAGATATACAACTGGCTTTAGAGCAAGGGTGACCTTTACCTTTACTAAGGAGAGGTAGACTGGAATTGCTGTAAATCAGAGCAAGAACATATAACTGTGCAGCAACATTTGGTGGTGGAACTGCTTGTAAGCAGAAGCGTAGCATGCCTTAACGGGGCCCCGTATAAAAATTTGTTTGGGGGGCCCTTGTGAAATAAAAAAAATTGGGAAGTTTTTATTAATTTTTGCTGTAGGGGGCCCCCGTGGCCCGGGGGCCCCGTATAATTGATACGGCAGATACGGCGGTAGCTACGCCCCTGCTTGTAAGAGTTAGTAGTTAAAATCCTTTTGGCACAGCTCTGTGAGTGCAAAACTGATTGTGGCATTAGCAGCAGCCTTTTATGACTAATTCAATGTTTCTAATCCCCCCCTCCAGAATATGAGGCTCCCTAGAGATCTCTTTTGTCCAGTGGAAGCTTTTGGGATCTCAGCACAGGGATCTGGAGTCTTTGATGTCTTCAAAGAGATAGTCATAAAAAGAAGGGGCAGGATCTGTTCTCAATTATCCTGCACTCTGGGCTGAAGTTACAGGAAGGCAGATACAAATTGAATATTAGGGCAAACTTCTTAACTCCAGCATGACAGTGGAACCAATTACCTCAGGAGGTAGTGAGCAGTCCAACACTGAAGGAATTCAAGAGACAACTGGACGAGACCATTTATCACATTTGTTTTGATTTGGATTCCTGCACTGAGCAGTAGACTGGACTTGTCAGCCTCATAGGCCCCTTCCAACTCAGTTACAATATTCTATGATTCTATGAGAATTGCTGCCACCAGTCCTGATCCTGGCAGTGGTAATTTTTGGTCGAGAGCCTACTCTAGGGCAAAAGGGATTCCTAGGAAGTCTTGCAACCTGGAGGGACAGGGAGAGATCAGAAATTTTTATTTAGCAACAAAAGTCCACAGCTGGTGATTCATGTGGAGACATGGCAACAGGATTTCAGCAGGTGAATCCTTCTCATACCATAGTTTCGTATGACATACACATGCAACCCTAAGTAGAACAAGGGATTAACTCTTTCCTCTTGTTTATATTCAGTAGTCAAATCAGCTTCATTTTCCAGCCAGGAAAGCTATGTTTTTCTTAGCATCTATCTAAGCTACAGATGAGTTCAGGTGAATCATTATTGAGAAACTATAATTGCTACTATAGGGAATATATAATCAGATATAAATAGCAGAAGCCCTGAAATCAATCTAATGCAGAAGTACCATAAATTTGGTAATTCTTACACTTAACTAATTGTGCTCCTGACAATTCCCTAGCCTAAGAGTATAGACCAAGGAATAAATATAAGTAAGACCAAGTAGAAATTAGGCAAACTCCAAAGAATCAATATGGTATACTCTTTAGGGTGCTGGAGTAGGACAAAAAACTTTCAAGAAGTCCTTACTTGGCCATGAAGACTGAAAGGTGACATTGAGATAACTGTACACTTTCAATATGAGTAGCTCACAGGATTGCTGTGAAATAAAGTGGGGGAGAAACAAGCCATGTATACTGCGTTAGGCTCATTTGAGGAAAGCTAGTCGTAATGGTAACAAATACATAAATAAAAATGTTCACATTTACTTGAGGATAAGCCTCACAAGCTAAATGTATCTTTCCTATGAAGAAATGCGACTGGGGCCATGCTCCTCTTTAAGGATATTTTAGCTTATCTTTTTTTATTTGCTCTTTATTTTGACAGAATGAGGGTAGAAAAATTGTATCATTTTGTGCAACATAAGTTTTGAATTTACATAGATCAGTGATCTGTTTAAGCCTCTCATCCAGTTGTCTCCTCTTTTTCTCCCTTAGGCTCCACATTTACAACAGATAAACAAACAACTCCAGAGTCAGAGCACATGTTTCCCTTTCTGGGGAATGAGGTCATTGTTTCGTGTTGGAAATGTAAACATCAGATATTCTATTGGCCCATTCAATGTTGTTCAGTAAACTGTCTTGTCCCCAAAATATTTGTAAGTATTGTTTGTACAAAGATGAAAGCAAATGCTTTGGAGAAGGGCAAGAGATATAGTTTCCTCCATGTTAACTTACTCCCATCACACCTGTTCTTACCTGACTTTTGCTGCAATATCTTCTGAATGTAATTTAGAGAAGCAAAATATGGTGAATGTAGAGTTGCAGGCCCTGCTCAAATGACGCTCTGTAGAGACTTGAAGAAGGAACAGCTGTAGTCACATCTGTATTGTGTGATGTCAACTTCTAGTGACCCTCATAGGGTTTTGAAGATAAGCGAGATAGCTGAGGAGTGAATTTGCTGATGCCAATACCTACCCCCCACCATGACTTGCCCTACAGTGTGGCAAACCTTGGCACTCCAGCTGTTCTTGGACTTCAGTTACCAGAAGCCCAAGTCAGTACACCAGCTGGAGTGCCAAGGTCTGCCACTGTGGCTCTAGGACTATGCAGTTTGGCTACAGAGGCTGGCCTTTGTCCCTGGAGACACGGTGGAGAATTGAGCTCCCAACTTCTGGGTGGGGTTTCTCCAACTTTTTTCCTGGCCATTTAACTTTTATTTTTATCAGTCATAACTGAACAGAACAATGGATTGGATTTTATGCCAGGATATTTGTCCCTTTTGGAAAATAACAAAAACTACTGTTAAGTATCCATTCAAGTTTACTGCTATGTCATTCCATAAACTCTTATGATCAGGCATAGGAGAAATTGAGTTGTGCTTGATTATCTGAGCTCTTAATAGGTCTCCTGTGTTTTTAATTTGTGCTACTATGGATCACCTGAGATCATAAGATAAGGTACAATTCTGTGGTAATTACTTTTAGAAAAACTGTCCCCACTGCAATCATGAGACCCATGCAAGATGCAGAAAAAGCTTAATATCATATGATCTTTCTAACCACCCACTTATAAGGCAACATCTTATAACAGGACATCTTTCAGTCCAAGTAACAATAATTTGTTTTACAAAACATGGCAAATAGCAAAGAAGAGAAATGTTGCAAGTGGGGGGAAAGGGCATCACTGTGACATAAGTTTCTAGGTGGTTACTTCAATAATTTCAGAAGAATCAATCCTAACTGGATAATAATCCTTGGGATGGGTATATGTTATGAATGAGGTGCCTCTGTACAGTGTACTTTCTCTGTATTTCACATTATGATATTCTTCTGAAATGGCATTGATTCCAGTAATAGACCTCTATGCATAGTATTTAGCTGACTGGATAAATCAGTGGTTTGGGTATCTAGTTGTAGAGTCAGAGTTTGGGAGTTCAATTTTCCACTGTGCTTCCTGGGAGAAGAGCCAAGCTGGCAGGGCACCCCCAAAAGAAGGGAATGGTAACCCATCTGAATATCCTCTTAAAAGCTTTGGAAGCGGTTCCTGTAAATCAGAACTAACTTGATGGCACACAATTATTATTATTATTATGTCTGGTAAAGTATTATACTCTGGCAAGCCACGCTGCCTTTTCATTCTGTTGCACTCATGTCATTCAAGAATTTATGCAAAATTCCTCCCTTTTTTTGTGTTCTGATGATGAAAAATGGGCCATCAGCTACTAAAGGTATCCTGAACAAAGGGTACCTGCTTCTGCATGTGAAGAGGCAAAGTAAGACTGGGGCTAAGGGCAGATGGGGGCAGTTAGGCTGTCAGGTTGCTAAATGGTTTCTGGCTGAAGAGTGGGTGTTGCTGTTGTTTTACTAGAGATGCTAAATTGACGTTGCTATGATTCCTGCATGCAAGTTTCTTCCATAATCCCACAATAGCTGCTCAATTTGTGCATGTGTAAACAAGTAGATTATTGTAAACATTGTTCAGATGACGTGACTGTGAGCAAGGAAAGCATAGAGACTAGAATACCATCTTGTAGAAGCAGGCTCTTTCATGACCTGACCTACACGTACAATTAGTCATCAGAACAGCTTCTATGTGCTTGGGAAATGTATATCTGCAGGCTCAGTGTAAATTCTTTGGCAATCCTCAGAAAAGGGGTTGTATACATATGGGATCTATTAATGAGTGTAAGTCAGGGGAGAGTCTGTAATCACCATCATGCTCTCCAGCTGAATATGTTCTTTAGAAGGAAAATTGCCTTCCTATGTGAGCATGCACTGCTCTTGAAATCTTTGGAGAAAACCCTTCCCTCACTTTTGCCACCCTCACAGGAGTGTTTGGAGAAGACACAAGAAACAACCAATTGGCAATTGTTCAGTGCCAGGTGTTTGTTTTGTATCTCCCCACTATTTGCAATTGAAATAGTATCTTCCCACTCTTCCAACTATTTGCAGTTGAAACAAGTGTTGGTGTATAGCAGAGCAACTGGAGGACATGCAGCAGAAGATGTGGGCACTTTGATCAACGCAACAAAATGAAGCTTGTTTTTGTGCAAAAGAGCTTCTTTACTTATAGTGCAAAAACAGATATTTACGGTGACAAAGGTAATAGCAAATTAAATGAGATAACTTCTCTTTTGGTGGCATGCAGTTCAGTTCACTGTGGCAAACACAAATAACACAGTCTGTAATTTATAGGTTACGTGACTCAGCAAAAACAACAGTCCTTGGCTGAGCAGATGGATCTTCTTACAGTGCAAGTTGTCAAGTCCTTTGATATGGTGACAAAGTCAGCATACACTAACAAAAACAGTTCCAAAGACTTTCAGCAAAGAAAGCAGTAAGTCTTACTCTTTCCTTTGGCAAGATGATCCTTGGTGAGTCTGCAGTTTCTTCTTCCAGAGGGTAGCGACCAGTAGAAGTCCTTGGCCCACAAGCAGTATCTTGTGCATAGATTCCTGAGAGCACAAGGGGAGTGTTTGGAGCACAGACCCTGGTGAACACATAGGCTCACAAGTAGACTTGATCCACAAAAGCTAAAATTAAAATATAACAGTTAATCTTCAAAGTGCTACAGCATTTTTGTTTTTCTTTTGTTTATTCTCTGATATACTTATTTTATTTATTTATTTATTTATTTAGATTTATTATCCCGCCCTAATCAGGCGAACCTGACTCTAGGCGGCTTACAGAAAATTCATAAATTAAAACCTTGAGGTTCATAAATTACTTAAAAGTCAATTAAAAAAGAATTAAACCCTGAATTTACAAAAATCTAAAAGATTTAAAAAGGTTAAAAGGTTTAAAAAGATTTTAAAAGTTTAAAAGAGTGAGGGAGGGGTGGCTGTCCCATCATATCAGCCACCCAACATGGGACCCCAAATTCCTGGAGCCCCACACCTGCCCTGCCAGCCAGGTTTTTAGGCCCTTCCGAAAGGACAGGAGCTCTGTCTGTAGACGTAACTCAGTTGGCAGGAGGTTCCAAAGGGCCGGGGCGGCCACGGAGAAGGCCCTCCTCCTGGTGCTAGAGAGATGCGCCTCTCTAGCCGATGGAATGATAAGAGAGCCTCTCCGATCCGCCCTGGTGGGACGGACAGATGTCCTTGGGACGATGCGGTCTCTTAAGTATCCTGGCCCACTACCATGTAGGGCTTTAAAGGTAATAACCAGCACCTTGAATTGCACCCGGAGACATACTGGCAACCAGTGCAGCTCCCGAAGCAGTGGTGAGGCACGAGCATAACGCCCGCACCCCATCACTACCCGAGCAGCCGCATTCTGGACCAGCTGCAGCCTCCGAATGGTCACCAAGGGCAGCCCCATGTAGAGCGCATTACAGTAATCAAGTCTGGAGGTGACCAAAGCATGTGTGATCATGAGCAAGGAATCCCGGTCTAGGAGTGGGCGTAGCTGGCGTATTACACGAAGTTGTGCAAAAGCCCTCCTGGCCACGGCTGCCACCTGCTCCTCGAGCAGTAGTCGTGAGTCCAAGAGGACCCCCAGATTACGCACCAGGTCTGTTTGGGGCAAAACTGCCCCATCCAGAACCAAAGATGGTAACTCCCGAGATAGCGCAGGACCCCTTACCCATAGCCACTCAGTCTTGCCGGGATTCAGTTGTAGCCCGTTGTCCCCCATCCAGACCCTGACAGCCTCCAGGCACCTGGATAGGACTTCCACTGCATCAATTGGATCTCCACGGGCTGAGATATACAGCTGGGTGTCATCTGCATATTGGTGATACCTCACCCCGTGGGAACGGATGAGCTCACCCAGTGGCTTCATGTAGATGTTAAATAGGAGAGGCGAGAGTACCGAGCCCTGAGGCACCCCATATTGCAGGGGCCTAGGGCTGGACCTCTCGCCTTCCAGCCACACCGACTGGGTCCGGCCCCTCAGAAATGAAGAGAACCAGGCCAGCACAGTGCCCTGGATCCCCAATCCTTGGAGCCTTCCCAGAAGGATACCATGGTCGACAGTATCGAAAGCCGCTGAGAGGTCAAGAAGAGCCAGGACGGATGGATGACCTCCATCCTGTTCTCGCCAGAGATCATCCACCAATGCGACCAATGCAGTTTCAGTACCATATCCGGGCCTGAATCCTGACTGGAAAGGGTCCAGATAATCCGCTTCATCCAGGACTTCCTGTAGCTGCCACGCCACTGCCTTCTCCAAGACCTTACCCAAAAAGGGTAGGTTGGATACAGGTCGGTAGTTGGTAAGTACCGTAGGGTCGAGGGATGGCTTTTTCAGGAGGGGACGCACCAAAGCATGTTTTAAGGGTGCTGGAAAAAGCCCCTCCTGCAGAGATGAATTTATAATTGCCTCGACCCAACCGCCTGCCACAGCCTTAGATGCCTTGACTAGCCAGGCAGGGCATGGATCCAATTCACAGGCAGTGGCGCGAACAGATCCAAGAAGCCTGGAAACACAGAACAACAGGGCTACTTGAAACACAGAACAACAGGGCTCCTGTTCCAAAAAATTCAACGTTTTTGGTGCCTACCCTCAGGTTTGACACTTGGTTCTGAGAGAGGCAAGTTGCCATGCTTTCCTTTCATGGGGAGGCAAATACCTTTTTATACAAATAGGGTTTTTGCCATTAATTGGTTGTTGAGGAAGGTGCATGTTATACATTTTCTTTTGGTTCTTGTTGAATGGATTTGAATGTCTTTAAACTCAGAGGTTAATTTTTAAACTGGTGACTCCTTGAATTTTTTTAAAAAATATTATAATTTGTCCTTTTGACGGTATCTGTTTTAACTCATATTGAGAATAACCTTGAGTCCTACACTAGGGAAAGATGGAATACTGGATGAGTGAGTGAGTGAGTGAATAATAAATCACTATTTCATTGAAGTGCATGTTCAAATAGTTGCATAAAGCACCAGTTTTTCTTTTTCACTTCTGATTGAGATTGCTAACACATGGATTGCCCATGACAAATGGAGCACATAGGTTTTGCAGTTTTTCTAGGAACATGCTTATTTGATTAGCATTGCCTCTTGATTATATAGTTGTGCTTATTAAATTGTAAAATAAAAAGACCAAGAAAAACATTGCTGGAGCGTGGAGTTGGCCCAGAGCTGACCTGTAAATCATAATTTTTGGCTGAGCAAACACTTCTTGTGTGGCCTTTGTCAAGCCACTAAACTTCCTTGTACTTCAGCTTTAACATTTGTTGTGGGTCCACAGGATGCCCCAAACTATATGATATGTTGAGGCCGATAAGTGCATTTGTAGAGGCTGAGAGGAAAATTGTTACAGAAACATCAGTCTTGAGACTGGCCTATCTGAAGACTGTTTGAGCACTGCTAGCCAAAAGTAAAATTAATCCCTTGTTATTGTTCTTATAATTCCTCCCACATGTTGAAGGATTTGTAAAATACAACCATTCATGGTATTTGAATCTGGCTTTGGGCCCATAAAGGAGTGGTATTTGCACAGCTGACTTCAGATCCCATTCAAAACAATCAAAACTGCTTTTAAAATGTACTGTGGCTTCAGTTCTGATTTACAGTATCCATGATCTGGGGTTGCTTTCCAGAGATCATTATCTGGAATGGCTTGCAATTTAAAAGTTTGTCAGATATGGTCTCTAAACTGTGGAGCTAGTAGCCAACCTTCTTCTGAAAACAACCCTGTATAACTCAAATACAGTAATACCTCAGATAACGCTAAGACTTGGTTCCACAAGTCTTGGTGTTATCCGATTTTTAGTGTTATCCGATGCATGTTAAAATCCTATGGGATGTATCAGATAATGTTAAAGCTCCATAGAGATACATTGTAACCGCACAGGCTTTAGCGGTTGTTATCCGATACATCCCATAAGACCTTAACGTTATTCGATCCAATTCTCCTCCCCAGATTACTTAACGTTATGCGATTTTAGTGTTATCCGAGGTATACGTTATCCGAGGTATTACTGTATTTGCATATATGTATGGCTGTCATATGTGGACTGACTGAAAGACATTCCACACCTTGTCAGGATGTGCATCTGAGTGGGAACTAGAGACTGCTAGTAAGCTGCCGCCGCCGCCACCACCACCACCACCATAAGAAATACCCCTTACTATTTATTATGACCACAAATTCATGTTTAAGGATAGCATAGGCGGGAGATAATGATGGACACTCCAAGAATTGGATTACATGTTTGCAGATGTTATGTTGCTTCATTAAGATGACAGGGCAAGAAGCAGGGGGAAGTGGTTTAGGTATCTGGCTGCTGAGCCAGAGGTTGGAGTTTAATTCCCCACTGTTCCTCTTCGACAAGGGCTGGACTTGATGATGATCCATAAGGGCCCTTCCAGCTTTGCAGTTCTAAGGTTGCTATTGTTGTTATTGTAATATATGCCTAAGGAGAAAGAAAGAGGGTCTAGGAGTAACAATTTTAAAATAGATCTAGCAAATACAAGAGGAAGAAGAACATTTAGGCAACAAAAATATTTATGCAGTCTTTGTTGTCTCATACTAGGTGGTGGAAGAGATGAGTGGCTCCTGTTTTCATATGTGTACCTATAATATGTGAACTGTGCAAGGGTATAACACACAGCTCTGTCAGAAAAATAGAACTATGAAGTGGTTAGTTCTTTTTAGAAACACTAATTGTACATGTATGTCATGTATTGGAGAGCTATGTAAGTCTTTTATTAGGCGGAGTGGAGCAAAAGCATCCAAAACTTTATGGGTAATTTTCTAGCTAAAGTTAACTATTTCAGATACAATCATATGGACTTCTAGTCCATAGCAATAATAACTAGGATGTAGTTTGTTCTGCTAGTTATAGTGTTAGATTAGGAACAGGAAAGCCTGAGTTCAACTTTCTTCTCAGCCATTACATTCAGAAGGTGACTTTGAGCTTAAACACACTTTGGCTTAGACACTAAGAGGTGTATTTGTGTTTTAGTGGAAGATAATGTTATGTTGAATTATTTAGAAAATCTATTAAAACATGAATATGCCTCATAGCCTTGTGGAAGCTGTGCACATTACCCAGAGAATATGCAGAGTACTGTCAAGATAAGCACACCATATTCCCCAAGCCCTGTCAGAGATCATGCATAAAACCTGGATAATTTTTACAGAATTTTGCTGAGATATTCATATATATACCCTTCAAACCCTACTGGAGAATACTGTATCCATATTAATTGGGAAATGTCTACTTTTCCTTCTTCGTGGGCAGGTTGTGAGTACATTTCCATGTGACTGGTGAACATGCACAGTGATAAGTTGACACACACGTTAATTACAGCACTTCATGCCACCACCTTCCGTAGACATTCCTACAAACACACTCTATTTCAGTGTGAGAGATACAAGCAGTGCTTAATTCTTAGCCACCCCTCCTTGAAAGTTTAGATATCCTTTGGCTGAACCATACCCATTTTATTTTATCTTGTGGATGTGGCAAATGGGAATTCTTGTTTATTCAATTTCTTCCACATGGCTCAGAATTTCTGTCCATCTTCGCCTAGTGAAAAAGCACCTGGCGGTCATTGTAATGAGCACTTTTGGCTGGTTTAACATATTGACCAACCCAACTCAGCAGAAAAGAATGCTGAGGCAATTAATCTGAAATGACATGTTCCAAATGAGTATCTCCAGTGTGTTTCTTCACACATTGAATACATTGTTAGAAAATGAGCATGTTCCAATACAGAATCTTCCCCCCCCCCCCCGGCCAATTGGTCCCACTGGCTTTCCTTTCCTTTTGTTTTGTTGGAGTCACAGCTGGTGAAACAGGACCTCAGCTTGCATGGCCCGGCAGAGCAAACAAATAGAATTCCATCAAAGAGGGCATTGCTTTTACTTTTAGTGAATTATATTTGTCGGCCAATGGGTTTCATTTCTAGATCAATGACTGGACAATATATCTCTGTCTCAAGGGATACTTCTAATCAGGATAGAAGGCTATGGGCAATGTGAAATGGGAACCTCAGAGAAGCAAAAAAGCAAAAGACTCAAGATAAATGTTTTACATAGGTCTCCAGTTCCATTTACAAATGTAGCATTCCCCAATGTGGGGAAATAGGAAAACATAAGGAGGGGGGGTATTTACTTCCGTAGCCCTGCTCCATCCCAGTCTTGGACAGAGTACTTTGACTTCTTCTGCATGTTACCCAGGCTTTCTTCAATCCAAACAGATCTGAGCTAAGGTCTCAAAGATAGACTTCAATTTGCAGAACCCCAGGCTCCCCTCAAGACAGCTGGTTCTCTGCCCAATTGTGTCCTATATCACTATTTTTCCTGTTGTCCAGATGACGCAAGCAATTAATAAATATCAGCACTTACAAATAAGATCACAAACCCTGGCTTCCTGTATTATTATTATTATTATTATTATTATTATTATTATTATTATTATTATTATTATTATTATTATTATTATTATTATTATTATTATTATTATAAAAAATCCTCTGATAGGGGTCCCCCACACTTCATGCCAAAGCACAGTTCAACCAGCAATTAGGTAACTAGATGAAAACAAAGAAAAAGTTCCTGTACACTTAAGAATAGAATATTTGAGCAGGCAATGAGAAGAAAGGACTCACTTGAGAAGGCCTTGATGCTGGGAAAGATTGAAGGCAAAAGGAGAAGGGGGCGTCAGAAGATGAGGTGGCTAGATGCATCATTGAAACAATGGGTATAGATCTGTCTGGGCTATGGAGGATGGCAGAGGACTGAGGAGCCTGGCATGCGGTAGTCCATGGGGTCACAAAGGGTTGGATTCAACTGTGTGACTGAACAACAACAGCTTTTAAATGCAAACTATACATGCAGAACTTTTATCCTCCATACAACAACTTCTTCTGTGTTTCTAGGCCATACATGAAACTGCCAAAATGAAGCCACCTTTTGTTGAATTCATTCTGCAGGTCCTTTTGCCTGACACAGTGTGAGAAAGGTTAGTTGGCAACACAAGGTTGCCATTGCTCAAGATATGCCTGATTGTGGTTCAAAAATACTATAATATTCGAGGAGGCTCTTTCTGAGTATCCCCTCCGTACAAGTAATAAAGATAGAGGAAACCTGTCTTCTTTTTCATCTAGGCATCCCCAGGGGGCAAAAACCTCTTGGGCCAGAAGCTTAGGGCCAATTTTTAAAAAGGATTTAAGAGACTTCAACAAAGAGAACGCTCAACATGAGTTCCATTGAAGAGGTCGAGACAGTGATCGGAAGCCTTAAAACCACCAAGGCTTAGATGAGATACCTGTGGAGATCCTAAAACATAGCAGTTCGGCCATGGTGGAAGAACTTACAAAGCTGTTCAAGAAGTGGTGGTGAAGTGGTGTCATTTCAGAGGTCTGGGAAAGAAACATCATTGTTAAAATCCCCAAGAAATATAGCATCTCTGAACATACTGTTAGTAACAGTGCCTGGGCGTGGCACACAGTGCATCATGGATAAATGGTTGTGTATATCTTTAAGGACTATTCTAGAGGATGGCCAGCTGCTCATGATCAGCAGCTAATGAAGAAGCCTCTTGTGCATAAGATGAGGCACGCCCAAAGCCAAAGTTGCCTCACCTTAATGGAGTGGTCATCTTGCTGGAGCACTCATCTTGGAGGTAACTTTATTGGCCAGTGATTTTGTAACTTTTGCCACTTCATGGTAGTGACTTTTGTGTCAGTGGATACAAAACAGCTTGGATAGCTGGTGTTTTGTCTTGGAACTTGCTTCTACCAAGGATTTTCCAAAGATGTGCTGCAGAGGAGGAATTAGCATAACAACTGTTCATCTCAAGGTCTGCAAGAGTCTGCAAGGAATCAGCAAGGACTCCGTGATAAGCTTATTGGGTAAGCAAAGAGAGTGAGAGCTGAAACTCTCTAAAGACTGTGAACTGTTACATATACAGTAAAACACCGGATAACAATTGGATCGGATAACGCTAAAATCGCATAACGTCAAGTAATCTGGGGAGGAGAATTGGATCGAATAATGTTAAGGTCCTATGGGATGGATTGGATAACAACAGCTAAAGCCTTTGCAGTTACAATGTATCCCTATGGAGCTTTAACGTTATCTGATCCATCCCATAGGATTTTAACATGAATCGGATAACACTAAAAACCAGATAACACCCAGACTTGTGGAACCAAGTTTTAGCGTTATCCGATGTTTTACTGTACAGTGTGTTGTTCCTGAATGCTGAAGTTAGGCTCGTTATTTTTGACATCACTGTAAATATTTTCCCTGCACCTCACCTCGTGAATAAAAGTTTTTCTATTGCCTCACACGAACTGTTTTTCTGGGCTCCCAAGCCACAGTTCATCAACACTGAAGGCAGGGGTGTGGCAGGGGCAAATCTGCTCTGGAATACTCTGTCACATACCAACTGACGGAGCATTATCCTTCACTCAGTCCCTGGGAAGGCATTTTGTGCAGCCTTGGGTGGCTGCAAAGTGCCCTGGATCAACACCTGAGAGAAGAACAAGCTAGTTTCATTGTGGAAAGTCCTGCAGTGAGCAAATCTTCACATTATGAAACATTATAGAACAGTGCATTGATACCAGCACCTGCTTTCTATTATCGTTGTCAATTTCTAAAAAGCTTTTGATAGCATCCACCAAGAGACCATTTGGCACTCCACTGCCAAATAATGAGGTCACCCTCGAATAACATGGCATAGAACATTGATGCAAGATCTGAAAGAACTACATATCACTTGGGTGGGTGCTGAAACACTTGCCTATGTAGAATCCTTGCTGCCCATTATGCCAAGGAGAGGATCTATGTCAATGTATGTAGTAATTTTGTGAGTGCTTGTCCTTTGCTATGCACAGGTCTAGCCCGGTCTTCTCAAATCTTTACTGTGTATCCTAAAATCTGATATCTGTCCAAAAGTTTCACAAAGCAATATCCTAACATTTTAGTGGTTTTGTAGTGGTATAAGTGGCTGACAAAGTCAGTTTCTAAAAGAGTAGCCAAGTTGGTCTGTTTTGTCATCAGATGAAGGCAAGGTTGCTAGGGCATACACACCAGATTGCCCATTTCACCTATCATTCATGCCCAACTTTTGTAGCAATCTTTTCATGCTTTATTATTTGGATGTTAAGCGAGCTGTTAAGTTACACAGTTATGATGGTGCCTCAAAATTAAGCATTACAAAACAATCCAAATCTTTGCTATAGGCAAGTGATGGCAAACCTTGGCACTCCAGCTGTTCTTGGACTTCAGTTCCCAGAAGCCCAAGTCTTTGTGAATCCACACAAATTGGTTTACTGTGCATGCTTGGGCTTCTGGGAACTGATGTTCAAGAGCAGCTAGAGTGCCAAGGTTCGCCATCACGGATATAGGCTTTGAGGGAATACCAGTTTTGAGGTTCATAATTAATACTACTCCTGTCAAGATTTCAAGGCTGAAAGTAACAAGTACAGCCAGTTTTTGGTGCTCTTTTGGACTACACTATAAACAGCAATGAAGATTAACAGTATTTTCTAACTTTTTACCTCAGCTTTATTTGGTAGGGGAGGGAAGCTGAACACATGGTTCAGAATCAGAATAGCTTACACACAGAGAAGGGGTTTTCTAAAAAGAAAATAGCAGAACCTAACTAGCCACCTATATATATTTTAAACAATACCCAGTTAAACAATAATGATAATCAAAGAAGGGAGACACACAGAAAAATATATAAATTAGGCTGTAGAGTTCATTTCAGCCAGCAAAAGGTTTCTGGTGATGTGGCAACTGCCTCAACAGTAGTGATATGATGCTAGTTCAAAATATGCATTTCCTTTTAAAAATAGCTTTTGTTCTGTTAAGATTTCTTTCTAAATGGTGGGCTTTATGCACAATAAATGCACAGTTGTTTTATGATTTTTCCGTGTCAGCAAATGTGTAGCTTTATGAAAAATTACCTCCCCCACCCCCAAGAATGGTTCCTGTGGGCCAGTTTGCTTTAGATAACTGCATGGGATATAGATCAGGCACAACTGATGATTTTCCTTGATTTCTCTGTGTCTCAGGGCCTATGGCTTACGGTACATATTTTCACATAATACCACTATAAGCCTAAACAATCTCTTTTCCATACATCTGTATTAATAAATAGTTATATCTATACCAGAGCATGAAATGTTATTTTATTTATCCATCTTGATAGTGGGCGTTTCTCTGCGTAATTAAAGATCTTCCCTCCTCCTCTCTTTCTCATTTACCGGGACTTAGGGTGTGATCACACAGGGAAAGAGATTGCAATTTGGATCACCCATGGAGTAGGCTGGTGCAGAATATTTCCTGGTGATCCAAGGATGTCTGGAAAAATGCCCTGGCCTTTTTGTTCCAGCTGTAGGTCTTTGACTTTTTGGGGGACCCAGCTGGAGCAATTCCCTGGCTCACTGAGGAGTAGCTTTAAGGGGAGATTGTTCCTCTTAAAGCACCTATTTCTGGTGTGATAATGTGTGTGTCTTTGCAGCCCTCTGATCACACCCTAAGTCAGATCACAAAAAGGGAAACAAAAGAGGACACTGATTCACATAACACTGCATAGATACAAATACAAAACCAGAAGCTATCACTTAAATCAGGGGTGCCCAAACTTTTTGAGCCGTGGGTTGGCCACATGGTACAGCGGGCCGGTCACATGGTTCCTCCCACCGGAAGTGGAAGTAAAACATGCCTTGCAATCTATTTTTCAACAGGAAGAGATACATTTTAGGTTGCCATTTTCTCTGCTTAAATCAGCCCCCCCCCCAAACTATGGCCCATGGGCTAGTTCTGACCCCCAGCACCAATTCATCTGGCCCATATCACCCTTGTTGCTCATGGAAATGGAAGTAAAATGTGCCCATGCAGGCGTGTTTATTTCCAGGAGCTATGAGGGTGACGTGGGCCGGATGAATTGGTGTCAGGGGCTGAATCTGGCTTATTGGCCATAGTTTCGGCACCCCAACTTAAATAGAATTACAGTGCATTTCATTGTGCAGTGGAGTGCCTGCTAAGTCAACTGCTGTCTGTGGATGAGCAAGTTCAAGGCTTTTGCTCAGTCTCTTTTGTTGTTGTTGTTCAGTTGCATAGTTGCTATCTCTTTAGGTCATTCTTTACCTTTAAATATGGTTTGGACTGAGCAAGGAGAGATAGTTTTCAAAAAGCAGTGTGTCCCCCCGCAAGGCCTGGCTGGTGCTGCTCTGGCTGCGGGGTCGCAAAGACCATTGGCCTCGCCCCTCTGGGCACCACCACTGCCAAAGGCGGATGAGCCGCCGCCGTCGCCGCCAGGCTAGGAGGCGGGGCAGCCTCTCACCTGGGATGCCAATGGCGGACTCACCGCTGGGCCCTCACTGCACCGCCCTAGATCCTTGCCTATGCCATTGGGGTCCCAGGCGGTGCAGCCGCCCTGCCTCCTAGCCCGCTCAGAAAGGTGGGAAGCGAGGCCGGTGGTTGTTGCGGCCCAGCAGCTGGAACAGTACTGGCCAGGTGTTGGGGGGGTCCTTGGCCTGGCCAGCGCTGGGCTGCGGCAACCGCTGGCCTTGCTTCCCACCTTCCTGGGTGCCACTGCCGCCAAAGGTAGATGAGCTGCTGCCGCCGGGCTCGGAGGGCCTGTGCCCTCCAGCCCGGTGGTGACAAAGGGTCCCCCACCCACCCCGGCTGCCAGGAAGTCTGGGGCAGCGGCATCACTGCCCCTGCAAAGTGGTGCCCGGGGGGCGGGGGGGGCGCCGCCGTCCTCACTGTGCTTCTGGTTATGAGGGACCGCCTGTCCAAGCAGGGAGGCAACTGAGCTATTTGATAAAAGGGGAGGGGGAGCAGCTTTGCACACTGCTGTAATTTGTGCTTCCAGGTTCAGATGGTGATGAAAAATGACTCCCAAGTTGCATACAAGGTTTTTAGCTAGCATTGGGGTCCAGGACCCTAGTTGGGCAGACGGACTTTTGAACACCAGCACCTCCATTTTACCCGGTTCAAGAAAGCATCCTAAATATAGAGTCATGGCTGTGGTATCCATTAGGGCAAAGAAGCACCTCCAGCTCTGGCTGTTCTTAGCCAGCCCACACCCAACTTCCTCCTTACCAAAGGGAGAGCCTCAGGGTCCAGACTAGGTTCCCCTTCCTCTGAACTCCCAGCCTCATACTCTCTCTGTGTGTGGAAAACAACCTGTGTGGATGTGAATCTATGAGAGAGTGAACATGGGTGGAACCAAGAGTGGAAGGAGAAACAAGAAGGAATATTTCTAACTGGAGGAGTGTTGAGAGATAGCATTTTTCTCCTCTGGTAAGTTCTGGGGTGGATGGATGAAATGAGAGAAGGAGTAAGACCATGTCTGAATGAATGCTTGCTGCTTTCCTGTGAGTTTGAATGAATATACACATTTGTTCCAAACTGCTGTGTTTTCTATCCCTTCAGCCATGGTGGGCAGCAGCCTCCAAGGCCAAGCCATCCATCAGCCAATTGTCAGTCGGTTAGCTTAGGGGGTAGAGTGGTAGGAACTGGGGTCTGATTCTTCATTGCCACCCACTCGCTAATGCCTGAGCTGGGTAATGTTGCCATCTGCCTGCATACCCCACACATTTACCCGAATGGGGGAAATGTCACTGGAATTGTGTAACTACTTGCCACATGACTAGCAAATGAGACAAAGGTGTTACTTAATTCTAATCTCTGTTATACATACAAATACCCCCTCAAACACATCTCATACACATATTAGGTATAATACGTACCCATATATATTCGAGTATAAGTTGGGTTTTTTAGCCCTCAAAATCAGGTCCAAAAATGGGACTTGACTTATACTTGGGTCAACATAAACACTCAAAAAATGCCCACACAAATGTCTAAATTAATTAATTTTACCATATTTTCATGTATTTTAATTACTGAAACTCAGTAGCAGCTGCTGCATTTTCCACCCCAATTTATACTCAGGTGAATCTATTTTCCTAGTTTTAGAGGTCCAGATTAGATACCTTGACTTATATTCGGGATAATTTATAGTGAAATATATATGGTATGTATGTGTTCTTCTTCTTTCATGTCCTAATCAAACCCTGGACTGCCAAAATGAAGCCACTTTCTTGGCTTTGTTGTTGACCCAACACAACTCATCAGTGCATGTTTCTGGTAGTAAATGGCAGACCAATAAGTGATCGGGTTTTGTATCTCTCCACATTCACACATTGTTGTCTGTCAGCAACCCCCACTTGAACATGTTGGTCTTCCATTTTGGCACTCCAACCCTCAGACTATTCAAAACCCTCCAAGTGACATAGGAGAGGTCGAGTTCCTCAGCTATATCCTCCTTTAATGTTGTTCCTTGTCCAGTGAGCTTCTTCCCCCATCTACTAATTTGGTTTTGCTCTTGTGTACCCTCAATGTTTGTTCTTGCCACAAAGCTCTTCCTGGATATTTCTCTCTCCATTCCTCATGTTATATTATGAATTGTGACAATAATGTTCTTTTTCTTTCTCCGTAATGGCATGAACCCAAATCAATCACCATCAAAACCAAGTGAATGCAGAGCCAACCATTGAAAGCAACTACAGTAAAACCTCATATAACACTAAAACCTGGTTCCACAAGTCTTGGTGTTATATGATTTTTAGTGTTATCTGATGCATGTTAAAATCCTATGGGATCCATAGAGATACATTGTAACCACACAGGCTTTAGCGGTTGTTATCTGAAGCATCCCATAGGATCTTAATGTTATCTGATGTAATTCTTCCCCCCAGATTCCTTAATGTTATGCGATTTTAGTGTTATTCGATACTAATGTTATATGAGGTATTACTGTACGTCTTAACAATGGCATGTGTGTCTGCATGCATCACATTGAAATCCACTATTGGTAGTAATACAGTTGTACCTCGCTTAAAGAGCATAATGTGTTTCACAGGATTGCTCATTAAGTGAATTTGCTCTTTAAGCGAAACACCATTGTAAGTGACCCAATGTGACTTCTGGTGGCAGGGTGTGTGTGTGTGTGTGTGTGAACCCTGATTTATTTGTTAAGTAAGTTTTTGGTCGGTTTTATTTGTTAAGCGAAGTGACCATTCAGAGAAAATTCTGCTCTTTAAGCGAGTTACTCTTTAAGTGAGGTGCTCTTTATGCGAGGTTTGACTGTACACAGAAAAGGGCTTCCACAGCCATTTGGATGTTGTTTGAATCAGCCCTCGATCAACATAGTCAAGACAGAGAAGAGACAGAAAACTCAGCAAGGAGACTCCTGCCTGAAAAAAAACCAGCTTGTGAAAACAGCTGGGCAACCTTGACTGGCTTTCTCCCAGATGTTCTTTTTAACAGCACACTTAACTTGTTTATATTTTCCCCTGACACTGGAAATTGTGACAGATTATTTTTGTTGCGGAGCCTTTGCAACTTTACGTAGGTGGTCTTGTAAAGGGAAGGAGATATTTAACCTCAGCCTACCACCTTCTCCTTTGCCCTGACTGTTTACATAGTGACACTTGGTACCAGTTATTTCAGATAGGAGGAATACACCAGGAGGCTGTAGGTCAGCTATGCATTGCCATTCCTTTGGATTTGTCCCGATGCAAGTAAGAGTGGTGCTCTAGACATAAATCTATCCAAGCAAATGTAAACATAAATGTGAATGTTGTACACAATAGGTATGTGTAAGCGATATCCGATGAAGTCTTATCAGCATCCACTTGGGTGGTCAGTCCTTGTACTCACAAGTGGAAAGTGTGCATAGTCCTTGTTAAGTCATTCTAAACAACAATTTGGTGGAACTTCTTTGCCATGGCAGGCAGGGACTATTCTAAAACCAACCAACTAACCAAACCAACCAGGCATAATAATGTAAGGACTCACAGATGGAGCAATGAATGATGAAAATCACTGGAATACAAAGCTTGGAAAAATTATTTTTTCAGCTGACAGCTTCCACAATACCTTAACCAATGTGGCAATTCTGGCATATGACCATGTTTCAGATTTGAGAGGAGGGGGATTATTTTCTCCCTATGTTTTTGGGTGACTGACTTGCCTTTCGTTTTCCACTCATTTTACTCTATTAATTATTGATTCCTAGCTCTGATCTTCCATTTGTACAAAAACTTCTCCTTTGCGCCAGACCAAATGTTTTTTCAAAAGGCCTGTTGGAGGACTGACCAGATGGTGAAGAGAAAACATCCATTAATTCTGTATTATTAGGTTTTACTTCATGGATTCTGCAAGTGAGAAGTGAGTACACTCTGGTGTTATTTTGCAACCTTGTAATAGATTCGGCTGTACAATATTCATAGGCCACCTTGTGTCGGCCAATCTTTCTCACACTAGGTCGGGTGAAAGGAACTACAGAATGAACTCCCCAAAGATGGCTTCATTTTGGCAGTTTCACATCTGGCCTATACATGGAAGAAGAAGTAGAAATGCTGCCAACAAATAAATATAGGATTTAGTACTAAAACAATTCTTCTAGTAGAATTGTATTGCCTTATATTAGATTTCATTGACTGTTTTATTGCATTGCAGTACAGTATCTATTTTCCATTGCCCCTATAAAGCCCTGAAAATAGGTTTCACAGCATGCGGACAAAAACTTGCAGAGATTTTCATTTAATACAATGAGACACTGACATTTTGCTTGATTTAAGTGGATTTATTGGCATGAAAAGGATGGTCTGCAGCCTGTTGAGTGAAATAGGTTGTCTATGAGAGTCCAGAGTGGACTCTTCTGATTGTATAAAGTTGTAAGATCTTCCAATTGCTGAGTTGCAAGCAAGATGAGACAAGTTGATGATCCAGAGTTATCTGTTGAGACATCAGTTGGAAATGTGGGGAATGGAAGTGGGAGAGTGACTACCAGGCTAAGATAATGGCATAATTCTTAACAAAAACAAAACAAGACTGTAGAACACCTCTAGATTGAAGGAGCTTTCTTCTAAACCCAACCAGACCAATAGGAATTTAGTATCTATGTAAACCTGTTTGGAAGGAGGAATAATCCAGAGATTTGGACTGTGTTGTCTTCAATATGCTGATGGTGCATAACTCTTTATATTTTCTGCAGAGGATGTGGTTCAATGCCTTAAGGATTGCCCGACCTCGATTATGGAGTAGAAATAAATGAAAAAGTTGAAACTGAATTCTGACAAGATGGAGGTCTAAGTAATCTTGGACCCAGAAATTAATATAAATTATTTAGTTATTTATTTATTGAATTTCTATACTGCCCATCTAAGTGTTATAGAATGGGATAAATGTTAAAAAATGAGTGAATGTTAGGGTGCATACCACTTAAACTTCTAATATGTCTTAGCAAGATTTTACTATTTTATTATTAATACTTTATTAATGTTCATTAATGTTGAAAGGGCCATCTGTCCAAGTGGGAGATCTGACCCCAACCTTGGTGAGAATGGTCCTTGGACGGACCAGATCTGCAATCTAGATGTTATAGTGATGGTGGATGCACGTAATAGTATTATATAAGTTTGTTAATATTTATGTGTATTTTTTAAAATATATTTGTATCTGTATTATACTTTCTTTTGTTTATTTTGGAAAAATAATAATAAAACCTTGAATTATCTACTTATATAGGTTTTCTGGGCACAAAGTTTGGAATTAACTTTGTATTCATTAGCATGATTTTAAACATGATGGTGCAAGGAGGGGAGTTTGTTATAACTGTAATGTTTATTTAACTTGTCTTATTTGTCTATATTTTCATTTCTTGATTTTTGAAGCTGCCCAGAGTAGAAATATCTTCCAGATGGGAGGTATGTGAATGAATTAATTTAAAATAAAAATTGTAAAAACAAAGGCTAGTGGTCTTTAAAAAAATCCCACACCTAAACAGGTCCTACTTTTGTACACTAGAATTTAGGGTGCTCACACGCTAAATTTTCACCTTTCCATGTGTTATCCTGATGTTATAGACACAGTAGGAGTAAAGAAAGTAATGACAAAGAAACAAAAAAGGGAACAATGGATAGAAGGGTATCTCTGATCTCTAAAATGTTTAGGATTCTTCTCAGTCCTAAATACACTTTCTTGAGCATAAGCACAATCTTTTTGATCACTCCACTGTACTATATATTTCTGATCTGGAGTATATTTTATGAAATATAATGAAAATGATTTTGCTTTTAACTGTTTCCAGTTGTCTTACTAACTAAATATTTGCAAACCCAATTTGCTACTAAAACCTGGTTGCCTCTGTATAAAAGAATTCTTATTTCAACATGAAAGGTTGCATACACCAGAAGGCAAAATGTTCTTTTGCAACTTTTATTTGTCAGTAAATGCATGGGAGCAGATTTTGATAACCCCATATATACAGGTACTGTATCTGGAGTGCTAGTCAGAAGGATTTATTTGCACTTCTTCTGGGCTTCATGCATGGTGGTCTGTGGATTCCTAGCAGGCATGTACGAGCTGCTTTCATTAATATAACCAACATGGTGTTGACTCGCAATTGCCTGTAGCTTGCTGAAGCAGATTTGCCAAACCACAGGTAATAAATAAAAAGGAAGATTTCATTTAAAAGGGGTAGCATTTTTGGTTTGTTATTTTGCTAGGGATTTCCTTCGTTTGGAATAATTTGGTTGGAGGAAGCATTACTTCTGTTCGGAATGGGAATGGAATGGAGTCATTAAAACCGAGATTGATACATTTGGAGACATTTAGACTTCATCTTCTGCTACAGTTCTTTCAAAGAGCTGCCTTTTGTTCTCTCTGGCTGAAAGTTTCAATAAACAGTCAAGCGATTTGTTTCAGCTAAAGGCTCTCCATAAATCTTCCACAATAAACTTACTTCAGAAATGGCTGGCTTATTATTCCCAGGCTACCCAACCTAAAAATTCTTCATTAAGGAAAAGGTTTACAAATGTATATCAAGTCTTCCTCGTTTAAAAACAATGTTTTAAAAATCCCTATTGTGAAGCTGTTTAGGTTTCAAAGATACTCAACCAAGAAACATTAAAAAAAAAAAAATAGAGACTGTTCCCAGAAAGTGAAACACTAGTTGTATATAATGGGATGCATTTCTATTGCAGTAATATTTATAAAGATATATACCGTATTTTTTTTTGCATTTACACCAGGATATATATAACAGGGTGCAAATGAGTTTGAGTTTGCAGTTTAAAAACCTGCAAACTGAAGTTATAATTCAATACATACATACTGTATGTTGTAGCATACCCTACTGAAGTCAATGGGCTGACCAAGTTGTACTGATGGTAATTTTAACACGTAGGGATAACCTTTGATTCAAAGATCTTGATGCTTCATTTTAAATCTTTAAATGGCAGTGACTCATTCGAACCACCATTCCCTCTTTAACTACTGTACATACTCACCACTAACTCTCTCAAATCTCCTCACAGCTGTTAGCCATTATGCCTAGATGGCAACCCTATCTTCATAGGTGATTGTTTGTCCTTCACTAACATCTTGAGAAGAAATTGTAGTTATCTAGCCATGACACACAAAATATCTGCAACAGTTGCAAACTTTGGAATTTAATTTTAACAGGCAGATAGCATGCAAAGTACAGAGGAACCCTGCTTTATGGATGGTCTGCCTACCAGAAAACTCACTTCAACAACAGAAATCCATAGGAAATGATGATCCGCTTCAAGGACAAAAATCGCAATAAAATCACTTTACAGACCGGGTTTCCCCCATGGTTTCCAATGGGAAACTGCTTTAAGGACTAAATCGCTATAAGGACAACCCTATGGAATAGATTAATTCCTTAAAGCGAGGGCCCGTTGTATTACTTAAAACTCTCAAAACTTTCAGGTTTTATATGAAATGTAACAATTTATACACACGTTTTTTACATTCCACTCCAATGATTGGGGACTGCAACGTAACCTCCCATTTTGTACTTCATGTTTATGGGGATGTATGTGGCTTTTTTGATGGGGATTATTTTTGGGAAAGGGATGGTTACACTTGACAATAATTCTATTTTATATTAATATTGTATTATGTGCAGTACCAGAAAGTGTTATACTATTGTATTTATATATATATACAGTAGTCTAGTTTTTATATATAGTGTATAAAACATCCTATTTGTTCAGGATGCAATAGGACAACTGAATTATTGATCTTGTAGTATAATCATATTTCTGGTGGTAATGTATGGCTGTGAGAGTAGGAAAGCTGAGCGCAGAAGAATAGATGCCTTTGAAATGTGGTGTTGGAGGAGAATTCTGAGAGTACCCTGGACAGCAAGGAGAACAAACAGGTCAATCTTAGAAGAAATTACCACCTATCTAACTGATTCTATACAGTGATAGCAAACCTTGGCACTCCAGCTGTTCTGGAACTTCAATTCCCAGAAGCTCTGATCAGCAGAAGTGCTGACTTGGGCTTCTGGGAATTGAAGTCCAAGAACACCTGGAGTGCCAAGGTTCGCCATCACTGTTTCTGGGGAGCAGCAACACACAAGAATGAAACACAATGCAAAATAGTTCCTAATAATAAATCCATATACTGTAAATAAATCATAAATCATATCATTAGTATTCATATACTTGTTCAGCAGCTGCAAAATATACATTAAAAATGAATGGAGCAATAATGGGGGAAATAGTTCAAGTAAGTAAATATAGCAGCTACCACACACACACACACACACACACACACACACACACACACACACACACACACACACACACACACACACACACACACACACACAAAGCAAAGCAAAGCAAAGCAAAGCAAAGCAAAGCAAAGCAAAGCAAAGCAAAGCAAAAATGAAATAAAAGCCAAATGCTTTTTTAAAGAGCCAAATGCTTTTTAAAAGAGTGTTTTAACATAATATGGTTGCCTAGTGAGAGTTGGTGTGGTGTGGTAGATCATATGTTAGATGTGGTCTCAGCAAAGCTAGGTTGAAATTGCTCCTCAACCACAAAGAGTTGTGGAGTGGAGATGGTAGCCTCTCTGAATATCTCGTATATTCTAGAAATCCTATTAAGTTATTTGGCAGCAGATTATGCCAGATTTGGTTCCCAATGATTTGTTCAAAGCCATAGAGTCAATACCTTGAGCAAACAAGGGTTTTCATCTGGGATCCTTTTCAGAAGATCTTTTTAAAAAAATAATTCTTACTGCCCTGTATCCTCACTCTTCATCCAGTTGTGCTCTGTTCTATTCTCAGAATCCTGAAATTAACCTTTCAAAGTAATCCATTATGTAACTCAACTGCAACTCACTTATAAATGTAATTCAGTATCCTAAACAATGTAAAAATACATTTCACTAACCCTTAACCTTTCTTGTTACATTGCTTGTTGTTAGTTCATTTTCTTTTGAGGAGGCTGTAACAAAATAGCCTATAATATGAGTTAGGAAGCCCCTTTGAAAATTAGTAACGAGAAGATGAATAAATGTAATTCATTACATGGGGGAAATAACATACGTATACCGTAAATATGGGCTGCTACATGATTTGCAAAAGAAGCAAAACCAAAGCAGTGGTGGGCATCAGCAGGTTCACACCAGTTTGCCAGAACCGGCAGCAGAAATTCTGGCTGGCCCTGCCCATCCGAATATTGAAATAAAGTAGTCCTAATTAGGGTGCAAAGCAGGGCTTCCCCCTGGCCACACCCACCATACCACGCCCACAGTGTGGTAGTACCCCCATGCCCTTTTTGTTGTTCAGTCGCACAGTCCTAGCATTCTGCAAACATATACAGTACTGTACTTCTGTGTTTCCTGAATCCCTCACTATCAACCTTTTTGGGATTATTATTGGACAGTTTTACCATGGCATATTCCATTTAAATTATATACAATAAATGTTAGTCTCACTTTCATTTCATTTCATCTCTTTCCATTACTCCAGGCAAGGAGGCTCTCTATGCGATCCAGAATACTGATTAATCAGTCCAAGCACAAATACCTGTACCTGCCATAAGGCTTCTGTAGGAAAAATAAAATCCCATCTCTTCTTCTTCTTCTTCTTCTTCTTCTTCTTCTTCTTCTTCTTCTTCTTCTTCTTCTTCTTCTTCTTCTTCTTCTTCTTCTTCTTCTTCTTCTTCTTCTTCTTCTTCTTCTTCTTCTTCTTCTTCTTCTTCTTCTTCTTCTTCTTCTTCTTCTTCTTCTTCTTCTTCTTCTTCTTCTTCTTCTTCTTCTTCTTCTTCTTCCTCCTCCTCCTCCTCCTCCTCCTCCTCCTCCTCCTGCATTTAAAGATGTCTTTTTAAAACTGGTGGGTATTGACATACCAGATGCTGACACTACAAACAGCCTTTGTAGCTGCAAGGATTTCACATAGAGGTATGTCATTTCTAGCATCCACAGGTCCTGGTAACATTGTATATAAAAACATGCTCCAAAAGCGGAGTCTCCTTGCAGGTTCAAAAGATGCAAGTTGGGAGGGGGCAACAGTGACTGTTCCAGTGTCCAACATGTCTGGACTCCAGCAAAAAGAAAGTTGACCAATCTGTCCCAAAATGTCATGGAGAGTGGACTGTATGCCTTCCTAAAAGATAAAGGTCATCCTTGCTCAAAAGCCAGTTGTATCCAA
This sequence comes from Furcifer pardalis, assembly GCA_030440675.1. Lineage (NCBI taxonomy): Eukaryota > Metazoa > Chordata > Lepidosauria > Squamata > Chamaeleonidae > Furcifer > Furcifer pardalis. The sequence continues at coordinate 112,082,590 of CP126890.1, read as the reverse complement.
CTCTGGGTTTCAGTGCTCATCTCTGTTTCATAGCCAAAGAGCCAGTGCTGTCTGATTCTGCAGATGTTTCCATGGTCATGTGGCAGGCATGACTAGACACTGGAGCACACAGAATGCTGTTTACCTTCCCATCAAAGTGGTACCTATTTATCTACTTGCAATTTCTTGCTTTCAAACTGCTAGATTGGCAGGAACTGGGACAAAGATGGGAGCTTCTTCCGTCCTGCAGTATTCGTGTATCGAACTGCTGACCTGCTGCCTTCCAGTCAGCGTCTTAGCCACTAGACAGTTCTAATTGACTGTATTCATTGACTTTGTAGGAGGCCATTTTCCTTCTTGTTGTTTTTGTCTAGGGAAAAGGTTTGTTTTCAGAAGGAAGCCTCCCCTCCTTTCGTATTCAAAAACATCTTGGGTAAGTGGTAGCTTTCCTGGCCTACCATAAACTATGTCTGAAGAGCAACACCCCTTGCAAGAGGGATGGGAAATGACACAAACTGCGCCTAAATGTCTTCTGGAAATTCAGCTCCATGTATTCCCTATCCACAAAGAACCAGCTTCTGAATCAGTTTCTCCAACCTTTCCATGTCCCAGCTCCACTTACTCTTTCCACACCACCCCTTAGATGGACCCCTGGCTTACACAACTAATTGTTAGCAGCTGACAGGAGATTGAGCATTGCAACTAAGATGACACAGAAGGGGAGAGGTGAGCCAGAAACCCATCGTTTTCAAAAAAAAAAAAAAAGTAAAAAGTAAAGTCCTTTCTGGATCGTATTAGACCCTTCCTTGAGCGATAAGAACACCCAGATGTTTAAGAGCCAGAGAGCTCGTCTGCTTATTGGGCTAGGTCAGAGGAAACTGCCCTTTCCTTTTTTTTATTTATATACTGTAGGAGTTGAACTCAATATTTTGCATACATTCTGTCCCATAAGCAGAAGAAGGTTCACCAGGACAACAGGAGAGGTAGCCACCTAAGCAGTTAGTTATCTTCTGCATTCAGCTTTAATCACTGTTTCCAGTTCAATGACTTCCAAAGAACTATGGGACATTTCAATTGTTTATTGCTCTTTTCTTTCTGAGTAGAAAATAGTTGGGCTACTGTGCAAGGTCTATTAATGTTCAAATTTACAAGCTGAGCAAGGAGAAGTAGGCAGAGGCCCAGCTGATGTTAAGCCTGGCAGTATTGTTAGATTAAGATTCATGAGAACCAGGATCAGATGATGTCCACTTTGTCATGAAAGTAACTACAGTCAAACCTCGCATAAAGAGTGCCTCGCTTAAAGAGTAACTCGCTTAAAGAGCAGAATTTTCTCTGAATGTTTGCTTTGCTTAACAAATAAAACCAACCAAAAACTCGCTTAACAAATAAATCGGGGTTCGCAATCCCCCCAACACAATGGGTCACTTACAATGGTGTTTCACTTAAGAGCAAAGTCGCTTAAAGAGCAATCCTGTGGAACACATTATGTTCTTTAAGCGAGGTACAATTGTACGTGACACAGGGGCACTTACAGCCTCCTATTCTGACCTACTTCACAAGGTTGTTGTGAAGACAAAGTTAAGAAAAGGAGAACCATGTACTCCATAAACTAATTGGAGAAAGGTGGGATATATAGCCAATAAAGGAAAAATAAATTACTGAAAGTTTGCTTGGCTTTTTGTAAAGAAGGATATTCTATCTTTAAATGAACAGTTTGGTTTCTTAAATTCTTCACCTAAGATTTTTCACCAGCTAAATCTGTAAGAAGTAAATATGAGAGTCACATAATATATGACCATCAAATTGTGTCAAATTGTTAAAGTTTATACTGTGATTATTATTTGTTGATTATTCCAATAAACTGAACCACACATAATTAAAGCCATTCTGACCCAGCTATAGAATAGCCCATCAGAATGATACATCACTACTTCTGCACTAGCATGATCTCCATCCTTGTTTCCCAAATTGCTAAGATTGTGGCTCATTTTTCCTCAGTGATATGGCTTATTTTAAATGTATACGGTTTCCATTTCAGGGACAAAAAAAAATAGTCATCCAGCAATTGATACAAAGCACATCTGGATCTTGTCGGTTTAGTTTTCTGTTTACATTCAGTAAGGGTTTGGTAGGGAAGAGTGTGTTTTAAATTGCTCCTGCTTTATTTAAACTTGCACATGTGTGTGAGAGAAGAGGAAGTGCAATAACATTTTCAGAACCATTTGATGGGGACCACATTTCATGCTCTCACTAGTGCCTGGGCTTTGACAAGTCTGCTCTTCTTACACTCTCATTTTCAAGTAATTTAGCATTGCATTGCTCTTAAAATTCAGGATGCAATCATTATTTTGTAATTTAAAAGCTATTTATTAACCAAATAGTGGAAGGGGTTTAGAAGGGTTCTAAGCCCAATGCTTTTCTTTTAGTAGCTAGTTTGCCACTGGCTTAGAGTCAGTCTTTTCTTGCTCATGGTCTAGTGAAGCTAGAGCTTGCAGGGTCAAAGCCTCAGGAAGTTCTGAGTAGGAGGGACTATACAGTGGCGGCCAAACCTGGCACTCCAGGAGTTCTTGAACTTCAATTCCCAGAAGCCCTGATCAGCTGGTGTGCTGACATGGACTTCTAGTAATTGAAGTCCAAGAACACCTGGAGTGCCAAGGTTGGCCCCTGCTGAACTATGACATCATCTACTCCCCCAGATGTCCCTGTTCTCTAAGTTTAACTACAATCCTTACCATAACTAGGAGAGAAATGGATTTCCCAGGAACAGTATGCAAATTAGTCCTGTATGACCCTCCAGACAAATGTGAAGTAAAAATGGAGCCATAGACTGTTGATAAACAAGTAGTCAGGGAATACTTTATTATTTTAAATGAGTTCAGATTCCCAGAGCTGGATAAAATGCATTCAAGGATACTGAAGGACAAGGCTGAAGAGATTATAGAGCCCCTGCTTATCATTTTCTCAAAATCATAGTGAATGGGTGAAATGCCGGGCATCTCTTGTCAATGATGCTAGGCTGGGACTAAAACTCACCAAAGCGTCCTCCCTCAGATCCCTTGGGCAAGGTGAAAGTGGAGGGCACACCTCATGGTCTGCTTAGCTAGTGGGAGATAGGTAAAGGTAAAGGTTTCCCTTGTTCGAAAGCCAGTCATATCCGACTCTAGGGTTCAGTGCTCATCTCTGTTTCAAAGAAGAAGAGCCATCATTGTCTGCTTCTGCAAATGTTTCCATGGTCATGTGGCAGGCATGACTAGACACCGGAGCACAGGGAACGCTATTACCTTCCCACCAAAGTGGTCCCTATTTATTTACTTGAAATTTCTTGCTTTCAAACTGCTAGGTTGGCAGGAGCTGGAACAAAGACAGGAGCTCATTCTGTCCTGCAGGACTCGGGAATCAAACTGCTGACCTTCCGCCTCCCAGTCAGCGTATGATGGTGAAAAAAACCCGCATGCAAATGGACTTGATTTCTCAGGTCCATTTGCATGTGTGAAATGTCATCATGAAGATGTCTACCAAAGTGCAGACTCCTCTGCTGAATAATGACCCCAAGGTATCCAAGGTAAATAGGTCACTTCACTTTAAAACTGATACAAACAAAATTCTTCCCTGCCCCTACCTGCAGTAAAATGTGATACTGCGGTACTCGGGAATCGAACTGCTGACCTTCCGCCTCCCAGTCAGCGTCTTAGCCACTTGAGCCACTGCGGTCACCCCATACTGGTAAAGCTGACATAAAAATATAGTCTAGTTATGTTATAAAATGCTAGTTACTTGGAGCTTTAACTCTGCCATTGCTGGTCTCAAACCTGGATGAGAAACGAGGAAACTTTATTGCTGTGAAACAACAAGGAATCTCATTGCCCAATATGCTGTAATGGTGGAGGCAGGCACTACACAGTATGAGAAAGAACTACATGAGAAAGAACTAGACAGACAGGACAGTCACCACAAGCAGCACATGGGTTGGAGGAGATACTGTATCTCCAAGTTAGTCAGATTACCTTATGTGTGGGTGGAGGATGTTGCCCTTTCTGTTGGGTGGGGGGGATTGTTTCCAGCTCCAGTGTATTGCAGGAGGAAACAGCAGAGGGAATCTTAGATTGCTAAAGGAAGTTACAATTTCTATACTGTTCCTTGTGTTTCCTGCAGCTAAATTTCACTCCCCCTACCCCCCCCCTTTGATAGTAGTAGATCATTTGGGGAGGGGTGTTCTTATGGAATTCTCATGGATCTTTAAAGCTTTTTTGCCATTAGAAGAAATTGGTTGCAAAGAATGACAGTGATCTATGGTGAGCATCACAGTATCACAGAAGACTCAATGCAAAGCCACATACTGTATCATTATTTCCTTACCTTTATGCACCAGCAATATATACGGCAATTTTACATGGTTCCCTTTCCCCATTTGTTCCCACTATAACTGATGGACTTAGCTAAAAGATAGTGGCTGGCCCTAGGAAATCAGCAAATATGCTTGTTTGAGCAGATGTTTTAACTTGGGTTTTTCTGTTCCAGATTCAGCTCTCTGAAGTTTGCAATATACAGTACTGGCTCTCCTCTTCTTCTTCTTCTTCTTCTTCTTCTTCTTCTTCTTCTTCTTCTTCTTCTTCTTCTTCTTCTTCTTCTTCTTCTTCTTCTTCTTCTTCTTCTTCTTCTTCTTCTTCTTCTTCTTCTTCTTCTTCTTCTTCTTCTTCTTCTTCTTCTTCTTCTCCTCCTCCTCCTCCTCCTCCTCCTCCTCCTCCTCCTCCTCCTCCTCCTCCACTGTATTGGGTATCATCATGGCGCTAGTCTTCCTGTTCTTAACTCCTTGGAACAGTTCTTCCGAGGACATGCCACACCAGCCTCTCAGGTTCTTCAGCCATGAAGTCTGTCTACATCCAGGACCTCTCTTCCCAGGGATCTTTCCTTGGATAATGAGTTGGAGTATTCTATATTTTATGTTGTTCCTCATGATATGGCCAAGGTATTGGTGCTTTCTCTGCTTAGTGGTCTTAAAGATTCTTGTTTTTTATCCATTTGGTACAATACTTCTACATTAGTCATATGGTCAACCCATGATATCCTTAGCGGCCGTCTGAAGATCCACATTTCAAAAGCTTTGATCCTCTTTTCAGATGCTTTAGTCAATGTTCAAGCTTCAACTCCATATAGCAACACTGGGAATATGTAACATCTCACTGTTCGGTTTTTTGTAGTTGTATGTTAGATCTCTACTGCATAACAAAGGTTGCATTTTTATGAAGGTGGATCTTGCTTTTTCTATCCATATGTTCTATTTGTATTCTCTTTGACTACTCACTATATAAACAATGCAAAGAATGAAATATAATGGCAGGGGGAAAATTGCAATTATTAATGTGCCTGGTTTGTATAATATTCACAGTTTGCATGTTATGCAGATAATATTCACAATTTTGCATATTGTGCAGATTAGGCTGCATAGATTTTCAACCCTGGAATATGGCAACCCTCGATTGGATGAATAGCAGACAGTTCAATGATAAATTATAGTTATGACCCAAGGGCTACTACATTTTCCAAAGCCACATTTCCTCCCGCTTATCAGGATACTTCACTTAACTATGAGTCCTGGGAATTTATGGTTTTTCACTAATTGGATCTTGGCTGCTCCTAGCAAAGAACACCTGTTTATGGAATGGTATCAGCAAGAATATTTTTTAAAATAATAATTCAACATTAAAGTCCAGTCCTCATGTTACTTGTGAAGGACATGGATACACCCTTGGGAACTGCACGTTCCTTTCTGTACTGTAATAGCATCCAAGGAAGAAAAGGCATGCAATGTTGGAAACCTAAACAAAAGTGTTTTTGTAATGGCAATTTTTCTTGTTTCTGTTTGAGAGCTGCAAATATGTTCTCCAAGTTCAGAGACAGGAGGTGTTGCTCTTTTGGACTCCAGCTTCCAGAATACTCCAGCTGGCATGGTAGGTGTTGTAATACAAGAACATAGTTTGTCCTAACTCTGTAAAAACTGCAGAATCCAATTAAAAAAAAAACAAATCTCAACCTATAGTCTTTCGTGGCAGACAGCAAGGATGAACTGTTTTTACTAAGAGATGAATGAATGTAATGCAGTCTTCCCCAATTTGGTGTCTTCAAGATTTATTAGACTACAACTCCCATCATCATCACCATCAAGCCAATACAGCAGCAGCAGCAGCAGCAGCACTGGAGCAGCAGCAGCAGCAGCAGCAACAGCAACAACAACAACCTTAGAACTGCATAGCTGGAAGGGACCGACTGATCATTACCGTAAGTCTAGCTAGCCTTTGCTAAGGAGGCACATTGGGGAATCAAACTCACAGCCAGATACCTAAACCACTGAGTTGTTCCTTTTGCTGAGTAATGCAATAGGAAATTCTAGATTACTGTACTGTACTACTTTTTTGCATCAACTTTTAATTTTTTTGTTATGGACTGGAGCTAAGTACCTCAGAACTTGAAGTATAATCTGTTTTGTATTTTTCATATCTTTTACAGCATTTGATTACAAACACCTCAGAATTCATACCAGTTCTTCCAAAAGTTTCATTGACTGTTTTGATCCTGTTCCTTTTAGCTACTCTTCAATTCATGGGATGTTCTGGGCTTAGATTTCACATAGCAAGTATGCTAGGAAAAAATTAAAGGTGGTTGGACATAGTAATTAGTAATAAGCACATTATTCTGTTGCGCTGCTGTGACTGCAGGACGTAGAAATGTGTCTGTCCGTTGGCTTGCACGTTGTTATTGGATCCAACCCCTTTGTACTGAGTGACACCTAAGAAGTGCCTAGTGGTACAATGAGACCCAGTGGTTTCTTTCTCACTCAACTAACATGATACCTCAAATGACTCTTGTTCAAATTAGCAGACTGATTAAAAAGGTAATTTTTATGGTTTTTCTCCTCACTAATGCATAGAGTGCCTGCCATATCAAGCTGATGATTGGGATACCACTCAAAACTAATTTTGTACTTTTATCTGCAGAGCTGCTGCCCTTTTTTGTTGTTCAGTCGCACAGTCGATTCCGATCCTTTGCGACCCTATGGACCACTGTCCACCAGGCACTTCTGTCCTCCACCATCTTCTTCAACTCGTTCAGTTCTGTGCCCATTGTCTCTACATTATCATCTAGCCATCTCATTTTTGGCCACCCCCTTTTTCTTTTGCCCACCTTTCCCAGCATCAAGGTTTCTCAAGTGAATCCTCTCTTCTCATTTGATGTCCAAAGTACTTTAGCTTCATCTTTACTATTTGACCTTCAAGGGAGCAGTCAGGGTTGATTTCTTCTAAGATTGACCTATTTGTTCTCCTCGCTGTCCAGGGGACTCTCAAAACTCTCCTCCAACACCACATCTCAAAGGCATCTATTCTTCTGCACTCAGCTTTCCTAATGGTCCAGCTCTCACAACCATACATTGCCACAGGGAATACCATTGGTTTGACTAGATGAATGTTTGTTTGCAAGGTGATGTCTCTACTTTTCACTATGTTCCCCAGGTTTCTCATCGCTTGCCTCCCAAGAATCACTCGCCTTTTTATTTCATGGCTGCAAAAACATGGCTGGCAGGGCAGGTATGGGGTATTAATGATACGACGACCCCAACCTGCTGGTTGATTTGAATGCCTCTTCCACTCTTAACCTTTTTAATTGTTTTACCCATTTTATCTTTTTTAAAAAATCTGATAAATTTTTAGGGAATTGTTACGGTTTTTATGAATGAATTTTTTGCCGGATTTTTGTATTGTATTGCTGTTGTTAGCCGCCCTGAGTCATTTCTTGAGGAGGGTGGCATATAAGTATGAACAATAAATAAATAAATATCATGATATTTAAACATAAAGCTCTGTTTCACCTAGATCCTTGATGGTGAACCTTGGCACTCCAGATGTTCTTGGACTTCAATTCCCAGAAGCCATGTGAATCCACACAAATGAGTTTACTGCAATTCATCCGGCCCACGCTGCCCTCGTCGCTCCTGGAAGCAGAAGTAAAATGTGCCTGTACAGGCATATTTACTTCTGCTTCTGGGAGCTACAAGGGCACCGCGGGCCGGATGAATCGCAGTAAACCCATTTGTGTGGATTCACATGGCTTCTGGGAATTGAAGTCCAAAAATATCTGCAGTGCCAAGGTTCACCATCACGGACCTAGATGCCTTAAGTGGCATCTCTTTATATTGCGATGAATGTTTCTCATTGTGATACTCACCATTCTATTCAACATTTATTGTTAGTCTGTGTTGTGACTTTACTTCTTAAGGAGCTGATGATTTTTCCAGGATATTTTCACGCTAGTGGACCACAATTTTCAGATGGTTGCAGACACCTCCTTGGGAGTTTTTAGCATCTTAAACCTAGCTATTTTAATGTTGCTAAGGAGGGCATTAGCCATCAATGATGTATCCTACCCCCCCTCCTCCACAGTCAGTATTTTGGGGTTGCCCTTTCTATTCTGTCCCAGCCACATCCTCTTTGCCTCAAGCTGCTATCTTTTATATTCAGGTGTTCAGTGAAACGTTTCTTTATTTCAGTTAATTACTTAGTTAATGCAGAAATTGCATAACATAGGTTTATTATTGTCTGTTTGTACTCTGCTTAATTTCATTTTAGCTGCACACAAAATAAATAATGAGGAGAATTTGATTTTAAGCAAACAAAAAATATTTTATTAAGGCACTGTGGGTAATTGGCATGAAGGGCAAGGCAGGTTTTTGTGTAAAGTGTAAAACAATCTTAAAATGTAAACATATTCTTTTCATATGTCAAGATTAAAACAACTTATTCGCAGCCTTTCTGACTCATACACTCCAGACTCTGAAGACAAACTTTTTCTAATAAAACAGAGCCTTTCTCCTGACTGACCTGAAATGCACTTCATTGTATCTCTAATTCTCAGCTCAAAGCTTACACACCCAATTCCTCCCCAATATATTTTAATCATACTGCACTGTACAATGTATATATCTTTGGCATAATGCCTAACTCAAAACAGCACTTTTCAGTGCCAACCTGGTAGTAATCTCTATTAATACTGAAGGTATCTTAGCAGAAAAAGAAGCATTATTATCTGGCATTTGCAATATACTGCTTGTTCAGGAAACCCACAGAGGACCAAACCAGTGGTGGGATGTCAAAAATTTTACTACCCCACCACGACATCATCACAGTGTGGGCAGAGCTCATGTCATGACATTGTGGGCGGAGCCAATGTCATGATGTCATGACATTGTGGGTGGGGCCAAAGAAAAAAATAAGCACACACCCCCTCAACCCACCCACCCACAACACAAACCCATAAATAAATAAATAAATAAATAAATAAATAAATAAATAAATAAATAAATAAATAAATAAATACACCTACCCACCTAAACACCCACCCACCCCAAACACAAATCAACCAGAGCTTTTAAACCAGAGCTTAAAGCTTATTCTGGCTAATCTTTCGCACACTAGGTCAGATGGAAGGAACTACAGAATGAACTCACCACAAGATGGCTTCATTTTGGCACTTTTCAACAGCTAAAGAAGTTAGGTACTAAGTCTTTGCCTAACTAGTTCTATAGGAAAATATGCCTTAATGTAAATGTAAAACAGCTGTACCTCCTTAAGGGTTCTCCAATTGGAACAGCACAGGTGTAGCTTATTGATGAGGTAACTCCAAGACTTTGCTTAAAACCCCAAGCCTGGCTGCCAGGCATTTTTAGGAACTGTGGTAGTACGTCAATATAGGTAAAGGTATTAAATACACATTAAAATACACACAGACATACCACATCCAAAGGTGAGTCACTTACCCTGGGGAGCAGGCTATAGGGAGCTTCAGGGTAGCAGCTTCTCTTCCTCCTCCCCTCTTGGGAGGACAGCAAGGAGGCCGTGCATACGCGCCAAGCACTGTAGGCGTGCATGCACACCAAGTGCTTGGTGCACAGGCACAGTGGGGGAACCAGTGAAAAGGTAAGCCCTGAAGGTGGTTCCCCCCAAAAGTTGCTACTGGTTCTTTGGGACACTGGGAAAAGTTACTAGCGTTTCTGGCGAACTGGCGTGAACCTGTTACATCTTATCACTGGACCAAACAATCTATGACCAAAGGTAAATGGAATGAAACTTGTTTTAGAAAGACCAAATGAACAATAGGTAAAGTAAAGGTTGCCCTTGCTCAAAAGCCAATTGTGTCTGACACTAGGGGCCATACTCATCTCCATTTACAGCCAAAGAGCCACACTGACTGCATCTGCAGGTGTTTCCATGATCATATGACATGTATGACTAGATGCAGAAGCACACAAAATGCTGTAACCTTTCCCGCCAAAGCAGTACCTGTTTATCTCCTTGCAATTTCTTGCTTTCAAACTCTTAGGTTGGCAGAAGGTGGGACGGATAATGAGAGCTCACTCTGCCAAGCAGCACTTTGGTCTTGAACTGCTGAACTGCTGACCTTCTAGTCATCAAGCTCAGAGTCTTAACCACTAAGCCACAGCAGCCCCTTGTAAATGAACAGTACGGGGCTATGGGGCAGATTTGTATAATACCTTTTTTGGGTTAATAGGAGGTTGCAAACAAAGTGAGCTTTTGAGTTCACCAGAACTCTTCTTCTTCAGACTTAAACAGTAGGAAATGGGAGGAGGGCAGACTTAGAGACAGATGCATAAAGTTGAACATGGTGGGCCAGATGGAAAGATCTTTGATCTGGAAGCCAGGCTGCTCGTGAGAGTTTGTAAATTCAGTGAAAAACAAAGGTGTCGGTTTACAGTCCTTCCCCCTTTCTATAGACTTATGTGCCATTCCACAGAGGTGGTTAATAATTTTATTTATTTATTTATTCATTTAATCAGACTTATATGCCACCCTCCTCAAAGAGACCCAGGGCAGCTAACAAAGCTTCAAAGGAGACATAAAACACAATATAAAATCCTGTCTAAAATTAAAATTAAAAAAGATTAAAACAAGCCGACACAAACAAGCCCCATACCTGTCCCGCCAGCCTGGTCTTAGCCCCCTTCCTAAAGGGCAGCAACTCCGACTAGAGATGTAGCTCAATTGGCAGGAGATTCCATAGGGCTGGGGCAGACAGTGGTGCGCATCTCTAGTTGATGGTACAACCAGAGAGCCTCTCCAGTCTGCTCTGGTGGGATGGACAATGTTCTTAGGGCGATGTGGTCTCTTAGGTACCCTGGCCCACTACCATATAGGGCTTTAAAGGTAATAACCAGCACCTTGAATTTCACCCGGAGGCAAACTGGCAACCAGTGCAGCTCCCTGATCAATGGTGAGGCATGAGCATAATGCCCGCACCCCATCACAACCCGATAAAAATAATAATTTTGTGTCATAAATTATTCTGGGTTGAAAGGACTTTTGCAGAAGAAACTCCACTCAGGGAATGCCCAAATGAGGCTCCTTTCATGTCCCCAAGAGCTGGGGCAGTGACAGGTGCTCAATCTGTCATGCAGTACCTGGGTCTCAAACTGCTGACTTGCCAGCCTTCCAGCTAACAAGGTGAGTTTCTTAACCACCGAGCCCCCGCAGCCCCCGCAGAGGTGGTTAATCTACCCAGAATTGTATTTCTGTTCAGGGACTTTTTTCTGTTCCTTCTCTGAGAGATTGAAAGCAGGAAAGAGAGAGTTGGAGATGCTGCTAACCCCAGCAAACACCCAATGATGGATGAGACCTTTTTCTCCTGCAGAAAGAGGCTTACAGGATATGTGGGGGAGCTGCCCATTTATTGGGGAAGAGGGGGCTTAATCGGGAGAGTTCCCTGTGCCTGTAGGTTACATCTCCCTTTCCACCCATTGGCTTCTTCATTAAACCTGTTCCCATTTCTTTCCATCCTCTTCTTCTGAGTCAAGCGGATGGGGGATGGCAGACCCTCCCTCCAAGGGGAACACAAAAGAGCCTACATTTGCATCCAAGCCGCCAACTGAGCAAGCAATTAAAGGGCGGCGATAGAGGAAAGGGCTTCTGGTGGGCTATGGCTGGCTGTGGACTTGGTTTATGACAGCGGCAGCTGACACACAAAGCCGCTATTCATTTTCTTCTGACAGGCCTTTGATGATAACAGCCAACCTTCCTCACCAGGGCCTCATATTTTATTCCTCTGCCACGTAAGCCATCATGAAACTGGGCCAGCTGAAGGTGTTTCAGGGCAGTAATTGTACCATGTTTATACCACTGCCTGCATGTTCTGATTGTATGTGACGTTCACCATGGCAATGTACCACACATTGAACAAAGGAACAGCCTTGAGGTTAAGGAGGCTCCTTACCCATCACCAGATATTGGACAGGAGAGGCCAGCAATGTCTAGAAACTTGCATAGGCTCATTTAAATGTATAGATAGGCAAAGGTAAAGGTCTCACTTGCTCAAAGGCCAGTCATGTCCAAGTCTATGGGGCACTGCTCATCTCCATTTACAGCCAAAGATACACTGTCTGCATCTGCATACATTTCTGTGGTCATGTGGCAGGCATAACTGGACACTGGAGTGTATAGAAGTTAACGCTGTTACCTTCTCACCGAAGCGGTACCTATTTATCTATTTGCAATTTCTTGCTTTCAAACTGCTAGGTTGGTAAGAGCGGGGACAGAGACAGGCACTCACGCCATCATGCAGCACTTGTGTCTCAAACTGCTGACCTGCAAACCTTCCAGTCTTCAAGTTCAGCGTCCTAACATCTAAGCCACCACACTAAGCCAAAATGACAAATTATTTTAAAAGGAATTTAAAAATAATTTCCATATGTCTCACCCAAACAGGTGGCCTGTGTACCAGCTGACTCTAATGCAGCAGTGCTCACTGTGACTGGGTTCCTTAAGGATCCCTGTTCTGTCCCTTGATGGTTCTGTATGTCTAAATCCATCTTGATCTGGAAAGAACCCTGCAAGCAGAAGGCATTTCCAGAGCCTTCAAACAGAGGCCAATGGTCTGTAGAAGATGACTCATGGACACTCTTACCTAAAACACAGGTGGCTGCTAAAGCTGACTGGTACGAGATGGTATATTTTGATAATTCAGGAATACATTTGTCATGCTCCTGAAAAAAATGAGTTTGGATATAATATTCAGTATTATATTATTACAGTTCCTCATGGTTCTCCTATTACGCAAAATCATTACGCAAAATCTGTGCTGGCTTCTAATAAGCAGGGAAATTTGATTTCAGTGTTATAAGGAAAATAAAATCTTGCTGGCCAACTAAAATTACGTTTGTATAATTATATGCAATTATAATAATAGTTGTAAAAACTATTTACAATGATGGGGATTCCTGATTTATTGTAAATTGTCAGGGAAGTTTTAATTGGAACCATTTTCTTTTATTGTTTTTACACGTTTTTAGTGCTAAAACAAGAGTTGATGGAGAGAAATGGCAATTCACAACTCTCCATTCAATAATTTTGAAGCTCTTCGGAAGTTGCATTTTACAAAGGAAGTTTATGTATCCATCAAATGCAGAAGCGATCTTTGCCAACTGGCTACAGTTCTCTAAAGCAGGGGTAGCCAAACTTTTTTGGGCTGCAGGCCAGTCACATGGTTCCTCCCACCGGAAACGGAAGTAAAACACACCTACGCATGTGCACAACACTGCCGTAAATGCACCTGTGGCTGCCGTAAATGTGTTTACAACAGCCAGGGTCCATTTACAGCAGCGTTTTGCACATACACGGGCACACTTTACTTCTGCTTCCAGGAGCGGCATGGGGTGGCATGGGGCAGCGTGGGGTGTATGATTTGGTGTTGTGGGCCAGATCTGGCCCATGGACCATAGTTTGGTCACCGCTGTTATAAAGTCTCCAACAGACAGAGGTCCTTCCATTCAACTCCTACCTGATCCTTTGAACAGGGGAAACCGAGGACTGCATCTGGTGCAGGACCATCTGCATGCAAACCATGAACTGAGCTACAGCCCCCTTATTCCAGAGCAGATCAAAGCCACAATTTATGAGTTAAGTCAGATCTCTCCCTCTGGCTAGAACTTAATATCTGGTGTAATAAAAACACTCCCACAGCATGACTCTAGCTAATATATCTGGATGGCTGCCTTATACATGTGTGTGTGTGTGTGTGTGTGTGTGTGTGTGTGTGTGTGTGTATATACTGGCTACTTATCTTCCCTGCTTTGTACAATTCATGTGTAAACGGCAGGTTTTAGTGGCTCACCATCTCAGCTGCTGCACAGGGGAAGAAAAGCATAAAGAAGCCGTACCCGGCAAGCAGCCAGCAGGTTGCCATATAGTGGAATGGAACAATAGCAGGCACATATGGAATAGGTCAATAGTACAGCATATGCCTGTGCTGTTCAGCCTTCAGTGCTCTTTAATTCCTGTTTCCAGTGTATTGTAATTAATGCCATTTGCTAGCCTGCTTCAAACAGTACTGGTTTCTATTTAGCTCTTTAGTGCATTTCAATTTTTATTCTTAGTGTCCCAAACTTTTAAATTAACACCAGGACTGAACTCACTGGGAATGCTTACCGTTCTCACAGCACCAAAAAGCAAATCATAGGCAACTGAAGGAGAGCATGAAATTAATCTTCTACTCATGAAATGCTTTGCCCGAGAAGTTTGTTTTACAGCATTCATTCAGCAAACCAACAGGGACACCGGGGGCGGGGGGTTTACACAAAGGGTGCTGTTTAGGCTTTTGTTGTCTGATGTCAGCAATGAAGACACTTTGGTTTAGATAATACTTTATCATTCCACTCACCTGATGGTAGGGATGTTCCCCAGAATCTCCCAGGGATCAACGGATCAGATTGCGTTTAAACAATATTTTGCTACAGCAGTCTTTTTTTAAAAAAATACAGTGGGTCTTGCATTATTAGTTTACCCCTTTTTTTCTTTTGAACTGTGATGTAGTACAGAAGGATTAACAATGGAAATCCTTGTGCTCGTGTGTGCCCGAGTGTGTGTCCTTTTGTTGCCAATCTGCAAAGTTCAACATTTTTGTCCGTGTGTGTCCGTCTCCCCCCTCTCTGTGTCTCCGTGTGTCTCTCTGTGTGTGCTCATGTCTGTGTGTGCCCATGTGTGTGTTTCCATGTGTGTGTCTCTCTCTGTGTCCCCCATGTGTTTGTCCGTGTGTCTCTGTGTGTCACCGTGTGTCTGTCTGTCCATGTGTGTGTCCATGTGTGTATGTCCGTGTATCCATGTGTCTCTGTGTGTCCATGTGTTTCTGTGTCTGTGCCCGTGTGTCTGTGTGTAACAGAGAAAGGCAGCAGAGGGAGATTTGTGCTGGCAGCGGCTGTGTGTAAAGGAACAAAAGCTGCTAGATGTATAGAAGGCTGCTGGAGAAAGAACTGTTGTCATGAACACAGATGCACGCACATGGACACACACACAATTGTCGTGATGTTGTTGTATACATGGAAACTCTTGTATTCTATTTAAATCAGTGGAAAATCTGCACAGAGCTAGGTTTTTTTGTAGCTGCTGCTCAAGGCCAGTCCAACCTTTAGGAAGGGTGAGGCAGTTGCCGGAGGCAGCCGATTTAGGAAAGTGATCATTTATGTTGCTGCTTTATTATCATTGCAGTTTTACTGCCAGAGCTGGCGGGAGGGTGGGGGAGGGGGGGAGTGCTTGTGGGATGTTCTGCTTTTTGTTCCAAAATATTTGGGCTGGCCTTGGGTACAGTGAACTTTGACCTGAGCGAATCGACTTGGGAGGCACTACTTCCTGCTGCTCCTCAGGCTGTAAAAAACCTTGAGCTGGCAGGACTATACCTTGACTCAGCTGGGCTGTCCTGTGTCTTATCCCTCAGTTGAGGCTGAATGGAGTAGGAAAAGGATGCAAAGAGAGATTCAGGGAGGAGGAGGGGTTTGTTTTTGTTTTGTTTTGTTTACTCTCTGAGATGCCTAAAACACAGATTAGTGGTCAGCAAACTTGGCTCTCCAGCTGTTCTTGGACTTCAGTTCCCAGAAGCCTTGATCAGCAGGAGTGCTGACTTGGGCTTCTGGGAATTGAAGTCCAAGAACACCTGGAGAGCCAAGTTTGCAGACCCCTGGATTAACCTAACTACTATTCCAAAAAATTCAATCTTAAATATGAATGTCACTCCAAACAGGGGCTTCGCTAGCCCAAGTTATTTGACTGGCTGGCTCAAAGCAGCAAATGGAATCCCTCATCAACCCTAATAGGACTCAATGCTAGGTAGGTTATTTTGGCACATGAAGAAGACCTCTGTCCCTCCTGACAGCAACAACACCACACCAAGAAGTTAAATAACTATGATTACCATGATCTCAGAACTTGTTGTCTCAAATAGCTCCTTCCTTTTGACTAACAGTAAGGTAAGTCTTGGATGGAACAGAAAAAAAGATGGAGCAGAGCTGGGAAAGCTACTTTATAAAAATAGTCATCTCTGTTACTCACTGGCTGAGATCCACTAAAGGTTAAGGTCTTCCTTTATGAAAAGCCAGTCATATCTGACTCTAGGGAGCAGTGCTCATCTCTGTTTACAGCCAAAGAGTCAGCACTGCCTATGTCTGCAGATGTTTCTGTGATTACTAGACATGACTAGACGCAAGCATGACTAGATGCTGGACCACACAGAATACTGTTACCTTTACTGCCAAAGTAATAACTATTTATCTAATTGTGATTCCTTGTTTCAAACTGTTAGGTTGGCAGGAGCTGGGACAGAGATGAGACCATACTAATTGAACAGCACTCGGGTCTCAAACTGCTGACCTACCAACCTTGCAGTTGTTAAGTTCACCACCTTAACCATTAAGCGATCACGACCTCTGCTGAAATCCACTAGTAAATTAAAATTAGATTTGGCCCATCAATCAATTGAACTTACAGAGTAGTTGATTCGCCTCAAATGGGCCTTTTTTAGTTACAACTTACTATTAGTTTTTAATCATTATGGTATTTTAGTTACTCATTATAATCACTTCAGTTATTAAAAAGTAACTTTCATGACTTACTTTTCATGACTTCTAATTAAAAAGAAAAAAGTCCCCCAAATCATTTTGATCCTGCCAAAGTAGTAAATAAAAAACCCAGTAACCTGTAAACATTACTCATTGCATAATTACATAAAATAAACAAAATAAGCAAGGTACCATTACTTTTTTTAAAAAAAATTGTAATTCCTCCCTTCATTACCTCAGAGACTAATACATTAGAGTAATGTTTTGAAATTATAAAGTATTACTTGCAATTTCTGATACAAGATGATGGTTGTCCAAGAAAATCTACTCCAGAGAGTGTTGCTTAGTCCACAGAGCACCTTCAACAGTTGATATTCAGTGACCAAACTCTTCAGTAATGGAAAAGGACCAAATGAATCACGCTTGGCTGCTGAAGAAAAGCTCGGCTGAGAACAAAGAGGATCTCTGTTCTGAGATAGTTCTGACCTTCTTTACAATGTTGGCAGGGGAGAAGAAAGTGTGGAAGCTGAGGCAAGATTACTTGACTGTTAAAAAAAAGAATAAGTTTCAGTCTTCTGAGTGTAGGTCAAGTGTGCATGTGTGCGTGTGGCTGGCAGATGTTTGTGCAAACAGAAGTAGGGATTCGTTGCAGTGTCACTTAGAAGGCAGTTGTATGTTTATTTCTTTGCTTTCCAGGTGCAATTGTGTGATGGCTTTCCAACTGATTGGTTCATTGGGTTGCCTTTAATTGTAGAGCTAAATATATATCTAATAATGGAATGAAATCTGGCCATAAAAGCAGTGCTTTTATGGTTCGTGGTGTTCCTGTAAACTAGAACAAATGCACATATACATGTCTGCTGCAACCTGAACCAACTCTGTCCTTGACAGCCATTCACATCATCCCCAGCCACCATGGTCTGTGATGGGAATTGTAGCTCAACATATCTGAAAAGCATCAGATGGGATACCTGCAACAAAATACCACAAAACTGAGAGCTTTTCAATTCTGTTTCCACTCTCCTGAGGTTTCCAGTTCATTTCTCCCAACACTCAATTTATCTTCCCTGTTCTGTCCTTATTAGCAGTTGTTGAGTTTTGCCTACCCTGAGGTTTTTTATTTCCTAAATATTTCTACTCAGCCCGCCCTTCCCAGGTTCTCTAGGTCACGCTTGCTTGAATGCCAGTCATATCTACTCTAGGGTTCAGTCTTCATCTCTGTTTATGGTCAAAGAGCAAGCACTGTCTGCGTCTGCAGACATTTCCGTGGATACATGGCAGGCATGACTAGACACTGAAGTGCAACAGAACACTGTTTACCTTCCCACCAAAGTGGTACCTATTTATCTGATTGCTATTTCTTGCTTTCAAACTGCTAGGTTGGCAGGGAGTTGGGAGAGGTTCTCTACCCTGCTATAAATGAATTTTGTGTCCACTGAACATATTCTGCTGTTACAGGGGTGGAGGGGGGGGGCAGAGTGCTTAAACGTATTTTTAGTTTTGCAAGCCTTGTTTTTCCAAGCACACTAATAGCAGTCTTTCCCATGGAAGAGGCCATGACTGGCATGTGGAAACTGGAGATCATTGTTAACATATAGATTTGGGGATGAAGTGTGAGGGATGTTGCTACATAGAATTAATTAATTAATTAATTCTTTCCTTTCCTTTCTTTGAGGAAAAGAACAGATTTGTTGCAGTCTGTTGCAACAAAAACAAGAAAGTCCCTCGTGTCAACCTCAGTTAAAGATTGACATAAGGGCTGCTTGCCATAAGCTTTGTGGACATACCATTTCATCTGACGAAGTGGGTGGGAATTAATGAAAGTTCGCTTCTAATAAAGCTTGTTAGCCTTTATTGAAAGGCTTATCATTAGTATCATGATCATCGCTGGCATCATCATCATTTGTTCCACCTCTTCTTATCCCACAGGTATATTTGAAACTGCAATGGATATAGGGAGAAATCAAATGGAAGTATGCATTTCAGAGTAAAAAAATAGATTTAAAATGCATACTGCCATTTCGAACATGTATACACTCATACAATCATTGTGTCAAGAACACTATTTGTGATGGAAATGCAGAAGGAATGGTACCCCTTGGATATACAATTCTATATGACATTTCAGCCACACACACAAAATTGGCTCAGCTTGTTATTCTACCTTTCAGATTATCCAAGAATATTATAAAACATGATGCCTAAAGGCTATAATCATGGGCTTCACTGCAAATACCATAAAGTGCAACAGAGTGTCACTTATAATGAAAAAAGGACAAATTACAGATGCAGGTGCAGACGTCAGCATGAACGATTGCGACAGCCCTGATTTTACCTTTAAAATTTGTTCATATACTTTATTCAGTCATTTTAGGATTACATTCTTGATTTTACACAGTCAGTATTATTATCATATATGTTTCTGTCATGCATTTGTGTGCTGTGCATACGGAGAAAGCCGTTTTACAAAGTTAAAAACCTTGACAGGGTTACACAGATCCTCATGAGTATCATCAATGCCATATGCAGAACTGCAGTGTAAAATGATGCTCAACACTGAACAGAAAAGGGGTATAGGAGGAACTCTTTGCTTCTGAGGGAATTGAGAGAAACGATGTCTGGCATCCGTCCTGCTGTTCGGTAAACAGATGACAAGGGTTGTCAGAAACTGTCAAATGCAAAATCATAAAGATATCTTTGCTTTCTACTCAGTTTATTTATTTATTTATTTATTTATTTATATTTGTTTATCGCCCTCCTCCCCGAAGGGACCCAGGGCGATTTCCAACAATTTTAAAAACATTAAAAACCTTAAAAAACTTAAAAACTTAATTAAAAGCTAGGTATTATAACTTGGACATACTGGGGGTCAAACCATCCAACTGGCTGGGGAAATTGAACCATCCTCTCCCCAGACCAGACCTGCCAGCCAGGTTTTCACTCCTTTCCTGAAGGACAGCAACTCCGTCTGCAGGCATAGCTCCATCAGGAGGAGGTTCCACAGGGCTGGAGTGGACACCGAGAAGGCCCTCCTTCTAGTGCCAGAGAGATGTGCCTCTCTGGCTGATGGCACAACCAGAGAGCCTCTCCGGTCCGCTCTGGTGTGCCGGGTAGATGTCCTTGGGACGATGCGGTCTCTCAAGTAATTTAGATGTAGGCTGACCATTTCATTCTGGCTGTTTCACTCTGAATCCTTTTTGTTGTTGTTGCTATCACCCTGGGCGTACAACTTCGACCGGAAGAGATCCTGGGCATAGCGGACATTGCTCTAGCAAGCAAAAGTTTGGGTCAGCAGCTTTCCACAATCTGCACTGCTATAACTCCAACTATCCCTTTTAACCTGTTATCTTCAAAGTCCTGGTTGTGGTGTCCAAGGACACACTAGTAGTCAGAGATCTCTGCTAGGTCTCAGTTTCTTGCAGTAGTAACTGGAGCTTTATGTTCCTCAGCTTCACTAAGAAAGCTCTAACAAGTGTAAAAGAGAGGCATTTAAAAAGTAACAGTTTATTTCCTAGAGGTTCTTTCCCAATGAAATGTAACTGCCTCCTCTGGTTCCTATTTTGCTCTCTGTGCATGTTTGGGAAAATATTACTGTACACTCTAAAGTAAAAGCCTTGGCCACTCTACACCTCATGTAATTTGAGTCAAGTGATGATGATAACACCCAGTTAAGGCTTTATTTGTACATCACCATATTTTTTTAATGCTTTGAAATGATTTGTAGGATTCCTAACCCCAAGTCCACTCAAGCTAGAGTGGTTTCAATCTTCTTCTTTAATGTCTAGGTCAGACTTTAAACTGCCAAAATGAGTGAACCTTTTAGTGAATTGATTCTGTAGTTCCTTTTGCCCGACCTAGTGTGGGAAAGATTAGCTGGCATAAGGTGGCCGTTGCCTGGGGTATGCCCAACTGTGGTTCAAAAATACCACAATCATTGAGGAGGCTCTTTCTGTGTACCCCAGTGGTTCCAATCAAAAATCACCACTTGTGAAACTAATACAAATGGAAACCTTGTTGATCCAGGAGGACTTCCTTTAGCTTGAAGACTAATAAAAGAGCTTAGGTTTTAAGATTCTGGTAGCAGCTGATGGGACATACCTAAGAATTCTACCCATAAGCAATGAAATTTGGTACTTCTATGCTTCTGAGCTGAAATGATAACTATCTCTCAACACTGTGCATGCTTGGAGTAAAAAGGTATTTTTGATGTTACATTATCCTGAATGCAACAGTGTTCATGAGTTATAAGACAGGAAGAGAAGATAGTAAGCAGATAGGAAATCTCACAGCAAAACCAAAGTAGGTGATCCTCGTCAAATTGGAACAGCAGAAAGATTTATGTAAGGCCAAGCAGCTGGTGGTCATGGGAGGAGAAGACTGGCCCTCTTTGCTCTTAAAACAGGGTCCTTGTATTGCAGGAAGGTCAGATCCCTCACTAATCCTGCTTTCCCCTTTCATATCGTGAAGCCATAGATGATTTCAGGACAATTTGCCACAGTTGGAATCACAGTGAGGAAGGCTATGGTGCAGCTGCGCTCTCGGAAGGGGCTCAAAGGGCAGAGGGGAGACAGAAGCTATAAGAGAAAGGGAGTGGGGTGGGTTGGGGTGGGGAGTTTGTCACCAGTTTCTCTCTTAAAGCTAGTTAGGCTTTTCCAAAAGAGCACTCTATTAAATTAGCACAAGATAATCAACATGGTTGCATTTCCTTCATTCATGAAGAGGCAGGCAGGCAAAGTTTGATGGACAGTGAGCAAATGGGAGGAAGCTGTCCTCGTAGTTTATAGCTGCATTGAAGAAATGAAATTTAGTTAATACGATCCTTGTGAAGACTGAGCGGAGGATTAATTAAAACTCAGAAAGACTGTAAATGTGAAAAGAACAGCACATGATACTCAAATTTTATTATAACCAACTTGCTTGGAAAGCCAAGGCAAAAAATATTGGATGGGGAAGCAAACACAACTTTACTCAGAATTGTCCAGTTATTGCTCCATGTAGGACAGGGTGGGGCAGCTTTGGTGGATTTGGGGGATTAATTTTTAACCTATCATGGACCACATAGTGCCCCAAAGCAGAAAATGAAAGTGGTTGGACGCCACCTTCTGTTGTGTCAAATGCTGTTTGGGGACAAATCAAGAAGCAGATGACCCTGCCCTTTGTTTGAAAGAAATGACACCACTCCTGATGGCTTCCAAGAGTGGGAATCAGCTGCAAAAATGGGCCAGTTGCATCCAGCGCATAGGTTGCCTGCTGCTGATCTAAAGCCATGATTTGTCTGGTCCTGAGAAGATTGCACTGGCCCTACTACTCATACATGATTCTTTAGCAAAAATGAATGTACTTCTCCCAGTCATTTGCATAACCTGTTCATGCTAGACCTTGTGGCTCATCTTTTAGATGGAAAGGATACAAGTCCAGTAGATTTAAATGTCTGGAGTATACGTTTTTCTTAAACAAGCTAGGAAAACCATTTCACAATAGGAATGATAAAATGCCCCCCTCTCCCCTCCTAGTGTAGAGAGGTTCACAAAAAATGAAAAGGCTGTTTCATGCAGCACTGGCAGATCTTAGTAATGAGTGGCGCTTTGCATGTGCGAATCAGACTCTTTTAGATCTATATTCTGTTTTATCCAATGTTGTTTCAAATCCAATGGCTGCAGGTGCAATTCAAATTGGCAAAACACACGGAAATATTTTTTTTTTAATTTAAAGAAAGTTATGCATCACATCAGTAGTGATCTAGAATATGTTTTTTAAAAAAACAATTTCCCCTGATATTCACAAGCATAAAAGACTGTGTTTACCTGATTTTTTCCATCATTGTGAGGCAAATCTTTGTCTTGTGGTGCTCTGCATACCTTTCACAGCTCTAGGAAGTGACTGGATTCAGTCACTATGACTGGGATGGAAAACATAAGTACTGTATCCTGAAGGTTTCTCTACTGATCCGTCAGCTGGGGCTTTCCTATGTTCCATCCAGTTAGGAAACCATCAATAGAGTAATGGTTCCAAGTGCTGTTAATGCACACATTAGGAGTGGGGCCTATTGAATTGTCAATACCCTGCCATAGGATGCCTTCTTCTTCTTTGACTGCCATATCCATCATGGCTATCATCATGGCGGTCAGTCATGCAGATTGTCCTGGGAACAATATAATGCAGAAGTCTTTCATCTGCCTTCATAAATCACAGCATGACACACGTACCACTGATCCAGTTCCTTTTGGCGCACAAAGTTCTCATCAGCCTCAGGCCAGTATTGATGAAGATCATGCCTTCCATCAAGATGGATTCCAGTGGGATTTAATCCACTTGGGGATCATCACCCTTCTCTGTGGACTTTGTCACCAAAGGCCATTAGTCCTCAGGGTTGTTCAGTTAGTTAACCGCTGCCTGACAACTGGTGTTGAGTCGCTGGCAGTATGGTCTACTCCAGTGTTTCCCAAATGCTGGTTTTTGGACTTCAATTCCCAGAAGCCTAAGTCATTTCCCCAAAGCACTGATCAGCCAATGTACTGACTTAGGCTTCTGGGAATTGAAGTCCACTAGTGGGCTGTGTACCTCTTGTTGGGAACCACTGGTCTACTCTATTACCATAGCATGATAACCTGACGGACTATTGTAGGACACCTGGGAATTTCAAATATTGAATTCTAGGGTTTTTCTCATTAAGACTCTTTGAATTAGTAATCTGGTGTTTTGTCTTTTTTTAAGAAAGAAAGCATTGCTAGGTACAATGGCTCTCAGGGTCCTCAACCCTCTATAAACAAATAACATTTAAGCAGGTGCATCTTCCCATGCGAAAAACCAAACCCAGAGAAATAGCCTTCATCTATACAGCTATTGCAGTTCCAAAGACCTCATCAACATTTGCATCTAGTCATCACAAAATGGGTGTGTTCCAGACAAAGATAAGACTTTCAGGGCCCTCTTGATTTCAATGAGAAATGTCCTTAATGGTGCTGTGCCATAAATCATGTTACAGAAGCCAAATCTGGGATGTCTGAGCTGCTGTGACTAGTCTTGAACATTCAGAAATGACCAAGGACAGGAGATCAAATATGAGAGTGGAAGGGTGCTAGGCAGTTACAATCTGATTGTTAAAGCAGTAGAAGCAATTATGCGCACAGCGTTAACGAATCATAAAATCAGCCTTCCCCACTATGTCAAGCAAAACCTCTTTTCCATGAAAGCAAATACAGTATCTACTTCTAAATTGGCCTAGGAAACCCTCCTTTCGTGGCAATTTGAAGTCATGTTTTATTCATAGAAAATAAAGATTGCATTGTCCCCCTCCTCCTTCCTCTCGCTTCCCCACCCTGCAAGCCTCTTCTGTCTAAGAGCAACTATTATGATGATCTTGCACCACCATTTAGTACTTCTGTCCCTCAGGAGAGTTTTTTTTCTTCCTCTTGATGTGTTTTTTTAAAAAAAACCAAAATTGCCAGCTGCTTTGCTTTCTTATAATCTTCAATGAGGAGACATAAGTCAGGTGATTTGAGTTTGCTGAAGACTGGTTTATATCTCAGAGCATCTGCATTTAAATCTTTTATAGTGTGCTCCACAGCTGGGGTGGGAGAAAGCAACAGTGAGGTTTTTACACTGATGGCTGTTGCATGCCAAACTCATTACTATTTGGTCTTGTAAAATAATCATCAAGCATCAAGAAATAGCATTTCTGTTTTGCTCTGTGAATCAAGAGCAACTCAAGATCCAGCTATACACAAGCATAGGCAGTTCCTATAGATCGGGGTGCCCAAACTATGGCACGTGGGTCAGACTCGGCCCCTGATGCCAATTCATCTGGCCTGTGCTGCAGGCTCGTTTTACTTCTGTTTCCAGGAGTGATGAGGGTGGTGTGGGCCAGATGAATTGGCATCGGGGTCTGGGTCTGGCCCACAGGCCATACTTTGGGCACCCCTGATTTAAGCAGAGAACATTGCAGCTTACAAATCTTGTTGCAAACATTGCAAGGTGTGTTTTACTTCTGCTTCTGGTGGGAGGAACCACGTGACTGGCCCGCTGAACCACATGACCGGCCCATGGCCTGAAAAGTTTGGGCACCCCTGCTATAGATGTTTGGTAGAATGATGGACATTGTGGGAAAGTATGTACTGGGTTACAGAACTTGGAAAAGATTTTGTTTTTTAGATTACAACTCCTAAACTAATCCAGTCAACATGTGTACCAGCCAGCATACATCATATTACCCCAGAACACGGCTTCTTTTCTGGACCAGCATCTTCTATGAGAGATGAAAAGGATTTAGGTGTCAGGCAGGTTTTCTTTTATTCCTTCAGTTTCTGTCAATCCCTATTTTTTGTTTTTTGATGTGATGTGCCATTTCCTACCAATCTTGTTTGCCATGGTTTCCCATTTACTAATTGTTATCATTTTATGAATAACTATGGACAGATTTCACCAGACTCTCTTTTGTTCAAGTGGACAATCAATGATTTTGAAATTTGATGCATGACTGATAATACAAATGGAAATTATTTAGGGGGTGAGTGAAAATTTACCAGTCAATTTCTGTTATAAAAGTGAAAAAATTTTTTTACTTCCTCTTTTATCCCTTCAGGTGTTGAGGGAGATAAAACATTCTTGTTCTGGTTCTTCAATCTAGTGGCCTCCCTCGGTGTTATTTGGTGTTCTTGTGATATGTCTTTAATGCCATCGCTCAACTTTCCTCTGGGTCTGCCTCATGCTCTTTATCCTTCTCCTCTTTCCACATATGCCTTGTATGATATGGAACTCTTAGATAGTCTCTCCAAATGAGTAGACTACTTAATTTGTTGACTCTGTATGCAGCTTAAAATTGGTTCTATTCCAATTTCCACTCTATAATTTCATTCCTGATTTTATCCCTTCTAGTCACTCCAGCAGCCTTCCTCAGACATCTCATTTCCATGGTGACCTACTTTTATTTTGTTGTAAGTGCCCATGTTTGGCACTGGTGTTTATATTTATTTATTTATTTATTTATTTTATTCCACTTGTACCCCGCCCATCTGGGAGGTTTTCCCACTCTGGGAGGCTAACAAATGAATACACACATTAAAAATATATTAAAATCACATAATAGCAATGGTAACATAAGGTAAATATGAATATGCTTTGTATGGGGTGTTTCTTTGTGTTGGTCAGTATTACTGTACCTTGTGTCCCAATGTTTGGTTTGCCTTACTACAGTTCATTTTGCCATCATCAGTAAATGTTATTCCTACGTATTTGAACTCTGCAACTTGTTTTATACCCTTCAGAAAACAAAACAAAACAAAATAAACAAAACAAAATAAAATAAAAAACACTGTAGCACTTTAAAGACTAACTGCTATATTTTTATTGATCCACAAAAGCTAACAATAAAAATATAGCAGTTAGTCTTTAAAGTGCTACAGTGTTTTTTATTTTATTTTGTTTTGTTTTGTTTTCTGATATGCCTGAACCATAGACTAACACGGCTACTATTCCAAAAAATTGTTTTATACCTGTTTCCTCTATTTTGATATTTAAAGTATGCTGTTTCTTTCCATTTGCCATTACCTCAGTCTTCTCTTTACTGATTCTCATATTATTTATCTTGTATTTTGGGTACATGGACATGAGCTGTTGCTGTAAGTCCTTAGCTGTGCTGGATATCAGTACCAGACAGTGGTGGGATGTCAAAAATTTTACTACCCCACCATGACATCATCACAGTGTGGGCGGAGCTAATGTCATGACATCGTGGGCGGAGCCAACGTCATGATGTCATGACATTGTGGGTGAGGCCAAAGAAAAAAATAAGCACACACACCCCTCAACCCACCCACCCACAACACAAACCCATAAATTAAATAAATAAATAAATAAATAAATAAAATAATACATTAAAGTACACCCACCTAAACACCCACCCACCCCAAACACAAATCAACCAGAGCTTTTAAACCAGAGCTTAAAGCTTATTCTGGCTAATCTTTCTCACACTAGGTCAGATGGAAGGAACTACAGAATGAACTCATCACAAGATGGCTTCATTTTGGCACTTTTCAACTTTTCAACAGTTAAAGAAGTTAGGTACTAAGTCTTTGCCTAACTAGTTCTCTAGGATAATATGCCTTAATGTAAATGTAAAACGGCTGTACCTCCTTAAGAGTTCTCCAATTGGAACAGCACAGGTGTAGCTTATTGATGAGGTAACTCCAAGACTTTGCTTAAAAACCCCAAGCCAGGCCTGTCAGGCCTTTTTAGGAACTGTGGTAGTACGTCAATATAGGTAAAGGTATTAAATACACATTAAAATACACACAGACACACCACATCCAAAGGTGAGTCACTTACCCTGGGGAGCAGGCTATAGGGAGCTTCAGGCTAGCAGCTTCTTCCTCCTCCCCACTTGGGAGGACAGCAAGGAGGCCGTGCATACGCGCCAAGCACTGTAGGCGTGCATACACACCAAGTGCTTGGCGCGCATGTGCAGTGGGGGAACCAGTGAAAAGGTATGCCCCGAAGGTGGTTCCCCCCAAAAGTGTTCTCCGGGACACTGGGAAAAGTTACTACCGGTTCTGGCGAACTGGTGCAAACCTGTTACATCCCATCACTGGTACCAGATCATCTGCAAAAAGTAGTTTATATTGTTTCCACTCATGGCCTTAGCTTTTTTGCTTCTGCTGTCAACATAGGTGATAAAAATATGGCAATAGTATGTATCCCTGCCTCACTTCAGATGTGACTACTAAGGGTTCTGATATTCCTTGATTTGTTCTAATGACACTTGTGCAGTCTCTATATGAGCTTTTACATAATCTAATAAAATGTTCACATACTCTATATTGGGTGGATGTTTGCCCTAGCAAATTCTTGTCAAATCTATCAAATGCTTTTTCTTGGTCCACAAATGCGACAAAGAGATTCTTATTATATTATCTATTTTTCTCTATTAGTTGTATAAGTGTGAAAATTACATCTGTGGCAGAGCAAGATGTATTATCTTTCTGGAACAAGGAGGTAAATATAAAAATATAGTGATATTGAGACTTTTTAAAAGCGAAGGTTTATAAGTTTCACTGGTTGTGGGTGCACGTAGATGATGTTATAGTATAAGTATTTTAAGTTGCTGCTGCAATGATTTGTTTTGTCTTTTTCTTATTTTAACTATTTTTTTAATGGTATCTGTGCTGTTTCTATTTTTTCTAAAGCCCATCTGTTCTTTTACTAGTTGTGGTTTTATAACTGGTCTCATCCTCATTTCTACAGTAATATCTTGGCTTACATTTTCCCTGCATGGTTTAAGAATGAGATGCTTTGCTATTGTGTGCATTCTCGTTTACTAATTTTTCCACAGTGGTATTATTATTACTTGCTGCCAATCAGTGGGTGAAGTTAGTTGTGTCCATGCTGCATTAAAGATTTTATGTAGCCATCTGATGCTGCTTTCCCCTGCTGCTTGGATTATTTCGGTTGGTAATCCTATCTATTCCTGGTGCCTTGTGTTTAGATGCCTGCTTAACGACTCTTGCTATTTCTTCAATTAATATGTCCGGTTGTAGCACTGTTGTTTTGTAGTCTCGTGTTGTTTCACTTTCCTATGGGATTCAGGAATTCTTTAAAGTGTTCTCCCCACTTTTCTATAATTTCTGATGAATCTATTAGTGGTCTTCCATTCTTGTCATTAAATATTTCAGTGGGACTATAATTCTCCTCTCTTTTCGGTATACTGTACTTTTAACTTTAAAAACATTTGTTTTATCTTTTGTCCATTCCCATTCCTTTCACTGTTCTCAGCAGTATGTGGGCCGATGAACTGTTCATACTCTCTTCTGTTAGTACCCACCCTACCGTTAAAATCTCCCATTACATATAGGGTTACCAGATGAAAAAATCAAAAGTCCGGAGAAAAGGCCTGATTTCCATTGAAAAATCCTGAGATTATTTACAATTTGAGATTTTTTTCACAAACATACTTAACAATTTTAAAAAGTCGTAATATTATCATTTTTATACACTGCGGATCTCGCTCACGCGTTGCAGATCGTACTCAGAGCGCGGCACCCCCCTCCCACTTCCCACGCACTGCCCTCTCGCGGTACAGTAACGCTCATTCAGTCAGTTCGACTTGCGCCACTGCGAATATTGGACGGTATCGCTTTGAGTGTTGCCACGGCCGGGCAAGCATTGGAATCGGATATCGGATACAAGTTGAAAATGTCTTCAAGTAATAAGCAACCACGATACAGCTGTACATTTACAGATGTTTTAAAAGAAAATTTTCCGATTATGAAAGTTGGTAGAGAACCTACCGAAGTGTTTTGTTCAATATGTAACAATTATTTTTCAATTAAGTTTAAGGGAGCTGCCGATATTGAAAAACATATCCTAATGGAAAAACATAAGAAAAATGCTTTAACTGTTTCAAGTACCACTAAAATTGACTCTTTATTTCAACCGCAAAGTTCTGGACTGACTGACAAAAAATCCGCCGCTGAGGCCACTTTAGCTTTTCACACAGTGAAACATCACCAATCATTTAAATCTATGGATTGCACTAGCCAACTGGTGAAAGCTGTTTTTGCCAATTCCAACACTGCGAATAGTATTTCTTGTGCAAGAAGGAAGTCTGAAGCTATTGTTACGGGTGTGATATCTCCGTGGGTAATTGAACAGGTAAAAGTCTCATCACAAAATGTCAACTACTTGGGCGTCTCCACAGATGCAAGTAATCATGGCGCAGGAAAAATATTTCCTATTATGATACAATTTTTTGACTGGCAAGAAGGCATTAAAACAAAACTGTTAGACGTGCTGAGCACACCCGATGAAACTGCTGACACTATAACAGAGATAATTAAAACAAGCTTGCAAAAGCATGAATTGTTGACAAAATGTGTATCTTTTACGGCAGACAACACTAATGTTAATTTTGGCGGAGTTAATCAGCAACCAGGACAAAATGTTTGGACTAATTTAAAAAACATACTAGAAAAAGATATCATAGGAGTTGGGTGCCCAGCGCACATTCTACACAATTGTATTCAACACGGCACTGATAATCTTCACATTGATATAGAATCTGTAGTAATGAAGCTGTTTAATTATTTTTCCGTATACACTGTACGCACGGAGGCATTGAAGGATATCAGCGAGTATATAGACGTTAATTATCAGAAACTTTTGTTTCATAGCAAGACACGTTGGCTTAGTCTCTTTATAGTGATTGAGAGAATATTGAAGATGTATGAGCCGTTGAAGCAGTACTTTTTGTCTACTCCTGGTGTACCAATTATTTTGAATAACATTTTTGAAAATGAACTCAGCGAAGTTAATTTATTTTTCGCTCACTCACTGATGTCAATCTTTCAGGCGAGAATCGAAGACATCGAAAAAGAAAGCAATTCTGTTCTAGATATCAAAAGAATTATCGAATCCACACACAAAATTTTAGTTGCACGAGCCAACGCAAACTTCATGTCACTAAAAGTGTGAGAATTACTGGCTAAGTGCACTGCGGAAAACCAAGAAGTTTTCAAGTAAGACCTTAAAAATATGTATAAGACTTGCATAGAATATCTGATCAAGTGGATGAAGCCTTTAGATGATTTCAAAGTCTTTAATTGGTTAATGCTGAAAAAGGGTGAAATGATCGACTTTGATCAGATTGCTTTGTCAATTCATTATCTGAATGGAAAAGGAGTACACATCGATGATGTGAAATTATTTGACAAAATTGCAGCTCTGAATAGTTTTTTAACAAAACAAGAAGCGTTTTTTGACATAATGCTTCATGCGTCGTGGGCAACCATTTTCAAGAAAATAGGTATTTCACGATTACCAGAGATGTTGCGTATTTGTCAATATATTTTTGCAATTACAGCCCAAAATGCCAACGTAGAAAGAGTTTTTTCTATCATGGGGGCTCAATGGTCGAATGAAAGAAATTGACTAAAGGTGTCTTCAGTTCGAGCTATACTTTTAATTTAATATAATTTGAAGAGCGTAACATGTGGGGCATTTTATAAATCAATAATTAAAGAAAAAACCTTACTTAAACAGGTAACTTCACAAAATAAGTATGACAAAACTGATTAAGCACCGACTTAAGTATATAAGGATTGACCTTAATTGTGCAATTATTACCAAAGGAAGATTATTTTTAGTTTGTTTAAATTTTTATTAAAGAGATCTTTAAAATATAAACTGTTTTTAATTGAAAATTCTAAAAATCCTGAGATTTCATGAGATTTGCAAAATCCGGCCGCAATCCTGAGGAGAGTCCAAAAATCCTGAAATCTCAGGACAAATCCTGAGATATGGTAATCCTAATTACATACAATGTACTGTACTACAGTATTAGCTTCCACTTCCTCTATCACCTCAGTTAGTTCATTGAAAAACTCATCCTTTTGTTCTTCTTTGTAGCTACCAATACATGGAACATATAACTGTACATACGTTTTAATTCTCTTAGAATTATTATTCTGTCTGAATAGTAGTTAATGTCTAGTATGCATTTTGCTGTGCCTTGATGTACCACGAAGCCCAGTACATTCTTTGCTGAAGTCCCTCCTGAGTAAATGAACCAGTATCCTTTTTGAACTTTCTTGTTCCCATGACCTTTGTGTCTTATATCAGCTTAAACCCATTATCTTAATCCCTCTTCTTTCCATTATTTCTAAAATGTCTTCTGTTTTATTTCCCAAGCTGGTTATAGCCAGAGTTCCTATTTTGTACTTTGTTGTTTTGTCTTTTAGTCCTTTAGCATTGCTACAGTCGTTTCCTGTTTGATCAGTCTGTTTGTCTCTCATTTGGATTTCTGTAGACATGGAAGAAGAAGAATCCATTGCCGACTTGTTGGGCCTGTTGTGAATTCACCAGATCCCCTTTGGCCAGATCGTTTCAGGGTGACCCAGGATGGCCCTTGTGGGTGCCATATTAGGTTTAGGGTTAGGGTCATGTCATAACCTTTCCCAGTCCATTAGCTGGGAGGCTGGCAAGTCGGCAGTTCAAGACCCGGGTACTGTATGACGGATTCAGCTCCCGTCTCTGTCCCAGCTTTTGAGGACATGAAAAAAATCCTTATTTGGGTGTTCACTGAGTGGAGTTTCTTCCGCAAAAATCACCTCAACCCAGAATAATTTCTGTCACAAAATTATTATTATCTGTTGCCACCTCCAATGACATGGATGTGGGGTTGGACCTTGAGAGGCAGTTAAAAAAAGGTAAACTTTATGTTGGCCTTAGTGGTTTACAATATCATTGATTGTGGTAACTTTTTGTGAAAACTGTCTGAATTGGGAGTTAGAAGCACTGTGGTTGATGTATAGTGGTTGATGTATAGCAAGACATAAAATAGACATATGTCAAGGCCACTAAAAAAAGCTGAACATGTCAAACAGTGGGTTCCATTCTGTGCTTGTTGCTTTTGACTTCTACATGAAATACCTGGGGAAAGATTGTCTAGAGTGGTGGCTCTGAACCTTAGGCCTTTAGATGTTCTTGAACTACAGCTTCTAGAAATCTCAACCAGCACAGGCAAAGGTAAAGGATTCTGGGAGTTGTAGTCCAAGAATATCTGGGGCTCCAAGGTTGGGAGTCACTGGTTTAGAGGAAGCAGGGAGAGAGTCAGTGTTACCAGTATGCAGATGATCCTCAGCTCCATCTTTCCTTTTGATTGAACACCGGTGAGTCAGTGGCTATCCAGAATCAATGTTTGGACTCTGTAATGCACTTGACAAGGGCCAATACAATGACATTCAATTCATATGAGGCAATATCAGTAGATGGTTCATCTATGCAGCTAAATGGTGCACTCTACTGAAAGGACTACGCTTACGGCTTGGGGATGTTATTTGATCCAGTTTGCCAGCTGAGGCCCAAGTAGCACCCAATGCCTCATGACAATATAGGCTGTTACAACAATTGCAAACTTTCCTGGACAGAGGCAACCTAAAGGCTTTCTACATTGCCATGTATCTCATTTTTTTGATCATTTTTGCTGAGGGTTTGGGTCAACTCAAGTTACAGTGTCTGCACGTGTTTTCAATTAAAGTGCTCCATCCCACCTCTTTTTCCTGCTGTCTCACTGCTTTCTGGCACAGAGGTTTTCCTTTGTTTAGATTATTAGTGTAAATGGTTAGTTTATTAGTTCCCTCACCGAAACAGCAAAATTATAGGTGTATCTTGATTCATTGTTGTCTCGATATGTCACTTACTTTATTGAACAACAAAAACCGAAAGCCCTAGAGAAAAATTCAGGTGGAGGGGAATACATTTGTTTCCTTCAAAATGCCAATTCATGGCTGGGTCAGCCTGCAAGAAGTTCAAGAAGCAGCTGCTGGAGGAGGTGGGATGGGGGACAGATGTGACTCAAAATACTGTGAAACATTCTCCACCTCAGAGAGAAAATTAAATTAAATGGTAGCCTGTTAGAATATCTTATCATAAATTCATCAATACTGGCCTGGGGCCGATGAGGACTTTGTGTGCCAAAAAAAACTGAGGACCAGAAAGTGACTCACAGAACTAGATCAGTGGTACAGGTGTCATACTGCAATGTGAAAGGCAGATGAAAGGCCACTGCATTATATTCTCAGGACAGTCTTCATGGCTGATCGCCAAGATGATCATCTATATTTGGATTCGGATACAGCAGCAGCAGCAGAAGGTCACCAGTGAAAGACCATGGTATCCGACTGTGTGGTTACAGCCTATGATTATGCCAGTTAAAACTTCTTAGCCTTTAATGTGCTAAAGGATATTTCTTATTTAGTATTACCTTCCATGTATCATGGTGACAAAGGTCATCTTCCCAGGGATTGCAGGCCAAGCTTTTCACACTTTGTAGTTCTTTGAGGAATGTCCAGGGTGGCTTCATTTGGGGTCATGTCCTTGTGTGAGGAGAGAGGGCATGTTTACAGTCTGTGGAGAAATAAACAAGGACCCAGACTGAGACTGCTGTTGGTCTGTACAGCACCACCCACTCCCTAAATACAGATATCACTGGTGCCCATTTCCTGGCAGTTCCGACACCATCTGTCTCCTTTACTATCCCTTCAAACACTCCAAACCTTTTCTCTTCTATTGTCATTGAAACTGGAGGTGGGGTGCTGTGTAACACTAGTCATCAAAAGCTAAAATACTCATTTAAGCAAGCATCCTCTGGTCATTAGTGCTCATTAAGGAAACATCCTTAGCCAGAAAGGTCACCCCTCAATTTGCATGGTCATAAACCCATGTTTCAGTTTGTTTCTTTACAGATTTTCATTGAGATGGTTGCTACATACTAATTTCTTCTCTGCAATGGTTAATTTCCAAGTAAGGACAATTTTTACAGAATATTTCCCAAGCATCCAGTATTTAATGACCATTTAGTTCTAATCTGTCTTTTCCAACACTAATAATACAGTTAAAAACACTGCTGTTGCCATCATTCCAGATCCTTGTGTAAGCCAAGTTCCACCCTGTATCTTTCTGCAGGATGGAGGAAAGTGTGTTTTTATTGCAAAACAGCCTGAGATCTTCTGTGTTCTGGGATGACAATGCCTGGGTGGTCTTTCAATTCCCCATGAGTTAGAGGCTTCTCTTTTGATCCACACCTTTTTTTTTAAAAAAAAAATCTTATTCAAATGTCTAGCTCCATGATGGTGAACCTTGGCACTCCAGATGTTCTTGGACTTCAATTCCCAGAACCCCAAGCCCACTGTGAATCCACACGAATGGGTTTGCTGCGATTCATCCTGCCCGCACTTCCCTTATCACTCCTGGAAGCGGAAGTAAAACGGCACATGTCATTTATTTGAATAGAAAGAGTGAGGGGCTATGTAGTCCTTGTACATAATTAAGAGGATGGGTGATACCTTTCCTAAATCTCTCTCTCTCTCTCTCTCTCTCTCTCTCACACACACACACACACACACACACACACACACACACACACAAAACAATCAAAAACATAAGCTAGCTTTTGACTCCTTGCAGATCTTTCCCTTTTGAAACTTGATTTTAACCAAGAAAACTGGATTACAAATCCAACCATGGCTTGTAAAACTTTGTTTTCTTTTTTGCCATCCTAAGCTCTGTGGTGCAGACCCTTTTGAAGGTCTAGGTAAAAGTAAAAGTTGCAATTGCTTGAAAGCCAGTGGTATCCAACTCTAGGGTTCAGTGCTCATCTATTTATAGCCAAAGAGCCAGCTCTGCTTGCGTTTTCAGACATTTCCGTGGACATGTGACAGCCATGACTAGACACTGGAGTGCACAGAGCATTGTTTACCTTCCCACTGAAGTGGTCCCTATTTATCTACTTGCAATTTCTTGCTTTTGAACTGCTAGGTTGGCAGGAACTGGGCAGAGATGGGCGCTCACTCCTCGTGCAGTCCTTGGGTCTCAAACAGCTGACTTGCTGATCTTCCAGTTGTCAAGTTCAGCATCTTAACCACTAAGCCACCGCAGTCCCTGCTGAAGATCTACATGGGTTCAAAAGCTCATTTATATTTGTAATTTTTCAGTGGACTAACAAAGGCATCACCCATCCTTGTCTTCATATAGTTTATAAAGATGCGAAACAGCTTCTGTCCCACAACAGAACGTGGTGGCACCTCAACCTCTTTGGTGATGACCAGTGAAGTAGCTGAAAATCTATCTAATAGCAGGAGTGTCTAGCTGCACTTTATCATTTTGGCCACAAAGATATCATTGGGGGACCTTGCTGAAACTTTTGGTCTCTACACCTTCACTTCTACTGCATGTGATCAATTTTTTTTGACTGCATCACATGTGCCCTGCCACTGAGCTCCTGAGCTGAATTTTGAAGATCTATGAATAATCAGGATGGAAGAGAAATCCCATGAAGACAACTCCTCTGATGCAGTATTCTCCAGCATAACTATAGGTTATATTTGTTAGGTTGAGGTGTAGATAAAGCAGTAAATGTTACTGAGTTTGAATGAAAGTTAATGGAAGAATAGTTTCAGTACTAGGTAGTTAGGCATTACAATTTTCTGGTGGCACCCACTCTCCTTGAATGCTCTGCCAGCTATTTCTTTTTCAGTCAATGCAAACGTAATCAGTTAATGTTTTTGTTGCCTGTAATTTATTGAGTATTGTACTCTCAACAAAGATGAGGACTTTAAGCTTTAAGGGTTTCCACTTGGCTGGTTTCCCAGTCTGATGATGATACTGACTGTCTGCCTAAAAGAAAACAAGCTGAAATGTCTTTAGAAATTAACCATACCCTTATAATGAGCAAATGCTGCTGATTTAGATTTAGATGAATGTTGCACATAAGGGGGCCACCAGATGGATTGTGTCCAATGAGTGACCTCTTGGGTCCTCCATCCACTCCTAGTTTAAATGTTTCACATCACTGAATGTTTTCTTTTAATTTCCATCTTCTGTGTGAACACTCTGACTCCTAAATATCACAGTAAAAAAAATAAAAAAGAACAAGACAAGATGTATATGTCAGGGGAGGTGATAAATATTTATTTATTTATTATTAATTAAATTTATATTCCGCCCTATGATATCAGAAGATCCCCGCATGTAGCACACTTCATTTAAATTTGAAGTCATGTACAGTATAACAATAATAATAATAACAAGGAACTGTGGTGGCTCAGTGGTTAAGAAGCTTGCCTTGTTAGTCAGAAGGTCAGCAAGTTGGCAGTTCAAGAACCGGGTACTGGATGACAGATTGAGCATCCGTCTCTGTCCCAGCTCTTCGGGACATGAAAGGAGCCTCATTCAGGCATCCCCTGAGCAGAGTTTCTGCTTCAAAAATCCTTTCAACCTAGAATAATTTCTGACACAAAATTATTATTATTTATAACAAGCAGTTAGTGAAATTCGGCAAGATGGAATATCAGCTCCACCACCAAAAACGGGACTCTTTGCAAGAGAATAGCAGAATTATGATGTCTCTCAGCTTCCTGACAGAACATATTAGCTAGGATAGGGAAATTGTATGAGTTAATTGACCTGAATGAATATAATGTTTCTCACATTGGGGCAGTAGTGAATCAAGAACAGCTATAATTATGCCTTTTTCAAATGCCAATTTTCATAATCTCTGATCATGTTTTGCTCTCATATGAAAGTGAGGAATAGTGAAGACCAATTCACAGAAATGTAACATTTAAACATGATTTGAATGTGTAAATGAGTCATATTCACAGATTGTCACCACAGAAAGATCTTTCATATCTTTTTCTTTCATTTCATACACTTATCTTTATACCTATCAGAACATTACACAATTTAAAATTATCATCATGTACTGATTGATACTAGCATATTGTGCTGAGGAGTAGCACAGGGAGAAAGCTGTTGTTGTTCTTATTGTTTGTAGGTGTGCAATCTAGTCTGACCCAGTTTCCTAAGTGTACTGTATGTTACTTCTGATGGCAGCTTTCTGTTTGGTGTTTAGACAATCCGTTTTGTAAATTAGGATTCAATCTAGGGTAGCGCTCAAATATTTTGAGGTAGGGTGGGCAACCAACCAACCAACCTGCCATTCACTCACTCACTCACTCACTCACTCACTCACTCACTCACTCACTCACTCACTCAATCAATCAATCAATCAATCAATCAATCAATCAATCAATTAATCAATTAATCAATCAAGACAGTTAGTACAGAATACGGAATGATGGAGTGGTTTGGAATAGGAAAAGGAGTAAGACAAGGGTGTGTTTTATCACCCTGCTTATTCAACTTATACACAGAGCACATAATGCACAATGCAGGGATGGAGGAATCACTATATGGGGTCAAAATTGCTGAGAGAAATATCAACAACTTGAAATATACAGATGACACTATCCTAATGGCAGAAAGTGAGGAAGACCCAAAGAAGCTGCTGCTTAGGTTGAAAGAAGAGAGTGCAAAAGCTACCTTGAGACTCAATATCAAGAAAACCAAGATACAGTAAAACCTCATATAACACTAAAACCTGGTTCCACAAGTCTTGGTGTTATATGATTTTTAGTGTTATCTGATCCTCTATGGGATCCATAGAGATACATTGTAACCACACAGGCTTTAGCGGTTGTTATCTGAAGCATCCCATAGGATCTTAATGTTATCTGATGCAATTCTTCCCCCCAGATTCCTTAATGTTATGCGATTTTAGTGTTATTCGATACTAATGTTATATGAGGTATTACTGTAATGGCAACAGGCCCTATCAGTCCCTAGAAAATAGATGGGGAAGAAGTAGAAGCAGTGACAAATTTTACTTTCTTAGTATCCAAGATCACTGCAGATGTTGATTGCAGGTTTGCAGCCATGAAATAAAAAGGCGACTGATTCTTGGGAGACAAGCGATGAGAAACCTGGGGAACATAGTGAAAAGTAGAGACATCACATTGCAAACAAAAATTCATATAGTCAAAGCAGTGGTATTCCCGGTGGCAATGTATGGTTGTGAGAGCTGGATCACAAACATACATTGAGCGCAGGTGGTGGTCTCGGGGTGGCAGCAGAGGCAAGGTCATTTTAAAGGCAGCCAACTGGACGGTGCAGCTGGTCCTTATTCTCCC
Organism: Furcifer pardalis; assembly: GCA_030440675.1. Taxonomy (NCBI): domain Eukaryota; kingdom Metazoa; phylum Chordata; class Lepidosauria; order Squamata; family Chamaeleonidae; genus Furcifer; species Furcifer pardalis. The sequence goes on along the minus strand of CP126890.1, from coordinate 112,044,208 downwards.
CACCTGACCAGCCAGGGGGAGCATCCAGAGGTGGTCTCGGAGGGGCGGCATCAAATGGGATGACTATGTAACCAACATCGGAGTTCTCAAGAAGGCACATATAAATAGAATTGAAGCTTTCATCATAGGCCATTGGGAATGTCTGCCATATGGATGGTTCCAGGCTTCCTAGTCAAATTCTTTATGGGGAACTTAGCTCTAGTACAAGACCTCATAGAGTTCCTTTGAAGCGATATAAGGATCAGCTGAAACAAACCATGAAGGTGTCAGGTATGAACCAACAAACTTGCGAGGCAGCAGCCGTAGATCTCCCACTTTGGCACCAAACCATCTCTGCTGCTATCGATCACTTTGAAGGAGATCACTGCAGAGAAGGCTAAGCGACAAACACAAAAGCTTCATCAAACTCAACTAAGCCCTCCACCATCTATTCAGTGTAATATGTGTGTGTGCATGTTTCATGCCAGTATCAGTTTATTGAGTCACCAGAGACACATCCATCAAATGAGAAAATGACTTCCAGGAAAAATGTATGCTCAGATACGAGTAGCAGACGACGATGACAACAATGACCTGGATTGTTACCCAGGATTGTTACCACTGGTTCTACAGAACCGGGGTGAACCGGCCATGCCCACCACTGAACATGGGTATTACAGTAATACATCGGGTAACGCTAAGACTTGGTTCCACAAGTCTTGGTGTTATCCAATTCTTAGTGTTATCCGATCCATGTTAAAATCCTATGGGATGGATCGGATAATGTTAAAGCTTCATAGAAATACATTGTAACCGCACAGGCTTTAGCGGTTGTTATCCGATCCATCCCATAGGACCTTAACGTTATTCGATCCAATTCTGCTCCCCAGATTACTTAACGTTATGCGATTTTAGCATTATCCGAGGTATTACAATCAAACCTCGGATAAAGAGCGCCTCGTTTAAAGAGTAACTCGCTTAAAGAGCAGAATTTTCTCTGAATGTTCGCTTTGCTTAACAAATAAAACCAACCAAAAACTCGCTTAACAAATAAATCAGGGTTCACAATCCCCCCAACAATTGGTCATTTACAATGGTGTTTCGCATAAAGAGCAAACTCGCTTAAAGAGCAATCCTGTGGAACGCATTATGCTCTTTAAACGAGGTACAACTGTACTGTATAATGAAAGAGAACCGGCAAATCTAAAATGATAATTAAGAACAAATGGCAAGAATCCTATTAGTACTAACATAAGCTTTGCATAACATGACGTGGATAGTTGTAGATAGCACATCTTGGTTGTGCAGTTAGATGCTTGACCGGGAATGCTACCGAGATACGCCTCAGCACAGTTAAATGTGGCAAGTTATGCATACTTTACACAGACACTAATATGATTCTGGCCAAAAATTGTTAGTTTAGGACAGAAATCTATATCTACATACATTAATTAATTATCTTAGAACTCAGTGGGACATCCTTATTAGTCATGTGTTGCTGTTGTTGTCGCACAGTCAATTTTGACCCTTTGCGACCCTATGGACCATTGACCGCCAGGCAATGTGTAGGAGTTTAATATTACAGTAATCTACATTGTTTTACTGCAGCTGGGGGAAAAAAACCAAGAACTTTCCATCCGCTGTGAACCAACACTTCAAAAAGTGGTCCTCATAGCCTCCCTTGAATTCATACTCCAGAGCAAAGTCAGTATATGGCAACCAAATTTCTGCTTAGTCAGTTCTCTGATTTTGTACCATGGGCTGTTAATCATGTGTCTTCTATGCTTTGTGAAGCAAAAAGCCAAGAGCAGAACACTGAGAGCCACATGGCTCAGTGAACAGTTCTCCACTGCCTTGGCAGCAAGCGATCTCAACGTGGGGAATTTGAGGCAAACATTTGCATTGCACAATGTTATCTTAACGTTGTGTGATGCAAATGTTTGCCTCAAATTCCCCAACGGTATCCAATTTTAGCGTTATCCGATGCAAACGTTACCACTGTATAGATGAATATGATTATCTTTAGAGTCATGACCATTCTCAAACATGAAAAGAAAAACAGCCTTCTGTGCATTCGGTACTTTAACAATCTCTTCACCAGCACTGTCTTCTTTTCTTGCTGTTCCGAATATCTCCATAAAATCACAATGACCTTTTATTATATGAAATCACTTAAAAAATGAATCTAACAGTGAAGGTGGAAAGACTAGTGAATAGAAGAATAACTCTTGTTATGCATAAAAAGATAGTCACAACAGAAGCGTAGCGTGCCTTGGCGGGGCCCCGTATAAAAATTTGTTTGGGGGTCCTTAGGAAGGGTAAAGATTTCTCACAAAAGAAAAAAAATTGCATAAAATTAAAAGAAATATATCGTATGTACATTGATTATTGTGGGATTCCCCTGTTGAAGTAAATGACTTAAACGGGGAAATCCCGCATCCCACGATAACCGATGTAGGGTGTTGCCAACTTTTGAACGCACGCTTTACGCGGGAAAAACAGAAATTGCTTTTTTTGACTTTTGTCATTTGTGAAATAAAAAAAAATTTGGGAAGTTTTTATTAATTTTTGCTTATGCACGTTGGGGGGCCCCGTGGCCCGGGCCCCCCGTATAATTGATACAGCAGATACGGCGGTAGCTACGCCCTTGAGTCACAACAAAAATGGTCAAAACCCTGTTGCTTAGTGTAACAATTTGCACTGGAATAGGCCCACAGAACCTATGAGGATTTTGCCAGGTGAGCTTCTCCATGAGTTTCATTGATTCAAATGAACCTACTCTAACAGTGTCTTATTTTAGCATCATACTTTCCCAATACCAGGCAGCAGTTAACTAACCTGACAATCCTAAGGACTAACAGCTTTGGGTGGCAAAGTCCACAGGGAAGGGTGATGGTCCCCAAGTAGATTAAATCCCACTTGAATCCATCTTGATGGAGAGCAGCAGCTTCATCAATACTGGCCTGGGGCTGAGGAGGACTTTGTGTGCCAAAAAAAGGGCTTAAGACCAGAAAGTGACTCAAGGAATTGGATCAGTGGTTCGGGTGTCACACTGCAATGCAGATGGCATGGTATTGTTCCCAGGGCCATCTTCATGGCTGACTGCCATGATGAGAGCCAATATGAGAGCCAATATCCAGAATCAGATACAGAACTTGAAGAAGAAGAAGAATTTGCTTTTAAAATATGCCCATGTGAATCATTGGAACGTATGGAGAAGCTGGCTCTCCAAATCCTTATGATTCCCTAGGTCTATTCTAGCATGACTTACTATGCTAAACAACAGAATGTTGACCATGTTTGTACATGAATTTCCATTGTCACGTAATCTTTATAACAACTTTGTAAGGTATGCCATTGTTAGTCTCCCCATATTAGGTATGGTCAGCTGAGGCTGAGAGAATTCCCCATTCTCTCCCCTCCCCTGAAATTAAGACATTAACTGCAGTGGTGGGCATCAGCAGGTTCACACCAGTTTGCCAGAACGGGTAGCAAAAATTCTGCCTGGCCCCGTCCATCCATGTTTTGAAATAAAGTAATTCTAATTCAGGTGCAATACAGGGCTTCCCCCCAGGCCACAACCACCTTACCATACCCACAGTGTGGCAGTAAAATTTTTTTTTGAGCCCACCACTGGTTAATTGGCAATGCCCAGCCATTAATTTTTTTCCCCAGAGTAGGTATGAGCAATTAAAGATTTTGTTCCCCTTTAAAAGCAGCAACTCCTGGTCCAGGAATTCTCTTTAAAACTGGCTGTTTACTGAAACCACTTAGGGTGTATATTATAATATACATTGCCCCAAAGGCTGTCCCAAGATGCAAAGTGTCTTTTCCCATTGCTTCAAGCACTTTCCTTTGGTGTGGTTTTCATTCAAATAGATGCCAAAAGCCGAAGGGGGGAAACTTGTAACACGCCAATTATCCGGGCCTCAAAACTACAAATGATTGTATACAGCTGTTTTTTTAGGGGGCGGGAGTGAGAACTTTCACTCTGATAAGCTCCCCATCGCCTGCTTCTTGAGAGAGAGAGAGGGTGACCCCCATGTTCTGATTTTTTCTCTTCTCTCTTCATTACAACAGATTCTCCTTCATCCTTTCTATTTCAGGAACTCTCAGCACATGTAAATAAATAAATAACCAAAATCAATTTATTTGGGGAGTGATGTGCCAGTGTGTTCATCTGCATGCTGGTGTGTGCAATGACTGGAAATTGAATTTAATGTGAAATGTGAGCAGCTCCATTTTTGCTTTCTCATGCTGTAAAGAAAATTAACTTTTAAAGTCCTTATCTAGCTCATAAACGCTAGTGATCCACTTCAGATTAAGGGGCCGTTTATGATATACACTCTAGCATCTGAAAGAAACCAGAAAGGACTTTTTCGCCTTAATTCTACTTTATTTAGATAAGAAGAGAAGTCTGGCGTGGTTTTCTCTGGTCCTAGTGCCTTCATATTAAGAGTATTAGCTTAATTTTTAATTTTGTTTAGACTTACTAGTTTGCTTCCATGCTTCCATTTTTGTTTTTAAAAATATCAATATAATCCAAGTGAAGGATAAATGCACTTTGAAATAAAACCAGATGATGATTTAATCCTGCAGATTATGTCATGTAGTGGCAAAGGCAAACTCCAGACATTAATGTTGGTATCAGGAATCAGACAATATGGTGTTGACTCCTAATACTTTGAAAATTTGCTCTTTTTTTGGACCAAAAGTGGCCTGTGATAACAAGAAACCTTCACATTTTAAAGACCTTGTTCCCTTAAACCAGTGGTGCCCAAACTTTTTGGGCCGTGGGCTGATCATGTGGTTCAGGGAGCTGATCACTAAGGCCCGGGGGCCGGGGCTGGTCCCTGATGCCAATTCATCCGGCCCGCGAAACTCTCATCGCTCCTGGAAGCGGAAGTAAAATGCACTGAACAAACTCAAAATAACAAACCAACGTTTTGACCAGTAAAATATTGAAAACTAATACAAAGTTAAACTTTGAAACAGCATAATTTGAAAAGAAATTCTCTCCCAGTGTTTATAAACATGAAAAACAGGCAAATTGTTGCATCTTTTCAGGCTTTGGCAGGTAAAGGCTGCAAGAGCACATTATCACAGGTTGAGTTTATTTCAAACATGGAATTTGTTACAGCAGACAGCTGCTTGTAACAAGAGAGGAGATTGTTTCTCACCCTACAGATTGTTTTTACATATAAACAATGCAGGGATGTGCTGATTTTATATTTTAAATGATGAAGCATAATCAAAACCAGCATGGATGAAAAATCTCTCAGGTTAATGTTTAAATAAGAGGAAAAGTACTTCCTATTTTAAAACTATATTTTATTTTATTTTACTTATTTTACTCTGGTATTTATATATATGTATTTTTAAAATGTACAACTGTTTTTAATGTGTCAGTTTGTGCTGTTAGCTGCCCAGAGTTGGAAAATCTCCTAGATGGGCGGGGTATAAATATAATAAATAAATAATTCTGGCCCATAAATATTGTAAAGGTGCAGATTTTTTTAAAAAAGGAAATGGTTCCTGAAAACCAGCATGCTGGCCTGGTCCTTAGAAACAGAATGTTCTTGGCTTTTTCTGTAATTGATGCTGCTACTGACACTTATATCTATCAAAAAGTGTCAGTAAAAATCTCCCCCCTGGGGTTTCTTATATTTTCTGTGTCAGCTGCAGCAGAGAAGAGAAATAGAAGTCAGTTTAGATGACAGTTAAACTGTCACCTCCCCTGAGAAGCCTTGATACTATAACAAAGTACTGTACTTTCTTCTGTCATTATTTAACCATCTTTTCATTGCAGGAGAGGCAGCCTCCCTCTCCTTTAGCAATGGAGGCTTTAAAATGCTGTTATTCAGAGCCTGCTACGAAAGCATCTGATTTTTATAGCCAGACTATTCTCATCAGTGTATTAATAACTGAAAAAAAAAAATCATTCCCACATCCAGATGAAACAATGCAAACCCATCTTAGATCCAGTTGTTAGTCCTTAAGCTCTTTGGCTATAAACAAAGATGAGCACTGAACCCTACAGTTGGATATGACTGGCTTTTGAGCAATGGCGACCTTTACCTTTACTAGAATAGATCCATTGAATCAATAGGAAACTTGGTTTGTAGGTTCAATTGATTTGATGGCCCTGGCAGTAGTTGAATAGTTGAATTTAGGTCACTGAGCATAGCCTTTTCATCTGTTTATACATCCATTTAAATATTTGGAATCCATTGGAAAAACAAGGCCACCAAAGATTGCAGGGGGCATGTAGGCAATATTTGACCTTTTGACTGAAATAACTTCTCATCACTTTCCCTCTATAGTACTTCAGTTTCATGTTTTGTGTTGGCAAGGTGGTCATACAGCAGGGAGTAATTAATTTTTCTTGAACAAAATGTTTCAGTTATAAAAAACCCCTTTAACTTGATTTGTCGATTTCTTTTTCAGAACATTCATTGATGTATATATACAGTATCTCTGAATTCACCTACTCCTGTGCTATAAAATGCTTTAATGGACTTCAAATGTTCAGTGTGAAGAAAAGGCACTTGCAGGCCCCAAGTTTTAAATATGTTGCTATTTCAGACTGAATGTACAATTTTGTTGTTGTTGTTGTTGTTGATGATGATGATGATGATGATGATGATGATGTGTCTCATCAAGTTGCCTCTGACTTATAGTGACCCTATAAATTAGAGATTTCCAAAATGTCCTATTCTCAGTAAAGGTAAAGGTCGCCCTTGCTCAAAAGCCAGTCATATCCAACTCTAGGGTTCAGTGCTCATCTCCGTTTCATACCCAAAGAGCCTGCAGACATTTCCATGGTCATGTGGCAGGCATGACTAGACACTGGAGCATACGGAACGTGGTTTACCTTCCCACTAAAGGGGTTCCTATTTATCTACTTGCAATTTCTTGCTTTCAAACTGCTAGGTAGGCAGGAGCTGGGACAAAGATGGGAGCTCATTTCGTCCTGCAGCATTCGGGTATCAAACTGCTGACCTGCCACCGTCCACTCAGTGTCTTAGCCAGTTCAGCCACTGCAGTCCCATCCTATCCTTAATGGCCCTGCAAATTCAAGCCTCTGGCTTCCTTTAAGGAGCCTATCTTTTCACATTTGGTCTTCTTCTTTTCCTGCTGCCTTCAACATTATTGTCTTTTCCAGAGAGTCTTTGCCTTCTCATTATGTACCCAAAGTGGAACAGCATCAGCTTCATCATGTTTGCCTCCAGAGATAGTTCAGGCTTAAGTTGCTCTAGGACTCGTGTGTTCCTCTTTTTGGCAGTCCAGGGCATCTGCAAAGTTCTCTTCCATCACCATACTTCAAATGAAGATTTTTTTTCTTTACTGTCCAGTTTTCACACCATATATGGTGATCTGAAATACAAGAGTATAGATTATCTTGATCTTGCTCTCCATATTATCTTTAACTTTATAATCTTTTCTAACTCCTTCATTGCTGTCCTTCTGAGTCTCAGTCTTCTTTTTCTTTGCCCCAGGCTAAAGAAATCTATGATAGGTTTCAATCACTGACTGTTTATGCTTAAAAATCAACCAGACCAGGTAGGCAATGTAAATTAGGTAGCAAAATGTAGCACTGACAATAAAGAAATAAAGGATCTGGAACCGTCCGGAAGGATAAAAGGAGCCTCCCGTGGCCGAGGGAGGCTCGAAAAAAGCCGCCGCCGCCGCACCTTCCGGCCCCCAACACCGGCCGGAAGGTTAAAAGGAGCCTCCCGTGGCCGAGGGAGGCTCGAAGAAGCCGCCGCCGCAGCGCCCTCCGGCCCCAACACCGGCCGGAAGGATAAAAGGAGCCTCCCGTGGCCGAGGGAGGCTTGAAGAAGCCGCCGCCGCCGCAGTGCCCTCCGGCCCCCAACACCGGCCGGAAGGATAAAAGGAGCCTCCCGTGGCCGAGGGAGGCTTGAAGAACCCGCCGCCGCCGCCGCCACACCCTCCAGCCCCCAACACCGGCCGGAAGGTTAAAAGGAGCCTCCCGTGGCCAAGGGAGGCTCGAAGAAGCCGCCGCGCCCTCCAGCCCCCAACACCAGCCGGAAGGATAAAAGGAGCCTCCCGTGGCCAAGGGAGGCTCGAAGAAGCCGCCGCCGCCACGCCCTCTGGCCCCCAACACCGGCCGGAAGGAGACGCCGACGCCGCACCCTTTGTTGGACTCTCCCTCGGCCAGTTGGCCTCGAAGGGAGAAAACCGTGGGTCCCGGACGGCGATAGAGGACTTTGTCTTGCTGGGGTTTGTTTCGATGTTTTGTAATTCTGTTATATTGTTTCTTTATACTGTGTAAGCCGCCTAGAGTCAGGTTCGCCTGAGCGAGGCGGGGTATAAATTTGAAAAATAAAATAAATAAATAAATAAATAAATAGTTCCACCAGTTTATGCTCTATATCAGTGGTAGCAAACCTATAGCACACATGCCAGAGGGGGCACTCAGAGCCCTCTCTGTGGGCTCATGCGCCGTCACCCCAGCACAAAATTCACCCCATCCCTCTGCCCACCAGCCCAATGGGAGGGCTTCCTCCCTCCCCCCCCAGCACAGAGTTCTCTCTACCATGTTGGATAAATAAGTGGATTTTGGGTTGCAGTTTGGACACTCGATCTCTAAAAGGTCACTGCCATCACTGCTCTATATAATAAGTACAATGTCTTCTGTTACAATCAGGTTTCTTTGGAGAAAAAATAGTTCTGGATCAGATACAAAAATAGAAAATGAACATTTTTACGTTCCCCCTTTTCCTGGTTAAAATAAGAAAGGTCTAACTACATTTTCCTGTTCTAGCCAGCTAACACAGATTAAATCTTTCTACTGTTACACACAAGCAAGTACAAGCAGGCTCTTTTCTCCTCTCCTGATAAACACATGCAGCAGCCCCAATCGGGTAGACCCGACTCTGGTAATAATGGTGTTTCTTCTTTCTAAGATAACCAAACCCACTTTTCATCTTTCATTCCACCTCTTCCTGTATGTTAACTAATAAGACTTCACTTTCAGTGTTCCTCATACCTACTTCCATTCTCAGTTTCAGCTTTTTTTTATTACTGTATCTTCAAAAGGAAACTAATCAGCACCTGACTTTGAAGGACACATTCACAGACTTGCTTCACACACATACACACACTCAGGGAGCAAGTATGAGTGATCATCTTCTTAACTCACTGAAAGCAAAGGCTCCATTTTGATTCATTACACAGCCAAGAAATGAAAAGATGGCTGAGACTCAGAAGGGCAGTCTCTCTCTATAAAAACATTCTTTTCTGGTTGCCATTTGCAAATTAAGATGCCATTTTGTGCCGTTCCACTGTCACCCCTGCCCTGCCTGCTCTGACTGATTAACTCTGCCAAGAAATAATGCTTGAAAAAGATTCAGGAGGCCAGTTCGGTTAGATCCTGGCTAGATATGCGGCAGTTTTGGCCCCAGCCTGCTGGCTAACTCAGTGACTCACTCTCTTTTAATTTTTTAATCTTTTAACCTTGTAACTTATTTCGTTTATTTAATGCTTTTAAAGGAGCTTTTATTGTTTTTAATAGTTGCTATCTTTTCTGTGAGCCGCCCAGTCTTTGGAGTTGGGCGGCGATACAAATTGGAGTAAATAAATAAATAAATAAATAAATAGATAAATAAATAAATAGTTCTGTTTCCTGTTGTATTTCTTGCCTGCTCTGTCCCCAGGAGCTCTATAGCAGTGATGGTGAATCTTGGCACTCCAGATGTCCTTGGACCTCAATTCCCAGAAGCCCAAGCCCCCATGGTATGGGCGCATTTTACTTCCGCTTCCTGGAGCGACGAGGGCAGCGTGGGTTGGATGAATCTCAGTAAACCCATTCGTGTGGATTCATGGGGGCTTGGGCTTCTGGGAATTAAAGTCCAAAGACATCTGGAGTGTCAAGGTTCGCCATCAAGGCTCTATAGTGTTTTGGTTTGTTTTTTATCCAAAACTGTGAGGCAGCTTAGGCTAACAAAGGGTTTTGCTCAAGGCTCCCTTCCCATGGTAAATGAGCAAGACTATTTATCTTCTTTTATTGCAGTGCTAAGGACTGTACTGCTGTCACAGCAGTGGCCATAGCAGCGGTGAAAGCAGAGGCCACATGGAATATTCCTTGAATATTTTTCTTTTCTTTAAAATGAAAAGGATAATTTTATTCATTCACAGAGATAAAGGGGAATGGCAATATTCTTCTCAATTGCTGCCACGAGGAGTATTTTTTCTCACAGCTTTCACCATTCTGGCCAAAGAATGTAATAGCAGGAGTTCTCAACCTTTTTAAGCTGGAGGCAGGATCATGCTCCCAGACAGCTTCAGAGGCCGGACGGCCAGTTTGCCCTTCCTACACTACAAAAGAAGAAGAGGGTGGCCAAAAATGAGATGGCTAGATGGTATTGTGGACACAATGGGCACAGAACTGAGCGAGTTGAGGGGGATGGTGGAGGACGACGGTCCATGGGGTCGCAGAGGGTCGGACTCGACTGTGCGACTGAACAACAAAAACACTACATGGCACTTCCTGGTGTGGTGGAGGTGGTGGAGGGCCACATGAAATGGTGTCCTGGGCCACATCTGGCCCACAGGCCACAGATTGAGAATCCCTGATGTAAGGGGTTTTCTCACCCTGTAAACCAAGAATGAGGAAAATACACTCCTGAGGGTGCCCCCTGCTTTTACAGTCCATGCCTTCCTTCCTGTCAAATTTCCTTCCAGCAAAAATACATTATGATTATTCCTGGAAGTGACCAGGAGTAGGAATTAATATGAGCTGTAGCAACCCACCCTTCATGCTACACGCCATTTAACCCCAAAAATAACATAAAGGGGAAAATGTAAACCCTTCAGTAAACCAAAATGGGTGTGGAGCAACATCTCCCTTAAGAGAAAAGAGGAGTTATAGCATTTGGACTGCTTTTTTGCTTAGGAAAAAGAAAGGAAAGGATTCATGACTGAGTTCTATACAATTATGAGTGCAAAATACAGTAGTTTTCCTTATTTTTACACAATCTAGAACTCTTTATTATCCATTGAGGCTCAGTGACAAATTAAAGTAGTCTTTTCTTACAGTGATAATTAAACTGTGGAATTCAATGACACAAGATCTAGCAAGGACTGCCAGCTTGGATAGCTTTAACGAGCAGTAAACTAAATTCACCAGGAGTTAGGGGTATCAGGTATCCATGGATTGTTGCTGCCACAGCCCAAATTGTACCATTTTTTCCATTTTCCATTTCTTCTTCTTCCCCTTCATCTTCCATGTCTAGGCCAAATGTGAAACTGCCAAAATCAAGGCACCATTTGGCTCATTTTGCAGTTCCTTCCACCTGATCTAGTGTGAGAAAGATTAGCTGGCAACACAAGGTTGCCATTATCAGGGTACACCCGATTGTGGCTCAAAAATACCACAATCTTTGAAGAGGCTCTTTCTATGTACAGTACCTTTCTTCTTCCCCTGCCAAACATTCAAAGATGACTGCCATACTGATTTCTAGTTTTCTCTTCAACAAACATGCCCCTTAGGGAGATGACATTGGTTGTTGTTTTTAACTTCAATTCCAAGAATTCTCCCAAATATCTGGGATTTCTAGCCCACAGATCCACATCAACAGACACAACTACACTTTGCGTATCTGGAGAAGGGCCTATCTGGACTAGTTTCCTGTTACAAAAGAAGTTGCCGGAGTGCTAGCTGGGTGTGTGTGTGTCATACACCCAGATAAGTGTCATTCTTTGAGAGAAGCCTTCTATAGAGCCTAATGACAAGTGAGGAGGTGTATTTTGTAATGTTTAGAAAGAACTTATGTGTCAAGAGTCCTTCTAGCTTAGTCAAGACGGCATTAAAATTAATAATGTTGAGGAAGGAGAGGGTATTCTAGAGTACAGGGAGGCCCATGTTACTGGATACATGGGTTACTGAGCCTTCTGTATCCAGTAACTTGTGTCTCCCTGTACTCTAGAATACTCTCTCCTTCGTCAACATAATTAATTTTAATGCCGTCTTGATTAGGCTAGCGGGTCTCTTGGCACATATGTTCTTTCCAGACGTTACAAAATACACCTCCTCACTTGCCATTAGGCTCTATAGAAGGCTTATCTCAAAGAGTGACACTTATCTGGGTGTATGACACACACACAGCTCCTTTTTCATAGAAGCACATACCTTTGTCTAGGAAGCCAAACCTTTCCTGATAACATCTTCTCCACAGCCAATTGTTCGCTTCCAATATTCTTGCATCCCTTCCTGGGCATCAGTCTTGGATTGGGAGTAGTGATGAAAAGCTCACCTGTGCTTCTATGTTGGCCACTCCCCGGCTCAGAACCTCATAGCTTGCAGTAGGGAGGATGCATCTGGCTGTATTGTTTGTTGCTGACCTGATAACCCTAACTAGGATCTGTTTCCCCTCCCTTTCCTGGGGAACACTGTGGATAGGACCAGTGAGGGCTGGTGACTCCAGTTTCACAAGGACATTAAATCTGCTCCAGGTTTTAGCGTAATCTTTACAGGAGCTAGCCAAGGTACTACTTCAATTCTTGGATAGGGTTTAGCACCCCAGGTAGTTTCTGCAAAGTTCAAACTAAAATCTGAACTGAGTTCTCTGACCCTGTAGGAGCAGCTGAGCTTTTTCATGATGGCCAAAGTATTCTCTTTGGTGGGGTGTAGGTCTCTCTTTCTACCAGTTGAACAACTGTTGTTGTTGACATTTATACAAATCTTTCTTCCACTGAGATCAAAGAAACGAACATAGCTCTTCTGCCACAACCCCTCATAGTTCTGAGAAACACCGAACAATGTCCTTAGTCTGCAGGGTGTTGTAGTACTGTACTTCCACAGGTCATTTAACAGTGGCGGGAGTGGTTTTCTTGAATATACAGTATAGACAGCTATAATATTTGATACCGTTGCATCTTACTGATGTTGTTTGGTTTTTTGTTTCTAATCTCCTCTCTAATCACAGGTTTCAAGGCAGATTCAATCAATGACATCACTTCAAAAGAAGCTCAAGAATATTTCAAAACAATTTACCATTCAAACAAAATAAAGCCCAGCAAAGTGAAAGATTAAAAACAGATTTTAATTGATGTAAACAGTCTTGAGTGATGTATAAACCTAGAAAGGCAGAGTATTCTTTTTTTAAAAATTTTTTAGAATAAATAAAACAACTCCTCTGTAAGTCTTAAACCGCCAGTTGGGAATTATCAGTTTTCATCATTTCCTTTTTACTGTACTCCAAAGCCTTGGGAAGGATGTTTTGCATCATAATTGCTGACACATGCTTGCTTAATAGAGCCTCATTAATTTTAATGTTAAATGAATAAATAACAGTGAAACAATAAAGTTGTTAATGGCAAATTAATTATTACTGAGCTGTAGTGGGTTTTTTCATGGAATGTCGTGACATCTACATTAATTACATTCTTTATGACTAGCGTAATTACAGTGAGGGTTGTTAACTTTAATTATCTAATTTACGTAAAATACTTTCTAATATTGTTGCTATACCAGTTCCTCAGAAAAATAACAAGAGACAAACAATATAGATTGAACCTATGGTTGGAGAAGTTTCTCCTTTTTCCACCCACAATCAATGACTGTGGAAGCCTTTTAGTTCTGATCTTGAGTTTAGTATATCAAGAAAATCCATTCATTCATTGGATTCATATGTCACCTTTCTCTCAAACTGATTGAAACATAAATTTGCCTTTCTCTTTAAAATATTTGTTTTCTACATGACAAAACAGTATATGCTAAGGTTAGGCAATCTGCCATTTGTTCTTACAAAAATCAAATCTACTATACACTCCTTCACATATTATATGGCCAAGTGTATCACCAGAGTGAATCTATTCCACTGTACATATGCACTGACAGAGAGAGAAATAAAGAATACTCACAGGATAGATTATATGCATATTTGCTCACTAGTAAGTTCCATGATAAAGGGACTGTGGTATCTCAAGTGGTTAAGACACTGAACTTGATGACTGGAAAGTCAGCAGGTCAGCAGTTGAAGACTTGAGTACTACATGACAAAATGAACTCCCATCTCTGTTCCAGGTCTCTGCTAACCTAGCAGTTTGAAAGTAAGAAATTGCAAGTAGATAAACAGGTGCCACTTCAGTAGGAAAGGTAACAGCATTCTGTGCACTCCGGTGTTGAGGAATGCCTGCCACATATCCACAGAAATGTCTGCAGATGCAGACAGTGCTGACTATTTGGCTATAAACAGAGATGAGTACTGAACCTTAGAGTCGGATACAACTGGTTTTCGAGCAAGGGTGACCTTTACCTTTACTTATGTTCCATAATATAACCAGCTTCCAAGTGTCTCATTATGAGACTTATTCTGAGGTACATGAGCACAGACTGAAGGCTAGTCTATTTTCAGCCTAATAATGACTTTCCCAAATATTCATATGAAATCCATTCCAGATACAGCAGTCACTTGTATCTTTTTACATATGTATATAATCAATGTCATCCCTAAACCCTCAAGTATTTGACAAATTCTCTCGGGTAATGCAAATGAATTTTGCAATATAATCTCTATGTTTTCTAATTAAGTGTTAGGATGACACTGCCATTCTAGCTTTAGATCCCCCTTTTTCTTCTTCCATGATCCCACCTTTGATGTCATATTCCATCCTTCCTGCTTCTGAGAACCTCTTTTCAGAATACACATCTTCTGGCACATTTTGCTATCAAGCCAACCAATCAAGCTGAAACGAATGTCTGTTTTTCTGATCATTCAGAGAGTCTCAAACACATGCAAACCATTCATTAGAACAAGAGTTGCCCAAAAAAAAGCAGATCCATTGATCTTGGGGTGATCTGCAATAAATTGGCAAGGAATTCCAACTTCCAATGTTTTAATTAAGCTAATAACAAAATGGCTATCCCTCATTCTAAATAATTGTGTGCCATCAACTCAATTCTGACATAAGTATGCAGATTGCCTCCAGGTACTCATCTCCATAAATATTATAACATGATGTCAATTCAATTCCAACCTGCAGAGAAACTTTCCAGGGTTTTCTAGTTAGAAAATACTAAGAAGTAGTTACCATTTTCTTTTTCTGGGTGCACCCAGGGACTGTGCTGGTTGCCCAAGGCTACGCAGATGGCTCTTTCCACAGGAGGCTTTGCGAGGAATTAAACTATTAAATATGTAAACTACTGAGGTATCCAACCTGTTCAAATGAAGAAAGCTTTTGGAAGGCAGGGGTAACAAGCAATGGGTTTTGGGTGAAAAATTTCCAATGAATTTTTAATTCTTACTTGTACAGTATATATTTTAGCTCTGGTATTCTTAGCCTCTGCATTCTCTAACTTTCATTCTTTAATCAGTTATAATTTTACCTGGGTCTCAACATCACACTGAAAGTGGAACATCTAGTGTGGCAAATGACACGTATGAAGAGGAGAAGTTCCTACTTGTGTGGGAGGTGCACCCAGGTTCGCTTTCTGAGCAAGACCCCCAATTTTCCAGGGTTCTTGCTTATGTAGAGCCTACATACAAACAGGGCTTTTCTCATTTTCAGATATGTTGCTGTCTGGGAGAAAAAAAGGGCAGTGGAAAGAGAAGAGAAGAAACTAGTAAGTATATTGCTGAGAACCTGTTAAGTAATAACTAGGACTAATTGGACAGGGGTGGCTAACCTTTTTACGCCATGGGCCTGACTATGCCCATGGACAGCTGAGCAGGCCAGACCATGCCCCCAGAAGCAGAAGCAGGCACACTTATGGTTGTCATAAATGCACCCACTTCATGTTTATGACAGCTGCGGGTGCGCTGGCTTTTTTGTTTCTAACCTCTCTAACCACAGGTTTCAAGGCAGATTCAATCAATGACATCACTTCAAAAGAAGGTCAAGAATATTTCAAAACAATTTAACGTTCAAACAAAATAAAGCCCAGCAAAGTAAACGATTAAAAACAGATTTTAATGGATGTAATTTTAATTGATGTAAACAGTCTTGGGTGATGCATAAACACACCCACTTCCACTTCTGGTGCTGCAGAGGCGGTGATGGGCCAGATGGAATGGCATTGTGGGCCAGGGCTGGCCCATGGGCCTTGGGTTGGGAACCCCTGAACTAGGACTTAAGTGTCTGGCTAGATTTTGCACCAGGCTTCAGTTGACAGCTTTTGAAATTAATAGGAGGGGAAACCCCATAAACCTGCGTGTCCCAGTTCTAGAAGGAAATAAAGAGATGCCCCAGGAATGTAAGGTGTTCTTTTTTTTTAGGAACGGGATTAACCAAGAGTTACAAGGTACCAATTCATACCCTGCCCCCTGTGTTGCCCCCTGAACCCATCTGCTGTCAGGATGGAACATGGTCCGGGCTATGCAGAATATCAGAATATCATTGAAAATCTCTGTGTGCACCATTTTATAATCTCAGGGGTGTGTGTGTGTGTGTGTGTGAGAGAGTGAGTAAGTAAGTGAGTGAGTGAATGAATTTTACAAGGCAAAACACTTGCCCCTGGGAGGAAGTGATCCTACCCACTGATAGTTGCTGTTGGAATGGCACAAACTCCTCTCCCCACATTCTTATACCACATCCAGCCACACTTGTCTAGACAGAAAGAAACATGATAAATGAGAGAAGGGCTGTCTCACCACAGGTCCCATATGCTTATCCATCCCCCTTGCCTCTAGCCTCGATCCTGAGTGTGCCAATCACATACTAATAAGGCAGTGTAGCACTGGAAGCTCAAATTACTAGTTAAGGCTCTGGCAGGAGGTACATATTTCAATCACTCATGCCCAATGCACCGAATAATGATAAGCTCCATTATTAATGTTGACATTAAAATTTTGATGAGAACCCTACCCACTGGTTTGTGTGGAATAATAGCTTCTGAAGTCTAAGGGAGTTTTGCTCACTCAAAACAAGACTCTGACAACTTTTAGGGCAGGGGAGGGGACAGACCATGTACTCTTGCTAAACTGGAGAACTGTTTGACAACCTCTGCTGGAAATTTCTCTTTGTTGCTTTGGCCAAATTTGGAATTCCTCCAGAATGCTTAGAGTAGATCCATATTCCATATGCTTCTACATCATCTTCAGTCATTAAAAAGGGCAGGGCTGTGGTCCCTCAGCTGGAAGGCCAGCAAGTTGGCAGTTTGAGACCTAGGTGCTGCATGACGGAGTGAGTTTCATCTCTGTCCCGGCTCCTGACAACCCAGCATATCGAAAGCAAGAAATTGCAAGTACTGTAGATAAATAAGGACCATTTCAGTGAGAAAAGATCTTGGAGCCATGAAAAGACCCTCATTTGAGCCACCCAGCAAAAATCCTTTCAATCCAGAATAATTTCTGACACGAAATTATTATTATTATTAAAAAGGGCTCTGATTCAGTGTACTCTACCTAGAAAGAGGTATGAGGTGTGTGTATCTTGCCACCTTTGAACTTTATTTGGAACCCCTGGCTTGTGTGATTAGTGTGATTAGTCAGATGAGGACTAATGGTGGCTGGTGAGAATTTAAAACAGCTATGTTGATGACACACTCCTGTTTCTCAGTAACCAGATGGTGTCCATATCAAATTTTATATATGTAATTGAAAATTTTGGATATAAAAGGAATTGAGATAAAATGAATTGAGTTGATGACACTAAGTAAACAAAGATCATAAAATATAAATTATCGCTAACCTTTTCAGTGATCCAGGCACATTTACTTCCTACAGGGATAATAAATTAGGGACATCTGCAAACTAGTCAAAATCCTGTTGGTGATTTATCTATGCACAAGTTAGATTCTGTAATTCATGCTGCTAAGTAATGAGGTGCTGTTTGCATTACAGTACTAGGCACAGAGCATACTTATATGTCATATGTCATAATATGCTTCCATACCTCTCTATCCTCTGTCCCCTGATTCTCAGCTTCTAGTGCAGATTTTTGCTGCCAGTACAAGAAGCCAGTTATGTAAACTAAGTCCAAGATTAGACAACTCCTTTATTGGATTACTAAAAACCTACAGTGAGCTTTCAAGTTCTCCAGAACTCTTCATCAGACAAAGATAGTATACAATTTGGAGTTATGTCAAATGGTTCAAAAATTAGCCTGCCTAACAAAGCCAAGCTTCTGAAGAACCAAAATGATTTTTTAAAGTCCCTGTGAGACAGAGGTTTGAAATTTATAAGCTGGCAGTTCCTTTCCCCCTTTGTTTAGATCAAACATCAGCCTACTCTCTCCTCTTCATCTGCTCATTGTTTCAAGTGAAACTGCATACATAGGCCTTTTTGTAGGCTTATAAATGGCTCAAGTGGTTAAGACATTGAACTTGACAACTGGAAGGTCAGCAGGTTAGCAGTTCAAGGCCCGAGTGCTGCATGATGGAGTGAGCTCCCATCTCTGTCCCAACTCCTGCCAATGTAGCAGTTCGAAAGCAAGAAATTGCAAGTAGATAAATAGATACCACTTCGGTGGGAAGGTAAACAGTATTTTATGCACTCCATTGTCTAGTCATGTCTACCAAATGTTCATGGAAATGTCTGAGGACACAGACAGCACTGGCTCTTTGGCTATAAACAGAGATGAGCACTGAACCCTAGAGTCAGATATGACTGGCTGTGAGCAAGGGCGACATTTACCCTTTACCTTACCAGCAAAATGTGAAGCCAGGTCTCAGTCTTGTATCTCTTGAATCAAACTGTCAAGTGTTTACTGAATTAGGCTCTATGTTTAGCAGAAACTGTAAAAGTCTGCCATTTTGGACACTTTCAGAAGCTTTCTCATAGTTGATAAAGTAGGGATCTAAATGGATTGTTCTAGTGCCATGATAGTGAACCTTGGAACTCCAGATGTTCTTGGACTTCAATTCCCAGAAGCCCAAGACCCCATGAATTCACACACATGGGTTTGCTGCAATTCATCCGGCCCACGCCATGCCTCCCTCATCACTCCTGGAAGCGGAAGTATAACGTGCCCGTATGGAGTGACAAGGATGGCAACAAGGGCGGGGTGGCGCAGGCCAGATGAATCGCAGCAAACCCATTTGTGTAGATTCACGGGGGCTTGGGCTTCTGGGAATTGAAGTTCAAGAACATCTGGAGTGCCAAGGTTCACCATCATAGTCCTAGAGCATTGTCCCTTCCCATACACCTATAGACAAAATAGTGCTTTCTTGTTACCCAAATCTCATCTGAATCTGGACTGTGAGTCTCCTGCTCCTTGTTCTGCAGTCACAAATGCTGCCATGTATTATTTCTGAGAAAATGATGTCTTTATATTATATCATTCACAGAATTGATGAATGAGAGTTATATACATTCTGACATATTTGTCTAAAAGAATGCTTCCTATTCCAGGCAGTTCAGGTTTGGTAAGTACATAATGCTTATCTACACAAATAAATATTTTATGGCACTGATGTGATATTGAAAAAAAGAGAGAGACTCAAGTTCCACTTGTAATAAATAAAAGGAATGCAAAGTCTTATCTCTGTCTGGAGAGGAAGGAAGGAAGAAGAGTAGGGAGAGGCCTGTTTGCATAATAGGCCATTAACTCAGGACCATTATGGCACATAGAGTACTCTTGTCTTTAGGAAAGCCAATACTTTGACTGATTTTTCCCTGGTAATATGATTGTTTTCCTTGGTAACATGGTTTTAATAGTAGGTCCTGTGAAGGAATGCAAAGGAACTGTGGTTTTCCAGCCACTTGACTTTTAAGATAAATTAAGTTATGCAGTCTGGAAATATCCAAGGCTGCTTTCCCAGATAGTTTTGGGACTCGTACATGCACATTCTTATCCTTTCCTGTTTCCTGATTAATCCTGTCATTAATAAATATCTTGATATCATAATGCAAAACATTTCTATGCGCCCAGCTTAACCGCCTACTTTTCTGGCATTACGCTTGAAACTTTGACTTTGAAGTTTTCAAGCAAGTCTTTAAAGGCTTATAATTTTGACCATTATTGTATCATATTCCCTTTTCTAATCACTGGGGAAAAAGAAGCTGACAGGCAGAGGCTGCGCTCTGTCCAAATACCCTCAATTAAATTTCAGTAGATGCAGAGATGGGATTTGAACCTAAATTCAACACTATTAGCAACATTTCTCCGGATCGCGTTTCACTTGAAGCCTTTTCACCTTGAATACATCTTTGGATTTAACCATAAGGATGACAACTAAGGAAGGATTTATGTAGACTGGTAAGTTTTCATGGGCTAGACTAGAAACTGCCTTGTGAAATGCAAGAAGTTGGCAGGTTTATATTTATATCCATGTAGGGCAGTAATGAAAATATTGTAAACAATGGGATGCAAAACATTATGGAATGCAACCACTACAGGAGCAATAAACAATCTTTTCCCCCTTTTGATACAGTAATACCCCGGATAACGATTGTACCGTATAGCGTTAAAACCGCATAACGTTACAAGATTTTTGGAAAAATATTGTATCGAATAACGCGATTTTTCGCATTATCCGGAACAATCGGGGGGGGGGGGTTTGGATTGGGTAGAACATCTACCCAATCCAACCCCCCCAAGGCCCACCAGCCCAATGTTTGGAAAGGGTATGGCCCCCCATACCCTTTCCAAACATCGTGCAGGCGCGCACCTGCGAAACGTGGCTTGGGGAGCATACAGAGAAAATCTCCATATGCTCCCCAAACCGCGTTTGACACGCGCGTGCCAACACACCCGATGTTTGGAAAGGGTATGGTCCCCCATACCCTTTCCAAACATCGTGCAAGCACGCGCCTGTCAAACGGGGTTTGGGGAGGATACGGAGAAAATCTCCGTATGCTCCCCAAACCGCGTTTGACATGCGCGCACCAACGCGCCCGATGTTTGGAAAGGGTATGGTCCCCCATACCCTTTCCAAATATTGTGCAAGCACGCCCCTGTCAAACGCAGTTTGGGGAGGATACGGAGATTTTTTTTTTAATTGTATTTTAGGGTTTTTACAATATTAAAAATAAACTAACAAAACAATCTACAAAACATAAAAGAAACAATTACATACAAAAAAAGTAGTTCCCACGTACATCCTACAACGTTAAAAAATGAGACGAGGAAGAGAGAAAAAAATACATGTCAATATAATATAATGTAATCAGACGTTATTTTCTATACATTTGCTATACTGTATATTTTCATCTTTATATCCACTCTCCTCTTTAACCACCATATTACAACTTTAATATTTTGTACATGGTTCCTACCACCCAGTGCACTACAGTTCTTGAGTCTACCAGCCACTCCTTTTACAACTCATTCATTCTGCCAAAAATACATTGTATTCGGAGCAGGTTTTTCTCCTTTATTATCCATCAATGTGTGTTGCAAAAAAGGCTTCCTAATGTCCCAAAATCTATTTTGTTTTATTAACCCCCTTTTTATATTTAATTCCCATGTAAGTTTTTCATTTAATGCCATATCCCAAACATCAACATACCATTTACCAATTTCTAAATTCATATCACCTTTCCAATTTCTGGCTACTTGTTGTCTCGCCAATGTCAAAAAGATAGACAATAACTCTTTTATATTTTCCTCTAAATTCAAATCCTCTAAGTCCGTTAATAAAACTATTTTTTCATTCAACTTTAAACGGATATTTAATTTTTTTTCTAATTCTTGTTCCATTTTATGCCAGAAATTGGAAATAATTTTGCAATCCCACCACATATGTTTGTATGTCCCAATTTCCTGATGACACCTCCAACATTTTTTTGAGTTGCTACTATTTATTTGATTTAACTGAACTGGCGTCATATACCATCGCCACAACTTCTTGTAGTTGTGTTCTTTAACTTTTGTAGACAGATTTCGCATCATCCTACTTTTCCATTTTTTCTTCCAGTTCTTATCTGTAATAGTAATACTCAAGTCTGATTCCCATATTCTTTTAAGGGTATCCTGGGATTCATCCATGTTGTTTATCATTTTATATAATTTACTTACTATTCCTTTTATCCCCATTGAACCTCTTCTTATTTTATATACCATCTCCTCGAAATCTGTCAGCTGCCTTATTGGCTGTAATTTCATTTTATATTGTTTATTCCACTTATCCAACGTTAGTATCTGAAGCCAGTTCAATTTTAATTCCTTATAAATTTCTTTTTTTGTTTCTTCATTCTCAATTCGATCCAGCCAATCTTTTAATAAGTTTATATCATATTTATACATAATATTTTTTATTAATTCTAAATTTTTAACTGGGAATGTTTTAAGATCTTGCAACTCTAATATTGGAGAGGTGTTTGGTGCCAATTTATCTTTCAACTTTATCCATTCATTTATCATAGATTTTAGGACATTATTTCTTGGTTTTAAATCAAAAACTGTATTTTCCAGAAATTCTCCCTTTGCACACACATTACTATCTTTCATTTCTATCTCCCTCCATATAAGGTCCTCTATCGTTAAAAGTTTTACCAAGCCTTTAATTTGGAACGCCCTGTAATACGATTTAATATTAGGTAATCCCAAACCACCCTCTTTCTGCGGTTTATACCATAGGCTTTTAGGTATTCTTGCTCTTTTCCCTCCATTACAATAATCATTCAATAAATTTTGAAAAACTCCTAGTTCTTTTTCAGATTGTTTAATTGGAAGGACTTCAAATAAAAAGTTAATCTTGGGTAATAAACTCATTTTACAAATTGCTATTCTACCAAACCAGGAGGTCTTCAATACCCTGTATCGAACAATTTTCTTCTTAATTTCCTCTTTCACTTTATCATAGTTTAGTTTCTTCAAATCCTCTACATTGTCAGCAATGTTAACTCCTAAATACTTTATACTTTTCCTAATTTGAATTTTAAATTTTTCCTTAATTCTCCCTATCTCTTCCTTATTTAATTTACTAAAGATTGCTTCTGATTTCCCCCAATTTATTCTCAGGCCTGTTATCTCTTCAAATTTTTGCAAATGATCTTGTATCTTTTCCATATTTTTTATAGGATCTTTCATTATAATTAAAGTATCATCTGCATACAAACTTATTTTTGTTCCATTTATCCCTTCTATGTTCGTATCACTCCTTATAGCTCTAGCCAATAATTCCATAGCCATTATAAACAAAATGGGGGAAAGAGGACATCCTTGTCTCATTCCTGCTTTAATTTCAATATCTTCTGTAAATGAGTCATTTACTCTTACCTTGGCATAACTACTTTTATAAAGTTGATTAACTACATTTTTAAATTTTCCCCCAAATTCTACTTTTTAAATTATTTCCCTAATAGTGACCCATTGTAAAGAATCAAAAGCTTTAAAAATGTCTAAAGATAATAATCCTATTTTACCTTCTTTTCTCTTGTTTATTTGTAACAAATTTAACACCCTTCTTATTAAATCAGACATATATCTTTCCTTTAAAAAACCTGCCTGATATGTATGTATATATTCCCCCAGAAAACTATTTAACCTATTAGCCATAATTGCTGTAAAAATCTTTGCATCTTGATTAATTAAAGAAATTGGATGATATGAATCAACCAATTCTAATTTTTTTCCTGGTTTTGGTATTAATACTATGATAGATCTAAGCCATGAATTTGGAGATTCTCCCCCCTCCAAAATATAATTATATAGCCTGGTTAGTTTAGGAATAATAATTTGTTTAAATTCTTTATAAAATTCCGCTGGTAATCCATCTTCTCCTGGAGTTTTCCCTATTTTCAATTTATTTATAACATCTAATATCTCTTTCTCTGTAATTTGTTCTTCCATTTTAGCCCTATGTTCTGCTTTTATACTCTCCCCCTTGTATTCTTGTAGATATTTTTCTAACTTGCTTAAATTTATTTTCTTATCTGTGTACAAATTTTGATAATTTTTTTTAACTATGTTGAGTTTCTCTTCTGTTTTATTGCACCTTTTCATATCCTCCCTTATTAAAGTTCCAATCTCCCCTTTTTCCTTCTTCTCTTTCACTGCTTTTGCTAACATTTTTGAACTTTTATCACTATACTCAAAATATTCCCTTTTCAGATAAATTAAATCTCTTTTAATTTTTTCAATATCCCTTCCTACTATCTCCTTCTGTAACAGTTGTATCCTTTCTAAGGTCTTCTTCTCCTTTGTTTTGGCGTGTTTAGTTTGCAATGATTTAATCTCTTTTTCCAACTCCAGTTGTCTATCTTTATATTGTTTATTTTTTTAACTCTTAAATTTAATACACTCGCCCCTGAATACTCCTTTCATTGCATCCCAAATTACATTAAAATTTGTTTCATTGTTATCGTTAATTTTCCAAATTTCTTCCCAATTTTTCATTATCTGATCTTTTATCCCCTTGTCTTTAAATAATTTCGGATCATACCTCCAACTTCTTATATTACTTTTATTTATTTTAAATTGTAATTCCACCATTACTTTGGCATGATCCGATTCCTTAAAAATTCCTACTTCTACATCATTTAAATCCTTCAATATATTTTGTGTTACAAATACATAGTCAATCCTAGAATATGAATTATAAACCTGGGAATAATATGTATAAATTCGTTCTTCCCCTTTCAATTCTCGCCAGGAATCTTTCAATCCAAACTTTTTTATCCACTCATCCAACAATTTAGCTTTCCAACCTTTTCTATAATTAGTTATATTAGTGCAATCAATATTTGACCTTGTTAGGTTAAAATCTCCAGCAACTATCATTCTATCACAGTTTTCTTTTATCAAAATATGACTCAATTTAGTCAAGAATTGGTCTTGATTCTCATTTGGTGCATAAACATTGACCAACAATATTTCTTCTTCTTCTATACTTCCAGCTATAATCAAATATCTGCCTTCTGGGTCCCCTATCATTTTTGTTTTCGTAAATCCCAATCTTTTCGATATCATAATCGCCACCCCCCTTGCCTTGGAAGAACCAAAGGCCTTTTCATAATACTGAGTCCAACCAAGATACAAATTATTTTTATCCGCCGCTTTTTGATGCGTTTCCTGTAAAAAAATGATGTCCGCTCTATCTTTTCTTAGGGCCATTTCCAACCGTTTACGTTTAGTAGGACACCCTGCCCCTTTCACATTCCATGACAATATCTTAATATTTTTCATGTTTTAACGTTATTTAACCTTTTAAGAAATAGCTGGCAGACTTCAAAGGACGTGTTACCCACTACCCACAATTTAACATATATTACACAGAAATACATATAAAAAACAAAAAGATGATAACCCCCTTCTTTTTTCAAGAAAAAAAGCACCTCTACTAATAAGAGAAGGGGGGGAGGGGAGTCATGTGGTTACAAAACTTAATCATTCTTCAGTAATACTTCAGCTGCAGATGTTACACTATCTTAATCGCCTCCAGTTGCTCCTTGAGCCTCTTCAGTTGTGGATTCTGATTTTTTTTGCTGTGTTTGCTCCTGCCAGTGACAATGCTTCTTTGAGCTCCTTCCACTCTTGTGTTCCGTTTTCCAGAATCTTTGCTTCTACTAACACATCCAACACGTATGAATCTTCCTTTATATAAAAGGTTTTCCCCAGGTGCACAAACCTCATCTGTTTTGAAAATTTCCAATTATATAAAATTCCTTTATCTCTCAATTTTTTTGTAACAGGCTTAATTTGATTTCTCCAAATTCTTTCTTCAAATGCTATATCGTTGAAAATTTCAATATCCACTCCTTCCATTTTGAGAACATCCGGACCAGCATTTTTAATATAAGACATCAATCTTAATTTTGCACTCAAATCTGCAAATTTTAACAGCACATTTCTAGAACCCGTTCTATGTTTCTTTGGACCCAGTCTATACACACTCTCAATGTCCTCAGATGCAAAATCCCTCCCCATTTTCAATTCATTCAGCCATGTCAACAGTCTTAATTTCAAGTTGTCCAGTTTATTCTCAGGGATTTTTCTAATTATCACATTTTTCCTTCTTATCTGATCTTCCAGATATGCCATTCTTTTTTCATGGTCAATCAATTTATTTGCTTTTTCTTTCTCTCTTTCTCTCGCCTCCACAACTTCTTGTTTTAGTTCCGCCACCTCCTTTTTTACTGTGGCCACTGATTCTTTCATTTCCCCCATCTGCTTCAGTAAATTATTCATTCTTTCAGATGTGCCTTTTAACAAGTTTGTTGACGAGTCTTTTATATCTTTTTGAATGATCTCGATAAGTTCTTGTTGCTCCTTGACTCGTTGAATTTCTGCAGCCTGTAGTCTATCAAACAATTGTTGTTTAAATTTGTCATAATTTTTCTCAACATTTTCTTCATGTTGTTTCATCCATGCTGACAAGACTTCACTTAAATCAGATTGAGGTTTGTCTTTTTCACTTATTTTCTTTTTTATGGCCCCCTGTTCAGCCTTTGACTCCATTTCTTGCTCTTGATGTGATTTTTGATTTCGTTGTAGTGATTTGTCTCTATGTTGTTGAAACTGTTGTTGTCGTTGTTGATGATGAGCCTTCTCCCTTAATCTTTGCAATTCCTCCGCCTCATCGATTTCTTCCTTCAATGATTTCACCCTTCCTTGCTCTCTTCTTGTCAAACGTCCAATTCTTACCCAAGCAGGGTTATCTTGTCTATATTCCAAAGATTTATCCCTTCTTTTACTCATCCAGATAACATTCACCACAGCAAAAAACAATTATTAAAGTTCCATGAATATCCAGCAACAGGAGTCCAAAAATCACTTAACCGAAGGGGAAAACCAAAAAGAGATAGCAACAGCAGTCCTCAGTTTCACTTTCAGTTACTCCGGTAAACCGTATCCACAAGAGGGAAAAAAAAAACAATTCTTCTGCCAGCAATTATTCAAAACAATACAGAGTCTAAACAGTTTAATTGGCTGCTATCGAAGTTTTGTAGTTGGTAAGTAAAGGGTGAGGACTTTTAAAAATTAATTGCCAACCGGTAGCCAGGAAGAGATCGTTATCTTCCGTCTCGGCACTTCGCATTCCCACACACTCCAGATATACAGTCCTTGTATTTAACTTCTCAAGCCAACAATCTTAAGGAAAAAAGTATGTCCAAACTTTCCCTTGACTTAAAATTGGCTTGGAATTGTCTTCACCCCACCCCCACTTCGTTAAAATGCTTACAGTTCAGCCGGCCAGCTCGAGTCCCTTATCTCCATTATCTCCGGTGAAGCAGCCACAGCAAACTTTTGGTTGAAAACAACTTTTAAAAAGTTCCCCTTGACTCTATAATCCTTATGGTCCTTTTATTACATTTTTAAAGAGACTGTAACTACTTTTATCCCACAAAATGTGGCTCCATTTTTGCAGCTGAAGAAAAAACAAACTCTCAGGTCTCCATCTTGGCTCCATCCCCCGGATACGGAGATTTTTAGCATTGTTTTTTAGCATTTTTCGGTGTATACCCCAGACAACGCTAAAAACCGGATAACAACATGACTTGTGGAACCAAGTCATAACGTTATCCGGGGTACTAGTGTACTATATTTTTTTTTCTTAAATCAAGGGCTGTATGAGGTTTGTGTTTGTTTGGCATGGTCCATCCACACCTTGTTCACTTTCATTTCAATTTCTGACACAATTTCCTGTAGGTTAATCCTGTTCTTGGGCTGCCATCCCCTCTACTTAGAAATTGGCTTAAAATGGTGTCTCCAAACCTTGAAGCACCAGAAGTTCTTAGACTATAGCTCCAAGATATCTTTGCCAGCTCAGCTAATGCTGAACGCTTCTGGCAGCTGTAATCCAAGAACATTTGGGGCCCCAAGGTTGGGAACTACTAGCTTAAAATGTGACTTTATTTTTGAAACTGTTTTTACTGGAGTAGGTTACTTGTTTTGTTATTACATTTGCTCATATTTCTTTTATCATATTTGGTCTGTGCATTTGTAGGTCTAATTTTAATTTGGTATTATTTTGCAGTGTATGGTGCTTTTCAAGAGAAAAGTGTTTAATGATACTTTGGCAGGTCATGGCAGTACACCTAGAAAAATGTGAGATGTCTTGCCTCAATGTTGTGTGTATGTTGCTATAGAGAGTATATCTACTCTACCCAGTTGTAGTTGTTTTTTACCAATTTACGGTAACTGTGACACTCCATTCTACAGAACTCTGGGCACTCTGAAACACCTCTGTTAAAGATCTCTAATTTATTCCCCTGAATTACAGCTGAAATTTCTTTCACCAAAATAGAAATTTTAGAATTTTCAGGAAGGAGCCAGCACAATTAAAATATTATGGTAGTGATATAAATATGTACTGCAGTTGCACGCCTCAGTTCTAACCAACTTTTCTTGAAAACAAACTGATTTTACCACCAACACTTCCTTTCCGCCCTCACCCCCCCCCCAAAAAAAAGTTAGTGTAAGTGTCTAACTTGTCTAATTGTGTTGTTTTTTCACTAGCAAGCCAATATTGTTTTTATTCAGGGGGAACCTCCTGACAACTGCCTCATTGCTGAGGAAGGGTGTTTTCACATGCTTTGAATTGCTTTTAATTCCATCATCTTTCAACATTATGATTCATTTCATGCTATCTTAATTTTATAGATGAGTATCCTATTGCTAGTATCAACTAAAAAAATCACCCACTGAATCAATGGCTGAATGGTAAAGTCAACAGTTACATAAATCCCACTGAGTCAGTGGGCCTGGTTTAGTTGAAACCAGTGATAATAATCTGAGCTGTTTTGTTTTATTTCTGCCTTTTCCTTTAGTTCATCTTGCTGAGCCACCATGCATTCTAATGTTGAGGGAAAGAGAGTATAAAGCAAAACAACAAACAAACACATTTAATGCACATTTCTGGAGAGTGTAAAGGTAGTAATTTTATGTCAGAGATTACTCGGGGTTGAAAGGGTTTTGCTGGAGAAACCCCACTCAAGGGATACCCGAATGAGGCTCCTTTCATGTCCCCAAGTGCAGCTCTCAGTATCAAAACCTGACCTTCCAGTCTCCAGCTCAGCATCTTAACCACCAAGCCACCGGAAAGGTGAGACCAGTTGTATCTGACTCTAGGGTTTGGTGTTCATCTCCATTTATAGCTAAAGAGTCAACACTGTTTGTGTCTGTAGATGTTTCCGTGAACATTTGGCAGACATACCTAGACGTACAGAGTGCACGGAACTCTGTTTACCTTCCCACCGAAGTGGTACCCATTTATCTACTTGCAATTTCTTGCTTTCGAACTGCTAGGTTGGTAGGATCTGGAACAGAGATGGGAGCTCACTCCATCGTGCAGCATTCAGGTCTCGAACTGCTGACCTGCCAACCTTCCGGTTGTCAAGTTCAACATCTTAACCATTAAGCCACTGCAGTCCCTCTGGAGAGTATAGTCACTGACAAATAATAATTCACTTATTTATATGTAATTGTCTTAATTTGACCAGAGTTAGAAGGGCTCAGGATGCCCTCTATCTGTCCATAGCTTTCACAAGTTGATGTCAAACAGAGTGGACAGTGCTAGGCTAAATGTACTGATGGTTTGAATGAGGACATGGCAGAATCCAGTCTTTCTTTGATTTGGAAAGTGGGACAAAGCCTGGGAAAATTATTGGGTAGGGGCTACAGTATGGCCATACTTTTTCTGTTCTCTGCTGCTTAGAGCTCCATTTTGGATGCATTTTGTTTTATGGTACTTAACAAACAATTACAACCAACGTACTGTTGCAGATTTCCCCACATGAATCTGCTTTCCACATCACATAGTCATTCTTTGGATCTTCTTGGCACATGGAAACTAAGGCTCTTGGAGATGGCCATTTTCTGATGGTTATATTTGGCAAACAAACTTGACTGGGTGAAATGGAGCAGAGAAGATATGCTGGTGTGTGAAGGGGGGCAGGGAAAGACACTCCATGCAACAAAAGCAATTAGGAAATGGTTGGTCTCTGCGTCACTTTTATGCGTGCCCGATGCTAATAAACACAGCTGCCTTTTTGGAAGGAGCCTCTGAGTTTGCTAGATGCAAGTGGTGACATTTGGCTCTTGTATCTTTGCTTTTGCAGAACAAGCAAAAATAAAAGTTAATAAATAAATGGATGTCTGCCTCACACTGCAGCTATGTAAATTTGGCTTGGCTGTGTTTGTGAACAGTTCTTCACAAGAGTCAGATGTGACCTTATTCGGGGAAATCTACAAAGCTCATTGTGTCATTTTCCCTCACACAGGCTTCAACCAAAGCAGTCCCAAAACCTCTGAGGTCAACAGAAGTTTCACAATGGACTTCAGATAAGGCAATTGGCTGTGTGAATGACGTCTTCATCTGATTCATTTGTATTTATGGGCCATTTCCCAAACATATCCTTTCTGGTGCTCTGTCCAAACATAATGATTGAAACCTAAGGCAATAGTGTAAAGCCAAGCTCTCCTGTTATAAAACTGGAGCAATCGCATGATTTGGGTGACATGTTTTTTAAACCTTGAATATATTAGGTGTCCAGGGCTGTGTTATCACTTTTATAGTACTTTTGGGAAAGGGCCAAATAACTTCATATTTGTTGTCATAACAATCATCACAATCCCATGAAACAAATCAATAAGAAAAAATTCATAAACAGAGAGTGTCGTTTTAATGTGTAAAACCCCACGCTGAGTCTTGTTTCCTACTAAAGGACCTTGAGACTCAACTACAATATACAGCAATCAATAGGTTAAAAATTAATTCTCAACCCCTCACTGTGTTTTGGCCCTACATTTAAGTGCTATGTTTAGCATTAGTTTGAAGTGCTATGTTTAGCATTCGTTTGGCATACAGAATAAATTAAGCGATTAGTGTAGGTGTAGTTTAGCAAACTGTAGCGCTTCTGGCTGATCCTTCCTTACAAAACAAATGAGACAACTGTTTTACAATTAGAAATAGAGCTGTCTATTGGCTAGTGGTTGTAATGCATCTCTTTGAATGCTTTATATATTGTAAGCCACTCTAAGTAGTGTTTGCACCAGAAGGGCAGGGTATTAATGCAAAGGTCTGGTTATTCTCAGCTTGATTTTGTTTGAGATCATGAAAGGGGGTAAACACTGGACTTCATTTGCATCATGAGAGACAGAAGCTGTGACGAATACATCTATGGAGCAATGGTTTTTGTTGTCTCCTTTGTTTCTGCCTGAAGACCTCTGTGGAGCCACCTAGGATGGCTGGTTGTACAGAGAGAGAGAGAGAGAGAGAGTGCAAAGGGGGAATGTAGAAGTGTGTTTCCTCTATGTGACTCTACACTGAGACAGAAGTGACAGGAAAATTGTGGTTTGGCTGCTTTGAACCTTCCTTTTAAGCAAGTAGAGTAATCTTTTCTAGTGCTCTTCAGTACCTAATCTGATGCCTGGTAGGAGTGTATGAGGGGGTTTCCACAGCTGACACCTTGAGTGGGCCATCGGATCTTGTCCAGCACCCCCATGGAGACTGCTAAGTCTCAGGCAGACACTCAAGTCAGTCAACCTGCCCCAAAAGAAGAGGCAGCTTTAAGGGATGAAGATCAGCACCAGAGCCAGGCAAAGGGAATTGGGTTGTGTGAGCAAGCAAGGGCCTATAAAGATAAAGGAGGAAGAGGAGGAGGAGGAAGAGCAGCATTCTGTAGAAACTGGGCCAGGAGATTCAGTCAAAGAGGAATACTGTACTGTACTAGGGTGGTGCTGGGGAATAGAAAATGCCTACCTGGCAGAAGACCTCTATCTTCCAGAGGAACCCTTGGACTGTGGTCTTGGTAGAGCTGTGAAAGGGCCCACACTGCCCCAGGAACACAGATCCCTCAATGGAGTCACCCAGACCACAGTCAGAAAGCTCCTCTGCTGCTGCCGCCGCCGCCGCCGCCGCCGCCACCTACCTAGCCTTTGACCCCCACAAGGTGCTGGAGGTGACAGCACAAGGGCCAATGGGAATGTCTGAGGTGTCTCAGGTGAGATGGGCCCAGAACCTAAAAGAGTCTGTGAGAAATTAAACGCCCTTCCTGAAAGGGGCCAGGGGGCACTGACTTGGCCAAGGACTGTTGGTGGCTCTTGCCCTTGTTCTGCCTATCCCCAATAGAGGGGACAGAGGATTGGAAAGAAACTGTGCAGGGAACTTGGCCCCTCAAAGATGGGACCCATTCGTAGTTGCCCAAACCTTCCAGTCTGAAGTCCATGGATCTCCAAGTGGTGAAAGAGTTGCCCAGTGCCCCAGGGAGAAGGCAGGAGAGTTCACAGAACACCATGTTACATCTAGTCAGGAAGGGTTTTAGAAGAATTCTGCAAGAACATTGAAACTGCCATCTGTTACCAGATGGGGAGGAATAACAATGATGCTGAAAAGTCTCCTGGATGGAATGGAAGCTCTACAAGCAACTTTTATTCAAGATGGTTTACCACTCGATAAACAAATAAGGAAGATTGTTTTGGACAATTATGTATTCTGGGTTCGTGTAGCATCTACAGCTGCTCTTTTGAAACCCATAACTACTGCTATAGCAAGAATAGAATCCGATAACGCACATTTGCTCAGGCAGTGGTGGGTATCAGCAGGTTCGCACCAGTTTGCCAGAATCGGTAGCAGAAATTCTAGCTGGCCCCGCCCATCCAAGTTTTGAAATAAAGTAGTCCTAATTCAGGTGCAACATGGGGCTTTTCCCCTGGCCACACCCACCATGCCACTCCCAGTGTGGTAGTAAAATTTTTTTGAGCCTACCACTGGTCTCAGGTACCTGAAATGTTTTCTGAAATAACAAGGAAAATAACAGGACCTGAAGGACAGTTAGTAAAAACACCCAGACTAAAGAATAAGGAGCAGAGATTTTTGGAAATAATAAGGGAAAGAAAGAACTTTTGTTGCAGAGATATTTATTTTGCTGCAAATCTAGTTGATCTGTGTTTCCAAGGAAAACACTTATCAGATTATGAGGTCCCCAGGGCAGTGGAATTTTTAACAAATAATTCAAAAGGAATGGGACATGATTGGGGGGAAATCATTGCAAACATAGCAGAATACAAGGCAAAGATGGGTTTTTGGAGCAAGCAGTTTTTGTGGGAAAGTGTAGCACACACTTCACCACTTGCATGGCGGAAGAGGCTCTGCAAAAGTCAGATCTTTAGTGGTGTGGCCATAAAACTATTATCCATTCTTCCAACATCAATGTCTTCTGAATGCATCAGGTCTGGCCTATGGGAAAACACACACTACGGCTCGAAACCATTTGATGAATACAAGAGTCAATAAATTAGTGGCTATCCATTCCCAACTGCTTCTGGAGGAAAAAAATGTGGTGGGTGTTCAAAATAATACAATAGTGCCATTACAACTGAAGCTGAAGAAAGTGCAAGTTTTGACTCATCTGATGAGAGTGGAAGTACAGTAAAACCTCATATAACACTAAAACCTGGTTCCACAAGTCTTCGTGTTATATGATTTTTCGTGTTATCTGATCCTCTATGGGATCCATAGAGATACATTGTAACCACACAGGCTTTCGCGGTTGTTATCTGAAGCATCCCATAGGATCTTAATGTTATCTGATGCAATTCTTCCCCCCAGATTCCTTAATGTTATGCGATTTTCGTGTTATTCGATACTAATGTTATATGAGGTATTACTGTAATTAAAATTGGAGAAGTTTTTGGGAATGTAAAGTTAAAGCCCTTATTACTTTGTTATCCTCTACTTACTCACTCAATTTTGTTAGTCTAAAATTTCCAATTATGATTATTCAATTGGCTATGGATTATTGTAAATTTTTTTTTGTTAGTAAAAGAAATATTTTTGCTTCATTAATGTTAATACAACTGGCTTTCGAGCAAGGGAAACCTTTACCTTTACCTTTACTAATGGTATATGTAAACTTCATTTTGTAACTTAAGCCATGGAATGATTTTGGGAACTAGTATGTGAAATAAAATTCAAAGGAATAAAAAGTATGACATTTTTTGAAAAATCTATTGTTGTTATTTTTGAAATGCATTCATTTTTTCCTGCACACTTGATATGCTTTACTTCCCTCCTTTCAAAATTCCTGGAAGGTTTACATCTCTAGCACATGATTTTTGCGAGTTTATGGTGATCTGCGCCATGTGGAATTGTAGGCTGCCAGCCTGCCAAAGGCTTTTCTTTCAAAATAACTTATGCCCATGAACTGTAGAAGCATCCATTGTGTTTTTCCAAATTTTCATCTGCCCCCCCCAGTCAATTTTCCCTTCCCAATTTTCCAGGTGGGGGAAATCCAATTTCCCGGAGTTTCCCCCCACTTTTACATCTCTAACATCAACAAAACATTATTTGTGTGTGCCTCTTGTGTTCTCAGACTGGCTTTAGGTAACACCTGTTGTCTAGAAAAGCAAATGCCTCATTCAGAAAAGGGGAAATCCAGCACTTGAACAGCAAACCCGGAACAGTCTGCTCATAACTGAGAGGACACAAGGATTATGTTTTGTTAGTATTTATTTAAGATTTCAAATAAATATGAGGCATCACACCCACAGCAAATGTGTATCCCTTTCTCTGGGAGAATCTGATATGGCAAATGCTTATGTAAATATGCTGTGGTGGTGGTTAGGGAGGGAACTAAATCTCCAAACATTTAGTCTCTCTAACCATGCCTCCTTCCTATATCCTTACGGGCACATTTTACTTCCACTTTCAGGAGCAACAAGGGTGGTGTGGCCTGGATGAATTGCAGTAAACCCATTTGTGTGGATTCACTGGGGCTTCTGGGAATTGAAGTCCAAGAACATCTGGAGTGCCAAGGTTTGCCATCACGGTTTTATATGGACCTTGTTGTCTTTGAAGAAGTGTGTCACATATAATATATTATAAAACAGTAGATGTCCTCTTTTGTTCCTCTGCTTATTACCTCTGATTGAGACTATATTGTAAAGCAAGAAGGAGAGTGCATTCAGGGAAAATCTTCTGGAAATGAATGATAATTATGCTTTGCGTAGTTCTTCCTGTAGGTCTAGGAAAGATAATGAAGGCCTGTGGGAGAAAATTAGCCTTTTCATTCCTCTCAAACAGTGAATTGCAGTCTAATGGGCCTCCTGTCTGGCAATTAAGGTACCAATAGTCGAAGCACAAAAGTCAAGAGATACATCAAGGTGACAAAATAAGTAACTTCAGGGTATCTGCTGTTCATGTAAAATTGCACCAACAGATGTGACAAAGTACTTGTAAGGAGATGAGAACACCAGTTTGTTTGTTTGTATGTATGTCTGAATCAGATGTTGGGAAAGCTATTTTTCTAGGACACAATTACTGGAATTCTCCTGTAAACACAGTTAGTGACCAAGCTAATTGGAGGATTCTGGAAATTGTCATTTGAAAACGGTAGCTTTCCCATTTTCTTCCAGAGAGTAGACAATTCAAGCATGTCAAAAAGTGAAAATGTTGCTTTTTTTTTTTTTTTGGACCTAAAAATTAAGAACAAAAAGCCTAGCCATCATCCCAGCATTCTGGTTTTGAACTAGAAAGTTGTTCTCACATGAATCTAAGGGGGCAGCCACATAAGCACCCAGGATTGGTCAAGCATAGTTGATTTTGGAATGGTGACATTTGATTAGATCATTCTAATCAAGCCTTCCCATTTCAAAGCCAATATAGGGGAGCAGCTTAATAAGTCACCCACTTCTGGATACTGGCAGGGAAAGTGAAAAGTTTTTTTTTTTAAAATTCTGTTGAAGGCTATTGCTAATGTGATATGTCAGTTACAATATAACTTTTGTTAAAAAAATTGATTCACCATTTGGCTGACATATTGCATCAGCGATATTGGCAAATTTACACTGGAGTGATATAGGCGATTGCACATCCAGAAATGTATTTATTTGGATCAATCCTTGATCATTCCAATTAAACACTAGGCTCCAACTCTGGACCAATCTGGGATGGTTTAATCTGAATTAGGGTGCAATTTGGAACATTGTAACAAAAACATTGCATAGTCATATATATTTTTTTAGAGTGCCCCCAGCCATTCTATCAGGGAGCTACAAAGTTGAATAAACTGCATACAGATACATGCTGACCCTAACCATTTCAGATAAACACAAAAATAGGGCCAAACGGTACAGATACAAATGAGAGAAAGAAGCCGTTTGAGGCAGAAGTATGAAAACAAAATTTGATATCTTGGTTTTTAAGGCTTACAACCAAACTATAATGTGTTGTCAGAGCGTATAATTTTGTTTTTATTCTATTGTCTACAGAAAAATACTTAAGATTATATCCTGATGAAAAAAAAATCTTTTGAAAAACTGTCAATATTGGAACAGTTTTAATGATACGTATGTTATTTTTTCACTCCTTCGCATTCTTGCAGTAAAGGGTACTTGAAAGATACTTTTGCCTCAAACGGTTTCTTTCTCTCATTTGGCCCTAATCATTTGGCAATTTCTAAAATCCCAAGGATATATGTGAAAAGGGAAATCCTATTAAATACAGTATGCTATATTTAATAAACACTTTTTAGACTGGGCAGACAGCTTTAGTTCAGCCGTTGCAAAACTCACGTTGTGTGACAGAGGACTAGATTTAGTTAATTATATAATAGTATAAGAGGAGTTAGGAACAGGAAAACAATCACCATGATGATAGCCAATATCTGGAATGGATAGGGCAGCTGAAGAAGAAGAAGATATAATAGTAAGAGGTCAGAAGTATTTGTTTCAGCCTTTGTTTCACTTGAGGGGCTGAGTCCTGCAGTGATTTTATACTCCTTGATCTCTTTCTTTCTACCATGACTTCCCACAACTTCCTTTCAAAAACCAAGTGTCTTTTTGTATTACTTTGTATGGTGGAGTAGAGTTTAGCACTATGGTGATTCCCAAAGATCAATCGTACAACAAGAAGCATAGAAACACAATTATAGTCAACAACGATGAAATTTTTATTGGATGTTGACAAGCACATACTCGGTAGGGATGCACATTTTCAGTGTGAAAACATAGCACTAAAACACTTTGATGATAGCGAGTTAACAGCTAGGACAGGCATTTCATTATATTCCCATCTTTCTTTATTCGTGTCAGAGGTACCACCAGCATATAGTAAAGGTAAAGCTTTCCCTTGCTCAAAAGCCAGTTGTATCATATAATAGCATACAAAGCTAAAATTAACATATCTAAAACAAAAAGGAATTAAAAGGGTTAGATGACATCCACCCACATCAACAGCATTTCCTCTTGTCAACATAAAGTCCTCCTCAGTGCATGATTTTCCATTACCAAGAGATGATGGGGCTGCAGTGGCTCAGTGGTTAAGAAGCCTGCCTTGTTAGCTGGAATGCCACCAAGTCAGCAGTTCAAGACCTGGATAGTGCATGACAGATTGAGTGCCCATCTCTGTCCTAGCTCTTGGGGACATGAAAGGAGCCTCATTTGGACGTTCCGTGAGCGGAGTTTCTCCTGCAAAAATCCTTTCAACCCAGAATAATTTCTGACACATTATTATTACCAAGAGACAAAAAAGGTAAAATGACAATACACCTGGAAGAGCACAGAACCTGTGGCTCTCCAGAAGTTATATCTATTTTGCATTTACCCCAACCAGACTGGCCAAAGGAGAGACAAAATGGTCGTAATAGTCCAACATCCAGACAGCAAATCATTTTCAGCACTGACTTAAAACTGAAACCTCTACCCAGCTTCACTCTTAACTTCTGTTTTAAGCCCATTGTCACACTGCTGACTGTGTTGCCTCCTATTCTGTTCCTTTAAACACACACACCATAGCCATTAATCATCCACCCAGAACCCTGTCTTGTGCTTCTTAGCCATCAAAATATCCTAAGCCTACTGAACTCCCCTTATCTGTCATGGCAGGGGTATCTTCAAAGAATTCCAGCAAGCTCGTTAAGCACAACATGACCTTCCTGTGCCTTAATGCGTGCTGGCCTTTACCTTTAATCAGACCAGGCTTTCCTATATATATTCTTCCATCACGACCCTTCAAACTGTTTCACAGATGTCTCTCAGAGCAGATGTCAAGCTCCCTACTTTAGTCTTTCTTCGCATAGCTCTTTTTTTCCCTTCTGTTGTTGAGACAAAAGGACATTCCTGTTCTCCTTTCATCTTCTTTCATTATGCAAGTTTTTCATGTTTAACATCCCCACAAGTATTATTTTGTGGTTTCTTACTTGTGCATTCTATTGCAGTGTCAATGATTTATGCACCCACAAAGATAAAAAGATGATTAGATAATGGCTCCAGCTATTTAACTGTATATATTTTGTATCTTTTCGAATGTGCAAAATGAGTTACTCTGGCTGCAGTTTCAGCTTACATCCCTACATAATGGACCACAATGTTTGTTGCTGCTGTCAAGTAACTTGTGATGTATGGTATCCCTATTAATTAATGGCCTGCAAAATGTCCTGTTATTAATGGTGCTGTTCAAATCTTGCAGTGTAAAGACTCTGGCTACCTTTAGTTGCTCAATCCATTTCATTCTCTTCTTTCGACTGCCTTCCACCTTTCCTAACTTTACTGCCTTTTATTTATTATTTATTTCATTTGTTATATTTACACCCCACCCATCTGGGATATTCCCCCACTCTGGATGGCTAACAATACATTTAAAATAATAAAAAGAAAACAACAGTTATACAATTAAAAAACTCAAACAGAAGAAGTAAAAAAAACTAAGTAAATTATGATATCATGACGCTGTGGCCGGGGCCAAAGAAAAAATAAATAAAATGAAAAATTACAAAATAAAATAAAGATAAGCAAACACACACACACACCCCTCAACCCACACCCACAACACAAACCTGAAAATAAATTAAATAAATAAATAAATAAAATAAAAAATACATTAAAATACACCCACCTACCCACCCCAAACACAAATCAACCAGAGCCCACTCGCCACTGCCACTGCCGAGCTCCCCCGGGGCTACCGATCCCCCACGGGCACTTCGAGGACTGCCCGGGCCGCCCGCAACCACCAAGCCCCCCCCGGGACTTGGGGCCAATGAGCCCCCACAATATTTGTGTTTGGGGTGGGTGAGTGTATTTTTATTTTTTTTTATTTCTTTATTTATTTTATTTATTTATGGGTTTGTGTTGTGGTTGTTTGGTTGGGTGGGTGGGTTCAGAGGGGTGTGTGTGTGTGTGTGTTTATTTATTTATTTTTTAAATTATTTTTGGCACCGCCCACAACGTCATGATGTTGGCTCCACCCATGACATCATGACGTCATGACATTAGCTCTGCCCCCACTGTCATGACGTCACGGTAGGGTAGTAAAACTTTTGACATCCCATCACTGTTCTATAGTTCTTCTTTCTTGTTGTCACTATAGTTATGTAATAGTTCAGTACTTACTATACTTGTCTTCTTAAT
Organism: Furcifer pardalis; assembly: GCA_030440675.1. NCBI lineage: Eukaryota > Metazoa > Chordata > Lepidosauria > Squamata > Chamaeleonidae > Furcifer > Furcifer pardalis. Next base: position 112,005,031 of record CP126890.1, on the reverse strand, counting down.
GTTCAGCTTGTTTTTCCTTTCTGAGTGTACTCTTCAGGCCTGTGGTGGCTATTTTGGACACCAGTACAAGTCCTGGTGCGCCACAGGGTCTAGCTCCCCTCAGAGGCAGGCAGAAGTATGACACCGGGCGGCTACACAATGGCACAAGTCGATTTCTTCCCAAACTGGGACCTTTGAGGCAGCAGGGCGCTATTTCCACAGGGCTGGAGAAACTCTGCTCAGGGAATGCCCAAATGAGGCTCCTTTTGTGTCCCCAGATCTTTTCCCACCAAAGTGGGAAACGCTGTTTACCTTCTCACTGAAGTGATCCCTATTTATTTACTTGCGAAGTCTTGCTTTCAAACTGCTAAATTGGCAGGAGCTGGAACCCGAGATGGGCGCTCAATCCGTGAAGTCATGCAGTACCCAATAGGCTCTGCACCTTCCACCTGTCCACCTTTTAGCCTAGCCCCTGCTCCTCATTCTTTGCAATTATTTTTACAATAGTTTTCTTCATCCCTCTATCAACTTCAGAGACTGCAGTAGCTCAAGTGGTTAAGACACTGAACTCGACAACTGGAAGGAGTTTGATTCCTGAGTACTGCATGGCGGAGTGAGCTCCCATCTCTGTCCCAGCTCCTGCCAACCTAGCAGTTCGAAAGCAAGAAATTGCAAGTAGATAAATAGGGATCACTTCAGTGAGAAGGTAAACAGCGTTCCGTGCACTCTGGTGTTGGGGCATGCCTGCCACATGTCCTTGGAAATGTCTATAAATGCAGACAGTGCTGACTCTTTGGCTACAAACAGAGCTTTGGAGGAAGGGCGACCTTGACCCATATCAAGTTCCTGAAAGTTATATTTAAGATTTTGTCAACTTTTACTGCTTGACTGTTCTTAACAATATAAGAGTGTCATTATTCCAGGTCCAGGATTTTCTTTCCCTTTGACTACACAAACAGTTTTTGTATTGTCCTTTCTGGCAGTATTTCTGGGTTTGGTCCACAGTTGTTCTGGTTTGCAGTCAATTGTGTCCAATAATACAAATCTGTTCTTTACATTGTCTTTAAATTCTTCAGGAATATTATTTAAAATATAATTTGTTGCTAGCATACTAGTCCTGCCAGCCTGGCCAGGTTATCCTGCTATGGTAATAGAATAGATCAGTGTTTCCCAAATGCTGGTTTTTGGACTTCAATTCCCAGAAGCCTAAGCACTGATCAGCCAATGTACTGACTTAGGCTTCTGGGAATTGAAGTCCACTAGTGCGCTGTGTACCCCTTGTTGGGAACCACTGGAACAGATCATACTACCAGCGACTCAATGCTGAGGATCAGACAGCAATTAACTAACCTGACAACCCTGAGGACTAGGGGCCTTGGCAAAGTCCACAGAGAAGTTTGATGGTCCCCAAGTGGATTAAATCTGACTTGAATCCATCTTGATGGAGAGGAGCATTTTCATCAATACTGGCCTGGGGCTTTGAGTGCCAAAAAGGCTCAGGGCCAGAAAGTGACTCACAGAGTTGGATTAGTCATATGGTTGTCATGTTGCAAAGTGGAAGGCAGATGAAAGGCCATGCCATTATATTCGCAGGACAGTCTTCATGGCTGGTCGCCATGACGATCACCAATATTCGGAATCAGATACAGCACAAGAAGGAGAACATACTAGTCCTGCCTATTTAGAGTTCTTTTTAGTTGCTCCAGAATCTTTCTCTTACTTTTTATGTATCAGAACATCACACAGTTCTAAAATATGAACATATGTGAAACAGGTAAAATTCAAAACAAATAAAAATGTTAAAATAATTAGACACGCTACTTCAATAATGCTATTCTTGGCTGTTTACTAGACTTTTATTTGCACATGTGGTGGGATATAAATTGCATGCACAGCAATGCTGCATTGACTGAATTTCTCAACATTCCCAGACAGCTTGTCCTGTAATGAAGTAGCCATATTATACTTGATTGTTCTTTGAACTTTCTGCTTTGCTTCAACAATTATTAAGTGGTTTTTGGATGGTCCTACCAGAAACTTGTTCTTGTAGGAGAAATTCTTTCATAGCCATCCATTCAGTGTGTTATTTTTGCTCTCCATATATTTAGCATAGCATCTTCTGAGTTGATATATATAGATTGAAAGGTATGCAAAAAACATTTCATTGATTTTAGCCATCAGTGGTTGGTGTCCATGAATGGATGGATCTGGAGCTGTGTTGCCTTATTTTGTTTTTTACAGTATTTGCTAGCACCACCCAGTCTACTTCTGGGGAATAATGTCTGCTAAATACTTTTTGATGGAGGCTGCTTTCAGGCAGCTGGTAATCTGCATGATTCATTAAGAGCTAAATCCACTTGTTTAGCATATGCTGATTTATATCCTAAAGCATTAACATATTCTGCTGAAGAATAGCACAGGACAGAGCTGTTACTATTGTTAGTGAATGTGCACTGATGTCTGAACCTGCCAGTTTCCTATGTATATTATTTCTGATAGCAACTTTCTATTTGATGTTTAGACAAAAAAATTATAAATCAAGGTATAACCCAGAGTGGTGCCCAAAACTTTGGGATATGGTGATTTTCCAACATCTTTCCTTCCCAGCTAAGTTGGAACTTCCTCTCTGCTTCTCTTTTGTTCAAGTGGAAGACATAAATCTGTGTTTTAAAGGGTTTAGTTTCAGCTGGTTGTTTTTATAATACTGTATAAGGAAAAATCTTCTAAAAAAGAGATTATCCAGACAGAACCTGATGGACTCAAAAGTTTCTCTCTGGATTGACAAATTGAGATTATCTGCATAGATGAAGCTCCTGGAGTATGAGAACATTGGTTGGTCATTTATGTAAAATGATGACAAGTAGTAGCACCAGGATGCTATCCTGTGGGAGAATCAATTCATTTCATTTCTCCAGTAACTGTGCCTCCCTTGAAATTCAACAAAGGTCTTCATCAATGAACAAGAATGTTAGATATCAATGACTGTTCAAGTCAATACTGCACTTTATTCTTAACTGCATTTCAGTAGGACTGGGGAAATCCCACCTCACCATAAAAAATGTTTTTTGCACATATAAACTATTAGCTGAAGGATCAAATATGCTGCGCTTGACCCAGATTCATGTGCTAATTAATCCTCCCTGTAATAATCTCATGTCTATAAATCTTCCACTTCAGTTCCCCGCCCGACAAAAGGTTGACCTTGATATAAGCATTTAATTTTTAACTACATTGAGAAAGCTGATATAAAACATTTATGAATTCTGGATAAATGGAATGTAAATATGTGCTCTCTGTTTGCCTCATGTTTATGCATTATGTTAATAGTGGACTTAGCACACATTTCTACTGGGGAAAGTTGCACAGTCAATATTAATATTGATATTTTTTCTTAAAACGATACACATGCATATTACATAGATTGGAGCAAAAGAACAACAACACAATCACAACCATGACGACAGCAGCAGCAGCAACAACAGCCCAGGGCTGGTCTGAGATCTGATCTGGGAGGGTTCAACCGACAGTGAGAGCTGGTAGCAGTGGTGGGATGTTAAAAATTTTACTACCCCACCGTGACATCATCACAGTGTGGGTGGAGCTAACATCATGACATCGTGGGAGGGGCCAAAGAAGAAATAATAATAATAATAATAATAATAATAATAATAATAATAATAATAATAATAATAATAATAATAATAATAATAATAATAATAATAATAATAATAATAATAATAATAATAAATTAAAAATAAGCACACACGTACACACACACACCCCTTAACCCACCCCAAACAAAAAACCCATCACTTACCTGTTAGTATAAGTGCCTGGACAGCACCATGTTGCAAGATGGATACGGTCATCGTACCGGCTCTCTAGGATAATATGCCTTAATGTAAACATAAAACAGCTGTACCTCCTTAAGGGTTCTCCAATTGTAGCTTATTGATGAGGTAACTCCAAGACTTTGCTTAAAGACCCCAAGCCAGGCCGACAGGCCTTTTTAGGAACTGTGTTAGTATGTCAATATAGGTAAAAGTATTAAATACACATTAAAATACACACAGACACACCACATCCAAAGGTGAGTCACTTACCCTGGGGAGCAGCCTATAGGGAGCTTCAGGCTAGCAGCTTCTCTTTCTCCTCCCCGCTTGGGAAGACAGCAAGGAGGCTGTGCATACGCGCCAAGCACTGTAGGCTTGCATGCACACCAAGTGCTTGGCATGCATGCGCAGTGGGGGAACCAGTGAAAAGATAAGCCCCGAAGGTGGTTTCCCCCAAAAGCTGCTACCGGTTCTCTGGGACACTGGGAAAAGGTACTACCAGTTCTGGCGAACTGGTGAGAACCTGTTACATCCCATCACTGGCTGGTACTACTTTCTCCCCTTTGATCACCGATAGAAACTGTAGCTGTCTACTTTCAATTTCTTGCTTTCAAACTGCTAGGTTGGCAGGAGTTGGGACAGAGGCAGGAGCTCATTCCATCATGCAGTACTGCCGACTTGCTGACCTTGCAGCTAACAAGGTGACCTTCTTAGCCACTGAGCCACCGCAGTCCCTTCTACATAATGCAGCTAATCAGGAGTATTACCTGCAAGTAAAACCAGTGTGGCAGAAGCACTCCATCTCCAATCAATCTTGCAGTCTTGAAAGGAGCACTAGAAGTCAGTAAAGTCAAGTCTGTGCTTTCTAGTTTGGTAAAATTTATGTGAATCACACTGGAGCATCTGAACACTGCTGGTTTAGTGGGGGGATCCAGTGTATAGTCATGCCTGCCACATGTCCATGGAAATATCTGCAAACGCAGACAGTGCTGGCTCTTTGACTATAAACAGAGATGAGCACAAAACCCTAGAGTTGGATATGACTGGCTTTGAGCAAGAGTGACCTTTACCTTTACCTAACGGGAACAACACAGCCATTTTAAAGGAAGCATTATATATTATGGTTGATTTAACAATCTGGAACCAATCTATTTGTGGAGTGGGGAGGAGGAGTCTAAAATCTGTCCAAGAATTGGAATGAAAATGAATAACACAAGGCTACAGCTATAACCGAGCAGCTTCTGGATCATAAACTGCCTGGACAAACAATTGCTTTGGAAACATAAGCCATATCTTTTGGAAAAACAGTAGGTAGAGCTGTTATTGTCAAATCAGACAGCTCTGGGCACTTGTAGCAATTAATACATTTATGATGAACTGTATTGCCTCAAGGCAATAAAAGTTTTACTACAATTTCCCCCCAAGTTTGGACTCACTATTGTAGTCATTGATGTATGCAACCCGAAAGTGGTGCCAGGAGATAATCTTGCCCTCAAAAAAGTAAACATAAAGATGAATCCTTCATGCAGCTTTGAAAGGTTACCTTTTTAAAATTACAGCTCCCCGAATCTAGGAACAGCATTGTTCCAGAGGAATTCCGAATCTCTCGGCTTCAAAATTAAGATGTGTCCTTGTCGTCATTAGCTGCTATGCGTATCTGAGTATACATTTTTCCTGGAAGTCATTTTCACAGTTGATGGATGTGTCTCTGTTGACTCAATAAACCGATCCTGGCATGAAACATGTAGCCACACACATTACACTGAATAGATGGTGAAGGGCATAGTTGAGTTTGATGAAGCTTTCATGCTTGTCGCTTAGCCTCTTCATGTCTGCGGTGTTCTCCTTCAAAGTGATTGGTAGCAATAGAGATGATTTGGTGCCAAAGTGGGTGATCTATTGCTGCTGCCTCCCAGGTTTGTGGGTTTATACCTGACACCTTCATGGTTTGTTTCGGTCGGTCCTTATAATGCTTCAAATGAGATCCATGAGCTCTTGTACCGGAACTAAGTTCCCCATAAAGAATTTGGTGAGGAAACCTGGAACTGTCCATACGGCAGACATGCCCTATTCATCTAAGATAGTGGCCTATGATGGAAGCTTCACTGCTATTAACATGTGCCTTCTCTCGAACTGCAATGTTGGTGACATAGTTGTACCACTTGATGTTCAAGATAGACCTTAGCTTCTGTTGGTGAAAGCGCTCAAGCTTTTTGATGTCTTGGGGAGAGAGAGTGCTGAGATGTGCTGAGATGACTGAAAGGAAATGTCTTCTCTTAAACCTTAAAAAGCAAAATAACGGGGATCTTTAAATTGTAACAGTTTTTCCAATCTGTGAATGTGTGGGGGTGGAGAGAGGGGAGTGAGAGCCTGTAATAAAGTAAGCACATTAAGTCAGATTTTTCAACTTCAAAATCCTCATTCCTGCTAGTCATATAAGGTTTACTTTTTAAAGCAAAGTCAGTCGAATCCCAGCTTTCCCATGTTTCAGAGCTTGAGAACATTACTTCTTGGGATTACCAATCCCAGAATTCCTTAGCCACTGGTCGTGAAAAGTAGAGACATCATATTGCAAACAAAAATTTGTATAGTCAAAGCAATGGTATTTCCGGTGGCAATGTATGGTTGTGAGAGCTTGACCATAAGGAAAGCTGAGCACAGAAGAATAGATGCCTTTGAGATGTGGTGTTGGAGGAGAGTTTTGAGAGTCCCCTGGAAAGCGAGGAGAACAAATAGGTCAATCTTAGAAGAAATTAACCCTGATTGCTCTTTAGAAGGTCAAATAGTAAAGATGAAGCTAAAGTACTTTGGACATCAAATGAGAAGAGAGGATTCGCTTGAGAAAGCTTTGATGCTGGGAAAGGTGGAGGGCAAAAGAAGAAGGGGGCGGCCAAAAATGAGAGGGCTAGATGGCATTGTGGGTGCAGTGGGCACAGAGCTGGGTGGGCTGAGGAGGATGGTGGAGGACAGAAGTGCCTGGAGGACAATGGTCCATGGGGTTGCAAAGGGTCAGAATCGACTGCACGACTGAACAACAGCAAAAAATCCTAAAGGAAGTCTAGGGCACGGGTGCCCAAACTTTTCAGGTCATGTTGTTCAGCAGGCCAGTCATGTGATTCCTCCCACTGGAAGCAGAAGTAAAATGTGCCTTACAATCTGTTTTGCAACAGGATGTGATGGATTTTAGGCTGCCATTTTCTCTGCTGAAACCACTTTCTTTTCCATGGAGGAAAGAAAGTGAAAGAATGGCTGTGGAATAGAGTCCATTTTGAAATCTTCCTTATCTTAATTCAAAACAAAAGATTAACTCAAGAGCCCTTTGCCAGGGAAAAGAAAAGAAAAAAGAGGAGCAGCTGGAGGCCACATTAATAAGCTCTTTCCTGGCTGTACTGTGGCTAGCTGTTCAGTCACAGGAAACAAATATGTTTCTCATCACCTATCAGACTTGTAAGATCACAGCAAAGAAGTTTGGTCCTTGAGAAGCTTGCAGAAAACAAGAGTTCATTAGCTTCACACAGAGCTTGTAACAATTCTCATGGTCAGCAATAAAGTTGTTCCTGCCCCCCCCCCCCCGACAGAAACTGTGAACATATCCAGAATGTCCCTGGTTGACTTCACCACTTCACCATAAAGGCAAATGAAATAGAGGGGCAGGAGAATTGTTTAATTATATTTTTCCCTCTCTTGTTTAATCATTGAAGCACTGAATCGGAAGGTAAACAAAAAAATTTCTCCATTTCCCCCATTGATTGCCAATAGAAAACCTGCTGACAGCTACAGTTTCTATCGGTGATCAAAGGGGAGAAAGGAGAAATATAGGAGGGGAATAATAATTAAACTTCTCCTGCCCCTTCACATAGCAGGAGGAGAATTGTCTACCACAGTGTTTCCCAAATGCTGGTTTTTGGACTTCAATTTCCAGAAACCTAAGTCATTTCCCCAAAGCACTGATCAGCCAATGTACTGACTGAGGCTTCTGGGAATTGAAGTCCACTAGTGGGCTGTGTACCCCTTGTTGGGAACCACTGGTCTACTAGTGTTTCCCAAATGCTGGTTTGTGGACTTCAATTCCCAGAAGCCTAAGTCATTTCCCCAAAGCACTGATCAGCCAATGTACTGACTTAGGTTTCTGGGAATTGAAGTCCACCTGTGGGCTGTGTACCCCCTGTTGGGAACCACTGGTCTAACCCAGTGGTTCCCAATATGGCGCCCATGCCCCACAGGGGAACTTCAATTACCAGAAGCCTAAGTCAACACATTGGCTGATCAATGCTTTGGGGAATTCACTTGAATGGATAAAAAGAATAAAACTAACAAAAACATTTTAATATTATATATGAATGTGGTTTTTTTTAATAAGCTATGAAAATGTTTACTAGTACATGTGTACTTGTTGAGGGATTGTAGACTATCCTGTCAAATAAATCTATGACTAACATTCTTGTTAAAGTCTATGGAACAATTCTCTTAGTTCCCTATAAAAATGACTCCGGAGGGCTCAGCTAAATCTGTGAATGAATTCCTGCACCAAATTAGTTTCACAACTGGGTTGTACTCTTTATTACCTTAGTACAGACCTAGTGTTTTTCTGATTTATCCTTTCTTATTACATCCATGAAATACATTTACAATAAAACTTGAATTTTCCTGAAAAGTACGCCTGGTTTTATGCTTCACAATAAACCCCAAAAAATCAGCTCCAGTTCATTAAAAATGAGAGGTCTGTCAACAATTATAGACAACACAGGAGGAAGCCAGATATGTTTATGAAAACGTAGAACTACCCTGATAAAGAAGGGAGGGAAAAATAATTTTTAGGACAAAAAGGGCATATGGGAACCAGAAAGTTGAACTTTCATTATCTCCTCCACCTCCTAATGATAGAAAAAGTACTCTTTTGGACTCCTAGTTCCACTGGCAGAAGTATTCTGAGAGCTCTAGCTCCAAAAGTAATGTTTCTCAATTTTCACTTCCTTGCTATCTATATGTATGCTATGAAGTCACCACCAAATTTATTGTGATCTGAATCAGCCTTTCAAAGTAAGAGAGATAATTAAGGATGGTTTTACCAGGTTGAACCGACCCACCCTCCTTCATCAGTTTCCATGGCCTAGCAGGGATTTAAACCAGTTATTCAGAGTCCAAGCCCAGTACTGTATCCACTATACCAAAGTGCATACACACCTCTATTTGCTATAATCTCCCTGCCAGAGGAACCAAAGAAGAATGTGTATTTTGATGAGTTTTGTAATTTTGGACTGTTGTTTGAAACTGATGCCTACTGAATTTTTTTGATGCTTTTTTGATGCTGTAGTGATGCTGTAATTATGTTGAGATTTTTTTTTTTTTGGTATTGACATTGTTTGCTTTTGATATGTATATGTTGTATTTATGAACTCGCTGTTTTTTGTGTCTGTGAACCGCTCTGAGTCGGCCCCAACCGAGTAGGGCGGTATAAAAACTGGAAAAAAGGCACATTTCATGGAGGTAAACTAGTGGTGGAGAGTGAATGGAGCATGTTTACCAGCAGGCTGGTTTTGGTCTAGAAATGAAGAGCTGGAAAAGTTGTTATGAAAATTAATATGAATTATGGTGTGCTTTTGCCATCCACAATGAACAGTAACAGGAGGCTGATCTAAGCAGGTCAGACACGTTTCTGATTGGCTTTGTAATGTTGAAATAGGTTCCAAAAGTTCTATCCTCATTCTTCTGACCAGGTTATTTGTTGAAGTGAGCTTACTTTGCTTATTCCTTGGGATTATGGTTTTTATTATTTGGATATTTTTGACTGTCTGTGGATCATGGGAGCAAAAGGGTGGTACTAATTAAAAGTACCATTTATTACATGTTAGAGGTCTGGCCAGGTTATCCTGCTATGGTAATAGTGTAGACCATATGGCCAGTGACTCAACACCATGTATCAGGCAGTGGTTACCTAACCTGACAACCCTGAAGACTAATGGCCTTGGGTGCCAAAGTCCACAGGGAAGAGTGATGGTCACCAAGTGGATTAAATCCCACTTGAATCCATCTTGATGGAGGGCAGCAGCTTCATCAATACTAGCCTTGGGCTGATGTAGACTTTGTGTGCCAAAAGGGCTCAGGACCAGAAAGTGACTCGTGGAACTGGATCAGTAGTACAGGTGTCATACAGCAATGTGGAAGGCAGATGAAAGGCCATAGCGTTATATTCTCAGGGCAGACTTCTGTATCAGGTTCAAGGTGTTAGTTCTAATTTTTAAATCCCTAAACAGTTTGGGACCGTCCTACCTGACAGAGCGTTTTCCCCTCAGGACATCAGCCTGCATCACTGGATCCTCCCAGATGGCACAGCTTCAAGTGCTAACCCCAAAACTGGCCAAGGAAGGCCACAACTCAGAGAAGAGCCTTCTCGGTGGTGGCACCAACTTTATGGAACTCCCTCCCAGCTGAATTGCACCAGACCCCATCCCTGTCTACATTCAGTGCTGCTTTGCAAAGAGGCCTTTGAAAAAGCGTCAGCAATGGCTCAGTGCTAGGATTCCTATTTGATCTCCCCCCACTGTCAATAGGGTTTTTGTAATTTTTTTGTATTTTTAATATGTGTTTTTAATATGTTGTTAATATGCAAGTTCGTCTTGTTAGTCATCCAGAGTGGGAAAACCTCCTAGATGGGTGGGGTATAAATGGAATAAATAATAATAATAAATAATTCATGGCTGATCACCATGATGATCGCCTATATTTGAATATAGCAGAAGAAGAAGAGATTAAATTGTGCAAGTCAGGAACCTAGCTGGACACTACCTTGAATAGAAGACAGACCCTGCAATGTTAGGGTAAGCATGGCTTGGGAAATTATTTCTAGAACTGCAGTGCTCACAACACAGCACAAGAATAACTTTTTCCAGCTGTGGAATTGAAGTAAATTGCTCAATGAGTTTAACAGAGCTGTTTTCCAAATGTGCTCAGATGATACCAGCAGACATGGCTGAAAAGTAGAGATTTATCATAATTTCAGTCTTGTATCTAAAGATACAAAAGAAAGCCACGTATGAAGCCTAGCTTGCATTCATAGTTGCATGATATGGGACATCTATTTTGGAGAGCAAAATCAAGGTATTCTCAGACTTGGCTCTCCAAACTCCTTGTTATGAATGCCTGTGCAGAACCAGGACCTGGAAATGTGTGGGAGTTGTTTTGTGTTGGACAACAATACCCATGTTTTGAAAGGAATTCTGGGAGCTTCAATCCAAAACCCCTAACATTTCCAAGCTCTGTGTAGAACAGTGCTTGCACAGAGTCAAGGTCTCTTAGCTTCTCTCATGAGGTTAATTGTAGTCCTCTGTAGTTAAAAGAGGGAAATTTAACCAAAACCCAATTTACACTGATTTGTGGCTGACACAAGACAACAGGGTTCTAAACGAGACAAATTCCTTTGGGTTTATTTTCTGGATCTTTATTATGAAAGTATCTTCAAGACCTCAGACAGCAGACTTCCTGCCACTCAAAGTCTTGATTTTCTGGAGCTCTTCCAAGTTGGCTTCTGGGCCTGATTTTGGCATGGAAATTGCCTGGGTGGTAACTTTGCTAGGATAGAGATGGCAGAGTGTGACCTTCCTGCTTGCTTAGTGATTCACAAGAGTTTTCTAGACCAGCGGTGCCCAAACTTTTTGGGTCGTGGGTCGATCATGTGGTTCAGTGAGCCGGTCACTAAGACCCGGGTGCCGGGTGCGGCCCCCAATGCCAATTCATCCGGCCCACGAAGCCCTTGTTGCTCCTGAAAGCGGAAGTAAAATGTGCCTGTATAGACACATTTTACTTCCTCTTCCAGGAGCAAAGAGGGCTTTGTGGGCCGGATGAATTGGCATTGGGGGCCGCACCCGGCTCCCGAGCCTTAGTTTGGGCACCACTGTTCTAGACAAATTATTTGAACTGGTGTTTAGGTGATGCTACTTTGTAAATTGTTCCAGCTATCCACAGATGGCTGTCACCAGAAGAAACCCCAGTAGAGCACATCAAAACCACAGGCCAGCCATTTTCCACCCCTGGTGGGACACAGGGTGGTCTTTACACCTCTAGCATTACATTCTGCATGCTACAAGGCCCTCATATGTGGCCAACATGAGATTGATTTCCCAGTTTGTCAAAATACCCATGCAGCATGGGATTAGGCATGCCCCAGAGAATGGGAAATGCATATGAATTTAGTTTAAATAATAAATGGGCAGTCCATAAGGAAAGCTTGCCAAATGGCAGCCTTAATGAAATAAGCCTTAGAATTAATTTCCCTTACTGGTTCAAAGATGGTGTATCCCTCAAGAACTGAATATTAGCTCTGCCATTAATACTCTAAAACAGCAGTAAGAGGGTGAAAAGAATCACAGTCTGGGTTAAATCTTTGCAAAGCTTGTGAATGTAAAGGAAAAGATGTAATAAAGAAAGCTGATTAAAACCAAAACAAAATTTTAAAAAGAACTGGGAATATTAATTTATTAAAGATGCAGATTTGTATCTTGCTCAGGTCTTTAAAATCAAACACACTCATTTATGTGTAAACACCAAGTCCCTGCCACTTTGCCTTTGATGGGGAAACAGGATGGGGACTGGCTGAAAGATGGTGCTTACATAAGAAAACTGTAATGCAGTGATCTCTAGACTAAGAGTTCTCAGCCTTTTAAAGCCAGAGGCCGGGTCATGCTACCTGAGACAGTTTCAGGGACCAGACAGCCATTTTGCCCTTCCTCCACCACATGGCACTTCCTGGGAGGGGGGGGGCATGAAATGGCACTGCTGGCAACATCTGACCTGTGGGCTGCAGGTTGAGAATCCCTGCTCTAGGTCCTTTGCGATCTAAGGTTATGGAACACATTGTTTTAGCTATAGTCCTTTTGACATGGTGCTGTAGAATTGGAACAATGTATACAACAGAATGGCAGCTCCAAAATCCAGCAGACAGATCCTTGGTTACAAGCCTGCAGCCCAGTTGCATGGCCAAAACTCAACTCTTTCACTCATGAAGGATTAAGAAGAAGAAGACTTCAAGCATTTTGAAAACTTTACCATGCTCTTTGCTTCTCACCTGAATAATACTAGTGTGTGTTAGCGTCTAAAAAGGTTGAGTTAGTTTCTCCATAAAAGAGAATGGTAGGTCATTAAAAAATGAATATACTGTATTCACTGTGGCCAGGACAAGGGCAGAATCATGCCCTCAGTCTAAAGCAGCGATAAGTCATGGGGGTTTTCCAGATAATCTTAGACTTCAATTCTTATACTTCCTCACCATTGGCTGTTTGGATTCAGACTGATGGGAACTACAATCCAAGAAATCAGAAGGGGCTTAGTTACTTATCCTCAAGGCACCAGCTTCTTCGCTTTGGGTGAAACATCCTTTCTCCCTGTACTGTATAGCTATCCCGTCTCCACTAATGTGTGTGCGCATTTCTTTCTGTCCATTATGCCTGTTTCAGCTATGATCTTGAAACAGGCCTAGAATCTAAGTAGGGGTGTTTTTCTCTCACTGGAAAAGAGTAGATATAGGAAGAGGTAATTTATTTCTGCTTGCACAGCCCAGCACACTTCCAGTAGAGGGCTAGGAAACCTTCTAATGCAGAGTTCTGGTTGTTATAATAGGTAAAAACAACAAGAAGAAAGTGTTATTCTGGAAAATCGTCCATCAGGGAATAGATTCTTCTTTTAGCACAAACACCTAGTAGGCGTATGGATTTAAATAAGCTTGCAAAGTTTTCTTCAAAGGAATTCTCATTGACCATGGTTAATATCATAAATAATAATCAAGTGTAAAGGTGTCACTGAAGACCAAGACTCAGATCATTCACACTGTTGTATTCCCAAATTGGCATGTATGAACAGTAAAGACAGCTAACAAGGGGAAATTTATTTGTTTGAAATATGATGCTGGAGAAGAGCTTTGTGGATACCCTGGACTGTGGTGTTGGAGGAGAGTTTTGAGAGTACTGTACCCTGGACAGCAAGAACAAATAGGTCGATCCTAGAAGAAATCAACCCTGACTGCTTCTTAGAAGGTCAAATAGTAAAGATGAAGCTAAAGTACTTTGGACATCAAATGAGAAGAAAGGATTCGCTTGAGAAAGCCTTGATGCTGGGAAGGGTGGAGGGCAAAAGAAGAAGGGGGCGGCCCAAAATGAGATGGTATTGCAGACACAATGGGCACAGAGCTGAGCAAGTTGAGGAGGATGGTGGAGGACAGAAGTGCCTGGCGGACAGTGGTCCATGGGGTCGCAAAGGGTCGGAATCGACTGCGACTGAACAACAAAAGAATAGTTGAGTTGGAAGGGCCTATGAGAACATCAAGTGGCTGGAATCCATATCAAACATCTGAAAAACTACTGCTTCATTTACTCTTGAATGTCTACAGCGCTGGAGCACTCACCACCTCCTGAGGTAATTGGTTCCATTGTTGTAATGTGCTAACAGTTAAGAAGCCCCCCCCCCTCCATATTCTGCTTATACCGGCTTCCTGTAGTTTCATCCTGTTATTACATGTCCTGCACTCTGAGATGATTGAGAACAGATCCTGCCCCTCCTCTTTATGACTATTTTGTAAGTATTTGGAAAGTGCTATCATATTCCTTCCCACCCCCCTCTCTTTTTCTCAAGGCTAAACAGGTCCAGTTCTTTAAATCTTTCCTCCTAAGGTTTGATTTCCACTACCACCACCCCCGGATCATCCTTGCTACTCTCCTCTGAACTTGTTCCATTTTATTAGTATCCTTCTTAAAGTTTTGTTGTTGTTCAGTCGCACAGTCGATTCCGACCCTCTGCGACCCCATGGACCGCTGTCCGCCAGGCACTCCTGTCCTCCACCATCCCCCTCAACTCGCCCAGCTCCGCGCCCATTGCCTCTACAACACCATCCAGCCATCTCATCTTGGGCCGTCCCCTTCTTCTTCTGCCCTCGACCCTTCCAAGCATCAAGGCTTTCTCAAGTGAATCCTCTCTTCTCATTTGATGTCCAAAGTACCTTAGCTTCATCTTTACTATTTGACCCTCCAATGAGCAGTCAGGTTTGATTTCCTCTAAGATTGACCTATTTGTTCTCCTTGCTGTCCAGGGGACTCTCAAAACTCTCTGTGTCCATAATTGGACACAGTACTTTAGTTGTGCTGAATAGAGGGGTACTAGTATTCCCCAAAAAGGGAAATGCCAAAGAATGTTCAAATTATCAAACAATTGTGCTCATCCCACACGCTAGCAAGGTAATGCTCAAGATCAGGATAGACTGCAACAGCATGTGGAGAGAGAATTACCAGAAGTGCAGGAGGGGTTCAGAAGAGGCAGGGGGACCAGAGACCACATCGCCAACATAAGATGGATCATGGAAAAAACAAAGGAATATCAGAAACAAGTATACTTCTGTTTCATTGATTACACTAAGGCCTTTGACTGTGTGGACCACAACAAAATGTGGCAAGTAATTAAAGATATGGGAATACCAGAATACCTTACATGCCTCATGAAAAATCTGTGCATGAATCAAGAAGCAACAGTTAGGACTGAATACGGAAGGACAGAGTGGTTTGGAATAGGAAAAGGAGTAAGACAAGGCTGCATTTTGTCACCCTGCTTATTCAACTTATACACAGAGCACATAATGTGCAGTGCAGGGATGGAGGAATCACAATTTGGGATCAAAATTGCTGGGAGAAACATTAACAATTTGAGATATGCAGATGATACCACCCTAATGGCAGAAAGTGAGGAGGACCTAAAGAAGCTCCTGATTAGGTTGAAAGAAGAGAGTGAAAAAGCTGGCTTGAGACTCAATATCAAGAAAAGCAAGATAATGGCAACAGGCCCTATCAGTCCCTGGAAAATAGATGGGGAAGAAGTAGAAGCAGTGACAGATTTTACTTTCTTAGGATCAAAGCTCACTGCAGATGGTGATTGCAGCCATGAAATAAAAAAGCGACTGATTCTTGGGAGGCAAGCTATGAGAAACCTGGGGAACATAGTGAAAAGTAGAGACATCACCTTGCAAACAAAAATTTGTATAGTCAAAGCAATGGTATTCCCTGTGGCAATGTATGGTTGTGAGAGCTGGACCATTAGGAAAGCTGAGTGCAGAAAAATAGACGCCTTTGAGATGTGGTGTTGGAGGAGAGTTTTGAGAGTCCCTTGGACAGCGAGGAGAACAAATAGGTCAATCTTAGAAGAAATCAACCCTGACTGCTCCTTAGAAGGTCAAATAGTAAAGATGAAGCTAAAGTACTTTGGACATCAAATGAGAAGAGAAGATTCACTTGGGAAGGCCTTGATGGAGGGCAAAAGAAGAAGGGGGCGGCCAAAAATGAGATGGCTAGATGGTATCGTGGAGACAATGGGCACAGAGCTGAGTGAGTTGAGGAGGATGGTGGAGGACAGAAGTGCCTGGTGGACAGTGGTCCATGGGGTCGCAGAGGGTCGGAACCGACTGTGCGACTGAACAACAACAACAACAAAGTATCTTACTAGTTATGGAGACTATCCTTCTATTAATACAATCAAAAATGGTATTTGTCTGTTTTTCAGCCACATCACATGTTGACTTATATTTTGCTTGTGATCTACAAGAATCCCAAATTCCTTCTCGTGTAGTATTACTGAGTCAATTATCCTCCCATCTTGTAACTGTGCATTTGGTTTCCCCCCAGGTGTAGAACTTTGCATTTATCCCTGTTACATTCATTCTGTTACTTTCAGCACAGTATTCAAGACTATCAAGATCTTTTTGAATTAAGTTCCTATCTTCCAAGGTATTAGCTAATCCATCCAATGTTGTGTCATCTGCAAATTTGATAAGTATTTCTTGCACACCAAATTATTAATGAAAATAATATCAAGACATTACTGAACATTTTGAAGAGTACTGGGCCTAGGACTGAGCCTTGTGATATCCCACTTGTTACCCCCTTCCAATTTGAGAAAGAGCTATTGGTAAGCACTCTCTGAGTATGATTCTGTAACCAACTGTGTATCCACCTGACAATTGTGCTATCCAGGCCACATCTAGTTAGCTTGCTAACCAGACTATCATGGGGCGCTTTGTGTCAAAGACAAGGTATATTGCATTTACAGCAGGGATTCATAACCTATGGGACTAATCTGGCACATGGCACCAATTAATCTGGCCCACAGTGAGGCCCCTGGAGCTGCCACCACCACCATCAGATGCACTGAAAATTCACTGGAAGCGAAGAAAATGTGGCAAGAACGTAGCAAGAAAAAAGCTGAAAACATGGCAAAAATGTGCCGCTCTCATTCCTGCCACCATGGAAAGTGGCAAAAGCAGCAAAAATAGCCGGGATCATACTGCGAATGCATCCACCACCACTGCTGCCACAACTGGAAGTGGCAGAAGCAGTGGGAGGAACCACACCGGCCCACGGCAAGGCAAGGTTGCAAACCCCTAATCTACAGCATTTCCACTATCGACCAAGGAAGTTATCCAATTAAAAAATGAGATAAGATTCATCTTGCAGGATTTGTTCTTGACAAATCCATGTTAGCTTCCAGGTATTACCACATTGTTTTCAAGGTATTTGCTGAGTGACCACTTTATAATCTGCTCCAGAATTTTCCCTTGGATTGATGTCATGCTGATTGCTGATTGCTTCCCGCCGCCGCCGCCCCCCTTTTGAAGATAGGTACATTATTAGCCCTCCTCCAGTCATCTGACACTTCACTCATCCTCAATGATTTCAAGAAAATGATATACTGTACCTGTAAAGTGGTTCTGAGATCTCATCATTCCATTCCTTCAATATCCCTGGATGCAGTTTATCTGGCCCTGAGGATTTGAACTCATTCAAATTACTAAGGTGGATGTACTGGAAAATGCTAAGGGTCTCACGGACAGGCCACACCACCAATGAGAGATGCTTAGTTGTACCGGGAAGACATGTGAAGTTCTAACCATCACAAAATGCAGGAAAGGGTTATATTTTTTGAGACATTTTCTGCAATGAGAAGTATAACCTTATGAAACTTAGCATTGAAGGAAAATGGAAGGGAAATGTGGACCTGGACAGGGAAGATTTTCATGGATACAGAACCTCCAGTAATGGTTTGGCACCCATGGAGTGACCGCTTTGATACAAAAAGCAGAGAATAGAGACACCTATTCAATGATGGTCATCTACCTTCCATGAGGAGACAGCAACAGAAGGAAAAGGAGGAGGGAGATGAGTTATTCTTTGACTATTTGTTTATCAATTTCTAACAGCAGTCTTTCCATCTCCCTTTGAACTTTACATTTGCCTAGAGGGCAATAAATGCTTATCATTAACTGCCTGCCTCTACAGGTAATGTTAAAGTGAACATGTTTCTATCTGTAATGCTAAACTTGCTTGACTCCATCAGGTGAAGAGGAGGATTTACTCCAGAGACAGGAGGCAGAAGAAAAGTTTCTAAAGGCTGACTCCTGATATGCACGATCTAGTTTCCAGACAGCTGGTATCACATCTGTTCTGGCCCTTGATTGGTAGTCTAACTTTTTGGCTTAAATGCCAGGTATGTCAAGAGAGCACACCTGTCTAACATGCAGAAGTCATGTGAGATCCAGAAACACAGCTGTACATGGAGTCTTCACAATCATTTACACATAATCTGATTTTAATTCTTTTCCCCTGAACCTCTTCAGCTTCCTCTGAGGTAAAAGCAATTTTGGAGCACTCTTTCCTATGATGTTACTTCTTCTTTCATGTTCCATTCAAACCCTAGATTGCCACTTTCTTGGCTTCATTTTTGACCAAACTTAAGTCCTCATCAGTGCACGTTTCTGGCAGTAATCGGCAGACCAGTCAATGAGCCGGATTTTTATCTCTCCACGTTCACACCGAGTCTAGTTGTCTGCCAGCAGCCCCCACTTGAGCATGTTGGTCTTACATTTAGGATCTCTGGCCCTCAGCCTATTCAGGGTCCTCCTGAATGTTACTGAGAGTCTGAAACAAGAGGAGCATAACTGTTCACAGAAGCAGGATGGAGCAAAGCAGAGGCCTTGAAAGCACTGGAGGGCCCTGTCTCACGTTTCTTTTCCCCTTTTAATGGCTCACACACACTCCTCCCAAAATCTGTCTCTGATTTTCAGGGCATGACCTTGATTTGACTTCAAAGATTCTCTTCATCCTGCTGTTGTTTGGCCAGATTACTGATGTTTAAAGCTGATCTTTCATTAAATCTCTCTCTCTCTCTCTCTCTCTCTCTCTCTCTCTGTGTGTGTGTGTGATTTTCCTAAAATAAAACCCATCTAAAACATTAAACCCATAATGTTCTTCCGTTCCAAATACTCCCAGTCTTTGATTCGTTGCCTCTGACTTAGTTCTCAGACAGCTGCAAGTTATGATGGCTAACAGAATTTTACTCTGGGAAGCAGCATCCGGAGCTAGGGCAAATTAGTAACTGTTATGATCTGCCCTGCTTTGTTCATAAGCTTGCAACAACTCCAGCTTTGTGGAAAACTGTCTGGTTCACTTCAGTTGAAACAACAGTTACATCCTCTGTGTACTTAATCTGTCTACTTACACAGCCACTAGCTGAAATTGGATCAGTTCTTGTACAGCTATCCAGAAATGCATTTAGCCTGACTGTTTTAGCTAGGGATGGGTAGGCATGGAAGCTTCCGGGCATATGTATAGGTTGAGCTTTCTCCAAAGAATGATACTGTAAATAGATTCTAGACAGTTTGCACAAATAATTCATTCTGTTTTATTCTGCTCTTAACACTTCTGCCTGAAAAAGAGCCTGGTGTTACTCAAAAGCATTTGCATTTTAAATTGCCACTATTTGTCTCATAAAACACTGCGAAATGAAGGAAATGTTTTGACAATGAAAGATAAAAAATTGAAACTGTTTTTTGAGGAAGAGAAGAAAACTGGAAAACTAGATGGCAAATTTGGCATACCACTGACCCAATCACTTTACATGATTGTTAAGAAGTAATATAGAGAAATTGGGAGATGCAGAAAATTTCTCTATACTGAGTCAGACCAGTGTTGATGAGGATCGGGTAGCATCACCCTAGCAGTGGTGGCGAACCTTGGCACTTCAGATGCTCTTGAACTTCAATCCCTAGAAGCCCTGATCAGCAGGAGTGCTGACTTGGGCTTCTGGTAATTGAAGTCCAAGAACACCTGGAGTGTCAAGGTTTGCCATCACAGCCCTAGGGTTATGGCAGGGTTTTTTTCCTAGTTGCACTTTATTTATTTATTTATTTATTTATTTATTTATTTAATTGGATTTCTATACCGCCCTACTTGGTGCGACCAACTCAGGGCGGTGTACAAACAAATACAATACAATCAACCAATAGAACATAATAATGGGGCAAGCAATGCTGTGACAGACCACCACATAGTAAAACAGAAACAGTAAAACAGAAACAAACATTACTGCACAATCCATAATACAAAGCAAGATACAGTCCCAAAATATAATACAGTATAACAATATAATGACAAGATATAACAATATAATAATAAGAAAATTCAGTCCTAGCAGTACAAAACAATATAGTCACATGTCATAAAAATAACATTCCTTCAACTAACGGCAGTCTCTTCCTCCAGCGAGATGGCAGAGGCCCGGAGGGAGGGCGGGAGCGTCCTCTCACCACCAGCAGCCAAAGAGTCTTTTATCGGCTGCCGGGCCGAGGTGACGGGGCCTGGCAGGAGGGCGGGAGCATCGCCTCACTGCCTGCAGGTGCCAACAATCTTCTGTTCCTCTGGGTGAGATGGCAGGGGCAGGACATCCACCTGCAACTCCCCCGGCGAGATGGTGAGTGTCCTTACTCCACCTCCGCCACTGTCGACCTTTTGTCGGCCACCAGGCCATGATGACGGGACCTGGGGGAGGGCAGAAGCTTTGCCTCACAGCCCGCAGGCATTCAACATCTCCCCGGCAAGATGGTGAGTCCAGAGGGAAGGCGGGAGCGTCCTCACTCCACTGTCACCACTGTCGAACTTTTGTCGGCCACCAGGCCACTTGCAGATCTTAAGGATTGACATCGGGACCTTCTGTAGTCATGTTAAATACTGTATCACTGAATTACAGCCATTGCTCAAAGCTCTTTAGAGCAGTGGTTCCTAAATTTAAATTGCAAGATCTTCTTGGATGCAGTTGATATTTCTTAGTTGGCGTGGCTAAAGATAGTGATTCAAGGAGCATCTCTGGGAACCCAAGACTAGGAAACACTGCTTTAGCTACAAAGCAATGCTAGAAACTGAGCTTAGTCATAACTGGTCTTTTGAAATACATATTTTTAAATCTTGGTGAGAACAATCTCTGCAGGAATCATGCATATATTTCAACTCACTGCTGTGGGGTTTTATATGGGATCTGTGACTACATGATTTGCTCCTTCTACAAGTGCACATGAAAATTCCCAGGTGACTGTTAACATTTAAAGTTGGTAAACATTCATGTGAATACATCCATTCCACTAGATTTATTCCCTCCTTCATGAAGAGCATCAATGGATGTTGCAGAATCCCACCCATGATATTGGCTGGATTTGTATCAGGTGTTCTGTGCCATCAAATCAGAACCAACGGATAGTGACACTAGCAGCTCTTTCAAGGTAGGTGAAATAGTTAAAGAGTGGTTTTACCAGTTCTACTCCCCCCCCTCACCCATGTGTTTCCACAACTGAGTGGGGATTCAAACCCAAGGCTCCAGAGTCACTCTGTCCACTATAACACAGAGAGCATCCCCATTGAATACCTCTAGAAAATGATACACATTAACACAACTGAAAAATGGTACATCATGGGTAAGTTCTTTGAGAGAAATGAAATTAAATCAACATCGACTGTGCAGTATGCTCCACTCAGTTTAATAAGGCTTACTTTTGAGGAAATGGACACAGGATTTTGCTGTAGATTTATGAGTTGTAACCTCTAATTACTTCAGGACAAGAACAATGAAAATAAAGTAGAGTTATTCATACATTTGAACAATTTCCTCTTCTTTTTCCTCCAGACCCTTTGCATGGTACTGCTACCACTCCCCACCTTTCCCTGTAATTGAATACATATGACATGCCGGCTTCTTTGAAAATTCTCCAGGACATCATTGCAAAGAGCCCATTTGTTTTACATTGAATTTACAGAATGAAAGTTTAACCAGCTGGAAATCCCTGAACCAAAGCTGTTCTTTTCACCAAGAACAAACAAACAGATTGGATCCAGGCCATGGCTACTTTCAACTTTTGTGTTAATGTATCACACTCATTACACATGGAGGTTGGGGACTGAAGGTACAATAAAAATGTGTTGAACTTCAGTCCCTTAGGAGAGAGACTTGAGCGAGGGACGGAAAGAAAATGTAAGCTGTTAATATTATTCCCATAAGTCTTCCGCTGTACTTTTTGCTTAGGTGCAACAGTAAACTTTCCAGTTGTGTTTCCTTGCAGTGTGTTCTGACAGAGAAGGCCATGGCTTCTGGGCAGAACCAATGCTTTGCAACCAAAATGAGACAGATCTCCTTCCTGGGCTATCCAATAAGGGTTGTAAATCATCTGCAGTGGGTAATTCAGAAAGGGAGCCAACCTAGCCAATTTTGGTGGATCTCATAGCCTAGGAGGCAGCTCTGAGAAGACTCTGTCCCATGTCTTTACCAAACACAATCCAAGCAGGATGCAAGTCAACCCTGATCCAATTTCTCCAGCAACAGGCACAGCTGGTACACTACATTTTCCTGAGAAAACACACTTTTTCTGCTGCCACTGAGAGCTGGAACTCTAGGCTAATGACTATACCTAGAACATATAAAGCTGCCATAGATCCACAAGTAGATTAACTGAATCAATGAAACATGATTCATGTATGAACCCATAACACAAGAGTTGACTTAATCAAGTTCCTGGTGATTCCATGAATCTTTTCTGTTTAGAGTTCAGGAGGCGACTAGATCCTAAAAAACCCTTGAGAATTTCTCTTCTTATACCATTAATTTAAATGGGGTGGGGTGGGGAGTTTGCCTTCATGACACAAAGGCTGAATCAAATTCATCTGTGGTTCTTAATCCAAGGTAAAAAAAATTGTGCTGTTGGAGGGCTTCTAATTTTACATGTTAGTAGGATTTTTCCCATGCTTATGTGCAGGATGTGCCATGGAAGGAGGGAAGGAATGTGTCTGTCAGCTAGATTTTTGGTGACATTCGCTCTTGGCAGTGATGTTCAGGACTGTAGTAACATCCCCTGCCTGCCTCCCTCCCCCGGCAGTGTTTCCTCTGTGTGGATCATTCTCCTTTTACAAACATTAATAGATGAGAATAGTGCTTAAATACATCACCATATACTGTATCTAGGTCTTTATTTTAGATGTGGTGATATGGTGTTATAGCACTATTCTCATCTATTTAATTAAAAACATAAAAGAGCAGGAAGGAAAGATAGGTGGAGCAGGATCACAGAAAGCAAGGAAAGAAAGAAGGGGGCCGTAGGCTGGATTGGAATGCCAATTGCATCTCCAGAGTGGACAGTGAACATTTGATTCCATCTGCAGCCCCAATGTGAGTTCAAATATAGTTCAAACGCTGCATATCAAACTGTAGCAGAACTGAATTGCTTTGTATGATATAGTCATACCCTAACTCAGGGATTCTCAACCTGTGGCCCATGGGCCGGGTGTAGCCCCTGGTCCCCACCACACCAGGAAGTGCCATGTGGTGGAGGAAGGGCAAAATGGCCGTCTGGCCCCTGAAGCTGTTTGAGGGTGTGTGACCTGGCCCCCAGCTTAAAACGGTTGAGAACTTCTCCCCTAACTCTTGGATTCAGAATTCTTTCTTTCTCTCTCTCTCTCTCTCTCTTTGTTTGTTTTTCCTTTTACCTTACTACCATTCTCCAGGATAATTGTCACTCCTGTTTAATAGATCATTTCAGCACTAGCCTGTTCTACTACTAGTAAATGCCAAATAATCCTCTAACAACTACAGCACCTTGTTTTGTTTCTTCTTCTTCTTCTTCTTCTTCTTCTTCTTCTTCTTCTTCTTCTTCTTCTTCTTCTTCTTCTTCTTCTTCTTCTTCTTCTTCTTCTTCTTCTTCTTCTTCTTCTTCTTCTTCTTCTTCTTCTTCTTCTTCTTCTTCTTCTTCTTCTTCTTCTTCTTCTTCTTCTTCTTCTTCTTCTTCTTCTTCTTCTTCTTCTTCTTCTTCTTCTTCTTCTTCTTCTTCTGTCCTTGCATGCAAGGCCACACACATATTGGGCAATCAGTTGCTTCCAACGAGTTCACTTTGCTGCTACATTGGGTGCTTCTTCCCAGAGGACTTGTATATTATTCATATCTTCTCTATAAGTCACTCTCCAAGTTTCCTTGGTCTACTCGATTTTCTTTTACC
Organism: Furcifer pardalis; assembly: GCA_030440675.1. NCBI lineage: Eukaryota > Metazoa > Chordata > Lepidosauria > Squamata > Chamaeleonidae > Furcifer > Furcifer pardalis. The sequence continues at coordinate 111,980,887 of CP126890.1, read as the reverse complement.
CCCTTGTGGCACCCAGTCTTTTGCTATTTTTAGGTGTCAGTACTCAGGCAATCTCACAATATGTCCTGCAAACCTCATTCTTCATTTTGCTATAATGTGTTCCAGGGTGCATGACCCACTTCTATGTAGAAGGTATTCATTTGTACTCTATCAAAGTATGCGATCCCAAGAATCTTTCTCAAGCATCTCTTGGAAAACAGTTAACCTCTAGGCTATCTTATACAGTAATACCTCAAATAAAGAGTGCATTGGATAATGCTAAAATCGGACAATGATGCAAAAATTAAAAAAATTGCATCGGATAATGATCTATTAGTGTTATCCGAGGCAATCGTTCCTAGTGGTGGGGAGGCTGGGAAGCTGAACAGGGGCTCCCTGTTCAGCTTCCCAGCCACCCCGCAGCTGCGGGCACAGGGGCAGGGTGGCTGGAAAGCCGATGGGAAGTCCCCCGTTCAGTTTCCCTAGCTACCCCGCAGCTGCGGGCGCAGGGGCGGGGTGGCTGGAAAGCTGACGGGGGAGTCCCCCATTTGGCTTCTCCAGCCACCCTGCAGCTGCGGGCACAGGGGCGGGGTGGCTGGAAAGCCGATGGGAAGTCCCCCGTTCAGTTTCCCTAGCTACCCCACAGCTGCGGGCGCAGGGGCGGGGTGGCTGGAAAGCTGACGGGGGAGTCCCCCATTTGGCTTCTCCAGCCACCCTGCAACTGCGGGCTCAGGGGCAAGTGTCTGGAAAGCCAACGAGGGAGTCCCCCATTCGGCTTCCCCAACCACACTGCAGCTGCAGGCACAGGGGCGGGGTGGCTGGAAAGCCGATGGGAAGTCCCCCTTTCACTTTCCCTAGCTACCCCTCAACTGCGGGCGCAGGGGCGGGGTGGCTGGAAAGCTGATGGGAAGTCCTCTGTTCAGCTTCCCCAGCCACCCCGCCCCTGCGCCCGCAGCTGCAGGGTAGATAGGGAAAGTGAACGGGGGACTTCCCATCGGCTTTCCAGCCACCCCGCCCCTGTACCCACAGCTGCAGGGTGGCTGGGTAGCCGACAGGGGACTCCCCCAGCCACCCTGCCCTGTGCATGCAGGGTTCCCTTCGCAAACAAAGGGTTATCCCAGCGTCAGATAGCCCTTTCCTTGTGAAGGGAATGCGGTCTGCAGACCTACCCGGCCGGTGCTGTAAGATGAAACGTTGGGGTTCTTTCCCCGGTGTTTTGCCTTGCAGCACCACCCGGGTAGGTCTGCAGAGGTCGGGAACAGCGCGGATCAGGTCCCCCGACCTCCCTATAGGTGGCAGGGGCAGTGGAGTGCCTGAAATGGGCAAATTAACCTCCCTGTTTTTGCCCATTACAGGCTCTTTGGAGCCTCTGCTGCCTTTGGGGAGGTCAGGGGAGCCGATCCCCACTGTTCCCGACCCCCCCCCCAGACCTCCCCGGGTGCTGCGATCACAGCGTGTGATCGGCGCTTGGGTTGGGGGGTTGAACAGGCGCGGTCTGGTTCAACCCACAACCCAAGCAGCCGACTCCATGTTGCGATCTGCCTGCCTCTTTGGAAAGGGCATTGGGGATTCCACTCATGCGAAACAGGCAGGTGGATCGCCCCCCTCATCCCTTTCCTCTTCTGAAAGGGAACAGGGCTTTTTAAAATGTTGTGCAATCAATGCATCATACAACGTTAAAAACCGGATAATGATGAAACTTGTGGAACCAAGTCTCATCGTTATCCAAGATACTACTGTATATGTTTCTACATAAAGCTATTCAACAATAGGATTTGTGAAGACAAATACTGTACCAATGTTTCTCAGATAGGACAATTACAAAGCAGTAGAATTCATTTACTGTTATTCAATGTGTGAAGAGAATTCGTGCTGTCCAGTCTACCTTTGGTTGTCAATCACCTACAAAGATTTCCCAATTCATAAAAAGCTCATGGTATACCAGGCTGTTGTTATCTCAATGTTGTTGTATGGTTGTGAAACATGGACCCTCTATCACCAAGACCTCAAAAAGCTTGAGCACTTTCACCAACAGAAGCTAAGGTCCATCTTGAACATCATGTGGCATGACTATGTCACCAACATTGCAGTTCTCAAGAAGGCACATGTAAATAGCAATGAAGCTTCCATCATAGGCCATTGTTTAAAAATCTGGATAGGGCATGTCTACCATATGGATGGTTCCAGGATTCCACATGAAATTCTTTATGGGAAACTTAGCTCTGGTACAAGAGCTCGTGAAGCTCCTTTGAAGCATTATAAGAACCAGCTGAAGCAAACCATGAAGGTGTCAGGTATAAACCCACAAACCTGGGAGGCCATAGATCACTCATTCTGGCACCAAACCATCTCTGCTGCTACCGATCACTTCAAAGGAGAATGACGTAGACATGAAGAGGCTAAGCGACAAACACAAAAGCTTCATCAAAGTCAGCTACGCCCTCCACCATCTATTCAATTTAATGTGTATGGTTGCATGTTTCATGCCAGGATAAGTTTGTTGAGTCACCAGAGACATATCCATCAACGGAGAAAATGACTTCCACGAAAAATGTATGCTTGGATATAAGTAGCAGCCATTTCTGCTGCCGACAATGACTCAATGTGTAGGACTGATGCAAAGCAAAGCCAAGCAGCCATACTTATATACCACCCCATAGCGCTTAATGCACTCTCCGGGCGGTTCACAAGTTAATTAGCATTTTGCCACAAACATGCTGGGTACTCATTTTCCTTTTCTCAGAAGGATTGAAGGCAGAGTCAACCTTGATCCCTGGTTAGAATCAAACTCACAACCTTTTGGTTGCAGGACAGCAGTTTAACCACTGCTGAATTTTTACATCATCCCTAATCAAATGCCACTCCTAAAAGATGGCATACAGCATTTCAATCCTTTCTAATGTTATTAAATTGTAGGATGTAATTACAGAAGGGATGAATTTTGACGTTTTCTGGGCCTATCATATGATGATCACCTTGGATAAAATGCAGAGATATTTCTGGTGGATTTGCTTCAGGTTCAGGTTCCTGACTAAGAACATGACAATTTCTGAGTCTACACGGACTGCTGACTGCATTCTGTCTCTCCTGCTTCATTTACATCAGGTCATAAGAGTTTGTTTTCTTCCCACAAGAAAATTCCTGCTTTTTTGTAGTTTTAATGTACACACTTTACATTAGATTTCACATTTTAATGTACCCTCTTTTTTGCATCTTTCACAGTCCATATTTATGTATATTTTTCAACTGCATGTAGTAGTAGACATTTGCATTTTTACACAATAAAACTTTTGGTTCCATTATTTTTTATCCAAAAAAGTAACCTAGTTGTCTCTAAGCTCTGCCCTCAATCAGCTCAGGGTATAGATAAATTCGGAATTTTTGTCAGTATAGACAACCTTCTGTAATTTCCTGTAAAGCCAGATTTTATCTTGCCATGATTTATTTGAGTCTACAGCAAATTTGACTCTATTCATTATTTAGTGATACAGTAATCATGTTTATTAATATTTTCATGTTATACAAAACCTTGCCTGCTTCATTACACAGACAAACAATAAACAAAGATGTGTTTAATACACTGAAAGTAATCCACCAAGAAACCAGTTTATTGTATTTAGAGATTAGTTTTGCGCCTCTGGCTATGGCATAGCTCACAGCAGCCTACCAATATCAACTGCTTGCCAAAAAATGCCCCTGAGATGAGCAGGAGTTTATGAAGAATCCATTTCTACGCAGATAAACTCATCAGAAGAGAGAAAAGACCTATAACAATAATTGAGCACAAAAGAGATGGGGAGAAAATTATATATTCATCACACATGGATTTTACATAATCTGGACATTCCACCTGCTCCATCACCCCACAGATTTGTTTTTGGAGTGAAGCGCATGCCCCTAAGGTCTTGTCCTCTCCCATCTCAAGGGATGGCGTAGATTTCAGAAAGCACCTGCGTCTGTTTTGGATCAGTTCCGACCAGGAGCATAAGCAAATCCCGTGGCACAGAAAAGTGAGGTGATGCAATTAGGAAGTGATAAACAGGACATTGGCCATGGTGGCTTAGTGGTTAAAAGCTTAATGAATGGAAGGTTGGCAGGTCAGCAGTTTGAGACCCGAGTGCAGCATGACCCATCATCTGTCCCAGCTCCTCCCAACCTAGCAGTTCAAGAGAAAGAAATTGCAAGTAGATAATTAGGTACCGCTTCGGCAGGAAAGGTAACAACATTCTGGTGGTGCAGTAGTTAAGCTGCTGTACTGCAACCAAAAGGCTGTGGGTTTGATCCTGACTAAGGGCTCAAGGTTGACTCAGCCTTCCATCCTTCCCAGGTCAGAAAAATGAGTACCCAGCATGCTGGGGGCAAAATGCTAATTAACTTGCGAACCACAGAAAGTGCACTAAACACTATGGGGCGGTATATAAGTGTGGTTGCTTAGCATTCTGTGTGCTCCAGCATCTAGTCCTGCCTGCCACATGACCATAGAAACGTCTGTGGATGCAGACAGCTCTGGCTCTTTGGCTGAAAATGGAGAAAAGCACCAGCCCCTAGAGCTAGACATGACTGGCTTTCAAGCAAGGGAGAACTTTACCTTTACTAAGCAGGGTTTGCTTCAGCTGGTCCTTCAAAGGAGCTCTGCAGGGTCTTGTAAGTTCTCCATTAAGATTTTCATGAGGAAACCTGGAACCATCTAATATGATGGCCTATGATGGAAGCTTTGATGCTGTTTACATTTGCTTTCTTGAGAATTGTGACGTTGGTGACATAGTCATCCCATTTGATGTTCTGGATGGATCTTAGCTTCTGTTGGTGAAAGCACTCAAGCTTTTTGATGTCTTGGACATAGAGGGCCCATCTTTCACAGCCATACAATAATTTTGAGATAACAATAGCTTGGTCTACCACGAGCTTTTTAACTTGAGGTGTTTTTAACTTGAATTTTAATTTTAAATTCTAATTTAATTTTATGCTAATTTTTAACTTGATTGTATGTATGTGTTTTAATTGTTTTTAGTTGCAAAGCCTCCCTGAGTCTATGGAGGAGGGTGGGTTACAAACGAAATAAAATAAATAAATAAAGCTTGGTCCGGATTGTTAAATCTTTGTTCATTAAGACCCGGTGTGATAAACGACCAAAGGCAGAATGGGCAGCACCAAGAAAACAAAAATGTTGTAGCATTTAAAGGACTAACTGCTATATTTTTATGTTAGCTTTCATGAATCAAGTCTACTTCATCAGACATAGTAGTGAGACATCATATCAATTTATGCATGTCAGGTACAGAGTTACAGAGTTATTGGTTAGCACAGGAGTTGTCAACCTTTTTAAGCTGGGGGCTGGGTCATGCTCCCACAGACAGCTTCAGGGGATAGACAGCCACTTTGCCCTTCGTCCACCAAATGGCACTTCCTGGTGAGGTGGTGGTGGGCCACGTTGAGAATCCCTAGGTTAGCATAACAGAGTGTCAGTTTTGTAGACTTGGTCTGATTTTCACAATGTATGTGCCTTTCTGACGTTTCGTCAGGCAAAGGTTGATGGCCTAACTGGATTTTCTTTAAATCTTCAGGAACTGTTTCATACAATCTTGGCAGGTTAATTCAAATCCTGTCCTTGATGCTATCACATTTACAGTTCCCTCCCAAATAATGGCCTTGCTTTGTATGAGAAAGAATTTTTAAACATGACTTCCTTAGTGCCTTGCATTTATTTAGAAATAAATGTGTTGGGTTAGGAATACAGATGTTTTTTTCATAAAGGAGAGGAGGAGCATCCTTTTCTATACAACACCCAACACCGAACATACACAGATCAGTGCCAGTTGAAACAGAGATGGGGTTGTTCTGGCATGTGTCCAAGTTGTTTCACTCCACAGCTGCAGATCTGTTCTGGAGAAATTCACAGGTCTGGTGTTTTGTTTTAGGTTTTATTTTTTCAATGGTACTCCTCTCTCACATCACTATTTTCTGCAATAAACTGTTTACTTGAAAGGGCATTCACAATACCTCCCTCAAGAAAACAATGCCGGTTTCCTTGCATGTAGGCTTTGCACTCGAGGATGAACAAGGATTTTACAGAGTTTTGCCCATGTGGAAAGACTACAAGTGAGCAGAAACCTCCCCTCTTCATTTTCATACTCTATCTTTGCTCAAAGGAAGCAGAGATGGGGAAAGTGAAGCAAGGAGCTCCTGTCTAACTTTATTCAGAAAATGAATATTGTAACACAGGGGTTCGCAACTTTTGGGCTCTCAGTCAGATCTGGCCCATGGTGTCAAAAAAAAAATCTGCCTCTCATCCTCACTCCAGCTGCCGCAGAGTCATTTACAGCCATGTAAACACATTAATGACAGCTGTAAATGAGACCACAGACGTCATAAATTCATTTACAACAGCCATGGATGCATTTTATGGCACCAGTATGACCCATGGTTGAAAAACATTGAGAACACCTGTTGTAACACTTGGGTAAGGCTAATATGTTGTGTCATTACTGAGTGAGTACAGTAGATTGAGATCAGGGTTAAATTACCAAACCAAAAGAATGGAATTTTGGCCATTGATTGGTATTTAATCCTGACCTTAAAAAAAAAAAAGCTCTGCTAAGCATTCTGTATATTTGCAAATGCTTTTTGGATTTATCCATGCCTGGGGCGGAATACATAACTGGAATTCAATCAAAGTTAGGTACAGCAAATCTCTCAGAAGACTAAACATTCCTATTTAGGTATGTCTTATTCAATACAGGAATCCAAGTTACAATATATCAGACAGATAGCTGTCTAGCTTTCTGTTGAGTGCCTCCAGTGTTGGGGAGTTCACCACCTTCTCAGGTAACTGGTTCTATTATCATATTGCTCTAATAGGAAGTTTGTCCTGTTATTTAGCCAAAGTCTGGCTTCCTGTAACTTGAGTCCATATTTATGTGACCTGCAATCTAAAATGACAGAGAACAAATACTGCCATTCATAACAATCTTTCAAGTACTGTTTTTGAGGAGTGCTGTTGTATCTCTCCTCAGTCTCCTTTTCGCCAGGCTAAATATGTCCTGTTCTTTAAGTCTTTCCTTATATGGCTTGGTTTCCAGTCCAGTTGCCCTCCTCTGAACCTGCTCCAATTTTTCAGCATCCTTCTTAAAGTGTGGTGTCTACAACTGGATACAATAAAGATGAGGTGGGGAACTAGTACTTTATGTGATTATAAGACTAACATTTATTTATTTATGCAGCCACATTGCACTGTTGGCTTATATTCAACTTGTGATCAAAAACAAATCCAAGATTATTATTGCATGACATTTTGTTGAGCCAGGTCCCCACATTTTGCAACTGAGGAGTTGATTTCTTTTCCTCCAGGTTTAGAAACTGGGTAGTTGTCCCTGCTAAATTTCATTGTTTTGTTTTCAGGCAAGTGTTTGAGCCTATCAAGATCTCTTTGAATTTTGTTTCTGTTTTCCTGAGTATTAGCTATTCCACCCAATTTTGTATCCTCTGCAAATTTCCTAAGTATTCCCTGTACTTCCTCATCCAAGTTATTAATAGATAAAGTGGAAGAGTGTTGGCCCCGAGACTGAGCTTTATGGTACCCTACTTGTTACCTCCTTTTAGTTTGAGAACAAACCATTTATAAGTTTTCTCTGAGTAGTTCTGTAACCAATGGCATACACCTGTGTGATCACATAAGGAAATAGACCACATTTTGGACCTCTTGTGAATAGTCTAGTGCAGGGATGGTCAACCTTGACACTCCAAGTGCTTTTGGACTTCAATTGCCAGAAGCCCAAGTCAGCACTGATCAGGGCTTCTGGGAACTGATGTTCAAAAACACCTGGGGTGCCAAGGTTGGCCATCACTGTGTGATATATTTCCTGGCAATCACACAGTGAGTGGGGAATTGTGTCCCTGATCTGTGCCAAAATGGGATCTTTTTGGTCCAATCGTAGGGCTACTAATTTTGGGAGATGGGCTGGAGCAATTCCCTGGCAGAAGAAAGGGTTGCTTTAAGAGTGATAGGTCCCTGCATCTGATTGCACCCTCATTTAGCTTGCTAATCAGAATATCCCCTCCAAATTCTAGCTCCCAAGTAGGAAACCTTAAAGGGACAGCTTCACAGCCTGAAGTCTCAAAGAGTCCCTCCCCAGCACTGCTTGCATTAGAGTACCTGTATCTGGGGTCATGGGATCACTAGATGCAGCCAGCTATCTAGTAAAGTCAGACCTGGAGGTGCCACAATTGACACAGGCATGATCTCAATTGTCTCAGGTTTAAGGGGTTGATCAGGATAGCTCTGTAGTCTTAAATTGTGACTACTCTGGCAATTTGATTTGCAGCCTGAATTACAGTGTATTTGCAGTCAGTAATCACACAGGGGCTGCAGATTGGTTTAGGAGTTTAGTGTTTACATTTGATGTGCTTCTTTCCTTTCTTCCTCTCCAGATCATTTTATAGTTCTCTGTCAAGCCACTTGGTTTTGAAAGGGCTGTACTGTACAGTGCTCTGGAAAAAGTCTCAGTGTTTCCAAGTTCTTAACATGTGCAGAAATACCACATATCGTGGGAATATCTTTTATTTCACCTGTGCTATTTCTGTTCCATTTATAACTTTAAATATTTTTTTCCAGAAATGATCTAGTACTGTACTAAAATTATATATCAGTACTAATGATAAAGTGATCTAGCACTACTCTAGCGCTATAATATATATATCCTGAAAACCATGCACCAACTGCCGATGTCACAAGCAAAAACCCCTACCCACAGATATACACCCCATCTTTACAAGAACAGGTCACCTGATCGAATGGGAAAATGTCTAATCATTCTGACTCAAAAACAAAAGCTGCACTGGGAGTAAAATGATCCAGACTAATTCAAATCATCTTGTGATCAATGAAGAATAATTTGAATTCATCCGTTTTAGAAATGGAGCAAATCTCATGGAATTGACCATGTGGTCACAAGCCTTAGCTTGAAGGTTTTCTTGGCTGGCTTTTCATGCTCTTATTAAATATCTAGGCAGCCACTGGACAACTGAAACATAATACTTATTTTAAGAAGTAAAAGGCATTTGATCATGCTCCAGTGTTTTTCTGCTTCACAAGGTAAGCATCAGTTTGCTTTTGTCTGATGTACGGTCATCAGAAGGTAAATGTTGGCCGTTGTTTGCCTATTGATTGTGCAAACATAGAAATTCAGTAATATCGTGTCTTTGTTTTTAAGGCCTGAACAGAGCAAGTGTGAATAATATTAAATGTTTAAGGCAAATAAACTGGCTCATTTTCACAGTTTTGCACTGATGTGTGCTGGGTGAATCAGGTCACTGAAGATGAAAAGAAGAAGATTTTGGCAGGCTACAATACTGTGCATGCCTCTCTACGAGTAGGTTACCTTGCACTCTGTTGAACTTACTTCTGAGCAGGATTGTATACAAGTGCTCTGTAAGCAAGCTTCAGACTTTGCAATGCATTTCTCAAGGACCTTTTTACAGAAAAGAGATTTCTAATGGAGTCCAGATGCTAAGGAATGCTATTTTGCCCTTTCCCTCCTGCCACCCACAGGCTTGCTTTTGGAATCATAGGCAATTCAGAATTGTATTTGACCCATGTGTCAATTTCATCAGCTCAGATTTGATTGTCTTGGAGGGCTCATTATCCTGCTGGAAAGCTCGCAATAAGCAGAAGACTCTGAAACCATTTAACCTGGTTAATCTAGTGATCTGTCTTATTGAAGCAGTAAGAGGAGAAATCATGCATATATCCCCACACACCAAGCATGGAATGGCTGATTCCTCAAAAGGATTCAAACAACCCATCAAATGCTTTTCCTTTTCAACAATCCATACAATACATTGTTATATTTTTGTTCATTTCATGTAATTGGCTCAAACCCCTTTCTTTGAATCAAGAATATCAGAAATATCTTACAATCTCAGAGAGATAACATGTACTCTTTCTTTTTCTAGCACATGACAACAAAGTAAGTGAAGACTAACACCTCTGCTTCATGTTGCTTCCTGGAAGACTAGCCTTTCCCTTTCAGCGCCTTCTAAAAGCTCCACTGATGCCTTCTGGTTTTCAATTATTATGAAGGCTAGCCCTGCCACTTGCAGAATGAGGCATTGATTTGGAGAGTAGATGGTAGGGGAGAGGCAACAATGGACTTTCCATCTCTTGAAAAACAGCGATGTTGTTCCACAAAGCCTATCCTGCACCAGGAAACAGGTATATGCTCCATAAAGACATCAGAAGCCCATTGTGCAGAGTTAAATACCAATCAGGTCAGCTTCTCTTTGTGGAGCAGATAAGAATGAATAAGGCAGCAAACTGTCAATCACTGGCCTAGATAAGCCTCTGGTATCATGCCACACCTCCCCTGTCATTTCATTATCCATTATTCATTATCCATCTGCACTGGATTCACAAACAAAGCTGGGGTCCTTTATAAGTTCATCTCTGATTAGTGTTCAGTGCTTATCTCTCTTTATAGACAAAGAGCCAGAGCTGCCTGCATCTGCAAACCTTTCTGTGGACATGTGGCAGGCATGACTAGACACCGGGGTGCACAGAATGCTGTTTACTTTTCCACCAAAGTGGTCCCTATTTAGCTACTTGCAATTTCTTGCTTTCGAACTGTTAGGTTGGCAGGAGCTGGGACAGAGACAGAAGCTCACTCTGTCATATAGCACTCAGGTCTCAAACTGCTGACTTGCCGACCTTCCAGTCATCAAGTTCAGCATCTTAATCACTAAGCCATCACAGTCCCAGTATTTTGGTACTGGGCCCTTCCCTTTATGGGTAACAATGGCTTTCTTTACTCAATAGCATTAACTCACACCTTCCATTCTCATCAGATGATATGCTCTTTACTACCTCTCCATGAATAAAGTAGACATTTCTGCCTTTTATTATTTATCTCTGCCCATATTGATATACGTACATGACCTAGATATAGACCAAGATACTGTTTTTCCTTGGGCACTTGTGGGGCAGGGATGACTATCTAAAATATATTTCTATGCTTCAGGCTTCAGATATAAACTGACTTCTAATGGAAACAGGCATAATGCAGGTTTTATGGCAGAGAAGATAATTGCTGTGGATATTGCAGAATAAAATAACACTTGAAATTCACTTGGGAACCTTCAAAATTTCATCACAGAGCAGCTGGCCTCTGTGCCCTGACATATAAATAATAAAAAAAGAAAGAAACCCCAATGTTACTGCCAGCTCTGCATCAGTTTTTTTACTAGCAGCTTCCTTTTTCAACAACATAGACAATACATTTTATATACAAGTTGCCACTCCTTCCTCATTATGACTAGGTATTTGAGACTTAACTTGGGAATGCCACTCAAAAATAGGTAGAATGCATCAAAGAAGAGACACATTTGTTGAACTGTAGTGTTTATGCGCTTACCTGCATTGAGAAGACTCTGAGAATGGAGGACATTATAGAATTTATTTCTTACTCATATTGTATGTGATACACAATACTGGCCTTATGCAAAATAGACTGCAACTATCTGCATTGCTGAAATGAATATTTACTAGACTTCAGAAGCAACTCAGAATGGCGACTGCCTATTCTGCAGAAGTTGGTCTGTTCATTGAAAAAGGACAATATTCATTCGGTTCCATTTGTCTTCTTCTCTTCATAAACATGTCAGGGCAGCAACAGCAAATTCAGTTTTGAATATTGAAACTATCAAATACATAAGTATCTCATTAAAAAATGATAGCAGAAAAACAAAACTTAGTAGAGATCCAGACATACTCATTTCTTCTTTATGAAACTCCCAAGATGAAGGCACTTTTTGGTGAGTTCATTCTGCAGTTCCTTTTGTTTGACCTAGTGTGAGAAAGATTTGCATTAAATACTCTTAAATATATAGGCAGACGAGTGAAATCAAGATTGCCCCTGAAATATCGGAAAAATTCTCACAAGGTATAAAACATGCAGAAGGATATTTCAAAGCCAGGGGTGCCACTCTGAAGAAGTGACATCATCACCCAATGTACTACTGTAGTCAGGGTTGGCAGAGTGAGGTAACAGCCTCAGACAACAGACATTAGTGTAGGAGAAGCACCACGTAAAGTAAATAGTTCCTCTTCAGCCACTGGCCAGGTGTGATGGAGGGCCAGCACTGTCACAAGATTCAGCTATTAAACCAACAATCTTCCCCAAATGGGAGAGAAGAGGCCATCTTTGCCTCTGGAAAGAACGTGTCTTGGAACATCTCTGTCTCTGTGATACAGCAACAACGTGGGTGTCTTCTCCAAATGAAAGGTCATGGACAGCTTGATATAGGGAGGAGCATTTCATCAGGTAAATGGGAAGTATCTAAAAGCAAGAAAAAAGTATAGTGAAAAATACAGATATATGAGGATATCACATGTATGTGAACAGCAGTAGTAAGACCAAGGCTGTTCACCACAGAGGATGAGGGGTATCACCCAAAGCCAACCTGCTTTGAATATTCTCCCAAATGTGGTAGCCTAAAGGTAGTAGCCTCAACCACGTGTAAATTTCAAGCAATTCAGAGCTATGCCCAAAAATGCCATAGAAAGACAAAGCTAACACCAGAACATTAACATACTTATTGTCAACAATTATAATCATTTTGGAGCTATGTTGCATATACACACTACATTACCTGAAACATCTGTTCAATCTTCCAAGGTACCCCAACACATCACAAACAAGTAGGTGTGTTTGTGTGGTTTGTTTGGTTGTTGTTGGTTTTTGTTTGTTTGTTATGACAGGAAGGTGTACGTGCAATGCACCTATTTATATTTATTTTATGGTTCTTTGGAAAATTCCAGGGTGAAAAAGGAACACTTGAGAATTATGAAACCTGAGAGTTTGTGCATACCAGTTTATTTCAAGACCTGTTATTATTCCATGTAAAATCACCGCTCTGATAAGAAAAAAATAGGCGAGACTCACAAAACCAGACATTCTGCCTTTTGGGAAATGTACACAGGCAAAGTGAGTGTGGAAGAAGGGCACATACCATTAGGGAGAAGAACAGATCACAGCAGACTGGTTTTTGTGTTAATTCTTCCTTAATGCCTTGAAAGACTAGAAGTAGAGTTACAGGCAGTGGTGGGCTCCAAAAAAATTTACTACTACACTGTGGGCATGGTCAGGTGACTGGGTGGGTGTGGCCCATCACTTCCTTCTGCTCAGCGTACATGCACTACTTTATAGTTTAGCACATGTGCGCTAAGCCAAGCAACCATTTTCTGTGCCTGGACTGGGAGCAGTGTGAACACAGAGCAGAGGCACCAATGGCAGTGGTGGGCAAAGCAGCGCCTGAGGAAACAGAGGTGGCAATATCGAAAAAAGCTGTGGCGGGAGCAGCGGCAGTGGTGGCTGGAGAAACAGTGGCGGTGGCCGGAGTAGTGGCGGCAGTGGCCGCTCCCGCTGCTGCCACCGCCACTTTGGCCACCACTCCTGCCACCACCACTGCTCCGGCTGCTGCCGCTGCTGCTCTGGCTGCCACCAGAACTGCTCCCGCCGCTGCTTCTTCCACTGTCGCCACCTCCATCTCCTCTGCCGCTGCTTTGCCTGCCGTTGCAGCCATTGCCTCTGCTCTGTGTCCGCACTGCTCCCAGTCCAAGCACAGAAAATGGTCGCTAGGTTTAGCGCACATGCGCTAAACTATAAAGTAGCGCATGCGTGCTGAGTAGAAGGAAGTGGCCACCCAAGTGGGCGTGGCCTCTCAGGATTTCCACTACCAATATGCCCAGACTGGGGTGCACTGGGTCCAGCACACCACTGGTTACAGGGTGCTAGGAACTGAATGAGCCAATGTATATTATGGGTCACAAGCCAGCAAACTGCAGTGTATAGTAAACAATTTAGCAAAATTTATCAATAGAGTTCAGTCAAGAATCTTGTGAGGAAATACAGAGTGTGACATTCCACAGACACAGCGTCCCTCATGACCACCTGCCTGCAGGTGTGTGAGCCAGAAATGGCCCTCCCGAAAGCAATTGGACTTCTGCATGTACCAGGGCATAGTGAATACCTCTTTGTGCACGTGCTGGGTGAATGGTCAGTACATACATAAGGGAATAAAAACAGAAGATTTTACCCATGGTCATAAGTGATGGTTTATTTTATGGAAAGCTATAAAAGGCTACTTGTTCCAATCTGAAATAACAATCTCATAATTTTACTATAATAGTTCAGTCTTCTTGATGGAGGGCAGCAACTTCATCAATACTGGCCTGAGGCTGAGGAGGACTTTGCATGCCAAAAGGGCTCAGGACCAGGAAGTGACTCAAGGAGCTGGATCAGTGATACAGGTGTCTCACTGCAATGTGGAAGGCAGATGAAAGGCCGCGGCATTATATTCGCAGGACAGTCTTCGTGACTGATCACCATGATGATCACCAATATTTGGAATTGGATATGGCACAAGAAGTGCAGTCTTACAAAAGTCTCCTCAGAAGTAAACCCTGTTGAGTTCAATGAGTCTCATTTACCCTCTATTGCAATGTGTAATGTTGCTTTCTAGGATTCAGACAACTGTCAAATTTTGTATTCATCTCAACAGTTACCATGGCCCCACTGAGTGTTATCAGGCTTGTTGAGCTGTTTCAATGGGAGAAATTTCACCCTGTAAATACTTTTTTATGTATATGTAAATCTGCCACTTGTGTGTGCTGTTTTGGCTCTTTAAGGATCCACAGTCAGAGAATGAGCTTTCTGTTACGTAGGGTATGACTACATTGGAAACTACATTTGCTGCAATTTGATTTACAGCCTGTATTATGTTTGAAATCACAGTCAGTGGTCACATGGGACTATAGATTGATTCAGGGATTCACCATTTATACCAGATGTGATGCAAGTTACATTCCAAACCACATCCCTCCCTTCTTTCCTTCTTTCTTCTGGTCCCACCTCTAGCTATCCTCCTTTCCTTTAGTTCTACCACTAACGATCATTTTATTAATAACAACCACTCAGTAATAAGGTGATAGGATGCTCTAGCACTAATCTCATATATTTACAAAAATTTTCTAAAAAAATAAAAAATCAGAAGATGATAGAATGTGGGATGTATTCCCCTAGCTGTGAACACCATGCCCCAACTTTCTTATATTGCCAAGGCATCTCTTCTTTATGACAATCCCATCTTTATGGCAATATAACTATAAACAAACAAACAAATAAATAAATAAATAACAACTAAGCAAATAAGAAAAAGCTCATTTTGACTGTTCTGGCTTGAAAAAATAGAAATGCCCCAGCAGCAGGGGCAGGGCTGTTTGGGATCAAAAAGGGCTAGAGTGATTCAAATCCTTTGTGACATGAGGTTAGTAAAAAGTACTTCATATTCACTCATTTATAAGTGGAGCAACTCTTGTGGTATCTGACCATGTAGTTACAGCCTTATTCCATTCCTGTTTCTATTCTTTCCTTCATAAAATAGCCAGGGAGGAAAATAACAATGTTGAAGCAACAAGATAAAAATAGTAACTACTAAACATCATATTGTGTGATATAGGATGTTCTGTTGAAAGGTAAGGAATGTTCCCTTCATGCACAGAAATTGTTGTGATTTTCCCCCAAAATGCTAGTGATAATTTGTAAAAAATTATTTGATTCTGATACTGTCTTGGTTTTATTTTGCTTTTCATTTGATGTTATCACTGTGGCCTTTGATGTCAATGATTAAAGAGTTTTTCATATCCTATTCATTCTTCTGCCACATGCAAGCAAACAAAGTCTGAGGCAAACCTCTATCAATGCTGATCTTCAACTACAAAAATGAATATCCTGCCTGGATGAGTTGCAGTAGCATGCAAAGATCAATTCAAATAAACAACTACAAAAGAGAATATAGAATGGATAGAATTAATATTCATTAAAATATGATACTAAACCAGTCAGAAACATGTATAACAAAGTGCAAAGTTTAGGAAACCAGCACAATTTTAAATATGACAAGCATGGCCAAGATCTGGTCTTTAGTAACATGGCATGAATAGGATTCAAACCACTATCTAACAACTCATGTTTTCAATTTTTACTTGCCCTGAGCTCTTATGATGATCAGCATAGCATACATCAAATTAATGGCAACAACAACGTCAAAGTCCTGTGCAACAGTGAATATGAATAGAAATAAAATGAATAGAATTAAAACATGTAACACTTATAACAAGAACTAGCAAATTAATTGAGCAAACAAGCAAACTTTAGGAATCCTTAAAAGATGCAGCATATGCTGCTGTTATCCTGTCAGAGTAAGCCATGGAACATTAATTTAGGTAACACTACCTCCCATATAGCAGCATGTTGGCCATTCCAAAACACAGACACTATGATAGAAAACATTCACTTTTGACCATGTCAGCATATACCCAACCAACCATAGTAGTTTGATCAATATCTTGCCAGGTGACTATTGTGCCCTTTAGTAATTATCTGCTGAAAAGTTGATTCCAATTTATGGTGGGCACCGCATGGTTTTGTAGGCATTAAATATTCAGAAAAAAGTTCCTTCCTACTGGTAGTTCTATGGGTTTTTTGTAGCTTGCTCAAGTCTGTACAGCTGACAGGATGCATAATTCTAGGTGATCTAGAGCAGAGGCACCCAAACTACGACCCGGGGCCCAGATCTGGCCCCCAATGCCAATTCATCTGGCCCACAAAGCCCTCGTCGCTCCCGGAAGTGGAAGTAAAGCATGCCTATATGGGCGCATTTTACTTCCACTTCTGGGAGCAATGAAGCCTTCGTGGTCTGGATGAATTGGTGCCAGGGGTCAAATCCACCACCCAGGCCATAGTGACCAACCCCCTGAACCACATGACCAGCCTGTGGTCCAAAAAAGTTTGGGCACCCTGATCTAGAGGGTCCCTCTCTCAGGAGGTACAGGGGGGATTTGATCTCCGATCCTTGGCTCTACAGCCAGGGGCTCCTCTTATATAATGTATGCTTTAGTTCAGTGCCCTTACACATTCATCAAGAGGAAAGAGATCTTTCCTGTAACCCAGTCCAGAATTCGTTAATAAAACATCTAAGGATCATGTCCTAGCTAATGGCAATTTGGCAAAAGAAAAGGGAAAAAATTGCAGTATCTGCAAGATTAACAGTTGTATAGCTCAAATTCCACTTCCTCGGGCACTAGAGTACAAATAAATGACCTGTCTTTATATGATCAGGTGAAGATCCAGATAACGGACAAACTGATAATGGTTTATGAACACAGGAATTTGACTATTGAATTGTTAATTGTTTCAATTAGCAGGTCCTGGCCAGGGCAATAGTTGTAGGCCAGACAGAGTTGGAGGTCACAGGAAAGTTAAGGGATGTTTTTCAGGATAGAAGTCAGAGTGTGTTAAGGGAAGTACCGTAATTGTATTTTATCAGTAAGACATTACAAAAAGCTGAGATACTAATATATGTGATCCACTAAGAAGCCTTAATCTTTGTTGAGGCCCTTAGAGGCAGATCAAAGCAGCTACTTCTTTGCCCATAGTAACTAATAGAAAATCTAATAGAAAATCCCAATGTTCTCCCTTCCCCCCCCCCCGCCCCCACCCCCAATTTTCTCATTTTCTTTACAGTTGATTTTCTTAATTTCTAATGGGTCACTTTTATTTCTGTGATGCACCAAGAAATCAGATAGAATCTTGTTGATCCCAAGTTAGACAATTGAGTAAGCAAACTTACCTCTACTGCTAGTTGCACATCATACTTCTCACTTCTCTCAGGTCATATGTGAAGTTGTACATCTGTTCATGCCACAGATGGAAAAAGTGGGAGTAGGGAACACTGCATGTTTAACAGTGCATGTTTCTTCCCAGCAGGGTTTGGCCATTTTATTTATCATAAACTCCATCAAGAGAATTATTTCCATCAGGAGATTTCCAGCAATTTTCTAATGTTTAGTCCAACATCTCTGAATTAACCAAGAGCCTTGAGAAGTCTAGGTGGAAGGATTTCACGTAGTAATACGATGTTTTCCGTGTATTTTTTATTTTAATTTTTTTGATTGAAGTATTTTCTATCATGATAATTTGATATTTTGTAGTTGGGATTTTTTGAAATGCTTTGAAATGTTTTTGTATTATGACAATGCGGTACCTTGTAATTCTAATGTGATATTTTGTATCTCTGTTTGCCACCCAAAGTCGCTTTGTGAGTGGGGCGGCATACAAGTCAAACAACAACAACAACTAGACAGCCAGGACAATGAGTATCTCTCCAGCATAAAAGTGTCTAGTGATATGTTGACCCATTTTGCTGTTTTCTGCCCTGTATTCAGTTGTCAAGCCAGCTTTAAAGGGCTCTAGTAGTCTAAAAGTGAGGTTTAGCTGTTCTGGCAATCCTTACTCCAGCCAAGAACGATAGACCAGCATTTTAATCCCTGTTCTGCAAACAGAAAATGGAGTCTGCACATAGCTTGGAATATTTTTAAAATTAAAACAGATAAATGGTTTGCCCAAGGTCATCCATCATTAATGACTGTGGTATTCCACAACATACAGATAATAATCCTGCAAAAAATGATTTTGTGTGTGGTTCTTCACAATAAGCAGGAGCTGCTCTGGGACGTTTACCTCCTTGATAAAATTTAGCTCCCAGTAAATTATCTTCATGTTCCCTCCAAAATCAAACAATTTGTTTACCTGCATGGAACAGGAAAACATTTTTAAAGTGTGAGGGATGTTTTCCTTTAGGGGAAAAACTGAGTAAAATCTCTGTGGCAATGAATAATGTGTTTCATTTTAACTGATAAGAAAATGAAGTGCTCAGATTAATTCCACCGGCAGTGAGAGATTTATGAAGGTGTTAAGTTTTCCCCTCCTGTATTTAATCACTTCCTTTTAAAATAATTAAGGAAATGAACAGCGGAATATTTCAAACATTGCTGTGGCTTGGTGGCACAACATGTTTGTGTTATTAAAGTAAATGTTTTATTGTTTATGGAAAACTACTGCAAATGATATTGCAGTTTGTAGATTATGGGTGGAAGAGAGGAGCAGCCAGAGCAAACTAGTACAGTACTAGCAATAAGAATTCCTGTGAAAGCTTGCCCTTCTAAATTATATATGTCTGCAAAATATATAGGCATGCATTCTTCTTCAAAAATAAAAAGGGAAGGAAAAGAAAAAAAGAACAAAGTTCATATTTTAAAAATTGGGAGCATGATGCAATAGAATCTTTCAAATTCTTTGAAGTATTTGCAATTGTGTGATTTAGTATATATAAAATTTTGTCTTTGCTGGACATAACACTTATTCTGCATTAGAAAAGTCCAGGTTTAAACCTTACTCCCAAATTAAAGATAATCTAAGGCTGCAATTTACATCTGTTAAAATGGAAATATGTTGGATTGAAATTAACAGGATTTACTTTTGAGTAGTCTTTTAGAGCATGGATTACCAACGTTTTAAAATCAGGGGCCGGCTCACACACCCTCAGACAGTTGAGTGGGTTGAACTGGTGGTGTCCCCCTCCCCCCCCAGCTGTAAACATTGAGTGTTTACAGTGGTGAGATGTCAAAAATTTTACTACCCCACCAGTCATCGTACTGGTTCTCTAGGATAATATGCCTTAATGTACATGTAAAACAGCTGTACCTCCTTAAGGGTTCTCCAATTGGAACAGCAATTGGAACAGCACAGGTGTAGCTTATGGATGAGGTAACTCCAAGACTTTGCTTAAAAACCCCAAGCCAGGCCTGCCAGCCGCCAGGCCTTTTTAGGAACTGTGATAGTACATCAATATAGGTAAAGGTGTTAAATACACATTAAAATACACACAGACACACCACATCCAAAGGTGAGTCACTTACCCTGGGGAGCAGGCTATAGGGAGTTTCAGGCTAGCAGCTTCTCTTCCTCCTCCCCACTTGGGAGGACAGCAAGGAGGCCATGCATATGCGCCAAGCACTGTAGGCATGTATTCACACCAAGTGCTTGGCACGCATGCGCAGTGGGGGGGGGGACCAGTGAAAAGGTAAGCCCCGAAGGTAGTTCCCCCCAAAAGCTACTACTGGTTCTCCTGGACATTGGGGAAAGTTACTACCAGTTCTGGTGAACTGGTGCAAACCTGTTACATCCCATCACTGTTAAAATGCATTTACAACAGTTGCAGACACATTTGCAGCTGTTGTAAATGTGTTTTTACAGTCGTGGACATGTTTTACAGCTGTTTATGGCTGTTTACACTGTTTCTGGTGGTGGTGGAGAGCAATGGTGTGGGCCGGATGATTTGAGCTCATGGGCCAGCTCTGCCCCTGGGCCATAGGTCACCAACCCCTGTTGTAGTGTGTCCTTTTTTGAATCCCAGTTTCCACTTGCTTCTTCATTTTCATTATTTCCATTAACCTAAGCAGACTGAAACAAAGACATGACTTTGTAGCTTATGTTTCACCAAAGCACATTGATTACAGGATGAGAAAATGAGAGGGACATGAAGAGGCTAAATTGGAAGGTATTGGAAAGTGTATAGGTTTCTGGGACTGGATCAGTGGAACATTTCCCAGAATTCCACTGGCAACACAGCTGTCTTAGGAATTCTGGGAGCTGTAGTTCAAAAATGCAAATCTGCACTACTACTACAACTACTACTACTGCTGCTGCTGCTGCTGCTGCTGCTGCTACTGCTACTATGATGCCATATCCGATTCTGAATATTAGCTATCATCATGGTGATCAGCCATGAAGATTGTCCTGAAAACAATATAATGCAATAGTCTTCAATTTGCCTTCCGCATCACAGCATGACACCCTTTCCACTGATCCAGTCCCACAAGTTACTTTCTGGTCATGACCCCCTTTGGCACACAAAGTCCTCATTGGCCCCAGACCAGTATGAAGGAAGTTACTGCCCTCCATCAAGATGAATTCAAGTGGGATTCAATCCACTTGGGGACCATTGCCCTTCCCTGTGGACTTCGCCACCCAAGGTAATTAGTCCCTGGGGTTAGTTAACTGCCACCTGACACTCAGCATTTAGTCACTGGCTGTATGGTTTACTCTCTTACCATAGCAGGATAACCTGGCCAGACTCTAGTAAATCTGCATACCTCAAGTAGTCATCATTTGCTTAAAACGCTTTCCTAAACTTTGCTGTATAATGGACTTGAAAGTATCTGATCCATTGCTACAGTTTGACCTAGAACAAGTTTTACTATTTTCTGCCCATACAACTGAATCCCCCCCCCACACACACACACACACTTCCTTTTCCATTTACTCACATCCTAATGCACTGTCTGAAAATTAATTCTGGAGGCTTTCAAGGCTCTTTGGAGCAAATTTGGAGAACCTAGGGTAGAGAAAGCTGAGGCTGAGGAAATTCTGCTGGTAGAAGGAAATATGTCAGCAGAACCAACCCTTGGATTTCTGACCACTTTATCCATTTGAGTGTTACCAGCTATTAAGCATGGTGCTAAAAGTGTAACAAACTCCTTGATATAATGGAGGCCTTGAGTTCATGCAAGCCTTGGTGCTCTCATGACATTGACTCTAATTGTGTTAATAGAAGGAGGGCTCTTGGACGGGCCATGAACCACTAATTGCAAGCTTTGTTTCGTCTGTTTCCTCCAACTTCCATGGATGTCAAGGTTTCCTCAGGAACTGCCAGTACAGTTTACCATCTGATGGTTTTCCCCTCTTAACTCTGAGGTAACAGGTGGGGGTCCTCATTAAAACCACACGTTATCTTTGCATGACTGGAGGCTGGGCTTTGCTTGGACTTGGGGTATGCATTTTTTAAAACAAGAACCATGAGAGAAGGGGAAGGAATGATGAAGTGTTGTTTTGCAACAGCAAGACCAATGTCGGCATGCAGAGCCCTTGGATAATAGCAGGAGCCCTAACGTCTGAGCAGACCTCACTGCTGCCACATGTGCTGACTGGATCTTTGTTTTGGGAAAAATATGGCAGGTAGCTGGTTTTGAGAGCCTCATCTTAATCATCCACAGTGCCCAAGAGCACTGTTTTACCAGGGGGTCGGTGGGCAATGTAAATGTAAATTCTTTCAACACACTGCCTATCACTACTAGTAATTCCACCACAAAAGATGGCTGGTGGGTGGGAGAGAGGACATAAAAGAGGTCTTGCTAGAGACCACTTTTGTCATGTGATCCTAGAAAAAGGATCCAATCTATTTCCTTTTTTACTTTCTATTCCTATTATGTTGTCAAATCTGTTATTATAATTTTATTTTGACTAGTTTTCTACTGTTTGACTTTGTTTGTACTTTCCTTGGTTGTAACCTCCCAGGGTGGTATATTTACTAGATGGTATAGAAATGAAATGGGATAACTAACTAACTAACTAACTACTTTCTTCACTCATACTCATGTGGTTTGTAGGTCAGGGAGGCAACAACAATCTATAGAGGCAGCTGTGGAGTACAGTTACATTAGTCAGATGTCACATTAACTAAAACAAAGCCCTCAAAAGTTCTAGGATTTATGATTTGGTGAGGTACTTAGGATTCCCTGCTAGCTACTCTGGCTATTGTTGTAACATGCCACTAAGTCACTTCCAATATATGGTGACCCTAATAGGCTTTTAAAGGAGTAGTTTATTGCTGCTACTTCCCAGAGAATTTCCATGGTCAATCCTAGGGCACTGAATTCTCTCCAAAGTACAAATTCCAAGAATCCTTAAGATGGAACCATAAAAATTAAAATAGTATCAAAAAGATGCAGCTGAGTAATACAGATGCATGTCTCTGCTTTCTGTTACCTTCTACCCTATATATAGATACCCATTACATAGCTTGATACTATCAGCCAACAGCTGTGTGGGATCACTGAGAAGGAGAACAGAACTGGAGTTTTAGAGTGTTATTCAAATAAAGAAATCAGTTTAATTTAATTTAATTTTTATATTTATATCCCGCCCAATCAGAGAATATCTGACTCAGGGTGGCTAACAGTAATGCATATATATATACACACACACAATATAATCAGAATACAATCCATAAACAATACTCAGTGCAGAATAAACAATAAAATCACAGTATAATCAATAGCTAATACCCAACACAAAAATAATTGATTTGACAATGTACAATATACAATACAGAATACCATTCTAATGTTAATCTACATCCTCTCTACCACAACCGCAATTAAATCCAGGTGCAGCTGCAATGAAATCCTACCCCCATCCCCAGGTGGTCCTCGGGTTTTTGAAGCTTAATTTTTAAAAGCAATTAATTATAGCTACCATTTAAAGGCTTGGGGAAGTAATTGGTTACCATTATAGTTGCCATTTTAAAAAGTAAATGAACAATTACTTTTAGTTACCTTTGAAAACACTAGATTGCAGCAAACTGTTGGCCTATAGTGCAACACATACCAAAAAATATGAGTATAAATAATCTCTGTAACAATAAATATAACTGCTACAGTTACAACACAAGAAAGCGCAAAGTTACTTCCATTATGGTGCAATCATAATGTAACTTAGTTATACTCTACTACTTGATGCAAAAATGAATCCCTTCTCCAGCTAATTATTTTCCAGCTCTGCAAGAACGCTTGTCAGGCAAGGGAAACAGGACAGCAACAGAACATCATGTAAAATATCCAGGAGGGAGCATAGGTTGTCATCACAGTCTACAGAACTGCCTTCTTTCCTCACATGGTAGCCATCTTTGTAGCTGAGGAAACACCCTAGATTTGAGAGCTTAAGCTGCAATGCAAAAAACACAATCATAACATTGACACCAGCATATGTTTCTACACCAAAACTTCAGATAAACAATTGCCTAACTGGGCCCTCATCCAAAACTGGACTGGAAAATATTTTCATTTCCCTACTCGTGTTGGAGGAATCTGCGTAGATGGACTTCATTTAAGGATCTGACTTACAATTTTTATACTCATCATGAGAATGTAACTCTGAAATCCTTAATCATAATGGACTGGAAAACACCCAAAACTCTTGTGGAGACATTTGGGATTGAACTGACACGGTGGTCTGCTGAAGAATGCATGAAACCTTTGAGTACTTCCTCACACATGAGCCTTAAATCAGCTTTGGTATTTCACATGTCTGTGACCCAAATCTAAAACTTATGTTAGACAAACTGGACTGTCAGTATTGAAACAGCTCATTTCCATATTCTGTTCAACATTAACTTCATCCATGTGTTTGCACAAAAGGCAGCTGAGAGACTCAAATGAAGTTTTAGGCTGCTCTTCCTTTACACAGGCTTAATTTCCAATTCCTGGATTTAATGGAACCATACTTGAACCTATCAGAAAACAAAAACACTGCAGCACTTTAAAGACTAACTGCTATATATTTAATGTGAGCTTTTGTGGATCAAGTCCACTTCATCAGACATTGGAATGAAACTTCAAAGCATGAACTTATACACACCAGCTATAGAGGCATAGAATGATCAATCAGAATAACAGATAAGCATGCAAATCAACACAAACTAACATGGCTAATATTCCAAAAATATGTGAACCTGTGTTCCTTATTTATGTTAATAATAGTGGTCTCTTATCAGAGTTGTAACTAGAATTTTTTGTCATGGGGTTGGGTGGGGGTGGGATGGCAATGTCTCCTACCTACTCTGTGTTGAGTGAGGGCATAAATCACCACCAGAAGAAAAGAGCAAAAGAATCTGATGCACCCTGAAAGGAAATACATGTTTCTGCTTTCAATGAAAGGGAAAATTCATAGGGTTGTAAGGCATTGCTGTTTATTTTCCTAACACTCACCAGTTGATTCACATCTAGATTTTGGTGCCTTCTGAATCTAGGGACCTTGGGGCTCACTCAGCCCCAGTTCCTTGCCCTTGTTACAGCCCTGTCTACCACTAGGGTGGCCACATACATGTTGGTCAGGAGCCATCACTGCTGCTCACACTACAGTCACTGCACCCGGGTTCTGCCTTCTGAAATTGGCATTTTGGTGCTCCCATTTTCCTCAGTTCCTAAGTCTCTGTGTAGATAAATATTTACTGCTGGTCTAAATCACCTTTTACATATTTTTAATAGTATGTGTTTATAAATATATAAATATTTATGTCATTAAATACAGTGTACATATAAAACCAGGTTGCCTATGCAGATTGCTTTTATTTTACAAGATAAACAACCAGCAGTTGCAGTTTTAAATGCTTAAGCGATACAGCGCTAAAGTCAAAACAGATTTTTAAAATTTACAAGTTCAGAATACAGATATCCAAAAACTGTTATCTGGGCACAAAAAAATTGCCAAGCCCCAGAGATACAATTTACTCTGACAAGATGATTTGCACATGCCAAAATGTTTCAAAAAGAAGTGCCCAGAATTGTCTAAAAAATAAACAAGCCCCTCTGGGATGTTTAAAATAAATCTTTATCCAGCAGAAAAAGCTGTACTTCATTTAGTTCCCAATCTTAAATTTGATTTCAAGTGCGGCAAACATGATGAAAAAAAATTAGGAGTGTTATGATTTCTAGTCAAATCCTATGATAAATTCAGCAGTGGGCTCCAAAAAAAATTGCTACAACACTGTGGGCATGGTATGGTGGGCACGGCCAGAGGGAAAGCCCTGCTTTGCACCTGAATTAGAACTACTTTATATCAAAACTTTGATGGGCAGGGCCAACGAGAATTTCTGCTACCAGTTCTGGCAAACTGGGGCAAACCTGCTGATACCCACCACTGGATAAATTGTATTGGGACTATTGACTGGAGTGAAACATGCTTCAGCCAAATTAAATGAATTGACTACATTTTACCTGCATTACAAGTCTGGCCAGGTTATCCTGCTATGGTAATAGAGTAAACCACACAGCCATCAACTCAGCGCCAAGTGTCAGGTGACAGTTAACTAACCTGACTACCCTGAGGATTAACAGATTTAGGTGGCGAAGTCCACAGGGAAGCATGATGGTCCCCAAGTGGATTAAATCTCACTTGAATACATTTTGATGGAAGGCAACAGCTTCATCAATACTGGCCTGGAGCTGATGAGGACTTTGCATGCCAAAAGGACTCAGGGCCAGAAAGTGACTCAGAGAACTGGATCAGTGGTATGGTGTTCCCATTGCGATGCAGAAGGCAGATGAAAGGCTGCCGTGTTATATTTGCAGGACCGTCTTCATGGCTGAT
Organism: Furcifer pardalis; assembly: GCA_030440675.1. NCBI lineage: Eukaryota > Metazoa > Chordata > Lepidosauria > Squamata > Chamaeleonidae > Furcifer > Furcifer pardalis. Next base: position 111,954,809 of record CP126890.1, on the reverse strand, counting down.
TGCCATGATGGTCGTCAATATTCAGAATTGGATACGGTACAAGAAGAAGTACCTACATTGATTTTGGCTTGATAACAACAACAACCGCGAGGATGGCAATGACAGCAACAAGAGAGTGAGATTGTCATCTCCAGGCTGATGTAGTTAATGAAGTTTCTTTTCCTTTTCGTTTAAAATTTAGCCAGGGTAATTCATCTGCCAATGGAAAGCTTCATTGTGCTTGTTTACACTGTGACCTTCCCTGCACATTTGTAAGTACTTTCCAGCCATGGTCCCATTTGTAGTGTGACTGTTGGGTTTGGTTTCACTTTGTTCTCCAAACTGCAGGAACACTAAGACTTCTTTGTTGCACTGGAGTGCACAGGCTTGATTTATAGCAATTTAATTGGTTCACTCAACACATGTGGGCCCTACATGGGTCACCCAGGTTTATGAGAGCACACTGATGGTTTATAGATACCTTGTGCTACACTAGGGCTGGTACATGAGTTCTGCTAACTAAACAATGTCTTGTTTCCTACCCAATGACGTCTGTTTATTATTTCTAAACTGTACCTTTTGATTATTCCCAAAAGGTATCCCCAAATCCACCCACTAATAAATGCTGCTGTCATTTATTAGGAAATTTTCCCCTTCCTCTTATGAACACTTTAATGTATTTTACATGGATCTTTTTTTAAATCCATCTTGTATAGGATTTATTTTGCACAAGCAAGAACCTATTCAGACTGCATTAACACTTGCAAAGACGAATTTTTTGGCATAGTAGCCGTGTTAGTCTGTGGTTCAGGCATATCAGAAAACAAAATAAAATAAAAAACACTGTAACACTTTAAAGACTAACTGCTATATTTTTATTATTAGCTTTCGTGGATCAAGTCCTGCATAGACTTTTCCTTTTTTAATTTTTTAAATTAAATTATTTTTATTTTAAAATATATCTCTTATATTAAAACAAAAGAGAGAGAGAGAGATCTTCTTTATTTTATGTCCTGATCAAACCCTGGCCTGCCAAAACGAAGCAACTTTCAAGAGCTGGACCATTAGGAAAGCTGAGCGCAGAAGAATAGATGTCTTTGAGATGTGGTGCTGGAGGAGAGTATTGAAAGTCCCCTGGACAGCGAGGAGAACAAATAGGTCAATCTTAGAAGAAATCAACCCTGACTGCTCCTTAGAAGGTCAAATTGTAAAGATGAAGCTAAGATACTTTGGACATCAAATGAGAAGAGAGGATTTGCTTGAGAAGGCCTTGATGCTGGGAAAGGTGGAGGGCAAAAGAAAAAGGGGGAAGCCAAAAATGAGATGGCTAGATGATATTGTGGATGCAGTGGGAACAAAGCTGGGTGGGCTGAGGAGGATGGTGGAGGACAGAGGTGCCTGGAGGGCGGTGGTCCATGGGGTTGCGGAGGGTCGGAATCGACTGTGCAACTGAACAACAACAAAAGTCCTCATTGGTGCATGTTTCTGTCAGCAATCGGCAGACAAGTAAACAAGTCAGATTCTCTATCTCTCCACATTCACACAGTGTGTTGTCCCCCAGCAGTCCCCACTTGAGCATGTTGGTCTTGCATTTATGGACTCTGACCCTCAGCCTATTCAAGGCCCTCCAAGTGATGTAGGAGAGGTTGAGTTCCTTGTCCAGTGAGTTCCTTCCTCCATCTAATTTAGTTTTGCTCTTGCTTACCCTCAAGAATGTTTGTTCTTGCTAGGGAGAACAGGAGAGAGATGACAATAGTACAATAACAAAAACAAACTAACCAAAGATATACACATCCCAACTGTAAATTAAAATTATATAACCTAAATTATAAACCTCATATATCCCTCATTATAATATCCCCATAAGTATTTGTCTAGTGTTCCATGAATGGGGGGTTCCAAATCTTCCAGAAAACATATGGTGTGTTTTTCTTCAAATACACCAAACATTTTTCCAACTCTATTAAGTCCATTAATTTTGAAGAGATATTTGGAGGACTTTCAAGATAATGTGTGCCACTGCACAGAATGTCTATGTAGAGCCCCTTGGAAAGAACAATATACAGTATCCCCATTTCAGAAGAATAGACTGCATAGAATTTTCAAGGCTTGGAAGAGGGGATACATAACAAACTGTTCTTCAGTGTCTTTCTCCTCCTGTCCAACGTCTCCCTTGAAATAGGAAACTCTTGAAGAACAGACTGTATGCCTGGAATTTCTTTCTGTACCTTTTCTGTAGTTCATACAGAGTCCTAAGGCAATTCTAACACATTTCTGGACAGCGAAGGAGAAGTGGGTGAAAGCAATCTCTATTCAACCTGTTGTAAGTGAAAGAACATACAGCAAGGCTGGAAAATATGTTTCTCAAGATGTTGTTGAATGGTAATTCCCATCAGCCACAGCTAGTATAATAGCTAGTAACCTGCACTGAGAATTGGGGGGAAGGAGTAAAACTATATTTCTAGATCTCTATTTAAATTTATGCTCCTGACCTAGGCTAAATTCCTTCTTGCCCTTTTGGGGTTGGCTCCCAGCTACAAAGAGGCAGACTCATATGGCTTTTCCATAGTCCCTAAACAGATCTGCACATATAGAAGACAGTTTTATGGGTCTGTAAGGAGGGAAAGGATTGCAGCGGCTTAGTGGTAAGATGCTGAACTTGACGACTGGAAGGTTGGCAGGTCATCAGTTCGAGATCTGAATGCTTCATGATGTATCCTGTGTCTGTCCCAGTTCCTGCCAACCTAGCAGTTTGAAAACAAGAAATTGCAAGTAGAGAAATAGGAACTGCTTTGGTGGGAATGTAACAGCCTTCTGTGCACTCCAGTGTCTAATCACCCCTGCCACATAACCAAAGAAGTGTCTGTAGATGCAGACAGCACTGGCTGTTTGGCTGTAAATGGAGATGAACATCACACCCTAGAGTCAGATACGACTGACTTTTGAGAAAGGGTGACCTGCTTTAGGAAAAAATGCATTCTCAGGTACAAGTTGCAGTCAATGATGACAAAGAAAGTACGTGCCCAGCCTCTCTGCTCAACTGAATAAAGAATTGTTGGATCTCTTCTTTCCTGATTGTGAATTCGTTTAGCATCCAGCAAGCCTGGTTTGGGGGATTAGTCTTTTGGGACCGCAACACTATACTGAATGTTTGTATGTATTTAATTAAAAATCATTTTGCATCTACATTCTGTGAACAATACAAGCTTGTGGGATGCATGATAGAAGTAATTCTAAGGCAGCATGGCTTGGCTTAGCACTTGCATAGCTTCATATCACATCTTACTATCACAATGAGGGGTACACAGAGTTTCCTCAAAGATTGTGGTATTTTGGAACCACAACTGAGCATATGCTGGTAACAGCAACCTTATGTTACCAGTTATTCTTTCTCACACTAGGTCAGGCAAAAGGAACTGCAGAATGAACTCATCAAAAGGTGCCTTCGTTTTGGCATTTTCATGTCTGGCCTAGACAGGGAAGAAGAAGAATCCCACTTGGAAGCATCTGGCCATAGGGCAGGGACAATCGATGGTTCCTGTAGTGATCAGAAAGTACCACTTTAAGTGACATATGCAAGTTCCTAGTCAGGAGTTTAATTTAGCCTAGAGGCAAATACACTGCCCCCTGAATTATAGTAAAGATTTATTTATTTATTTATTTATTTATTTATTTATTTATTAGAATTTCTATTCCGCCCTAGTTAGTCTCCAGGGCGACTTAGGGTGGATTACAAACACTTCATATAAAAACATGTAAAATCACAAATTCAAATACAATTTACAAATCTAAAAAGAATTTAAAACAACTATTCCTTCATAAAATAGAGAGAGGGTGGCTATAAGATATTAAATAAGTCAGCGGGGAGGGGTCAATAAACCATCACTTCCCCACACTTGTCCCCCCCAGCCAGGTCTTCACACCCTTCCTAAAGGCCAGTAGCTCTATCTGGAGACACAGCTCTAGGGGCAGGTGGTTCCAAAGGGCCAGAGCGGACACGGAGAAGGCCCCCCTTCTAGTGCCAGAGAGGCGAGCCTCTCTAGCTGATGGAACCACTAGGGAGCCCCTCCGGTCCGCTCTGGTGGGACGGACAGATAAAGAAAAAAGAAACAAAAAGCAATTTGATTTTTGCTGATATCCTCCTGCTTTCTTACAAGCTATTCCCACAGGGGTCTTCTTATGCAGCAGGCAACACGTTGTGGGCAGCCATCCTTTTAACATATAATCAAAGATTTGAATATGATTCTTCCACTTGCAACCTTTTAACTTATGCGTATCTATGCTTAATGTTAATTGGTCTTTCATGAGCAATCCTTTTTTTTTTCTTCAGAGCAACACCAGCTTATTAACAATGAACACACATGTACCATTTTGTTTCTTTTAACAAGCAATTGGGTTGTGAAAGAATATTAAAAATAAGACAAAAGAGTTGCACCAGCAGTGCACAACACTGACTCATGTGTAGCCTGCCTGCTGACACCCCAACTATGATGTTCCATGCAGAGCTTGGAAAAGTTACTTTTCAAAATACAGTTCCAAGAGCAGTTTCCAGTCAGTGCAGCCACAGTCACCTCTCTGTGCAACTTTGTACTTACACACAATTACTTCACCTTCAACAATGAAACCTACCTCCAGATCAACAGAACTGCCATGGGTACTCGCATGGCTCCACAGTATGCTAATATATTCATGGCTGATCTAGAACAACGTTTTCTTAACAGCTGTACCTATAAACCACTTGTCTATTTGAGATACATTGATGACATATTCTTGATCTGGACGCATGGAAAAGAAACCCTGGAGAAATTCCACCAAGACTTCAATAATTTTCACCCAAATATCAAACTCAGTTTGGACCAGTCTACACAACAAGTAAATTTCCTGGACACCACTGTGAAATTACAAAATGGACATCTTAGTACCACACTATATCGCAAACCCACAGACAGATGTACCTACCTGCATGCCTCCAGCTTCCACCCAGAACACACAACAAAATCCATTGTCTTCAGCCAAGCCCTCAGGTACAATCGCATCTGCTCAGACCCACACGATAGAGATGCCAAGCTCACAGACTTACAAAATGCATTTCTCAAACTACAATACCCATCCAATATGGTTAAAGAACAAATCAACCAGGCTAGACGAATACCCAGGAGTGATCTACTACAAGACAGGCCCAGAAGGGAAAGCAATCGCACACCACTGGTTGTCACCTTCAGCCCTCAACTTAAACCCCTCACATGCATAATGAGGGATCTCCAACCCATCTTAGACAAGAGTGCTTCACTTTCCAAAGCCCTTGGTGACAGACCCCTACTCGCTTATAAACAACCCCCCAATCTCAAACAACTATTGACACACAACAGACTACACAGAAGTGGAGCAGATATGGGAACTAGACCCTGCTGCAAATCCAGATGTCAACTATGCCCCCACATTCGCTCTGGAAACAGTATTACTGGACCCAATGGCACCACACACAACATTAAAGGCAGTTTTACTTGTGCTTCTGCCAATGTGATTTATGCCATTTCTTGCCAGAAATGTCCATCCGTGCTTTATGTAGGACAAACAGGACAATCTTTACGCAAAAGGATTAATGGACACAAATCAGATATCCGGAATGGCAACACGGAGAAACCTGTTTCAAACCACTTCAATCTAACTGGACACTCTATCCAAGACCTGAAAGTTGCAATTCTGGAACAGAGAAATTACAAAACTGGGATTGAAAGGGAGACAGCAGAAATCAAATACATCCATCTGTTAGATACCCATCACAGGGGGCTAAATATTAGTGAAGGGTTTCTGGGACATTATCAAATTTGATACAGAGATTGCTATATGATTTTATATTACAACTTTCCTGCCAATTCTCTTTAGTAAAACAGAAAGAAACCAGGTATAGGTGTTTCCCCCCCCCCCCCGACATGCAGGTCACAAGCTGATCAGATACCATAGTGGGCTTACTCAGCAACCTTGAGATTGAAAGGGAGTCATTTAGAGTTTACTGTATCTGAATAATCTATTGTTGCTAATGGCTGGGTGAAACTGCATTCTTGTCCTTGCTTGTCTGTCATCTTGCTTGACACCAACCCTTCTCCCAAACATTCCTGTAAGTTTCATTCTTTGTCTGATGAAGTGGACTTGATCCACGAAAGCTAACAATAAAAATATAGCAGTTAGTCTTTAAAGTGCTACTGTGTTTTTTATTTTATTTTGTTTTGTTTTGTTTTCTTAAAGAGCAAACTCGCTTAAAGAGCAATCCTGTGGAACGCATTATGCTCTTTAAGCGAGGCACCATTATAGTATCAAATTCACTTTCAGGTTCTTCCTCCCTACACATTTCCCTAGCCCCAAGAAAATGGGTCAGCACAGAGAATCTGTGTGTAGCCCATTAGCCCAGTGGCTCTTTAAATGACTTAATAATCTGTTCACCATACCGCTTGTTATTTTTTTCAAACAAGAATATAAATTAATTCCCCCTAAGGAGATCAAAACCAGGAAACATTTAAGTAAGACTTCCTGCCCAGTGTGAAATACAAATCCTTTTTTATCTATGGCAAAGGGAAACTGAAACAGCTTATAAATAAAGTTATATTTGATCAAAGCTGATTTTCAGTTTTAATTAAGGTAACAAGCTACCTGGATTAAGGCAACTGGCATCCCACTGACAAATTGCTGAAAGAAACACCAACATTTCTCCATTAATTGAACATCCAGAGACCATATGTCAATATTGCTACTAGGCAGGGGAACAGAAATGTCTAGCAAACAGTTGAAGCTCATAAATGCTCTCTTCCTCTGCAGTTACTGGGGGCTTATAAAATGACCACCAGTGGTACATCAGCTGGGATATTACTTTGTTTGAAGTGCATCCAATTGCCAGCTGCTTGGCAACTGATAATCCCATTCAGGCTGGATAGAGGCCAAGAGCCCAGCAGTTATCCAGCCACACTAAGAAGGTTGCATCTTGGCCTTCCCAGCTGCACTAGGATACAGTAATACCTCAGATAACGCTAAGACTTGGTTTCACAATCCACAAGTCTTGGTGTTATCCGATTTTTAGTGTTATCCGATCCATGTTAAAATCCTATGGGATGGATCGGATAACGTTAAAGCTCCATAGAGATACATTGTAACCGCACAGGCTTTAGCGGTTGTTATCCGATCCATCCCATAGGACCTTAACGTTATTCGATCCAATTCTCCTCCCCAGATTACTTAACGTTATGCGATTTTAGCATTATCCAAGGTAAACGTTATCAGAGGAATTACTGAGTAATACCTGGGATAACGTTAAGACTTGGTTCCACAAGTCTTAACGTTATCCGAATTTTAGCCTTATCCGATGCATGCACCAGATAACGTTAAAATCCTATTCAGGTGTATCAGATAACGTTAACGCCATAGAGATAAGCAACAGAGGCTTCAAGGGAAAGTCAAGGAAACATGCTGGAAACTTAAAGAACTTTAAGAAATAATTGTCTAAAGGGTAAATACATTACAAAAACATGCCAGACCACCCTGACTTTAGGGGAACAAAGCCATACAGCATTTTTAAATTTTTGAAAATTTTATAAAATGCTGTTTTAAAAGATCTGAACAGAAGCTAGGAAAATGTTTTCCTTTAGAATCAGCCCACCTACCATTGCTGTAATAAAGGAAGTTCCCTCAGGGCTTTGCAGGGTGTGAAAAGCTTAATTGTTTTGTAGGTGAAAGGTTTCAGTCTGCTTGTTTTCCATTGACAATGCATGAGGCTTGCGGAGCTACAATCTTGGGTTCAGGCTGTTTAGAATTTAAAGGGGAAACTTCATAAAGGTAATTGGGTCAAATTGTCTCTTTGCAATTATTTTTCTGTAAAGTGTTCTGGGTTACACTGGGGAAAGGGTCCTAAGCCTTTGCTTTGCTAAACTAGTCAGTCTGGTTTTTGCAAGCCTTTGTTATTCAAATGTGGCAAGCTTGAGAGCAGGCAGCCCCTCCCTTTCTCCCAAGAGAAACTGGTGAGTCACAGCCACACCTCAGGGAATTTGAGGCAAAGGTTATCTGATGGATCGGATAACGTTAACATAATGGTTAACATAATGTTATCCGAGCCAAATGTTTGCCTCAAATTCCCCAACGTTATGCGATTTTAGCGTTATCCGATCCAATCGTTATCCGGTGTTTTACTGTATTTCTATCAGTATTGTGGAGGCTATGAAATCCAAGGCTCCTGAGGAAGCGGATGATATCCATCACACACATACACACACAATGGACATAGAATTGAGAATTAGAGAGGGTACTATATTTGTGCTCCTCAGATGGCAGCAGTGTGTTACCTAAATGCAGTTTCTTAGATTACATTGGAGGTGGGGGAGGGTAGATCAAAAATGAACAATTGCCAACAATTGAGGGGTGTCTTATTGGCCAAAGGGGCTGTATCCCTCAATTAAATCATTAGCAGATGTGCAATGCCACAATGGACCTGTGGTGGCTTAGTGGTTAAGACACTGAACTTGACAACTGGAAGTTTGGCAGGTTAGCAGTTCGAGACCCAAGTGCTGCACAACTGAGTGAGCTCCCATCTGTGTCCCAGCTCCTGCCAACCTAGCAGTTCAAAAGCAAGAAATTTCAAGTAGATAAATAGGTACCACTTTGGTGGGAAGGTAAACAGTGTTCCAGGCACTCTGGTCTAATCATGCCCGCCATGGCCACAGAAACATCTGCAGATGCAGACAGCACTGGCTCTTTGGCTATAAATGGAGATGAGCACTGAGCCCTAGAGTCGGATGCGACTGGCTTTTGAGAAAGAGCAACCTCTACCTTTATCTAATGCCACAATGTTTATTTTGCATCCATCTACTAACAATTTACAACTCAACAGAACCAAACTTCACGGCTATAAAACTTAACCTTAATCAGGGATCTCCTGTTATTACTGGTTGTAAATAGTCACACTGATTTGCAAACGTATCTGCAAACGTATCTGTTATGCTAGCCAACCATTGTGTGTCTCTATACTGGATATGTATAAATTAATGCCATGAAGTCTCGTTCCTATGTTCAACAAAGTGGACTTGATCCACAAAAGATAACATTAAAATACAGGAGTTAGTTTTTAAGCTACAACAACTAAAATGTCTATCACTAAAAAAAAACCCCTAAACCTTATACTAGGGATTCTCAACCTGCGGCCTATGGGCCAGATGCAGCCTGCAGCACCATTTCATGTGCCCCCTCTGCCTCCACCACACCAGGAAGTGCCATGTGGTGGAGGAAGGGCAAAATGGCCGTCCAGCCCCCAAAGCTGTCTGAGGGAGCATGACCTTTAAAAGGTTGATAACTCCTGCTTTATACTACAGTAAAACCTCGGATAATGCTAAAACTTGGTTCCACAAGTCTTAGTGTTATCCTATTTTTAATGTTACCCGATGCATGCATCAGATAACGTTAAAATCCTATGGGATGCATCGGATAACATTAAAACTCCATAGAGATACAGTGTAACTGGCACAGGCTTTAGCGAACGTTATCCGATGTATCCCATAGGATTTAACGTTATGCGATGCAATCCCCCCCCCCCCCGATTGCTTAAGGCTATGCGTTTTTAGCGTTATCTGATGCAAACAGTATCCGAGGTATTACTGTAATAACTTCCAGCTTAAGCAAACTTCAGCTAAGTTTTGCCTTGAATCTCAAACTAGCAGGGGTCTATTATTATTATTTGAACTGTCTCTTCTGTTTCTCTCTGGGAATCAAGCACTAAATTATTGTGGCCAACATTGCATAACTAATTAGGTATGAAATGGTGAAAGAAATAGCTACAAGCAAAGGGGTGGGGGGATATTAATTTAAAAAGTTTGAAAAAGAGAACATTTTAATAATGGGACAATGTGGCTTGCATGTTTCAGTAAAAGCCTGGAATAAAGGATACACTGATTAATAGAGGCTCCATTATATACTGCTACTTATTGCTATTCTGGGAGCAGAAATGCCAGAGAGGATATCAGGCATCACCCGCTGCCCCACAAGAGAAAGCCTACTGATAAGACAGATGTTGTCAGCTGTGGCCCAGTCATTCCTGGGTTCAGGTCACACAACAGAATGATGCTGTGCTTGGAAAGGATAGGCTTGGCATTGAACAGTGATCTCTTTCAGACCCCTCCTTCTTGACGCAGGCTGTATATCTTGGGCTTGGTATGCCAACACCAGTGTATGCAGGCCCCAGCTTGCAGAGAGAGTGAGAATCACTACCAAGTGCATCATATAAATACAACCACAAAACTAGGGGCCACCCACCCAGTGATGGGATGATAAAAATTTTAGTACCCCACCCTGACGTCATCACAGTGTGGGTGGAGCTAACGTCATGACGTCATGGGTGGAGCCAACGTCATGACGTCATGACGTTGTAGGCGGGGCCAAAAATAAAATAAAAAAAATAAAAATAAAACACACACACCCCTCAACCCACACACACAAAACCGTTAATAAAATAAATAAATAAAATAATAATTAAATAAAAATACACCCAAACACCCACCCACCCCAAACACAAACCCCACTTACAATGGGGACCGTTGGGGCTGGCCCCGAGCCTCGGCGCCCAGCGGCGGCGCGCCTAGCCCGGTGGCCCAGGGCTTCCGGCCGCAACTCTCCACGGGCTGCCCCGAGCCTCGGCGCCCGGCGGCGCTCCTAGCCGGGCGGCCCAGGGCTTCCGGCCGCAACTCTCCACGGGCTGCCCCGAGCCTCGGCAGCGCTAGGAGCCAGGAGCGCCGCCGTGGAGAGTTGCGGCCGCCAAAGTCATCGCTGCTGCAATCTCCGCCGCCGCCATTATCGTTGCCATTAGAGAGAAGTATGTGTGTGTGGTGTGTGTGGGGGGGGGGGGAAAGGGGTTGAGTGGGAGAGAAAAGAGGCAAGGTTGGTAACTGTCACAAGCAGCAGATGAAGCGGCAGGGAGGAAAGTGGGTAAGCGAATCTGAAGGGGCCCCCATGGGTTCGCCCGAGGTGTTTCCAGGCCTCTCTGTTCTGTCATTTAAGCGACATGGCGCTGGAATGATTGCAACATGAATATTTGATGCCCTGGAAAGGCAAAGCCCAGACTCACTGCCAACTGGCTTTCTTACCCAACTCCACCTCAACCGGTCAAGCCCACCCGCCCAGGGTCTCCGGGGAGGCTGGGTGGGCGTCCGTGCCGGGTTTTGAGGGGAACTTTAAAGAGGAACGGCAGATTTAATGGCTCCAATTTAGTGCGCATGTGTCAGATTGAGTTTCTGCGCATGCGCACTAAATTGGAGCCATTTTTGCTCCAATTTTTTTTTTTAATTTTCCTCCCGGTGAGGCGTCCGATCCGGACGCCTCAAAAACGGTTTTACCCCCACGGAGAGCCCTCCGGAAATCCTTAAAACGGTTCTGTGGATCCGGTCAGAACCGGTGTCATCCCATCACTGCACCCACCCTTTATAATCTAGAACAGGGGTTTGCAACCTCTGGCCCATGGGCTGGACCTGGCCCATAGCACCATTTCATATGGCCTGCTGCCCTTGCTCTCGCTGCTGCCGCCACCACTGCCAGGAGCAGCAAAAACAGCCAAAATCATGCCATCCTCACTCCCTTTCAGAACTACATTTTGAATGATTAGATTGTTTTTCTTTGTTACCTTTCTTTACCATCTTGCTTTTACATCTGTACACAGTATTTATAAATACAGTACCTAGTACAGGGGATCTTGACCTTTATATCAATCAACACATTATTATGATCCACGATTATTTCCATTTCCTCCCTGTCTGTCCACATTTTAATCTTCTTCTGATTATTTCTTAGCTGCAGTCTCCACTTGGCTTGATAATTTAATGAAGATATAGAAAATATCGTACAGTTTCAATGTTTTCATTGTTATAACTGAAATTATGTCATTTTTCTTTCATCAGTTTTTATTTATTTATTTATTATTTCACCCATATACCCTCTCATAATGCAAGCACTCTCAGGGGAGTTTACAACACACTATATTACGATAAATAAAATACAAATAAAATACACCATAAATATCATAAAATAAATAAACCTCCATTGCTAATGACCCTAACATTAAATAGAATTAAACAAATTAAAACAACTTTGAGTATCTTGAGTAAAGCACTAATAAAAATCATAATTTAAATAAATTATGTTGAAATAATTCAGTTTTTATCTGTTTATAAAATTATTGTTTAACTGTAACCCTGCTTTTACACATTTGTTCGTTTGTTTGCTCGCTCGCTTGCTCGCTCGCCCGCCTGCCCGTCCGTCCGTCCGTCCGTTCGTTTCCCTAGGGTTAATCTTCCCCATTTCTCTCCCAGCATTGTGGCTGATTGGGCATCTAAACTGAATGTCACTATCCTGGGTAACCACTACACCACTCTATTTATTAAAGGTGATTTAAGATAGCCCTTATAGCAAACAGCCTCTGGAAAATGTATTTAGGGTAAACATCTGCTTTCCAGGCTGTAGAGCAGCCTACTTTGGACTTCCTTCCTGCACAGGCTACTGATTTTGCAAGCAAGCACTTAATCTTGGCCAAGAGTATGTCCAAGCATATTTTGCTGCCTTGTGATTGGAGTAACATCCATTATTCAGCTAATTGCATAATAATAGCCAGCTATAGCAGTCTCGTCCATCTTATGATTACAGTATCAGTGTTCTTTCACTTGAAAAAACTACTCAGTGTGAAATAACTTTTATATCAAAGGTTTCCCTTGCTTAAAAGCAAGTCATCTCTGATTCTAGGGTTCAGTGCTCATCTCTGTTTCAAAGCTGAAGAGCCAGCGCTTTCTGCTTCTGCAGACATTTCTGTGGTCATGTGGCAGGCATGACTAGATACCGGAGTGCACAGAATGCTGTTACCTTTCCACTGAAGTGGTCCCTATTTATCTACTTGCAATTTCTTGCTTTCGAACTGCTAGGTTGGCAGGAGCTGGGACAAAGACAGGAGCTCATTCGGTCCTGCAGTACTCGAGAATCGAACTGCTGACCTTCCACCTCCCAGTCAGCATCTTAGCCACTTGAGCCACTGCAGTCCCTTCTTTATATCAAAAGAAAGGAACAAAAACTTTGTTAACCAGGACAGTGTTCATTTGCCCCCATTGAATATAAGTGGGTGGATATTCTCTGCCTAGTTTTCTGGTTAAACACTAAACCACAGGTGTTAGACATGTGTTGATTCAATTATATTTTATGGTTTTTAAAAAAAATATTGGTGTTTTTTTAAAAAAAAATCCTGATATCCTGCACAGTAGAGTTAGGTAATTTAAGACTCTGGAGTTAATGGTCCTACGAGGTCCTGCTGTTTAGAGAGATAATGTGCATGACATCACTTATTTCAAGACATATATAAGCCAGTTGTTGTATCTGGCAGTCCTTCTCGCTTTGTAGCACAGTGAGACCTCGGGTCTCCCCAAAGTCCTGCCAGAATGGCACTAGGGAGTGAAAACAATCTGAACCACTTCCTGAGCAACATACAACTGATTCAGGGAAATCATGAGTATCCACTTGGTAAACAGTTCTACTGTAGCTGTTGCCAGCTTGCTATAATGTGATGACCAGCAGACTGTCCAACAATTATATGTCTCAAAAAAATAAAATCTTATAACACCACACAACTCCAGTGCCTTTATCTGGTTTGAAAACACAACTCCCTAAGTTATAGTATAGTAAGATTGTCGTACTAAATAGCCCATTTACTTGATATAGGAAGCTGTCTTATATTGAGTCACACAATTGGTCTGTCTACCCAATAAGGGTTGGCTCTGACTGGCAGCAATTTTCAGGCAGAATTCTTTCCTCTACCTGTTCATGCGAGGGATCAAACCTAGTACCTTTTGCATGTGCTCTACCAATGAGCTACTCCTCCCCTTCCACATCTCAAAACATACAATTTAACTACTAACTAGGCCAAATTCTGCTTAGCTTCCAAAATATGACAAGGCTGGGTATATTTAGGTTTCCATGAGAGATAAAAAAAATATTTTCAGACACTGACAGCTCCTGGCTCTGTTATTGAAAACACATAGTGCAATGCCACCTTTCTTTCTTTAAATGATGTTTGTATATGTGTGAGTGTGGCAATAAAAAGAAAGAAGAAATTGTGAGAAACCATGAAAATGTTATTGATACAGCACAATGTCATCTGGACCCCAGTAAAATTTCATGTTTGAGGCAGCATGATTATACAATAAAAGCCTCATCTGAAAGCAACTCATGTAACATTAGTTTACTATCAAAAACAAATGCATCTCTACTTCCATAGTACATTGCTTTAACATAAGTGCTTTTCAGCAGTTTACATGTGTAAAACAGCATGGTCACTATGCAAGAATCATCCACATTAAATATGGAAACATAAAAGAAAACACAGTGTGTGTGTGTGGGGGGGGGGGAGTGTGGAAACCATAATCTCTGACCTTATTAATGGGACACTAAGAACTGTTTCACATATCACATTTGCTTTTATTTTTTACACAGAGACAAATTCTTTGCAAGACGAAGAATAGTGTACCATGTTGTTCAAGTTGAAAGATTTAGATAACCAAACCCAGAAAGATTTCTTCTGCATATAATGAGAGCTTATTAAGGTATGATTTAATATTAGGTGAAGAAGCTTAATGAGCCTTCAATTTACATGTTCCCATTTCCACCTTTTGTAACTGGGAAACTCTGAAATGGGTTGCTATAAGTTAGAATTATTATAGTATTTTTGAATTTAAAAAACAAGTATCTAAATTTCAGGAAAACCAGTTTATGGCATATTTAAGAGATCACATCACCCCAAGGACATCTGCCCGTCCCACTAGAGCAGACCGGAGGAGTCCCTGATAGTTCCATCCAGGACCTTCTCTGTGTCTATTCCGGCCCTGTGGAACCTCCTGTCAACTGAGCTTCGTCTCCAGGGAGAACATTTATCTTTTCGTAAAAACCTCAAAACCTGGTTGGCACAACCGGGGGGGGGGGGGGCCTGGAGAGATAGCCACTCTGGGCTGGCTCATATAAACGTTGCCTGAGCTTCCAGCTTTTAGTGTTTATGTGGCACTGGGAGGGCTTTTTAAATGTTTTAAATTTTTAACTTTGAACAATTTAATATTTTAACTTTTTTTAGCTTTATGTTTTTGTAGGATTTTATCTTTTATGTTTATATGTGTAAGCCACCCCGAGTCACCTCGGCGAGGGGCTGGCAATAGAAATGTGATTGAAATAAATAAAGAAATAAAATCTGACACAGAAAATTATAAATTGCATTGTAATCTGTACTGTTTTGGAATATTTGGACATTGCTCTATTTCCCCTACAATCATAGTTTTGAATGAACAACTTACTGTACAAGTAGATCTTATTAACATATGATTTAACGTTAGGTGAAGAAGCTTCATGAACCTTCAATTTACATGTTCCCATTTCCACTTTCAGCATTGGCCATGACGCATTCAGAAGCTTTTGTTTTCATCTTAGATAAACTGTATCTTGGCAGCAAAACTATAGTTAGTTTTAATTGTGATTTATTGAAACAGTTCAACTACAGATCATTGACTGTGGAGTTGACTTGTTTCCACAAACCAGAGTCAAGAATCATCAAAGTCTAGGGCTCCGAAAACACTAAACTTTTGTGAAATAAAAGCTTTGGATCTTCTTCTCAGACCTGCACTTAAGAAAGGGAAGAGGAAACAGCGATTGGGACTTTGTGTACCTTATGTTCACACCACTAATTGTATACTAAAGGCAAAACCATCGAATATAATGCTAGCATAAAAGCAGCAGTCAAATCTGCACTTCACATCTCATAGATTAGATTTCCTTGCTGTTGATGTAACATACAGAATGATGTCCTTGTTACCGCCATATGTATTTTTTTTAAGGGATGGGTTTTTTAAACTGTTTACAATTTTGTAATTGTCAACATAAATTTGTAAGTTTTATTTTGCTGATCACAAAATTTAAGATATCCTTGAAAAGTGATGAGAGATCAATTAATTATTTTTCTTGTAACAGCTGCTGAAGCTAGCACTTCATCTAATTGCAGTCTCCTAAGTGAGTTATGCACCACACGTTTACACAAGCTGTCTCTCTCCCCACCCACTTTCTAACTTCAGCTGTAGCAGCACCATCTTCTTAATCTAGTTTCATGCTCCGATGACCAAGACAGTGACCGGTTTGCTTTCAGGGCATTAATAGGAGAAGCAAAATCACTCTGATCCCTAGTGACAATCCAGACTAAAGAGGATTGCTGTCTGTATCTTCCGATCAGAGTGGCACATCTGACAGATCAGAGAACACTCCAACCGTAGCGATGCCAAGCTCCAGAATGTCTTTTTTCAAAGTCTTCAACAGTGTAGAAAAAAGAAATTTACACTGACGAGCTTCAGTGTGCTTTTGTAAGGTCAACTGCTCTCCTTCCTTGCAACAACAGAAGCAGCAGCAACAACAAACCAAATGGTTGATTTGTATAATCATAATTTCATGTCAGAAATTATTCTGGGTTGAAAGTGTTTTTGCTGGAGAAACTCTGCTCAGGGGACGCCTGAATGAGGCTCCTTTCATGTCCCCAGGATCTTTTCTGACCAAAGTAGTCCTTATTTATCTACCTGTACTTGCAATTTCTTGCTTTCGAACTGCTAGGTGGGCAGGAGCTGGGACAGAAATGAGTGCTCAAACCATCATGCAGTACCTGGGTCTCGAACTGCCAACTTGCTAGCCTTCTAGCGAACAAGGTGAGCTTCTTAACAACTGAGCCACTGCAGCCCCCTTGCTTGCAATGATTATGAGCCTGAAAGGTCAGGTAGGATCCAACAGATCTCACTGGGTTTAACCCATTTCCAGAAAAAGCATTGTGCGGGAGGACCTCTTAATCCATCAGCCTCAAGATAAAGAGGTGCAGAGAAGGTTGAAGGGAAGCGCCTTATCACAAATCTTGGAAAGTAAGCTCACAAGGAGCTTTGGCACACAACACTTGGGTCACTGTGTGTTTGTTTGTGTGTATATATGGTGGAAATCTAAGGCAAAACAAGCTGAGCTCAGGTTTTCAAATCCCAAACCCTCATTTAGATCATTCCTATGTGCTCTTCTAAACCTGTGACCTTATAAAGAAACAGTGCAAAACTACCTGTCTTTCTCCCAAACCTGTATCCCAAACTTTATATTTTCCCATCACTATGCCTCCTCACTGGCTAGGAGAACTGACTACAGTTCTCCTACAGTCAAAGGTAACTTTGTGAAGCTTTGCTTATAAATAGCCATTCTCAAAGAAGAACTCTTTTATGGTGACAATGGCACCGAGATATCCATAATGGATATGTTTGTTTGTCTGTAAGAAAATGCAAGCTGTTTGGGACGGTTTGCAGATGTGGAGTGGAGTGAATTCTATAACCATATCACCCAGTGAGATAGATGACACAGAAACTTTCTCTGAAGGTTGTCCCCATCCCACCCCATCACTCCCCTTTCCAAATTGCTTTCCTGCTAACACTGTGGGATAAGGAATACATGCCATTTTTAGCCATTAGATGGTTGCATGCACAAAAATTGTGCAGCATTAGCTTTTGGTCAGTCCCCCAAAAGTGTATAGCACAATAAAAATGTTAGCCTTCAAGAGCTTACAGGAACTTGAAACATTGTGTACTTTTTAAAAAAATGATGCTGAGCATTTATATGGTAGGCACTTAAAATATTTTGAACTAGTTCTCACTACCCCTTAGCAATTATCATGCTGGGTGGGGTAGATGGGAGTTGTAGGGGAAGATGTAGCAAAAGCCAATGATTCTCCACAACTGCACTACAGCTTCATTGTAAAGCTGGTATTTCGTAATGATGGTGAACCTTGGCACTCCAGATGTTCTTGAACTTTAATTCCCAGAAGCCCAGATCAGCAGGAGTGCTGACTTGGGCTTCTGGAAATTGAAGTCTAAGAACATCTGGAGTGCTTAGGTTCACTATCACTGTATATAGTATTGAGCCACAAGATACTCAACTTGCTTCCCCTGATGCTGAACAAGTTCAGTTAGCTAATGTTAGACTCATCTAGAATACTTTGTCCAGTTCTGGACACGGCATTTAAAAAAGATGCTAACAAAATGGAGCAAGTTCAGAGAAAGGCAACAGAGATGATCAGGGGACTGAAAACCAAACCCTATGAGGAAAGACTGTATGCATTAGGCAAGTTTAGCCTTGACAAAAGGAGACTGAAGGGGGATATGATGGCACTCATCAGATACTTGAAAGATAGTTATAAAGACAAGGGGAAGGATTTGTCCTGGATATTCCCAGGGTGTAGGACATATAATGATGGGCTCAAGTTAGAAGATACAAGCCTGATGTAACCTGAGCATAAGGCAGTATGACAATGGAACCAATTGTCTCAGAAGGTGGTGAGCACTCCAAAACAGGAGGCATTCAAGAGAAAATGGGTCAGCCATCTGCCAGGTTTGCTTGGCTTTAGATTTCTACATTCTGTAGGACATTGGGCATTATGGCCTTCCAGTTCAATTATTCTATGATTCAAGCAGGGCTTGGAACAAATTAGTTGTGTTGCACTTAGCTCTATTTTTCAATTAATTAATATCCTGTCAGATATTATTCTGGATTGAAAGCACTTTTGCTGGAGAAACTCTGCTCAGGGGATGCCCGAATGAGGCTCCTTTCATGTCCCCAAGAGCTGGGACAGAGACAGGCAGTCAATCCATTATGCAGTACCTGCGTCTCGAACTGCTGACTTGCCAGCCTTCCAGCTAACAAGGTGAGCTTCTTAACCACTGAGTCACCACAGCCCCTCTTTTTCAATAATAAGAATGGTATAGCTCAGTTGCCATACCATTATAACTTAATGAGGGATAACATTAATGCTTTCATTGCACAACTGAACTGGTTAGTTACTTCTTCAGTTATGAATGTGGGGAAAGGAGTATTGCCTGCTCCCAGTACTGGCTTGCACTATGCTTCATGCTGCTGCATTCAGATGCTTCCATTTTTAAAAGAAAAAGAAAGGGAAAGTACGGTAGTCATTTTTTTGTACTTTTTGAGAAAAGGGTTAGCAAAGACCAACCTTCCAGCTTGTAAGTAGAATAGTAATTAACTGTCAATAGGTTGTTCAGACCTCTAAATGCAACTAATTACTTTTAAAAAGTGACTCTTTAACCTCTGGACTCATAACATTCAGGCAAAATCAATTCAATGCAGGCCAGAGACTGCAGTAGACCTCCTTTCAATCCGTTAACACTATACTATGTGAATATGTAGCAAGAAAAAAAGAAGTAGCAGGACAATACCATCTCATTCTCTTACTAGGTTAGATTAAACTCAAATAATGCTACAATATGTTTTTTGTTGTTCAGTCGCACAGTCAATTCTGACCCTTTGCGACCCTATGGACCATTGCCTGCCAGGCACCCCTGTCCTCCACCATCCTCCTCAGCATGCCCAGCTTTGTGCCCAAAACATCTACAATACCATCTAGCCATCTCATTTTTGGCCACCCCCTTCTTCTTTTGCCCTCCACCTTTCCCAGCATCAAGGCTTTCTCAAAGTGAATATTCTCTTCTCATTGATGTCCAAAGTACTTTAGCTTAATCTTTACTATTTGACCTTCTAAGGAGCAGTCAGGGTTGATTTCTTCTAGAATCGACCTATTTGTTCTCCTCACTGTCCAGGGGACTCTCAAAACTCTCATCCAACACCACATTTCAAAGGCATCTATTCTTATGCGCTCAGCTTTCTTTATCATCCAGCTCTCAGAACCATAGATTACCACTGGGAATATCATTGCTTTGACTATGCAAATTTTTGTTTGCAAAGTGATTCTCTACTTTTAACTATGTTCCCCAGGTTTCTCATAGCTTGTCTCCTAAACATCAGTCGCCTTTTTATTTCATGGCTGCAAACACCATCTGCAGTGAACTTTGATCCTAAGAAATTAAATCTGTCACTGCTTTTACTTCTTTCCCATCTATTTTCCAGGGACTGATAGGGCCTGTTGCCATTCTCTTAGTTTTCTTGATGTTGAGTCTTGGCACATTTCCATTTGTAATCCCTAAAAGCTAGAGAGCAGATGATGTTAGAAAACACTGACATTAGAATAATATAATAATTACATTTTAAAATTACATTATATTTTCCATGACCTCTGATTGCGATTTCTGCCTCTGCTTACGCATTACTCAATTTCTTTTCTTCTTTTTCCAAAGGCCATCCTCCCAATATTGTATAAAACGGAATACAGTATATCTCTGTTCAGCTAAACCAGGGATTCTCAACTTGTGGCCAGCTGGCTGGATGCGGCCCGATGCACCATTTCATGTGGCCCACCCACTGCCTCCATCATGTCAGGAAGTGCCATATGGTAGAGGAAGGGCAGAGTCGTCTCGGCAAGTGGGCGGCAATATAAATCTGAATGAATAAATAAATAAATAAATGACCATCCGGCCCCCAAAGCTGTCTGAGGGAGCATGACCCAGCCCTTGGCTTTAAAAGGTTGAGAACTCCTGTACTAAACATACAATTAGTTTGTCAAATGCCAGCTTTTCTTTACAGAAAATACTCCTCATAGGACTTCTTCTTCCACCCATTAACCACTTTTCCTCTCTCTGTTTCCTTTTAAAGGAGGACTAGAGGCTATCATTTTTGTTTCTGCCTGTTAGGAAAAGACATTTGTTACCACCTGTCTCAAGTAATTGTGCATTGTGAGTAGTTCTCTTGCAGTAAATTATGGGTCATGGAGATTTGCATGGATATCCTACACTTCTGGTTTTTTCAGCATGCTGTGAAAGGCAGAACAAAGTCGGCTTGGTCCCAATGCAGCTGTGACATTTGCTCATACAGTCAGAGGAGTCAGGTGGTAAGCATGAGAGCAGCTTGTGGACCAGAATGGAGGTGGGGGGCAGGTGCCCCAATAACCTTTGGGGAAATACACCCCTGCCTCAGTCACAATCTGCCATCTGATGAACATCTACCTGGATATTCCCACCTTCTGCTGCAGCTGTGGAGATACATGTTAACGAAAGTGAAATTCTCTGCAGAGAAAAGTAGTATATAGTACTGTATTCAGGAAGTGTTTTATTTATTTATTTATTCTTCAAATTTATACCCCGCCTCGCTCAGGCAAACCTGACTCTAGGCGGCTTCCATACTAAACAAAACAATATCCCACCAAAAAAAAACCCCATTAAGTCCTCTATTGCCACCCAAGACCCCCAAGTTCTCTCCCTTCGAGGCCGGGTGGCCGAGGGAGAGTCCAACAAAGGGGAGCGGCGGCGACGTCTTGCGCGGCAGCGGCGGCGGCGTTTCCTCGAGCCTCCCCCGGCCAGGGAGGCCCCTTTTATCTTCCTCCCGGCCGGTGACGGGGGCCGGGAGGGTGCAGCGACGGCGGCGTCCGGCGCGGCGGCGGCGTCCGGCGCGGCGGCGGCGTCCGGCGCGGCGGCGGCGTCTGGCGTGGCGGCGGCGTTTCTTCGGGCCTCCCCTGGCCAGGGAGGCCCCTTTTATCTTCCTCCCAGCCGGTGACGGGGACCGGGAGGGCGCGGCGGTGGCGGCGTCTGGCACGGCGGCGGCGGCGGCGTTTCTTCGGGCCTCCCCTGGCCAGGGAGGCCCCTTTTATCTTCCTCCCGGCCGGTGACGGGGGCCGGGAGGGCGCGGCGGCGGCGGCGGCGGCGGTGTCTGGCGCGGCGGCGGCGTTTCTTCGGGCCTCCCCTGGCCAGGGAGGCCCCTTTTATCTTCCTCCCGGCCGGTGACGGGGGCTGGGAGGGTGCAGCGGCGGCGTTGGCGTTAATATAGCTCATGAATTCTCAACCTTGGAAAGTAAGCTCACAAGGAGCTTTGGCATGCAGTACTTGGTTCACTGTGTGTTTGTGTGTACGGGCACGTTTTACTTCCACTTCCGGGAGCGACGAGGGCGGTGCAGGCTGGATGAATCACAGTAAACCGATTTGTGTGGATTCACAGGGACTTGGGCTTCTGGGAATTGAAGTCCAATAACATTTAGAGTGCCAAGGTTCGCCATCACGGTCCTAGGCAGATAGAACTTACAGTATGGATAATTATTGTATTTGCAGTACAGCCAAACCTCGCATAAAGAGTGCCTCGCTTAAAGAGTAACTCGCTTAAAGAGCAGAATTTTCTCTGAATGTTTGCTTCGCTTAACAAATAAAACCAACCAAAAACTCGCTGAAATAAATCAGGGTTCGCATTCCCCCACCACCACTAGAAGTCACAATTGCTCACTTACAATGGTGTTTCGCTTAAAGAGCAAACTCACTTAAGGAGCAATCCTGTGGAACACATTATGCTCTTTAAGCGAGGTACAACTTACAGTAAAGGTAAAGGTTTCCCTTGCTCGAAACCCGACTCTAGGGTACAGTGCTCATCTATGTTTCAAAGCCAAAGAGTCAGCGCTTTCTGCTTCTGCAGATGTTTCCGTGGTCATGTGACTAGACACCAGAGCGCACGAAACTCTATTTACTTTCCCACTGAAGTGGTCCCTATTTAACTACAGTACTTGCAATTTCTTGCTTTCGAACTGCTAGGTTGGCAGGAGCTGGGACAAAGATAGGGGCTCATTCCATCCTGCAGTACTTGGGAATCGAACTGCTGACTTTCCACCTTCCAGTCACCGTCTTAGCCAATCCAAAAATCCCATCATGCACGGTATATATTCAACTGCTCCAAGCAATGGGGGCAACTTACTTTTAAATTTTGGGGAGAGATTCCAATTTACACTCCGGCCACAAGTTTCCCCAGTATCTGCACTGTCCCCCTCTCACCTCCTGAACCTTACACAGACACAGGTAATATGAGTTGCTTTATGACTATTAAAACTCATATGATGGATTTTAATTGTGCTCTCCCTCTCTAGTGGAAATAGGAGCTGCTTTTAACAACATAAACTGTTGGGGAAGGTAATTGGGAGTTTTCAACCAACAACAGGATTTGGAAAGCCTTTGTTACAGAATGCCTATTCAGAAATTAAATGTTCAAAAACTCTGACAGTTTAAGGCTAGAACGAAGTCTCAAGCTCCCCAAAGCCAGGGAAGTGGACTGATACATTGACCAACATGATCACTATGAGTAATGATCCATTATGAGTAATTTCTGTTGAGCAGTGTCACAAATTGTGCTTCTTATAAGCTTCCCTTCTATATTTTATCTCTCTCCCCCATCTCAGGCATAATTGTGATGGGAAAGGTAGAATGCTTGGAACAACCTATGATGATCTATCATGTACTTGTTCCTTATTGCCTTATGAAGCATCTCAACCTTACAGTGTTTATAAAGAAATCCTCCTACAAGCTGACTCATGTGTTCACCATACTAGCTGTCAGAAAGGATTGGTGAATTGGATAGGTTCTTCTCTATAACAAATACTGCTCTGCTGCCAGGACTGAAAACTTATCGCCAACTCTCATCCTTTCAAATTCAGCAATTTGCAATACTGACACAAAACCACGTGACATGATGTTGACATTAAATCATTTTTAAAAAACAACCCCTGAGCCAACTCCCAGTTTATTTCAGCAGTGTAGATAAGCTATAAGACTAGAAGAGGTAATTGAATAAAAATCTTAGAAGAAATAAACATGTCAAGAAATAGTCAAAAAGCCTGGGGATTACTCAAGTATCTTAACAACAACCCAGCTAAAGGTCCTGTGCATGCATACATTTCAGCAAATCAAACAGACCATCATCTCCTAATTAATGGAAGATCTGAACATCATCACATAAAATTAGAACTTAAACAAACAAAAAACCTACAAATAACTGAAGACCAATGACCTTACAAAACTATTGATCTTAAACTACAGTAATTGGGGAAAAACTGCAAAAATGGAAAGGCAGGAGACATGGATGAAATATGGGTAGAACAGAAACAACAGTTTGGTACAGGACCAAAAGAACAACAATAACCCAGCTCCTTAATTTCTATAATAATTGTCTTGACTCTTTCAGGATTCTGAAAATTTGGAGAATGACATGAGTAACTGTTACCTTGAAACCTGATAAAGAAACCACAGACCCCAAAAACCACAAGCTAAAACTAGAGACCTGGTGGAGCAGTGGTTAAAATGCTGTATTGCAACCAAAAGTTTGTAAATTCAATCCCAACCAGGGCTGAAGGTTGATTCAGCCTTCCATCCTACTGAGGTCAGTGAAATGAGTACCCAGCATGTTGGGGGCAAAATGCTAATTAACTTGTGAACCGCTCAGAGAGTGCACTAAACACAATGGGGCAGTATATAAGTGTGAATGCTTTTGTTTTGATTTGTTATTTTTTTATAAATTATTGAAAGGAATTACTGAAATCCTGTTAGTTAGCACAGTAAGCCAATTGAATCAATTAGGATCTGGTGAATCTAGTTGCCTATATCATTGCAATTTAGTATGCTAACCAACAGGATTTCAGCCAATGCTTCTTAGTTATCAAATGGAAGCGGGAACTGCAGTGGCACAGTGATTAAGAAACTCACCTTGTTAGCTGGAAGGTTGGCAAGTTGGCCGTTCAAGACCCGAGTACTGCATGACGGAATGAGCACCCGTCTCTGTCCCATCTCCTGCCAACCTAGCAGTTCGAAAGCAAGAAATTGCAAGTAGATAAATAGGGACCACTTCTGTGGGAAAAGATCTTGGGGACAAAAAAAGGAGCCTCATTTGGGCATTTCTTGAGTGGAGTTTCTCCAGCAAAAATCATTTCGACCCAGAAAACACCTTTGTTTGCTTCTGAAACAATAAAAAAATCTAATGGAAGTGGTGGAGCCATGCAGTTGTGTGATGCCACTTAGCAAGAAAATGCAGAAAAAGAACTGAGATCACATACTTTTGGACATGAGGAGGGACAAAAATGAAGCACTGACAACTGTGAGTGGAAGTCTCTTGCAATGGTAGCAATTTGAAATCCCGTACAGTCCCATTGCTATACTATATACAGTAGTTTGTCCCTTTAGGATGCACACACCAACACAAAGACCAGCAGACATCACATTGACATTAAATCAATTTTAAAAGAAAAAAGAATACCAAGCAAACTCCTGATTTATTTCAATAGTGTAGGTAAAGGTAAAGGTCATCCTTGCTCAAAAGCCAGTTGTATCTGACTCTAGGGTTCAGTGCTCATCTCTGTTTATAGCCAAAGAACCAGCGCCATCTGTGTCTGCAGATGTTTCTGTGGCAGTCATGGCTAGACTCTGGAGTGCATGACGGACCCTAAAATTCAAATCTATGCTGTCTGAGAAACAAGCAGGCATCTCAGAAACTCCAGGTTAACTGGAAGGGCATTCTACTAAATCAGAGGTGCCCAAACTTTTTGGGCCGTGGGCTGATCATGTAGTTCAGGGAGCCAGTCATTAAGGCCCGGGGCCCAGGTGTGGCCCCTGACCCCAATTCATCCGGCCCACGAAGCCCTCATCACTCCTGGAAGCGACGAGGGGTTTGCAGGCTGGATGAATTAGCATCAGGGGCCGCACCCGCCTCCCGGGCCTTAATTTAGGCACCACTGTACTAAATAATTGTTTTGCACCCAATACCTACATATAACTTTGGATCATATGCTGACGTATAAGAAACACTGCCAAATAAAAAGCAAAAGGTCCCAGCAAGGAACAATGTCCTTTAAAATCTGTTGGGAAATCGTTGGGGCGCCCACAAGTTCTAAAAACAACAGCCTTGGCATTATGCTACTCTGCCGGCAAATACACGAACTCATGTGATATACTTCAGCTCATGAAAAACAAGAAGATGTAGTACAGTACTTAATGAAATCTGTAGATATTCTGTAGAAATGAGAAATTCTGAATGATATCACTTGATTTAAGGTTGCAAGGGAGGGCATCTGATGGAATCCACACTACATGTCACAGGACTGTCCTTATCTCACCGACAGTAAAGGTTGCTAATTTGAGGTTGTTAATTCATCTTTATTTCAAAATAAGTTTGCTTAAACATGTCTTCATCTCTTGATAAATAGTAATAAAATGTCTCACCTTTCTCTACTGTATACTTATCAGTATATTTCATATTGCTTCATTTCATTTTCCTGATAAATCTGCCTCCCAAAGAGGCTCATATCAGAGAGAAAGAACCAGGCTTACAAACAGAAAAAGATACGGCACACAAGGAAAGGGTTGTGGAAAGAGATTGGTTTAAAACTAACAGAAGCCTGTACGCTGAGCACCCACTGTAGTGTACAGTGATGGGATGTAACAGGTTCTCACCAGTTCTCCAGAACCGGTAGTAACTTTCCCCAGTGTCCCGGAGAACCGGTAGCAGCTTTTGGGGGGAACCACCTTCGGGGCTTACCTTTTCACTGTGAATGCGCGCCAAGCACTTGGTGTGCATGCACGCCTACAGTGCTTGGCGCGTATGCACGGCCTCCTTGCTGTCCTCCCAAGAGGGGAGGAGGAAGAGAAGCTGCTAACCTGAAGCTCCCTATAGCCTGCTCCCCTAGATATCCTAGAGAACTGGTTAGGCAAAGACTTAGTACCTAACTTCTTTAACGGTTGAAAAGTTGAAAAGTGGCAAAATGAAGCCATCTTGTGGTGAGTTCATTCTGTAGTTCCTTCCATCTGACCTAGTGTGAGAAAGATTAGCCAGAATAAGCTTTAAGCTCTGGTTTAAAAGCTCTGGTTGATTTGTGTTGTGGGTGGCTAGGTGTTTGGGTGTATTTTAATGTATTTTTTATTTATTTAATTAATTTATTTACAGGTTTGTGTTGTGGGTGGGTGGGTAGATGGGTTGAGGTGTGTGCGTGTGTGTGCTTATTTTTATTTTATTTTTTAATTTGTTTTCTTTGGCCCCACCCACATCATGATGTCATGACATTGGTTCTGCCCAGGATGTTAGCTCCGCCCATACTGTGATGATGTCATGGTGGGGTAGTAAAATTTTTGACATCCCACCACTGGTAGTGTAGTCAATAAAGTAACGAACTAAGAATTAGGAGATGTGGGTTCAATTCCCTGGATCTACCATTGAAACTCATTGAGAAGATGGATCTTAAGTACCTCAACAGTAGTAGAAACCACTACATAAGTACTGTGCTGTACTTCATTTACCCTAAAACTCTACTAGGCGGATGATAAATCAGTTTTGCCTTGAGGGCATTCAACAACAACAACAACTTTTAATAGTATTTAAGCTTAAGGGTTTTTGTGATTTTATTACTTTGTTGTTGTTGTTCAGTCGCACAGTCGATTCCGACCCTCTGCGACCCCATGGACCACTGTCCGCCAGGCACTCCTGTCCTCCACCATCTTCCTCAGCCCGCCCAGCTCTGTGCCCATTGTCTGCACAATACCATCTAGCCATCTCATCTTGGGCCGTCCCCTTCTTCTTTTGCCCTCGACCCTTCCAAGCATCAAGGCCTTCTCAAGTGAATCCTCTCTTCTCATTTGATGTCCAAAGTACTTTAGCTTCATCTTTATTATTTGACCTTCTAAGGAGCAGTCAGGGTTGATTTCTTCTAAGATTGACCTATTTGTTCTCCTCGCTGTCCAGGGGACTCTCAAAACTCTCCTCCAACACCACATCTCTATGCGACGTTTTATGCTTGAATCTTGTAATGTTTATTGTGAATCACTCCGGCGAGGGGGCAGCAATATAAAGTCAAGAAACAAACAAACAAACAACAACAACAAATCATGAGAACAACATTTGTTGTTAGGGCCAGTGTGCTCTTTCTTTTCTAGTGTCCTTCTTTTATTGGACAGAAAGGCCACAACAATGGCCGCCCTTGATACTGTGGTTGGCAACAGAGGCCAGAGTGTACATCACCTCATGTTGGAAGTCTTAGGTAACTGGGACTGAGTCAAAGAAGACAATGTTGTCCATATCATGACCTACAGATTGCTGTTTGTTGGTGGCAGACAGACTGACTTTCTCTATGATGGCCCTCATTCTAGGGAATGATTTCCTTTCTGAAATTCAGTGAAACCTGTCCTTCACGTTGGATATTTTGAAGTAAAAACTGAACTAGAAATGGCAGTCTTTGTAATTAGAAGAAGATAAAAAGGCAGACCCATTCTTCAAGGCTGGTGTGCTTACATAGTTGGCAGCAAACTAAACTCATAGTTCACCTCCAATGTAAAGGTAAAGGTCACACATGCTCATCTCTGTTTCATAGCCGAAGAGCCAGCACTGTCCGCTTCTGCAGATATGTCTGTGGTCATGTGGCAGGCATGACTAGAAACTGGAGCGCATGGAACACTGTGTACATTCCTAACGGAACGGTCCCTATTTATCTACTTGCAATTTCTTGCTTTCAAACTGCTAGGTTGGCAGGAGCTGGGACAAAGAAGAGAGCTCATTCTGTACTACAGTACTCGGGTATCGAACTGCTGACCTGCCGCCTTCCAGTCAACATCTAAGCCATTTGAGCCACTGCTGTCCCTCACATCCAATAGCTAACCACCAAAGAAATACAAAACCTTGTTTAGGGTAATCAAAATCCTATATGTGTTACACTCATAATTGCAAAGCTGTTACCTTGTCTAGTTTGGTCTCACTGTCTTTTATTGTATTTCTCTTGGACTGTTTTTTTTTTTGGGGGGGGGAGGTGGTATTGTTGTGAAACATTTAGAGATTTTACAGATGAAGAAACAAATTGGTTTGGGGGCTCAATGTTCTTTCCAGCAAGAGAGTGACAGAGCATGCTTTTTACAGCTGTGCCTCCTCAGCTGACAGATGAGACAAGTGAAGTTTTGTCCTTGACTTGATGTTCCTTTTGAGAAGATGGGGCTGCAGCTTCCTCCAAGTCAGATTCCCACCCACCATAACACAGTGATACTGCAGCACAGAGGAGCCTTCGTTGACTTTGGAGAGCATGGCCACCTTGGGTGGTAGCCAAAGTGTTTCTGTTATTCAGTCTCCAGAATGTTTTGCTGTTTTATTATCAGAAGGCAGCACTCAGAACCAAGCTTGTGACTACTGAACAGAAAGCACTAACTTGGAAACAAGTAATATGCGGAGTCTGCAGTTACTAACTGAGCCAGCATAACTGAGACCAGTTTGCATGAAGTTTGGATGGGAGCAAAATGACCAGATTCGGTTCCAAGGACAAACAAAGTGAATTTACAAATCAGTTAATGTCCAGTGCATAAATCTTAGCAGATGGGCCACAAATAGCTCTAATTATTAAAAACTCAATATTTAAAACTGCCTAGTTCACAAATGTCTTTTTGAAATTCCATGCATCTACTCTCCTTTTTAGCATGTACCATGTCATCACACTACATGTATACTGGTCTAACACCAGAAAAATTATACCTGCTTTGGTTTCTCAGTGCAAATGAACAGGAGAGAGTGCCTAGAATGCTTGGGGCAAAATGGAAATTACCTTGTGAACCGGCCAGAAAGTACACAAGTGCTAAGGGGTAGAATAGAAGGGTAATTGCTATTGCTATTGTTAATTACCTGTGAGATCTCTTTAAACATTTTTATACCATACCACATTTTAAAAATACCACTTTTGACATCCCCTTCATCTGATAAAAAAAGGATTTCTCAACCTTTTTAAGCCAGGGGCTGGGTCGTGCTCCCTCAGACAGCTTCAGGGGCTGGATGGCCATTTTCCCCTTCCTCCACATGGCACTTCCTGGTTGTGGTGGAGACAGGGGGCATGTGAAATGGTGCCATGGGCTGCATTCGGCCCACAGGCTGCTGGTTGAGAATCGCTGTGATAAAACATCATCTTACTACTTTTATCTCTGTACTATCTTGTCCTTCTTCAGGATAACTTTGCTTACTGTTCTAGATTTTCTGTATTGACAATTTGTTGTTTTACCTATTAAGCCAGGCATGACCCCTAAAAGTTCTTTGACTTGGCCTCAGATTTGACTCTTTTTCTAATTTAAAAAAATAGAGTGCCAGCTTTCTTTTTCAATAGGTCATAGCATGCCTGCACAATTTAACACTTGAAAACAAAATCATTTTCTAGTCAGTTCTGGTTTCCTTTTTTATTTGTTTTGTTTCAATTTGTTTTTGCTCCCTATCCCAAATGTTTGGTGGTTTATGAGGCTCCCAGTATGTGTTAAGGATAGAAAATTGGTCCCCAGGTCCACACAAGTTGCCCACCCCAAGGTAAGGTAAAGGTAAAGGTCGCCCTTGCTCAAAAGCCAGTTGTATCCAACTCTAGGGTTCAGTGCTCATCTCTGTTTCACAGCCGAAGAGCCAGCACTGTCTGCATCTGCAGATATTTCCATGGTCATGGTCATGGAGCACACAGAATGGTGTTTATCTTCCCACCAAAGTGGTCCCTATTTATCTACTTGCAATTTCTTGCTTTCGAGCTGCTAGGTTGGCAGGAGCTGGGACAAAGACAGGAGCTCATTCTGTCCTGCAGTATTTGGGTATCGAAATGCTGACCTGCTGCCTTCCAGTCAGCATCTTAGCCACTTGAGCCATTACAGTCCCTCCACCCCAAGGTAAGCAGTGTTAAAATGATACTTTGGACAATGTATATTTCATGTTTCTAATTACAGTAAAACCTCATATAACACTAAAACCTGGTTCCACAAGTCTTGGTGTTATATGATTTTTAGTGTTATCTGATGCATGTTAAAATCCTATGGGATCCATAGAGATACATTGTAACCACACAGGCTTTAGCGGTTGTTATCTGAAGCATCCCATAGGATCTTAATGTTATCTGATGCAATTCTTCCCCCCAGATTCCTTAATGTTATGCGATTTTAGTATTATTCGATACTAATGTTATATGAGGTATTACTGTATGTTAGTTTTTCTTCAATGGCTAGATCACAGAACTATTAGGAAAAGGTTTAATATCTGAGATAGTATTTATGCACATTCTTTCTGGGCAGAGTTCACTGTAATATTCATAAATTAATATATATTGTTGTTGTTGTTCAGTCGCACAGTCGATTCTGACCCTTTGTGACCCCATGGACCACTGTCCGTCAGGCACTTCTGTCTTCCACCATCTCCTCAACCCACCTAACTCTGTGCCCATTGTCTCTACAATACCATCTAGCCATATCATTTTTGGCTGCCCCCTTTTACTTTTGCCCTCCACCTTTCCCAGCATCAAGGCTTTCTCAAGTGAATCCTCTCTTCTCATTTGATGTCCAAAGTACAGTACTTCATCTTTACTATTTGACCTTCAAGGGAGCAGTCAGGGTTGATTTCTTCTAAGATTGACCTATTTGTTCTCCTCGCTGTCCAGGGGACTCTCAAAACTCTCCTCCAGCACCACATCTCAAAGGCATCTATTCTTCTGTGCTCAGCTTTCCTAATGGTCCAGCTCTCACAACCATACATTGCCACAGGGAATACCATTGTTTTGACTAGACGAACTTTTGTTTGCAATGTGATGTCTCTACTTTTCACTATGTTCCCCAGGTTTCTCATCACTTGCCTCCCAAGAATATATTGGCATCACTGCAATAATACTGTACATTCATATTCTGATGATGCTAATGGAAAAACGAAAATGCAATCAATTTTAAATGAGAAACTTGTCCTGATCTTTCTTTGCTCTAATCAGTATGGATGGCGTATCTGCTGTTGACTTGGCAAGGTCAGTCTTAAGCTTCAGAATCATTTGGAGTAAACTCAACAGCAGGAACTGGAAAGGCTTTAGGAAATACCATGCTGAGATGCAAGGCCTCCTGGACGCCAATCAACCCCCCAACCCAGGGAAAAGGCCTGTGGCTAAAGGGTAACTCCTAATTATAACAACAGATTTGGAGTCATTCTCAATCACATCAAGTTCCTTAGGTAAGACTAAAAGTCATGAACAGGACTGTACCTCTTGCCCTTCAGGATAACTTTGCTACCGAGCGATGCTACAGTTTATATCATGTCAAAAGTAAAGTTGAATTTAAATTTATGAGGCCATGAGGTAACATATGGCCTCATTTAACTTTGACTTCAGAAATAATCTGAATGTTGGTGTGAGATTCTGCTTGGACTTCGTGTTAAAGTGACTGTCCATGTAAGAAGATCTCAACAATACCAAACACATAATGATAAATATTTTTTAAAAAGCAGTGTCCATCTATTGCAAAAACAAAACCCACAAAATGTCTCTTCAAAAATACATTAATTTTACAACTGCCTTCATAAGCAGTAACTTATCACTTCATGCTTGATGTATACCAGGAAGACTGGAGTATATAATGTATACTGAGAAAAAAACCCTCTTCAAATCTAAAAATAAAGAATTAGATGTAACAAAAATGTAATAATCAGATACAGAAACAGTATATTTTTAACTATGTTATACTTTGTACTAAACAACAGCTACTAACTCAGAAATATCCATCCATATTTGAATGAAATGATGTAGCACTAGATTTTGATTAGGCTGCTTTTTCTTCTGAATCTTATATTATCTTTCCTTTCTATATTGCTTACAGCACACTCCTAAAGCTGTTTGATATAATCATTCCCTCAAGTTAGTCACTATTCTGCAATTAGGGTAGATGTATTTATTGCAAGAAACGTGGAATATTGTGCACCTGGAGAATTGTATATGGAGGCATAAAAATGCCACAACTAGATAAACACAATTATAATTCCAAGGTGAATTATATTTTCAGGGAATATATTAGCAGTTAAACTGATGCAAAATTAGTATTTCAATTATGGGTGAAGATCAAGCCATAGATTCAAAGACAGGTCAAGACACTCCCCATTGAAGGTGAACCATGCAATTTGAGAGGCACATGCTCAACATTTCTGAGTCCCACAGAAAGAGCCTCCTCAAAGATTGTGGTATTTTTGAACCACAATCAGGCAGACCCTGGTAACGGCAACCTTGTGTTGTCGGCTAATTTTTTCACACTAGGTCAGTCAAAAGGAATTGCAGAATGAACTCATCAGAAGGTGGTTTCGTTTTGGCAGTTTCACATCTGGCCTAGACACAGAAGAAGAAAAAACCCTTTGTCACAGAGAATGCTGGGCTAACTTCTCAGACTGTCCTTTATTTCATCAGTATCTCTAAAACAGGTTGGGTTTTTCTACATGTGTTTCAGGATATTTCCCCATGACATGGATTTAAGAGAGAGAATGAGAGAGAGAGTTTGCTTGTACTCTTGTACTGCCCTATGTAAATAACCGAAGGGAATTGTTGGAGGTTAATGGAACACTGAAGGACTTGTCAGGGAATGATCTTTTACCAGCAAGAGCTGCTTTTCCCGAGTCTATGAGCATCTGTTAAAATGGTAGGATGACAGGATACAAATGTGAGAAGAGCAAATTCTGCTTTGAAGGGGGTGGGGGGTGACAGATCATTAAGCACGGAAACAGTTTCACAGAGCTTCGAGTGGAACCTGGCTTCAGTGGTACTCTGTGTCTCTGAAAGAAATGCTGGATTTTCTTCAAGCTGATGCAAAACTCGATAGGTCAAATTCTGTGACCTGTGACATGTAGCAGCTCAGGCTAGATAATTATAAATTGCCCCTTCCAACATTAAATCTTTTTGGAATCTGGGACAACAAAGAAAAGGTCTTGCCCTTAATCACATGACCTTTATGCGCTCTCTTGCACACCTCACTCATGGGCACCTGGTTCTTCTTTTCTGCTCCTTAGGATGACCTGGTGATAAACTATATACAGATCATATCTGATGGATTTTTTAAAAACCGTACATAGAACAGGACATTTGCATTTAATATGGTGCCTCAACTTTTCAGAAACCCCTGGCCAAAATCTTACAATGTTAAATTCTACTTTCATTGCACAGATATGAACTGCCATAAGTACATCTCAAGAGGGGGCCCCTTCAGTTTAAGAGAAAAGTTATAGTTAAAGCTCTGTCTCCAAAGTATGGAAATTTAGACTAGAAATCATGAGCTCCAGTGATTCATGCCCCCCTGATCTTACCTTCTGTTCCAAGTAAGCATTACAGGCCAGCTCCACTCTTTGACATTTTTAAAGAGAAAAAAATCTACTTGTGTAGAACTGAGCCCATTAGATAACATCATATTTTCTTTCCTCAAGGGCTAGACAGGTAAAGATTAAAGGTAAAAGATTTGTAAACATAAACTAAAAGCCAGTCTTGCCCAAACCTGAGGAAATGAAAATCACAATTTTACCTTATAATTTTCATTCTAAATTGTCCACTTGATTAAACGACACAAGAATGGCTTCAGATTTCCAGAAGGTTTGAGAGGTAACACTGCAAACTTGTAAAGAAAAGGTTGACAAAATCACCACCATCTCTTCATTAGTTTCTCCTGGGGAGATAACATGGAGACCTCTTATAAATCACATTTATTATCATTAATTTATTAATATTGTTATATTGGCATATAATATGACTCAGCAAGCGGGCGGCAATATAAATCTGAGCAAATAAATAAATATGCCACCTTTTCCCCCACAGGGACCCGAGGCAGCCCGTAACAACTAAAAAACAATCAAAAGTTTTAAAAATACTATATAAATATCATATTAAAAGGGGGAAGGGGGTGAAACTGAAAGAAAGGCCTCCTTGAGGTATGATACAATCCTTCAGATAGTTTGGACTCAAATATGACCTTATAGGTGAGAAGCAACACTTTGAATTGGATTGAGAAACAGACTTGCAGCCAATGAAGCTGCTGTAATAAGGGAGTTAAATGCTCCCTGTAACCAGCATCAGTTAGCATTATGGCTGCAGAATTTTGAACCAGCTGACGTTTCCAAACACTCTTCAAAGGGAGCCCCATATAGGACACGTTGCAGTAATCCAGACGGGATGTAATTAAGGCATGTGTCCCCATGGCCAGATTGGACATCACAAGAAACTGGTGCTGCTAGTACACCAGCTTTAACTGTGCAAATACATTCCTGGCCACTGTTGAAGTCTGTGCATCCAATCTCAGGTTTGAGTACAGAAATACATCTAAGCTGTGAACCTATCTTTTCAAGGGCAGCCTAACTCCATCCAATACAGGCTGAACCCGGCTGTGATGAACTGCTACTTCCAAGTTGAACGTTGGGCTTACAAGTAAGTGGGACCGCACCTGAAATTGAAGCCCTGTGGCTAAGCAATCCAAGATTTAGCTTGCCTTCTCACGTGTCCTGGCCTGAATTAGGCTGTTAGTAAGATAGCGGAATAATAAACAACTCCTGTCATCTTTATGTCTTTTGAAAATGTATATATTGTAGCAAAACAGGTTACAGATTTCTTAAGCAAATGAAACAAATGTAATTCTAGGCAAATGGAACATTTTCAATTCAGAAAGCACATTAAAAACAATGAAAACCTATTCTAAGTTTGGAAGCCATGAGGGCCCCCTCTTAGCTTAACAGCAGCTACATGATTGCAGAGTTCAAAGCACCCCCATAGACTAACACAGTATAGAAAGAGTGAAGGACCAAAAAGGGCCGTCCCTTCTCCAACCTTCCTTTTTATCTCCTCCAACAAGATCCACCCCTTTAGACTTACTCTAAAGGACTCTAGCCAATCTCTACACAGTACTCCCATGTCAATCAAAGCTTAAGTTTCATTTCCCCCAGAACATGAGGTCAGATTGTTTTGACTAGTGCACAATTTTTGCCCAATGATAACCCAGAATGCCTCACTGCCACCTCCTTCCACACATGGTTAAATCTACGATATGATAGATTGCAGTACAGAATATGCTCCAGCTTTATACTGTACAGTAATGGGCAGCTAAAATTCTTACTACCACACTGTGGGTGGGGCTAACTCTGGGGGTGGGGCTAGCTCTGTGGGTGGGGCTAACTCTGTGGGCAGGACCATGTGACTGGATGGGCAGGGCCAAGGTTGGTCACATGACACTGAGTGTAGCAATGTGACTGTGCAGACACAGACAGCCCTGGCTCTTTGGCAGTAATTGGAGATGAGCACTGAACCCTAGAGTCAGATACGACTGGCTTTTGAGCAAAGGAGACCTTGAACCACTTGCAGGGACAAAACCTGATGTCAAATTTGAATACCAGTCAGGGATCTTCTGTTATTAGGTAAAGGTTGCCCTTGCTCAATAGCCAGTTGTTACCAACTCTAGGGTTCAGTGCTCATCTCTGTTTATAGCCAAGGGCCTCTGAGGGCTTCAGCCGCCACCGCTGGTTCCTCCACCTCTCTGCCCACCCAACACTGCCGCACTCCAAGCAGAAAATGGCTGCTTGGCTTGGCATGCATGCATTTTAAGATATCAATTGACACATGTGTGCTGAGCACTGGAGTCGCACATGCGTCAATTGATATCTACGCATGTGCACCGAGCCAAGCAGTCATTTTGTGCTTGGAGTGCAGCAGTGTCAGGCAGGCAAACTGGCCACCCCAAAAATTTGGAAACACCACGGGGTGGCCACCCCAAAAAATTTGCCATCCCCCGGGTGGTTATCCAAAAAGTTACCACCACCCCACCCGGATGGGTGCGGACCGGTTCCTGCCCAACATTGTTTATACATACTTTAAGATTTCCTGTTCAGGGCAGGCTTTATGTAGTCACTGATTATTGTTCAAATAAGTATTTGTATAGTATCTAGTGCAATTGAAATAGTAAACACTAGAATTGTGACAGTAGCTTTTACCAAAATAAA
Source organism: Furcifer pardalis (assembly GCA_030440675.1). NCBI lineage: Eukaryota > Metazoa > Chordata > Lepidosauria > Squamata > Chamaeleonidae > Furcifer > Furcifer pardalis. The sequence continues at coordinate 111,918,326 of CP126890.1, read as the reverse complement.
TCAACAAAAAGAAATGTGTTTGTCTGCACATTTCTGCTACTTTCTCTCTCTCTTTCTTTTTAAAAAAAATTATCCTAAAGGCAAAGACCCAAACTGTTGGCAGGCAGCTTAGGCATTTAATAACCAAATAAAATAAACACAAAGATGATTTATAAGGGAAATCTGTACGAGACCATACAGAGCTGGGAATAACAGTTATGTCATAACTTCAAAGACATTGAGAGAAATTGAATTTTGAATTACTTCTAAGCTCTTTTGTCATTTTAAGTCCAATATTGATTGCTAGCTGAAAGGATTAAGTGTGCCTGTTCAAATATTCTTCCCCCACATCTTTCATTCTTCTTTCCCCTCTAACCATATTTCATAAACAGTACCAAGCACCTATTAGGGCATATCTCAGAAGGCATCTTACCTTGTGTGACCTCCCCCACCCCTCAAATTACTTTCATCTATAGACAAATCAACTACAGTACTGAATAAGCTTTTGCTGATGGATTGAGGGGACTAAAGTTAAGGGCCCAGTTGAAGGGAATAATTGTAGGGTTGTTGTTTTTTAAGCAAATGTGAGAAAACAAAAATATTAAAGAGGATCCCTTTTCCTAACAACAGATTGCAGATTTTGTTTACCCAAATAACGCCATCATTAGTACAGTATCGCAAAAGTGCTCCACAATGAAGAAAAATGACCCAGCTAGCCTTGGAAAGTTACAGGGCTGACATTTCCCCTTATGGCTATTGTTTTCATATGGAAATTTAATTTTGAAAACAGGGTTCCTTTCAACTAAATGGAAGCCATTGCTATGGAAACAGCAAAAAGAGACCAGTCTCTGTTTTTAGGCAATAAATCCCCAAGAATTCCACAAAGGCATAGAATCATCTTCTCTTTTCTTTTTGGTATTGCAAAAAGGTGAGGGAATAATTTAGCTCCACCAAACTGAAATGAGTCTCACCAGGTTATCCTGCTATAGTAATATAGTAGACCATACTGCCAACAACTCAAGGCCGAGTCAGGCTGCAGTTAACTAATGTGACAACCCTGAGGACTAATGACCTTGGGTGCTGAAGTCCACAGGATTAAATTCCACTTGAATCCATCTTGATGGAGGCCAGCAGCTTCATCAACTCTGCCCTGGGACTGAGGAGGACTTTGTGTGCCAAAAGGGCTCAGGACCAGAAAGTGACTCACAAAACTGAATCAGTGCCACGGGGGTCATGCTGCGATACAGAAGACAGATGAAAGGTGACTGCATTATATTCTCACAACAGTCAGAAATTCTGACCGGCCCAGCCCATCCAAGTTTTGAAATAAAGTACAGTAGTCCTAATTTGGGTGCAACACAGGGCTTTCCCCCTAACCACGCCCACCAGAATAGGTAGTAAAAAAAATTTGAATCTCACTACTGCCCAGGAGCATTGGTCTTGTTGCAGGGTGAAGTGAAAGACTAAGACTCCAAGTATACAAAGCATTTAGCACATCATTAGAAGTGACAGTCTTTAAAGCTTTTTAAAAAAATCTCTTATCCTACCACAACATTGCCTCAGTTCCAAATGTTGCAAATTAGTTTGCCTTTGTTTTCTGAGCAGTCATTGGAAGGTAAGCATGAAATCCTATTGTAAGTTGATTGTTCTGGCATGGGGCTTTGAAGAAATTACATCTCTGGAGGAAAAACGTGATAATGATTTCTAGTGATGTGCTAACCATATTGCACAGCTTGACACTAAGTGTGAGACTAAAATAATACTTCAAAGAGGTTTTCCTGAGAACACAGGCAAATTGTCAGGAAATCTGGAAACCTAGAAGAGGATGAAATGTGGAGAATGTGGAGAAAGGCCTGCAGCTGTATGTATAATGACAGCCTAGCTATAGCCCAGGCTACTGGTCTTGGTCTGATATGGTTGTGTTTATTTATTTATTCGTTTGTTTGTTCAAATTTATATTGCCACCCACTCGCTGTGGTAAGCATAAGGCTGGCCTATCATGAAGTCAGCTGCCTTAGGCAGCAAGATGGCAGGAGATTGGAAGAGTTAGCAAGATGGTGAAGGTCATTGCTGTGTGTGCCATGTGGCCTGCCGCATATTTCCTAAACTAGCCTGTCATGGGTAGCCGAGAATGTCCTATCATTGGCAATTAAATAAGACAGGACTGTCCATGGGAGCAGCAGTGGAGTATCACCCTTTCCTATGCCTCAGGAAACAAATATCTTGGTGCAGCACTGAATACCTGCAATATTTCATTCAGCATGCAAATCTTTATACTCTCCTGTATGGACGCATTTTACTTCCGCTTCTGGGAGCGACAAGGGTGGCACGGGCCGGATGAAACGCAGTAAACCCATTCTTGTGGATTCACAGGGGCTGGGGCTTCTGGGAATTGAAGTCCAAGAACATCTGGAGTGCCAAGGTTCACCATCACGGTGCTATAACCTCTGGCACAGGAGGATGCCATAAGCAGAGCAGTAGATAAATTGGTTTGATTAGAAAGCAGTACCAAACTGTAGAGTAGAAGCACTGGAAAGCAATCCATAAAAGCCACTGGAAGATGGAGGGCTGCCTTGCAATGGTGTCAAACTCTGGCCATTTTGTTCTATGCCACAATGAAAGCATTGTTGAAAGGCTTGTAAAAGGGTAAGCAGTGGGAAATGGCCCTTCCTCTCTGCTTGTCTCTTTGAATGCAAAGAAACCATAGTAACAGCAGGGGGAGGGAAAGGAAGCGCCAGGATGGCAGGAAGAGGATAAGCTTTCAGTCCTCTGCCAGCTTTACGTCAAAGAAGCTGTTATTATGTTTTAGCACAGTACAGAAGCCACGAAGCTTACTTACTGTACAGTACTTGTTTTTAAAACATCCTCCCAGATTCATTGACTGCTTTTGAATCTGCACCACAAATGTTTTAAGAGTGCTGATATACCAAGTGGAATCGTAATTAGCAAAATGGGGGCAGGCAAGAAAACAGACCTGAAAGGAGCACTAATTGCTGACAGGTTCTTAATGGCAGCAAAGCAGAAATTCACCTGGTACAGTTTTTCTTAACAAGGAGATGAACCTGTTAAATTTCTGTTGCACCTGTTGATAACCCCCTGTAAAGAAAGAGCTCCAACATTTACCGTATTTGCCGGCGTACAAGACGACTGGGCGTATAAGACGACCCCCCAACATTTCCACTCAAAATATAGAGTTTGTTATATACTCGCTGTATAAGACTCCCCCCTGTTCCACACACCTTCCACACACCAAATAAAACGTAAAAGAACATCAGATTTGATTTCAACATGTTAATTTATATTCAAATGCTTATGACATGCAGAAAAACTGTCACAAGGCTGTATGTTATCAGACATGTACAGTAAACATAAAACAGTGCAAGTTTATTAAACGTTATTCACCAAAGACAATTCACTAAAGCTGAATGGAACAATAAACCTATGGGAGCTGCCATGCTGCTTGTTTTCTAATCTGTTAACCAAACTGGAACTGTCAATGATAGAAGGAAGATAACAAATAGAGGAAGAGAGCAAGTGCCAGGCAAGTCCCTAGCAAGTTTGATGGCGTGACAGTTTCCCTTTAAAAGCCTTCTAACTCCTGTTTGTCATCTGATATTAAAAGTTGTTATCCGATCCATCCCATAGGACCTTAATGTTATTCGATGCAATTCTCCTCCTCAGATTGCTTAACATTATGCGAGGTAATCATTATCCAAGGTAAACGTTATCCGAGGTATTACTGTATTTTATTCAACTGAAGTGTACCCGGCGTACAAGACGGCCCCCCACTTAGAGGCATGTTTTTCAGGGGTAAAAAGCCGTCTTATACGCCATCAAATACGGTATTTTGTTTCCTTTTGAAACCTGTGAAATTTTACATATACAATACTGTACATAAAAATCAAACTGGACATAATGTGAAATATGTCATTAGAAAACATGGGAAGGTACACTTTAAGTGTGTAAATCAGGGGTTCCCAACCTTTTTACATGAAGGGACGGACCACGCCACCGGACAGCTGAGTGGGCCAGTCATGTGGTTCCTCCCAACATAAACGCTGTCAGAAAACGCATCCATGGCTGTCATAAACGCATTTATGAAAGCTGTGGGTGCATTTACAGCAGCACAGCAGGCACGGGCACGTTTATGCATGTGTGGTTGTGTTTTACAGCTGTTGTAAATGCGTCCGCTTCTGCTTCCAGTAGCACCAAGGCCAGTGGTGGGCCACATGAAATGGTGCTGTGGGCCAGCTTTGGGCCTCAGGCCTTAGGTTGGCCACCCGTGGTGTAAATGAAGTTGAGTACCATGCCATCAGGATGCCAGACTCCATTATAAGCCTGGATTTCCAGTAGGGTCACCCAAGGCAGAATGGTCACAGTTGAGGCACCAGACTCACCCTCTTCAAGGCAGCTACTAGGCAGCAATGCTCCCTGAAGATGACACTGGTGGTGGAGACAACACAAAAGCTAAATTTTGTTAGTACTACACAAAAGGTGACAATGCTGAACCTGGGAGGCCTTCTAGCTATATGTGTGGTATTAATATTATTGTTGTTGCTATTAATCATTTTAAAAAATCTATGATAAAACAATCCAAAATAAAAGAAGAAATAGTGCTGGATGATGAGACACCCAGATTGGAAAGCACTCAGTCAGCTCACTTGGAAAGGACAAGGGACAAGTGCAAATAGCTCTGTCACTAATGATGCAAGTAGAATTTTATAGGCGAAAGGACATCTAGTAGCTATTGTAAACAGAAGTGAAAAGCAAGTCCAATGCTAGCACACTGTGAGTGAACTAAAATGGACTAGAACAAGATATTTTCCATTTGACAACTACAAAGTGTTCTACTGTAGAAATGACAAAATAAATGAGCAGCCATAATACTGAGGCAAGGCCTAACATAAGCAGTTAGGGACTATAATGCAAGATCTGACCAAATAATATCAGACAGGCTCTGGAGGCAAAAGGAGGGAAATAAGAGAAAAATTAGCGATCTCTTCCAGAAAGATCAAAAAAATCAGACAGAATCTTAAGCCTAAATTAGGAATGCTGAATGACCAACACAGAAGCACACTATCTGACCAGGTAAAAATAAAGAGCAGATGGAAACAGTATACTGAAGATTTGTACAGAAGAGATAAAATACTACTTTGAAGAGGAATCCTATGATGAAGAATCAGCAGTTTTTAGAAAGTGAAGAGAATGCTGTTCTGAAAGTACTGGGGAGAAATAAATCACTATGGTTAGATGGAATACTGATAGAACTATTTCAAGCCATAGAGACTGAATCTGTCACGTCCTAACAACGACATGCCAACAAATACAGAACACAAAACAATGGTGCACAGACTGACAATGTTCAATATATATTCTAGTTATTAATAAAGGAGTGCAGTAATTATAGGAACATTGTTTTAATTGTCCATGCAAAGTAAACTGATGCTTGGCTTTACAACAAATGATTCTACTTTATTAATTTGCTTTTTAATGTTATTTTATTGTTTTATGATTGTGTGTTTTATGATGGTTTTGATTATGCATTTTGGTTGGGCTACACAGAAGGAGCCTCCGCAAAGAATGTGGTATTTTTTAACCACAATTGGGTGTACCCTGGTAATGGCAACCTTGTATTGCTAGCTAATCTTTCTCACACTGGGTTAGGCAAAAGACACTGCAGAATGAAGTCACCAACAGGTGGCTTCATTTTGGCAGTTTCACATCTGGCCTAGGCATGGAAGAAGAAGTGACTTTGGTCAGCAATGTGGTTAAAACAAACAAACAAACAAAAATACATGCTTGTATTCCCCGTCACCATGTATTGGTGTGTTAACTGGACAATAAAAAAAGCTGACAGGAAAAGATGATTCATTTGAAATATGGTGCTGTAGGAGAGCATTGCAGATATCGACCAGGAAGATTAACAACTTTGTCCTAGAGGGCAAATCAAGCCTGAACTATTTATGGAGGAAAAAATGATGAAATTGAAATTATAGTACTTCATGGGAAGGCAAGATTCTCTTGAAAAGAAAACAACGTTGGGACAGATTGAAGAGAGCAGGAAAAAAAGGAAGACCAAATACAAGATGGATTGACTTCCTAAAGCAGTGGTTTCCAACTTTTTTGTCCATCCCCCACCTAAGCATCTCTAAAATCCTGATCCCCCCCCCCCGTGATAATTAATTAATAATAATTCTTATTTTTAAAAAGTGAACTCCCATTCATGTGGACGAAGCCTAAAAGGCCATTCACTGTTAATAACTTATTATCTAATTGCCCTCCTTAAAAATCAACCCCCCACTCCTGTGGTGTGTGTGCCCCACGTTGGGAACCACAGCACAAAAGGAACCCGTAGACTTGGGTATACAAAAGCTGAACAGAGCTGTTAAGAACAAAACAGTTTGGAGATCATTCATTCGTAAAATCACTCTAAGTCAGATGTGATGTCATGGCGTGTAACACCAACAGCATATGCGGGGGAGAATGTCATGTGTGGAGAGATGAAATGCAACTATCTCCCAATCACCACCTCTGATCTCAGTGAAAATCAACTTCCCTTATGACATAATTGACCATAGGAAAAAAGCATACGTCCATGCATTCCATTTAGAAACACTTGCTACAAAGCAACAGACCCTTTGCTTGCTTAGATCCCACTGAAATTGATGGGAGTTGTCAAAAAAAGCATTGATAGAGTTTTCCACTTGTGCAAGTTTCCAGGTGTTTCAATAGTACTTCTGCTAGAGTGATTTTCAATGGATTTGCTCCAAGCTTAAACTGGATTCCATGTATTTATGAGAGATGTTTTTCCTGACTTCATTCCCCATGCCTGAGCTGGCTCATGGATTCAAAGACATGATGTGACTCATACAGCACCAATTTAAAGTTAAGAGGAGGGAATGTCAGACGCTGTTCCCATTTATTTTTAATGAATGAAAACAGAACCTGTTAGTCTGTTTGATTTAGTCAGTGCTTGGACTACCAAACTTTAAGAATAACATATTCTTCAAAATAAGCATGGACCTCTCCACCTTAGTACTTCTGAGACCCTAATTTAACTGCCTTTTTAAAGGTGTGGCAGATCCAGGTCTAACAAAAGGGGTCTAACAGTATCATGATGCACTGTTCGAGCTTAATGAATCAATGCCCTGCTTCCATAGGGATACCCTGTAAAACTGCACAGTGGAGAAGAAGTAAGCCATTGAAGAGGAAGGTAGCTGCTTATACTGTATAGCCAACAATACTGGACTAGAAAAACAATACAGTTCCAACGGTTGACATTTTTGTCAACTGAAAATTATATCTTGCCACATGAGCCTTTCTCTGGATGTGAAGATTAGCAAGAGAGGTGCTTCTCTTAGCGCCCAACTACACCATCAAAAACTATGGGTTTTGCTCTGCTTGTAAAATGGGTGGATTTGATTTATTTATTTTTTGACCACACAATGCAAAGGCTGCATCAAATCCATTCAGCACTTTTTACTCCCAAAATGACTTTTCCTCTCTCCTGTTGTGGACTTCTATTTTCGTTCATGCCAGAATATTTTGATCAGACTTTTTTCCATGCGGTCAGTAGGTGGTGTACTGATGAGCAAGGAAAGTTAGGGTGTGATGTTGAAGACTGGAAGAACATGATTCTGTGTTTGTCCTTCTCCCCTAGCATCCTCTTCTGTTCTTTGTATTATTTTTGTGCTTAACATTAACACTAGAACAGCCTTTCACCCTATCAGTGGGCCAATAATTAGACAGGATGCCCCCCCCCCAGCGACTTCCCTTTTTATTGAGTGAAAAAGTGCTGCTCTTGGAAAGCAAGGGAGAGAGAAAGAAAAGATACAAGACTGGGAGAGAGAGGAATCCATGTGTTGTGTGTATCTGCACATTTCAAAGCCCTGCCTGTTTTCTCTCTGCCAAAGCTCAGAGTGACCAGAAGGGAGGAGGGATGGGCTGAACCTTCAGATGGACATGAAGATTAGTGCTAGACTAGCCTTTCATCTTATCACGGGATCAATAACTGAGCAAATAGGGAGAATGCTTTCCCTTAGTGGGACATATTGTGACATTCTTAGGATAGTATTAGTCAGATTATTTTAAAAATTCTCTTTTGTAGTTTTGATTGTGTTATCCACCCACAAAACTGGCAAAACAGAGAGCGATAAAAATTGGCAGAGGAAGAAACAGAAGGAGAAAGGATGGGCAGAGGTATGACCAGAGAAAAGAAGGAAAGAAAGGGGGCACTTGGACTGGAACCTAACTTGCATCACAACCAGTACAAATGACGAACTCTGAAATATTGTATTTATTTATTTATTTATTTATTTATTTATATATTTGTTTGCCAAAGTGACTCAGGGCAGCTCACAATTCATAGCCCACAATTACAATAAAATGGTCCATACACTAAACAAACAAAGACCCTATTAAAAACCCATTATCAAAACATCCGTAACGCTAACATCAGTGATGGGATGTAACAGGTTCTCACCAGTTCGCCAGAACCAGTAGTAACTTTTCCCAGTGTCCTGGAGAACCAGTAGCAGCTCCCGCTTCTCCCCGGGTCTTTCCACCTCGCCCGGGAATGGAACAAGCTGCCGCAGCTGTGGCCGGTGAGGCGTCCCCCCCCGCCCTCCCTCCAGGACCTCTTTCCACCTCGGCCCAGAGGCCGATAAAAGACTGGCGGCGGGGGCGACGAGAGGACGTTCCCGCTTCTCCCCGGGTCTTTCCACCTCGCCCGAGAATGGAACAAGCTGCCGCAGCTGTGGCCGGTGAGGCGTTCCCCCCCCCTCCCTCCGGGACCTCTTTCCATCTCGGCCCGGAGGCAGATAAAAGACTGGCGGCGGGGGTGAGGAGAGCTAATTAGGAACAGCTATTCCCTGACAGCTGATTAGGAACAGCTATTGGCGGGCGTACGTTATACTTGTGAAAGTTGATGATATTTGTATTTGTATTTGTGACTTGATATTTGTATTTATGACACTGAATCATATTTGTAATGCTGATTGGAATACAGTATTATCTTGCTATTATACTGTTACATTTTTTATATATTGTATGTTTCTGCCTTTATTGTTGGACTCTATTGATCGACTGTATATTAATTATGTTGTACACCGCCCTGAGTTGGTCACACCAAGTAGGGCGGTATAGAAATCCAATAAATAAATAAATAAATAAATAAATAAATAAACCGCCTTTGAGGATTACCTTTTCACTGGTTCCCCCACTGCGCATGTGCTCCAAGCACTTGGTGTGCATGCATGCCTATAGTGCTTGGCACGTATGCATGGCCTCCTTGCTATCCTGCTTGCTGTCCTTGAGTTGTGGGTGGGTGGGTGGGTTGACGTGTGTGTGTGTGTGTGTGTGTGTGTGTCTGTGCGCTTATTTTTATTTTATTGTTTTTCTTTGGCTCCGCCCACTATGTCATGATATCATGATGTTAGCTCCGCCCACACTGTGATGACATCACGGAGGGGTAGTAAAATGTTTGACATCCCACCACTGGCTAACATCTGAAAATCAAAAATCCAAAATCTAAAATGGTGGTCATTCTCATGGTCAGATAAGCCAGCGGGGGGGGGGGGACTCCTCCCACAGCCCCCCCCCCACTTCATCAGCCAGCCATGTCTTCAGTCCTTTCCTAAAAACCAACAAATCTGGCAGAAGACTGAGGTCAATTGGCAGGAAATTCCACAGGGCCGGAGCGGATACCGAAAAGGTCCTCCTTCTCGTGCTAGAGAGGTGGACCTCTCTAGCTGTTGGTACTTTTAGAGACCCCAACCAGTCCACTCTCGTGGGACGGGTAGATATCCTTGGGAGGACACGGTCTCTTAAGTACCCTGGTCCACTACCATATAGGGCTTTAAAGGTAATAACCAGCACCTTGAATTGTACCTGGAGGCACACCAGTAGCAAAAGCATTTCTTTTTAAGTGGGCAATTGGCATTTACATTTGGATACTTTAAGGAGTAGCAGATGAAAGCAATAGCATTTTATGTATGTATGTTTTTATAATGTTTTCATATGTTTGAATTTTTGTTTGCTTAATCAGGTCAGAAAGTTAGAACAGAGAGCAGGAGGAATTTAGAAGTCTGAGAGTAGTAATCTGTGGTAGGGATTGAATTATAAATCTGTCTATAGTACTTAAAAGTCTACGTGTAAGTAAAATTGAAAGTCAGTATGCAATTATTTTGTACTTGAACTTCTGCAGAAATATATGGAGCGCTCGCTGTTGTTTTAACCCTTATTTAAGAATCTACCTTTCTCTTCTTCAATCCTGTTCAACTGTTTTTTATTTTAGTACAGAACAAAGCAAAATACATCTGTGTCACATGAAGCTATACTTTATTGCTTGGAAAACAGAAATTTATTTAGATTGAGAAACCCGTTCACAGAACATCTGAATTATCTGAAATAACTGTAGCTTGGAATATGAAGGAGGATTTTGCTGGGACAGTGTGAAAGGAACAACTTGACAATACTTGGAAGGAAGGTTGCAGGGAGCTTGTTCTTGCACTTAATACATTCCTTAGGAGGATTTTAGGTATTAAAAAGTGTGAAAAGGTGCCAGAGTGGTGGCTGCAACTGCCTGAAGAAGTGTTTGACACGGTTATTGCACAAATTAGTGGAGAAGTCAGCAACTCCCTGGTATGGAATGTTGCATTCCTTATGTAGGGAGAGAGGTGGTAAATATATAAATGCATATATAAGAGGGCCATGCTTTGCCCAAGACTGAAGCTCTTTGGGATTAATAGAGACAGAAGATGGTAAATTGGACAATGCTTCTGGAATTTGCTCTCTCCATCTGAGGCTTTGTGATATTTTGAGTAACACTGGCTCCAATCTGCTAAAAAGGGTGAATCACATTCTTTTGTTAACTTTTACAAATACAGTACAGTACTAAAACAGTTCAAATTGGGAAAGTTACATTTTTGCATTACAACTCCCAGAAGATGCTTCCCAGGATGATCATTAACCACACTGGCTGGACAATTCTCAGCATGGAAATAAAAGAAAAACCTTTTTTTAGCTCTGTGACTATTGTGTATGAAACCACTTTAGATTTGTTGTTCTGTCTCACGGATAATCCAGACAGAAGAGTAGCGTGCCTTGGCGGGGCCCCGTATAAAAATTTGTTTGGGGCCCTTAGGAAGGGTAAAGATTTGTTTTGCTTACGCACGTTGGGGGCCCCCGTGGCCCGGGGCCCCCGTATAATTGATACGGCAGATACGGCGGTAGCTACGCCTCTGAATCCAGACCATGGCTAGAAGTTCAACTCAGGTCCTACAATCCCAGTCACTTTCACAAGGGATTATGCATCTGCTGTTCTCACCCAGCACGCATTATATTAGGGAGACTCACTAAGCTACAGTGAATTGCCAAATAAGGTCACGATGGTTCTGTGGCTGCCTGGTTTTTCACAGGTAATTTGTGGTTAAGTATTTCAGGTAAGATGTCATCTTTAATTCATAACACCTTTCAAAAATGCTCACAGAGAGCGCTTAATATGAGGTTGCAGTGGAGGCCTCCAGCAAAATGGTGGAAAATGAATACTGACACGACAGCTGCTAGACCCCAAGAGAGCTTCGTTCTTGCATGCTAGGTACAAGATTTTGTTCAGAGCTAATGTGGCATCATAGAGTGTGTGGACAGTGAGTAAACATAGGCCTTGGAAATGTTGCTTTTTAAAATGAACACTCCCAAAATTCCTGACTGAAACATTGTGAGAGTTTTTATTTACTTAAAATTATTTTTCCTGTAAAGGTTGCCCTTACTCAAAAGCCAGTCATATCCAATTCTAGGATTCATTGCTCATCTCTGTTTATAGGCAAAGAGCCAGCACTGTCTGCATCTCTCTATCTCTGTCTATCTGAACATTAACTTTTCTGAACATTATTGCTTTTCCTGTAGCTTCCTATTTGAAACTACAGTCTGAATATTCTCTTTGTCAGAACCTGAAAGCAAATTTCCCATATGGGATTGGTCACAATGGGAGATTGCTCCTTCTCTGCTTCCAAAGCCCTTTCAGCTAAAGCATCCCAAGAGTCCTAATCCAAAAATGCAGATTTTCAAACTTCTGGAAAATATTTGTTACACCAGAAATATGTACTTTAAAACTATCTACCCTGAAATTGGAAGGAATCCTGGGTGGATACTTGTGAAAGTGACATGAACTAGACAGGTTTAATTGCCCATCTCTAGTGGAGATGCTGCACAAGAAAAGATGTCTTTCATGCAACTCTTAATGTCCTTTTACTGAGAATCTATCCTGCCTATTTTTCATTCCCCCATTTACCTTGCGTGGCAAACCAGTGACCTGCAGGTAACAGCAGATATACAGTACTGTACACCCTAATATGGACACAGTACATCCAATCTGAACAGTGACATGAAGTAGTATATCCTAGAGCCGTGATGGTGAACCTTGGCACTCCAGATGTTCTTGGACTTCAATTCCCAGAAGCCCAAGCACCCTGTGAATCCACGTGAATGGGTTTACTGCGATTCATCCGGCCCGCGGTGCCCTCGTCATTCCCGGAAGCAGAAGTAATACCCCTCACTCAAGAAGATCACTTACTTCCAAGGAACCCATTACTCCTGAGACATTATTTCTTGAAGCCAGTCTGACACTTCTCTTGTCGAATTCAGACCTAATCCTTATCTTCAAGCATTTATTTTTTATTTACTTCAAGTTATTCAGTATCCTTTATTAATTGATTAGTCATCTGACCATTTCAGGTTAAAATGTGATAAAATATTATTACAAAAACAGAATAAAACAGATTAAAAATAGAATGATACAATCACAATAAAATGTGATATAAAATTTACTCAATAAAATCCATTCATTTCTTTTGCCAACTTACCTACTTACTTACTTCATTTATACTCCACCCTTTAATATGTATCACTCACAGCTGGATGTTGGCATCCTTTTTATCAAACCTTAGGTTTGGGGGGGATTGTGCGTCAGGGTCATGATAATACATCTCTGGCAGCTCAACCATTGTATCAGCAATGCAGCAGCTGTGGAGAATATTGAACTAGGCCATTTCTGGTTTAAAGTATGTTCAACAATAACAAACATGAGGATTTATTGTGGTCATTTGTAATTCATGTTAACTGACAGCCCCATACTAGCTTCCCCATCATTTTAGGTCAACCTTTGTAGAAAACAATGAATAGCTGTCCGAATGTTGACAATCACTTAGTCTGATTAAGCAACAAATGCCAAAATAAACTGATGCTTGGCACCAAAATCATGTCATCTGAGAGTATGTTAAATATGAAATAATTATCCTAAGCCTCGTTCTCTTTGTTGTTCATTCTCTGGTTTAAGAAATGTTCATTATTTGTTTAAATGTCCCTAATGAGAAGAAAGGGATTAAAAGAACCCTGAAATGCCTCCCTTTATCATGAACACAAATATACAAGTTCAAAGGCACTAGACACAATGAAAAATAAAATTTACTCTAGTGGTAAAGTAGGGAATGTGAAGATTAGGTTTCTGAGAAAGATGGAAGTGGGCTTATAGAAAAGCATTCTATTTTTACAAAAACAAATGAGAAAATAAGGTAAATAGAGCATTAAACATGTTCCAAATATTTAAAAAGGTGCTAGGGCAGACTTTGACCAGGAAATAAAATGATTAAAATTAACTCTTCTTCCAATTTGTGAAAGTAATGATTGCTCATGATCTGGATGGTAAATTAAAGTCAAGTAAAAGGACACTATTTAAATCTGAATGGTTTTTTATTCTATTTATCTAGTTGTTTTGCTTTCCTGATTGGTTTGATGTAAAAAAGAGGTTTTGGCTGTGCCACTACTGTTTACTCTTTATATGCAGCTGATTGATTTGCTGCTCATTTTCTCAGAAGAATGTTGCAATAAAGTCATAAGGGCTTAGTCTGAAATACAGTACACAGTCTTATAAGGAGGTCTTGTCAAAGCCGCTGGGGTAAAACTCAGCAGTCAGAGGTCTACAGTGAGTTGCTACTTTCAACCTTGATCAGACACTGTGCAGAAACGGGATTTAGAGAAGTCTCAATTTACGATTTAGCAGCTGATTCACTGGGTCTACTCTGACTGAAGCAAAGAATGGAATTTAGGCTAGTATATAGAAGAGTTTCTCCTGCCAGCCTAGCAGTTTAAAAGCAAGAAATTGCAAGTAAATAAATAGGTACCACTTCAGTGGGATGGTAACAGTGTTCCATGCACAAAAGAATCTAAGTAGAAAACCCCTTGTCCCCTTTGCCCATATTCAACAGAATTTGCACACTCTGGAAACTATTGAGTGACCCTTGTGAAAGTGCCCACTCCCCACCAAACCTCACCTTGTGTGATCAGATCTTAAGAACTTCCATCTGTGTGATCACAGTTTCTGCTTAATAACACGGAGTGGATGCCTGCCCTGGTTGCCTCCCAACCTCACCTCTTGTCTCCCACACACACATCCTTGTGTGCTGAAGTCATTGCAGAGCAGAGCTTTCCACTGCCTGATACCACAAATACATTGTCCTGTTTCAGAGAACAAGCTGATTGAAAATGAATGGCCTAATTCAGCAGCTGGAGAAGGAAAAAATCCAGCTGGCTATAGAGGGAACATCATCCCCCCCCCCCCCGCACCTTTTTCTTTCTGTAGAAAGAAGCTGGGAAAATCTTACTTGATTTGGAGCCATTGTACAAAGGACCAAATTGTTCCTGAGACTGGGCAGTGGGTTTTTGTTGTTGTTCTTGTTTTACTTTTTAATGGGCCTTGAATTCATTTTCAATTGTTTTAAACAGCTTATCTGTAAGGCTACCATGGTTTGACACCTCCAAAAGAAAGGAACAGAGCACCTAACATGAGATGGATTGACACAATAAAGGAAATCATGGTCTTAAGTTTGCAAGACATGACCAAAGAGATCAAGGATGGGACCTTTGTGATGTTACTAATACATTTCTTGTTGTTGTTCAGTTGCATAGTCAAGTCCTACCTTTGTGACCCCATGGACCATTGCACGCCTGACACTCTTATCCTCCACCATCCTCCTCAACCCGCCCAGTTTTGTGCCATTTGCATCAACAATACCATTTATACATCTCATTCTCTGCCTTCCCCTTCTTCTTTTCCCCTCAAGCTTTTCCAGCATCAAGGTTTTCTCAAGTGAATCCTGTGTTCCAAAGCACTTTAGCTTCAATAGTTGACTAATGCATTGGGTCTCTGTAAATCAGAAACAACTTGACATGACGTAATAGTAATATAGTATGTCTAATTGTTTTAAAATAATACCATTTAGTGGCCAGTATCTATTGGCTGAATAGCTTGATAAATTGGAGTATCTGGCTGCAGAGCCAGAGGTTAAGAATTCAGTTTCTCACTGAGCCTCCCAGAGGATGAGCCAGGCTGTGTAGGCTTAGGCAAGCTACACAACTCCAGAGCACCTACAGAAGAAAGGAATGGAGCACTTTTGAGAACTCTGTACCTTGAAAGTGCTTAAAAAGAGTAAGAATCAACTTGACCACCTTTTATTGTTAACAATAATCCTTCAACAAGTTATAGAGGTTATGGTTACAATCTGCAACAAGTTGGAGTACCTGGCTGTGAAACCAATGATCAGGAGTTGATTCCTGGAAAGGAGAGGGTTACACAGAATGTACACTGCAGATAGATCTTTATTGATCTGCCTATCTTTTTGGAAAAAATACTAATAGTCTTCAGTTGCATTGTTAATAACAAAGGTTAGCTCTAGAAGACACTACACTTGAATCAACGGGGCAGATCCAGCTGTTTTGTTGCCTGAGAATAAGATGGCATCTCCCACACACCTCTCTTCCACTTACAAAAGCTGACTTGGCTTAGAGTTTTATTGTCTTCTACCAAGGCATCCCAAACAACCCTGTTATGAAGGAGGCTCATAAAGTATCAATGAGAAACCAAGCCTTCTTGGTGTTGGCCCCATCTTTAAGAATACACTTGAGTTGCTAGTGCACAAGGCCTCCTCCCTCCAGACTTTTAAAAAACTTATCAAAGCAGAACTCTACTGGCAGGCTTTCTTCAGTTTTAGTTTCTTCACCCAATTGTCACCAGACGATTTTTCCATTGAGTTAACGTATTAGTATTTCTTGTTTTGTTATTGTTAGTTTATAGGGATGGGATTGACAGAAGGATTTTATTTTACCATGTAAACCACCCAAAGTAATGATTATGTACTAGATGGACAAATAAATTATATTTATTATATAAAGCAAATAAATACCTCTATATAAAGAAATTGGCTGGGTAGTTTAGTGGATTAGGTATCCAACTGCAGAGACAGAGAATGGACATTCAATTCCCGACTGTGCATCCCAGAAGAGCCAGTCTGCAAAGTTCCAGGGCACCACCCAGAAGGATGGAATGGTAAACTACTTCCAAGTACTGTACTTATTACTTAAGAAAGTCCTGAGAGCGGTGCTGTTAAGTCAGAAATGACTTGGTAGCCAGTGGCAATAATTATATCTGCTTGTGCATTAATGATTTATTCAAATTACTCCATAATTTAAACTCTGGAAAAGTTGGAGTTATTGCAGATTACACAAATTGTGACACTTCTCTGTAGAAGATGAACATGGTATAGCCATTTTGTTTAATGATCTTTGAACATTTTATGTGGCCTTCAAAGAATCTCCCTCATCTCTGTGTGACAGATTAGGACATTTCACACTGTTGAAATGAAAATTTCAACATTTATCTTTCCAAAACTGAGGTACGATGACGTTATTTATTAGACAAGCTAAACTACGTTTTTCAAAAATCATATACAGTTGTACCTCGCTTAAAGAGCATAATGCGTTCCACAGGATTGCTCTTTAAGCGAGTTTGCTCTTTAAGCGAAACACCATTGTAAGTGACTAATTGTGTGGGGGGATTGTGAACCCTGATTTATTTGTTAAGCGAGTTTTTGGTTGGTTTTATTTGTTAAGCGAAGCAAACACTCATAGAAAATTCTGCTCTTTAAGCGAGTTTTTCTTTAAGCGAGGCGCTCTTTATGCGAGGTTTGACTGTGCTGTAATTGTTGATAGCTATAGAAACCAAACAGAAACTGTTATGCATATTGCCTTCACCCAGGATTTTCTGCATTTTCCATCTTGCCCAGAATTGTCACTAATCCATTTTTCTTTTACATTGCTCAAGAGTTCATCCTACAGTTATGTGCAGAAGATGTGAAGTTCTCCTTATCAGGTTGCTTATCAAAGGTTTCGCCTGGAGGCTATGTGTTCATTCAGCTTTAGTGAGAAAGCTGACCTTGACCTGTTATCCAGAAGCTCAGTTTGTCTTCTGTTTTATGTATGATCCTGATTTATGGATTCTGGAAACTTCCATCTAGAATCCAAAAAAGGGGCAAGGAATGGACATGACAAGACAGCACTGTCTCTTTTTGCCAATGCATTAAACACATTTTTTGGGAAAGGGAATGGGTTAGGCGGGCAAAGGAATTTTCAACTACAACTTATAGAATTCCCCAGCCTGCATTTTCAGTGTACATGTTAACTGGGAGACTCTGAGAAATGTTGTACGCAGGTTGGTACTGTATAAGGACTTTCATGTACAGGACACAGAATAGGACTTGCATTCTTTTTCAGAAAACCACTCTCAAGATAAATTTGAGCTGCAACATTTTCAGTTAACTTCTCTCCTACTTCCTTTGTTCTTCAAGAGAACCTTTTGGTAAACACAAAGTTGTAAAACTGATCATTTTCATTCAATTCAGTTCTATCTTCCTCTGCCTCCTCATGGTAGCTAGCCTACTTTCCTCAGTCTTCTCGTCCCATCCCATTTTTTTATACTTGTGTACTTATGGCTCATAGGAACTTTACAAGCTTTTGCCCGATTTTAATCCCTAATTGTCATCACCTCTCTGAATCGCTAATTCACCATAATTCAGAGCTGGTTTAACAATCCAGCCTTTTAAGGAACATTAGATTTAAGTCCTGTGGCCTTGTCCTGGCTGAACACTCAAATTACCAGCTAACTCAGATCCTACAACCTTCTCTGTTTGCAAGAGTTATCACTTTCCAGGAACTTAGCTATGGCAGAAATAACAGCATTTATTGGCACTTTAAAGGTTAACAAGTGTTATTTGACATAAACTTCCTGGGCTTGGGGCCCACTAAAGTTGGATGCAGTCTGTGAAAAAAGCTCATGCCAAGCAAAATTTGCTAGTTTTTATGGTCCCATAAGACATTTTCTTGACCCCCCCACCCCCCAAAAAAAAACACATGTGCACATCTGGCCAGGTTATCCTGCTATGGTAATAGAACCAGTGTTTCCCAAATGCTGGTGTTTGGACTTCAATTCCCAGAAGCCTAAGTCATTTCCCCAAAGCACTGATCAGCCAATGTACTGACTTAGGTTTCTGGGAATTGAGGTCCCCCTGTGGGCTGTGTACCCCTTGTTGGGAACCACTGGCAATAGACCATACTGCCAGTGACTCAGTGC
Source organism: Furcifer pardalis (assembly GCA_030440675.1). Lineage (NCBI taxonomy): Eukaryota > Metazoa > Chordata > Lepidosauria > Squamata > Chamaeleonidae > Furcifer > Furcifer pardalis. The sequence continues at coordinate 111,899,890 of CP126890.1, read as the reverse complement.
CAAGTGTCAAGTGGTGGTTTCATTTAAGATCATTTAATTTCAAATTTATACCTCGCCTTGCTCAGGTGAGCCTGACTCTAGGCGGCTTACAAATATAAAAAATAACATGACAGTCACAAATTCCACATTACAGTATCACAATCACAATCATCACAATATCAGAAATATATATATACATATCAATAACACAGTAACAATCAGAAAGTATTAACATCACCATAAAATGTTACAAAAAAAAATCCAAGAAGTCAAAAAAGAAAGGATTCAGTCCCGGTGACAGCCAATCCACACCTGTTGTTCCCTCGAAGCGGGCAAGCTAATGGCCAAGGGAAAAGTCTAGGGGGAAAAGTCCAGCGGTGGCAATGAAGGCATCCGGTGTTTTTTTGGCCAGTCCCACCCCTGCCGCTCAGCTGTTCGAAATTCCCTCGGGGCCGGAGCTGGCCAAGGGAAGCGTCCAGCGAAGGCGGAGAGGGCGTCCGGTTATCTGACCTGACAACCCTGAGGACCAGCGGCCTTGGTAAAGTCCACAGGGAAGGGGGATGGCCCCCAAGTGGACTAAATCCCACTTGAATCCATCTTGATGGAGGACACCAGCTTCATCAATACTGGCCTGGGGCTGAGGAGGACTTTGCGTGTCAAAAGGGCTCAGGACCAGAAAGGGACTCACGGAACTGGGTCAGTGATACGGGTGTCACGTTGCAATGCAGAAGGCAGATGGAAGGCCACAGCATTACATTTGCAGGACAGTTTTCTTGGCTGATTGCCATGAGGATCGCCAATATTTGGTATCAAATATGGCACAATAATAATGCAGTAATAAATATGTATGGTATAAGCTAATTTTAATGGCACTTTTACTATTGTTAATTTCCATGTTTCAAAGGAGAAAGACAGACATCTATCTAGAGCTGTGTTTCCCATGGTGTGTGTGTTGATTTTTTTAATGGGGGCAATTTGAGCAGCGATGGGATGTAACAGGTTCTCACCAGTTCGCCAGAACCGGTAGTAACTTTTCCCAGTGTCCAGGAGAACCGGTAGCAACTTTTGGGGGGAACCACCTTTGGGGCTTACCTTTTCACTGGTTCCCCCACTGCTCATGCGCACCAATCACTTGGTATGCATGCACGCCTACAGTGCTTGGCGCATATGCACGGCCTCCTTGATGTCCTCCCAAGTGGGGAGGAGGAAGAGAAGCTGCTAGCCTGAAGCTCCCTATAGCCTGAACCTCCCCAGGGTAAGTGACTCACCTTTGGATGTGGTGTGTCTGTGTGTATTTTAATGTGTATTTAATACCTTTATCTATATTGACGTACTACCAATTCCTAAAAAGGCCTGGCAGCCGGCAGCCGGCTTGGGTTTTTTAAGCAAAGTCTTGGAGTTACCTCATCAATAAGCTGTCCCAAGTGCTGTTCCAATTGCAGAACCCTTAAGGAGGTACAGCTGTTTTACATTTATATTAAGGCATATTATCCTAGAGAACTGGTTAGGCAAAGACTTAGTACCTAACTTCTTTAACTGTTGAAAAGTTGAAAAGTGCCAAAATGAAGCCATCTTGTGATGAGTTCATTCTGTAGTACCTTCCATCTGACCTAGTGTGAGAAAAATTAACCAGAATAAGCTTTAAACTCTGGTTTAAAAGCTCTGGTTGATTTGTGTTTGGGGTGGGTGGCTGTTTGGGTGGGTGGGTGTATTTTAATGTATTTTTTATTTTATTTATTTATTTAATTTATTTATGGGTTTGTGTTGTGGGTGGGTGGGTTGAGGGGGGGGTGTTTGCTTATTTTTATTTTATTATTTTGTAATTTTTTTATTTATTTATTTGGCCCCGCTCACATCCCATCACTGAATTTGAGAGTGAATTATTAACAGTGAATGTTTTGTATTTCTTATGGTTTTAGGGGCCTCATATACAGTATTTAAATATATATCATGACATACACATTTTTAAAATTAAAACCAAAATGTTAGTGGGGTGGGTATGGTCAAACAATGTTTGGGAATCACTGATCTAGAGCCATTCACGTTAAGCAAATGCACCAGTTTATGGTTTTTGCAAATGGAGATGCTTAGACCAGGAGTGGACTGTATGCTTGCGATACCTTTACGCTTGGAAATTCTGCTTAAAACCCATACTATGCTGATTCTTTTTTAGAAAGCCATTTCAAACTCTTCTTTCTCCACTGTCAAACTTATGTTTCACCCCCATCTATCATTCACTTTATGATACTGTTTATGGCAGTCGTGTATGGAACATGTTCTCTCTTCTATTCATTCTTGGTACACAATTTATGCCAGATTTATTATGACTAATTAATAATTCATTTTTCTGACGTAGATGCCAAAAACTTCCACTGAATGTTTAAGTTTCTTCCTCCTCCCCCACCCCTTTGGATATTAGCTTTGTGTCAACTTTTCCATTACTAACACTTTCTAAAAAGAAAAGAAAAACTTGGAAGCATTAAATGATTTTTAACAAGGCCTGTTCTTTGCCATGTCTTGTAGTGCACGTTCTGGCAGGTTGTGTTCGTTCCTATGGATATTGCATGTTGCATATTTTCAAGTACAATTGGAAAAACAGTGCAACCCTATGAGTAACTATTAATACTAAGTTCCACTTGTCCTCTGGAGAGCTATGTACCAACCCTTTCTTTGTTTCAAGAGACGTCCATTAATGGTCATAACCATATACAGTAATACCTTGGAAAACAATTACATTGGATAATGCTAAAATCAGATAACGATGCATTTTTTTTAAAAAAAATTGCATTGGATAACGATTTGATAGCATTATCCAAGGTAATTGTTCATAGTAGTGGGGTGTACCCCGCAGCTGCGGGCACAGGGGTTCCCTTCGCAATCAAAGGGCTATCCCAGCGTTGGATAGCCCTTTGCTTATGAAGGGAACATGGTTCCTGATGTCTGCAGACTTACTCGGCCAGTGCTGCAAGACAAAATGCCGAGATTTGAACCCCGGTGTTTTGCCTTGCAGCACCGGCAGGTTAGGTCTGGGGACATTGAGAACAGTGCGGCTCGAGTCCCCCGACCTTCCCAGAGGCAGCAGGGGAGGCGGAGAGCCCAAAATGGGCAAAAAAACCTCCTGTTTCTCCCCCCATTTTGAGCTCTCCAGCACCCCTGACACCTCTGGGGAGTCGGGGGACCCGATCCGCGCTGTTCCTGACGTCCCCAATCCTGCCTGGCCGGCGCTGCAAGGCAAAATGCCGGGCTTCAAATCTTGTCATTTTGCCTTACAGCACCACCCAGGTAGGTCTGGGGACTTCAGGAACAGCACAGATCATGCCCCCAACCTCCCCAGAGGAGACAGGGACTCCGAATAGCCCAAAATGGGTGAAAAAAGTGATAAGTAGAGTCTAAGGACACTACCATCAGGGATTTAGTGCGTGAATTCAATGTGTTGAATTATGCTTATTAGTTCGTTTCTTTTATTTCATTCATTTGTTAAGGGTGATGTTTAAAATGGGGGAAAATAAAGACATTATGTTCATAAAATTAAGGTTTTCATAAAATGTTCATTAAATCTAAGGATTTCTGAGCTAAGGTAAAGGTCATCCTTGATCGAAAGCCAGTCATATCCGACTCTAGGTTTCAGTGCTCATCTCTGTTTATACCCAAAGAGCCAGCGTTGTCTGTGTCTGCAGATATTTCCATGGACATGTGGCAGGCATGGAATGCTGTTTACCTTCCTAGTGGTCCCTATTTATCTTCTTGCATTTTCTTGCTTTTCAACTGCTATGTTGTGTTAACCCAAAACCAGAAATTCCAATTTCATTTGTGTTTATTTTTTTAAATATTTTATTTCTCAATAAAGATGCTTTTAACCTTTATTTTACATTACACACAACAATCCACCACAGGTGAATAACTGTAAAGGATCTATTTTTAATAAATATTTCAATAATCAAACTGCAAAGTAAAAGAGTTTTTCCTTCACGATTCCTTGAAAGCAGTTCTTCAATAAGAGGATAAGCCAAAAAGGGAAAGTGGTTATGACTTCAAAGGAGAAACTTGCTACAGTGTATTCATTCTCACAAAAATGTATCTATTCTGTTGATGTATCTATCTATACTTTTTTTGAAGAAAAGAAAGTTATAAAGTGTGTGCTTTTATTTTAAACCTTCATAGAAAATGTTTCTGAAGTCCGATCCAAATTGTATAAGTATCACAAGAAAGGTTATTATGTCCTCTATCAATCACACTTTGGATTGCTTCAATAGGTTTGGTCGCAGGCTCACTGCCAACTGACATCCCCCCTCGGAAATGTCATTTTTACAAGTCACGTTTTTCCTTAATATCTTTGTTGTTGATTCCTGCTTTGGCATCATTCTTCTCCACATGTTGTATTCAAACTGTATCCACCTCGGGAAATTGTCATATTCAGTTTCTAGCACAGTTTTCCCTTTTGTTTTTGTGTTTTTGTGACCTCGTTTAGGTGGTTTTTTGTAAAACACTTCATAGTTCCCCCCCCCCCAAGTCCAATTTCAAATGTAATAGTGCCACCACAGAGGTTATTCTTTCCTCTTTCAAACACACTTTGGGTCACCTGAATTGGTTGTGTGGTTTGGTCGCTGAGCCACCAGAAACTGACCCCCCAGAAAAGATTGCATTTTTTCAAGGCAACTTTCAGAAGCAATGACATCATCGCTTTGTATTTTTGGCCAATGGCTCTTTACATTTCTGAAAGTTACCAAGACGAGCTTTCAGCCACTGTAACCATTATTTTCGTGGGTGCTTTAGTTTTGTGGCGGCAGCTCGTCAAAAGTACATGATTTTCATTACATCGCAAGCGCTGCCAGACCACCCAACTGAAAAGTAAGACGTTCATAGAATTCACGTCAAAAATGGGTGCTGCAATTGCAGCGTGTGATCAATGCTTGGGTTGGGGGGGGGGTTGAATGGACATGCGCCCTGGTTCAACCCCCAACCCAAGTGCTGATCGCACACTGTGATCCGCTTGCCTCTCTGGAAAGGGCAGTGGTGATTCCACGCATGGAATCCCCAGTGCCCTTTCCAATGAGGCAGCCGGATAGCCCCCCTGTGGGCTTTTTTTTTAACATTGTGCAATAAATGCATCGCACAATGTTAAAAACTGGATAACGATGAGATGGGGAACCAAGTCTCATTGTTATCCGAGGTACTAGTGTACCTGTCTACAGCAATTTTTGTTTTTGTTCAGTCACAGTCAATTCTGACCCTTCGTGACCCCATGGACCACCACACGTCAGGCACTCATATCCTCTACCATCCTCCTCAACCCGCCCAGCTTTGTGCCCATTGCATCAACAATGCCATCTATTAAATACCTTCTAAACTTTGCCAGAAATTACACAGACTATTCCTAAAAATATTTGCACCTGAGAAAAGCTTGGAAGAAGTTACTTGTTTGGCCTAGCATCCTTTAGCCAGCATGACCCCTGGATTCTGGGAGCTGTAGTCCAAAGAGGGCCTTTTCCAAGTCTTGTTCAGGAGTCAGAAGTGCCACTGAATTCCATAAGACTTATTCCTGAGACGAAAGATAAGAATAGCCATTATAATGGGCACAATCATGATGACAATGTGGGGCACAAAAGCTTTATGATCAGAGCGCTGCATGTTTGCTCCAGAGATGTATGGCTTGCATTATGTATCTAGGCCAGTGTTTCTCAACTTTTGGTTTTTGGACTTCAATTCTCAGAAGCCTAAGTCAGTACAGTAATACCTCAGATAACGCTAAGACTTGGTTCCACAAGTCTTGGTGTTATCCGATTTTTAGTGTTATCTGATGCATGTTAAAATCCAAAGGGATGGATCGGATAATGTTAAAGCTCCATAGAGATACATTGTAACCGCACAGGCTTTAGCGGTTGTTATCCGATCCATCCCATAGGACCTTAACGTTATTCGATCCAATTCTCCTCCCCAGATTACTTAACGTTATACAATTTTAGCGTTATCCGAGGTAAACGTTAGTATTACTGTATATTGACTAATCAGTGCCTTAGGGAATTGACTTAGGCTTCTCGAAATTGAAGTCCAAAAACCAAAGGCTAGGAAACACTGACTGAAAACAGGAGGGTTTCTGCTTGTGAAGAATTCATGAATTAAGGTAGGAAATAAAGAACTGTGCAGAACTGAGCCACTCCATACAGAATTCTTAACAAACAGGATACTGGGCAATTATACTTACTGTAACATCAGCATTTAGGAATGTACATTTTGAAGTCAATTTACTTCTATTACTATACTTGTTGTAATGTTTTAAAACTATTTTGTTGTCATCATTCATTGCAATGTTAAAAGTTATTTCTATTTCCTGCACTGCATATTAAGGTAAAGGTTTCCCTTGCTTGAAAGCCAGTCATATCCGACTCTAGGGTTCAGTGCTCATCTCTGTTTCAAAGCCAAAGAGCCAGCAATGTCTGCTTCTGCAGACATTTCCATGGTCATGTGGCAGGCATGACTAGACACCAGAGCACATGGAATGCTGTTTACCTTCCCACTGAAGTGGTCCCTATTTATCTACTTGCAATTTCTTGCTTTCGAATTGCTAGGTTGGCAGAAGCTGGGACAAAGACTGGCATTCATTCCATCCTGCAGTACTCAGAAATCGAACTGCTGACCTCCCGCCTTCCAGTCAGCGTCTTAGCCACTTGAGCCACTGCATTCCGCACTGCATATTACTTTTTTTTTTAATTATTGGAAAAACAAGATGAAAAAGAGATGGCATAAAATTGGGGGGGGGGGAATCCTCTCAAAATTACACTAGATAAAATATTTTAAATGTAGTTTTAAAAGTAGAAATCGGATATCACACAAATGAATACATTTAATTTATATCAATTAGTGACTTTATTTTTGAAATGTATCTCCTGTGACTCTTGTTATTCAAAAAGTAACTCATTAGACAAGCAGTACTCCTTCTTGCTAATGTTGAAGCAGTAACCATTTTGCAGCCTATTGAAGCCACCCAAGGGGTTTTCGACTCTAATGGTAAAGCAGCTTCTCTAGTCAAGATGCCCAAGGCATCATCTTCTCCAGTTTTGTTGGATCAGTTTTAACCTGTGACTCCTAATGATGCAAATAAAGTATTTGCACATTGCAAAGCCCAGTGATGGGATGACCCCAATTCAATCCAGTTCCTTGGAACTGGTAGGAACAATCCCGGAGGATTCTCCGGGAGGGAAGTCAACTTTTGAGGCGTCCGGTTCCGGACACCTCACCAAAAAAAATTTTAAAAAAAAAATTGGAGCCAAAATGGCTCTGATTTACTGCGCATGAGCAGAAACTCAATCTGACGCATGCGCAATGCGTCAGATTGAGTTTCTGCGCATGCGCAGTAAATTGGAGCCATTTTGGCTCCAATTTAAAAAAATTCGGCGGCGACTGCAGCGATAGTGGCAGCAGCAGCGGCGGCAATGACGGCGGCGGCAACAACGGCGGCAACGGCAACGGCGGCGGCGATGGTGGTGGCAGCAATAGCCGCGGCGGCAGCAACGGCGTCGGCGGCAACAACAGCGGCGATGGCGGGAGCGATGACGATGGCAATAATGGTGGCGGCGGCGGCAGCAGAGATGGTGGCGGCAATGGCAGCGGCGATGACTTCAGCGGCGGCGTGGGCAGGCGGCACCAGCCCTCAGAGGAGGGCACCTCCCCCGGGGCCGCCGAGCCCCCACAGGCAAGTTGAGGCCTGGCCTGCCCTGTCCGTCCGCCCCTGCCGAGCCCTCCTAGGGGTAAGTGAGGGGTTTGTGGTTGTATTTTTATTTAATTTTTATTTATTTATTTATTTATTTTATTTGCGGGTTTGTGTGGCGGGTGGGTGGTTGGGTTGCGGGGGGGGTGCGTGTGTTTATTTATTTATTTTATTTTATTTTTTATTTTAAGTCCCCGCCCACGACGTCGTGATGTCATGACGTCAGCTCCGCCCATGACGTCATGACATTGGCCACGACCATGATGTCATGACGTCATGGAGTGGTAGTAACAAATTTGTCATCCCATCACTGGCAAAGCCACCACATCCTGGGGGCCAGGTCATTGCTCCCTCAGACAGCATCAGGGGCCGGAAAGCTTTTGCTTTTCCTCCACCAAATGGCACTTCCTGGTGTGGTAGAGGGCACATGAAACAGTGCTGCAGGCTGCATCCAGTCCACGGGCCGCAAATTGAGAATCCCTGATCTAGATCCTTGCCCAATATGGCTCCTTAAATCAACCAGGGAGCAAACAGTGGCTCAGGCAACTTAGATAATAAACTCTTCCCTGCAGAAAGGCTACATGCTAGTGCAGCAATTACTTGGGTCAGCTGCCAAGGAGACACAAGAACAAAGCAAGTACAGTCCAGTAGACAAGATGCAAGCCAGGCAGGCCAAAGGTTAGAAAACTGAGTAATCAATATGAACAGGGTACCTTACAGCTGGAGCAGAGTCCAGGAACATATCCAGAAGGCAAGGACCACAGGAAGACAAACAACGCAGCAAATCAAAACACCTTCATTACCAAGGAAACTTCAAGAAGGAAAAGCCAATTCTTATAAAGCTCTTTTACCAGGGCTTCCTGGTGGTGCTTAAGGGGCCGGGTAGCTGCAGTAGGCTGTGGGTCTGATCCTGCAAATACCAGGCTGTTCTTCTGGCATTCGACCAGTAGGTGGAGTCCCGAAGCTGGCTCAGAACCTGACATTATCATGCTTGGCCCTTTAACTAGCATGAGAACTGTCCTCAGTGAACCAATTGTACCTGAGAGCAACCTGCAAGCCACAAGCCTTTATGAAGCCCACCAAGACCCAAACAGGCTGATCTATTTTTCCTTATGGTGAGAAAACCAGGCTTCTTGTGGAATCCTATACAGCGGAGTTTGTAAGCAGAGAAAGCCCAGTACATTTTTCCAAATGGGTGGTCACTGGATTTATCAGTTGTTTGCCTTCTGCTTCTTCCAACACTGGATCACTTCAGGTAGACCGGGCTCTCACTCAACAAAAATGACACATGACACAGGCCCCAGTATCATTCTGTTTATGAAAGATAAAGATACCAATGGCAACATATTATTTACAACTGGTGATAACAGATGGTCTCTGGGGGTTATTAGGATTAGTTGTGAATTTTTGCCCTGTTGAATTGCAAATAGTAGGAGGAATCAAGACAAACACCTGGCATTAATCATTTGCTAATGAGTTTAACCTTTAGCATCTATTGACAATTGTGTGAGTTCATCCTTTGTTCTATGAGACAGCCTATGTTGTGAATGAGAATTCTACTGAAAAGTTTCTGTGAAGGTAGTACAACAACATAAAACATACAATCTGTAAAGGTAAATGTATCTCTTGCTCAAAAATCAGTCATATCTGACTCTAGGGTTCAGTACTCATCTCTGTTTCAAAGCTGAAGAGCCAGCGCTGTCTGCTTCTGCAGATGTTACTGTGGTCATGTGACAGGCATGACTAGACACTGGAGTGCACGGAACACTAATTACCTTCCCACTGAAGTGGTCCCTATTTATCTACTTGCAATTTCTTGCTTTCGAACTGCTCGGTTGGCAGGAGCTGAGACAAAGACGGGAGCTCATTCTGTCCTGCAGTACAGTACTTGGGAATCGAACTGCTGTTCGCCTTCCAGTCAGCATTTTAACCACTTGAGCCACATAGCAGCATATAACAACATGTGTATCAAATTTGATAATGTCCCAGAAACCTTTGACTTATAGTCAAACCTTCGAGATGGGTGTCCAGCATATGGATGTACTGTATTTTATTTCTGCTGTCACTCTCTGGATCCTATTACACTGTAAATGGTAAGTGATCACAGGGAGGAGAGCACAGGAGGATGCCCTGATTCTTACATTTGGTATTTATTTAAATGCAAACATGTAAAATGAAGTTAGGTCAACAATTCATAGATATCATTAATAGGTTTTGTCCTTCCCCACAAATATTTCTGTGGAAGGCCTTGGGCACTATACAGGGGAATGTGAAACAAAGTGTTTTTGCATTCTCATTCTGCTAGGCAGCCACTGTGAGAACAGGATCCTGGCCTTTATAAGCATTTGGTTCCACCCGACACAGCTCTTCTTATGTTCTCACTTATTCATCTGGTTAGAGTGGTAGTCACCATTTTCATGTTGAACATAGGTCCTGTTGACTACAACTGGATAGACATAAATCTGGTTGTTTTTTTCCCCCTATTTTATACCTAATGCTTTTGAAGTTTTGTTAGCCTATTGTATTATGCTTGAGTGTCTATCCAACAGTTAAATAGATCTTATTCTTTTCAGAGATCAAAAAAGTTGGTCTTTTTAAATTACTATTCAGAGAATATCATAGCCAACATAACTACTTTAAAAAGTAGCATTATTTCTGTCTAGTTATCAATTTGATTTGGGGAAACTGACTCAGCTGAAATGTACTGTAAATCTTTCAAAGTCTTAAAATGTGTGGGAAAACAGAGAACACTTCTTTTAAAATTTATACTCCTCAGAGAATGAAACCCTGTAAACTGGAGGGACCTGACAAGTGGGCCCAAAAGGAAAACAAATGAATGAATTAGCTTTGGGATTCAAACTCCTTCCAATAATAGATAATAATCAAATATTTACTACGACAGTCTCTCCGCAAGAGTTTCCCAAAGCTGAAAGGTCCTTCTCACCTTGAGCCTTGCCCTTTATCACTCCCTCCTCTGTTAAATTCAAACATGCCATTTCAAGGTGCCTGCTAGATTGAAACTTAGTTCCTGTGCAAAGTGGTCTGGCCAGTTTGCAATCTGTGCAGACAGTTAAAAGATTGTGTGCCTGTGCTTAGCATGCCTTTACTTGAAGATGGACATTTGCAAAATAATTTTGGGTGATCCTTGCACTGTTCCTCCGTCTCAGAATCTGTTCTCTTTCTTTCACAAAAATGTAAAACCTATCCAGTCTTAGACCATGTGCCTGAGTTTTGCATAGGTTGCACAGCTTAGTTTTTTGGGGTACACAGAAAGACCCTCCTTGAAGATTGTGGAATTTTTGAACCACAATCAGGCATACCCTGGGCGACTGCAATCTTGTGTTCCTGGCTAATCTTTATCACACTAGGTCAGGCAAAAGGAACTGCAGAATGAACTCACCAAAAGGTGGCTTCATTTTTGGCAGTTTCAGTGGGAACAGAAGCTTAGTTTCTCAAGCATTGCCACCTAGTGGAAATCAGGAGTGACTTCTCCTCCTGCATTTTCAACTCCAAGAAGCACCACAACTGTATTTGTGCCGTTCTGCAATATTCCCACGAAAGAGGTTTAAGCATCTGTAGCATGGTCATCTTACATATGTCACAAATATAACATGAGCTGCAGCCTGCTGCTTCTATTTACTGTGGCCAGCCTCTCAAAAGAGAAAGGGAAAGGAAGTCAGGTGGAAAATAGGCGAGCTACTGATCAACTTGCTTGTGAGCAGGTTAGTAAAAGGGACTGGAGGGAGAAGGAAGCCCTAAGACAGTGCTAATGTTCCTTATGAACCCCAGGGGTCGCCTTTCTTCCTTCCTGCAATCTGGCCAAGAAAACTGACCAGGGGTGAGTTTTGGAGAGAAGCCTCCAGAGCAGAGTTGAACACACTCTCCATTGTATCCATACACACACCTGGAATCCCTAGTGCTGGCTCAGATGTGAGCCAAAAGAGGAACATGACCACTCACACCTTGCATTCATGATAAGATATCCTGTTCATGAAAACACATGCATGGAGGATTTTTAGCACATGACTGGGAGTCCTGTAAAAGCACAGCTGCTGAACAGCTTGCCTTTTGGACACTTATGGTACAGTCCAGTGTGAGGTGAGTTGGTTTCTTTTCTTTCTTTTTATCCCCACATGAATGAAAGGTTTGTTTTAAGGGAGGTCGTTCCCAGCTAAGCAATCCTTCCCAGTGCAACCAGACAATCCTTTCTGGCCATCTGATCACACCCTGTGTTTTTTGAGAATAGTTCTCAGTTCACTCTCCACTGTACGATAGCAAGAGCAATTACACTTATATCTTGCCTCATGGCACCTAGTGCACTCTCTGGGTGGTTTAAACCAGTGGTTCTCAACAAGGGGTACACAGTCCACTAGTGGACTTCAATTCCCAGAAGCCTCAGTCAGTACATTGGCTGATCAGTGCTTTGGGGAAATGACTTAGGCTTCTGGGAATTGAAGTCCAAAAACCAGCATTTGGGAAACACTGGTTTAAACTAATTAGTGTTTTTGCCTCCAAACATGCTGGGTACTCATTATACTGACCTCGGAAGGATAGAAGGCTGAGTCAACCATGTGTCCCATCAAGACCAAACCCACAATATTCTGGCTGCAGTACAGCAGCTTAACCACTGCGCCACCAGGACTCTCAAAAGGTTCTTCAAAAGTTCCTACTCTAGGCTATCTTGTGAGTTTTGTTTTGCCAAAGAAAACCAAGCAATGACTTCTAGTTACTTAACACAACATTTTCAGGAAAGATGTACACTAGTACCCCGGATAACGATGAGACTTGGTTCCACAAGTCTCATCATTATCCGGTTTTTAATGATGTGCGATGCATTGATCTCACAACGTTTAAAAAGCCCTGTTCCCCTGGAGGCTGCAGCAAGCCAAAAACGTCAGGATTTGAATCCCAACGTTTTAGCTTGCTGCAGCCTCTAAGGAGGAGGGGGAACTTTGGAAACAGCTTGGATCGGGTCCCCTGACCCCCCGGAGCCAGCAGGGGGAGTAAGAGAGCCCGAAATGGGTGAAAACATCCATTTTCATTTTCGGGCTTCACCGATGTCCCCGGCCAGTGGAGCAAGCCAAAACATCAGGGTTCGAACCCTAATGTTTTGGCTTGTTGCACTGGCTGGGGAGGTGGGAAAAGCCCAGAAACAGCTTGGATGGGGTCCTCTGATCACCCTGGAGGAGGCAGGAGGGTCAGAAAGCCTAAAATGGGGGGGAAGTCCATTTTTTTTTTACCCATTTTGGGCTCTCTGACTGCCCTGGCCAGTGCAATAAGCCAAAACGTCAGGGTTCAAACCCTGACATTTTGGCTTGCTCCACTGGCCGGGGACATTGGTGAAGCCCAGAAACAGCTTGGATTGGGTCCTCTGATCTCCCAGAGCAGGCAGGGGGGTCAGAGAGCCTGAAATGGGTAAAAAAAAACCAGACTTTTTTTTACCCATTTCGGGCTCTCTGATCTCCCTGCCTGCTCCAGGGAGATCAGAGGACCCGATCTACAGCTGCAGGGTGGTTGGGGAAACTGACAGGGCCTCCCCATCGGCTTCCCTAGCCACCCGCCCATGCCTCCGCAGCTTTGGGTTGGCTGGGGAAGCCAACGGGGGAGCCCCCCCATCAGCTTTCCACCCATCCACCCCACCCTGCTGCTAAGAATGACTGCATCGGATAACGCTAACAGATCATTATCCGATTTTAGCGTTATCTGATGCAGTTGTTATCCGAGGTTTTACTGTATATATCCAGTATCCCATGTCATGTGCCAAACAATCCATGTTACAGAATGTTTTTTATTTGGGATGTGAGACCGATTGCGGGGGGGGGGGGGAGTTACCAATAGTTAGCAACAACCTTGAGTGGCTTTCTGGTACCATAGCCGTGAAAGAGGGGAAAACAGAGATTTCAAAACATCTTTAAGCCAGTGTAGATAAACTGTGTACAGCCATTTGAATGACAGAAAGCTTATTTTTAATAGAGTCTCCTGACAGACATTTATCACCACTGCAGTCTGTCAACACATCAGCTTGTCAGCCATTGAGAAAAAAAACTATCTTCTCTCATTCAAAACGGGGAAGAAGTGTATTAGTTCATTCTCCAGGTTGGCACACAATTTTCAGGAGCTCAGATGGATGAGCACAAAGCCCAGGAGTCTGTTCAAAATGGCATTTGATATCTCAAGAGGCACAATGATTATCAATCAGACTGTGAAGATCCAATCACGTGGACCAATGTATCCTATTGAAAACCTGCAAGCCATCTGCTCTGGTCACTGACTGCCAAGAAGGATCCCTCTGTATAACTTGCCAAATTTGCAAGTCTGCCCACCTTCCCTTTCTCCAAACAGATGTTCAGTAGCAAAGTGACAGTAGCAACACAGCTGTAGTGTGTCATAAGACAGAAGAAGAGGCATTTCCAAATAAGATCAAGAAGTGTTGACGACATTACTGACCTCAAGGGAGACGGCTGCCCCCACCCCCACCCCATATCTACTCCTTGCAAATTAAATTCTTTTACAATATTTATGTCATTTCGATCTCATTCTTAGAAGTGGTGAGCTGGTTCCCTTCTCCGAGGATTCTTGATTCATGTACACATTTTACCTCTGCTTCCAGGAGCGGAACAGGCAGCATGGGCCGAATGAATTGCCATGGGTGGGCGGATACAGCTCATGGGCCAAAGGTTGGGAACCCCTGCTTTACTGCTTAAAAACCTGCCTGAAGAAGGGGGGTGAGGCAATTTGTCATCTCAGGGCAGGTACTGCCAACCAACTGATTACTATTACATACTTGCTTAAGTAGAAAAAAAGGAAAAGGAAACAAGCCTCTTTTCTTCTGGCATGAGTGTCAGATTACAGCCTGCTTTCTCAGACACAAGGGGCACCAGATCTAGCTGCAGGGCTATGTGCATATTGCAAATGTAAAGCTTTGTGAGTGAAGGAAGTTTCATGCTGATCCCACCTGGAACAGAGCTCTCACCAGCTTTGCTTTTATGCCTGCTGTGTCAAGGATTTAACACATAGGTTTGCATTGCTTGGAGGCACAATTTGTTAACAGGGAGAGATCCATCTTTGCCTTAGCTAATGGTTGGACCCTCCCCTGAGATTTTGAGATTGTTGGTAAGGAGATATTATTGACAAAAATAAGTTGTGTACACAGTTTCATTTCCTGTGATCTTTTGTTCTCCACATATCTCCCTTAACAATTCCTAGATCTTGAACCACAGAGAGGATGGTAGTGGGGCTGATTTGAATATGCTCAGATGTGTCTGCATTTGGGGGAGGGGTGTGTGTGTGTGTGTGTGTGAGAGAGAGAGAGAGAGAGAGAGAGAGAGAGAGAGAGAGTGAGAGAGATGTGTCTGCATTTGGGGGAGGGGTGTGTGTGTGTGTAGATATATATAACTTAGTATGTTATGTACACATGTGCAGCCCTCTCAGTGAATAATGGACACAAACCCCCAGGGTTAAAAATGTCCTTGTTTGTTTATTCAAAACATTTATACCTGCTCCATCCTACAAGATCTCAGGATGGGTTATAGAGCTATGTAACACAATTTTAAAAATAAACTCTTTAAAAGAATTTAAATTAAAATAATTTAAAGGACATAAAAACAAACCATTAAAATTTTAAAGCCATTACATTACAACCTACACAGAGCAAGATCCTCAACCCATGAAGGCTCTAAACTAAATCATGCCAGTGTTGGTACCAGTTGAGCCCCCAGTGGGAGGACACAGTCAAGAATCTCCTTTCTCAGAGGAGGAAGGCACAAGGCTTCTCTAGCAGATATTAGTTTTGGGCAGGTTTGTACTGTTGAGTATTTTTAGTGCGCCCCCAGCATGCAATGGGTTATTAATGTTAATTATATTCCTAAACACCCTTTTACCTGAATTTTAAGATCAAACATCACTGTTTCATTTTATTTCCTTTTAAATAAAGTTACAACCTGAGAATCACTGTACATACAGGCCAAGGTGTAAAATACCTGGAGAAAACATTGCAACCTTGGAAGGAAAAACCGGAGCTTAATATACAGCAATATAAAGTTTAATTTATTTGGAGCTTGATATCAAAATCTATCTGAAAACCTTTGCAAAGGGACTTGATTAAAAGTGGAGTCCCAG
This sequence comes from Furcifer pardalis, assembly GCA_030440675.1. NCBI lineage: Eukaryota > Metazoa > Chordata > Lepidosauria > Squamata > Chamaeleonidae > Furcifer > Furcifer pardalis. The sequence goes on along the minus strand of CP126890.1, from coordinate 111,884,088 downwards.
CAGTCACGTCACTGAATGTAAGCAATTACAGTAGATTAAGAACCGGTTTTCCTCCAAGAGTCCCAATGAGTCACTCAGCTGAGGATTGGCTGGGAACAATAGCTCTAATCACTTTTTTTATCTCCCATCTCCTGAAGCTTCAGAGATGTCGCAATTCCCGGTACGGCAATTCCCAGGCTGTATTCATTCATTGTACAAGCTTTTTCATCCACTCACAAAAGCTGCAAGGAAAACAAAGTATCACTCTGCAAATATTTTCCTGACCACAAGGAGACACTTTGTAACAGATTTACAACTGCCTAGGGGAGATTACTCCATCCTGAAGACAAAGACCTGTTGCGGCACTCGCCACTACCCCATTGTAAATGTAAAAATGTCAATGTGTAACTTCGGAAATTGCTTTTGTATTGTTTAATCAAGAAGTGTAAAGACTCATTTAATTGCCCCACTTTCAGTAGACAACATTAGTATCTGCCTATACTTGATTGTCAACCAGTGTAAATGTATAAAAATGTTGGGGAGTGGGAGGGACTTCAGCTCATTCACAGAATAGCGTGGATGGGTTCACAAGGGTGGTTTTCTTCAAAACGGGTGAGGTAGAGACTTCTAGTTTATAGCCGGCCACTGTAAATTAGAACCCTTTTAATACCAATAAACCAATTTTGTTTTGATCAAAACCATGCCTCGGTGCCAGTTTTGGGGGTTAATCACTTCTCCACCAGGAAACGAACCAAGCCCTAATTTTTAAGGTAACACAACCAATAGAAAAATTTTCTGTCTTCTTACCTCTAGGGTCACCTGACATGGTTTTTATGTATGAAACTTTGCTTGTTATTCAAGTCTCTTCAGTCTTCTCTCTACTCTTGTCTCTCCTTATCCTTGCTATTTCGTTACAAGCAAAAGCATGTGTGTTTAAGAACACCATTTTGTTTGAGCACATGGCAGCCTTTATGAAAAGAACTTTTACAAAGCAAAGCACATGTTTATCTCTCTGTGTTTACCTACAACAGTAGGTAAAAATCGTCATTGGCTGCAACTCGTATCTGAGAATGCATTTTTTCCTGAAGCAGGAAAAATACCATTGGCATGAATTTGTTTAAGATGGATCCCAACTTGCCATGAAGTGACCCACACACTGTGATCATGGAGCCATTTCCTGCAGCACATATGAAATGAGACATGTGGGATTTAACACTGGGACTGCAATAGACTGCCACAGCCTTGAGGATATTATCAAGGTGTGCCTTCACACCTGGTCCATCTGGCATGGCCTCGTCCTCCTCCATGACCGTTGAGAATCAGAGTTCCTCCTCTGCTCATGTTGCTGTTTGGCCCAATATGATGGTTTCCAGTGTCATTTCCTACACTGAGGGGACCATCACTCCACCTAAAGGGGCTCATCATCCTGTAGCCATTGGCCCCTTTAGGGAGTCAGGTTATTTACCACCGCCCAACACTCAGCGTTGAGTCATTGGCTGTATGGTCTACTCCATTACTGTAGTGGGATGTCCAGCCAGATAGGTAAAGAATACATCTTGTTAAGTGTTTAATTGCTGGGCTAGAATAGGGAGTACAAGTCTTTGTAGAACTTTCAACTCTAACTAAAACTGAATGTAAATCTGCCCTGCTTACTGCTGCATAAAAACTTAGTATATACAGTGAGAGACACTCCTTCAAGGTTTCCAAGCTGTCAACACCATTAACTCAGATCAATGGCATATTGGCAAAATGGTTATATTGGCCAGCTTGGTATTCCTTTCAAACCAAACAGTGGGAAACGATGGTAGCAATAGTCTCTTAACTGGAGAAGCTTATAGGAGGAGAGAGCACTGTTGTTGGCAGAGAAAATAGTTTTGCTCTTGGAGAGCACTTATTTTAAAAGGACTAAGTGACTAAGCTGGTTGCTACAGGAGCATGTGGCAACTGTTTAAGGTCTTACTGGAATATCCAATAGCTACCTACAATTTCCAAGCAAAGAAGTTCTCTTTGAACTTTTACTTTCTGAAAGTACCTCTTGCAGATTCTCGTCTCCCTGACACGCTCCTAGGACACTTGTAGATAGTTCCTCTTTGCTGACAGTTGCAGATGTGGCTGGGGTAGAAATGGAAGCAATTACACACTTTACTTTGTTGGGATCCAAGATAATTTCAAATGGAGATAGCAGCGATGAACGCAAAAGTTGCTTCCTCCATGGGAGGCAAGCTATGGCAGACCTAGGCAGCATAATAAAAAAAACAGAGACATCACCCTGTCAACAAAAAGTCTGCATAGTTAAAGTGATGGTCTTTGAGAGCTAGGCCATAAGGAAAGCTGAGCCCCAATGAATAGATGCCTTTGAACTGTGATGCTGAAGAAGACTTTTTAATATCTCCTTGACTGCAAGAAGATCAAATCAGTCCATCATGAAGGAGATCAACCATGAGTGCTCCTTTGGAAGGACAGATACTGAAGCTAAAGCACAAATACAGTCAAACCTCGCATAATGAGTGCCTCGCTTAAAGAAAAAAACAGCATTTTCTCTGAATGTTCACTTTGCTTAACAAATAAGACCAACCAAAAACTTGCTTAACAAAAAAATCGGGGTTCACAGTCCCCCCACCAGAAGTCACAATTTGTCACTTACAATGGTGTTTTGCTTAAAGAGCAAACCCACTTAAAGAACAATCCTGTGGAACACATTATGCTATTTAAGCGAGGTACAATTGTACTTTAGCCACCTAATAAGAAAAGAGGACTTATTGGAGAGGGCCCGATGCTAGGAGAGATCCAAGCTAAAAGAAGAAGGGGGTTAGAAGAAGATAAGATTGCTAGACAGTTTTGTTGACATAGTGGGTGCTAATCTGAGCCGACTTCAAAGGATGCAGGTGACAGAGGAGCTGGTGTGATGTGGTCCATGGAGTTGCAAAGGATTGGACTATTTGTTCTGTATGACAGAACAACAAAAGATATATAAAAGGTTTGGACCAATTCATGGACTCTTTAGCCATCTTTGCTGGGCTATTGCTGTTTGTCCTCTTCAAGCAAGGAGCCAGATGCACTCATTTTTCAGTATTAACAGGTTTGGACTTTCATTTACTTCTCTTACAATTCCTGTGCCCTGCTACCTTGCTGAAGTCTGAGCGCCTGTCTACACTGGCTCTTTTGTTTTGGTGTAGTGCCATTTTTAAAAAGCCACTTGCAATCAAAGGGAAGCACAAAATGCCATTTGGCATAATCCCCTCATCTTAAAGGCATTATTCTCCTAGTACTGTAACTCAATTCCAAGTACAGTTGTACCTCGCTTAAAGAGCATAATGCATTCCACAGGATTGCTCTTTAAGCAAGTTTGCTCTTTAAGCAAAACACCATTGTAAGTGACCAATTGTGGGGTGGATTTCTAACCCCGATTTATTTGTTAAGCAAGTTTTTGGTTGGTTTTATTTGTTAAGCGAAGCGAACATTCAGAGAAAATTTTGCTCTTTAAGCGAGTTACTCTTTAAGCGAGACGCTCTTTATGCGAGGTTTGATTGTACTGTATCCTGAAGCAGCTGACAGCCATTACAAGATATCATAAATTGGTAATTTCCCCTGGTCATATGCAGATGTTCAGAGGAAATGAAACAGAATATTTTTCTATATTATTGTTATTGCACTGCATCATTTAAGTGAAAGGGGTGGTGGTCAGTTTCTGTGTACTGTATTACTTATTGACCTCAATGCAACACAATGATTGTATATAAAAATATTTTATCTGTGTATTTATTTATTTATTTATTTATTTATTTATTGTCAGGGGAAACTATCAATTTACAATACAGTTGTACCTTGTTTAAAGAGCATAATGAGTTCCACAGGATTGCTCTTTAAGCGAGTTTGCTCTTTAAGTGAAACACCATTGTAAATGACTGATGGGGGGGGTTATTGCGAACCCTGGTTTATTTGTTAAGCGAGTTTTTGGTTGGTTTTATTTGTTAAGTGAAGCGAACATTCAGAGAAAGTTCTGCTCTTTAAGCGAGTTACTCTTTAAGTGAGATGCTCTTTATGCGAGGTTTGACTGTATCTTGCACCAACTGCCAGTTGGATGTTTACACCTGAAACAGCAAAAGGACTATTTATAATGTGGGTATTTCTAGTTTACTCTATCTCAAAGCTAATTGTAAATCTGCCCTGCAAATCCATCCACTTAGAATAGGTTTAAATTAGAGCCCCACAAAATATCATGACCCGCCATGGGGGTTCAAAAATGCAGGTGGGTGGAAGGAAATGGCTTGACCCAATGGGTCTCAAATTGGGACACCAAAATTTGAGTAATGCCAAACCACTTAAAAACAGCTGAAAAATGGTATATATATCAGTGTAGACACAAGATTCTTACATAAGAATCGGATCACTGATGCTTTAAGCATAGAAACTACATGTTCCAAAATAAAATAAGCCCTGAGGAATTTGGCTAAGAAAAGGGAAGATATATATGGATGAGAAAGAGAAAATTCCAGCAAGACATACCCTAAAGCCAATCACAGACAGATGGGAGACAGAGAGAAAGCTTCCCTTCTCTTTCCATAAAATAAAGCAGCAGCTTCTTCTTCTGCCGTATCTGAATCCAAATAGTGGTGATCATCATGGCAAGAGAGAGAAAACCTCCCTTCCTTTCCATAAAATAAAGCAACAGCTGATGTTTTTACAACACTGATAATAACCCACACTGTCAAGGTTGAGGTTTAGCCGACAGTTACATTATGTTTCCCTAGTGTGGATGCAGAAGAGATGAAGAAAATATGGAAAGAGTACACAGAGGAACTGTACAGAAAGGACCTCAACACCCCTGATAATCACAATGATGAGAACACTGAACATGAGCCAGACATCCAGAGAGTGAAGTCAGAAAGGCCCTCAAAAGCACTGCAAACAACAAAGCCAGCGGAGATGATGGTATCCATGTTGAACTTTTCAAAGCCCTAAATAAAAGATGATGGAATCAAATTATTACATTCTATATGCCAGCAGATTTGGAAAACACAACAATGGCCACAGGATTGGAAAAGATCAGTATATGTTCCAATCCCAAAAAAGGGAAATGCCAAAGAATGTTCAAATTATCGAACAATTGTGGTCATCCCACACGCTAGCAAGGTGATGCTCAAGATAATACAGGATAGACTGCAACAGCATGTGGAGAGAGAATTACCAGAAGTGCAGGCGGGGTTCTGACTGCTCCTTAGAAGATCAAATAGTAAAGATGAAGCTAAAGAACTTTGGACATCAAATGAGAAGAGAAGATTCACTTGAGAAAGCCTTGATGCTGGGAAAGGTGGAGGGCAAAAGAAGAAGGGGTGGCCAAAAGTGAGATGGCTAGATGGTATTGTGGACACAATGGGCACAGAGCTGAGCGAGTTGAGGAGGATGGTGGAGGACAGGAGTGCCTGGAGGACAGTGGTCCATGGGGTTGCAGAGGGTCGGAATCGACTGTGCGACTGAACAACAACAACAAAAAAGTGTGGATAAATAAACTAGTGCCAGTGTATAAAGGTCAAAAGATTTTCTCTGTGTTACTTAAAGGTGTTTCACAATGCAGAGTATAATAACCACATCACTTTTAGGGTGGCCTGCACTGTAGAGAACAGCCCTTTATTTACATAGAACTGAAGAGCTACAAGGGATGCCTGCAAAGAAGGAAATCCACATCCATGCAGAGCGAGTTGGAGAGTATTCTAAACACATGCATGTGAAACTAGAAATTGATATGATCAGACAGAGTTCAACAGTGTTTCCCAACCTTTGGTTTTTGGACCTAAATTCCCAGTGTTGTCGCAGAAGATGAGACGTGACAGCAATTCCAGGCTCATATAGAACAGGATAGTTTACTGCGCAATTGTTCACAGAGAGTATTGCAACTCAAATCTGGGAACCCCTGAGGGCTCAAAACACAGAGTTTATATACACAGTAAACAGGAAATACATGACCTTCACCCCATGTGGAAGGTTTAGGATTTGACACTTGGCATTGGTTAAAAGCCAAAGGGATCAAAATAATACACTTAGTATTGGCTGATAGCCAAGACCACACTTGTTATTGGGTGATTACTGCTCTCCCATCCTCTACTATTGGGTAATTTACGATCCCCCTATTCTAATGAGGAAGGGTCTAGTGCATGTCGATTGCATCAGCCTGAAAAATAGGCAGGCAAGTTTAAACTCACTGTGACTCCACCTGTAGGTCATTGAGAGGTCAAAGATGGATTCTCTTTGGTTCTATATTATTCTATATTCCAGCATAACTGGAGTAGACCAAATCACAGGACAAATCAAGCAGTCTACCTGACCAGAGTCTTCCCCATTACCGTAATATAGTGAGATAGACTATATAGTTATACCTTTGATAATGTTTGCACCAGATAACGCTAAAACCATATAACGTTAAGCAATCTGGAAAACAATTGCATCGCATAACGTTGAAATCCTATGGGATTATCGCATAACTTTCGCTGAAGCCTGTGCTGGTTACAATGTACAGTCAAACCTCGCATAAAGAGCGACTTGCTTAAAGAGTAACTCGCTTAAAGAGCAGAATTTTTTCTGAATGTTTGCTTCGCTTAACAAATAAGACCAACCAAAAACTCGCTTAACAAATAAATTGGGGTTCGCAATCCCCCCCACAATTGGTCATTTACAATGGTGTTTCGCTTAAAGAGCAAACTTGCTTAAAGAGCAATCCTGTGGAACGCATTATGCTCTTTAAGCGAGGTACGACTGTATCTCTATGGAGTTTTAATGTTATGTGATTCATCCCATAGGATTTTAACATTATGCGATGTATGTATTGCATAAAGTTAAAAATTGGATAACGCTAAGACTCGTGGAACCAAGTTTTAGCATTATCCGGGGCTCTACTGTATTTCTATTTCCATTGTAGCCAATGTTTCTAATTATGCGTTGGGGGGGTGGACTTTATTTCCTTTTTCTGATGAAGTTTTTCTATGTGCTGGAGCTGCTCTGTCCTAACAGCGCAATCATTTGCTTTACAAAGGGATGAAGGACATGTCACAGGAGGCCCTGTGGGGGAAAGTAGTCACAAATATTCTATGTGGAAAATGGCCACCAACCAAAAGTTGCCTCTTGTCAGATATTAAATCTACAGAGGAGGGAGCTGGGAATGAACCTGGGAGAGTGGAAAATAAGATAGAAAAATAAATATAACATTGGATAGTTTTAGTTAAAATGAAAATGTTTATTTTAAAAAGATGGACAAAAGTAAAAAAAAAATTCAAACTGTTTCTGATACAAATTGACTTTTCAGCTGGCTTGATTTACTCTTTGAACCACAATATAGTACTGCATTTTCAAAGTCTCTTATAGTAACATTTCATTGCTTATATTAAGTATTGGTGAAAAAAGTTTCCAGTCTTTCTATATGAACTGGCAGCTCAGAAAAAGAAATTCTGTTTTTCACCAAAAGCAGGTCCCCTGTTTAGTTTCTGAGATCTTTGTTAAAGAGACCAAGTAGACATTAATATCGAAGCTCTGAGACCCTGAGGAAAGGGGCTGCCAAATTTAGAAATAGGTACACGCACAACTGAGTATTTTCAGACACCAGTTCCTTCTAGATGAAAATACTGTACAGTACTTCTATAAGGAATACTAAGGTTCTCCTGGATATCCCACTAACTAATATAGAAAGGAATCTAAGGGGGTCGTGTATTATAATACTGCGAGTATGTGCAGCAGAAAGCCAGCAGTCTTGAGAATGGAGGGGGAGGGGGGGGGAGCAGCAGGAGGGATGGATACATTAGACCCGAGTCTTGAAATTGTAGAGTGAAAATGTTAATAATTAAAGAAAGATCGGCGGAGGGAAAAGGGGGGCTTCAGAAAAGTAATGGCATTCTGCACTGACCCCCCCCTCCCTCTTTCGACATACGGAGGCGACATTCTTGGAAAAGAAGTGGGGAGGGTAAAAGACTGTAGAAGATTAGGTAAGTTTTTCTTTTTTTTATATTATTATTATGTTTTACAATTTAGTTATTATATATTGTTAGGTTTTTCTTATACAATATTTAGATCTTATGGTGTTCGTAACATAGGGGATAGGTGGTACACGTCCAGGGAGCAATGTAAAAAAATTAGGAGAGTAACAAAACTTGATGGTTAAGAACCTAAAAGTATTAACTTGGAATGTGAAGGGTACAGGCACAGTGTTAAAGAGGAAAAGACTACAAATAGCTATTAATAAAGAAAAGGCAGATGTCGTCTTTCTGCAAGAGACCCACCAAAAGTCTGTAGATACAAACAAAATGGTCCTGAGAGGTATGCAAATATATGAGAAAGCCTATGGCTCATCAAAATCAAGAGGAGTTGCAACACTAATATCGGAAAAGGCAGGCTTTAATATGACACAAAGCATAGCTGACCCAGAAGGCAGATATCTTATAGTCAAAGGGAATATAGATGAAGAAGAAATAACATTGGTTAATATATATGCACCAAACGATAACCAGGAAGAATTTTTGAACAAGATGGGAAAAATTTTAGAGAAAGAGGGGACAAAAAATATGATAATCGCAGGGGACTTTAACTTAACAAGATCAGGAATAGATAGTACAGGTACTCAGAGAAAGTGTAAAAAATATATACTAGATGAATGGATTAAGACACTGGGGATACAAGACACATGGAGGGAGATTAAAGGGAATGAAAGGGAATACACTTTCTGTTCCCAAGTACATAATATGCAATCTAGAATCGATTATATATTTGTTACAAAATTATTAATTAGTAACATTGAAGATATAAAAATAGGAACATTCAAAGAGTCGGACCATGCAAAAATAGTGATGGAGATGAAATTACATAGTGAGAGGGGGAAGTTATATAATTGGAGATATGATACAAATTTGTTTAGGGAAGAGGTTGATAAGAAAAAAATAATGGAGAAATGGGAAGAATATTGGAATTGGAATGATAATGGGGAGGTCAGCTATAGCACGGTATGGGATACAATGAAAGCAATATTTAGAGGGGAATCTATAAAATTAAAGAGTGTCAAAAATAAGCTCTATAAAAGTAGATATCAGGAGTTGGAAGTAAAATTAAAATATCTCTACCTGGAACAAGCAAGAACTAAAAGTAAAAAGATTTATGAGGAAATACAAAAAATTAAGAAGGAATTGGAGGGGAAAGATATAGAAAGGGTTAAAAGGGATATGATATATTTAAAAAGAGAATATTTTGAGTATAGTAATAGGAATTCTAAATTGTTAGCAAAAGCAGCAAGAGAGAAGAAAATAAAAAGTCAGATTGGGGTTTTGATTGACAAAAGTGGAAGGAGATGTAACAAAAAAAGAGAAAAAATAAAGATAATAGAAAATTTTTATAATGAACTATACTCAAAAAAGGAAATTAATTTGGATAAACTTAGAAAGTGCTTTGAAAATCAAAAATTGTCACAAATAACAGCAGAACATAGAAATAAAATGGAGGAAAAGATTACAGAAAAAGAAATTGAGCAAATGATAAAGAAATTAAAATTAGGGAAAGCACCAGGAGAAGATGGATTACCAGGTGAGTTTTACAAAGATTTTAAAATTTGGATTGTTCCGAGGCTGAGTAAACTGTTTAATAAAATCTTAGAAGGTGAGACAACTCCAGACTCATGGAACAGGTCAATAATTACGTTAATTCCGAAGCCAGGCAAAGATTTAGAAAAGGTGGAATCATATAGACCGATTTCACTAATTAATCAGGACGCAAAAATATTTACATCAATTATGTCAAATAGATTAAATAGTTTTATATCCGACTATATAAAGGAAGACCAGGCAGGGTTTGTCAAGAACAGATATATGTCAGACTTAACGCGAAGAGTAATAGATCTGATGGACTTAACGGAGCAAAAGAAAGAGAAAGTGGGATTTCTGTCTCTGGACATTTTTAAAGCCTTTGACTCTTTACAATGGTTAACAATACAAGAAATGATTAAGTTATATGGATTTGGGGCTAAATTTCAGGGAGTTATTAAAAATTTATATCAAGTGGGAGTGGCCCGGGTTAGAGTCGATGGTGAATATTCAGGTAATATAAGATTAGAGGCAGGCACAAGGCAGGGTTGTCCACTTTCACCAACATTGTTCATACTGGCTATGGAGTTCTTGGCAAACCTAATACGCCAGGATGAAGATATAGTAGGAATAAAAGGCAATAAGATAAATTTGTACGCAGACGATACGTTAATTATTGCAAAATGCCCAATGAAGGCCTTAGAAAAAATCCATAAACACTTAAGTAATTTTGAGGATCTAACAGGCTTGAGAGTTAACTGGGACAAGACTGAAATGATATTTTGTAACGCGACTAAGGAGGAAGAGGAAAAAATAAAAGAAAAATACAAGATTCAGATTGGAAATAAAATTAAGTATTTGGGGATAATAATTTCGCAGAAGTATGGAGAACTCAAAGGGTTAAATTATGGTAAACAGATGAAGGAAATTGAACAAAAAATAATTCGATATAATAAGCTAAATTTATCATGGTTTGGAAGGGTGGCATTAAGTAAGATGATGTTGTTACCCAAATTAAATTTCTTATTTGATGCATTACCAATTAAGTTTACAGATAGGGAATTAAAGGAATATCAAAATATAATAAACAAGTTCTGCAATGGAAAACATGGGGCTAGAATAGTCAAAAAATTATGGTATGCATCTCAGAAAGAGGGGGGTTTAGGGATACCTAATATTCGTGATTATTATAGGGCCTTTCAAGTTAGAAATGTTATAAGAATATTGAACCGGGAAGAAACAATATGGGAAAAAATTGAGAGAGGGGAAAGTCAAAAAATTGATAAGTCCATATTTTTAAGTGAAAGGAAAGAAAATCACAAACAAAACTATAGATGTAAATTGACAAAAGTAACATTAGAAGAATGGAGTAGAATAAAAAAGGAATTTGTCCCAGGTAACTCGCCTGTTTTAGAACTAGAAGACATAAGTACTTTTCCAATACCAATTGATAGTAGGATTAGAAACATTTTGGTAGAAAAGGAGGCTCTCTTGCTGAAAGACTGGATTAGCATTTGCAAGAATAAAGAAAGAAGAAGAGAGTTATTCTCTCATATGCAGCTAGATTGGTTTAAGACTCTCCGAGTAAATAATTGGAATAAGAAATTTATGTTTGACAATAGTTTAAAACGGGAATTAACTTTATTTGAAATATTGTTGACTAAATTAAGGAGAGGGGACATGGCCATTAAAGGAATAGTAAGCAAGATTTATAAAATCTTGAATAAAAGTGGGAATATACAGGATGTACTGAGAAGTAAATGGGAATATGAATTAAACGAGACGATCTCACTAGAAAATTGGAAGAGAAAATGGAAAAGAAGAGTTATGAGAACCATGTCCGTGAGAATGAAGGAACATAATTATAAATTACTTTGGTGGTGGTATAGGACCCCAGTTGGGCTGCACCGTATGAATAGTAATATTAGTGATAAATGTTGGCGATGTAAACATGAGATGGGAACGTATGTACACATGTGGTGGAACTGTAAAAGTTTGGAAAAATTTTGGGGAAACGTGAAAAATGAAGTGAATAATATATTAGATAAACAGCTCATATGGGGTCCAGATACAGGGTTGTTAACAGAGGTTGATAAGTTCGATATAAGTAATGATAATAAAGAATTGATGTCCGTGATGTTGTCAGCGGCAAGAATTTGTATTGCAAAAAATTGGAAAAACGAGGTTTCGATTAAGATTCATGATTGGTATAAAGAAATGTGGGAGCTGGCGCTTAATGATAAACTTACTTGTGAATTAAAAGTAAAAAAAGGTAGAGCTAAAGTTAATAATTTTTGGAGAGTCTGGAAACCTTTTGTGGAATATGTGACGGTTAAAAAAAAAGGGGTTATTCCTGTACCAGAACAAAATGATTTTTGGAAATTATGAGGTTTTGTTTTACAAGCCCTTGGACTTTGTAAATACCACAGGGGTGATATTAAAGAGTGATTTAAAATAGTGAAGGAAACCAAATGTATTAGAAAATGGTTAAGATGAGTTATAAAGATAGAACTGTGATATTTTTTATAATGCCGACTAGAGATACTATATTTCTTTTCTCCTTTTTTTTGAGGTTTATATTTGGTTTATGAGAAGCATATACATAGATTCAAATGTGGAGGTTGTGTTTCCTTTTTTTTTTTTAGGATTGATTTTTTTAACTCAGTTATATTCGTCATTTCTGTATTTCTGTATTTCTTTTTGTTTTTACTTTTGTATGTTTCATTATAATTGCTTTTTGTATGTTTATCTTTTAAATACCTATATAAAAATAAAGTTAAAAAAAAAATTAAAAAAAAAAAAAAAAAGCAGGTCCCCTGTTTAGTTTCTGAGATCTTTGTTAAAGAGACCAAGTAGACATTAATATCGAAGCTCTGAGACCCTGAGGAAAGGGGCTGCCAAATTTAGAAATAGGTACACGCACAACTGAGTATTTTCAGACACCAGTTCCTTCTAGATGAAAATACTGTACAGTACTTCTATAAGGAATACTAAGGTTCTCCTGGATATCCCACTAACTAATATAGAAAGGAATCTAAGGGGGTCGTGTATTATAATACTGCGAGTATGTGCAGCAGAAAGCCAGCAGGTCATGCAAAACCTTCTCCCTTGCATATGATGTTCAGGCTGTCACATTGCAACATGAAAAATAAAGTGCATAATCCTACTTTTCCCTTTTAATATCTGGCTTGCCACTTAGAACTATTACTTTGCTAGATAATTCCTAGATTCCCCCAGCCAGCATAACTAGAAGGGTGGCTAGGAGTTGTAATCCAGAAACATAACATTTCCAAGCTCTTGTTAGCTCAACCTCAATGTGGTTGTTGTTACATGCAAACAAGTCACCTCCAACTTATGGTAACTCTATGGATGAGTGGTCTCCAAAATGTCCTGCTCTCAACAGCCCTGCTCAGTTCTTGCAAACTCAAAATGGTAGTTCCTTTAATGAATCAATCTACCTTGTATTTGGTGTTCTTATTTTCCTGCTGCCTTCCCACCATTATTTTCTTTTCCAGAGAATCTTGCCTTTTCATGATGTGCATAAAGTAGTCCAGCCTCAGCTGTATGTTGATAGGATATTATTTGCTCAGTCTTTGTCAGACTTGACTACGGGACTGAACAACCACCTTACATTATAATCCCTAACTTGCCTGTGCTACATCTTGTCACATCATGACAGCCACTTTATTTCTTCTGAGTTCGTCTTTAGTGCCAATCAAGCCTCCAAGGAAGGGCACTGCACAGTTGGGGAATCTATTCCACTATCTTTTGCTTCATTCTAGACTGTCTCATCATAAGAAAGGCTCAACAGTACAATAGCTTGTTATTGCCTTCTTCCATGCAATACTAACAAAAGTTAGCTGGAGTGACAATGTTGTTGTTTGTCCCTCTTCTCCAGTGTCACCTTCAGCTACCACCAATGTTCAGTAGTTGTCCTCCAGGATTTTCCCAGACCCCATTACTATTGCAGTGGGTTGTTCCCTTCTGCTGATGTGGCTGTTAACTCCTGAAGAGGGTGGATGCATTTAGTCTGGTGTTGCAGCTTGACCATTCCGCTTTAATGTGACCTTACTGGGAGCTGGACCATTAGGAAAGCTGAGTGCAGAAGAATAGATATCTTTGAAATGTGGTGTTGGAGGAGAGTTTTGAGAGTACTGTACCCTGGACAGCGAGAACAAATAGGTCGATCCTAGAAGAAATCAACCCTGACTGCTCCTTAGAACGTCAAATAGTAAAGGTGAAGCTAAAGTACTTTGGACATCAAATGAGAAGAGAGGATTCACTTGAGAAAGCCCTGATGCTGGGAAAGGTGGAGGGCAAAAGAAAAAGGGGGAGGCCAAAAATGAGATGTCTGGATGGTATTGTAGATGCAATGGACGCAGAGGTGGGTGGGCTGAAGAGGATGGTGGAAGACAGAGGTGCATGGCAGACAATGGTCCATGGGGTCACAAAGGATCAGAATCAACTGTGTGACTGAACAACTGGGAGCCCAGACCCATAATGAAGTCTAATTCAGAAGCAGCCCTGCGATGCCACCCTCAGGATATCCAAAGGTATAGCATGTCCTGTGCTTTCTCTTGGTAAACAGCCTACAACAGTGATGGTGAACCTTGGCACTCCAGGTGTTCTAGAACTTCATTTCCCAGAATCCCTGATCAGCAGGAGTGCTGACTTGGGCTTCTAGTAATTGTAGTCCAAGAACACCTGGAGTGCCAAGGTTCACCATCACTGGGCTACAATGTTAACCTGGGAAGGCTGTGATATATCATGTGTGTGAGAAATATGGAGCCAAATAGAACTGATGGCAAAATATCACAATTAGCCAAACACTGCTCTTACTCTCTCTCTCCATTTCTGCTTCCAAATTCTACAACAACCAAGTTAGTATTCTGGGTAGTCACATTATATCATGTGTGGATTTTGAGGATGATCATATTCTGGAGTTCAGTCCCAAGAGTAGCCATGCCATTAGTCAGTGGGAGGTAAATGCTGAAGGCAGTATATTTGGAATTGTCAAAAAACTATTGGATATTTATGCACACTCAGGATTAATCATGGAAGTTGCCATGCATTTGGCTGTAGAGACAGAGGTTGAAAGTTCAATTCACCACTGTGTCTCCTTGACAGGGACTGGACCAGTGGTGGGCATCAGCAGGTTCACACCAGTTCACCAGAACCGGTAGCAGAAATTCTGGCTGGCCCTCCCCATCCAAGTTTTGAAATAAAGTAGTCCTAATTCAGGTGCAATGCAGGGCTTTCCCCCTGGCCACACCCTCCATATAATGCCCACAGTGCGGTAGTAAAAATGTTTGGAGCTCACCACTGGACTGGACTTGATGATCCATAGAGTCCCTTCCAACACAAGATGTCAGCATGTGCCATTTACACAAACAGATGTGACTGGCATGCAACAAGCATCTTGTCAATTAGCCATCTTCCATGCTTGCTCTTGAGCATGTGTAAATATCCAGAAGGGTTTGGGACAATTTATCATCATCATCATCATCATCATCATCATCATCATCATCATCATCATCATCATCATCATCATCATATGATGCACTGCCAGGGATGAAGAGAGAAGCCTGAAGTAATGCCTGCCTCTTGTCAGTTCTCATAGTTTGAATGTCACACGTTGAACTGAGGATAAGGCGTGCTTTTTGCTGCACTGCTTCAGGCAGCAAAATATATTAAGCCAATCTTTTAAAATCATGATGCAAAGAACTCCTCTGAAAAGGTTTTGCCTTCTGAAGCAGCTTGACATACAAAAGGTGGCTTCCTACTACACTAGCAATATTATTAGTACTGTATATTAATCAGAGTCCAGCCAGGTTATTCTGCTATGGTAATAGAGTAAACCATACTGCCAGCGACTCAACGCCAAGTGTCAGGCAGGAGTTAACTAACCTGACAACCCTGAGGAATAAAGGCCTTGGGTGATGAAGTTCACAGGGAAGGGTGATGGTGTCAAAGTGGATTAAATATCACTTGAATCCTTCTTGATGGAGGGCAACAGCTTCATCAATACTGGCCTAGGGCTGAGGAGGACTTTCTTTGCCAAAAGGGCTCAGGATCAGAAAGTGACTCATAGAACTGAATCAGTGGTACAGGCATCATGCTGGGATGCGGAAGGCAGATGAAAGGTCACTGCATTATATTTTCAGGACAGTCTTCTCATGAATAATTGCCATGATGATTGTCATTATTCGTATTCAGATAAGGCAGATACGGCAGAAGAAGATTAATCAATGTGAACAAAACATTGTTAGGATCACAGTGGGAGATGCTCATTCCATTACTAAGGTCAGAAGTGGCAAAATTCACTGTTGCTTTAAAGGACATGTGGACAACCAGCATTCTATGGGCTACTTGCAGTCTATAAAGCCAGAATGCCATACCTACCTACCCAACCACACATACATACAGACAGTGGTGGGCATCAGCAGGTTCGCACCAGTACACCAGAACCAGTAGCAGAAATTCTGGCTGGCCCCGCCCATCCAAGTTTTGAAATGAAGTACTGGTAGTTCTAACATACAAAAAACGCAGGGTTTTCCCCCTGGCCACACCCACCATACCACGCCCACAATGTGGTAGTAAAACATTTTGGAGCCCATCACTGCATGCAGAGCTTTCCAGCCATCTCTTGGATGGAGGGCAGTGATGGGATGTCCCCGGTTCCAGACGGTTCCCTGGAACCGGTAGGACCAATTCCGGAGGGTTCTCCGGGAGGGGAGTCCACTTTTGAGGTGTCCGGTTCCGGACGCCTCACCGAAAGAATTTTTTTTAAAAAAAAATTAGAGCTAAAATGGCTCCAATTGACTGCGTATGCGCAGAAACTCAATCTGATGCATTGCGCATGCGTCAGATTGAGTTTCTGCGCATGCGCAGTCAATTGGAGCCATTTTAGCTCCAATTTTTTAAAAAAATTGTTTTAGAGTTTTCAGGACGGCGGCGGCAGCGGCGGCAGCGGTGGCGGCACCAGCCCTCTGAGGAGGGCACCTCCCCCGTGGCACGTTGAGGGCTGCGTGGGCCGTCCGCTGTCGACAAGCCCCATGCCCTGGGGACGCGCGGCGCACCGCTGCCGCCGCCTCCTCCGCCGGGTGCCTGTGGACTGGGTGCCTGCAGCTGCCGCCCCCCGCCGCCGGACCTGCTGCTGCCTGCAATCATCCCTGTGGCCTCCTCCTTGGGCTGGTCCCTTTTTAGCCCGGCTGCGGCGCCTGGCGGAGGAGGAAGCTGCAGGCGGTGCAGCATGGGGACGGCCCAGGGAGGCTCAGCAGCCGCGGCTGGAGCCACCGCCAGAGCCACTGCTGCCCGCCACCCCTGCCCGTGGCCGGAGCTGGGCTAAAAAGGTACCGGCCCGAGGAGGACGCCACAGGGGTGCAGGCAGCTCCGGCGGCGGCGGCTGTGGACGCAGTCGGGGTGCCGGGTCCCAAGAAAGGTAAGCGAGGGGTTTTTATTTGGGGTGGGTGGGTAATTTATTTGTGTTTTGGGTGGGTGGTTGTTTTTATTTTATTTTATTTTATTTTATTTATTTGTGTCTGGGTGGGTGGGCTGAGAGGGAGGGGTGTGTGTATGTTTATTTTTATTTTTTATTTATTTTTATTTTTGGCCCCGCAAAATTTTTGTCGCAATTCCCGGTACGGCAATTTCCAGCCTGTATTCATTCATTGTACAAGCTTTTTCATCCACTCACAAAAGCTGCAAGGAAAACAAAGTATCACTCTGCAAATATTTTCCTGACCACAAGGAGACACTTTGTAACAGATTCACGACTGCCTACGGGAGATTACTCCATCCTAAAGACAAAGACCTGTTGCGGCACTCGCCACTACCCCATTGTAAATGTAAAAATGTCAATGTGTAACTTCAGAAATTGCTTTTGTACTGTTTAATCAAGAAGTGTAAAGACTCATTTAATTGCCCCACTTTCAGTAAACAGCATTTGTATCTGTCCATACTTGATTGTCGACTAGAGTAAATGTATAAAAATGTTGGGGAGTGGGAGGGACTTCAGCTCATTCACAGAATAGCGTAGATTGGTTCACGTGGGTGGTTTTCTTCAAAACGGGTGAGGTAGAGACTTCTAGTTTATAGCCGGCCACTGTAAATTAGATCCTGTTTAATACCAATAAACCAATTTTGTTTTGATCAAAACCATGCCTCGGTGTCAGTTTTGGGGGTTAACTAATTCTCCACCAGGAAACGAACCAAGCCCTAATTTTTAAGGTAACAATAATAACCTGTGGATCTCCTGGTTTTCCAGATCTAGCTTCCTTCCATGTCCAGCTGCTGTGGGTGCTGGTATGTCTCATTGCTTCCAACCCCAGGGGACCCTATGAACGTGTGTTATCTGAAATGTCCTATTGTTCACACCTTTGCTCATTTTCTGCAAACTCAAGGCTGTAGCTTCTTTTAACTAAGAGCATTGGCCACATAGAGTAGTATTTGGTTTTCCTCTTCTCTTACTGCCTTCAAAATTTTCAGCCTTGTTCT
The DNA here is from genome assembly GCA_030440675.1 of Furcifer pardalis. Taxonomy (NCBI): domain Eukaryota; kingdom Metazoa; phylum Chordata; class Lepidosauria; order Squamata; family Chamaeleonidae; genus Furcifer; species Furcifer pardalis. The sequence goes on along the minus strand of CP126890.1, from coordinate 111,866,062 downwards.
CTTTTTATGCTGTGCTCAGAGTACCACTGCTCCGGCCAGCAGCTCCCACTGAGGCAAACACGAAACTGAGTTTTCCGCTTGCAAGTGCAATAAAGAGCTCTGGTGGTGCAATGATTAAAACTGCTGTACTGCAGCCAAAACGTTGTGAGTTTGATCCTGATGGGACTCAAAGTGGACTCGGCCTTCCATTCTCATTCTGAAATTGGTGACACAAGTACCTAGCATGTTGGGGGCAAAAATGCTAATTAACTTGTGAACACCAAAGAGTGCACTAAGATCTATGGGGTAATATATAATTGCTATTGCTACCAAAACAAATTCTGAAAAGTGCTGATAAATAGAAAGAAAACAATGAAATGAAAGGGTTCATTTCATTCAAGGAGGGAACGAGGTCAATTAGATGAGCTAGAATGATTTGATGGAATTAGGAATTTGCTAATAATCATTATAGGATTCGGTAAATGTGATGTTGTTTTTTGCTGTTGTTTTTATTTTACTTTTTTGTAAAACTTTTTTGTTATGTGATATTTGCATTTTTTTTTTACTGTGATTGCATAATTGATATGTTTATCTCTCTCTGATACTGATACTGTGATGATTGTTATTGTGGTGTTGTGCAATTTATGATTGTTACGTTGCTATTTTTTATATAAATTGTAAGCCGCCTAGAGTCAGGTTCTCCTGAGCAAGGCGGGGTATAAATTTGAAATAATAATAATAATAATAATAATAATAATAATAATAATAATAATAATAATAATAATAATAATAATAATAAAATAATGTTGAGAACGTCTCTATAGAACTACTGGAGCCCGAGTGGCACAGTGGTTAAACTGCTATACTGCAGCCAAAACATTGCGAGTTCGATCCTAATGGATGCAAGGTTGATTCAGCCTCTTCCATCCTTCCTACGTCGGTGAAATGCGTACTCAGAATGTTGGGGGCAAAAAAAAAAATGCGAATTAACTTGTGAACCGCACAGAGCGTGCACGGGGCGGCACAGAAGTGTAACCGCTAATTGCTGAACGACGAGAGCTGCTGGCGAACCCCAGCACTCCCGTCGCCCAAGCCCGGTTTCGAACCCGGCGCCGCCGCGCACGTGCGGTTTGTTTTGATGCGAGAGCCGTTGGCGCGCCGGCGCGCTTGCGTCGACCGGGCAAGGGCCGCTTCCCAGAAGGGCTGGGCGAAGAGGGCAGAGTGGTGTGCGCAGGCGCAAGAGAGGCGCCTTCTCCTGCCGCTGGGGGAGGTGGTGCTTTCTCTCCCCCCCCCCTCAAATAATAATACCCAGTCTCCTCCTCCTCCTCCTCCTCCTCCTGTTGCCCTTTTTCTTTTAGCGCCGGGCGAGGACGGGAAGGGGCCGGAGGGGCCTTTTGGCTTTTCAGGCGCCCTGCTGGCCCCAGCGACGGCGAGGAACGGTCGTCGTCTCCCCTCTCCCAAAAAATGTCGCAGACAGCCATGTCCGAGACCTACGGTACGGAGGGGGGCTGCCTTTGGGAGGGCAGCAGAGGAGCCGGAGTGGGGGTGGTTGGTTGGGGCTGGTGACCTGGGCAGGGAAAGGATGGCCGGTCCTCCCGTTCAGCAGGGCGGAAAGCTGCTTTCTCACCCCACCCCACCCCCCCACCTAGCCCCGGTCCTGGATGCGTCCCGCCTTGCGATGGAGACCTAGTCTACAATACACAAGCCACACTCCGGACAGAAGTATTGTAGCGCCTTTTGGCTGTGTGGTTGGTAAGCTGCTCACGCCCTGCAGCCCTATCTCTTGCAGTGTGATTTGTCTCTGACGTACACACACACACACACACACACACACACACACACACACACACACACACACACACACACACCAACGCTCTCTCACACATATTCTCTCGCACTCGTTCAGTCACACACTCACACACACACTCACAAACCAACGCTCTCACACACATATTCTCTCGCGCTCGTTCAGTCACACACTCACTCACTCACACACACACACAAACCAACGCTCTCACACACATATTCTCTCGTGCTCATTCAGTCACACACACACACAAACCAACACTCACACACATATTCTCTCGCGCTCGTTCAGTCACACACTCAATCACACACACACACACACAAACCAACGCTCTCACACACATATTCTCTCGCGCTCGTTCAGTCACACACTCACTCACTCACACACACACACAAACCAACGCTCTCACACACATATTCTCTCGTGCTCATTCAGTCACACACACACACAAACCAACACTCTCACACACATATTCTCTCGCGCTCGTTCAGTCACACACACACACACACACACAAACCAACGCTCTCACACACATATTCTCTCGCGCTCGTTCAGTCACACACACACACAAACCAACGCTCTCACACACATATTCTCTCGCGGTCGTTCAGTCACACACTCAATCACACACACACACACAAAACCCAACGCTCTCACACACATTCTCTCTCACTCGTTCAGTCACACTCTCTCTCTCTCTCACACACACACACTCACAAACCAACGCTCTCACACACATATTCTCTCGCGCTCGTTCAGTCACACACTCACACACACACAAACCAACGCTCTCACACACACATTCTCGCGTTCGTTCAGTCACACACTCACTCACTCACACACAAACCAACGCTCTCACACACATATTCTCTCGCGCTCGTTCAGTCACACACTCACACACACACTCACAAACCAACGCTCTCACACACATATTCTCTCGCGCTCATTCAGTCACACACTCACACACACACACACACACAAACCAACGCTCTCACACACATATTCTCTCGCGCTCGTTCAGTCACACACACACACACACAAACCAACGCTCTCACACACATATTCTCTTGCGCTCGTTCAGTCACACACTCACTCTCTCTCTCTCTCACACACACACACACACACTCACAAACCAACGCTCTCACACACATATTCTCTCGTGCTCGTTCAGTCACACACTCACTCACACTTGTTTTCTCGCTCTCACACTCGTTCACTCACACACTCATTTTGTCTCACTCTCACACACACACTCCATCTCACAGTCTTGATTTTGACGTAAGGAGACAAAAGGTGCGTGTGTGTAAAAGAGCGACTTCAAGGCTCTTCTCGTAAGTTATTTCAAACATCTTCCTAACACCCTTGTGGGATATATCAGCCTTACCTATATAGGGTAGAGATTTGATTCTCATCTGATTTCTAACCTGAGTCCCGCTTCAGTGCAGACCAGCATTTGTCGGTTCCATCACGTACTAGCATTTGCCGCCGTTGCAACCTTCCTTGTTAGTAAACAGTTGCTAAATTATAGGTGCTGACTTGAGTTAATTTCATTCATTTATTTCATTTATTCGATTTATATACCGCCCTACTCAGTGCAACCGACTCAGGGCGGTTTACAGAAGACAATCAAAAGTAATATAACATAATCAAAGATCATACAGTACATAGCAATACAGTACAGCAGTGCTTAACGTGCCACAACATTTTTTGCCTTTTTTCCTGTTTTGTTTAACTCTCTGATATGCTTGCACAGACTAACTTGGCTACCACTTCAAACATTTCAACTTTAGATGAAGTACCACATCTCTGGCTGGCAGCTCCCATTGAGGCAAATAGGAAACTCATATTTGCTTTAGGGGAGGTAATACTAGTTGAGGAAAGTTCCCTTTTCTGCAATAATTTGGAGAAGTGGTACATCTTGAGATGTATCAAGAAGTTTTCTCAAACTGAGAAGGCCTGCTTGCAACCAGTCTTTAGAAGGAAGTTTCACTTTATATGGCAGGTTGTGGGTTAATATGTTGAAGTAGGTTTTATTTTGGGTGGGTTGGCAAGCAGTGTATTAGCAGACATGCAATGTTTATCAGTTACATACTTTGGGAGATTACTTCATTTACAGTAATTGAAAAGTGACTTTGGAGTAAACTAGAAATGGGAAATTTGGTTTTCCTGATAATTTGTCTTGCAACCCCATCAGACTGATCATAAAAGATTTTGGAAAATGTAGTATGAAGCATATGCAGGGCCAAAGGTTCCACATCCCTGTCATAAGCTAATTAGTCTAAAAGTGAGAACTACCTAGGCCTAAGTCACTTGTGGCAAAATGAAAAATTACATTTATAGAATAGTGAGTAATTGTTAATGAGGGACTGCGGTGGCTTAGTGGTTAGATGCTAAACTTGATGACTGGAAGGTCAGCAGTTTGAGACCTGATTACTGCATGACAGAATGAGCTCCCGTCTCTGTCCCAGCTCCTGCCAACCTAGAAGCTCAAAAGCAAGAAATTGCAAGTAGAAAAATAGGTACCACTTCGGTGGGAAACTAAACAGTGTTCCGTGCACTCTGATGTTTAGTCATGTCATGGCTGTCACATGACCAGGGAAACGTCTGAAGACACAAACAGCACTAGCTTTTTTCTACAAACAGAGATGAGCACTGAACCCTAGAGTCAGATACGACTTGCTTTTGAGCAAGGGTGACCTTTACCTAATTATTTAATGGCATATCTGAAAACTAGTTAAATAATGCCTGTGTTGTTGGGTTTGAAGTGTTGTAGATTATGAGGTTGCTTTTGAAACTTCTCACACTGCAGGACACAGAGTTCTGTATATATAACAGCAAGTTAAAGACATAATTATAATTCAAGTGTAGAAGGAAATGAAACACTAGTACCTTTTTGAACTAGCTGTCATACATTGGAGAGTCCTTCTATTTACCTTACTGAGTAGGCAGTAGATCTGCTTCTATCTGCCAGGTTTTGGTTAAAAAAACCCATTCTTTAAGTAGTGGAAGTAAGTTACTACATACAAAAATTAGGCATCAGTTTAGTGAGAATTGTTATTGTTGTACTGTACTTTTGTTCCCCATTATACAATGTTTATGAGACTGCAATGGCTTAGTGGTTAAGATCTTGAGCTTTAAGCGGATTTGAGACCCGAGTATTGTGCAGTGGAGTGAACTCCCATCTCTGTTCCAGCTCCTGCCAACCTAGCAGTTTGAAAGCAAGAAATTGCAAGTAGATAAACAGGTACAGTGCACTCCGGTGCCTAGGAATGCCTGCCACATGTCCATGGAGGTGTCTGCAGACGCAGACAGCGCTGGCTCTTTGGCTATAAACGAAGATGAGCACCAAACCCTAGAATCAGATATGACTGGCTTTGGAGCAAGGGCAACCTTTACACAATGTTTAAAACTTTTGGTCAGTATCATGGCCGATTTCATTCTCGAACTTTTTTTATCTGATAATGTTAGGATTCTGGTTGTATGGATATCCTTGCAATGCTTATACATTGGTACCTCGCTTAAAGAGCATAATGTGTTCCATGGGATTGCTCTTTAAGTGAGTTTGCTCTTTAAGTAAAACACCATTGTAAGTGACCAATTGTGACTTCTGGCAGGGGGGATTGCGAACCCCAATTTATTTGTTAAGCAAGTTTTTGGTTGATTTTATTTGTTAAGCGAGGCAACCATTCAGAGAAAATTCTGCTCTTTAAGTGAGTTACTCTCTAAGTGAGGCACTCTTTATGCAAGGTTTCACTGTACAGTCAAACCTTGCTTAATGAGCAAAAAACTCACATAATGAGCGGGTTTTTCAAAAAGCAATCTGACTTACATAACGAAAATTTTCTCTATGCGAGTCGGACTTTCCCTATGGGAAAACTTACATAACAAAAAAATTTCACGATGCAAGTTTTTCCATAGAAATTTTCATTATGCAAGTTTTCTCATAGGAATTTTCGCTATGCGAAAACAACTTGCATAGCAAAAAATTCGCATAGCAAGCAGCCTCGTGGAACGAATTATTTTTGATATGTGAGGTATGACTTTATACTCTTTTGTTTGTCTTAATGTGTTTTGATCAAACAAATTTTGTGTAAAAATAGGATCTGAAATCCTAGTACAGTACTGTAGTTGTACACTGACCCATTATGTTTTGGCAGTTCCCCATAAATGTTATTATGTATTGTCTCATGCTTTGAAGGTAGAAGGCAAAATTCATTTGTATAAGACTTCCACTTATACAACAGGAAGCTCTTTCCTTTTTTCGCTACTGCATCTCCTATTCTGGAGTAATTTTTGAGGACACAGCATGGAAGGATTGGGCAGCCTCAGTTTTGTAATATCCAGTGCGGTGGAGTGAACAAAGTGATGCACTAGAAGTCAGGAGATTCAAACAAAGGTTTGAATCTATACTACTTCATTGAAATTCATTCTGGGGTGTTTGTGGAACTAGTAAAACTACTACTTAAACATCTTTATCTTGAAAACACTACAGTATTATGTTTACTTTAAATCAGATGGCTTGATGGCAAATAACAAACATGCTTGTTTTAATTTTTTTTTAAAAAAAGTTTCAAAAATAGCCAGAAGATCTTGAGGTAAAAATCTGAGTATCTGATAAGTTAAATCCAAGAACACCTGGAGTGCCAAGGCTTGCCATCATGGGCCTAAGACTTTTGCTCAGTACTGATTTCTGAATGAAAGAAATGGGTTCAGTTGGAGGGTTTTTTGTGTGCATATCATATTAACGTTATGCTTGTTGAGCATCCCTAACACTTTTATCTGTTACTAGGTTCTTGTCTGAAGCTTAAAAGACTAACTATGTGGGTTTTTCCCGACAAAATTTTTATTCTTCAGTCTTTCCTAGTAACAACAGAGTTCTCTAGGGTGAAGTATTAGACAGTTCCCAGAATCTTGGAGTGCAAAGCTTCTTTGTCAGTGATGAAGAAAAAGAGAATAAGTCTTATAATGAAGTGCCTTTCAAAGCTTTGTTTTCATTTGTCTTTTCTCATCTGGAAAGGAAAAGCTGAAAGCAAAATTGAATCGTTTAAACAGTGAAGAAGCAGGCATAAGAATTGCTTTCACTTCATTGTGCAAAGTACAACATACAAACAGCATTTCCCATGGTGATTTTGAACAGTAAATTCTGCTACTAGACTAATATAAGATTCATGTTAACTTGTGGCACATCGTAATGCTTTTCTATAGTTGTCTTAGAGACATTTTGTCTTTCTTTCTTTAGTTTTTATTGCATTAGCAATGCTTAGAAGCAGATGATAGTAACTGGAGGCATGAAGCACAAATAGGCTGTGTGCCAGAGGAAAGATGCAGGGTTTTTTTGTTTTTTTTTTTTTGTTTTTTTTTGGGGGGGGGAATCTGTGAAGATAATATGTACTTGTTCCTTGCATACACCTATGGTTCTTGGCTCTTAACCCTTCCCCACTAAGAATAGTTGCAAATTTTAACAACTGACCTGATTGCCCACCAGCACTTGGTCAGTAAAAGTCAGTGCCTAAGTATCACTGAAGATGCTGACTGGGAAGCTTTTGTTTCTAATCTCAGTCTTAGAACTATTTTCAGCAAGGGAGGTTAGGTATTAGCTTACACATAATGATAATTGCATCAGTTTGATATATTGTGAAAGGTGCATTAAAATCATGCTCCAAATCAACAGATATTAGATATATGTGAGAACTTTGAACAGTCCTTTGAAGATGATGCCATACTATCACTGCTACAGAGCCAAGTTGTCATTAAGTCTGCACATGAAGAAACAGGAACATACAATACTGAATGTTGAAGGTATAAGTAAAGTTAAAATGTTTTGACACAAAAACAACTACATGTACTGTTAGCAGCTAGCTTCTTTTATGGGCTAGGGAAGTCCAAGCAATTTCTTTTTTTTCTAACAGTTAGCTAGGCTAGAGTAATTTTATCTTAGGTTGTGAACTCTTCAGTCTAGCCTTTCTTCAGGTGAGCACAATTTAGATGTAAGTCTGGTAGGTGGAACTTCTTGAATAGTGGATTCCGGGATTTGGAGTTAAAACAAAAGCACATCCCTAGTGGTTGCTACTTTTTGATATTTTCTTCATTAGCCACCAATCATTGTGTGTGTTTTTTTTGCTTTTATTTAAATAAAAATAGTAATAGCATATTAAAAGATGCTCACTTGAGTGTTCTCATTTTCAGATTTCCTGTTTAAATTTTTGGTCATTGGAAATGCTGGAACAGGGAAATCCTGTTTGCTTCATCAATTTATTGAAAAGAAATGTAAGTATAATATAGAACAATTTATTTCTTCATATATACAGAAATCTTCTCCATATTTATTTCAGTTTAAGTCCCAATGGGCAAAATCCTATTAATGCAGTTATGCCAGCTTCAGGATCTAAATCTCCCTAGAGTTCCCTTTTGCCCTGGGAGAGCCCTGGGATGAGGGGACTCTTTAATAGTCAATAAATGTGAATAGATCACCACTTGTGGTCTGATCCCAACACCAGCAGTGCTGCATTGATCTATGACTATTGGGAGGCTCTTCTACCAGTCATAAGGCTCCTAAAGGCTTCGCTAGGGCAAAAGGAAGACTTGTTAAGAGTTGGGGGTTGGATACGAAGATTTTGATTCATTTAAATTGATCGTTTCTGTTATATGGATCTAGTTTATGCTGATATAAGTGTGTGAACAGAATTTTGCCCATTGTGTTATGTTTGATCTACAACAGATCATCCTCTGTGTAAGCATGGGAGGTCACCTGAGAACATACTATCAGTTTCCAAACTTGGTCTATGGTTTCCATGTTTTGTTTGCAAGATAAGCCAAACTTGGTTATCACACCAGAAATAAGAGTATGTGAACTGCATTATGATATTTACAGGTCAGTCCATGTGCTGCATTTGTGTGCCATTGTTATACAAATACTTGTAATTAAAGCATGATAGCTAGGGATGGGACTTTCAGGGACAAAAAAACTCACAGTCTCACAATTTGGGGAAACTCCCCACGACAAATTATGGTAGCTGTCAAAAGGGCAAGAGGTAGGGCAATCCTATACCATTCTTGTGTTGATTTTTCACACCCTCTAAAAAGCATATTGGGTACTTTGCTAGTTAAAACTGCTCTACCTCCTGCCATTTTGATGGCACCCAGTCCCATAATGTGACTGGTGGTTGTAGTGGTGGAAATGTCTTGCTGAACTGTGGAATCAGGAGTTTTTTCCCCACCAAAAGTCCAACTCTTAACAATAGCCATGTCTTTAAGCATTTCTGTTATTTATTTATTTATTCAGATTTATATTGCCGCCCAGGGCGGCTTACAGTCAAAACAGCAACAGTACAATAAAAATTATAAAATATAACCTCACAAAATACAACCAAACCAGAATAGCCGTGGCTAGGAGGGCGTGTAATTCGCCAGTTGCACCCTCCCCTGGACAGGGACTCGTTACTCCTGATCACCCACGTCCTGGTCACCTCCAGATTAGATTATTGCAATGCGTTCTACATGGGGCTGCCCTTGTTGACCATCCAGAGGCTGCAGCTGGTCCAGAATGCGGCAGCCTGGGTGGTGTTAGGATGTGGGTGTTACTCTCATGCATCCCGGCTGCTTCGGGAGCTGCACTGGCTGCCAGTTTGCCTCCAGGTGCAATTCAAGGTGCTGGTCATTACCTTTAAAGCCCTATATCAGTGTTTCCCAAATGCTGGTTTTTGGACTTCAATTCCCAGAAGCCTAAGTCATTTCCCCAAAGCACTGATCAGCCAATGTACTGACTTAGACTGCTGGGAATTAAAGTCCCCCTATGGGCTGTGTACCCCTTGTTGGGAACCACTGCCCTATATGGTAGTGTGCCAGGTTACTTGAGAGATCGCATCTCCCCAAGGGTATCTGTCCGTCCCACCAGAGCGGACTGGAGAGGTGCCTTAGTGGTTCCATCCATCAGAGAGGCTCGACTCTCTGGCATGAGAAAGGGCCTTCTCCCTCTTCGCTCCGATTCTATGGAACCACCTGCCTCTGGAGCTGCGCCTTCAGACGGGTTTATTGGCTTTTAGAAAGGGTCTGAAAACCTGGCTGGCAGGAATGGTATGGGGTAATGAAGGTTTATTGACACACACACACACACACACACACACACACACACACACACACACACACACACACACACACACACACACACACACACACACACACACACACACACACACACACACACACACACACACACACACACAGGCTTATTTAACATTCTGTATCTCCCCCCCCCCCAATTCCTACCCTCATTCCTATATTCAGTGGGTTAGTGTAGAGAATGAGAAGCTATCTTTTAAATGGGTTTTAATTTTACTTTGTTCTTTTTGTGGTTTTAGAGGTTTATTTTATGTCTGTTGTGCTCCGCCCTGAGTCGCTGGTGCGAGTAGGGCGGAATTTAAATTTGACTAATAAATAAATAAACACAGACTAACTCCCCTCAGACTGTTGTTGTTGGCCCAGAGGAGTGGGCAAGGTCCTCAGCCACCTGCCAGGCCATGGAGTCTTCTCCCTCAGGCCGTTGTTGTGGGCCATGTTCTCAGCCACTGCTAGGCCATGGAGTCTTCTCCTCAGAGTTTTCTTTCAAATAAATGAGCAAATCATTGTTTTGACTGTGATAAAAGAAATTATGGATAGCTATTGGCAATGCCAGTATGTCAAAATAGTTGAAAGCATGTCCTTGTGTATCTCAATTGTACTTGAATACTAATTATGTTTTCCCTATTCTAGTCAAAGATGACTCAAATCATACTATAGGAGTGGAGTTTGGTTCAAAGATAATAAATGTAGGAGGCAAATATGTCAAATTACAGATATGGGATACAGCTGGACAAGAACGATTCAGGTATTTTTATGTCATTTGGTAGAGATATTTTATAGCATATTTTAGGCTGCATTAACAGAAGTAAAATAGCCATAATCTGTGAGGTACTAGTTCTCCTCTGTTTGGCACTAGGTAAGCCTCATCTAGAGTACTATGTCCAGCTCTGGACCCCACACTTTAAGAAGGATGTAACAAACTGGAATAAGTTCAAAGGATGGCAACAAGGATTGTCAAGTGCCTGGAAACCAAGCCCTACGAGGAAAGGCTGAAAGACCTAGGATTGTTTAGCCTTGAGAAAAGAAGACTTAAGAGGGAAATTGTGAAGAGATGGACCCCTGTGTAGCGAGGAGGATCTTCTCTGGCTCTTGGCAGTACTGCTCCCAGGAATCCAAATTCACATTGGGCTGCCCTCACTCTCTACCAGGGGGAAACTCTGCCCCTCCTATTCAGCATAGAGCACAGCTTCCAAAAGGGAAAGGCAAAACACGTTAACAAAACAGGATGGAAAGAACAAGGCTTGACTGAGTGACACAAACACATTAAAAATAAAAGGACCCACACTCAGGTGGGAAGTAAAACTGCCAAATTGCAAGTCACATAAAAGCATGTTAGACACTTTTCAGTCCAAATATCTGCCTGTCTCAAAAGGGTGGACCCTGGCACGATGTTGCAGCTGTTTAGCCAGACTAGTGCGTCAATCTTTCCCCTAGTTGTCTATGCCTAAACCCAATGGTTTGGGTTGGACAGCTGTCCTGATTTGTTCAATGATTTGCTCAGGAAAGCCAAATCCTAACCAACTTCCATGCTGTTCTCAGGGAATGGTTATACCCCTTATCCAATCCTGATGTTACCCCAACCAATGAGGAATTGGGATGCTAGAGTCACAGGGCTAATTTCTGTAGATTCAGTGATGATTCCCAATAGCTAAAGAGGCAAATGAGCTTATGTCCCACTTCATTTATGGCAACATAATCAAGCCATGTTTCCTTAGAAATTTCACTTATGCTCAAGCTTCTGTATTCTTTAGTATCACATCTAATATATGTATACAAAACAAAGTGTCCAAAGGTTAGTTCATCCTAACATAGGTGTCCATCATTAATCTGTCCTCAGCTGCAATTAAAACCAAGGCTGGTTCCTCAGATAGCAAGGAGATAAGGAGGTTGCCTTTCAGTGCTCCCAGTTGGCTATAGTTTTAACATGTCAAGGGCATCTGGTTGCACTCTGTTTTTCCTTGAATGTTTGATTTAGCCCCTTAGGGGAAGTTTTTCACAGAAATGATAGCACTTTCAAATGCTTGAAATATAGTTATAAAGAGAAGGGGCAAGACTATAAAGAAAAACATCTTAATTGTTAGAGTAGTATGACAATGGAACCAATTACCTTGGGATGCCATAAGTGCTCCAAGAGAAAATTGTAGGCATTCAAGAGAAAAACTGTAGGCATTCAAGAGAAAATTTGAGGCCTTTAAGAGAAAATTGTATCAGAGAGTAAACAAAACAAAAACATTGTGACACTTTAAGGACTAACTGCTGTATTTTAAAGTGCCACGTTTTTTGTTTTTTGTTTTTTGTTTTGTTTACTCTGCTATGCTTGAAACACAGACTGTAACATGGCCACCGTTTCAAAAAGAGAAAATTGGACAATCATTTGTCAAATCTGCTTTGATTTGGATTCTTGCATTGAGCAGGGGTTTGGACTCAATGATCTCATTATCCCCTTCCAACTCAATTATTCTGTGATCCAATAGTTGCATGATGTTCAGACATATTGTGGCCATTGGATAAATTCTAGACATGGTCCATCCACTAAGAAGTATTTTAAAATTGTATTGCTCTTATCTAAAGAGTTAGGCATATATCCTGCAAAGACTGGTTGTATGTGAAACTACTTGACCTAGCTTAGTCATGCCTTTTTCTGGTATGTAGTGGACACAGTAGTTTCTCTGTCCATTTAGCCCAGTGTATCTAACCAGAGAGAATAATGCATTATGTGATGATAACCCCAGAGGGTGTTCTCTGCCTTGGCACCCTGGCTATGGAATGTTCTCTTCTTTGAAGCCTACTTAATGCCTGTCCTGGTTTCATTTCATTGATGAGTTACAACTTTAACATTTGGGACCTAAGTATTCAGAGTTACTTGTTGCACACTCATTTGGTACACAAGTTGTTTCAAGTTGTGTTGTTTCATTGTCTTTGTTACATTTTTAGCTGTTCAATAGAAAGTAGGCTATAACAACTTAAATAAATATGACTTCATACACACAACTTGCTGCTATCTTATAGTGTATGAACTTTTATTTACAGATCCGTAACACGAAGCTATTATAGAGGTGCTGCAGGTGCCCTGCTTGTTTATGACATTACCAGGTAAGATGAGGATATTACTGTAGTTTCAAGTATGGATAAATTATACTTTATTATTCCTGAGGCATTCCTCCTTGAGATGGTGGGAACAGGTTCAGCCTTCAGAGTCTAGACTTTTAAACAAAACTCTGTCATGTTAAAACCTATTTGTGTATCTACTCTTGCTTTTGAGGTTTATAACTACCTGAGGGATCTCTTAAATTTAAAGAAATGAACTTTGAAATGTCTCAAATATAGGTGATGAATTCACCTTCAGACGTGTAGTACTATCTGAGTAGGTTGATCATGTAGGTTCAGTGATGACTCCCAATAGCTAGAGGCAGATGAGGTTATGTCCCACTTCATTGACTGCAACATGATCAAGCCATGTTTTCTTTGAATTTATGCTCAAGCTTCTGTATTCTTTAGTATCACGTCTAATATATATACAATACAAAGTGACATAGTCTCTTTAGAGCAGTGTTTCTCAACCTTTGTTTGTTTGTTTCTTTAACTTCAATTCCCAGAAGCCTAAGTCAATTCCCCAAAGCACTGATCAGCCAGTGTACTGACTTAGGCTTCTGGGAATTGAAGTCCACCTGTGGGGCATGTGTCCCACATTGGGAACCACTGGTTTAGAGGGATATGAGGCATCATGAAACATCTAGTTTTCTAGAAATGTGAGATACTTTCACACAGGTGTGAGAATCAACCTTTGGCGACAGTGGGCTGATTAATCTCTAGGACTATACAGTAGTTTGTTTGCCCCTGGGGGAAAATTTCTTTCCTGTCCCATTGGGCACTGGTGAGTGTCTCTAGAGACTCTCTGTTTTTGAATTCCGCTTTTTTTTTTATCACAACAGTCCTAGAGCCATTTTAGTTATAAATGAGTCCACACTCCAGAACAAAGTGTACTTTATAACTCATATAAAATTGCAACCTAGAGTGTGTACATTGCATAAGTAGCTTAGTCTTCACGAGGTTTCAGACCACCATCAAAATAACTTTCTGGGGAACATATTCTTTGGCCCTAAACCTGTGATGGCAAATCTTGGCACTCCAGATGCTCTTGGGCTTCAATTCCCTGAAGCCAAGGCCCCATGAATTCACATGAATGGGTTTACTGCAATTCATCCTGCCAGCGCCACCCTTGACGCTCCAGAAAGTGGAAATAAAACGCACCCATACTGGTGCATTTTACTTCCGCTTCCGGGAGTGACTAGGGCGGTGTGGGTTGGATTAATCACAGTAAACCCATTCATGTGGATTCATGGGGGCTTGGGCTTCTGGGAATTGAAGCCTAAGGACATCTGGAGTACCAAGGTTTGCCATCACAGCCCTAGACTCTGTTGATTACTGTTGACCTTGTGCTTAGCTTCCATGGTGTATCCATAGATCAGATATGGGATTAACACATAGCAGTCCATAGTGTTGCTTGCCTGTAATCTCTCAAACTCTGCAGCCTATCATCATCACCATCATCACGTCATAGGTAATCTAAAGCTGTATCCCTCCTGCTGTACAACGGCTCCTCTGCAGGCTTTAGTCACATGCCTCCACATTTTTCTATTGATGTTAATCTCTCAAACGGAACATGAAAGTGTATTGTGAAATATCCAGTTAATCTGTAGACCTAATTTAAAGCATTGTTTGGGTCAAGCTTGTAACTAAAATCTGATAACTTGTGCTTTGTGATTCAGTCGGGAAACCTACAATGCACTTACTAACTGGCTGACGGATGCAAGGATGCTGGCAAGTCAGAATATTGTAATAATACTATGTGGAAACAAAAAAGATCTTGATGGAGATCGAGAAGTCACTTTTTTAGAAGCATCCAGGTTCGCGCAAGAAAATGGTGAGTATTTTTTATAATTGTGTGATTTTTGCCCATAACTAGGTCTCATAGCCAGCTCTCCATATAGGGTGCCCTACTGGTTCCATCATTGGTCAGATGTCTTGTGCTCTATGCACATCCTGGATAATAGAGTCTGTAGCAGCTGTGGGGAATTTTAATCAGGGAGTGCTGCTTGGACCTATAGGAAGCCTGCCAGGTAGTGACGCAAATTGTAGCATATTTTGCCAAAAGCTGTTTTGGGTTGTCATGAAATTTAACGAGATAAAGGGCTATAGTAAGTTTTCACTTATAAACATTTTCAGAAGAAATAGTGGCTTTGAAACAGAAACTTAGTCAATTGCCTACATTTTCCTCATGCTGCCTGTTCTTCCATCGTTTTAAGCTTCAACACAATTTCAGCACATAGGTGATTGTTTTGCTTTACATAATTTCATTTCAAATCCAAAACAGAGTGTGGCATGTCTGTAAAATCTGATACAACCCTACAAGTGAATTTTGGCACTTCTCTTTGATGTTTTGGCATCAAGCTATGGCTGTGTTGTTTCAGAAAGCTTTTAGCGTTCTGTCTTGCCAAAGGCAAAAGCTTTTTACTTGTCTAAGAGACAACACACCAGCAAGAGAAGGGTACACATTTTTGTTAAAAGGAGAGCTCTGTAATGAAATACATGCAGAATAATGGTATAATGTACACTAATAACACACTGGCTTGCGGTCATATTTTTCATGAGCAGAAGACTGCTCAGGCGGTAGATGCTTTCTTTTCCATTTTGCAGTTTGTTTGAAAAGTCATTCCTATGTATTGTGAGAGATCATCTTGCTTGGGACAGAGTGTGAGGTACAGCAGTGATTTGGTAAGAAACAGTTAGAAACACCCTGCATGGTGAAGATGTATTTATGTATTGTCTCTATATAGCTGTTAATAGCTGAGAGATTTAATACATACTTGCCTGGTAGGTTCATTAAATAAGTAGATAAGTCTAGAGATTCTCTGCCTCAGAAGTTTCACTGTACTTCCTGACTATTCATTAGACCTCATTAAATGACTGACTAGCTGTATGCTTTTGTGTCTTTTGCAGAGCTGATGTTTTTGGAAACAAGTGCATTGACAGGGGAGAATGTTGAAGAGGCCTTTGTTCAGTGTGCAAGAAAAATACTAAATAAAATTGAGTCAGGTACTTAAATCATAATCCAATTTTCAGTAGTTTGAATTATGTTTGACTAATAACTATTAGACACAGTGGCCAAAATCATGTTGCTTAGCACAGTAAATTGCACTAGAGTAGGCCCACTGAAGCAATAGGGAGTTAGTGAGTTAACTCCCCTGTAAGTTCCATGGTTTCAAATGGGCCTACTTCAATTGCAATTTATCAGTTGAATTTACAGAAGATTTACCAAGTCCCCATTGTTTCAGTGGGTCTGCTCTATTGAGAGTTACTGTGCTAATCAACTTTAGGCCAGCATGATGCAGAGGTTGTATAATTATACTGTGCTTTGAAACTAGATTTGTTTTTTCCATTGCTATAACATAGCACCTAGTTCTTGCCTAAGTGTCTCTTTCAAATATGTTAATGAAATAAGATTATCCAAGTAGAAATGAACTCTCTAAAAAAGTTAAATCCCAGATTTAATAAGCTATTCTCAGAATGTTGTTTTCCTTGTTCAACTTATTTTCCATTGTAGTCTGGCCAGGTTATCCTGCTATGGTAGTAGAGTAGACCATACTTCCAATGACTCAACACTGAGTGTCAGGCGACAGTTAACTAACCTGACAACCCTGAGGACTACCGGCCTTGGCGGAGTCCACAGGGAAGGGTAATGGTCCCCAAGTGGGTTAAATCCCACTTGAATCTATCTTGATGGAGGGCAGTAGTTTCATCAATACTGGCCTGTGGCTGAGGAGGACTTTGCATGCCAAAAGGGCTCAGGACCGGAAAGTGAGTCACGCAGCTGGATTGGGTGTCACATTGCAATGGGGAAGGCAGATGAAAGGCCACGGCATTATATTCTCAGGACAGTCTTCATGGCTGATTGCCATGAAAATCACCAATATTCAGAATCAGATACGGCACAAGAAGAAGAAGAAACCTGAGATCATTGTGAAACTAGCCCAAAAGAACTCTTGTTTTCTTTTTAATTACTTTTAATGGTAGTGGATAATGTAGAAACATTTAAATAGGTTTCAGATATGTAGCATCTCTGTAAATGTATTAGTATCATTAATAATATAAATGCTACACTGAAGGAAATTTCAAGATACTGTATTGTGGTTAAGCAAGAACTCTCACTGCCTTGGCTTCTACCATCCCTATACTCTACCTCTTCTTTGACTTTAAACCACAGTAACACAGTTAACATCTGTCTTGCATGTATGATTGGACTAGCGTGGTTTGCTTAACAATACTTAAACAACAGAGCTGAGAAACTGGCAATTATAAATAATTATGTTTCTGTTACTAAAAGCAATTAGAATGTAAAATTGTGTATTTTAAAAATATTGCTCAGAAACTTCAGATTTAACTATAAAAGGTTATAAAGAGTGAATTCTATTAGGTTTAAATTAAGTTACATTGGGAAATTTTCTACTTAACCAGGTGAACTGGATCCAGAAAGGATGGGTTCAGGTATTCAATATGGAGATGCTGCCTTGAGACAGCTGCGATCTCCTCGAAGAGCACAAGCTCAGAGTGTGCAAGAATGTGGCTGCTAGAAGCAAAGGACAAAAGAAATACTAATTTTAAGGAAAAAATGGTGAGTATTAAAAATTTATAGTGCCTTATTTTTCAGTTACAAAAAGACCACGGGTGTGTAGAAACACTGCCTAAGTCCAGTCTGGCACTTACAGTAGTATAGCATCCCCCCCCTCCTTTTGACTTCTCTGCAGCCCTTATGACTGCCCCAGAAAATGTTGGGATGCTAGGGGGCTTCCATGGGAAAGGGAGATTTCCTCCTAGTTCTACTGATATGAAAGCAGAGATTTCAGTGTTGTTTTCAGCACTAATTTGGATTAGAAGAAATCTAGTATGTGTAAAGGGACTGCAGTGGCTCAAGTCACTAAGACTTGGACTGGGAGGCGGAAGGTCAGCAGTTCGATTCCTGAGTACTGCAGGACGGAATGAGCTCCCGTCTCTGTCCCAGCTCCTGCCAACCTAGCAGTTCGAAAGCAAGAAATTGCAAGTAGATAAATAGGGACCACTTCGGTGGGAAGGTAACAGCATTCCATGCGCTCCGGTGTCTAGTCATGCCTGCCACATGACCATGGAAATGTCTGCAGAAGCAGACAGCGCTGGCTCTTCGGCTTAGAAACAGAGATGAGCACTGACCCCTAGAGTCGGATACGACTGGCTTTTGAGCAAGGGAAACCTTTACCTTTAAGTATGTGTAAACTTACTTGAGACAGTTACAGGGTGTGGAGAACCAAAGGAGAAACATCTGCAATAACTAAAAGGGAAGAAAGAATCACCTTGTTACCTCTATGTTATTAAATTCAGTAGAAAGTTTCCTTAAATCTTCTAACTCTCACACCATCTTTTTGTCTCCAACTTTATTAAAGCAAGGGTTGCAGTTGAATTTCCCCTCCCATAACATGTCTTTCTTCTTTCTTTTGGTGATGAAATGTCAAAGCATAGCCCCTGAACTATTTATTGTGCTTGAAGTTATCTTTCAGTAATAGGAAGATGTTCAGGAAGACATTAACCTTGTCATCTGATATTTGCTGTCCTTGGAATGACATATGTGTGGTCACATGAGACATTGGTATGTTGCAAGGGGTGTACACTGTGTGTATTTTGACAGCATCTTTCACAACCCTATTCAGAAGCCAAAGTTTTCTCTACATCAGTTTTTTTAAAAAAGGTATTGAAAAACATCCGGACAGACTTTTTAAATATGCATTCTAGATGACTTGGAGTCGAATACTAAATACTAGGTGTTCTTATTAAGAAAAATAGGGTGCTGAAATTAAGCTAGTTGGATGGAAAACTAGGAATGGATTTTTGTTATAAAGTACTAGTGGCTTAGTTCTTCTACTTAAATTACACTTCTGTACTATTCTGTAATTCTATTTTAGCACACTGTTCTAAGGTGGTTCTTGTTTGTGGAACTCAGATTTATATAAAAACAAAGCAGATTCCACAGTACTACTTCTGCTCATCACTGCTATAAGTATTCTCTTGCTGTTGTTTTTAATAAGCAATATAAAGGGTTGGCTATCACCAGCCATGCTATCTTGGAAATAAAGGGGAGAAAGTTGAGAGAGTCTTCCATTTCTCAAATCCCATACTGGAAGAAATGGAATGGAAATATCTGTGCCTCTTTTACCAGCCCACTGATTTGTCTGCATAGATTTATTTGTTGCCCTGTAACTACCAGGCAAGTTTGTAGATGCAAGGCAGCCCTATTTAGTGCTAGTATTTGAGCTGATTCTTGGTCAGCAGTGTTCCAAATACTGTACAGTATATGTGTTTCCTTATGACATGAGAGTTTTAAACTGAATGTGGAACATTAACATATCTTGGCTTGCATTGAGGCAACAGTAGTTGCTGCCATTGTAAGTCTCCATTATCATTTTTATACCTCTGTGAGGTTAATTTGGTTATGGAGTAAAGGTTCCCATTTTTGGGTTCCAGGATGTTGTTGAATGTTGAACTGTAATTTTCAAAATCTGACCATTGGCCACACTGGCTGTTGCTTTTGGGAGCTGAGGTTCAACTGCTTCATCTGCTCTACTAGAATGATCAGAGATTTTGGGAGTTTCAGTTCAACAACTCCAAGAAATTCAAGATTGGACACCACTAGTTTTGATCATAGGAACTATTAGTGGTACAGTAATACCTCGGATAATGCTAAGACTTGGTTCCACAAGTTTTGGTGTTATCTGATTTTTAGTGTTATCCGATGCATGTTAAAATCCTATGGGATGTATCAGATAACGTTAAAGCTCCATAGAGATACATTGTAACCGCACAGGCTTTAGCGGTTGTTATCCGATCCATCCCATAGGACCTTAACGTTATTCGATCCAATTCTCCTCCCCAGATTACTTAACATTATGCGATTTTAGCGTTGTCGGAGGTAAACATTATCCGAGGTATTACTGTATTTGAAACAATGTTATGTTCCTAGGAAAGATAAATATCCTAAGCCAATTTTGAGATTGGACTTCAAAGTCTACTTGAAATTGATGTGACTTTGCTTTTGCGAGATGAGCAACATAATCTTAAATAGTGTTGGAACATAAATGTGCTAGGATTGAGATGTGGGAATGCCATAGTATAGTCAGTGGTGGGATTTAAAAAAAATTACTACCTACTCTGTGGACGTGGTATGGTAGGCATGGCTAGGGGGAAAGCCCTGCATTGCACCTGAATTAGGACTACTTTATTTCAAAACTTGGATGGGTGGGGCCAGTCAGAATTTCTGCTACTGGTTCTGGTGAACTGGTGCGAACCTGCTGAATCCCACCACTTACAGTATAGTATATAAATGGAATGTACACATACACCACAAGGCGATATATTGTACAGTGGTACCTCGCTTAAAGAGCATAATGCGTTCCACAGGATTGCTCTTTAAGCGAGTTTGCTCTTTAAGTGAAACACCATTGTAAGTGACCAATTGTGAGTTCTGGGGGGGGGGGGATTGCGAACCCCAATTTATTTGTTAAGCGAGTTTTTGGTTGGTTTTATTTGTTAAGCGAAACGAACATTCAGAGAAAATTCTGCTCGTTAAGCGAGTTACTCTTTAAGTGAGGTGCTCTTTATGCAAGGTTTGACTATTATAGATTGCAGGGTGATGTTTGCTTATTTGTCTAAATTCTACAGAAGGGCTTTTTTACTTCGTCCCCTCCCCAGTGCAGATTTTAGAGCAGGGGTTTTCAACCTACAGCACACAGGCAAGACCCAACCCATGGCACCATTTCAAGCAGAAGCGGACATGTTTACAACAGCTATAAATGCATCTGTGGTTGTTATAAACACATTTATGACAGCTGCAGAGGCCTTTTACAACAGCGTTTACAGTGGAGGAAACCACCAGTCCAGCCCACTGAACTGTCTGAGGAGGCGTGATCTGGCCTGCGGCTTTAAAAGGCTGAGAACCCCTGTTTTGGAGGCTGCCAGAGGAATAGCCTTGCGATCTTGCAAATAATATGTCACCCTAAGAACATCTGTCCGTCCCACCAGGGCGGATCGGAGGGGCTCTCTTGTTGTTCCATCGGCTAGGGAGGCTCGCCTCGCTAGCACCAGGAAGAGGGCCTTCTCTGTGTTCGCCCCGGCCCTCTGGAACCTCCTTCCAACTGAGCTGCGCATGCAGACAGAGCTCCTGTCCTTCCGGAAGAACTTAAAGACCTGGCTGGCAGGACAAGTGTGGGGTTCCAGGGATGGGGGATCCCATGTGGGGTGGTTAGTCTAGGGATACTACCCTTGACGACACCCCCAGATACTGTTTTTAGTTTATGAATTTTAAATTTTTTATATTGATGTGTTTTATTCTGTGCTGTAAGCCGCCCAGAGTCGGGCTTGCCCGATTGGGGCGGGTTAGCAAGTGTGAGAAAATAAATAAAAAAATTAATGATTCTGTGGCTTTATTCAGAAATAAATCTTAATAAATTCAGAGGGCTTTATCCAAATGATTTAATTTTGTTGTTGTTCAGTCGCAGTCGATTCCGACCCTCTGCGACCCCATGGACCACTGTCCGCCAGGCACTTCTGTCCTTCACCATCCTCCTCAACTCGCTCAGCTCTGTGCCCATTGTGTCTACAATACCATCTAACCATCTCATCTTTGGCCGCCCCCTTTTTCTTTTGCCCTCCACCTTTCCCAGCATCAAGGCTTTCTCAAGTAATGTGCTGCAAAGTCAGAACAAACAGTTTCCATGAACAAGTGGGGATCAGAACCCTGTTTCTCCAAAGTTCTAGTCTTATCTACTACACTATACTGGGTTAATAATCCATACTGTTTATTATTTCAGCTGTCTTTTTGAACAATGTTTCCTTGACCAACTGCCATGGCTTCAAGGCTTTGCAGTTTTAGAACTCCTTTTTAATGCAACAAAGAAGACTACATATAATATCTTTTTTTTAAAGTACGGTAGCAAGACTTCCAGAACTTGGCACAGCAAGACTGCAAAAAACAACAACTGGTAACTCAGTGGACAATACTAAAACTAGAATACCTGTATATAAATGTTTTTCTGTTGCATATTTTGATTCATTATCCCCAGTTGAAAATATTGCTGTATCCTGTGTATATAAAACATTACTATTAAATTTCCAAAACATGCTATACTGACATAATATTGCACTAACAGTTTATTTTTCAAGCTAAAAATGTAACTTGGTAGGTATTATCATGCTTTGAGATTTTTTGATTTAGGTGTGTGTGTGTTTTTTGTTTTTGTTTTTGTACAGCAGCTTCTATTTATTGAGTTGACATTGAATGCTAATGGCACTGTCAGTTTCATTTGCCACATTCTTTAAAGTGCTTGTTTGATTTGTTTTTTTGAAAAATGATTAGGTCATAAATTTATTAATCTGCTTTATTGAAAATATAGATTTTTTTAAAAAAACAAACAAACAAACATAGCTCTTGCCTCCTGACAGTTATATGGATTTCCATCACTTTGTCCAGATTAGGATATAAAAAATAATTGTGAACTGTGAGATTATTCCTGTCTGAGCTTGCCTTGGGAATTTTTTTTATACATTGTACATTATAGCAAACTGTATTTTTGGAGTGAAACATACTTGTTTTGCTAAGCTTGAGCAGTATTTGAAATTGTGAATCACTATTATTAGATTTTTTTAAATCCCAGTTCTGTATATAGACCTCTGTTCAGTCCTCTGTAAAAAGAAACAATCTGAAAAGTAGATTATATTGTGTTTGTAGAAAGACAACTTCAAAATCTACTGTGGTTTCAAATTGGTCAGATTCCACAATTCCATAATTTTAGAAATACTGTACAACAGAGTAAATGGCAGCAATTCATCCACGTTTGAGATATAAATGGGTTTGAAACATGCAGGGAGGAGGGTCTCATTCCATGCAATTTGTCCCTTGCTACTATAAAAGAAAATATCTGTTGACTTCCATTGTAGGTAATATGGAAAGTGTAAGTTGTATAGATTCACCTGGAAATCTTGAATTTCCTGTGTGGTTGTATGTGACTTGGCCTCAATGAAATTTTCCTGGGACTCACGGGGCATCAGTAACAAATTATGGGCATTCATGGCTGTAATTCTAGAAAGAGGAAACACAGAAGCTGCACTTAGGATTTCTGCGCTGCATGGGGGATTTTTTTTTTTTTTTTTTTTTTTTGCTGGAATCCATTGATTGCTGGTGGTGTGGAACATTCTGCTACTGCAGTAGTGACATTAGATTCCTGAACTTGTCATTGTGCCTGTGGGATTCAGTACTCATCGCCTGGCTTCTACATACCTTGATATACAAGGCAGAAAAAAATGTTTTAACAGCTCATGAATGATTTGAACAGATTCCAGGCCACTGATTCCAAGGTAGCAGTGTGATTATGTCTGCTGGGGGGGGAAATATTTTCTATCTTCACCTAAATATTGTAGTTTATTTTCTTTGCCTGGATCATTCTGAGACAAATGCAAGGTTTGATACTGTTGTCAACGGACAAGTCATTTGGCTTAGGAATGAAGTAGAAAATCTGCTTTGAATGTAAGACTTTGAAAGAGCTATCTTTGAATGTGTTTATGTACCTGAAAGACAGCCACAGGTTGCATTTTAGATACATTTTAATTTATCTGACCAAAATCGCCTGTCTCGTCCAGGTAAAATGCTTCTGATATTGCAAGTAAAAAAGTCTGACAGCCAAAGTCACCACACTGGATAAACCAATTTTTTTATAAATGCTAGAGAAGACTTTATTTGAAATCTGTGTCAAAATATTTTCTCAGAAGATACTTCTGTAGTTACAGTGAATCAAAACAGAATGCCTTATAGTACTCAAGACAACCTAACCTTTGCTGTCAGAGATCTAAGCAGAACCTGCAATTACTGTTTTTATTGTGGGATAGGCTGTTATAAGAGAGACTTGTATAAGAGCAAAAGGGCCATAAAATTGACTGGTTTTGGTTGTAGTTCAGTAAGAAATTTGGAAGACATCTCATGTTTTTTTGAAAATTCTTACTAATATATATGCCCTTTCACAGTATATAATATAGATTCTTGGTTGAGTTTTCCCTCCCCCTCTCAGAGATGAGCAGCTACTTATGGATTAAAACACAGAAAGAACACTGGAGCGTTTCAGTTTCAATAAGAACCTTCACTAGAAGGCGCCGATCCATTTCAGAGTCAATACTGAAGAGTAAAGTATACTGATACCAGTAAAATAATTAACAGCATCGTGTTGTTATGCAGGATGGGACATTAGGTATGAAAGACATTACATTCATTTAGGGCAGGAGTTTTCAAGCTGAAGGCTGGGTTATGCTCCCTCAGACAGCTGCAGGGGCTGGACAGCCATTTTGCCCTGCCTGCCAAACATGGCACTTCTGGGTGTGACGGAGGTGGGCCACATGTAGTGGTCTTGCAGGCCACATCTGGCCCCTGGGCTGTAGGTTGAAAACCCCCGATTTTGGGCATTGGGAAGCTAGAAGGCATGTAAGTATCTCTGGTGTATATTTGGTTTTTCGCATGGGTATATAAAATATACAGCATGGATATCTTCGTGGAACAGGAGTGGTTTCATGGAATACTCTTCTATGTGTGTTTGTAGTGTTTTTATTGTGTAGTTTTAAGGTTTACACCTATACATGTCAAAAATGGTTCCAAAGAAACTTGGTAAGTAAGTATTCCCTTAAACCCCAGTTTCTGAAGCCTTGGTTAGTTTTCTATATATGACTCAAACCTTCCTTTCTCCTTTGTAATTATAACACTGCATTTGCTTCTTAAATTTGAAGCTTTAATAGAAACAGAAAATGTGAACGCATTAGTGGTGAAGGTACAAAGCTATTTATACAACTGTGTACTGTGGAGGACTGAGGTGGCTTGGTGGTTAAGACGCTGAGCTTGATGACGAAGGTCAGCCAGTCAGCAGTTCGAAATGCAAAGCAATCACACTTATATACCACCCCATAGCGCTTAGTGCACTCTCTGGATGGTTCACGAGTTAATTCGCATTTTGCCCCCTACATGCTAGATACTAATTTTACTGACCTCAGAAGGATGGAAGGCTGAGTCAACCTTGTGTTCTGGTCAGGATCAAACTCGCAATCTTTTGGTTGCAGGACAGCCGTTTAACCAGACCCGAGCGCTGAACAACAGAATGAGCTCCTGTCTCTGTCCCAGCTCCTGCCAACCTAGCAGTTCGAAAGCAGGAAATTGAAAGTCCCAAGTCCCCATGAATCTGCACGAATGGGTTTACTGCGCTTCATCCGGCCCACGCCGCCCTTGTCACTCCTGGAAGCGGAAGTAAAACACGCCCGTACTCATGGGGGCTTGGACTTCTGGGAATTGAAGTCCAAGAATATCTGAAATGCCAAGGTTCGCCATCATGGATCTAGAACAAATAATATGCTGAGAAACATAACTCCCAAAAAACGTTGAGGTGGTAAAAAAAAAAGGAGACAAAGCATACATTAGCATTTGTGTTACTGCACAGAACCCAATTTCCCTTCTATTAGTGCTCTTTTCCAGTGGGCTGGGGAGTTCAAAATATCTTGCCTTACTGTTTTGTGTAGCTGTGATCTGGTTGCATATATTCACAGGGTGTCCTGTTGCCCTTAATTTGTTTGCCATTACAAAGGCAGGTATATAGTTTTACTCGATATTCTACTCAATTCAGCAAATGGTTGTAGAGGGGAAAACATTAGGGATTTAATAACAGTTTTGAGATCAATTTTTATCTTATGTTAATATGACGAGGCTACATACACATCGCTAGAAATAAATTCAGCATTAACTTTGCTGTCTTCTAAGAAAATATGTATAGAAGTGAACTATAAAACAGTTTCATTATACCTCCCAACACATTTCCTAATTTGCCTGCAAGTTAGCATAAATTAAGGTGTGAGGAATCTGCAGGGGAAATTTGGATGTGTCTTTACTTTGTATAATGACCTCAGGTTTTAACCTCATATTGCTCCCATTTTTTGTGAATTAACTGTACTTTCTTTCTGGAGCTTAACTTGGAAACTGTTTGAGAAGAAACAAATGGTAGAAAATTTTCTTTTGCAAATGCTTCTTTCCCCTTTGTCTAGTGCTGTGTTCCCCAACCTTTGGTTTTTGGACTTCAATTTCTGGAAGCCTAAGTCAATTCCCCAAAGCACTGATCAGCCAATGTACTGACTTAGGCTTCTGGAAACCGAAGTCCTCCCTGTGGGGCATGGCCCCCACGTTGGGAACCACTGGTCTAATGGAAACATGGGATTTGAAACCCAGTGCTTCCTTTAAAGCAGACTTTCTCAACCTTGGGCTTCCAGATGTTCTTGGACTTCAGTTACCATTCTCCCAAGTCAGCACACCTGCTGTTTAGGGGTTCTGGGGATTGAAGTACAAAAACATCTGGTCTCCCAAGGTTGAGAAAACCTGCCATAAAGTATATTATTTCATCCAAAATGTTCTCAAAACTCTAGCACACCATTGCTACATCACTGGAAAAGGAGCACCTCTAAAGCAACTTGGTTGCTATTTAGATTGACATAGCTCTCCAGTCAAGAACTCCAGGGGCTCAAGCAGTGTTGTTATGGTAGAACCTCAAGACAGTATGTACTTACCATTTGGCATTTGACTGCTTCTAAAAATGAAACAGCATTCACATATTAGTAGATATTAGTAAACTTAAATTGCATGATTTCTTACTGTAAATATTTTACCATGCTGCTTTATGTCATCAGAGGAATGTCACTGAAATGAATGAAATAAAAGGCTTTATTTAAATGAATTAAATGTTGGTTTCTTTTCCGCCATCTACTGCGTGAGTGGATGGAGGATGCCTTCTATAGTCACGCTATCCAAATTGTTAGTATCTCTTACATGCAGTGCATGTATTTCCATCTTGTCAATGAGTGCTGGTTCTACAAAACCAAACTCAACCAAATTTTAATGCCAGTCTTTAACTATATGCACTGACTCTGAATTGTAGCTTTGGAAAGCTTGACCACAGTGAAGACATGACATCTGTGGAAATGTATGTATAGCATAACCAGATTTTTTGAGGGGGGAGGGATTAATGGTTTGATTATTTATCACATCAGTTTTGTAAAAGCTTTGTTCCTTTTTAGGTTATTCATGGATGGTAAGAATTGGTTATTGTCTTATGGAATAATCCCAAATCCATTTAGAAAGACTATTGTCTTGTTTCTTCTTTATCTGATGAGGGTATCAGAGTTCTGTGAGTTAGAGAACTGGAGAAGTTACATGACTTCAGCTGAGAAGTGCAAGAATAGGTGGCCAGAAGGCTCCTTCCAATACAGTATCACATATTTCTACAAACGAGTTTTCTGTGTTCTTTTATATACAGATGAAGGTTGTGAGTGAATCCATTTGTGCCCATACAATTCTTGTGAATAGAGTTTTAATCTTAGGTAGTCCTACCTTGGGGGAAACTCTTCTTTTTGGAAATAAAAACATGAAAACTCCACCTTAGTTTTCTAGAAAGCAAGGTGGAAAGAGAATGGTAGAAATGTGTTCTTAAAGTGGAGATACACCAGAGGACTAACCTGTCAGGGATTTCCCCCCCAAATTCTGATAAAACAAGGGTGCCCAAACTTTTCGGCCCGGGGGCCGGATAACATTTTATCAGAGGCTCCGAGGGCCGAACTATCTCTCCATGGTACATACATCCACCCAGCCTTGCCGCCGCCGCCACCACTAACGCCTTTGCCGCCGGCTCCTCTTTCACCGGCTCCTCCTTCGCTGCCTTCGCGGTGTCCTTTAAAAATGTCCTTTTAAAAAAATATGACAGATCCTAGAAACTCACATCCAGCTTGGTCATTGTGGCATCCAAGGAGCTGTTGTTGTGTTCCAAAGCTTCAGGTAGGTGGGATTTTAATTAGCAATGAAAAGTCATTAGCCTTAGAAAAGATCCGCTTCCTGACATGATGTCAGGAAGCGGATCTTTTCTAAGGCTAATGACTTTTCATTGCAAATTAAAACCCCACATACCTGGAACTTTGGATTTTAATTAGCAATGAAAAGTCATTAGCCTTAGAAAAGATCCGCTTCTGACATCATGTCAGGAAGCAGATCTTTTCTAAGGCTAATGACTTTTCATTGCCAATTAAAACCCCACATACCTGGAAATTTGGATTTTAATTAGCAATGAAAAGTCATTAGCCTTATAAAAGATCCGCTTCCTGACATGATGTCAGGAAGCGGATCTTTTCTAAGGCTAATGACTTTTCATTGCCAATTAAAACCCCACCTACCTGAAACTTTGGATTTTAATTAGCAATGAAAAGTCATTAGCCTTAGAAAAGATCCGCTTCCTGACATGTCAGGAAGCAGATCTTTTCTAAGGCTAATGACTTTTCATTGCCAATTAAAACCCCACCTACCTGAAACTTTGGAAGCGGAAGGCTAAGACAAAATGGTGGACGCTTACTTTTAGCTCTCGGATGGCCTCAGGCTCAGTCTCTCTCTCCACTCTTAACAGCCAAATCAGCTAGGCGGAGGGATTCAGCAATTCTAAATTAGATTCGGCAGAAGTCCTAGTACTAAGCAGCAGAAGGAAGGAACTAGGCACTAATTTGTGATCCCTCCGCAAAAAAAAAAAGTCGCAAAAAAAATTAAAAAAAATAAAATAAAATAATAAGAGTTCCTATACCATGTCGGGGGCCGGATGAAATGGATTGGTGGGCCGGATCCGGGCCGTAGTTTGGGCATGCCTGTGATAAAATAAATTATTTTTGTGAATGAAATCTTCTGTCCATTTCATTTTAGTAAATTATGTTAAAAAGTTTGCTAGAAATGTAAAAAACCTACAATTATTATTGGCACTTTAGGAGCTTCAGATTCATATAGAAAGTTACTATTAAAATGCATAGACTGGAATGTAATTAACTAAAGTAGATTAATAGCAGCTTACTATTGTACTTTAGAGTTAACATAACTAATTATCTGGTACCATCATGAAGGCTGTTGACATTTCCCCATACTTGTGAACCCATGCTTTTGGCTAGTTTTGGACCCATGATACTTATGGTACCAAGAAATGGTTACACAACTAACTTTTCAACCCATTTTATTCACTTATACAAAGTCATAACAAGTACAAATAAATATAAAGAACACAAAAAACAATAGAAAAAGCATTTGCTATTTAAGACACATTCTAAGTCACATTTTGCTTCAAGCTTCATTTTTTCAATTTTTCTCTAAAGTGATTCTAGTGCTTGCAAAAGTGATATGCACCTCTGACTTGCCCTAACCCTGGGATGTCTAAACTATGGCTGGGCACCCCTGCCTTAACCCCTTTTTTTGTAGAAATTACATGTAGGAGCAGGGACTGAATGTATGTCTTTGCTGTTGTTTATCCATAATTGCTAATTAGGATCTAGTTCTAAACAGCTGCACTCCAAAACCATTGTCTGATTTCGCCTATTCATTGCCACATTATGAAGTCTTTGGGTTTTTCAAGGTAACATACCTGGTATAGCTTGGTTTAGCCCAGGGATCTGCAAACTTGGCTCTCCAGATGTTCTTGGACTTCAGTTCCCAGAAGTTCTGATCAGCAGGCATACTGACTTGGGCTTCTGGTAATTGAAGTCCAGGAACACCTGGAGAGCCAAGTTTGCAGATCCCTGGTTTAGCCAAACCCAAGTCACAGCTTAAATACAAATCTGTCTGACATTAGCTGCCTTTTAAGAGAAAAATTAAAACCTTAAGCAATGAGAACTGCCATTAAAGTTATATGACCATGCGGTGAGGAACGTGTGACACTACAAAAGACAGAAGTGTGCCTCTGTATTGCAAAAAGTTATTTTACAGTCTTGTGTCACAATTTAATAAAGTATTTGTCAAAATGGCAGCTAAGCTCCACTTGCACTAAAACAATGTGTCATAGGTACATTTGGGCATGTCATGCATTTCAGCAACTTCTTCCATGTCTAGACCAGATGTGAAACTGCCAAAATGAATCCACTTTTTGGTGAAGTCATTCCTTCTGCCTGACCTAGCGTGAGAAAGATTAACTGGAACAACAAGGTTGGCATTGCCCAGGGTATGCCCGATTGTGGTTCAAAAATACAAGGATATACTGATCTAGATTTACTGAAGACAGAAGAGTCACAAACAGATATTACGACTTTCCTGAAGTATTTGCAAGGAGAGAGGGGTTATTCCAAAGCATTTCAGTCATTTTGTGACAGTGACCACATTTTAAAGATGCCAAGTAGGTTCCTGTATCCAGAAAGAAAACTGAATGCATGCCTTAAGATATCTTGTCAACTTTTCCTCTCTAAATGGAAGCTTATGCACCAACTAATTAGGATGTTAGTTTTTCCAATGTAAAACTGTGAGAAGCAAATGTCCCAAATGCGTGTGAGAGAGAGATGCCATTTTACATATTACCAGAAACAAATCATTTCAGCATCTGTCAGTGTTTTCTCTGAACAAATCAACTCACAGAGCAATATGTCAGAATTTTAACATGTTAATAACTACTTGTTCGAAAAAGATCTCCCAGCACAAAAGTTAGCTTTAGGGAAGGGCTGCCCTTTTCCAGTAGGGTGCAACATCTCTTCCAAGACAGTCTAGCTGTGCATAGTAAAACGTATGGTTGTCATGTTTGCAAACTTTTAATTCTTACTAGCTAGATCAGGGATTCTCAACCTGCAGCCTGTGGGCCGGATGCGCCCCACCACCACACCAGGAAGTGCCATGTGGTGAAGGAAGGGCAAAATGGCTGTCTGGTCCCCAAAGCTGTCTGAGGGAGCGTGGCCTGGCCCCCAGCTTAAAAAGATTGAGAATTCCTGGGCTAGATGTTAAAATGAACAATCCATTTAAATAGATTCAGACTACTGCAAGTTAAGAATGGCTCTTAAAGCATAAAAACATTCTTCATGTACTCCTGGAAGGAGAGCCAGAATTGTTCACTGTTCCAGTCATCCATAAAAGTATCTTCTCCCAACATTCCATCCCTCCCTTCCATTTTGTTTTAAATCCTTTCTACCCAACTCCTGATAATTACACAGCCACTAACCAGACAGCGGCAGGTTGCTCCGAGGTTGTTCGTCCCTCAATACCACGTAGGGGCTTCCCCCTGAAAACTTTGAAGTTTGTAGCGTACCAAATAAAGTCTTGGATGGTTGATGTTATCCTGGCTACAGAACTAACACCTGAACATTGAGGGAATGGTTTATTCTTAATACCAAATCAGGTTTTTTTAATTTTGTAAAGCTAGTCGTCTCCAACTCTAGGGTTAAGCGCTCATCTCTGTTTATAGCTGAAGAGCCAGCGCGGTCTGCGTCTGCAGAAGTTTCTGTGGACATGTGGCAGGCTTGCCTAGACACCAGAGTGCACAGAACGCTGTTTACCTTCCCACCAAAGTGGTCCCTATTTATCTACTTGCAATTTCTTGCTTTCAAACTGCTAGGTTGGCAGGAGCTGGGGCAGAGACAGGAGCTCATTCCGTAAACTGAAGTTAAATACTAGAGAGGCCAATGAAGCCACAGACTAGAGAACCCAAGTAAACCTATCTATTTCTTGAAAGAAGCAACAAATTTTGAGTGAAGATATCTGAAGTAATCAGCAGGAAAAGACACATTGCACTGGTCACTTTTAAAAAAAATTAGTTACTGGAGTCCTGCTAAGATATTAATGTCAGTTGTACAGGAGTTGTCTTCTGAAACCAACACACTCTTTTAAGATTTATGGATAGCTGTTGTACTCTGCAAAAGGCATTTTAATATGCTTTAAAACCACCAGTTCAGAGCTTGGCAATAAACATGGCAGAGAACCTCTTAAAACACATTCCAAACTCTATCTGATTAACATTTTCATGATTACCAAAGGCTTCTTCCTTGTAGTTGCACAGACATAGCTCAGGGGCACTTGAGAAGTACAGTAATACCTCGGATAACGTTTACCTCGGATAACGCTAAAATCGCATAACGTTAAGTAATCTGGGGAGGAGAATTGGATCGAATAACGTTAAGGTCCTATGGGATGGATCGGATAACAACCGCTAAAGCCTGTGCGGTTACAATGTATCTCTATGGAGCTTTAACGTTATCCGATCCATCCCATAGGATTTTAACATGCATCGGATAACACTAAAAATCAGATAACACCAAGACTTGTGGAACCAAGTCTTAGCATTATCCGAGGTATTACTGTATACAATAATCTGCACTGTGAACTGGAATGCTCAACACAGGTTGTGGAACGCACACTGGTTTGATCAGACTGGTAAAAGAGTCAATTTCAGAGTACAAATACAGTGGTACCTCACGTAACGAATGCATCGTATAGCGAAAAATTCGTACAATGAAGCGTTTGTTATGCAATGGCGATACCCTGCCATTGGGTATGGGGGTTTGGTAACCGGGGGTATGCCCACTTAACGGGAACCCTGGTTAACAAACTTTTCCCTGTTGTGTGGGGTATCTCCCATAGGGAACCGCATAACGAAAAAACCACATAGCGAAGAGCTCCGTGGAACAGTGTTTTTCCATTATGTGGAATTCTACTGTACCGGTAAGTTTTCATTATTGCTGAAGCTCGTCTAACAAAGCTATTTACAAAATGAGACCTCAAAAAGCAACAGTGGCACCAAGTCTATGTCACTTACTGCCAATTACTGAAGAGAACTCTACTACTTATTTATGATTGTCTATCTCATTTGGTACAATAAGATCATGATAGCAAGTTTACAGCTCAAAAATACAATCATACCACATTATTTACCTATTGCACCAAGATCTTCAATTCCAGATAGCCACAAAATCCACAACTGGAATGTAAACCTGAATACGTCACGTAAATTTAACAAAAACTAGGGAGACTTCCAAAACTACCCCTAGCACTTTCAGATCTATCATCATTTACAGTCAGATGTAAATTGCTATTGTGTGCAAATTTCTGGTTTTAACTATTGTAAACTGCCCAGACAGTGAAAATATCTCATATGGGTGGTATAGAAATCTAATAGATAAATGTATACAAGCCTACATACTTAATCATGTTAAGCCTCTACTGTTTGAGACTCGCCAAACCAACAATACCATCACCACCACCGTTTTTGCAAAACCAGGGCAAAAGCCGCAACATTGCTTACAGAGGGTTAACATTGGATTCCATAGAGCAAGAATAGAAGGAGAAATATGATTTTCTAGATGTTACTGGACTATGATTCCCAACATCGTCATTGGCTATACTGGTAGTACTGAAAGAGGCAGAAGTACAACTACTAGATGGCCATGCTCTCCCCAATGATGGATCGAGGCAGTATTTGGCTTGCGTGATTCACAAGTTGTACTGGTGCAAACATATACCGTTGCATGTGAATTAAAATTATAAGAAAACACAAGGGTTTATATTCCAATCTATATTCCTGATTTATAAATGCTCCTTGCCCTCAAAAGCAAGAAAACATTCAATTGTAACTAACTCGCAGTGTGTCTTCAGGGTAACCAATTTTCTGTGGATTAGAACTGACAGATTTAAGGATCAATGAAAATTTTAAAGCATTCATCAAGAAACCCCCTTTCAAGTTCTTCCAATAAAATGGTTCACCGTGCAACCTTCTCTAGCTTGTCAGCTGAAGGCCAACCAAAAATAATAATTCTTGATTCACATGTTTTTGGAAAAGGTTACAGGGAGCCTATACTGGCAAAGTTTCCACTTCTCCTCCATAAGTCCTCTGTGCTGCAGTTGAGATAAATGGCCAAGATATAAACCAATGTAACAAACTACCTAGTAAAAATTGTTTTGTAAAAATCTTGCATAGGTAGTTTGGAACTTTGCCACGGTGTCCTTGTTTTACAGCACTATTTCTGAAGTTTTTTTAAAAAAGAGATGGGTCCATTCAAGTTTTGCATCACCGGGCTCGTGCTGAGTAGCACCTCATGTATTCAGTCACCCAAGGATTGTCAGGTCCAGAAGGTTTCACTCTCCATGGTCTCTCGACTTCTGCTGAACGAATCTGTCTCTGAGTCAGCTTCCTTTTCTCCACTTGCCTTCTGTTCTTTGCTCTTAACGCAGACTCGTGAATCTGACAGAGATGTAAACAAGGTTATATAAAACACAAATCTCCATGGTATTTGATCATGAGATTCAACCATAGTTTTATCTGAGTTACATGTTTAGTTGCATTAGATAGATTCCCTTTACAGTATGAGAGCTTAGACTAGTGGTCAGCCCAGCAGAGTGCCCCGCTCGTCTGCCCAGCAGCCCAATGGGAGTGCTTCCTCCCTCCCCCAGCACGGAGCTCACTCCCCAGCAACCCAATGGAAATGCTTCCTCCCCCAGCACAGAGTTCACTGCCCAGCCGCCCAATGGGAGTGCTTCCTCCCTCCCAGTGGTGTGCTGGCCCACAGGGATACAGGGACTCATCCCGGTGCGCCCCAGTGACTGGCACCCCCCAGAGGCAGGCAGAGGTAATGGGAATGTACGGGACTTCTCCCCTCAATGCCTGCAATACGTGCCCCCATCACTTCCTGTCCACTGTCCACCCAAGGTGCTCAGCACGCCCCTGCTCCCTCCAGCACAGAGCTCGCCCCGTCCCCCTGTGATGTCGATGGCAACCTATTAAGTTTGGGGACTCAGTCTCTAAAAGGTTCACCATCACTGGCTTAGATTCAGAGACGTAATGGAAAATCACTTCTGCTCCAGCATTACGCAGTGGCCACCATGAACCTAGCAGTAGGCAAAACAGGCCATGTCTATTATACTGTTTTGCCAGTACATCGAAATTTTATTTATCTAATTATCCATAATACGTCTATTCCACAAAACCTTTCAACATTAATGTACATTAGAGGAACCAGATTGCCTTCCATTGACTGCTTAATGAGATCATAAAATATTTAGAGCAATATCCCTTGTTATTATTTAATATTTAAAATATTTATATGCTACCCAGATAGTAAAGCCCTTTGTGTAGTTTATAGAAGACAAACACAAAAGCAATTGAAATGTCTAGAGTAAAAACAACACTCAAACAGCATCATTATATGAAAATGTTAGACAGTGACAAGCCACCAAGTCTCAGGACATCCAAAGAAGAAGGTGACGACAAACCACCTCTGTGTATTCTCTACTTAGAAAACCCTGGAAAGGGTCACCATATGCACTCGAACTACCCAGTGACCTTAAACATGGTGCAAATTATTCTTTTAGTAGACTTTTCTGGGACTAGGGTGGCTTAGTGGTTAAGATGCTGAACTTGATGGCTGGAAGGTTGGCAGGTCAGCAGTTCGAGACCCAAGTGCTGCACGACAGAGTGAGCTCCTGCCAACCTAGCAGTTCGAAAGCAAGTAGATAAATAGGTACCACTTTGGTAGGAGGGTAACAGCATTCTGTGCACTCCGGTGTCTAGTCAGGCAGCCACATGTTGATGGAAACATCTGCAGATGCAGACAATGCTGGCTCTTTAGCTATAAACAGAGGTGAGCATTGAACCCTAGAGTCAGATATGACTGGCTTTTGAGCAAGGGCGACATTTACCTTTAGACTAGGTTCTGGTAGAACAACGTACATTATTAGCAACTACAAAGAAATTCAACTATTTTAATTCCTCAAGATAATTGTACCACTAGTAAATCCAAATACACCAAGCACATGGTCTGTTAATGCAGCAAACGGGCCACTTCTCATTCCACATGAACACAAAAAAACAACAACCCTGTACTGGTCCACCAAGGCCAATGTTTTCACCTGGAAATGTGTCTCAAAAATCCCTCCTGTAAAACTAGACACCCCCCCCCCAATTTACCTATGAGAACCCCCCTCCCCCATTATTTTTTTCTGAGATCACATCTGGATGCCTCTGTTTTCACAAAAGTGAAAGCTCTCTATAATATAATGTCCCACTTGTAGACTTTCTCCTTAGGCTTGTTTACGCAACACAAATTTTCAGCATCAAGTTGAACAACTTTAATCTGCCTGCATTTTAATCAATTAGCAATTAGCCTGTACATCTCCTTTTCAGTAATTACCTTTTGAGCACTGCATCTTTGCAGGAATAGGCAGACAAACCAGGAAGTCCTTTGTTAACTATAGTCTCTTTTCTCATCTAGATGGGGAAATGATAAAGGCAAAGTATGGCCTGGGAACAAACCGGATGATTAAACCAAATTTAGACCATAGCTTGTAAGTGGGCTTGTATAAAAACAGATAATCAGTTTTCTAAGTTTGGTAGACTTTGTTAATGGAAGACTTCCTGGCTTGATTGCTGGTAGCAATGAAGCTGCTTAAGCAAGAGGGATAATTTGTAGAAACACAGGAAAACTGCTTTATAGCAAGTTAGACCATGGGTCCATACAATCAAGTACAGTAATACCCCAGATAACGATTGCACCGGATAACGCTAAAACCGCATAACAACGACAAATTTGGGGGGAAGATTTGCACCGGATAACGTTCATATTAGCGTTATCCGATCCATCATCATAAAGAAGTAAAGGAGGCCAAAGCTCCTCTCCCTGCCACTTCCCTCCTCCCCCCCCACCCCCAGCAGTTTGGGGACTCCCCACACCCACCCCACTGCCTGCTCGGCCACGAGAGAATCCAGCCTCGCCCTGCTTACCTTGCTGCACGCTCCGACAGCCAGCTGGAGGCTTGTTTTTCTCTTTCACTTCCTGTAGACAGGAAGTCTATTTCCCCCTTCCCTGTCTACAGGAAGTGAAAGAGAAAAACAGAAGCCTCCAGCTGGCTGTCGGAGCGTGCAGCAAGGTAAGCAGGGCGAGGCTGGATTCTCTCATGGCCGAGCTGCGCGTGGGGGGTGGCTTTAAAGGCAGGGAGGTCTCTTTCTTTCCCTGCCTGCCTTTAAAGTGGTTTGTCCCTGAAGTCAGGGCTTTTTTTCTTAGCATTGTTCGATGCATGCATCAGACAACGCTAAAAATCGGATAACGTCATGACTTGTGGGACCAAGTCATAATGTTATCCAAGGTATTACTGTACCGTCAATTCTGATTAGAAATGGCTCTCCAGGGCTTTGGGTAGGATTAATTCCCAGCCTTACCAGGAAATGCTGTTGACGGGAGTCCTTCTGCATTCAAGGTATGGGCTCTAGCACGGAACTACAACCCCACCTCAATATCACACTTTATTAAGCCATGATATAGTCACTTACTGCTATGCTCTTTGGGTTAATGAGCTGCAGCCCAGCATTATCTGGAGGGCTACATTTCTTATCCCTCATCTTTATATATTTTTGGATACTCCATTCTAAAAGTCAGATAATACCAAGTGTCTTTAAAAAAAAAAAACCATTAATTTTGTTCATTTCAGTAAGTTACACCCAGTAAAAAGCCAGGCATTCAACTATGTGCTGTATTCTTTAACAAAAAATAAATACTTGGCTTCTACAGCTCTTACTATAATACTGTCAGAAGTACAGGAAAATACTTGTCTATCAAGTCCAACATTCTGGGGGTCAGTAGCACCTTGCGTGAACTTACAGCTCATTCCAGGACACTACCATGATGGAGTCATCAGTACATCAACTCTGTGCCATTCCTACACTTGATTCACTCTGTCTTGGGACACTTGAGGCTAACTGCCTGCAGTTCTACAAAGATAATGCTTTCTCCCTCCCTCTGATAAGTGACAGGTCACATTTTCTAGCATCGAGCACTCCTTCCACAGCAGCACTAAAATGACAGCCAGAAAGAAAAAGAAGCAATGCATTACAATCAGTTCACAACTACTGCTCAGTGCAATCTGTACATTTGGGGGGTGGGAAGAGTTAGGGTTTTCTGGCTACTGGATGGTCTTCTTCTTCTGAGTCTAGGCCAGACATGAAACTGCCACAGTGAAGGCACTTTTGGTGAGTTCATTCTGCAGTTCCTTTCACCTGACTAAGTGTGAGAAAGATTAGCCAGCAACACATGGATGCTGTTACCAGGGTACGCCCGATTGTGGTTCAAAAATACCACAATTCTTCAAGAAGGCTCTTTCTGTGTATCCCAATTGATGGTTATTCCCATCAATCCTAGCAAGTACTGCCAATGATAAGAGTTAACATTTGGAGGGTTTAGATTCTTTTGTTAAAAAAAATAGACTGGAAAAGAATTATTTCCTAACTACCTTTGTAGGGTAAAAGTGGGAGCCAATAGCCCTCAGGTAAAGTTGGAACTCTAGTTCCTGCCACATCAGACTGCTGGCAATACTGAATGGTTGACAAGAGTTCAGCATCCGAAGGGTGACTTGTTCTCTACTCCATCGAAAGGAATCAGTCCCAACCTCATGGTTTGCTACAATCTACCGTATATAGAAAAGCACTTACATTGGACACCCTGAACAGCAAGATGCTGCCAGGCCAACCACAAAGGGCAAATTAGGCACACCCACTTGTTGCCAATCCTGCTCTTTTAGGAGATGTGCACAGAGGCTGCTTAGTGCTTAACTCAGAGCTTCCCAATCTTTGGTTTTTGGACATCAATTCCCAGAAGCCTAAGTCAATTCCCCAAAGCACTGATCAGCCTGATCAGGCTTCTGGGAGTTGAAGTCCCCCTGTGGGGCATGTGCCCCATGTTGGGAACCACTGGCTTAACTGCTTCAACAGTTATGCTATTATATTCTAGGTAGTATAATCCAAAGGCGCCTGAGCCCTGTTGTCCTTCCAGGATGCTAACAGTAAAGAACAGAAAGAAAGAACCCTTACAATTAAAAGAATAGACTAAGCAAGTCAATGCCTGCGGTGAGGTGCCAGGCCTTTGCCCAGCATATGATAAAAGGAAGTGCCAGGTGGGGAACCTGAGGCCATGGAGCCCAGCTCAGCCCTCCGGAGGCCCCAAGACAACCATATCACTTTCTTTGTGACACCATCATTTGGTGGGCTTCCTGCTTTCATACAAGCTTTGCTCTGTTCAAAACATTAAAGCACATCTCCCAATGCTTAGTCATGGGCAAATGTAAGCTTCATACTGGCACTACTAGTCACATCCTTTTGCCTTGTCTTTGATCAGAACACTTCCCTACCACCACCACCCCCTTTCATTCTGGTTCTTGGTCTGAAAAAGGTTCCCTACCTTGACATAAGGTTGGCATTAGCAACAAAATTTATAAGCACTTTGGGAAGTGAACCAATCTTGGGAGCCTGGAGAGGTTTAAACAGGGAGCATGTGTTCAAAGAGTATCTTTCCAAAGCTGATGTGAAGCCAGATTAAGATACAAAACTCAAGCATGTGCTTTCAATTGGGCTTACTTTATTCTCCGAAGCAGACGCACAGACATTGTGTGTTTTCTGGCTGCCAGTGTCAGTCTGTTTCTCCCCCCAGCCATACAAAGCAAAGGGGTGCCTTGTCTCCTTTACTGGGTCTGTCCTTTGAGGACTTTTCAGCCTCCTTCTCTCACTACGACCACCCAAAACACTCCGACTGGAAGAAGGCTGCTGTGCTTGACCAGTTGGCTTGTCTTTCCTTTTCACTGCCAACTTCCTTTCCTCTTGGTCGATTTCAGCTTTTTCTTGGTCATCATCTTCTGAAAGAAAGTTAGGAGATTCAGGGTTGTTAGCCTGCCAAAACATGCACAACCATTGCAACCAAATACAGTAATACCTCGGGTAACATTTACCTCGGATAACGCTAAAATCGCATAACATTAAGTAATCTGGGGAGGAGAATTGGATCAAATAACATTAAGGTCCTATGGGATGGATCGGATAACAACTGCTAAAGCCTGTGCGGTTACAATGTATCTCTATGGAGCTTTAATGTTATCCGATCCATCCCATAGGATTTTAACATGCATCGGATAACACTAAAAATCGGATAACACCAAGACTTGTGGAACCAAGTCTTAGCATTATCCAAGGTATTACTGTACTGTGATTTCAATCCTTCATTTAATTTATATCAAAAGTATACAGAAAATAGATTCGATTATTTGCAAATCAGCAAGAATATTAAAAGGACTGCAGTGGCTTGATTAAGATGCTGAACTTGAGGGCTAGAAGGTCAGCAGTTCGAGATCCAAGTACTGCATGACGGAGTGAGCTCCCGTCTCTGTTCCAGTTCCTGCCAACCTAGCAATTCGAAAGCAAGAAATTGCAAGTAGATAAATAGGGACCACTTCAGTGGAAAGGTAACAGCATTCTGTGCACTCAGGTGTCTAGTCATGTCTGCCACATGTCCGTGGAAATGTCTGCAGACGCAGACAGCACTGGCTCTTTGGCTATAAACGTATATGAACACCGAACCGTAGAGTCAGATATGAATGGCTTTTGGGTAAGGGCAACCTTTTACCCTTTAAGAATATGAACTCTCAAATATTTCACTGCAGCCACAACAGAAGGATGACCTCTCTGAAATACAGTGCTAAAGCCATGAACAGTAACAGAATCGGTCCTATAACCCAAACTCTTGAGGTCTGAATCTTTTAACTATGAGTGAGGGAGGAGCAACATTAACCTCCTAACTCAGGGATTCTCAACCTGTGGTCTGTGGTCCAGATGTGGCCTGCTGCACTATTTCAAGTGCCCCCCCCCACTGCCTTCACCACACAAAGAAGTGCCATGTGGTGTAGGAAGGGGGAAATGGTCGTCTGGCCCCCTAAGCTATCTGAGGGAGCGTGACCCGGCCCCTGGATTTAAAAGGTTGAGAACTACTCTCCTAACTCATGGGAACCAAGGTTTATGTAGGCTCATTGCCCATTTGTCTACCTTATGAGCTATCTCTGCTCCCTAGAGGGGATTTTTCTTAGAAAAAGAATTGCAACTCCCCAGGATTGGCAGTTCTCTTTTTAAATAAAGCATAGCCAACCCA
Source organism: Furcifer pardalis (assembly GCA_030440675.1). Lineage (NCBI taxonomy): Eukaryota > Metazoa > Chordata > Lepidosauria > Squamata > Chamaeleonidae > Furcifer > Furcifer pardalis. Next base: position 111,825,342 of record CP126890.1, on the reverse strand, counting down.
CCACACTTTGTTTTTGCTCACAAATAGCACTGTTACAAACCAGGATCTGAGGTTTCGACCTCTTACAGGTGCTAGTGGTGGCTCAGCCCATGGTTGGTCTACCGCAGGGGTGCCCAAACTATGGCCCAGGGGCTGGATCCGGCCCCTGATGCCAATTCATCCAGCCCACGAAGCCCTTGTCGCTCCCAGAAGCAGAAGTAAAACGCACCCACAATCGGGTGTACCCTGGTAATGGTAACCTTGTTTTTTGCTGGCTAATCTTTCTCACACTAGGTTGCCTTCATTTTGGCAGTTTCACGCCTGGCCTAGACACAGAAGAAGAAGAAACTATAGGACTAACTAGTCTTTATTCTCCTAAGGACCTTCCTGACCCTTAAGATCTGCAAAGGAATCGCTTCTAACAGTCCCACTGCCACCATAAGCACATGTGACATGGACACAAGAAAGGACCTTCTCTGTGGTTGCTCCAAGGTTGTGACGTGACCTCCCCTGGGAGGTTAAATAACATTCCTCCCTATTATCCTTCTGCTGACAGTTAAAGACCTGTCCTTTTAATCTTATAAATCCTAAATGAGGGAGAAAGGATGTGTTGTGGTGTTGCTGTGCATCGGGGAGGGAACCACATCTCTTTGATTACACATTTTTGCTCTGGAATCAGGCAAGTAACTTCTAATTTGATTCCTTTTTTTATTTTTATTTTATTATTATTATTTTGCATATTTGTCTAAAGATATGGCTCGAGCTTAACCAGAAATAACAGGAGTTTGGCATTTTAGTTGCTAGCTGTTTAGTCTGTTGTAACAATTTATACTGGAAATAGTCACATAGTACCCACAAGACTAGTTAGTTTTTATTTCCTCACACCTTCATGTATCTAAATATACTTCTTCAGACCAGAGGAGTGGCTGAACATGCTATTCATCTCCAGAAGTTTAGACCGGGGTTCCCAACCTTTTCAAACCAGAGGCCAGGTCACTCTCCCTCAGTCAGCTTTGAGGGCCGGACAGCCATTTTGCCCTACCTGCACAATGGGGGTGGCCATTTTGTCCCAACAGCTTCAAAAAGGTGGGCATTTTGTTTCCCCTCCCCTTTGGAGGGGTAGGGGTCCACATCAAATGGCACCAGGGGCCGGATCCAGCCCACAGGCCTTAGGCTGGGAACCCCTGGTTTAGACCAGAGGTTCCCAACCTTTTTTTGGCCATGCTTCACCTAAGCATCTCTAAAATCCTGATCCTCCCCCCACCCTGTAACGTATAATTCTTATTATTCAAAAAGTGAACTCCTATTCACGCTTAGAAAGTCTAAAAGGCCATTAATGTGATCTAAACAAACTCCCAAATGAATTCTTGAATATCAAATTGGCCCCTGTGGGGCGTGTGCCCCACACTGGGAACCAAGGATTGAGACACTCAAAATGTATTATTCTATTTTACACATTTCATTTGTTTCCAGCTTTCTGATGATGAAAGGATCCAAAGCAGCTCTCAATGTGAAAATAAGTCACACTAAAAATACAATACATTTTGAGGTTAAAAACCAACAAAATGTACAATAACTAAACATCAATGAATGCAATAACAAAAAGCATTTAATTTTTTAAAAAACACACTTAGAAGAACAAAAGCTCAGCATCAAAGGAGTGTCTGATTTACTGTCTCCATTGTGTCAGTCTTACTACTTTCAAAGACCACACTGCACTCCAGAACTACTTTAATAAGACATCCGCCCAGACAATGAAGCTGGTATGCTGACACAATCTGAAAAGAAAGTGCATTAGTGAACAGAGCTACATATATAAGATTCCATTAGGTTGTGATGTTTTCTCTCTAGAATAGGGTCAGCTCAAGAGCACCAATGAGGTGCATCTTATAAAAGCACATAACTCCCATCAGACACTGTTCAACAGTGATATTTCAGCTCATAGCATCCAACTGACCTTTCCACAGTCACTGTCTTATTTTAGGCTGCAAAATAAAAAGCTTATGCAATTTTAAAGAAGCCCGATGCCATAGCAACGATTTACATAAGCAGTTGTAGATCACTGTGGGAATCACCGGCATGGTTAAGACTCTTTGCTGAACACATGCCCGCCTGTGATGTCACTACTAACCAGGTTATATTCTTGTAAAGTGGGATTATACAACCTTTCCACCCCCAAGAGCTACATGTAACGTTGGGACAGAAATAAAATGCCCATCTGTATAAGCCCATACTGTACATTCCTATTCCCTCACTGAGAAAGAGTGGGCAACCTCCAGAAGGGAGAGATGTAGGCTTTCTTTCCTTGCTGTTAGCATGGCACATTTTTGTCATACAGGGGGAAGTTACACAGAGGGACTGTGCTTCTTCTTCTTTGTCTAGCCCAGATGTGTAAGTACCAAGATGAAGGAACCTTTTGGTGAGTTCATTCTGCAGTTCTTCTTTGTCTGACCTAGTGTGAGGAAGATTAGCTGGCAACACAAGGTTGCTGTCACGAGGGTACTCCCAATTGTGGTTCAAAAATACCACAATCTTTGAGGAAGCTCTTTCTATAGGGACTGTGTTGCAATATATATGCAATGCATTTGTGCCAACAGTTAATCCCACAATGGAATTTCCACAACACAACTAAGTGTTATCGTTTATATTTGGCTTCCATAGCTTTGCTCTGTGACACCATAAACCCTTCTCATGTTAATAAAGATGAATGTGTTTTGAACATCTGTCTACTGGTACTTCTTTTGAGTCATCCTGCCAGCCACCAGTACCCAACAGCAGTACAGTGAGATTAAATATTTGTGTGGAATAAACCATTCTTTAAATTCAGCGCATTTCTACATCCATTTTTAAAGTCTGACACCAGCTACTAGAAAAGCAAGAGAACACTTCCAGAACCAATCAGTATTAGAAGGCACATCACAGTCTCTTCCAGTGAGCACTTTCAAGTGTAATGTGCAATCAGATCAAAATTTGTTTGTAAATCCATGAACTACTCACACAAAGACAGACACTTAACTGCATAAATATTAAACATGCATTGAATGGCTAGCCTGGGTTTGCTGCTTACATGCATTGTGTGTTCAGTACAGTCATACCTCACATAAAGAGCACCTCGCTTAAAGAGTAACTCGCTTAAAGAGCAGAATTTCCTCTGAATGTTCGCTTCGCTTAACAGATAAAACCAACCAAAAACTCACTTAACAAATAAATCAGGGTTTGCAATCCCCCCCCCCCAAATTGGTCACTTACAATGGTGTTTCGCTTAAAGAGCAAACTCCCTTAAAGAGCAATCCTGTGGAACGCATTATGCTCTTTAAGCGAGGTACAACTGTATATTCTCTAGTCTAGACTAAAGGACAGAATTGTTTTTTAAATCAATAGAAGTTTGCAGTATAACAAAAAATGACCTTAAAATTCTGTTCCATGTTTACAACAATACAACAATAAGAAAAAAAAAATACTTTCCTAAAGAGCTTTTAAAGGTTTTTTTTTTAAAAGTCCTACTTTCCTTCTTTTGAAACAGCTATTCATCTGCTCTTTTCACTGCATTAGCTTTGAAAACATATCTGCTGTGAGTGACAAAGATTATTTTACTAAGCATTAGTGGTTTATTGATTTTCAGACCGCTGTTGTGGTGACTTGAAATTGATGAACTGTTGGCAATACAAATGCAGATTTTTGGACTCTGCAGTTTTAAATAGTGTTCCATTATTGAAATTGTGGTTTTTGTGAGGATTATTTTTCCTGAAAGCATTGAGAGCATTTTTGTCCTGAAATATTTTAATCAAATAAAATATTCAACAAGCTCCTTTAGAACAGGGCAGGCATATTTTGTGTATGTTGAATCCACTCCCTCCCCTAGTATAAATGACCAAAAACCCTGAACCAGATTAGGCTGGAATTAGAGCTCTGCCTTTGTTGCTGTGCAAAGGTGTATACAGTACATGGGGAGGCTCAGTGCGAAACAGGTGCTGTGGAGGCTTCAATGAGGTACAGTATTGGCCAAAGGGGCATGAAGAGCTTGTGGGCTGCATTTTGCCCACCCTTTTTAGAGGCTGTGAAATGCTGATGATAAAGTCAGTGGAAACAACTACCTGCAGCTGACAATACTGTAGATTGCAATCATGCAGTTGTGACAAACCTTGGCACTCCAGTTGCTCTTGGACTTCAAATACCAGAAGCCCAAGTCAGGACACCTGCTGTTCAGGGCTTCTGAGAATTGTAGTCCAAGAACACGTGGAGTGCCAAGGTTCACCACTGTAGCTAAGTAAAGGTCTCCCTTGCTTGAAAGCCAGTCATATCTGACTCTAGCGGGTGGTGCTCATCTCCTTTTACAGTCAAAGAGCAGTACTGAGTCTGCAGACATTTTCATGGGTATGTGGCAGGCATGACTAGACACTGGAGCACACGGAATGGTGTTACCTTTCCCACTGAAGCAGTACCTATTTATCTATTTGCAATTTCTTGCTTTCAAACTGCTTAGTTGGCAGGAGCTAGGACAGAGGCAGGGAGCTCACTCTGTCACGCAGCACTCAGGTCTTGAACTGCTGACTTTCCAATCATCAAGTTCAGCCATCCAATACCAACTGGACTATCCAAAAAAGGAAAAGTAGAGTGATTGTGTTAAAAAGACCTAATGCGCAGCTTTGATCTCTACTTTCACTCATACCAAGATTATGATCACAATCTTCTTTTAAGGCAGAAGGAATGCTGGAAATGAGCCAAAGGCAGCCTAAACCAAGGGTTCTCAACCTTTTTCAGCAGGGGTCCGGGTCACGCTCCCTCAGACAGCTTCGGGCCAGATGGCCATTTTGTCCTTGCTCCATCACATGGCACTTCCTGGTGTGGTGGAGGTGGTGGGGGAATCACATGAAATGGGGTGTGTGTATGCGCGTGCACCAGTGATGGGATGTAACAGGTTCTCACCAGTTCTCCAGAACCGGTAGTAACTTTCCCCAGTGTCCCAGAGAACCTGTAGCAGCTTTTGGGGGAAACCACCTTCGGGGCTTACCTTTTCACTGGTTCCCCCACTGCGCATGCATGCCAAACACTTGGTGTGCATGCACGCCTAGTGCTTGGCACATATGCACGGCCTCCTTGCTGTCCTCCCAAACGGGGAGGAAGAGAAGCTGCTAGCCTGAAGCTCCCTATAGGCTGAAGCTCCCTATTTTTATTATTTTGTATTTTTTTCCTTTGGCCCCACCCATGACATGACATCATGATGTTAGCTCTGCCCACACTGTGATGACATCATGGTGGGGTAGTAAAATTTTTGACATCCCATCACTGGCGCGCATGTGTGTGTGCGTGCAGGTTGAGGATCCTTAACCTAATCCATTTCCACTCATTTTAAGTATAACTCTGCCCAAGTCATGCCTTTGACTTAACATGTGTGTTCTTGGAGCAGCAGAGGCAACGAACCTTCCTCGTGAGAAGGCAGTGGCTCAAATACATTGCGACGCTCATGAAAGGACACCCCACACTGGAGGCGGATCTGACCCCAGGCCCTCCTTTCCTTGCCAACGGATGGGAAGCAAGAGAGAAAGAAATGAGCCTCTTATGGGAGTGAAGACTCCCCAGTCCACCCTTGCGCGCCAAGCTCGACGGCGAAAGATCTGAACGTGAGAACGAACGTCCCCGCTCCGAGGAAGGCTGGTGAGCAGTTCAGGTCGAGGTCGTCACCGGGCGACTAAGATCAGCCTGGACTTTTCGGCCCAATTCTCCTCCGCCCACCATCCACCGCCGGCAAATAGCGTATGCTCATCCTTAAGGCGCGCTTCTCCTCGAGGGTTGACGCAAGCGAGAGACACGTGTCTCGTTGCTGAGCGGCGGGCGATGCAAGCCAGCCCGCCCTCCGCCACGAAATAGAGGTGGGTCCGCCTCCGTCTGTTCCCAGGCAGATGGAGGAGGTGGCACCAAAACAACATTAAAGCGCCCTATAGGGTCCTTATACCACCCCCACGGGGGAGGGACTGGGGTGCCTTAGTGGTTAAGACAATGGACTTGACGACTGGAAGGTCGGCAGGTCGAGACCCAAGTGCTAAGGGACGGAGTGAGCTCCTGCCAACTTAGCAGTTCGAAAGCAAGAAATTGCAAATAGATAAATAGGGACCACTCTGGTAAACAGCGTTCCATGCGCTCTGGTGTGTATTCATGCCTGCCACGTGACCACGGAAACATCTGCAGATGCAGACAGCGCTGGCTCTTTGGCTATAAACGGAGATGAGCACCGAACCCTAGAGTCGGATACGACTGGCTTTCGAGCAAAGGGCGAGCTTCCCCTTCCCCTTCCCGCCCCCACCAGCCCCGCAGAAATGCCGGAGCAGCAAACCGGACTCCGAGGAGCCAACGGGCCTCTCGGCTCCAGCCATGCCAGGGCAGAGGGGGAGGGAGGGTCAGCGAAGCTCTCTCGGCCGCCCTCCTTCCCTCCCCAGCCGTTCTCGGGGCCAGGGGGCTGCCAGCGGCCCCCTCCGCACACGCCGATTTCCTCAAGGTCATCCCAGAGAGCGGCACCCGTCCAACGCGCAGGGTTAGCGAACCTACCAGACGCGCGCAAAAGTCCAGCCGGGCTGCTGGAGGCTGCAGCCTCCGCGGATGCACCTCTCATGCCCGGTCCGGGCTCGCCGGCCCCCTCCTCCTCCTCCGCCTTCCCCGGGGATGCGGCGGCTTCCCTTGGCTGCGGCGGGCTGGACGTGCCCGGGGGCGACGAGGAAGAGCCCGAGCTGCCATTGCTGAGGCTGCTGTCCTCCCAGCCGTCCCAGAACCAAGGCCGGTGCGCCTGTTCCAGGAGGCGCCGGCTGAGGCGGTAGCGGAGCAGCTCCTGGTAGCAGGGGCCGCACGCCTCCCACTTGGGCTCCTTGAAGCGCTTCATGTACTCGCTCTTGGCGCCCCGCGACGGCACCATCGTCGCTGCGGACCCGGGCGGAGCAGCGCCCTCGTCGCCCCGCCTCCCGCTGGAACGTTTGAACACAAACAGCGACGTTCCATGGCCGCCTCCGCCCGCCCCAGCCAATGGGCGCTCGCCTGGCGGCCCCGCTGCCTACGTCATAGACGAGGATCAGAAGGGCTTTAACAGCATCAAAGGCGGCGGCTCGCTGCTTCCCTCCCTATTGGGCGGCCCTATCAGAGGAGGGTCCCGGGGCTAACTGGGTCGAAAGGCGGCGGCGATCTGGCTTTACCCGTGCTTTTTCAATCCATTGACTTCCCCCATGATGCCAGCTGCTTCAATAAAAGGCAGCCCAGATGGGGCTCGCTTGTGAGCGTGAGATTGTAAGGCAGAGATGGCGAACCTTGGCACTCCATATGTTCTTGGACTATCAATTGCCAGAAGCCCAAGGCAAATAATTAAGGAGATGGGAATACCAGAACACCTTATATGCCTCATGAGAAATCTGTACATGAATCAAGAAGCAACAGTTAGGACAGAAAATGGAATGACGGAGTGGTTTCGAATAGGAAAAGGAGTAAGACAAGGCTGCATTTTGTCACCCTGCTTATTCAATTTATACACAGAACACATAATGAGCAATGCAGGGATGGAGGAATCACAATTTGGGATCAAAATTGCTGAAAGAAACATCAACAATTTGAGATATGCAGATGATACCACCCTAATGGCAGAAAGTGAGGAGGACCTAAAGAAGCTCCTCATTAGGTTGAAAGAAGAAAGTGAAAAAGCTGGCTTGAGACTCAATATCAAGAAAACCAAGATAATGGCAACAGGCCCTATCAGTCCCTGGAAAATAGATGGGGAAGAAGTAGAAGCCGTGACAGATTTTACTTTCTTAGGATCTAAGCTCACTGCAGATGGGGATTGCAGCCATGAAATAAAAAGGCGACTGATTCTTGGGAGGCAAGCGATGAGAAACCTGGGGAGCATAATAAAAAGTAGAGACATCACATTGAAAACAAAAATTCGCATAGTCAAACCAATGGTATTCCCTGTGGCAATGTATGGTTGCGAGAGCTGGACCATTAGGAAAGCTGAACGCAGAAGAATAGACGCCTTTGAGATATGGTGTTGGAGGAGAGTTTTGAGAGTCCCATGGACAGCGAGGAGAACAAATAGGTCAATCTTAGAAGAAATCATCCCTGACTGTTCCTTAGAAGGTCAAATAATAAAGATGAGGCTAAAGTACTTTGGACATCAAATGAGAAGAGAGGATTCACTTGAGAAAGCTTTGATGCTTGGAAGGGTCGAGGGCAAAAGAAGAAGGGGACGGCCCAAGATGAGATGTAGAGACAATGGGCACAGAGCTGAGCGAGTTGAGGGGGACGGTGGAGGACAGGAGTGCCTGGCGGACAGTGGTCTATGGGGTCGCAGAGGGTCGGAATCGACTGTGCGACTGAACAATAAAAAAATCAGAGGAGGGTCCCGGGGCTAACTGGGTCGAAAGGCGGCGGGGATCTGGCTTTACCCGTGCTTTTTCAATCCATTGACTTCCCCCATGATGCCAGCTGCTTCAATAAAAGGCAGCCCAGATGGGTCTCGCTTGTGAGCGTGAGAGTGTAAGGCAGAGATGGCGAACCTTGGCACTCCATATGTTCCTGGACTATCAATTGCCAGAAGCCCAAGCACCCTGTGAATACACACGAACGGGTTTACTGCGATTCATCCGGACCACACTGCCCTCATTGCTCCCGGAAGCGGAAGTAAAATGTGCCCCTACGGGTAATGTATGATTGTGAGAGCTGGACCATAAGGAAAGCTGAGCGCAGAAGAATAGACGCATTTGAAATGTGGTGTTGAAGGAAAAATTTTGAGAGTCCCCTGGACAGCGAGGAGAACAAATAGATCAATCTTAGAAGAAATCAACTCTGCCTGCTCCTTTGAAGAACAGATAGTACAGATGAAGCTAAACTACTTTGGACGTCAAATGAGAAGAGAGGATTCACTTGAGAAAGCCTTGATGCTGGGAAAGGTGGAGGGCAAAAGAAAAAGGAGGCAGCCAAAAATGAGATGGCTAGATGATATTGTCAATGCAGTGAGCACAGAGCTGGGCAGGTTGAGGAGGATGGTGGAGGACAGAGGTGCCTGGAGGGCAATGGTCCATAGGGTTGCAAAGGGTTGGAATCGACTGCGACTGAACAACAAAAAAGCCATAGTGATTTATATACTTATCTGTTATGCTAATGAGCCTCTGTACCAGGACTGCAGTGGCTCAATTGGCTAAGACGCTGACTGGAAGGTGGCAGGTCAGCAGTTTGACACCTGAATACTGCAGGATGGAATGAGCTCCCATCTTTGTCCCTGCTCCTGCCAACCTAGCAGTTCAAAAGCAAGAAATTGCAAGTAGATAAATAGGGACCACTTTGGTGGGAAGGTAAACAGTATTCCATATGCTCCAGTGTTTATTCATGCCTGCCAAGTGACCACAGAAACATCTGCAGAAGCAGACAGCGCTGGCTCTTCGGCTATGAAACAGAAATGAGCACTAAACCCTAGAGTCGGATACAACTGGCTTTCAAGCAAGGGTGACCTTTACCAGGTGTATATAAATTGATGCCATGAAGTTTCACTCCTATGTCTGGTGGGCTTGATCCACACAATTTAACATTAAAATACAGCAGTTGGTCTTTAATGTGCTAAAACGTTTTTGTTTTGTTTACTTTCTGATATGCTTGAAACACAGACTAACACAGCTACTATTCAAAAAAAAAATCTTATTATTTAAAAAGTGAGTTTCTATTCATGTGGAAGAAGCCTAAAAGGCCATTAACTTGGGCTAACTCATTCTCGAATTGCCCCCTTAAAAATCATATTGCCCTCTGTGGGGCTTGTCTCCCATGTTGGACATCACTGCTCTAGAATGTTTTATCATTGACAGACTTACTCTCCTCTTGGAAGTATAAAGTTGTGGTTCCTTTACTGAGTTAATCCATCTCACATTGGTCTTCCTCTTTCTTTGATACCTTCAATTTCCCCCAGAATTCTCATTTTCCCCTGTTTGTTTTGCCTGAAGTAGGACAGTCTGAGTCTCACAATTTTTACCTCCAGAGATAGTTCAGCCTTGATCAGCTCTTGTCTGTTTTTCTGGCAGGCCAGGGCATCCACAAAGCTATCATCCAGCACCATATTTTTGAACAATTACTGCATGCTGAAGCTCAAATACTTTGCCTATTAAACATGAAGAGAGGACTCACCAGAGAAGGCCCAGATGCTAGGAAAGATTGAAGGCAAAAGTACAACAGGGTGGCAGAAGATGAGATGGTTAGACAGCATTGTTGACAAAGTGTGGATTTAGACAGACTCTGGACGATGGCGGATGACAGAGGAGCCTGGTATGCTCTAGTCCATGAGGCTGCAAAAGAAAATAACAAAAGCAAACAATAGTGTTATTCCAACCTGATGGGATACAGAGTACTCTTGAATCCATTCTCCAGTAAGAAATAGACAAAAATCATACCTGCTGTCTCAATTTTAGAAGTTTATTGGAAATTTGAAAATGTACAGCCAGTGGAGCCACTCTTTAAGAGTTAGGGATGGATGATTTACAGGTTCAAAGAACATGGTTTTATAATAGGGGGTGAGGGCTATAGGAAACAGACATGTACAGAGTTCCATTAGCAGAGAGGCAGACTTTGAGCTCCTTATCTTAAAGTTACATCTCTTGCATAGCCTAGGCATCTAAAATTATACTTTCTTGCAGTTCAGCATTTAAGCAACTTTTTTAGCACAAAGGTTACTAACAAATTCCATGTTCCCCCAGTCTAAGTTCAGTTTCACACTCCCTTTTTTCAAGTAACAGTTGCACTGTGGTTGCTTACTGCTTCTTCATCCTTTGTAGGAGTTATCTCAGCACAGGCATAGTGGACATCCAACATGTCCTCCTCTTCTTACTTAATTACCAGGGGGCAAGGGGTCAGGGCCCCCACCCGTGTTCCTTTCCTCTTAAACTCCAACCTCATTCTGATTTGGGCTGTTCTGTGGGAGAAGAAGAAATATGATTGCAAAATTCTGGTCTGAACATTCAGTGGACTGTGTACCCCTTTTGCAGCAGCAACAACAACAAGAGAGGAAGAAGAATGTGATCAGGTTATGCTCTTAGTGGTTAAGATGCTGTGCTTGGAGACTGGAAGGTCGGGTTTCTATACCCGAGGGCTGCACGGGACATGAAAGAAGCCTCATTTGGGCGTCCCCTGAACAGAGTTTATTCAGCAAAAATCCTTTCAACCCAGAATAATCTCTGAAGCAAAATTATGACTGTACTGTATTATTATGACTGATCCCAAATAGTACAGCTTGGGAAGGCATTGTCCATTCCTTGAGACCGCTGTTAAATGGTCCTGTCAGGATCGGCCATTCCCCATACACTTTCTAATATCTATATGAAACCACTGGAAGAAGTCATACTAACATTTGGGTGTCATTGTCATCAAAATATGGATGATACACAACTCTGCCTCTCCTCTTCATCTGCCAGAAATGCTCTGCAGTTCTTGAGTGCTGCTCTCAACACTGAACACAGGTAGGTTAAGACATTTATACCCAATAAGCTATATCTAGGGGCTGCGTTGGCTCAGTGGTTAAGAAGCTCACCTTGTTAACCACTGAAGGCTGGCAAGTCAGCAGTTCGAGACCTGTGTACTGCACGATGGATTAAGCACACGTCTTTGTCCCAGCTCTTGGGGACATGAAAGGAGCCTAATTCAAGCATCCCCTGAGTGGAATTTATCCAGCAAGAATCAACCCAGAATAATTTCTGACATGAAATTATTATTAGCTATACCTGAAAGCATCCTCTGCACAATATAGTGAGAACATACATCCTATTCAACTAGTGGAATTCTATGAAATTCAAATAGCATGATAGCATTCAATAAATAATAGGTCCCAAGAATCGTCATGCAGTGTACAACTGTTACAAACATTGGGCTGGATCCAGGGGTGTGCTGGGCACCTTGGGAGAGTGTTGGACAGGAAGTGATAGGGTGCCTATTGGGGGCTTTAGGTCCCATTACCTTTGCCTGCCTCTGGGGGAAGGGGTGCCAATTGCTGGGGTGCACCAGGATGAGCCCCTGTATCCCTGTGGGCCAGCACACCACTGAGTGGATCCAGATTAAACTTTACTGAGAGATGTCCTATTGAAATCAATTAAGGTGCTTGGACCATGTTCTTCTGCCGTGTCTAGGCCAGACATGAAGCTGCCAAAAATAAGGCATCTTTTGGTGAGTTCATTCTGCAGTTCCTTTCTCCTGATCTAGTGTGAGAAAGATTAGCCAGCAACGCAAGGTTGCCATTGGCCAGGGTACACCTGATTGTGTTTCAAAAATTCCACAATCTTAAAGGAGGCTCTTTCTGTGTACCCTGCTGGTGTCTGTATCCAACACTGAATGTTTTCTTTCAATTTAAATCATCCAGGACAAATTAATGTCTGGTATCTGTGGTCAAGATCAATTCCAAGCATGCCCACTTGAGGTCCTCTTGACACTTTAGTTTTCTTCTTCTAAGGAACAGAATACTGTACAGTACTGTACTTTAAATCTGCATTCAAGGTTATAGAGTGCTGTCACTGGTACTGAAGAAAATACATGAGCTCAAGGTATCTGCTTTTTCTCTACCAAGTTTATGAAAGGATCCACTTAGCTAAAGTCAACTGTTTATTTTTAAGGTTAACAATCCCAAAGCACTTCTCTATGAATTGCATAATAAAACAATAATAAGATAATAGTAATAAAAAGAGGCTAACAGAAGTGAATGTTTCCATCGGCAGTATAACAGCTGGTGTAAATCCAAATTATTGAAAGCTCTTTAAAGTCTTTGAATTCAATTAAGAGAGTAAAACATGTGCTTAATTATACCACTGAAACTGAAAGAACTAGGAAATGGATTATGCTGTACATTTGGATGTGGCAATTCTAAACAATGGTGTTGTATTGTATTCAAACCAGTCTTCTTGGTATTTTACCTGGTAAGTATCTCTTTTCTGCATGTCCATTTCCAGTGGTGGGATGTCAAAAATTTTACTACCCCACTGTGACATCATCACAGTGTGGGTGGAGCTAACATCATGATGTCATGACATTGTGGGCAGGGCCAAAGAAAATAAATAAAATAAAATAAAAATAAGCACACACACACACACCTCAACCCACCCACCAAGCACTGTAGGCATGCATGCACACCTAGTGCTTGGTGCACATGCAAAGTGGGGGAACCAGTGAAAAGGTAAGCCCCAAAGGTGGTTTTCCCCCCCCCCCCCCAGCTGCTACCGGTTCTCCTGGACACTGGGGAAAGTTAATACCGGTTCTGGCGAACTGGTGCAAACCTGTTACATCCCATCACTGTCCATTTCCATTCAATTGTTTCAATGGACAATTGTCCAAGTCTATACTTTTCTTTTCTAATTATATAACTAAAGTGTTCTCACTTTCTGCATGTTGTGTTTTTTTGTGATACTGTATCTTGGTTTTTATATACAGTACTTTAGCAGATCTTCATTGATCCACCTCTGTATCCAGAAAATACTTAGCTTTTTGTAATACATTCATATTTCATGTACTTCTATCTTTTTCATAGTTGCCTGGACTAAATCCATGGTTTCTGACAATACAGGGAATTTTACAATGTGCATTTTCAGCACCAAATGTAAGTTTTGTTGCACATTACACCATCTCACAAAACCTTCTAAAAGACATCTCTATTTTGCATGACTATGGTCCTACCATTCATTTATTCAATCAATCAAATTTGAAGATACTATTATTTATCAATATTCTCCACGCTTTCATTTGGGATCTTTAATTGACTTTCTTGAGCTGCTTGTTTTACATTAATTATCATGACATTTTTAAGACTATGTTCCTTAACTACTTAACTGACTTGACTATGTAACTTTGGGAGACTGTCTGATTATTCAAGGAAGAGCCTGCTGCTGCTGCAGGAGAACTGCTTCTGTGAGTGCCATTGTCCAACTGCTGTTAGTAAAGATAAATGCCGCCCTTGCTTGAAGGCCAGTCATATCAGACTGTAGGGTTCAGTGCTCATCTCTGTTTATAGCCAAAGATCAAGCGCTGTCTGCGTCTGCAGACGTTTCCGTGGACATGTGACAGGCATGACTAGACACCAAAGTGCATGGAATGCTGTTTACCTTCCCACCAAAGTGATCCCTATTTATCTACTTGCAATTTCTTGCTTTCAAATTGCTAGGTTGGCAGTTGTCAAGTTCAGCATCTTAACCACTAAGCCACCATAGTTCCTGTAACTGCTGCTCCACGACTGCATAAAAAGTTTAGGATTTTGATGATGGTACTGTATTGCTATTTAACCTACACATGGTACTGTATATGTACCCTATACATGATACTGCATAGGGATCTGCGGTGGTTTAGTGGTTAAGATGCTGTACTCAATGACTAGAAGGTCAGCAGTTTGAGACCTGAGTGCTGCATGACGGAGTGAGCTCCTGTTTCTGTCCCAGCTCCTGCCAACCTATATGTTCAAAAGCAAGAAATTGCAAGTAGATAATAGGTACCACTTCAGTGGGAAAGATAACAGCATTCTTTAATTATTTAATTGCTATATAATACTGTACTGCTATGTGCCATGTGTTGTTTTAGTGTGTCTTATGATATTTTTATTGTATTGATGGATATTATGTTGACTGAATGTTTTTATATTGCATTGATATTGTATTGACGTGTCTGTAAGCCGCCCAGAGTCGCATTTTGTGATTGGGGCGGGATATAAATCGAATGTAGAATAGAAAAGAAAAGAATTCTATGCACTCCAGTGTCTACTCATGCCTGCCACATGTCCATGGAAATGCCTTCAGACACAGACAGTGTTGCCTCTTTGACTGTAAATGGAGATGAGCACCGAACCATAGAGTCGGATATGACTGACTTTCGAACAAGAGTAACCTTTAGCTAACTGTTTTGCTAGGGTCTGTGCTGGGTTTTTCCTGCAAGAGTGCTTACAGAAATTTCTGCCTCCTGCTTCAGGTACGATGCATCTAGAGCTGGACAGGCAGGTGGATTCCCATGGGTCCTCAGCCCTCAGTGGCAGAAGTTCTTGGGGCAGCCCTGATCCTCAGGCCCTTCTCAGTTCCAATAATGGTAAAATGTTTTACCCAGAAAGCATGAAAGCGAAATGGAGCTGCTTCAAAACAAATCCGTTCAGTGGGAGAAAATAAATGCACAAGAGATCAGATTTCTCAGAGTCACACATTTCTAGGAAGGCTCCATGTAGCTGTGCTGGCTAGCAATCATTGCCTACTTTGTCTACTTGCAATGCTAGTGAAGAATCGAGGAGAGCAGCTGGTCTCTGTGTCATAGAGGGTAGTCGGTAAGGACGGGGGTGCAAAGTGATGTTCCCACGTGGGTTTTGCAAACTGCAAGCTGCTTCTGTGTCAGCATCAGAAAAGCATGGATGGAGGATCTAAAATAGGAAGAGGCTGCAAATAGCTCTCTTGAAAAAGCCCAAGTGGGAGAGCAGAAGCTGTAGATTGATTTGTGGGGAAGAAAGGGGCACAATACTTCAAAGAAAGCCAGATTCCCTCCATGTAGCACTGAAATCAACATGCAAAGCATGAACATTCCACCGTGTTCATATTCACTGGGCTGTATCCTGTGTCTTTCATAATATCTAGTGCTGTACCATAAATACTACTTTAGAGTTTAGAAAGCATGAGATCTAGGTAGTCACTGATTAGAGTCAGACTGTGCTTACTGAGGGCAGAATTAGATCTGATGCAGAAGGTGCAAAATTTTAAATTTTGGTCCGTTCAGATCCAAGGATGGAAAAGGCAAAGCCCACGTATTCAGGGTTAGAAAGACCATGTGCTTAACTGTGGTTTGCCCCTTTTAGCAATCAATCCAGAATGTGGTATCATGATAACTTGGCTCTTGAATCACCCTCAAGAATTAACAGCCTCTTTACAAAGTCAAGTGTATATCAACACAATAAAGGAAATTGAGACTCTAAATTTAGCAGCTGTTTCCAAGTGTGTGTTCTTTGCTCCCAAGGAAGAGTAAATACCTCTTTCATCTCTCAAAATCAGTTCCTGGAATGGATTATAAAAATACATGGAATACCTCTGTGTAACAATAGCAGGCAGCATGAGGGGTTAAGATTTTCCCTGCCTCTGGTCAGGATCTGAGTTGATGGACGCTTTTGAAATACCAGAGGTATAGATTTCATACCCCTCTTCAGGCAACCAGCAAATCCCCAAAGAAGTCCTCTCTCCCTCCTCAAAGATGCCAGGAATTATTGGGCCTCTATCCACTTGTTGCTCTAAGCTAGAGCAGACTTGTGGAATCAATGGGACTTAATGTCAGTGGGAAAATAACAAGATCAGTTCATTCATCCAATCTGTTTTGTTTGAGATTTAACAACTGGATTTAGCCCCCAGTTTCTTACTACCACCTACTGATTCTTGATGGGGACTGCAATGGCTCAAGTGGTTAAGACCAGTGGTGTGATTCAGCAGGTTTGCCCCAGTTTGCCAAAACTGGTAGCAGAAATTCTGGCTTGCCCTGCCCATCCAAGTTTTGGAAATAAAGTAGTCTTAATTCAGGTGCAACGCAGGGCTTTCCTTTCCCCCTGGCCACGCCCACCACACTACACCCACAGAGTAGGTAGTAAAAACGTTTGAATCCCACCACTGGTTAAGACACTGAACTTGACTACTCGAAGGTTGGCAGGTCAACAGTTCAAGACCTGAGTACTGCATGATGGAATGAGCTCCTGTCTCTGTCTCAGCTCCTGCCAACCTAGCCCTAGCAATTCGAAAGCAAGAAATTGCAAGTAGGTAAATGGGTACCATTTTGGTGGGAAGGTAAACAGCTTTCCATGCCACATGTCCACAGAAATGTCTGCAGATGCTGACAGCACTGGCTCTTTGGTTATAAACAGATGAGTACTGAACCCTAGAGTCGGATACAACTGGGTTTCAAACAAGGGTGGCCTTTATCCTTTACCTGTTGTCGTAACCTCAAATCATACCAACTCTGCACAATGAAATCCTTCTTTGTAGAGATTCTGATTTTGTCAAACTATGTCATTTGGGAGACTACTGCCATTTGACTTTTAGACAATGATGGAGGAGTTGGAGAGACCCAAGTCTCAAAAGCCAGGGTTGGCTGGACTATATGTGAGCATTGTAAACAGCAATATATGTCATCATTGCCAACTAAGAAGCATACAATCCAATAGAGGCTTACTCTAACCTGGTTATTATTGTTGTTGGCTGTCAATATGTGACATATATGATGCACTCCCCTCAACCCCAGCTACCATAGCCCATGGTGAGAGATTAGGGGATCTAGGCAACAAACCATCTGGAACCACAGCATTCTGATTACTCTTTCTCATTTGTTTCCTGATAACCACAATGCCAGTGGAACACAAATGGTCTGGCCACTGATGCTTGTTGTCTTCTTAGTCTCAGACGGCCCAGAGCAAAGAGGAGGGACATACATACTGAATAAATGACTTATCACATTTCTCACGTTTCCTCCAAGCAGATCATGATGACATACATCGTTATTTCCCTCCTTCCAGTTGTGTTATCCCCACAAGAACCCTGTGAAGTAGACTAAACTGAAAAAGGTAATGCCGTGGCCACAGTTGAGTGGGGATTTGAAGTTGGGTCTCCCATGTCATATTCCAGTATTCAGACACCTGCTTGAGGTGGATTCTCACTTTCCTCAGCAGGCATATGGCTTTTGGTCTCCGTGTTTGTCCCTGGGTTGCCTGTGGTGTCTTCAGAGGCCAGAACTGCAAATCCTGGGAATTGTACACAGCAGGAGCAACAGCAGCTGAGGAGAGCTCTTCTCATCCTCCCAGATAAGTCCCCTCTGTCCTTTCCAAACAGAAGCTCTCCCTGGGACACTCGGCCATTCATCACAGATGCCTGTGGATGTTGAGCCATTTGTTCCCTTCTGGGTTGGTGGCCTCAGTGCTTGGCGATGCAAAGAGACTTCCCCCTCTGACTCTGTTCAGCTGTTATTCCAGGGACACCCATGTTCAGCTTGCTCTCTATTCTAAAAATGGAAAATTGTGGCAATTCAGAAGAAAAACAGGGTCACCAGAAAAGCTCCCAGTAGATCCCCCTGCAGAACATCCAGCCACTTTCTAGCTAGGGAGCCCTTGTTACTGTGGGCTACTATACTGACATATCTTGGAGGCAGATCTTGAGAAGAAGAACTGTTGCTATTGCTAAGCCTAAACTAGAATCTCATCTGACTGCTGCAATGTCCCTGATTACACAAAGTACAGTATACACATTCCAGTGATTTGTATGCTACAGAATTAGATTTAGACAAATTATAAGAATAATGTGCCATCAAATCAGTACCAACATGATGACCCTTTCTAGGGTTTTCTAAGTATAGAGTAAGTGGTTTACAAGTCTTCTTTTTTTGAGCTAGTCTTTGGCCACACTTCAATGTCTTTGGCCACACAGGATGGCTGTTCTCCGACCTAGAGGCACAGTGGGGGGAATTGAACTCTTGGCACCTGAGCAGTCCAGCCAACTTATTTTGGGACTACATGCACCAAAATATCCTATGGGTAGCAGAGTCTCTAATCAACACACTGGCTGGGCATTTGGGGAACCATAATTGAAATGTGCCTTTTCAAAGTTGTGTCTGAAATCATACCCATGGAGAAGAAGAATGGAGGGAATAATCTTATTGCTGTTCTTACTATCTTTCTTAACGTGGGAGGAAATACATATATATAGGAAGGTGGATTCTGCCTATACATTTTCTGAAATTTAGGAGGAAATGCTGTCTACCCATAGATGAAGGCAACAATCTTCTGTGCATGAATGTGTCCATTACGTGTCAGCCAAAATGAAAATTGGTCATCGCCCCCACCCCACCCCATGCACCCACCCTCCTGCCCCACTGAACAGTCTCCTGCTCCTGATCTAACAAATGTGGCCTCTGACATTTATTCAGCGGACCTGCTGGCTTTCAGAATTCTCCAATAAATTGACTGGAACAAACAATGGAGAGAATCAGATCAAGCCTTGAGCAAGGAATCAGATCTGGATTCCTTTGGGTCAGCCTGGTGCCTTCTGGATGTATTGTTTATACTGGAGTTCCTATCAAGCCGCCATTGCTCAATTTTCACGGATTCTCTTCTTTCCATCTCCACCTACCTCATCCAGGAATACATCTTTATTTCTGTGTAGCAATTTTGAGAAGCTGGAGGGAGCTGTTTTGGGCAGGAGCCATTCTTGGGGCATTGCGTATGTTGCAGTACAGTGCAGACCATATTAGGACCGCTCAACAAATGGTCACTCTGACCAACTCTGCCAGCTCCCACCATCTGTTAAGGGCAGGAGGTCAGCCTCATGCACAGCAGCATGCACACATTTTACTGCAATGTAAGGCAACCTTTGGTTGTGTAGCCCACCAACCACTCCCTCCTCTGGCTGGCTGAGACAGGGCCCCCCGAGGCAAGTTCCATAACCCTGGACCATTTTGCTTGTAAAAAAGTTCAATGTCCCCTTCCAAAATCTCTTTCCCCACAGTTTCTGGGGCTGACTTGACTTCAGTAGCCCCTTGGACACCTTTCCTCCCATTCTGAGTTTCAGTTAGCATCACTGGATTTTCCCCAAGTCCAGGTCTTGGGGGGCAGGAGTGAAAAACAAGTTTCCAGCCAGGATGAGCCCACTGCAATGTTTATAGCAGAGGTGCCCAATCTATGGCCTGTGGGCCAGATTTGGCCCCTGACACCAATTCATCCGGCCCACAAAGCCCTTGTTGCACATTTTACATCTGCTTCCGGGAGCAATGAAGGCTTTGTGGGCTGGATGAACTGGTATTGGGGGCAAGATCTGGCCGAGGGGTCTTAGTGACTGGCCCCCTGAACCATGTGACCAGCCCACAGCCCAAAATGTTTAGGCACCTCTGGTTTATAGAAAGAGAGGCAAGAAGATGAACCCTGCAGCTTTTGCTGGCCTGGCCTTTCTCCACCCTGGCCTCTTCTTTCCACTTTCCTTTTGCCCATCCCACCCCACCCCACCCCACCCCCTGCTAATAGTGAAACAGGGCCATCTCTGGCAAAGGAAGAGAGAAGAAACGTCTTCAGCTCCTGTGTCTTCTGGAAGCTGAATGAGAATTTGCAGCAGCTCTTCTTCAATATAGATTGTTTCCCAGTCAGTCACCATTCCTTGACACAGATCTGCTTCATTTCTAACTGGTACCAAAAACAAACAAAAAACAAAACAAAAACCACCTTCCCTCTTTTCCTCTGCCTTGCCCTTCTTTTGATTCTATCCTCCTGGCCTTACTCAGTTGTGTTTGATTAAGTGACTCCAACTGAATCATCCTGCTCCGCCCCACTTGTTCCGTGGGGCCTCATCTTCCCTACAACTTACTACAATGGGACTCCAGTGGCCCACACAAGATACACACATCTCTGTGTGCTCCCCTCTTCTCACAGTGGCATGTGCATGATGAGATTAAAACATAGGTATAGATTCCCAAGTTGATGAAGAATTTTGAGACTTCGTAGGAAAATATCCCCAGATGTACCACTGGTATGGCTTTCATTTAAAATCCCATGTTAAGAAAACAGGATAGACTTGAGATTCTGGTAATTGAAGTCCAAGAACACCTGGAAAGCCATGTTTGAGGAACCCTGGGATAGACCAAGAATAGCTGAACACCAGTTTACAATATTATTTAGTCTATATGACATGGCTTAGAGCCCAGCGTCTAGGTCAGACTAGGACCAGGGAAACACAAATTCAAATTCCCACACCACTTTCTGCTCCCTGTACTGGCCCAGTGCTGGCAAGTGACTTCTGGAGAGGGCAGGAAGAAAGGAAGTCACTGGGACCAGCTCTGCAGAAGCTCTATGGAAAGGAATGGGAATTGTGGTAGAGCAGAACTTTAGGTCTTGTTTCAGCCTGTCTTCCATTAGGCAAGGCTCATCTGACAGAGCCCATATGAAGTAAGCCAATGCAGTGCCATTAATTCCTCTCGCTGATATTGAAAAGAGTATGAATATACCTTTCGCTTTATGAAACTACTGCCTTTCCAACTTAGTGTCATTAGACATCTGTTGCAGTGTATATTTTCCATAAGGCACTCCAGAAAGCTGACTTGATCCATTACTAAACATGACAATTGGGGCTTAGTTAACTAACGCTAAGGCTAAAACATTTAGTTTCTTCTGGCACAAGGCATATGGTCAGCACCTGCTTTTTGTGGTTGAACTGGTTAAGCTGCCAAGATCCTGTCACTGTGCGCTTGTGCTTAGGGGATGTCTACGAAGACTCTGCTATTTTGCTTGTGGTCCCCTGGGCCTACTCTGTCTTTGTGTTTCTCTCCTGACATTTCAAAGACAGACTTTTGTGTGTGGCAGACCAAGAAGGACAGGAGTTTAGGATAGGCCAGCTTAAGGAAATACATGTAGGGTGGTGGGGGTTAGGCAAGAAATGCAGGGTCACCTTTGGGTGGGAAAGAATGGAAATACTTCTAAGAATTGAGAGACTTATGAATGAGGAAGAACTGGTAAGATTTGTTTTGTCTGTTCTTATATCTACTTGGTGCCCTTCCAGATGGACTGCATGTCCTGAACTCCTGGACCATAGGCCATGCTGGCTGAGGCTTATGGAAGATGCCATTCAAAATGTTAACTTACTCACACATGTATGGTAAACTGAAGATGAGGAAGGTGTTTGCTGGATTGCATCAGAAACTGAGAAAGGAGCTTCTCTGGAGTACAGTAGACAGATGGTGTAATTTTTGTCTCATTCAGATGGAGCGCCTTCCAGGAATCTGTCAGGTCATTTAATATTGTACCCATACTTAGAGCTGGAGTGCTATAGCAGGTGTTCAGGCAGGGAGAAATAGGACAAGATGACCTTGTGTCCCTTTCCATTTCTTGACCTACTGTAAAACTGGAAGAATTTGATGAAATTCCTTATCCTTACTAAGAAAATTTTTTAAAAGGAGAATGGAAAGAAAGGAAAAATAAAGAGGGAGCAATAGCAGAAAGGGTCTTTGCGGGGTAAACACTAATCTGATCTGATCTCTGGAGTATTTTAGGCCTTTGGCTCAGCTTGGTTCGATGCCAAGTAATTGAAGAAGGGGTAGGAACTGAGGGACAGAGCACATGTTTTTCACATATGCAGCATCTCTGCTTCAATTCCTAGCATTGCTAGCTAAAAGATTTGGTACTGACCTTGGATTGAGTGTCCATCAGCATAATCAGGTTGGTAAGGTCATTTGGTGGTCTTACACCATGCAATGCAATACTGGGCATCCATAAAATGGAAATTTGGACTCCTCAGTTTTAGTCACTTTCCTCTTGGTAATGAAGGGTTGCAGAGAAAAGAAACTTGGGGTTTATTCACACTTTGTAAATCTCAGCTAATAAGTCTCCAATATTGTCTTTTTAAAGACAATGCACAAGTGATAATAGAAGGAGCAACAGAATAATGATCTGGTATCTGAGAGATCAAAAAAGACTTAGGGGAAGACCACCTCGCAGATAGGAAGATTTTCTAAAGAAAAATGTTGGACCAACATGGAGAAGAACTACAAGGGACAGATTATTATGGACGGAAGTTGTGCAGAATGTCATTGCGGAGACATCTTCCCATACAACGACTTCTTGCTGAATAGTGACTCCAAGGTATCCAAGGCTCATGTGATAAATTGATGTGTTGCCCGCTATGGATTTCTTACATGGTGTATACTGCTACTTTGATCAGAATAAACTTGGCATTGCTACCCTAGTTTTACTCTTTTAGCACTGCCTCCCCACTCCCCACACTTTTTAAAAAAATATTGTGTCTATTTGAAATCAAGCCAAGAAGAGCAGCTTGAAAAAATGAAGCCCACAGCATTTTGTGAGAGCAATGAATCACACCAAAGCCAGCTGTGTTGGGGCATGACAGAATGACAAATGATTTAATGCTTCTTGAAGTTCTCTCTCTCTCTTTGTTCCTTTCCATCAGGGCATGGTTTGAAAAATAACAAAATGAGGTAAAATAAATTAATTTTATGTACACTTTACATACACTCAGTGTCACATGCCGTCTGCAGCAACAAAGACATTGTTACAAAATAGAACATATTAACTTGGCCATTGCAGGTGTTCAACAGCCTGCAATTCTCAATGTCGTCATCCTGAGAGTAGTTAGCAAATAATAATCGTAATAATGATGATCCTTTCTGTAAACGTGTTTAGAAGCATTTGCGGTGGACAATGGATGGGCCGGCTTCATCGTATTCTTGCTTTGTGATCCACATCTGCTGGAAGGTGGACAGAGAAGCCAAGATGGAGCCACCGATCCAGACGGAGTACTTACGCTCAGGTGGGGCAATGATCTGAAAGAAGCAGAAGGACGATTGAGTTGAAAAAGTGGATGGGAGGGGAACAGAGGACAGGGGTAGCTCCTCAAGGGCAGTAGGGCAATTCGCAACAGAGGGTTTAAGCAAAGGAATCCTTTCAGAACCAAGATGGATCTACACCACCTTCCACTTTTTGGACAGTAATTACTGAACCAAATGTAAAAGGGCCACAGGTAAAGATATACAGTGATACAGTTTTACCCAAAGCACCAATAGAACATGTCAGGAAACGACATATTTCCTCATGTTTCCCAAGGCTTGAGGCAGTAGATTGAGGCAGTTATTGACCTTTTAATCTACGTTTTTCCATGGACTGTCCTACATGAACCTGAAGAATAAAGCAGCTGTTTCTCTCTGAAGATTGTTGTTCTTTTTATTGGCACACACACACAAAGACACGCTACCAGAATCCTCCCTTGTTTTACTCTTTTGCTCTATTGCCTGAGCATAGTAAGAGTTCCTTTCTACGCAGCTCGGCTCTCTCAAAGGTGGAAGGTAAGGGTGAGAGTTCCAGGAATGAGACAAGGTGTCTCAGGAACTTAGGGGGAGGAGCCCTTACGATGAGACAGCCGATGTCTGACAGAACATTAGCTGTTCTTACTTACTGTCTAATCATTTCTGACCTTATGGTGATCCTACTAGACCAAGGATCAGCAAACTTGGCTCTCCAGGTGTTCTTGAACTTCAATGCCCAGAAGCCCTGATCAGCAGGTGTACTGACTTGGGCTTCTGGGAACTGAAGTCCAAGAACACCTGGAGAGCCAAGTTTGAGGAACCCTGTACTAGACTTTTAGAGATATGCAAGATTTTCAGGCGGCAGTTTTGCATTGCCCCCTCTCTAGTTTCCATGGCTGAGCAGGGATTTGAGCCCAGTTCTCTGGAGTCCTAGCTGGGCACTCCATCCATTATATCCCACTGGTTGTCTAACCTGTCACAAGACTGCTATGGTATTAACATCTTACAAATAATTAGCTGGCATGGCTTGGATTATACTGTTCTCAGAGCAGAGAGCAGGTGCAAGGCAAGCGAGCTACACCAGAGGGACTCATTGCAGGGTAATTACGGTTTGTAAAACATATGCTAGATGGCTCATATAAATTGGAAGGAAGAGCTAACAACTCAAATTTCATCCTGGAAAGAATTCAAAAATTAAAGTGAGGCATGAGGAAACAATGGGCCCAGTCTGAGAAAACAAATTAGGAATAAATCCATCTGAAATGGGGCAGAGTTAAAGCCAACCTCAGTTCCAGTGATTTCAAAGGGACTGAATTGTTGTAAGTAACCTTTGCTGAATTGGCTGGATTCTAGATTAAGGCATAAACACATTAGCTTAGGTCCCACTGATTTCAATGAGTTTACTGTACATATGACTAAATTTGGAAGAAACCCAATGTCTGGAAAAAGAATTCTTCAAGGTAAGAGAGTACAAAAAGGCCATATGCTCCTATTTCCAAAACCCATGCATGCAGATTACATACGTATGACTACTTCAACTATTGTCTCTCTTCTAACGTATTTAGCAATATGAACAGTGCATGCCAATTGAATGGGTAATTCATGGAAAGAGACCCACCTTGATCTTCATTGTGCTGGGAGCCAGAGCAGTGATCTCCTTCTGCATGCGGTCAGCAATACCAGGGTACATGGTAGTACCACCAGACATGACATTGTTGGCATACAGGTCCTTCCTGATATCAATATCGCACTTCATGATGCTGTTGTAAGTTGTCTCATGAATGCCAGCAGATTCCATACCTGGTGACATGGGGGGAGAAAAAGGGATTGAAAAATGAGTGGAGCTACTCACAGCCTGCTTATGCTGAGAACTCTTGATAGGAAAGCAAGCCCTGGTTGGGTGGGGAGGAGATACTTACCAATGAAAGATGGCTGGAAAAGGGTCTCTGGGCAACGGAAACGTTCATTGCCGATGGTGATGACCTGCCCATCAGGCAACTCGTAGCTCTTTTCCAGGGAGGAGGAGGAGGCAGCAGTAGCCATCTCATTCTCAAAGTCCAGAGCCACGTAGCACAACTTTTCCTTGATGTCACGGACAATCTCACGTTCAGCTGTCAGAGGGATAAAGGAGGAGGAGGAAAATTTAGCATTATGCCAAAGAAGGATCCCGCCCAGAATGGGAGAGGAGCAAATCATCCAGTTAGTAGAGAAAATATAAATGGGCATCTATCTACACATTGGCTCAAAGCAATAACAATTGCACTTATTATACTGCCCCATAGTATACTTAGTGCACTCTCTGGATGGTTCACAAGTTAATTAGCACTCATTTTGCCCCACCTGCTGGGCACTCATTTTACCAAACTCAGAAGGATGGAAGGCTAAGTCAACCTTGATCCCTGGTCAGGATCGAACTCACAATCTTTTGGTTGCAGGACAGCACTTTAACCACTGCAGCAACAGGGCTCTTCAAAGCTTAATTTTTAAAAGTTCATTTACCAAGAGCAAGTGCTAGTTCCACCTACATTATTTTATGAATGAAGCCAAGTGCATAGTCATGAGGTTTTAGATTTACGGCAGTCAAACATAACCAAATGTCAGCTTCCTAGGAACTATTCCAAGTAGTTTTCTCTATAGTAGCAGACACTACTATTCCTCTAGTAGTGTCTGTGGTATTCAAGAGCAACTAGAGGGTGCAGCAATGTGTAAGCAAAAGGATATTTATGGTTCTATATTCAAGGAAGTTAGACACAATTTCAGTGCAACAGCTAAAGGTGGCATCCATTACCTGTGGTGACAAAAGAGTAGCCTCTCTCAGTCAGGATCTTCATCAGGTAGTCAGTGAGATCCCGACCAGCCAGGTCCAAACGCATGATGGCATGTGGGAGAGCATAACCCTCATAGATGGGCACGTTGTGGGTGACACCATCCCCAGAATCCAGCACAATACCTACAGAATATCAAGAAATAGACACACAATTCAGCAACCTGCTCTCCTTGGCTTACACAGGGTCATACTGAAACAGAACTTAAAGAAACCGGAGACTGGGGCAATTTGCTGATATCTAGAGAGGATGTAACAGGGATTTCCTGGTAGTGAGTCCTGCTGCTAGTTCACCAAGGTTCTCTTTGTTCCAGCTAATGACTAGCATGGAGCTCCTTACCTGTATGTTTGCAAGGCCAACCTATCAATGGTTGGGTTCTTCATTCCCTGAATGAACTGAAAAAGAATGTAGTGCCTAGCATTTCAGCACATCTGTGAAGGTGTGTAGGTGGGAGATGTGGTGGCAGTTGTTCTGTGCAAAGGTTGTAAGAGTCCATGAAGAGTTTGGCCAATGCTTGGTGGGGTGGGGGGGAAGTCCCTGACATTCTAGAGATCTACTCCTTGCCAATCAGTATAGATTACTACACAGACCAACAGCCTGCTCTGGTCTATAGCAATTTCCTAGGTACCAAAGTCCATTCTGTGACTAGCTGGATTGTGACTAGTTTTTCCTCCTTGGAAGAAATGACAGTTCACAGGAGTCCCTCAACCCCCTACAGCAAGGTCACTCACCAGTGGTACGGCCAGAGGCATAGAGGGACAGCACAGCCTGGATGGCCACATACATGGCAGGGACGTTGAAGGTCTCAAACATGATCTGGGTCATCTTTTCACGATTGGCCTTGGGGTTGAGAGGGGCCTCAGTGAGCAGGGTAGGGTGTTCTTCAGGGGCCACACGGAGCTCATTGTAGAAGGTGTGATGCCAGATCTTCTCCATGTCATCCCAGTTGGTGATGATGCCATGTTCAATGGGGTACTTCAGGGTCAGAATACCTCTTTTGCTCTGAGCTTCATCCCCTACGTAGGAGTCTTTCTGACCCATACCCACCATGACACCCTAGGAAGGAAGCAGGTAAAGGGCTCAGTGTATTCCAGTGACTGAGGTAGTAGACAGTTATATGCAAGGCCATAGTCAGAGGGGGGCCAGGGGGGAGAAAAAACCCTCCTGAGCTAACAGCCTGCCCCAAACCCACCCCTGTGATGCCAATGTTATATATGTGAATGTGACATTGTTGCCCCCCCTGAACATTTTTTCAAACACCCCCCCCCCCTTCTAGAATCTAGGCTATGGCTCTGGTCATACACTAACATTATCATTATGAAGTATGAGATGCCAATCTTTAGTTTCTGCAAGAAAGCATCTAACTGTTCCTATAAAGGCCCTGAGACTATTCTATCACAACAGGAAAAGTACAACAAGGGATATGAAGGAAACCCCAACCAGCAGTTGCATGGTCTAAATTTAGGACAGCATTTGACACGGCTAACATCTGTGCCCTAGGGGAACATTATGACAGCCTGCCTTGAGTGGCTAATGGTTCCCTGTTCTTTAAATGAAAAAACACAAGTGTCCGAACTAGAATAAACACAGCCTGTTTCAAAACATTCATAGCCCAGGAGATTCCATAAATTACTCTCACAGCTGAGCTTAACAGCAATGGCTCAAGATACTTTGCTGCCTGAGCCAAAGAAGAAGACTGTATCTCTGCCCCAGCCTACATACAGAGATTTTAGTGAGCCACTGGCAATGCATAAATCAGCAGGCTAGTTTAAGGGGCCCCAAGAAGGTTCTGTGCCATATACAGTGCATCTCTATCCTCCAGTGGAGGAGGCGGAGGTGTGAAGGAAGAGCAGCTGTCATTGTTCTCCTGCACCATTTGCTGCCTGAAGCAGCTGCCCCACTCTGACAACTGGTAGGACCAGCCCTGCTGTTGATGTCCTTTGCACAGCCCAACCCTATCCATATTTTCTCAGAAGTAACTTCCACTCAACTCAGTGGGGCTTACTCTTAAACAAGTACAGGACTATCTCTTCATTTTTTCTTTTCAAAAGGCCCTTTCTAGTTTTAGAAAAGTCAACAGAAATAAGGGAAAGAAAGATAAACGACAATTAGTATATCAATTCCTGAACCCTAGTCAGGGTCAAGGTCTTCCCCTGAATGTGGAAGAGATGGCAGAAAGGAGAAGATACCTGATGACGGGGGCGGCCAACAATGGAGGGGAACACAGCCCTGGGGGCATCATCCCCAGCAAAGCCAGCCTTCACCAGGCCGGAGCCGTTGTCACATACAAGCGCGGTGGTCTCATCCTCATCACACATGGTGTCGGCTTTCTAAAAGAGAAACAAGAGCAAGAATGGTTCACAAGAGGCACTTGGTATCACGCTGCAAACATCTGTGAGCCAGAGGGTGCTGGCAGAATGGCAAGCAACAGAAGCTTGGGCTGTGTCCATGCTTAGAGGAGAAAGGGCAGACTGGGACATTCAAGCCCTGTTGCTGGGCAGTCGGCCATCTAGCTTTGCTCCAAGAAGCAAGACAACTTGCCAAGAAAGCTTTCCATACCGGACCATAAAACTGTTGTTTCCCTTCGCCTGCCTGCCTGTTCAACTGATAACTCAGAGGCCAGGTAACAGCTGGATCCTTAGCAAAAGCAGCTAAAAATACCTGGGTTTGAGGAGCTTCACCATGATTCAATGAGAATTAAGCCCAATTTATTTCAGTAGGCTTAAGGCTGTATGTCTTACCATGCAGGCCATTATGAGGCTACATGGAAGCAAATTCTACTGAGAGTCATAAGGCTTAATCCTGAGCAAGTATGTTTTCCTGCTATGTCAGTTGTCTTGGAGAGAGAAGGGATCTGAGATCAGATTTAAACCCAACTTTATTTTTAGAAGAGTACGGCAGGAGTATCCCCATGTTAAAGCATTTAAGAAGGCGCAAGTGCTTTCAAAATAGGATGTGAACAAAGAGGAAAATTAAAAATACACATGGCCTAAGATGACACAAGCCTTGCCACATCCAGCCTAAAAAGCTACAACATACAGTACATTAATTTTAAAAAATTTTGGGATGGTGGTGGTTCCCTTTTCAAATTTGGCAAGACAAACCTCGCTGTCTTGCTTCATTAGGAAGAATTTAGAACACATTTCCACATGATGCTAACCTGGAAGTACATGTCTCAGAACAACCATCTAAATCAGTGGTGCCCAAACTAAGGCCCGGGTGCGGCCCCTGACGCCAATTCATCCGGCCCACAAAGCCCATATCGCTCCTGGAAGCAGAAGTAAAACATGCCCGTACGGGCGCGTTTTACTTCCGCTTCCAGGAGCGACAAAGGCTTCGTGGGCCGGATGAATTGGCGTCAGGGGCCGCTCCCAGCCCCCAGGCCTTAGTGACCGGCTCTCTGAACCACATGATAGGCCTACAGCCCAAAAAGTTTGGGTATCCCTGATCTAAATGTTACAAACCCCAACGTGACAGAAAGCGCCAATCAGATGGGACCATCTCTTGGGTGGGAATGATCCACAAAATAGTTAGGAATGTGAGGTATGAAAAAGGAACGACCCAAAATCTTACACAGGTAGACAAGTTTTAAAAAAAATCCCTTCAAGTCCAATCCATAGTTGAACTCCCTTTGAGAATCACCTGAGGAAGTACACAGAATGATAACTGACAGATGGGTCTTTAAGTGTCACTCCAATGCCTCAACTAGAATTTAGCAAATGAGCCAGTCTGTTCCAATTGAGGAGTGGGTTTGCCAGTCATGGAGCCATCCATGGCTGGCATGTTGCCCATGCTAGCCTGTGCCTATCCTGTCTGTCCCATTTTCCATTCATGACTTCCTTAAAGTCATACCAGTGTGTGTCACCAAGACTTTGGCCAGGGAGCTGAATGAATGAATCTAAAACACACGTTTCAAACGGTCAGGATAGCCCAGGGATCTGCAAACTTGGCTCTCCAGGTGTTCTTGGACTTCAGTTCCCAGAAGCCCAAGTCAGTATGCCTGCTGATCAGGACTTCTGGGAATTGAAGTCCAAGAACATCTGGAGAGCCAAGTTTGCTGATCCCTGCAGCCCGAGATCTTTGAGTCCAGTCAACCTCAGAGGAAGCTCTGTGTAAAATGAAAGTTTGCAGACTTAAAAAATAAACTCCGACAGATTGCTTCAAGAGGGGAAAAAAGAGACCAGGCACTCCAACTTGCAAAAACAACAGCAGCAATTGAAGAGGAACAGAAAGCTTGGCAGAGGCAGCTGGGGATTTCAGTTCCCCACCCCTTCCTAGCCCTCTCTGCTTGCTGTCCAGTTATGGCCAAACATGGCACTCCAGAGGTTCTTGGACTTCAATTCCCAGAAGCCCTGATCAACAGGTGTGTTGACTTGGACTTCTGGGAATTGAAGTCCAAGAACACCTGGAGTGGCAAGGTTGGCCATCATTGTGCGGCTAGACTGCTCCCGCCTTTGGAGGCTCGCTCGCCTTCCTGCTCGTGCGGGGCCAGACTGGGGGTGGCGGGGGTGGCGGCTCCAGCCCTCCCTCCCAGCCCCACTCACCTTAAGGTGGGCTCCTGGCTCTCAGCTCCGGGTTCTTACTTCTCCCAAGCAAGCTCGGCTGCACGGTGGGCTTCCCCGGAGCCCGCCGGCTTTTATATAGGCTCTGGGCGGCCTCCGTCCCTCCCGGTCGCCGACCCATAGGAATGTCTCCATATTTGGGTGTCGGGCACCGAGCGAGGCCAGGCGCCCCCGGCCGGAGCCCCCCAGGCCCCTTGCGGGGCCGCGGGGCTGCCCAAAGAAGGAGCGCCCTGGCCCGCAGCCCAGGGAACAGGGGCCCGGCCGTATAAGGAGTGTCTGCCGGCCGGGACCACCCCCGCCCCCAAATAATCCCCTCTAGCACCGCACCATGCCCTGAAAGGAGAAAGCAACCCCGGCAGGGAGGCGGGCGGGGGGGGGGCAGATGTGGGGCGAGCCCCCCTCTCTCCCCCCAGCCACGGAAGGAAAGACATGGCGGGGGGGGCAAGGAGAAGGGGGCAGCCCCCCACTGGGCAACAGGATCCCGGTTGTGGCGAGGGAAAGGGGCGAGGAAGTAGACCCTACAACACAAATCTACGTTGCCCCCCCCTTCCTGGGATATGGTCGAGTTTACGCGTCCTGGCACCCCCCCAGCCATACAGGGCCACCCCAGGGCTCTCGCCTTCCAGGTAACGGGGTGCGGCTGCCCAGGTAAGCAAGGTGTGTCAGGACCAGGCGGAAGGGGGGGGGCACCAACTCAGTCAAACTAGAGGGGACATTAAAAATAAAAATTTAAATGCTTCAAATGTAGGTCAGGCGAAAGGAACTGCAGAATGAGCTCATCAAAAGGTGACTTCATTTTAGCACTTTCACAGGGGCGTAGCTACCGCCGTATCTGCCGTATCAATTATACGGGGGGCCCCAACGTGCGTAAGCAAAAATTAATAAAAAAACCTTCCCAATTTTTTTTTATTTCACAAATGACAAAAGTCCAAAAAAGCAATCTTTTTTTTTCCCCGCGTAAAGCGTGCGTTCAAAAGTTGGCAACACCCTACATCGGTTATCGCGGGCTGCGGGATTGCCCCGTTTAAGTCATTTACTTCAGCGGGGGAATCCCACAATAATCGATGTACATACGATGAATAAATATTTATTTTAATTTTATGCATTTTTTTTTTCTTTTGTGAGAAATCTTTACCCTTCCTAAGGGCCCCCAAACAAATTTTTATACGGGGCCCCGCCAAGGCACGCTACGCTTCTTTCACCTCTGGTCTAGACGCAAAGGACGACGACGATGAAGAAGTTAAAATGTATTTATTTAAAGAGCATACCCATTCAGGCTAAAAGAAATTAGAATAAAATCAGTTTTTTAAAATGAGCGCTAGGGAAACTGTGCCGCTGAGGGGCCTGCCAGAATTGCTCTTCTAATCCTGATCGCTTTAACACAAAACTTAGTGGTATTGTGGGCAAAAGTGATACTTTCATCAGATATAATAATAATTTCGTGTCAGAGATTCCTCTGGGTTGAAAGGATTTTTGGGGGACGCCCGAATGAGGCTCCTTTCATGTCCCCAAGTGCAGCTCTCGTTGGATGGTTCCTAGCTAGGGCTCATGGATTAAATCACGCCCTCTTGTGCCAAGTTCATTTTAATGGGATTTAGGACACTTCCATATACTGTACCAACTTCCAGAAGACAATCCAAAACTTTTACGTTGAACCACTGAAACTTCCATACACCGACTTCTGGAAGGCAAGTTGAGCTGCTGGAACCAGTAGGATGTACTTCACACGAAGTTTCCTTAAAACTATTTAACAACACTTTACAGTCATTTTCCTTCACATCCATAGCATTCTTCTTTGATCTGACCTAGGCATTCCAGAATAATGCCAGAGGTTGTATTTGGCATTTCTCCACCAGGGTTCAACACCCGGAGGCTTATTCTTCCATGCCACAGGTGAAACTGACAAAATGAAGCCACCTTTTGGTGAATTCATTCTGTAGTTCCTTTTGCCTGACCTAGTGTGAGAAAGATTAGTTGGCACAAAGTTGCCGTTGACCGGGGTATGCCCAATGGTGGTTCAAAAATACCAAAATCTTCAAGGATGCTCTTTCTGCGTACCCCACTTGGAAGCTAATGCACTATCATAGGAAAAATGTGCCAAGATCAAAATGGTTTTACTTTCTCTAGTTTATGAACAGAGGCTCTAACAGTGGCTAGCCGTTATTCACATTGATGATCAGGGTTGATCAAAAGGACAGGATCACTGGAGCTTTATACATTTGGGTTATGTGAACAGCTATGAACTTTATGTCTGCTACAAGCAGGCATTAAAGAGGTGCCCATCAGCTGTTCTCTAAGGAATCTCTGTTTGTGTTTTATATTTTGGCAATAAAACGCTTGATCAAAAATATGTTGCCCTAGAGACAATCATGACTAAAGTGGGATGTGAATCTATGCCTCTCTCAGCTCACTTGCCAGTTCTTGAAATATCTGCCTATTAAAGCAACTGCTTAGGTAGATGGGAACCTGCAAATTCCACCGATGAAGAATATTCACACAAGAAACATTGCTGAAAGCAAGACAGATGTCAAAAGGAATGTGGGTAGTGGAGGCACAGAGGCTGCTAACCACTATAAAAGCACTTTAAAAATACAATTTAAAATGCTGTGCAAAATCAGTTTTATATATAGATGATGATAAATATCTAAGGGTCTGGATGGCCGCCAGACAACAGTGAAGAGTTACCATACACCATGAGCCGTACTTTATGCTATTTATACCACTTGGGTACGTTGACTTTTTTAAAAAAAAAGTATAAAGAGATTCATATCTAGTTATGGTCATGAAGGAGGTTAATGGCAGTTTTGGGATTAGATAAATGGGGGTGGGCGAGATACATGTCCCCCTTAGGATGGGAATGACACGAGCCGCTTATGGAGAGGAAAAGACTAACCAATACCTTAGGAGGACAGGTTCAGTGCCCTGGCAAAGGAAAGAGGAAGCATCGACTACATTTGCAGTAGTTCTAATGGAGATGAATTATTTTCAACACTCCCATAAACAGGGCTAAGCAAAATATACACTTTGTTTAAATTATGCAAATACATGCATTTATGCATAATTTATTCAGTTTCTCCTAGCAATGGGAAGAATACTGAAATCCCATCTGTCTCAACTCCTTAGCTCTTCCTGTGGCACATTGAACTTGAGATTTTGCCAACCCTTGCCCATGCAGTTATAACCTCAATTGGATGAGAAATATATTTAAAAGATTAACACCACATCACGCTAAGGCTAAGAAATCATCAGAATCCTTAACACCATAGTCAATACTAAAGCTCATCTTAATGGGATTGCAACATATAAATATTAAACAGGTTTTTTCTTAGACATGATGTAGAAGGAATGTTTTTAGTGTTGGTTGAACTAGAGATATCAGTGGCACTACGTGTACTGTCTATTTGGCTGTGTCATCCTTATACAATATAAAATAGTAAATTCTGGATTTAAAAAAAATTGATGTGCTAAAAACATTTAGAAGAGAAATATACATATAAAAGTGCAATACAGTACTTAGCCAAAACAGAAATTGTTACTAAAGAACCCACAATCATAATTTTAAAAAGCAAACAGATGCATTACCAGACTTAGGAGCACAAAGGGCCAAATATCTTCCATCTTTTTGAATATACTATCCAGGGAATACTGTACCTAGCATTTCTTGTATATAAAGACATAATGGGATTCACACAAAAATATGCACTCGCTCTGAAGCGTAAAGTGATCTGAATTCAAGTCATTGCAACACTGATTAGACAGCCAAAGTTCATAGCTTTCCAATTATTTCATAAAACAAAAACATTGTGTGACACAATTGTGCTCATAATTTCTATGTGTTTTAAGAAACATCAAAACCACCATTAATATGAATTAAAATTTACACACACACACACACTTGCCCGATTACTCCTACCCGAGTGTTTCATTCCCATGTTAAGAAATAAGATGCAAGAAGATGGGCACGAAGGATTAAACCCAGGGGTTCACAACCTTTTGGTGATGCGGGCTGGACCATGCCCCCCCCATGTGTGGGGCGGAGGTGTTCCTACTGCTGCTCCCACCTCTTGTGGTGGCGGCGGCTACGGCTGCATTCATGCTGCATTTCCACAGTGGCGGCAGCAATGGCAGGAACAAGGGCGGTGCATTTTCACCCATTTTTGGATTTTCTGGTGGTGGTGTTGGGGTCCTCACCATGGGCCAGATTGATTGATTAATTAATTAATTAATTAGACTTATATCACCGCCTGCTCGCCATGGCGACTCAGGGCCGCTTACAGTCAACAAAATAGTAAATTGACGCCACAGGGCAGATTAGGCCTGTGGGCTGTGAATCCCTGGACTAAACCCGTATTTTGCTTTGGCTGAGCTACAATAGTGACAACCAGGTCAAATTCCAGCAGTGAGAGATGAGTAAGAGTAAAGTCGATCTCCATAGGAGGAATTGCTGTAGTTTCTCACGTTTGTCTTGATATGCAAGGAACAACTTTATACCCATGTCTATTTAAATCATGTTATGGCTTCAGAAGAGTTACTTGGAAGATGCCATATTGATTTTTCTTCCAAAAAAATTTACAATTTGGTAACTAGGTCAACTAAAATTATAATCTCCACAGAACTAGAGGATGCTAGCAGTTCAGTAAATATTGTAGAAATAAATTTTATCTCCTGGTCAGCATATTAGCCTGATCAGTAAATTTAATGGATTGACATTTAAGAAATGTACATGTTATCTTCAATGAGAATTCATTTGAAGAATAAATCTCTCAGAGTTGGGGAAAGTACTATTCAGTGGGTTCATTCAGAACACCTATTTTATTCTTATCCTTATCATTGCACAAATATCTTTTGCAATTTGCTCTGTGTTGGATTCATATGGGAAAGATCAAACTCACAATCAGCAGACAAAATTCTGTGCTGGACTTTACACCTAGCAAGAAGGAACTGCACTATTCAATTACACACTTAGTTGTGCATCTCCAGCACCACTGATTATCCCATGGTCAGTGCTTCCACCTCATTGCTATAACTATCCTTGGCACAATCTAAAGTTGCACAAACAGTGATGCAATAGGATTTTGCCCATTATCTCTAACTTGACCTGTCAGTAGATCCCTTATCTCATAATACAGCTACAATCTAGTAAATTGCAACTAGAGTGAGTTATGTGCCATCAAGTCAGAGTTGACTTAGAGACCCTAATGGAGCTTTCAAAGTAAGTGAGATATTTAAGTTGTAGTTTCACCAGATTGTTTCTTCCACTCCCCTATGAGTTTCCATGGCTGAGTTGGGATTTAGAGTAGATTGAGTAAAGTCCCAGTCACAACTAGAGCAGGTATATTGAATCAGGATCTGTAAGTGCCACTGATTCAGTGGGCCTACTCTAGTTGTGACTTACTACAGGAATTCATCCAGTAAACAAGCAATGACAAAAAGAAATCCTCTAATTAAAGCTGAGGGAATGTGGAATAGCAAAACAAATCGTAGCAGATTTGGGATTCTGCAGCACTTCTTATAATTAAATACAGTAAAACTGAATAGACTTCAGATAAATTAGAGATTGAAAATTTCAGCAGTGGCTCCAATGGTAAATATTTAAAAAGGCAAATACTTCTAGAATTAAATGAAGCCAACAGCAGTGAATGTGATATATTTCTGTCTTACTTTGTAAAATGGTTTAACTGGTTGTTTTAAAACATATTTCACTTCACTGTTCTATTAGTTCCAATATATTATGGATGATTTAATCAGAATTATCAAGTGTATTGAACATTCAACTGCTATGCAGTACAGTACTTTGAAACTTTTCCAGAAGAGTAGATACATTTCTTTTCTACATTGCTTTGAACATCTCCAGATAAGTCTATTCTTCCAAACATACTTAGCTTCTCCTCTCTTAGAGCTGTATAAGTACAGAAAGAAGGGATGCTATGGAATGGTAGCTGTGCTTTCTGAGCTAGAAATTGGACTCTCTTCAACTGATTTAACTTATGACCTTCTCAGCTGTTGGATCAAGTTCTTCCAAACGGCATCAAGCCAAGGAAAAAAGTAAAATGTAAGGTAATGCAGGCAGCTTTGCAGTCAATCTGTGTACATTTAAGTACTCTACAGAGAAGATTTGCTTGCGGCATCAACTGGATTAAATCAACTAAGCTGAACTGTACAAGCCCATCTGTGCTTTGAAGCCTTAGAATTTGAATGTTTGTGGATTGTACAACAGACTCAGAAACAACCTGACCTCAAGCAGAAAAGAGAATCATCCATGAGAGAATCCAATGAGAAGTCTTTTCTAGGCTTCACATCATTGCCTAGGTGGTATTCAAACATCATTACCAATAAGTGGTGAGGACTTAATTATTTATATATTAAGAGTGTGGGTATATATTGCATTTGCAATATAGAGGATAAGATGTAAAACTGCATGGATAATTGTGTTTGTTCATTTGGATGTGGGGTACAAGTCAGGAGCTAAACTGGAAGAAGCAGTCTGTTCTAAACCAGATTTCAAAATTCACTTAATAATAGCACAGAAAGATTTTTGTATGCTTTAGAAAACTGTTTTGTAAAATGGGAATACCACTTAACTTTCTACCAACAGAAGATTTAACAAGGAAGACCTTATTTATATTAAACATTTTATTGTAAAACCCATACAAAACATTACAAAAATTATGAAGATGTTGATTATTTGTTCAAAAACTCTTAAGCCTGCCTGTAGACATACAGCTCATAATTTGCTTTCAGTATGAATTCAAAGTATGTGCTAGATTTTAAGGGTTCGAGTTCATCTGATTGCAGCAAGTCCTTCACATCGGGTAGATATTCACTGAGCTGAACCCCTATAATGGATAAAAAATGCATTAACTACTGTAAATGTTTAGTGATTGTACCAACATTTCAGAATAAATTGTTCAAAACTTGGATATGTCTATATACAAGTTATAATCAAAGCATGCAGTGTGATCTCATTAACAAATTAAGTTTTACAACCAAAAGGTTGTGACCAGGGCTCAAGGTTAACTCAGACTTCCATCCTTTTGAGGTCAGTAAAATGAGTACACAGCATGTTGGGGACAAAATGCTAATTAACTTGTTAACGACCCAGAGAGTGCACTAAGCACTATGGGATGGTATATAAGTGTGATTGCTTTGCTTTGCTAATGACATGTATTGTTTTAGTGTATTTTTAAGCAAGGGACTCACAGGCTTTTTATTTCTGGCTGAAAGTTATACCAAAAAATATACCTTCTTTTAGTAGCTTTTGTAGTATCTTCACAAATATACTGTCTTTAGATGCTTCAATTGGATCATCTTTACCTTCAGAACTAGACCAACTGTAATAAAAATGATATATTTTTGAAGATGAATAAAACACTCTATTAAATCAGGAATCCTGGTGTGCTATTTTCCCCTGTCTATATAATTCTAATGTAAATGATTTACAGCTATTTTATACTCTTAATCATGCTTTTTAGTCTTATGCTAGAAACATACTTTGCTTAATTTCAGCTATGTCAAGGCAGAATTTAAACTTTTGATGAACATTGTAAAGACTAAAATAAAATTACCGGTAAATGGACCACATTACAAGTTTTGGTTGTATATGGCTAAAATGTTGTGTCAATGGAATTGCATTCTACAGTAGAACAGATCTCCCACTTTTCCATATTGTACTTCTAAGGTATAAAGAAGACTAAAAAAGGACAGAGACAGAAGTGGAAATAAAAAGACAATTCCAATGTCTAAGGTATGGGTGCCCAAACTACAGCCTGTAGGCCAGATCTGCCCCCTGACCCCAGTTCATCTGGCCCATGCCGCCCTCATCACTCCTGGGAACAGAAGTAAAACACACCTGTACGGGTGCATTTTACTTCCACTTCCAGGAGCGACGAAGGTGGTGAGGGCCGGATGAACGGGGTTGGGCCAGATTCAGCCCATGGGCCATATTTGGGCACCCATGGTTTAAGCAATGAAAATGGCAGCCTAAAAATCTATCTCATTCTGTTGCAAAACAGGTTGTGAATTTTACTTCCGCTTCCTTTGGGAGGAACATTTCTGGCCCACTGAACCACATGACCAGGCTGTTGAACCACATGAATGGCCCGCAGCCCAAAAGGTTTAGGCACCCCTGGTCCAAGGAGTGTCCACTTTCACCATGAGGAATGTATATGCATATAAATGGAAGCAGCACTGGTAGTATATTAGCATAATACATTTTAAGGATTAAACCATTTTAAGAACTAGTCTGCACTAAGGAAAGCCATCAAGTATTAATCATTTTTATACCAAAATATGATTTCTGCTTAGTGCTATTGCGTTACTCTTGTCATTTGGCACAATATCTGTATCACTTGTCTCATTAGCAAAATGCCAAGTATCAAATCCTGACAGAATTATAACTAAGATTAGGCTCAGATTTTGCCCAAATTGGAAAATCAGTTCCACCCCTCCATCACATACACCCAGTTCTTTTTATCTCAATCTTCTTGCATTTTTCCTGCAAATTTTCTCCCCCACAAGTGGTCTTTTTTTATTTCCCCACCTAAGTATTCACTGAGGGCAGCATTCAACCCCAGCACCTATTTCCATCCAGGTGGAAATGCAGCTTCCTGTGTAGAAGTTTGGGGATATAAATTTCACCGTTCATTCCTCCAAAGGAAAAGCTCTCATAGATGCTAACAATAAAATATCAAT
Source organism: Furcifer pardalis (assembly GCA_030440675.1). Classification (NCBI taxonomy): domain Eukaryota; kingdom Metazoa; phylum Chordata; class Lepidosauria; order Squamata; family Chamaeleonidae; genus Furcifer; species Furcifer pardalis. The sequence continues at coordinate 111,786,008 of CP126890.1, read as the reverse complement.
GGACTTCTAGGGGTTCCAATTTCAAGATATGACTAATCTCGTGCTTGAGTGGGAACATCAGTAATATCTGTGCAGTTAAGTTTTTCTAGTTTTTATTATTTCAGGACAGACACATTTTTGAAGCGTCTCTTCCCAACGTGATCCAGCTTTCGTGTCTGATCACAATCTCACTTAGGAAAAGGTCCAGTGAACAGAAGGCTGATTTCTGGGTAAACCTACAGGTAGCACTGTACACGTGTTCTCAGATTTCTGTTTACACATTTTAATGTTTGGTGCAAGGGTATGGCACAATTTTGTTAAGGACGTTGAGGTACACTATAGTTCGTTCTTGCAAGGGTTTAAGAATTCAAACTATGAAGGCAGCTAGAAAACATAGGTTCTTTTACCATCTATTCTTCTGGTTTTTCAGTGCCTTAAACTGTTTTTAAAAAATCATTAGTAGTACCTTGCAGAGCACGGCCTTTCAAAGCTCCTATACATTACAGCATATCTAGTCCGATGTCCATTTTGCGATGCTTGGCAGAGACATTAAGGGAGGTAAACTGTACCTCTGAGAGACCTGGGGCCCAGTCTGTTCACTCTACAATGGAGGTAGACTAGGTCTCTCTGGGCAACCTGGGCCTTGTTTACCCATTCCATATGGAGGTAGATCAGGCCTCTGGAGCTCCAAGCATGTTAAAATGACCTCATTTAATGCTGTCTTAATGGGACCTATGGACCATGTATTGAAGAAAACTTAAGTGCTAAACAGCAGTTCTTCTGAAAATCAAATCATGCAGTTGTTGTTTACAGTTACCCAGAGGGATCAAGAAAAGTTATATGTGCAGGCTTTTTATTTTATATACTTCTTTATAAACCTAATATGAATGAGGGGAACATATAAATGTTTCAAATAAAAACCAAATACTGTACATTTTACTTCATATCAGAAATTGGAAGAAAATATATGAATTTATAAGATATTAATGGCAATTAAAAAGTCATCAACAGAGGGAGATGGGAAGCGAGGATATTCTACTGCTTTCCTGAAAGATCTGGTCAATACAGAGTTTCTTTCTCCACAAACTATTTCAAACTTTCATGTTGGTTAGTTACAATAACATAGGTTTAAGAGCAACATGTTCCATTTCTTGCTTTCCACTTCCCTCTTCCTGCCTTTTGCCTATCTTGTAGATTCTAAGCCTTTAAGCATAACTACAGTAAAACACCGGATAACGTTTGGACCGGATAACGCTAGAATCGGATAACGATGCAAGATTTTTGGAAAAATCTTGCATCGGATAACGATCTTTTTAGCGTTATCCGAGCCAATCGTGGGGGGGGGGGGATGGATCGCTGCTACTGAACTAGGGTCGGGGGAAAGGCACGCGGGTGCCTGCCTTTCCCCCGACCCTAGTTCAGCCTGCAGTCTTCCCTCCCTGTATTTAAACTACAGGGAAGGGGGAAAGAGAGAGAGGTGATTGGTTCTCTAGAGAACCAATCACATCTCTCTTTCCCCCTCCCTGTAGTTTAGAGAACCAATCACATCTCTCTTTCCCCCTCCCTGTAGTTTACATACAGGGAGGGAAAGAAAGACGGAGCAGTTCTCTCTCTCCCTATAGTTTAAATACAGGGAGGAAAAAAGACATGATCGCGTCTTTTTCGCTCCGTCTTTCTTTCCCTCCCTGTATGTAAACTACAGGGAGAGGGAAAGAGAGATGTGATTGGTTCTCTAGAGAACCAATCACCTCTCTCTCTTTCCCCCTACTCTGTAGTTTAAATAGAGGGAGGGAAATAAAGAGACAAAGAGACTTCGACTGCAGTAGGTTCGGGTGAAAGGCGCTTTCCCCGAGCCTACTGCAGTCGGAGTGGCTTTAAAGGCAGGGAGGTCTCTTTCTTTCCCTGCCTGCCTTTAAAGCGGTTTGTCCCTGAAGTCAGGGCTATTTTTTTTTAGCGTTGTCAAGCATCGGACAACGCTAAAAATCGGATAACGTCATGACTTGTGGAACCAAGTCATAACGTTATCCGGTGTATTACTGTATCTTATGTGCTACTGAAAGCAGCTTTGGGACATTGTTCAGCAAAACAGTAGTGTAAAACACTTCAGATGAACAAATAAAATTGTGTCTGCTTACCCATCTTTCAGAAGAGCTTTGCAAAGTATTTTAACTTTAAGATAGTTTATGTCCACTTGCTCATCCTTCATTTAAAGAAAAAGAAAGAAGATATTACATATGAGATTTCAGAAAGAACCCCCACCCCTATAGTTAAATCATAATGACAGTTTACTTATGCTGAAAACAACAGGATATAAAATAAGACACTGAGATAGGTTTCAAGGAGTGAAGTCACAATTTGATTATTTTAGAGGAAAGAGTTAGCAACAGCAATTGCACTTATATACCACTCCATTGCGCTTAAAGAACTCTCTGGATGGTTCACAAAGTAATTAGTATTTTTGCCCCCAACATATGCGGGGTAATTTTATGGACCTCAGGAAGATGGAAGGCAGAGTCAACCTGGAGGCCATCAAGACTGAACTCACAACATCAGCAGTTTGGTCTGCAGTATTACAGTTTAACCACTATGCCAGGAAGGCTCCTAATATGACCTGATTTGGAAAGAAGGCAGGAGCCAAGAGACTAAGTGTCAAGAAATCAAGATGGTAGAATTTCAAATATGGCATGAACCAATGGAAAAGATTCTAAATAAATGTGAATGATACTTGAAGGAGAATCATGAAAGAGGAGATCAGCTAGTAACTGAAATTTTGGTTTTCTAGCAGCTGACATTAAAAAGAATACTGTATATGGGGTTTATTTACAAATAATAAAAATAGCTTCAACTGGATTGGCATTCATTCTTTCTTGATAAAAAAAATCACTGAAACTCATTCATTCTCATACCTCGTCAATATATTCCAGCAGATCAAGCGCTTTCTTGAAGTCATATTCATTAGACCTTTTATTCTCATAACTTATGTATAGCTATTGTGTGAAAGATTGAAACACAAAATTATTTTTTGACTTCAAAACAGAGTAACTGATCTTGTTAATAAGTTATTATGGAAATGCCACCTTGCCTTCTAACTAATATGACCTTATTGAAATATGACTTGATTCATCTGCAGGTATTTTTGCAATAAGAGTGTGTGGACATTTACAATATTACAATGGAAAGACTGTACTGCATGTAAAGTTGCTATATGAGAGGCTTCAAATTTACATACCATTTAAGGTATTTACCATTTAAGGCTAAGATGCTGACTGGAAGGCAGGAGGTCAGCAGTTCAATTCCAGAGTACTGCAGGATAGAATGAGTTTCTGTCTTTGTCCCAGCTCCTGCCAACCTAACAGTTCGAAAGCAAGAAATTGCAAGTAGATAAATAGGGACTTTGGTGCGAAGGTAAACAGCATTCGGTAAAATGCTGAAGTAAAACGTGCCCATTGGGTTTTACTTCCACTTCCGGGAGCGACGAGGGCGGCGCGGGCTGAATGAATCGCAGCAAACCCATTCGTGTGGATTCACGGGGGCTTGGGCTTCTGGGAATTGAAGTCCAAGAACATCTGGAGTGCCAAGGTTCGCCATCACGGGTTTAAGGTCATCCATATGATGCAAGTGTGAACATCTTTCCATATGTTCTCGTTGCTTGCTATCCATGACCTGTATTATTCAAAAGTATCATCAATGATACCATAGCTATTACAAATGGCAAAGCTTTGAAACCTAGAAATATACCTCTCCTGATCTTGATGTTTCCCAAGGCTATCAAATGCCTTTTTAAAATTAATCAGTCATCATCATCTTTAGTAGCGGCAGCAGCAGCAACAGACTGCATTCCTCAGTAACTACCAGAAAGCACATCTATTCACAAAACCAATGCATACAATTTTTTGTCAAGCCCCCTACACAGTGTGGCATAAAGCAAACAGGGCTATAGTAGTTAGGAAGGACAGGTGAAAACTGGACTTCCCATCTTCAAAAGGGAAGTATCTTCTGTTAGAACAAAACCACTGTTGGATACTATTCATTCTTTATACACTGCGATTGCTGTGCACTGCTTTCACAAAGTGTATGTGGAAGAGTCCTGCTATAATTTATCTCAAATACTGTCAACAGTCAACCATCCACCTGGTTAACTTTCTGCACAGGTACAGAGCATATGGGCTAATTCAATGACATTCTAAAATTCCTAGATCATTACTTTCAACTGATCAAAAGGGTAGTTTCACTCAAGAGTTCGTCAATTTTAGAAAGGTAAAAAATCCTCAGTGGCCTCAGCCATTTCTTTAAACAACAAACGTAGCCACAATGGACTAAGCATGCACTTTTATAGCTTTTTCAAGATGGATTCTCTCTTCTTCTTCTCCTGCCATGTCCGAATCTGAATATTAGCAATCACCCATGAAGACTGTCCTGAGAATATAATGCAGTGGCCTTTCATTTGCCTTCTGCATCGCAGCATGACACCCGTACCACCGATCCAGTTCTGTGAGTCACTTTCTGGTCCTGAGCCCTTTTGGCACACAAAATTCTCATCAGCCCCAGGCCAGTACTGATGAAGCTGCTGCCCTCCATCAAGATGGATTCAAGTGGGATTTAATCCACTTGGGGACTATCACCCTTTCCTGTGTACTTTGGCACCCAAGGTTGTTAGTCCTCAGGGGTGTCAGGTTAGTTAACTGCTGCCTGACACCCGGTGTTGAGTTGCTGGAAGTATGGTCTACTCTATTACCATAGCAGGATAACCTGGCCAGACTCTAATTAAGCAAAAATGGGTATTACATGTAATGCTGTGAAAACAGCAGCAGAAACCTTAGTATGCTAGCATGTAATAGGCAGCTGGATTAAGGTCTCTCATGAGTCACCAATACGTGACTCATTTTTCTGTTCTGTGTGAAAAGGGGTACACAATGAACTGCTGGGGTAAAGACAAAGTTAATTTGAACTGCTTGATATTAGTATGTAGCTCATCAGAGCAGAACGGATGTCAAGACTGTTTGTTCCGGAGCAAAGCAGAGGCATCATGATAAATTACCTAATTCACCGATATAAAGCTAGAATAGGGCATAAAGAGAAGCAGAAAGGGAAGGAACATGAAACGTTATTGGGAAAGTTCCAATATGGGTAGTATCCAAATGGACATACAGTCTTCAAATTATTTTTTATCTAGCAACGTAACATAACATTGGTGTTCAGGAACACACAAACCACACCAAAGATCCACAACTAGCCCTTATCAGTCTCAGCATCTGTTCTTTTCAAATGCAGCGGAGGCCTTCAGTCCTACGTATTTTAAAGGAGCATGTAATTCTTTGGAGAACTAAATTGTATTGTTTACATACTGTACTGACTCCTGCATTTAAATATTATTCTATTTGCATAGCGTATGATGTAGATTACGACACAGGAGATACAGTTTTTGGCTCCTAATAAGTGATATAAATCATTAGTTGACTTTGGCCATCACACACTGAAAAGGTAGTTATGAGGATAAACTGGAAAAGACAAGGGCCATATACGCTGTCTTGTGCCCAAGGTAGAATACAAATACTCTACAGACAATTCATCGGCAAGAAACAGTCCACTAATTCAGGTTAATAGTGTTGAGAAAATCAGTGGTTCGTACCTCAATCAACTGGGAAGCACTCAATACAGGCATGTCATTGAGATTTAACTTTTTCTCAACCAGTAACTGTTCAGGCAGAGTTTCTTGGTGAAGCAGAAAGCGTTCTTGTTCAGCAATTTCTTGTATAAAGAAAAGATAGCAGCAGATATTACTATACAGTAATACCTCGGATAACGTTTACCTCGGATAACGCTAAAATCGCATAACGTTAAGTAATCTGGGGAGGAGAATTGGATTGAATAATGTTAAGGTCCTATGGGATGGATCGGATAACAACCGCTAAAGCCTGTGCGGTTACAATGTATCTCTATGGAGCTTTAACATTATCCGATCCATCCCATGGGATTTTAACATGCATCGGATAACACTAAAAATCGGATAACACCAAGACTTGTGGAACCAAGTCTTAGCGTTAGCTGAGGTATTACTGTAATTATATATTCATTATCTTTAGAATCAATTTGTTTAACTTACTGTGAACATTTCACTGCATCATATGAACCCTTCAGTGGGTCTTCACTGCTTGATCTCACTTTGTGAAGAGATCAAAAAGATTTAGGCTCTTCTTTATTTGAGAATCCCCCAGAGCTTAAGTGACTTACCAAAGATAGGATGCCCATTCTAATAAGCATATTTTAATAAGATTAATTTAATTTCAAAAAATCGCGGATCACTAAATTACTTTTAAAAATCACTAATTTAAAAAATCATAAGGACGAAGCCTGTTTTCTTTAAATTACTTGACCCTGTTTACAATGATGGCTATTACATCCAAGGACTGTGGGATTAGAAGGTAAATCATTTTTTTCTCCCTTCATTCCAAAAGGTTTAGCTCACCACTAGAAAACCTCTTCCAGATGAGCTTTGCTTCGTACAAGGTTGTATTGCAAGGAAGCCACCTAAATCAGGCATGAAAGGAAACTGCCTATTCTGTCCTGAAATTTATTTATTAATTAAAAAAATTGGTCACAGGAGGGCAGAAAGGGCCTTTTTTAGTTAAGAAACAATTTCTGTAAGATAAAAATTAGGCTGAAGGTTACATAAGTGGTTCTGTAAGAACCAGGGATGGGAGTGTATGGCATTCTGGACTTTCAGAATTTACTTAATCCTGGATTATACTGTGATTAAAATTCTGATAGCAACTACAGCTAATAAAAGGATAATTGGAATCTACTTTTGAATTCCTACTTGAATGTACAGAAAACAGACCAGCAGCTAACATTCTTGAGATGCCAGTTTGTGAATTGGAAAAAAAAGAGGGTAAAAAGGCAATGGCTGATCCCCTATTTTCCAAAGTAGCCTATCTGTAAATTTAACAATCAGACACACCACTTTCTAGAACAGGGGTGCCCAAACTTTTTGGGCTGCAGGCCGGTCACATGTTCCTCCCACCGGAAGTGGAAGTAAAACACGCCCACACATGGGCAAAATGCATTTACAACAGCTGCTGGTGCATTTACGGCAGCATTTTATGCATGTGTGGGCGCATTTTGCTTCTGCTTTTGAGAGCAGTGAGGGCGCTGTGGGAGCCAGATCTGGCCCATGGGCTCTAGTTTGGACACCCTTGTTCTAGATATTTATTGCACCTCAAGGTGAGTAACTGGATGGCTCGTTGGCATTCCCTGATGTTTTTGGATACTATCTTCTTTTACAGAATTTAAAGAGTACCAAAGATGTCCCTTAGGTAAGGTGCAGCATATAACAAAGGAGACAATTCTGGCTATGTATTGAGTATTGCTCAGTGGTTTAGGAATCAGGCTGCAAATACAGAAGACGGGAGTTCAACTGTGCCTCCCAGGGAGAAGAGCCAGCCTGTGTGGATTTGAACAAGTCGCACGGTCTCAGGATGCCCTCAGTAGAAGAAAATGGCAAACCACTTCTGTATGTTCCCTAACCTAGAATACCCCAAAACGGGGCACCGTACATCAGAATTGACTTGATGACATGCAATTATTACTAGTGAAACCTTTTCAACCACAACAATTGTTCTGCTTTTTGTTAGCTAGGTGCCATGTTAGCCATCTGTGAAGAAAGACACCCATGCTAGCAGCATCTCTGCTCCTTTCTAAGCACAGAACTCTATAACTCCGCTGGCATTTCTTAAAATGATGGGCGGCAGAAATATAAGGCATAGTTACAGTACAAGATGGCCTATTTTAGTAACCCAGACTCATCTTCCAAATTGAAATGATACAACAAACTTAAGTCATATTTTATTTACCCTTGGGATACAGACACATTTCAAAATCATGGGAAGCACAGGAGGATGACAAGCTCATGGGAGATGGACAAATTGCCTTGCAAAGCAAGCCTTGAGACTAGTACAGTAATACCCCGGATAACGCGAGTACCCAATAGCGTGAAAACCGCATAACGCGACAAGATTTTATCTTGTATCGAATAACACGATTTTCACGTTATTCGGAACAAGCGTATGCGTGGGGGGGGGCAGTTGGATTGGGTAGAACATCTACCTAAACCAAACCCCCCCAGCGCCCGCCCCCACGATGTTTGGAAAGGGTACGGGGATCCTTACCCTTTCGAAACTTCGAGTTGCAAAAGGGTAAAGATCCTTACACTTTCGCAACTTCGACCGTGGTTGCGCGTGTCGTTCGGGGTTAGGGCAGGAGATGGGAAAGACCCCCGTCTCCTGCCCTAACCCCGAACGACATGCGCGCGCACGCTCGAAGTTGCGAAAGTGTAAGAATCTTTACCCTTTTGCAACCTCGGGCGGCTTGGAGGCTTGCGCAGCGCGACGGCGGTGAGGGGAGGATGTGAGGGACCTTCCCGCATCCTCCCCTCACCGCCGCCGCGCCAGCCTCCAAGCCGCCCAAGGTTGCAAAAGGGTAAAGATCCTTACACTTTCGCAACTTCGAGCGTGCGTGCGCATGTCGTTCGGGGTTAGGGCAGGAGACGGGGGTCTTTCCCGTACCTTGCCCTAACCCCGAACGACACGCGATCGCGTGCCTACCCGGGGGGGGGGGGGATGCAGAGCCTTGCCTCGGCGTGGTTTGTCCCTGACGTCAGGGCTTTTTTTTTAGCATTGTTCGATCAATGTATCGAACAACGTGAAAAACCGGACAACGTCATGACTTGTGGAAACATGTTATCACGTTGTCCGGGGTTCTATTGTATTCACATTTCCTATTACCGATGCGTACCCCATTATGGGAACACGAGAGCTAAAAATCAAGTTACTATTTCTATATATGCAAAACAAGTTTCAAAATGAACCTTAAAGGAGGGAGGGGGAGAAAACATACCTTCAATGTTCTCATTCAGCATCACTTCTGAAATATCAGAAGCCAGGACAGATAATTTACTCAAGCCAAGAAGAGTTTTCTTCTTTGCAAAGTACCGTGTTTCTGTATTTGCTAAATTCTGCAATGTTCGATGAGCCTAATATAGGAAAAAATATATTAATATACAGAATATTATGAAGTGTTAAAGATGAAGATCAAAGGTGCTGCAGTTGGAGCTCAATATTTTATTTTTAAATATTATTTTTCATGACAAATATATACGGCTTTTATGTTCCATAAGTACTATTTTAAAATACTTACATGGCCAGAGAAATGTTTTCTTCCTATTGGCAGTTTCATGGAAGTTTCATGGAAGTTTCACGGAAGAAGTTCCTATACTGAGTTTACAATTTCTTTCACATCATACATAAGTTGACTAGGCTGATTTACTACAGAACAAGAGTTAAACCACAGACTTCATCTTTTTCCACGTCTAGGCCAGACGTGAAACTGCCAAAATGAAGCCACCTTTTGGTGGGTTCATTCTGCAGTTCTCTTCGCCTGGTCTAGTGTTGAGAAAGATTAACCAGCAACACAAGGTTGCCATTACCAGGGTACACCCAATTGTGGTTCAAAAATACCACAATCTTCAAGGAGGCTCTTTCTCTGTACCCAAACCACAGGCAGAAATAGTTACTACTGATAAAGAAATCTGTCTTTTTTTTTTTGCTACTGTTCCCACAAGACAAACCACAACTAATTACTTAATGTTTTGAATTATCATAATTGCACAGAGGAACTCGGTAAGAAAGAGAATATTAGGCATGAAACTAACAGAACAGACACACTGTTAAAAAATTTTGCTCACTTAAAATATCTAACTATGCTGCTATAGAAGTCTTCAAGTTGGAGAATCAGAATCTTTTTACTTTAGCTGGATAAACTGATTTTATAGTTACAGAAAAGTTACAGTGGATTGATGAAATGAATGAGTTACTATCTATTAAATTTGGATATGCATTCTTGAATTGCATTGTTAGCTAGCTTTGGAGATTTGCAGTTGGAATAGAAAAAAATTGTCATCTTAGTTGTGATGGTGAGTAAAAATTGGAAAGTCAATTCTTTGTTTCCAGATTGATGAATGGTATAAAGGAACCTGGAATATAGCTATTGATGATAAGCTGACAAGTGAAATAAAACTGAAAAAGGATTGACAAAATAAGAGATGTCTCTATGCTGCGTGCACATGCCAATGTGCACCATGCTAGGCGGAGAAACCGCAGCTGCTCCCCAGGGTAAGTGCCTTTGTGTGTGTATGTGATCAGAGCTCATTTATAGCAACCCTACGTACGGTTAGTAAATGAGGTACCGTATTTAAGTTGTGGTTTTACCAGTTCCACCCACCAAGCAAGTTTCCGAGGCAAAGCCAGGGAATCAAACCCAAGATTCCTGAGTCCTAGTCTATTACTCTGTCCATTACACCACCCTGGATACCCATATGAGAGCTTACCTTTTCAAAATCATTACTGTTGACGTCATGTAACCAACTGAGATGCTCATGAGACTGCAAGAAATTGGCCAACTGGCCATGCTGGGCAATTGGTTGAGATAAGAGTTTTCCGCGTTTCCCTTTCTCCAAATACCAGCGAAAAAGGAACTCTGAAAAATTCTAAAAGTTACAAATACATAAGCTTCTTCTTACGGAATGTAGTCTGCTTTCATACTTTCTCTGAATACTTTTTAACAACTACAGAAAACAGTTATATAAAGGTCCCTTATTTCATACAGATTTACAATTTAATGACAGTCCATTAGCCAATAAATATCTATTTTCATTTGATCAATAAGAAACAGATGAATCCACTTCACCTAAAACAGTTTATACCCAACAGTGGGACACAACAACAGGCATTTTCTAGTCTACAAAGTAAGTTTTGTGGCTCTTTACTGTCAGAAATGAAAGCCCACAACAAGTTTTTTTTAAAAAAACCTCTTCAGTTTTTCCCATTAAAAAACAAAACAAAATAAAAATAAAAAGTGGGGAAACGCAAACAAGAGCTATTACAGAAAGAGGGTAGTAGAAAGACATCACATATTCTAGAATAGTGTTTCCCAACCTTTGGTTTTGGGACTTCAATTCCCAGAAGCCTAAGTCAATTCCCCAAAGCACTGATCAGCCAATGTATTGACTTGGGCTTCTGTGAATTGAAGTCCAAAAACCAAAGATTGTAAAAGGCTGCTTTAGAGAGAACAGCAGGTGCTGACATATGTCCTAGAACCATGATGGCGAACCTTGACACTCCAGATGTTCTTGGACTTCAATTCACAGAAGCCCAAGACCCCTGTTAATCCACATGAATGGGTTTACTGCGTTTCATCCGGCCAACACTGCCCCCATCGCTCCCAGAAGCAAAGCGTGCCCATACGAGTGACGAGGGCAGCGTGGGCCAGATGAATCACAGTAAACCCATTTGTGTGGATTCACAGAGGGCTTAGGCTTCTGGGATTTGAAGTCCAAGAACATCTGGAGTGCCAAGGTTCGCCATCATGGTCCTAGAAGCTACTGTTTATATTTCTATTTTATTCTCTGTACCACCCTCTGTAAGTATGTGCCTATTGGTGTATTCATGTGTATCAGATACAGTAATACCTCGGATAATGCTAAGACCTGGTTCCACAAGTCTTGGTGTTATCCGATTTTTAGTGTTATCCGATCCATGTTAAAATCCTATGGGATGGATCGGATAACGTTAAAGCTCCATAGAGATACATTGTAACCGCACAGGCTTTAGCGGTTGTTATCCGATTCATCCCATAGGACCTTAACGTTATTCGATCCAATTCTCCTCCCCAGATTGCTTAACGTTATGCGGTTTTAGCATTATCTGAAGTAAACGTTATCCAAGGTATTACTGTATCTATATCCAAGCAGCATATGGACTGTACCCCTACAGATTTGGGAAATGGATGCTTCAAAGTATCGTATCCACTAATATTTTTCATGCATTACTTGCTCTTTAATGTTAAAAGCTAAGCTATAGGCATAGTTCTACAGTAGACTCAAATATTTTGTGTGAGCTTCATCATATGTAACTCTACTACTAGTAGTCCTCAGAAAACATTTTTATATAGGGCATGGGAAATGTCTGAACCTTGGATAATGTTCTCCTATACAGTAATACCTCGGATAACGCTAAAATCGCAAAACGTTAAGTAATCTGGGGAGGAGAATTGGATCGAATAACGTTAAGGTCCTATGGGATGTATCGGATAACAACCGCTAAAGCCTGTGTGGTTACAATGTATCTCTATGGAGCTTTAACGTTATCCGATCCATCCCATAGGATTTTAACATGGATCAGATAACACTAAAAATCGGATAACACCAAGACTTGTGGAACCAAGTCTTAGCGTTATCCGAGGTATTACTGTACATGAAAAGAGATGCTGAAATTAAGATCAAGCACAGGAGATATTCAACAACAAAAGGAAGAAAGACAATGAACAAAACGTTGTAGCACCTTGAAGACTGACTGCTATATTTAAATGTGAGCTATGATGAAGAGCTCTTCTCTTCAAGAAAACTAACCTTAAAAATATAGCAGTTGCTTTTTGTGGTGGAAAACACTTCTGTCTTCCCCCTTCCCACATTTGTTTTATATTCATACTAACATGGCTACTTGTTTGAAAATGAGGCCAGCGCAGTAGGATTGTATATCATTGTTGTTGTGGGCCGTTTTTGTAGAATGTGTATTGTATAATTTTTGTGCATACTGTATTATTTATTTATTTAATTTGTACCCCGCCCTCCTCCGAAGACTGAGGGTGGCTTTTCAACTAAAAACAATTAAAACACATACAATCAAGTTAAAAATTAGCATTAAATTAAATTATTCCAATCTTGGTATAAGCAAATGTGGGACTTGGCATTAAATGAAAAACTTACTTGGGAGTTAAATTGTAGGAGAGGAAAAGTGCAAAGTAATAATTTCTGGAGGATCTGGGAACCTTTTATAAGTTATACTCTGGGGGAAAAAAAGGGCATACCCCCTGTACAAGATCAGAATGACTTTTGGAAACTGTGAAAATACAGAATTCCCCGGACATTGTAAATAACACAAGGGTGAGGTCAATGTTGTGAATGATAACAACGTGAAGAAGATTATGTTCAAAGAAATGTGGCAAATGTAACATTGAATTGTTTAGAGAAAAATGTTACATGATCTTCATGGTTATATATATCTTTATAATTGTCTTGGTTTGTATTTCTGTATTTCTTTTTAAATGCCTAATAAAAAATTAAAAATTTATAAAAAAAAAATTAAATTATTGGATATTGTATCATTATTATTGTTATGCGCTGTTTTTTGTTGGATGTGTACTGTATAATTATTGTGCATATTGTATTACTGTATATTCTGTAAGCCGCCCAGAATCATTTTCGCAAATGGGGCGGCAAAGAAATCTAAACATTAAATTAAATTAATTCTACTAGAGTAAAAATATTGCTTTGAAGAGAAAAATCTCAGACATTATATATTTAAAAGAATACAGAAAAATCAGCTATTATGTATTTTTCTATAATCATTCCTACTTAACATCCAAACTGTCCGTTGAATAAAGAACATTACCTGATCAGCAAACTGTGACATGTAACGTTGCAATTTGGCCTGGTTATCAGTCTGTTCACATATTTGTATCAAAACATCAAAGTCACAGAATTTTTCTGCCAAAGTAGCAGCTAGCTGGTATTGTCCAAGTGAAACTGCAAAACAAACATGAAAAAAAACCTAAGTTCAAACTTGCTTATCTTGTTGTCTCTTTCAGATTGGATATTAAATAATTATATCACTTCAAGAACACAACATACAGTGGTACCTCACTAAAAGAGTATAATGCGTTCCACGGGACTGTTCTTTAAGCGAGTTTGCTCCTTAAACAAAACACCTTTGTAAGTGACCAATTGTGACTTCGGGGGGGGGGGGGGATTGCGAACCCCGATTTATTTGTTAAGTGAGTTTTTGGTTGGTTTTAGTTGTTAAGCAAGGCCACCATTCAGAGAAAATTCTGCTCTTTAAGCGAGTTATTCTCTAAGCGAGATGCTCTTTATGCGAAGTTTTACTGTACTGATATTTCTTCAAAGCCATATCTTAACACAGGATTTCTACAGATGTACAGACATAATGCAAATAGGACTATCCTTTTCATCAGTTATTTTATTTATTTATTCAATTTGTATAGCCACCCCAATCAACATGCGACTCTGGGTGGCGTACATAAAAATCTCCAACATTTAAATCAATAGAGACTCTTAAAATTCCTAAAAACACTGAAAAAATTACTGAACAAATTACCTCCCACCCACACCAATTAAAAAATCTAGTTAAAAACTTTTAAAAGCATGTGCGATCCTCCACTACTCATGGTACAGTAAACATTTGGGCAGCTTCAACACAACTTGAAAAAAAATCAGTCTGTTGTCTTTTCAACAGTGCAGCATAGCAGGCAGTTATTAACCATAGAAGGAACAGCATGGTATAATATTCCAGCACTTTAGAATCAATTAAACATAAAGTAATACGGGTTTGTTTTAGTGTTGTTGTTTTGCCTCATAACACAATACACGTGCTGGCCTCTATCCACTACAAGCAACATGGCACCCATTCACACATCACCTAGAGTGGGACAATATCCCAGATTATTATTTGGGGGGGGGGGGATATCAATGAATGAATGAATGAACAAATGTGATAAACTGGTTTGTGGGCAGGTGGAGACAAGGGAAAAAGAGAGACTTTAAAGATGGTTTCCTCAGCATTAAGTTAATTTACAAGGGTTGCAGTGCATTTAGCATTAGGAGTATTATAACACTATTGCAAGGATGGATTTTTGCTCATTTCCACAAACAAATGGTTGAGTGCAGGACAGTATAATTATTCTGCCAACAAAAAGGCTTATCTAAAGAAAGAGTCTTAAATCCAACATAAGCACAACAAATGAATATCATATTTCCAATTTTTAAAATCATGTCAGAAGCAGACAAAGGGTCTTTCTGGAAAGATTTTTACAACTCTGTTCAGGGGACGCCCAAATGAGGTTTCTTTCATTTATTTGTTTATTTAGTCCAATTTATATAGCCGCCCAACTTGAAACGACTCTGGACGACTCACAAAGTTAAAATCAACAACACAGTCTAAAACTTTAAACCCATAAGAATCCAAATAAAAGTACTACAAAAATTACCCATATTCTTGAGATCTTCTCCCACCAAAGTGGTCCCTATTTATCTACTTGGAATTTCTTGCTTTTGAACGGCTAGGTTGGCAGGAGCTGGGACAGAGATGGGCACTCATTCCATCATGCAGTACTCAGGTCTCGAATTGCCAACTTGCCAACCTTCCAGCTAACAAAGCGAGTTTCTTAACCACTGAGCCACCGCAGTCCCTATGTTTCCAATCATATCTGGTCTTGTGAAAAGACAGAGCAGTCCATAAGCACAAAATCTGAAAGATCTCTATCATGAAAGCTCCAGTTTCTACAAGTTCAATAAACTTAGAAACACTGAGCTGAAAACCAGAAGCCGCAGAAGAAAAAATAAAATAAAAATGAGGAGAGGATCCACATTTGAATCACCTCCCAAGATCTGCCTTGAGACTTAAACATTAATTTATCTTAACAGAGAAGGGGGAAAAAAGGAAACAAGTATTTTCCTGTTCTTCTGCCTTATTTCCTACAATAGCTGTGACCTGTTTTGTTAGACCAGGAGTTCTCAACCTTTTAAAGCCGGGGGCCAAGTCACACTCCCTCAGACAGCTTCGGGGACTGGACGGCCATTTTGCCCTTCCTCCACCACATGGCACTTCCTGGTGAGGTGGAGGTGGGGGGGGGGGCACATGAAATGATGCGGTGAGCCGCAGGTTGAGAATCCCTGTGTTAGATGGTAGTTTATTGACAGAGAATTGGACAGAACCTTGTACAAAAACAGCAGTACTTACGCAGCGGTAACAATAATTCTGATCTTTTCTCTCGGTATTCCATTTCCAGAGTGTTGTAACGCTCCTGATATTCAGGCTGGTCCACAGATTTAAGCTGAGAAACATAACCCTCTAGGAAGTTATCTAACAGTGCCACCAGCTGTTCCATTACTGTGCTACGAAGCTTACTGCTAAGCTGAGGATACACTGTCTTCAGAATGATTTCATTTTGCTGTATTATTGCTGTCCGCACACCAAGAGATGCTGAAAAAAAAAGACATTTGATATCTGAAACTGGAAAAATGATGAGTAAAGTATGAAAAATGACATCTGATCACCTATACAGAAGTTAAATGCAAAAGTAAATTGTATATATTTTCAAAACAAAGCAGCATCCTAGGCACAAGTCTTTCAATGGAACAGCAGTCAATTGTCAAAACTACAGTCATGTCCAATATGCTGGCAGCGATTTCTGATTCTCATTTACGTAACAACAGCAACAACAAAATGATTCCCCTACACTCATTGTACTGCTGAAATACATAAATGAAAGTCTTGGGCAACTATGAATGAATGAATATGTGTGCAGACCAATTATGATCTTTCTATCTACCTAATTTTTTTATCTCAGAATTCTTTGGCTCTATGTCTTTTGCTGAAGTTTCCAGTGGGTGGAGCTTATCATTTTAGGTTCCACAAGTCTAAAGTCTCTCCTCTCCCATCATAAACCATAATGCTGGCAAGAAAACATATAAACTAGCCTAGACATCTAGGATGAAAATGTTAGAAGCAAAAGTATCAGACAAGTTAAAAACAACTCTATGCGTAACAGAAGCTAGTCAATACAGTAATACCACGGATAACGCTAGTACCGGATAGCGCTAAAACCGCATAACGTTACAAGATTTTCGGAAAAATCTTGTATCAAATAACGCGATTTTTAGCGTTATCCGATACAGTCGTTCTTAGCAGCAGGGTGGCTGGAAAGCTGAACGGGGTTCTCCGTTCAGCTACCCAGCCACCCTGCAGCTACAGAGGCAGGGGTGGGGAGGCTGGAAAGCTGACAGGGGGGCTCCCCCGTTGGCTTCCCCAGCCACCCCACAGCTGCGGAGGCAAGGGCGGGTGGCTAGGGAAGCTGACAGGGAGTCCCCATCAGCTTCCCCAGCCACCCTGCAGCTGTAGATCGGGTCCTCTGATCTCTCTGGAGCAGGCAGGGGACCCGATCCAAGCTGTTTCTGGGCTTTCCCAACATCCTCAGCCAGTGCAGCAAGCCAAAACGTCAGGGTTCGAATCCCGACATTCTGGCTTGCTGCACTGGCTGAGGACATCGGGGAAGCCCAGAAACAGCTTGAATCGGGGCTCCCCCCTCCCTGGACCCGGGGGGGGGGCAGAGACCCCAAAATTGGTAAAAAAAATGGACTGTTTTTTTTACCA
Organism: Furcifer pardalis; assembly: GCA_030440675.1. Classification (NCBI taxonomy): domain Eukaryota; kingdom Metazoa; phylum Chordata; class Lepidosauria; order Squamata; family Chamaeleonidae; genus Furcifer; species Furcifer pardalis. The sequence goes on along the minus strand of CP126890.1, from coordinate 111,768,750 downwards.
ATTTTGGGGTCTCTGACCCCCCCCCCCTGCCCGCCGGGTCCAGGGAGGTGGGGAGACCCAATCCAAGCAATTTCTGGGCTTCCCCGACGTCCTCAGCCAGTGCAGCAAGCCAAAACGTCAGGGTTCGAATCCCAACATTCTGGCTTGCTGCAGCCTCCAGGGAAACAGGGCTTTTTTTAACGTTGTGTGATCAATGCATCGCACAACGTTAAAAACCGGATAACGACGGGACTTGTGGAACCAAGTCTCAACGTTATCCGGGGTACTAGTGTATCAGAGATACCTCTTTAGCTTGAAACTTAAGTGCCAACAATCTAAAAGGCTAATAAATTATTTCTCTGCATTTAATATTAACAAACTAAATGAAAATGATCTTGTATAACATTTTGACTATTCTCACCTGTCCATGGAACATACTCTGGTTCTACTTCAAGACGTTCTCTTGTTTTATATAAAGAGGCCTTTGACTGACGCTCTTGGGTGGCAGCTTGCAGCATATCCTAGGGAACAGCGGAAAGGAAAACACAGCACTGTATGTTACAAATGAAATTATGGCACAGTCCACTTATAAGCACCTGTTCTTATTTAGCACAACTTCTAATATTGAACACAGCTGCAAAGTGCTATTTGTTTGTTTACACTAGGGGTGCCCAAACCTTTCCTGCCAGGGACCGGACCACGCCTCCTCAGTCAGCTGAGCGGGCCAGTCACATGGTTCCTTCTGGTGGTAGCAGCACATTTCCAGGTGGTATTGCCTCCTATGCCACTTCCCATAGCTGGAGAAGCGAGGGAAGCACATTTCTGCCACATTTTTTCCCCACAGCACTTTCAGTGTTTTGGTGCAAAAACATGACGATTTCAGTACTTCTGGTATCAGTGGCAATCCGGCCCACAGGCCAGATCATTTGGTGCCACAGTCCGGATCCGGCCCATAGTTTGGGCACCCCTGGTATGCACACACACTTTGCCCACCAGATTTAGTGTCGGGCACTACTCGTAGAAGTTTACAATATTATATACATCATATCACAATAAACCAGACAACCATTAAAAAAACTGAAACAAGCCTCATCAAAGAACCCATAATTAGACCCAGGTGAAAGCAAAGCATCAAGTGGACAATAGCTAAGTCACACCTCTAATGAGGATGCAGGTGAACTAAACAAAATCCTCCTTTAACTTTCCTTCCTTCAGGGAGAAACCTTGCAAAAGCCTCATTAAATAAATAAATTCTCAAGAGTTTCTTAAAGATCTGAAGTGAGGCTGCCTGATGGATCCCAGTTGGGAGATCATGCCAACCAGAAGAAGCAATTGCAATTTAATAAAATTCAATACCTTCATGATACTATTTACATTGATAACGATTTCAGCCCACTCATCAGACTGAACTAATGCATCACTCAAGATTTGTTTTTCCTTCTCCAATAAACATTCAAAAATAGCATCTATTTGTGACACCTGAAAAATGGGAGGGAAAATAAGACATTTAATCTTTTTCATTAGGTATGAGGCAATTATTTGCATGAGATTTTATGTACTCAACAATTTAAAACTTCACTTAAACTTCTACAAACAGAGCCTTTTGCCTTTACTTATGTATCTAAACTGAGAAATTATTATGAATAGTTATTTCCCTACAGGAAAATTATTTATTACTATTTTCCACGGAACTTTTTCTTCCTGTTCTAGGATATTTTGTATGAATCTAGGCATAGGAATCTAGAGTGTTAAAGTTGGTACAAATATGTGCACATACTAGGTCATATTCATGGAAAAACAATTAGAAATTTATCTTGAGATAAGTTTAGGGGGTAAAAGAGGAAGCGAGGAAGATAAGTTTATTTCACCTCTCTGAAGAAAATATCCGCAGGAGTTAAACTTGACGGAATATCACTTTCTCTTTTCTCCAAAGCAATCTGTATTGCAGAATTCACCATATCTGGCAATCTGTAGTGATGGTTCTTAAGAGCAATGGCTGCCGCTAACTTTTCTGCATGTTCACAGAGTAACAATCGAGTTGCCATTGGTATATTCCTTACTTGAACAGTGCGCAGACGTCCAAACAGATCCACCTTAGACAGAGATACTTGTCAATAAAAACATTTTGTGCCACATTACATCTCCATTATTTCACCTAGGACAGTGTAGGTGAACTTGTGGCATATACATCCTTTTCTATAGACATGTGCACCATTGTGGGCAAGCCCTGCCCCACGTTGCTGGTGCCGCTTCCCAATCCACCCCTCCCCCTTTACCCATGGGGAGAATAGAGGGGAGGTTGCATGGGAGGCAGTTGCTGGAACAAGGTGACGTGGTGAAACACCACCCACCCCTCCGAAGAGGCGGCACACAGGTGTGTGGGCACGCGTGCTGCCTCCCCACACACTGCCTCCTCCTCCTCCTCCTCCGTCTGGGGCACTCGGTCCCTAAAAGGTTCACCATCACTGACCTAGGACAATAGAAATTGCACTTATATACCACCTCATTAGTGCTCAGAGTACTCTCTGACCAGGTCACAAGATCATTAATATTTTGCTCCAAAACAAGATGGACATTAATCAGTTGATTACCTGGTGAAGAAATTCAATGAAAAGCGAATGTGCTTGTGATTTATTGTCCAGCTGCCGAAGAAGAATGAGGGACGAGCTGGTGAAACTGGCTACTTCTATATGAAAACATAATTAAGGAAATGTAAAAGTTAATTTAAATAGACTCATGTTTCTTTAAAAGCCTCTTATTTTCAAACAATGCTAGTTTAATTAAATATTTGATAAACTTCAATTCCATTTTTTTCAATGTATCAAAACTGGAGAACTCTGAGTGTCTCTGATGATTGAAGGATAAAACAAAAATGTTTCGCGTAGGAAAGTTTGTGTCTCTAAACAATTGTTTCTATCCACAATGAAGGGATATTTTCAATCAGAATGTTTCACTTTACATAAAGGACTTCTTACCGTCAGGCACTGATTCAGCCCAGCGTGGATCAGACGTAGGATAATCATCGATCAGTACCTCACTGATTTGAGTTACAGCACTATCCAGAGCATCATCAGCACCTGAATCTGCATGTTGGGGGAACAGGTCTGTAATTACAGCTTGTGCACCCTTCACGTCCTTCCTAAAGTAAATAAAAAGACAACAGCCTTTCAAAGGGCACAATTTCTTCTGTAGTTTGCATAATGTATTTGCTGGTTATCCCACTTGAAATATTGTATTGATGGCAATTCTGTATGACAATTTGATACTAAAGCACTGAAATCCCCAATACCACTCTAAAAAACACTGAAACTGTCACCAATGCTATGCAAAACAAATTCACATTTGTTATGGCATGAAGTGGGGTTCAGAGCCTCCTCAAAAATTGTGGTATTTTTGAACCACAATCGGGTGTACCCCAGCCACCTTGTTGTGCCAGCTAATCCTTCTCACACTAGGTCAGGAGAAAGGAACTATGGAATGAATTAACCAAGTGTCTTCATTTTGGCAGTTTAAAATCTGACCGAGATACGAAAAAAGAATAGCATGAAGTTCTGAATTGAACGTCTCAATACTAAGAACCCAAAATATGCTACATAGAACAGTCATACTTATCAAATATGAATTCTTTAGAATACGCTACTCCATGAGAATTTTGCAAAGATTACATACAATTATACATCCAAATACAAAGAACGCAAGGATATTTTCACAGTCTTAAGCAGACCTACATAATTTATTCTGTGATGTGTTAAGAACAACAACAAAATCTGTTTACTTCAAACTCTGCAAAATATTTATAACTTATTTTTAAATTGCTTCTGAATGAGAAGAAATGGCCAACTCTATGCTATAGAGTCAAAACAATGGTATTCCCAGTGGCAATGTATGGTTGTGAAAGCTGGACATTAGGAAAGCTGAGCGCAGAAGAATAGATGCCTTTGAGATGTGGAGCTGAAGGAGAGTTTTGAGAGTCCCCTGGACAGCAAGGAGAACAAATAGGTCGATCTTGGAAGAAATCAACCCTGACTGTTCCTTAGAAGGTCAAACAATAAAGATGAAGCTAAGGTACTTTGGACATCAAATGAGAAGAGAGGATTCACTTGAGAAGGCCTTGATGCTGGGAAAGGTGGAGGGCAAAAGAAAAAGGGGGCGGCCAAAGATGAGATGGCTAGATGGTATTGTGGATGCAGTGGGGGGAGAGCTGGGTGGGCTGAGGAGGATGGTGGAGGACAGAGGTGCCTGGCGGATAGTGGTCCATGGAGTCGCAGAGGGTCGGAATCGACTGTGCGACTGAACAACAACAAAATGCTATAGACCAGTGATGGTGAACCTTGGCACTCCAGATGTTCTTGAACTTCAATTCCCAGAAGCCCTGATCAGCAGGAGTGCTCATTGGGCTTCTGGGACCTGAAGTCCAAGAACACCTGGAGCGGCAAAGTTTGCTATCATTGCTATAGTCCAGGGGATCCTTGAGTATAATCATAATGCTTTACACAAGGGTTTTCCAAATGTTCTTGGACTTCAAAATGTTTTTGGACTTCAATTACCAGAAACCCAAGTCAGCACACCTGCTGATCAAGGCTACTGGGAATTGAAGTCGAAGAACGTCTGGGGCCCCAAGGTTTACACGTTTCAAATAAAGGCTTTACACTTTTCAAATACACTAGTACCCCGAATAACGTTATGACTTGGTTCCACAAGTCCCGTCGTTATCCAGTTTTTAACGTTGTGCGATACATTGAACACACAATGTTAAAAAAAGCCCTGTTTCCCTGGAGGCTGCAGGAAGCGAGAACGTCAGGATTTGAATCCTGACATTTTGGCTTGCTGCTGCCTCCAGGGAGGTGGGGGAACTTTGGAAACAGCTTGGAGCGGGTCTCCCCACCTCCCTGGACCCGGCGGGGGGGGGGGGGGTCAGAGACCCCAAAATTGGTAAAAAAAACGTCCGTTTTTTTACCAATTTTGGGGTTTCTGACCCCCCCCCCCCGCTGGGTCCAGGGAGGTGGGCAGACCTGATCCAAGGTGTTTCTGGGCTTCCCCGACGTCCTGAGCCAGTGCAGCAAGCCAGAATGTCAGAGTTCGAATCCCGACATTCTGGCTTGCTGCACTGGCTCAGGACGTCGGGGAAGCCCAGAAACACCTTGGATCGGGTCCCCACACCTCCCTGGACCCAGCGGGGGGGTCAGACACCCCAAAATTGGTAAAAAAAAGGACGTTTTTTTAACCAATGTTGGGGTCTCTGACCCCCCCGCCGGGTCCAGGGAGGTGTGGGGACCCGCTCCAAGCTGTTTCCAAAGTTCTCCCACCTCCCTGGAGGCTGCAGCAAGGCAAAATGTCAGGATTCGAATCCCGACGTTCTCGCTTCCTGCAGCATAAAAGAGGGTGGGGGAAGTTCAAAATTAGCTCTAGGGAGGTCGGGAGACCCGATGCGCGCTAATTTTGAACTTCCCCCACCCTCTTTTATGCTGCAGCAAGCCAGAATGTCGGGATTCGAATCCTGACATTTTGCCTTGTTGCAGCCTCCAGGGAGGTGGGAGAACTTTGGAAACACCTTGGATCGGGTCCCCACACCTCCCTGGACCCGGCGGGGGGGTCAGAGACCCCAAAATTGGTTTTAAAAAGTCCTTTTTTTTTTTTTTACCAATTTTGGGGTTTCTGACCCCCCCCCGCTGGGTCCAGGGAGGTGTGGGGACCCGATCCAAGGTGTTTCTGGGCTTCCCCGACGTCCTGAGCCAGTGCAGCAAGCCAGAATGTTGGGATTCGAACTCTGACATTCTGGCTTGCTACACTGGCTCAGGACGTCGGAGAAGCTCAGAAAAAGCTTGGATCGTGTCTGCCCACCTCCCTGGACCCGGCGGGGGGGTCAGAACCCCAAAAATTGGTTAAAAAAAAGGACGTTTTTTTAACCAATGTTGGGGCCTCTGACCCCCCCGCCGGGTCCAGGGAGGTGTGGGGACCCGCTCCAAGCTGTTTCCAAAGTTCTCCCACCTCCCTGGAGGCTGCAGCAAGGCAAAATGTCAGGATTCGAATCCCGACGTTCTCGCTTCCTGCAGCATAAAAGAGGGTGGGGGAAGTTCAAAATTAGCTCTAGGGAGGTCGGGAGACCCGATGCGCGCTAATTTTGAACTTCCCCCACCCTCTTTTATGCTGCAGCAAGCCAGAATGTCGGGATTCGAATCCTGACATTTTGCCTTGTTGCAGCCTCCAGGGAGGTGGGAGAACTTTGGAAACACCTTGGATCGGGTCCCCACACCTCCCTGGACCCGGCGGGGGGGTCAGAGACCCCAAAATTGGTTTTAAAGAGTCCTTTTTTTTTTTTTTTACCAATTTTGGGGTTTCTGACCCCCCCGCTGGGTCCAGGGAGGTGTGGGGACCCGATCCAAGGTGTTTCTGGGCTTCCCCGACGTCCTGAGCCAGTGCAGCAAGCCAGAATGTCGGGATTGGAACTCTGACATTCTGGCTTGCTACACTGGCTCAGGACGTCGGGGAAGCTCAGAAAAAGCTTGGATCCTGTCTGCCCACCTCCCTGGACCCGGCGGGGGGGGGGGGGGGTCAGAGCCCCCAAAATTGGTTAAAAAAAACGTCCTTTTTTTTTTTTACCAATTTTGGGGTTTCTGACCCCCCCGCCGGGTCCATGGAGGTGTGGGGACCCGATCCAAGGTGTTTCTGGGCTTCCCCGACGTCCTCAGCCAGTGCAGCAAGCCAGAATGTCGGGATTGGAACTCTGACATTCTGGCTTGCTACACTGGCTCAGGACGTCGGGGAAGCTCAGAAAAAGCTTGGAGCGGGTCCCCACACCTCCCTGGACCCGGCGGGGGGGTCAGAGCCCCCAAAATTGGTAAAAAAAAAGTCCGTTTTTTTTTACCAATTTTGGCGTGTCTGACCCCCCCCCCCCCGCCGGGTTCAGGGAGGTGTGGGGACCCGATCCAAGGTGTTTCTGGGCTTCCCCGACGTCCTGAGCCAGTGCAGCAAGCCAGAATGTCGGGATTCGAACTCTGACATTCTGGCTTGCTGCACTGGCTCAGGACGTTGGGGAAGCCCAGAAACACCTCCAGAGAGATCAGAGGACCCGATCTACAGCTGCAGGGTGGCTGGGGAAGCTGACGGGGACTCCCTGTCGGCTTCCCTAGCCACCCGCCCATGCCTCCGCAGCTGTGGGGTGGCTGGGTAAGCCGATGGGGGAGCCCCCCGTCAGCTTTCCAGCCTCCCCACCCCTGCCTCCGTAGCTGCAGGGTGGCTGGGAAGCTGAATGGAGAACCCCGTTCAGCTTTCCAGCCACCCTGCTGCTAAGAACGACTGTATCGTATAACGTTAAAAATCACGTTATTCGATACAAGATTTTTCCGAAAATCTTGTAACGTTATGCGGTTTTCACGCTATACGGTACTCACGTTATACGGGGTATTACTGTAAAGCATTTATCTGCATGCAATTTATGCCCCACCTCATATACAAAAGAAAATGGCTGAAATATGCTATTGAAGAAGTCACTCATGTTCAAAAATAATCTTACTATTTTAACATTTTAATTTGTTTTGAATTTAACCTATATTTCATACACACCCATACTTTAAAACTGTGCAAGGCTCCGAAATGAAGAAAACAAGGCTTCTTTTGATACCACAATCGTCACACAAAGTGACTCATTATATTTCTTACAGTGAAATATATGTGACATGAATGTTGTACCTGCAATACTGCAAGAAAGCAGATTTTAACATTTTAGACTTATCCTCTTGTCCTATCATATCCATTCTGGAAGAAGCATCAAATGCAATAGTCTGAAACAGAAAACAGAAACATGTAAAGCCAATAAAGGAAGATAAATCCTTGCATAATGATCAATTTTGTGCTGCAAGTCATGACAACTTTAAAAGAACAAATTTTACCACAAAAATTAAACATATTTGACAAAATAAAATTAGGACAACATTCCCATCCATGTCTCTTTTTCAAATGTTTAAATGTTCCAAATGAGCATTATTACCTCTTCATTTGGCTCAGCTACAGAGGAGGTTAAGGATTCCTCGATATCTTCAGGAAGCACAGAAGTATTTTCTCTGGGATAGATGGTTATAAGTCCTTGTTTTTTAGTGAAAAAAATGGGATGTCTATTTGCAGAACCTGCTCCTAAAATACTGTCACCTAAGGAAGAACAAAGAAAATCCAACATCATTGTCATTAATGGATACAGTCAAACCTCGCATAACAAAAATATTTCATTCTGCGAGGCTGCTCGCTATGCGAGTTTTTCGTTATGTGAGTTTTTTTCACGTAACGAAAGTTCCTATGGAAAAACTCGCATAACGAAAATTTCTATGGAAAAACTTGGATAAAGAAAATTTTTGTTATGCGAGTTTTTCCATAGGAAATGTCAGTTTTGGATAAAGAAAATTTTCGTTATGTGAGTCGGAAAGGTTTGTGGAATACCCGCTAGTTATGCGAGTTTTTCGCTATGCGAGGCATTCATTATGTGAGGTTTGACTGTACAGTACTGCTGTTTATATCAAAACATACTAAACAAGTTAATGAGGAGTGATTTTCATAGGTACCAAATGAAATAGTTCACAATTCATTTTCTGCCCCTTGTGTCCTATACATGCAATGCAATGGCTAGAATTCTATTAGTTACACCCACTGTCAAAACCCAACTGGCATAAATCTTAGTGTACAATTGCCATTAGCTAAGGTGTAAGTATAGGTATTTGCTGCTGTACACTGACTCAGTGTGCAAGAGCAAATTAATATACAGTAAAACCTCGCATAAAGAGCACCTCACTTAGAGACTAACACACTTAAAGAGCAGAATTTTCTCTGAATGGTGGCCTCACTTAACAACTAAAACCAACCCAAAACTTGCTTAACGATTCGCAATCCCCCCCCCCCCCCGAAGTCACAATTGGTCACTTACAATGGTGTTTCACTTGAAGAGCAAACTCGCTTAAAGAGCAATCCCGTGGAATGATTTATTGTCTTTAAGCAAGGTACCACTGTACTGACTTCTTAACTTGTGACAATTCATCCCCAAGATGTATGCTAACAGTTCCTTCTTCTTCTTCAAGTGCTGTATCCGATTCTGAATATTGGTTATCATAATTCATGGGGATCAACCATAAGGATTGTCTTGGGAACAGTATAATGCAGTGATATTTCATTTGCCTTTTGCATCACAGTGTGACCGCTGTATCACTGATCCAGTTCTGCAAGTCACTTTCTGGTCCTGAGCCCTTTTGGCACACAAAGTCCTCCTCAGCCCCAGGCCAGTATTGATGAAGCTGCTGCTCTCTATTTATTCCAATAGTTTACAGCAGCATAAATATGAAATAATGTTCAGCCCAGTCAGAGGAGGGTTTGTATTTCGTTATTAGTCCCACAATTGAAAAAGTAACTTAGTCAAGATGTGTAATGGAATAACTATAATATTCATTATAATTGTAATGAAAACATATTTTAATCTATACAGAACCACAGCTCAGAAAACACTCTTGCTGCCTTAATGAACAGAGATGTATCAGCTCAGTTTAGAGTTCTTACCCTGAACATATAAAGTCATTTTCTCTTGGGGCAAAGAAGTTCTTCCTGTACCAGTTGAGCAAGCAAATAACTCTCTCTCTGTATAAAGGCAAGCAGCATGGCTAGAGAAATCTGGTATTATTAAATGGCACATCAGTTCTTCAGGCTGAAAAATATTTCAGAAAGGGATTCAATAAATGGCACACACAATTTAATGTATCACAGATACAGTGATACTACTGATTGGGAATACTAGGCACCAATGAATATGTCAGAATCCATTTTTAAAAATACAAATATGGTCAGAAGGCATTTTTTTTCCATATCTGAATATTGGAGATCTTCATGGTGATTAACCATGAAGACTGTCCTGCGAATATAATGCATTGGCCTTTCATTTGCCTTTTGCATTGCAGCATGACCCCTGTACCACTGATCTAGCTCCATAAGTCACTTTCTGATCTTGAGCCTTTTTAGCGCCCAAAGTCTTCATCGGCCGCAGGCCGATGGGGAAGCTGCTGCCCTTCATCAAGATGGATTCAAGTGGGATTTAATCCATTTGGAGACCATCGCCCTTTCCTGTGGACTTCGGCACCCAAGGCTGTTAGTCCTCAGGGTCGTCAGGTTAGTTAACCAGTGGCTGACATTTGGTGCCGAGTCACTGGCAGTATGGTCTACTCTATTACCATAGCAGGATAACCTGGCCAGAGAGTCATTTACTTTTAAAAAATAAAATAAAAAGCATTATGACTTTATGATTAGCCAGTTAAAAGCTGGAAAAACAGTCCACAGGTATTTTTATGTACTTCTTCAGTTGTTTTATTTTGTTATTTGTTTTACTATGTTACTTTGTTATTTGTATGTGCACCGCCCAGAGTGGGAAATCTCAGATGGCCGGTATAAAAATGTGATAGAAAGAAATAGAAAGAAAGAAAATGAGGCTTGATTACAGGAAAAAAAATGTGGGAAAGTGCCAGAAGGACTTCCTCATAAGAGGGAGGAGACACTTTCTTTTCTGGCTGCATTTTGCAGAAGGGTGCTTAAAGTTTCCCCAAAACATGGGAGGGGGAGTCCAGACATGTCATCTTCTTTTCAGACTATAAATTCGGCTTCTCCCAGCTGAGGCACAGCATCGATTGGCTCTTGGGAGCCTATCATTCCCTCAAAGAGAGACCTGCTGCCTAAAATGTCACCAGGAAGAAGGGAATGTCCTATTTCCTGTAATATGATCCAGTATTAACTGTCAGGGTTTTACTGAAGGCAAAGATGGCATGTTTAAGATTTAATTTGCCTCATATTTAACAGCGTTATTGTATTTCTATCTTGAATGATTTAAGTCAAAATGTTTGCTTTGGAAGTTGAAGTGCTGAAATGTTGAGCATGCTATTTTTAAAGTGCTTTTTGTCTTGATTGAAGGCAAATAGGCTGTGACAGTTTTCTGCCTGTGAAATCGAAAGTACAGCTTTAACTGTGGGATGTTTTCCACCTCTTCTTCTTCTTTTTTTTTTTTTGTAGATAAGATAGAAATTCAAGTGTCCCCTGACAGTTTTGTACATCAGTGAAGCTAAAATCTACAATCTGATACATACACTATACTTTACAGTGCAAGTTCAAAATATGTCACTTCAGGAAACTGGATAGGACTGCAGCTTCATTTTCTTAAACACTTCAACAGAGTAAATTAAAGTTATGACTTGTTTCTAAATGTGTTTGCCCTTGCATAGCTAATTTTTTGCAAAAAGATGAAGAAGGAAACAAAGAAGATGCTTGGACTTGAATTTCAGAGGCAAGTCGGTGAATACATGTAGAAATAATTATACCATTGGCAAAATCCTCTTGCTTAGCTATGCTGGTGTAACTAGACATTATGCCAACGCTTGCTATAATATCAACAAGACAGAAGTGCTATCTACAAAGCACTTCCACCAGTGTACTGCGCAACAATGTAAGGCAGTGGTGCCCAAACTAAGGCCTGGGGACCGCATGCGTGCCTTAGTGACCGGCTCCCTGAACCACATGATTGGCCCACGGCCCAAAATGTTTGGGCACCCCTGATGTAAGTGAACCGCATGACCAATTGCACAACTGGATTGTGCAATTCTCTTGTGAAATTTTATGCAGGTGCAACTGTATATTATACTCACACAAACAAGATTCTACCTAATAAGGGTTTTAAAAAGAATTAAATATGATAAACTAGATAAAAGGAATTAAGACAGAGGGAATTATGCTAACTTATATAAAACTATATACACAGAATTCTAAGATACTTGTTTCCATGTTTAACTGGGTATTGTTTATGGATGGTATTCTGATTATATTGTGTTTATATTTATTTTATTGTACTATATTTTATGATTCTGTGATACTGTATTATTGAACTGTTACATTGTATTTTATTGTATGTTGTAAGCCGCGCTGAGTTGGTTTTCACCAAGTAGGGTGGCATATAAATCGAAATGAATGAATGAATGAATGAATGACTTCATGAACAATGTGCAGTTTATTGCAACCAATGACTGCAAATACAACCATGGATGTACAAGTTCAGAAACCTGTAACTTTGAAGCACATTTTTGAAGAATATTAATTACCTGAAAAGGTGGGTTATACTGCGTGACCTCCACAACAAGATTATCAGATGTGGGGTAGCCATTATCTTCAATTGTTACCAAGGTATAATAGATGAGGCAGGGACTGTCACCAAGATGCCATGCAGCAGCCAAAACCACCAATCCATCACTACATGTTGAAAGATACAAGAGTTAAACTACGAATGGTCTTAAAAAGAGCATTAATGAAGAACATATTTTTAAAACCTATAGTAATAGAACAATCTTTCTTCATTTAGCTTCGCCTATTATTTGGCAAAAATTATCTGACACATTAATTGCACTGTGATGTTTCTGATGAGAGTAAAGGGAAAAAAGAAGAAAGAGATTTCGGAATTTCTAGAACAAAATGCTTCTCCCTTCACTTAATAGACCATTTTCAGGAGCAGCAAGGGCGGCACAGGCCAGATGAATTTGTGTCGGGAGCCGGACCCAGCCCACAGGATGTAGTTTGGGCACCCATGGTTTAAACAGAGAAAATGGCAGCCTAAAAATCTATCTCATCTTGTTGCAAAACAGATTGCAAGGTGTGTTCACTTCCGCTTGCTGTGGGAGGAGCCACATGGATGGCTCGCTAAACCACGTGACTGGCCTGTGGCCCAAAAAGTTTGAACACCCCTGTAATAGAGCATTTAACTTTTAAACAAGGACTTACCAATTTTGATGTAAATCCAAATACTGCACATTGATATCACTTTTAATATCTTCATAGTTGCTTTCAGCTCCCTGTACAAATAAAGAGGTGTTAAAATACCAGAAATCAAGCAGACGTCTAGCTTAATCTTTCACAGTTATCACTTCTTACCCATATTGACTCCATGATGCTTTCTTTCATTATTTTATTCATGTCCCAGTTGAGAACTTGGCGCTCTGCAGTGTCATCTACTTCCCATTTGTAAAGGTTAGAACTGGTCAATGCATAAAATGTTGAACCACTGTTGTCCCAAAGAACATTTGAAAGCTGCATAAAATACAAATTATGGACAGAAGCTGTGATTCAGTGTTATTCTCCATTTGAAGGCTTCATTAGAATAAAACAGAATAGCTTAAATAATCCAATTTTAAAACTGACAACAGGTTTATATGAATTTTGCTAGTATGTGTTAGTTTCCCCAGCTTGAGTCTCCTCTTTTCATAGGTAAAGGTCACCCTTGGTCGAAAGCCAGTTGTATCCAACTCTAGGGCTCAGTGCTCATCTCTGTTTATAGCCAAAGGGCCAGCACTGTCTGACCTTGCAGATGTTTCTGTGGACATGTGGCAGGCATGCCTTGACACCGGAGTGCACAGAATGCTATTTACTTTCCCACCAAAGTGATACCTATTTATCTACTTGGAATTTCTTGTTTTTGAACTGCTAGGTTGGCAGGAGCTGGGACAGAGATGGGAGCTCACTCCGTCGTGCAGCACTCGGGTCTTGAACTGCTGCCTGCCGTCAAGTTCAGTGTCTTAATCACTTGAGCCACTTCCAAGATGAGTAAAAGGTATAAATCGCTATAGTGACCTGGGCACAGGGATATTGCTCACAGGCAATTGTTGCAACTTGAAAGATGGGGAAAGATAAAAATCAGTACTTTCCCAAGAAAAAATGGTCAGAATCCTATTGGTGTTTGCCTCAGGTTTGCATAATCTGCTGTGCTTAATTGCAGCCAATTGACAAGGTGCCAGAACACATCTTGGCTTGGTGCAAAGTCACACTCCTGACTGCATAATGGAATTGCACTTTGATACTTCATTGATTAGCCATAAACAGTCATGGCAAGTTATGCAATCTTTATGCAAACACCAACAGGAATCCTGATATATCTGGGTCCCTAGTGACAAATGACACAGGCTTGTGAATAGCAGCAGGTCTGTTATCTGTGTAATCATGTTTCACAAATGTGACAGCTATACCAAAAACCAGTTTTGGAAGATACAAAATCCTATAACAATACTAAGGACCCTTAATATCTTGAGTGAACAGATGGAATATATTTTGGAATTTGATTATTCTTTAGTAATAGGGATGGGCGACTTGCAAATCTGTTTCAAAAAGTTTCTTACACAAACAGCTCAGACCTCTGGATGCAATGCAGCTTCCGGGAGGTGGGGGTGGGTGGGGGCATGTCCAGAGGTGACTGGGTTCTCACAGTGGGCTGGGTTAATGATATGCACAGGCCGGATTAGGCCCAGGGACAGGGGTTGTGAACACCTGATATAAAGTATTTAAATTACTGTTAACTTATTCTAAAAACTTACTTCTGCCTCATTGTTGGGAGATAAGATCCCCAGAAGAGAAGAAACTCTCCTGCCTATTCCAGAAAACATGCCTTGTCCCTGCGGCAGGCTGTGCTGATGAATCTTTCCAGTGCTGTCTGGTGTCAGTCGGATGAACTGGCTCCGTGAAGTTGATAAAATAAAACTTCCTCCCTAGAAAAAGTCCAATAAGGAAAAATAAATAAACAAACACTTGTCAATACACTTCAGTGTAAAACTTTTTTTCCTTTCTTTTATATATTTATTGTAAAAAAAAAATTACTCTGTTTCCTTTTGAGCAGTGATAGGATGAAATCTCCAGGGCTCTTAATTTGTGGTCCTGAAATTCTACAAATTCCAGTTCCATTAAAGTTTGCACTTTACCTTTACAGCTGTCAGAAAACTGCAGAGAGCACCACCAAAATCTGTATACGTCTCAGTGTAAGAACTTTCATGTGCAAGGCTGGGCCAATAACGTATCGATCCTTCACTGGTGGCTGCCATTACTGACAGAGACTTGGAAACACAATAAATTATGTTAGCTACATACTCAGAATTTAACCCAAATTCATGCTTTTAACTTACATGGTATTCAGAAAAGAAACTCTTAAGAACAAATGGCTGTTGGCCCCAGTTTCTTCATTCAACCTGAGTGAGCCATCCAAACTTAAATTTCTACCAAATTGTTGAGCGACAATATGGGGACTATAAAGGGAAGGTGGAACTGCTTAACCTTGTCCCTGTCAGATCTTATTTCCTTTGTCAAGGTTGTATGAATTACAAAGCATTCCATTAAGACTCCAAGGTTGTTCTTTGTTTCCAGAATGTGTGTTGCATAATGCAGAGATCAGCTATAGCCTGAGGATATATCAAATTATAACAGGTATTTTTATTCAAGCAACCACATTTGCTGGTGTATAAGACCCACTCCCCCCCTTTAAAAAAAAAACACCAGAAAAATGGAGTGAATCTTGTGTGGGGTAAATACAGTATTCACTGTATATAGTGGTTTCTAGTGAGCCACTTTGGTAATATGTAGTTCTGGGGGCTCGTGAGGAAGGGAAGGGCATTCTGGGTTGCACCTTTAAGAGGCTGTCAAGTCTCAAAGGAATTTGGGAAGGTAAGTGTTTCAATGGAACTGGGGAATGGATTATAATGAACAGGTTCAGCTGACATTGAGTGAAGGGAGTATGGGGCAATTCTTTTCTTGGGGAAGGAGTTAAAATGTAACTCAGCCTTACTTTAGCCAGGAATCCAGAAAAGGGGCTGTTTCCTCTTTCACACCAATGTAATGACATCACTACTCAGTGATAGTGGGGCAAGGAAAGTGGGCCTTTAAAACCAGAATATAGTAAATCATTTCCAAATTAATGGGAAAATTTAGGAAAAATTTTTTTTTCCTTTAAAATGTGTATAAAAACAGGGTGCATCATATATTCCAATGCGTCTTATATTTCAGAAGAAATATATAACCAAACATATTTGTTAAAATCACTCTGATGTGATTGGCACATTCATCACTTAATTACACCATATATCAGGGGTCGCCAGGGGAGATGACCACCAGCTGCAGGCGGTGAGGCAATGCTCCCGCCCTCGCCCCCGGGCCCCGTCACCTCCACCCCGTGGACGATAAAAACGCGGCAGCGACGGCGGGGAGTGAGGACGCTCCCGCCTTTCCCCCCGGACTTGCCATCACGCCGGGGGAGATGACCACCAGCTGCAGGCTGTGAGGCAATGCTCCCACCCTCCCCCCCGGGCCCCGTCACCTCCACCCGGTGGACGATAAAAACGCGGCAGCGACGGCGGGGAGTGAGGACGCTCCCGCCTTTCCCCCCGGACTTGCCATCACGCCGGGGGAGATGACCACCAGCTGCAGGCGGTGAGGCAATGCTCCCCCCCTCCCCCCGGGCCCCGTCACCTCCACCCGGTGGACAATAAAAACGCGGCAGCGACGGCGGGGAGTGAGGACGCTCCCGCCTTTCCCCCCGGACTTGCCATCATGCCGGGGGAGATGACCACCAGCTGCAGGCGGTGAGGCAATGCTCCCGTCCTCCCCCCCGGACCCCGTCACCTCCACCCGGTGGATGATAAAAACGCGGCAGCGACGGCGGGGAGTGAGGACGCTCCCGCCTTCCTTCCAAGCCCACCTCGTCCAGCCTTGGGACTCTCTCCATCTGTCTCAGGGCTTAAAAGCCACTAGGGCGGCAGGACTTTTTTGATAGCCACTGCCGCCAGAAACACCTGCGGCTAAGCGGACTGACTTGTCACTTATTGCGGGATTCAGCAACTGTTTTTTATTTAGTTTTTTGCTTTTGTATGTGTAAACTGAACTAATACTGGAATTTTTATTGTTGTTTGATATTGTTACTTAGTGAATTTTGATGCTGTAATGATTATATTACAGCATCTTTGATTATTTCTTAAGATGTTCTAATGTTTTGTAATTGTAACTGATATTGGACACATATATACTGTATACGTAATATTTGTAATTTAGTATTTGATATCTGTAATTGCTCTTGTGCTTTGGTATGTACTATGTAATTGTAGCTGTTTCTTCTGTAAGCCGCCCAGAGTCGCTCTGCGAGTGGGGCGGCATATAAGTCGAAAATACAAATACAAAAATACAAATACAAACTACCATTTTAGGTCAGGGGCTGGATCATGCTCCCTCAGACAGTTGAAAGGGCCGGACTGGTGTTCCGCCCGCTGTAAATGCTGCCGTAAACTCGTTCATGCCCGCTTCCGGGAGTGGCTGGAGTGAGTGTACGGGTCAGATGATTTGGCGCCATGGGCCAGATCTGGCCCACCAGCCTATAGGTAGCCGACCCCTGCCATATATAATATCTGAATCAAAGGATGGCATTCATTTATTTTACAAATCACATATTCAAAAGGAATACTGTTCTACTTTTCTCACCTGTAAAGAAGGTGCTTCACCAGGTATGGTAAGGTAGGATATTGCTACCAACCCTGCACTCCATAAATAGTCACTGGGCGGTAACTGCAGTTCCTTGCATGCAGAGAGCTGCAACACATAAATATGTTTCTTTATTTTTTCTGTCTGTTAGTTAAAAACCAAAAACCCAATTTATTTGGTTAAAACCAAAGATCCACTGGTCCTAGGCAAAATGCCTTGCCCTGGTTCCCTTAGAACAGTGGTTCCCAACAAGGGGTACAGAGCCCACTGCTGGACTTCAATTCCCAGAAACCCAAGTCAGTACATTGGCTGATCAGTGCTTTGGGGAAATGACTTAGGCTTCTGGGAATTGAAGTCCAAAAACCAGCATTTGGGAAACACTGCCTTAGAAGTTCAAGAGGAAGTGCAATCATTTGAAACAGATGTTCATGTACTAAAAGAAAACGCAATACATGAAGCTTGTAACAAATGGAACCCCCTAAAAGTGGGAAAGGGGTGATGACCACAGGTGAGACAGATATTTATACAATTGATATGGTCCATGTGGTAATTTACACACACATTACATGGTGTTTGAGATGTGTGCAAATATATTGGGCCTATCTTGGAACGGGTGCAAACAGATTGAGTCTAGCCTATAGCAGGTGAAAATGAATAGAGAAGGGGTGCCCAAACTACATCCAGTGGGCCGGATCTGGTCCACAGCTATCTAATAATCGCCAGCAGAAGTTAAACACGCCCACGTATGTACAAAATGCTGCAATAAAGCACCCACAGCAGTCCTAAACACGTTTACGACAGCCACAGGTGCATTTAAGTGTTACGCGCATGCATGTTTTACTTCTGCTTCTGGTGGGAGGAACCATGTGATTGGCCTGCTCAACCATACAACTGCCCCACTTTCCAAAAGGTTTGGGCACCTCTGGAACAGAACATAGGCTCTCAAACTTGGCCCTCTAGGTGTTCTTGGACTTCAATTACCAGAAGCCCAAGTCAGTCCACCGGCTTCTAGGAACTGAAGTCCAAGAACATCTGGAAAACCAAGTTTGAGGACCTATGCAATAGTTTTCAAGATATGTAAGAGGTTGTAGAAATGGCTTTACAAATGCCACTCATAATTTTTCATGGCTGAACACAAATTTGAACCAGGGCTCCTGAGTTATAATCCACCATTCTGTTAAATACATCACAGTGACTGTATACGTGCATAGTAATGTGGATTATTTTTGTCAAGGTTGAAAACAGGAGATGCTTGAAGGCAAGTCGCACCGAAATTTTAAAAGGCATTCTTCCAAGAAGGCAGGTGTCTACATACAGTACTGGCCAATTATTCCTTCCATTTCAACATATATAAGCTATTTAGTGATTGATACAAAATAGCAAGTTTACACAGTGAAAGCTAGCCTTCATTTTAATGGTTATATATCCTATACAGTAATACCTCGGATAACGCTAAGACTTGGTTCCACAAGTCTTGGTGTTATCCGATTTTTAGTGTTATCCGATCCATGTTAAAATCCTATGGGATGGATCAGATAACGTTAAAGCTCCATAGAGATACATTGTAACTGCACAGGGTTTAGCGGTTGTTATCCGATCCATCCCATAGGACCTTAACGTTATTCGATCCAATTCTCCTCCCCAGATTACTTAACGTTATGCGATTTTATCGTTATCCAAGTTAAACGTTATCCGAGGTATTACTGTACTGAATAATTTATGATTTAAAGCTCCTCCAAAGAAGACTTCAAATCAGGGGTGCTCAAACTTTTCAGGCTGCGGGCCAGTCATGTGGTTCAGGGAGCCTGTCACTACAGCCCATGGACCAGATCCATCTCCCAACACCAATTCATCCGGCCCAAAAAGCCCTCATCACTCCTGGAAGCGGAAGTAAAACACGCCCACTTCTAGGAGTGATGAGGGCTTTGTGGGCTGGATGAATTGGCGTCATGAGCCCCGGGCCGTAGTTTGAGTACTCCTGCTTTAAATGATGCAGAACATATTATTCCAAATTGTCACCAGTGGTGTTCATGCCAAACCCAGAGCTTTGAGGTTGTCCATCTCATTTATATTTTGTAACTCACTGTTTATTTACCTTAGCAACTGGCGGCAGACCAATTTTCCAAATAATCAACCTGTCTTTATAGACCAACCAAGCCCATCCACTCTCGTCTAGCTCGACACTCAAATGGTCTTCAACTATATAAAAAAGGAGAACATATTTGTTTCATTTGAAATCCTGCTCTTCTTCAGAACTCAGATTCAATGTCACTTACCAAAAGATTAAAAACACATGTGGGTAAAAACAGATACAGATCAAAATAAAACAATATAATGTTAAGAAAAGCAGATACAGTAATACCTCGGATAACGCTAAGGCTTGGTTCCACAAGTCTTGGTGTTATCCGATTTTTAGTGTTATCCGATGCATGTTAAAATCCTATGGGATGGATCGGATAATGTTAAAGCTCCATAGAGATACATTGTAACCACACAGGCTTTAGCGGTTGTTATCCGATCCATCCCATAGGACCTTAACGTTATTTGATACAATTCTCCTCCACAGATTACTTAACGTTATGCAATTTTAGCGTTATCCGAGGTATTACTGTATACAAATATCAAAACTCCAGTGAACCAAAAAGCATTTTGAAGTACAAATATCAACCAGCATCAATTTTTTTTAAAAACTCCTTTTCTCAGCAGCTAACTATGTCTGAAAGTGTGGCTGGCTTAAAAGATCTTTACTTACTGCTGGAACAACAAGGAGAGAGCCAACTGGCCTTAGAGCAGCCACTAAACCTACAATATTTGAGAAACAGTGGAATAAGCATGTTTCTTAGATTCCATATATCTGGGGGTGGGCATAAGTCACACAAAACAATGAAATTACAGCAAATTGTTTATCATTGTGAATAAAGCCCATTAAAAATACTACCAGAAATACCACATTTAGCCTAACTTTATCTCATCTTTTACCAAATCACCTCAAGGTTTACAATAAAAACGACACATATATTAAAACATAACAGCAACTAAGTTGGCAAGGAAGAAACTAGTGAAGCCCATCAGTTGAAATCAAAACAGAAGAGCAAATCAAAGTGAACTGTCAACCTTCAAATATATCCAAAGTCACAAAAGGTAGGGCAGACTGCAATTTAAAAGCTAGAAACTGTGCCATACAGCAATATATTGTAGCATTATACTTTATATTTTTCAAGACATTCAATTTCAACCATACAGAAATAATTTAAGTACCATTTCTTTGGTTTGATAATCCAACAATCTGAAGCACCTGTGTCTCCTGCTAGAAATAAGTAATATTTCATGTGTAATGGCAACATCTAAACAGGCATCTTAGTAATTCAAACTTGAACTCTATGTCTGAAATGTGTATCTATGACAATATTTAGGAATGCTCACAAGAACCAAACTTTAGTAGAAAACCTACAAATCTTTCAAGCAGTTATTTTGCCACTATTCAATTTTATTTGATCTAGTACTTACCATCTGCCATTTTCAAGGCCTCTACAACTTTTACTGGCAAAGATGATCCACATGTTCTCATACAATAATTGATGTTTTCACATCCTACTGGATGATGTACAACTTTTATAGGTGTAGATCTAGGGAAAAATAATTTCAATAAACATTTTCAATATCCTTCCTTTTCAAATAATTAACTACTTAAGACCTCATGGAAATATTAATATCAATAATACGATGACTTTTAATGTTAATTTCATTTGTCACTTTTGAAGACATGCATGATACTCGGTTAAGAACTCAATTTTAACTAGTAGCTCCATTTTAATATTACTGTTCTATTCAAAGTTCAAAGAAGGAACTTACATATTCACATGTGCAAGCTACAGTAATACCTCGGATAACGCTAAGACTTCGTTCCACAAGTCTTGGTGTTATCCGATTTTTAGTGTTATCCGATGCATGTAAAAATCCTATGGGATGGATCGAATAACGTTAAAGCTCCATAGAGATACATTGTAACCACACAGGCTTTAGTGATTGTTATCTGATCCATCCCATAGGATCTTAACGTTATTCGAGCCAATTCTCCTCCCCAGATTACTTAACATTATGCGGTTTTAGCATTATCCGAGGTAAACGTTATCCGAGGTATTACTGTACTTCCATACAGAAGGGGTAGGGAATGGGCAGCACTCCAGAACTGAAATTTCCATCATCCCTCACTGCTGACCATATTGGCTGACAGACTTATAATAATATCAGAAAACAAAACCAAAAAAGTAATAAACCAAAACAAAAACACTGTAGCACTTAAAAGACTAAGTGCTATATTTTTGTTAGCTTTCGTGGATCAAATCCACTTCTTCAGACAAGGAGTGAAACTTCCAGGCATGGTTTATATATACCAAATGTAGGAGTCTAGATGTTAAAGGGGAAGCTAACGAAAGCTAACAATAAAAATATAGCAGTTAATTTTTGAAGTGCTACAGTTTTTTTATTTTGGTTTATTACCGGTACTGGTTCTGTTTTCTGATATGCCTGAACCACAGACTCAACACAGCTACAATTCCAAAAAAGACTTATAATAAAGCAACATTAGAGATACAGTGGTACCTCACTTAAAGAGCATAATGCATTCCACGGGATTGCTCTTTAAGCGAGTTTGCTCTTTAAGCGAAACAGCATTGTAAGTGACCAATTGTGACTTCTGGTCGGGGGATTGCGAAACCCGATTTATTTCGTAAGCAAGTTTTTGGTAGGTTTTATTTGTTAAGCAAAGCGACCACTCAGAGAAAATTCTACTCTTTAAGCAAGTTACTCTCCAAGTGAGGTGATCTTTATGCGAGGTTTCACTGTACACAAATTCTTCACCCCATTATACGTATACTTCACTGTAGAAAAATGAAAAAATATATGTAGAAGCTTGTGTATAGGTCATATGTATTCTGTCAAGTGGAAATGCACTAATTATGAACACAACTCTACAACTGATGCTTACTTTTTGATGTCCATATAAAATGAAATATATAACTCATATAGTAAAATGCTGTTATTAATGTTAATGGGTACATTTATATCCTACCTTACCTCCTCTTAGGTTAAGCAGAGCGGTCTCTCTTTCTCTCTCCATTTTATCTTTTAGCTGTTCCAACAGCCCTGAGGCAGCCCTGAGGCTGCTTGAAATAAAGGGACTAGAGTTCCATGACTTGAACTTGCATCTTTCAATCAAGGATTCTGAGCAACACACTATTACCTTTCAATATGTTGGTAAAATTTACGAGGGGAACACACAATAAAAATGTCATTGATTTTATTTTTCTTCCTCCTTTTTAATTTTGTCAACATACTCAGGAAAATTAACATGTTCTTTCCTTTGGAAATCACTTTTCGATAGTATCTGTACTCAGAGTGCTAATAGGAACATACAGTATCAGAGAGTAAAAAAAAAGAACAACAAAAAGGCAAAAATGTTGTGGCACCTTAGCTCCTGTACTTTAATGATAGCTTTCATGGATCAAGTCCACTTCGCCTTTAAAGGAGTTAGTCTTTAAAGTTAGTCTTCGCCTTTAACATGAGTTAGTCTTTAAAGTGCCACAACATTTTTTGTATTTTGATGTTTTGTTTACCCTCTAATATGCTTGGACAGACTAGCATAGCTAACACTTCAAAAAATTCTACTAGGAACACACTCCAAATAAAGACTTATCCTATTTCCAGGCTTATTTATTTATTTTAAATTTACATACAGCCACTATGACACTGATGGGACTGCAGTGGCTTAGTGGTTAAGACACTGAACTTGACGACTGGAAGGTCGGCAAGTCAGCAGTTCAAGACCCAAGTACTGCATGACAGAGTGAGTTCCGGTCTTTGTCCCAGCGTCTGCCAACCTAGCAGTTAAAAAGCAAGAAATTGCAAGTAGATAAATAGGGACCACTTCAGTGGGAAGGTAAACAGCGTTCCGTGCACTTCGGTGTCTAGGCATGCCTGCCACATGACCACAGAAACGTTTGCAGACGTAGACAGAGCTGGCTCTTTGGCTATAAAGAGAGTTGAGCACTGAACCCTAGAGTCGGATACGACTGGCTTTCGAGCAAGGGGGACCTTTACCTTACTCTGGCATTGATGTCCCTCAATACAAGAGGCTATTCTGCTTCCTGATGTGAGTTGCAAAAATAATATGATACATTTTTTCCTTCGGCGGCAGGTGAGCAAAACCTTGGACAGACACTCACCGTGCAGAGAGAGTACCGAGATTCCTCCTGATCCCCGGCGAGAAAAGGGCCGGGGAACTGACCGCAGCAGCTGCCAAGGCCCGGTTCTTCCGACCTCCTGGCCGGAGGCTTCTTCGGCCTGACCCGCCGCCGCCGGGTGTATGAGGGGAGCCGGTGGGGGTAGAAAGAAACATCTTTCTCCGAGAGCCTATAATAAGACCTACACACACAGAGAGAGAGAAACTCTACTAGCCGTCGCCTTCCTCTGACGCCACGTGCCGCTCGCGCACGTAAATACGTCATCACTCGTCCTCTGGGCAGGGATTGGTCGAGAAGCCTGCGCTCGTTCCCCCCTGGCCCGTCTCAAGAAGGGCGGGAAATTCCGTTGGGAGTGAGAGCGCGAGACGGGGCGTAGCAGGGGGGAGGGCAGGCGCGGTTACCGCCATTTGGTGGTCCTAATAATCTGCAGATTTTTGTGGTCCTAACAATTTGCAGACTTGTAACATCTAATAAAGATTCTGCAACTTGTGTTTGTTTTGTTAAATTTTAAAGTGTATTTCAAAGAAATGCCGGGTGGACGGTACTGACTGGTTGCCAAATATTGTCGCTAATATTTTTGTCAGGAAGTAATTTTTCCTATTATTAATTCCCCCCCCCCCCAGTGCCCAGCTAAGCAAGACATGTCAATTCGAACTAATAAATAGCGATGTTCATTTGCATATAGGTCTCCCTTTCTCGAAAGACAGTCGTATCCGACTCTAGGGTTCGGTGCTGATCTCCGTTCCTAGCCAAAGAGCCAGCGTTGTCTGCATCTACAGATGTTTCTGTAGTCATGTGGCAGGCATGATTATAGACGCTGAACTGCATTATTAAACGCTGTTCCCTTTCCTGCCAAAGTGGTACCTATTTACTTGCAATTTCTGCAGTGGCTCAAGTCACTAAGACGCTGACTAGGAGGTGGAAGGTCAGCAGTTCGATTCCCGAGTACTGCAGGACGGAATGAGCTCCCGTCTCTGTCCCAGCTCCTGCCAACCTAGCAGTTCGAAAGCAAGAAATTGCAAGTAGATAAATAGGGACCACTTCGGTGGGAAGGTAACAGCGTTCCATGTGCTCCGGTGTCTAGTCATGCCTGCCACATGACCACGGAAACGTCTGCAGAAGCAGACAGCGCTGGCTCTTCAGCTTAGAAACAGAGATGAGCACTGACCCCTAGAGTCGGATACGACTGGCTTTTGACCAAGGGAAACCTTTATCTTTACTATCTGGCAATAGCTGGGAGGGACAGTGACAGGAACTCACTCTGTTGCACAGCATTCGGGTCTCGAACTGCTGACCTGGTCTCAGACTCAAGCCCCTCATTTTCATATAGAGAGCTTTAAAAAGACTTATGTATTTCCCCCTAAGTAGCTTTCACAGATACTGTACAGTACTTAATTATAGCATACCCACTCACCAGAACCAATCCTGTAAAGTTTTTGTTAAAATCATGCTGGCTAGGGAGGGGGTACTAAAGAGCACAGAAGATCCACTGCATTCCCATTGGACTTGCGTGTACAGTATTTGGTATGTGCATTCTAGTGATATTTACTAAAATATATCTTTCTTAAAAGTCCAGAGCCTGCTGCAGCCTAATAAACATATCTAATACACAAATAAACTTATTTCCCTTGTCTGACTTAAAGGGATGATCAAGAAATTGCTAGTGATGGATTCAGCTGTGGGCAGTTTCTCAAGCAGCTCTTTAAGACAAGTGAAAATAAAAATATTTAACAGATACAATGTGTTTTTGCTGTTCCATTGGAGGCTAAACAATTTTCACTTCTTCTGCCCCTTCACCAAAGAAAGTGTTTAATTAGCCAATATCCTGGCATTGCTCTATTAAGACAATTCATGCTTTTGCCAAATGACAAAAAGAAGACTTTTGGGTCATTCCCCGCAAACACTCATTAGAAATGGACCAAAAATAAATAAATAAATAAAAATAGAAATCCTTGACAAGGACCAGAAAGGTGTAGGTAAGAATGCTCCTGGGTCACTCTAGCAAAGATGTCATTTAGCAAACTAGCCTGTCCCTGCAGTGGAGCAAACAGTGGGCAAAATTGGCAAAACAGTATGTGTAGAAAGAGCCTCCTCGAGGATTGTGGTAATTTTGAACCACAAGGGTGTGTACCCTGATAACGGCAACCTTGTGTTGCTGGCTAATCTTTCTCACACTGGGTCAAGCAAAAGGAACTGCAGAATGAACTCACCAAAAGGTGGCTTGATTTTGGCAGTTTCACTCCTGGCCTAGACACAGAAGCCTTTTAGTCTGTGTAAGTGTATCTCTCAATTTCTTCCTCTCTCACACACAAAATAAAAACAAAGCATAAAAAGAGAGACAAATGTGGCACCTTAAAGACTAACGGCTGTGATTTTGTACTGTTGATCTGTTATATTGTATTGTATTCGATTTTATGTTGTAAGCCGCCCTGAGTTGGTTTTCGCCAAGTAGGGCGGCATATAAATCGAAATAATAAATAAATAAATAAATAAATAAATAAACGGCCCTATTTCATAAGCCTTCATAGATCAAGTCCATTTCCTCAGAGTAATACAGTTTTACTTTACTAACATCTGGTGTCCTTGATCTGCATTAATATAGAGCAGTGAGTCTTTAAAGTGCTACAAAGTTTCTTTCTTTTTGTATATGAAAGCATGAGCAAAATGATAATAGAGGAGTGGGCTGAACAGTCCCCTCTGTTTGAAACATTGGAGCATAACACATGAATTAGGATAGTGATGCTACTAAAATCGGCAAAACTAATATACCCATTTTGAGTTCACATTCATAACATACGGTACATACATCATACATTGTGCATCAGATGGGTTTTGGTGAGTCAATTCCTCTGTAAGTTCTGTTGTTTCAATGGTCCACTTGTGACTTACTACTGGATTTCAAACTATTAAATAAGAAATGTATTCAGTGTAAGTAAGTAGTGCAGAGCAAGGGTGATAAAACATGTAGCTCTGCCCTGAAACAATATATTAAAGTCTTAATTTTGTAAAAAATAAAAAATAAAAAACAATGTGAGTAAAATGCTATTTCTTAAAAAGCAGGATAAGCAATATGACGTGACAGCTTGGTTTATTAATACATTTCAGTTTATATTACAAAATATCACTGACATGAAGACATGAAAAATAAATATTAAAATCAATGTGGTATATTCAATAAACACTTTTCAGGTTCTGGACTTTTAAATAATTTACTTCACTACCAGCCTGTTTCTCTCCAAAAGCTGCTAAATTATGAAGATAAAAAAATTTTTTTTGCAGGACTACAAGGTGATATTTTTCTGTTCTACAGAATTGTTAAAAGTTGGATGAAACAAACTTCAGGTTTATCAACAAATGTTCAAACAAAACACAGTTGGCACATCACAAAATAGACTGCAATCTGCTTTTAGAAGGCATAAAAATTTAGGAACCAGTGTGTTGTGAGCTGTATTCGGTGCCCATCAAAAAGTAGGCATCACTGTTGGAATGTAACTTTCCCACCATCTCTACTCCCCAAATCTAGCTGAAGAGTGGTTGACCTCTGGAGCAGATTTGGGAGATGCAAGTGGAGAAGAGGAAGTCCTGTTGTACGAACACAAGTCTACGTATCTGATGATGCCCTAATAGGTACATAGAAAGGACCTGAAACATTGCAGTAGATATGCAGGGTACTATACAGACTATAGAGCAATTGGATTAATCTCCTGTTTTGCCTATGCAAATTATATCAGGATTTGTAGCTACAGAAAATTTCAACAATTTTAAATGTCCTTATTTACAATTGTTGGGAAGACAACATGCTGATTTTCCAGTTAATTGTCCTCCCCACACATTATTTTAATTTTCAAGAATCATGTAACTTAATTAACCTGATAAAGTTTTGCAGAGATATCCACATTACTGTAATAACTGCTCTTGGAATTTTATTGTCTGTTTGCACACTGGAAATATGTAAGTACTATTGAGACATTATATAAATGGTGCTAGACCACATCTTTCCCTGCCCTTTCACACAGGTGACAGTGTGAACATGCGTACATGGAAACAGATTGCACATGCAACCACCCCCTTTAGATCCAGTTCAGCTCACAGCTATAGCCAAATGACACTACTCACATATACTGAAAGTACTGTACAGTGGTACTGTGCATAACAAACACTTCATATAATGAAAAATCTATACAACAAAGTGTTCATTAGGCAATTGCAATGCCCTGTATAACATTTTTTTTCTTCATTATACAGGGTTTTTGTTAACCAGGGTATACCCTGCTTAATGTAAACCCAGTATAACCCCATTGTGAGTGGTTATCACCAATTTGATCCGCATAACAAAGAGGTCTGAGCTTTTTTGTTTTGTGGGGTACTACTGTGTATCAGCAAATCCAGGGTAACCTCTCTGGTTACAGATGCCTCAATATTCTTTAAGGGCTTTTCTTTGTGGGGGTAGCTCAAAACAGTCCTATAAAGAATTAATGGCATGGAATGTTGACTGAAAAGGCTGAACTAACTACCAGGTGGGATGGGGAAATGGAATGGGGTTGTTAGAAATGTAGAAACAGACAAATAGTATAAAATCAACTACAGTAATACCTCGGATAATGTTTACCTCGGATAACGTTTACCTCGGATAATGCTAAAATCGCATAACGTTAAGTAATCTGGGGAGCAGAATTGGATCGAATAACGTTAAGGTCCTATGGGATGGATCGGATAACAACCGCTAAAGCCTGTGCGGTTACAATGTATCTCTATGGAGCTTTAACATTATCCGATACATCTCATAGGATTTTAACATGGATCGGATAACACTAAAAATCAGATAACACCAAGACTTGTGGAACCAAGTCTTAGCGTTATCCGAGATATTACTGTACATCATTGTCTAAATGCAGATTCTCATGTTTCACAATGAGAAGCTATTTCTCATTATCACTAGTAGCAGAAGTGAGGGCTACCCCTACATTTCAATGGGAACATGAAAAATCTTAAACATAGTTGCAACTGATTAAAAGTCTGGCTAGACCCTTTCCTTTAAGCATAATCAGTTCCTCAGTGTACTGATTTGATACAGGAATAATGTTCATGCTACAGATTAACCAGTTAAGAAAATAAACTCAGACATTCAAGGTATTCCTTTAAACTGTTGGACTATCCTTCTCTACACAATCTGTTCTTCCCCTAAAAAAAACCCCACTCATATGTTAGGTGCAGAAATGACAGGATTCTTACCAAAGACAGAGAAGTAAGCTAAGCTCTTTCATGCAATCACAATGGCAGGAATATCACAGCTTGGAATGCTTTTAGTTTATAAACTGGGCCTGGGGTTCACTTGTCATTTATTATGTTAAAGAGAGAAGCATTTCAACATACAGTATTAAATTGTTGTGTTAGAGTTAAAAACCCAAACTTGAAAATCAGAATGTCAATTCACAACCAAGCTGGCCAACAGTGAGGCACAGCTGGAATTACAGTTCAATATCCGGAGATCTACTGTTTCACCAACTCTGCTGGTCTTATATTTTATTAAATATAATTTGTGAAATGACCTTACAACAAAATATTAAAATCTGATTTCAACTTATTTAGAAGGTATGTGAACATTCAGCAAGATGTCAGCTCCCAAATAATTCACTCATGAGGAAATTCTACTGAGCTTTAAGAGAAATTAATTGTAACGTTCTCAAGTATAATATTCAAGGGCGTAAGGACTAACGTCTGCTTGTCCTCTAAATTTTCTAGTCAGAAAAGTTAAAATACACAGTGACATACTAATTTCTAAAGCGAGACACTATGCCAAATAATCAAAAATATAATTATTCCTCAAATGTATCATTATTTAAAATACACCAAAATAAATGTTTCCTATATTATAGTAAAAATATTTGTAACTTTAGAATCTTGTAACTTATGACCCATAACCAAAAAAAGGGGCTACGCATGCAATCCAATATAGTTACATGGGAATGAGATATCTGAATAGCACTTACTTTCAGTAACACATATGAACAAATGACCGTGTCGCATGTCATGGTTGTGTAAACACAATCCACCTGAATGGTAACAGCTTCCTATAATCTTAGGCAGAGATCCTGAGGTTCTATCCAAAATCCTTTCTACCATATATACTCGACTATAAGTCGTCCCGAATATAATTCGAGGTACCTAATTTGGACCTCTAAAACTAGGAAAATAAACTGACCTGAGTATAAGTCGGGGTGGAAAGTGCAGCAGCTACTAGTGAGTTTCAATAATTAAAATATGTTAAATTAATTAATTTAGACATTTGTGTGGGTATGTTTTTGAGTGGTTATGCTGACCTGAGTATAAGTCATGTCTCATCTTTGGACCTCATTTTGGGGGCTAAAAAACCCAACATACTCGAGTATATACGGTAACCAAGTGATGGAACTTCAAGCCTCCTGCATACAAGATAGTTGTTCTAACATCTGGTTTCCCCACCTTCTTTAACACAAGAGGCGGTCAAAATTGTATGTAAAGAGAGGAGACAACATCAAAACTTCTGATGAGACGTAATCCTAAGAGCCTAGAGTCTTTTGTGCAAGTGCTGGCAGATATACATACACAAATATTTAGTTCTCTATTTAGTTCTCTTTCTCGGTGTGTCTGTGTGTGTGTCAGGCATATCAGAAAACAAAACAAAACAAAATAAAAAAGCACTGTAGCACTTTAAAGACTAACTGCTATATTTTTACTGTTAGCTTTCGTGGATCAAATCCACTTCTTCAGGCAAAGAGTGAAACTTACAGGTGTGTGTGTGTGTGTGTGTGTGTGTGTGTGTGTAACTGGTAAAACCACTTCTGAAACATCTCACCTGCCTAGCTCTATTAGGGTTACTATAAATTGGGCCGAATTTGATGTCACATAATGGTAACATTAAGTAGGCTCTCTATAGCTTCCAATGTTAGCCTCCATCTCATTGGAACAGTATTCTGGAGGATTCTCTAATATTTTGAAGCAAATTTACTGAGTATGCAGGGGAAATTGGTGAAAAATACCAGCTTCCCCAACTACAAGGGAGAGGTATGAATAATCCCAGTAACTTTAAAAAGGATTTCAGAATCTAATATGGTTTTGATCTTCTGCAATCTCAGACTAGGTTGAAAAGCCAAAATTGAGTTGAAAAGCCTTAAGGTTAAAAATCAGTAGAGACATCTATCTTGGCAATTATCAGCAAAATAAAATAAACATAAAAATATAAAATCATTTTAAAAATACAATATGAAAAAAAAGTTTGATATCTTCACAAGAATATAGTTATTTAAATTCTCTGAATAAAAAGCACAACTAAGTTTTCAAACATTTGAAACACTCTGGAAAATATATAAACACATTTATTGTACATATATAGAATCATAATTTAAATTTTTTGGAAATGTGTTACATTTCCATTTATTTCCTTTCATATTTTAGTTTTTTTAAAATGTCCTTTAGGATTTAATATTTAATGCAAAACTGACATTATTCTGGACAAAAGATTGCTTCTTCACGAGTTTGCTGAAAAGTCCATTTGGGTTTGCAAGCAATGTTTCATGTGTGCCACACTCAACAATTCTGCCTTGGTCAAGAACAGCAACAGAATTAGCATTCTGAATAGTAGACAGACGGTGAGCAATAATCAGTACAGTTCTCCCTTCCATAAGCCGATCTAATGCTTCTTGAACAAGGAATTCATTTTCAGCATCCAGGGCACTAATTAATGAAACAATGAAGGGGAAAATATATTATTGTTAATGTCTCCAAAATATCTGTTATCAGTTGTTTTACTAAGACTATACACTAGTACCCCGAATAACGTTATGACTTGGTTCCACAAGTCCCGTCGTTATTCGGTTTTTAACGTTGTGCGATACATTGAACACACAATGTTAAAAAAAGCCCTGTTTCCCTGGAGGCTGCAGGAAGCGAGAACATCGGGATTTGAATCCTGACATTTTGGCTTGCTGCTGCCTCCAGGGAGGTGGGAGAACTTTGGAAACAGCTTGGAGCGGGTTTCCCCACCTCCCTGGACCCGTCCGTTTTTTTTACCAATTTTGGGGGCTCTGACCCCCCCGCTGGGTCCAGGGAGGTGTGGGGACCCGATCCAAGGTGTTTCTGCGCTTCCCCGACGTCCTGAGCCAGTGCAGGAAGCCAGAACATCGGGATTCGAAATCTGACGTTCTGGCTTGCTGCACCGGCTCAGGACGTCGGGGAAGCCCAGAAACACCTCCAGAGAGATCAGAGGACCCGATCTACAGCTGCAGGGTGGCTGGGGAAGCTGACGGGGACTCCCTGTCGGCTTCCCTAGCCACCCGCCCATGCCTCCGCAGCTGTGGGGTGGCTGGGGAAGCTGATGGGGGAGCCCCCCGTCAGCTTTCCAGCCTCCCCACCCCTGCCTCTGTAGCTGCAGGGTGGCTGGGAAGCTGAACGGAGAACCCCGTTCAGCTTTCCACCCACCCTGCTGCTAAGAACGACTGTATCGTGTAACGTTAAAATCGCGTTACTCGATACAAGATGTTTCCGAAAATCTTGTAACGTTATGCGGATTTAACGATATACGGTACTCGCGTTATACGGGGTATTACTGTACCTATCTAAATGGTTTGTTTTCATTTCATTTAAAATCTCTCAAAATGACATCTGAAGGATGCAGTAATACCTCGCATAACGAATTTAATTCGTTCTGCAAGGCTGCTCGCTATGCGAGTCAGACTCGTATAGTAAAAATTCCTATGGGAAAACTCCCATAACGAGCTTTTTAGGGGAAAAACTCGCATAGCGAACTTTTTTCGTTATGCGAGTTTCCCCCATAGAAATGCTCATTATGCGAGTTTTCTATGGGGAAAGTCCGACTCGCATAGCGAATTTTTTTTTGTTATGCGAGTTTCCCCCCATAGAAACGCTCACTATGCGAGCATTTCCGTAGGGGAAGTCTGACTCACATAGTGAAAATTTTCGTTATGTGAGTCAGCTTGCTTTTTGAAAAACCAGCTCGTTAAGCGAGTTTTTCGCTAAGCGAGGTTTGACTGTATTTTTAAAAAGCCCACTTTACCATCACCAAAGTAATTATTTTTTAATTTTTTTGGGAAAAGAATCTTAACACATGGCCATCATTGCACCTTGTATACTATAAAAATATTCAAAACTGTTTTAAAGAGAAAGCATAACCTTTTTAATGCATATGGCAGTTCTCTAAGTGGGAAAATTGGTCTCCTTTGGAATTAAGTCACTGAGGCTTATGACATGCTACAGGATATACATATACATATATATACATACATATATATATGTATACACACACACACACGCACATACACACACTTTTTATTTGCTACAGGATTTATATTTAACTAAAATACAAAAATTGAACACCGATAGAGGTGCAGTTTAAACTGTACTCTCTCACAAACACTAAAACAGTACCTGCAGCTGTCTGTACATTACAGTCATGAGCCAAAATTCAATAATATGAAGCAACAGTAGGTAAATATGATGTCATCAGATACAACAATCTTTTGGTAATTAAAAGTTATGTATCCCTCCCCAAAAAATTCTAGACTCCCTCCGAATTCCTTTGGGACTGAAAAATCCTTTGGGGATGATCAGACAGGAAGTCTTAATTACCCAAAAATCATGCTGCTGATCCCACAATGACCACTGCAGTGAGTTTCAAACATGTAAGACTTCCTGGCCCTGTTTGTGATGTCCCCAAAGGGGGCAGAACAAAACCTTGAAGACACCGTGAATAGGAAAAGACATTAAATGCTTTAGAACAAAATCGACAGTAGAGATGTCTCAAACATCTTTTTCTTTCTTGTAAGCTAAAGACTATTCTACTTGGATATCTCTTTTATATCATTTATATTACTTACCTTGTTGCTTCATCAAGAAGAAGAATTTTTGGATTCTGAAGAACAAAATGGAATAGATTTACTTGGACAATGTTTGGGAGGATGAAGGCAGTTTTAATGTATGAACTGTGGAAGATGAACTGGGATCTCAATTTATCTACATCACTTAGGTGGGGCTGGGCCCAAAAATGGTTGGGAACCACTGCACTAGACAGTATATGTGAAACCACCTTTGCTTTTACATTTATTTTTACTCATTTATTCCAGCCATAGACACTACACAAGCAGACACTAGAAGCAGCTGAGTTTACCAGACCAAAAATAGGTGAAAACAGAATACTCTGGCATGGCAGCTTCAGTGATATGAAGAATGGACAGAGGGAGGAAAGAATTTCTTATCTCAGGAGGCAGTAACTTGCAGATACCGTAGCACAGAGTCCCTGTTCTCTTATGTGTAAAGATGAAGCAGGGAAGTCCTGTAGCTTTTAATAGGCCTTGATAAAATTCCTTCAGGGCAAAGGAAAACATCTCAGATATCTCAAAAATTACATGTTGCCATGATTTTGTGTGATACTTTTGACATATTGACCAAAATTAGTAACTTGACAGACATCCAAGAAGCTGCTTTTGAAAGAGCAGATCATTCTTGAAAGACCTGTAGAACAGATTCCATAAGCAATCTAATATTCACATCCCAAAAAAGATGCACCAGACAATTAAGTAACAGAATGTATTTAGACTACAGTACTGTATTATATAATATCACTTTAACATTACTTTTATGCATTGCCAGATGCTAGCTCAGCTATGAAACATCTTTCTATACAGTATTTTCAATTCCCTTCTACCTTTTTCAGCCAGGGACCAGGTCATGCTCCCTCAGACAGCTTTGGGGGCCAGATGGCCCTTTTGCCCTTCTTCCACCACACGGCACTTCCTGGTGTGGTGGAGGCAGTGTGGGACCACATGAAATGGTGCTGCAGGACGCATATGGCCCACAGGCTGCAGTTTGAGAATCCCTGCTTTAAGACATAGAATGAAAAAAGGCAAAGAGACATACCTTGAGAAGAGCTCGGGCAATTGCAATTCGTTGTTTCTGCCCACCTAATATAAATATATGTGGGGAAAAAAATAAAATTCATAAGGTTTTTCTGTTTTCTTTTAATTCATCAATCTAACCTTCTCAACAAGTCCTACACAAGGACTTTATGTTAAAGAGGCATTCTAGTGCAACCCAAGAGATAAATATAAGCTCACTATATTAACTATAAGATATATAACCATATAAATATGAGTACTATGCACTCATTTCAGTCAAATTCTGAATCACAGGTTGAATCAGAGCTATTTCTGTTGACCCAGGTACCTCCCAGATGAGTGATGGCCAACCTTGGCGCTTACTCTGTGTTCTTGGACTTCAATTTCCAGAAGCCCAAGTCAGGACACCTGCTGATCAGTGGTTGTGGGAATTGAAGTTCAAGAACATCTGGAGTGCAAAGGTCCCAGATCAACATGAAGAAATCAGATTCTAGTGCAGATTAGGACTAGCCAGAATTGCACTGGTAAGAAAAAAAATCAGCATTTGGAGGGTGAAAGTTTTTAAAAGAGAAGGTGTAAAGCAGGAAAGGGGAAAAGCTCAGATTATTAGCTTCACCGTATATACAGAACACTGATAAAAAACAATGACCTTTCCTATACTCTCCATTTGCTGTGTGGACAAGATCCTTGAATAAGATCACTTTACACTCACTTTTATGTTGTGCTTCTGCTCAGTTTGCTTAGTGCTAGCTAGACTAAAGTAGAGCTGTAATGATTTGTTTTCCCATTTGATTTAGGACTCGGTGTGCATGAGCGTGCTGGATGCTTCTTTGTCTGGACCTTGCGTGATTAGATAATGGTTAGTTTTAGCAAAATTGGATCTATTTTTCTCTCCCCTCCATCCCCCCCCCTTCTTCAGATTGCCACGTGGCAATGTCTGGATTGGTGTCTCCTGCCTGACACTAGCCAAATCAAAGTTGTTGCTTCTGCCTGAAAAATAAAGAATGTAGTTTTTAGAGTGGGAGGAAGTGGGGATTGATAGCTACTGGCTTTGCCGGCATGTAAGATGCACTTCCCCCCCTTAAAATACACTGGGAAAATTGAGTGTGTCTTATACTCTGATGCATTTTATATGCTAGCATATACGGTAAATAGCTGTTAATATAATCATGAAGAGAGCAAGCTAACTTTGGAAATGGTTTGCCCCAAAACCTGAAATGCCACTTCTATGTATTTTGCTATAGTGAATCCTTTCTTTGTTGTTTCAAATTAAGACACACGTAGATCAGGAAACCTGTGCATGGTTCTAAATTATTAATTTTAAAAGAGTTAATATCTTACCTGAAAGAAGAACACCCTTTTCCCCAACTAAAGTATCAAATCCTTTTGGAAAGTCTCGAATAAAACTAGAAGCATTTGCAATTTCAGCAACTCTCTCAATTTCATCCATAGTTACTGCAGAAGGGTCCTCAGCGCCATAGGCAATGTTTTCAGCAATAGAGCATGAGAACAGAATGGGTTCCTAGAAGGTGTGAAAAGATAAAGAATAGGACTACGTTTCAGTGCACAAATATAGATAAATCAATAAAGTGATATATTATAATAACAACAATTATGATGAAAAATGTCATATTCATACATTCATACTGATCTGTATAAGCAGAACTACCAACTTTAGAAGCCTGGATTCAAATGGATAACACCCTCTAACCCTAATCCAATGTTCTCAAAATTCAGACCAAGACATAAACAGAAATGACCTGTGGTACAAAAATGCTATACTGAATAAGCAGTGCTTCTGAACTTACCTGATTTACTGTTCCAATTTTAGTCCTAAACCAGAGAGGGTTCAGTTGACGAATATCAACACCATCAACAGTGACGCTTCCTTTGAAGGAATAAAACGGAGTATAATTAGGAAATAGTTAGACTATATTGGAATGCTGCTGAGAAGAGAAGAGGACAAAGGAAAAAGATTAGTTACAGTAGAAGAAGAAACCAATGCCACACAATCTGTAATTATATGCTCAAAGCAGTTACTTGAAATGGCAGTGCTATTAGAAAGACTGGGTTCCTGCACCAGGGTGAATAATTTGTACCAATGTCTTCCTTAATTTCAGAAATGATGATTATATTATCCGATCTAATCTGGAGGTTTACAGGAACTGAAATATTTCCTGGGTGGGCAAGATGTTTTACAAGAAGCAATGGAATACATTATTTTAGCTGAAATCTCACCCCATGATTAAATTATAAAAATAAAAGACAAACTCAAACCGACCTTACAATGTTTTTATTTCTTTGGGAATGCAGGATCTCAGAGGTAGCACACTGAGGAATTTTTGCCTTTATCAGCTGATGCCACTTCCCAAAAACCTAGCAATGCATTTCCCCTCTACAGTATTTATACAAAATGTCTGGCCAGGCTATCCTGCTATGGTAATAGAGTAGACCATACTGCCAGCAACTCAACGT
The DNA here is from genome assembly GCA_030440675.1 of Furcifer pardalis. Lineage (NCBI taxonomy): Eukaryota > Metazoa > Chordata > Lepidosauria > Squamata > Chamaeleonidae > Furcifer > Furcifer pardalis. The sequence continues at coordinate 111,731,882 of CP126890.1, read as the reverse complement.
CGAGTGTCAAGCAGCGGTTGACTAGCCTGACAACCCTGAGGACTAATGGCTTTGGTGCCGAAGTCCACAAGGAAGGGTGATGATCCCCAAGTAGATTAAATCCCACATGAGTCCATCTTGATGGAGGGCAGCAGCTTCATCAATACTGGCCTGGGGCTCATGAGGACATTGCGTGCCAAAAGGGCTCAGGATTAGAAAGTGACTCGCAGAACTGGATCAGTGGTACAGGTGTCATACGGTGGAAAGCAGATGAAAGGCCACTGCATTATATTCTCAGGACAGGCTTCATGCCTGATTGCCATAAGGATCACCAATATTTGGATTCAGATAGGTAGAAGTCATCTTTGTAGAGCCAGATACTTGCAAGGAGATCCACAAAGCTGCCACAGTCCATCACCTGGAAACCACTGTGTAACCACGGGCTAGGCTAGTTACTTCTCCCCTCTAAAGAGGAAAGTTATGCACTAACAGAACAAACAGCATGTGTCTGACAACTGTTGTTCCATCACACCTGCACAGATACATACCAGAGACTGGATCATACAGCCTAAGCAGGAGAGACACTACAGTTGATTTTCCCGAACCACTTGGGCCAACTAGTGCCATGACAGAGCCCGCTGGGATGGAAAGGGTGAAATCTTGAAAAATCAAAGCTTCTGGACGGGCTGGATATGAAAACTGGATATTTTGAAAGTCCAGAGCACCTCTAAAATCATCTTGGTGTAATATTCGTCCCTCTAAATAAAAAATAATAATAACAATAGAAGTATTAAAGATATCCACCTGAATGTATATTTTTGAATGAATAAAAACTTGTTCAGTGAATCAGGAAGCACTATAGTAGCTTAACTTCCAGAATGTTCAGTAGTGCCATCATGAAAACAAATATAAGGTGCACAAAGTCAGGATTCTTCATAGATATGGATCTAGGTCAGTGATGGTAAACTTTGGCATACAGGTATTCTTGGACTTCAATTACCAAAATGCCAAGTCAGCACTCCTGCTGCTGCTTATTATTATTATTGTTGTTGTTGTTTGTTGTTGTTGTTGTTGTTAGACTTGTATGCCGCCCCACTCGACAAGCGACTCTGGGCAGCTAACAAAGATACAAAGTATACAATAACAAAAAACAATATATCACAGTTACAAAATACTGTAACAATAATAGTCACCTTTTTTCATACTTGTACAATTCAAGCATTTCTGTTAAAAAGAGAGATGTAAAAGCAGCCAAATCACAAGTTCTGTATTCTATGTTGTGCTTGATCAGGGCTTGTGGGAATTGAAGTTCGAGAACATCTAAAGTGCCAAGGTTTGCCATCACTGATCTTGGTGTTCTTAAATAAGGGGTGTAAGGAACTACCTTCAATCTGATCAAAAAGCAATACACTCAAACCTCGCATAAAGAGCACCTTGCTTAAAGAGTGCCTTGTTTAAAGAACAGAATTTTCTCTGAATGTTCGCTTCACTTAACAAATAAAACCAACCAAAAACTCGCTTAACAAACATCACTTACAATGGTGTTTCGCTTAAAGAGCAATCCTGTGGAACACATTATGCTCTTTAAGTGAGGTACAGTAATACCTTGGATAACGTTTGCATCAGATAATGCTAAAACCGCAAAACGTTAAGCAATCTGGAAAAAAAATTGCATCGCATAACGTTAAATCCTATGGGATGCATCGGATAATGTTCGCTAAAGCCTGTGCTGGTTACAATGTATCTATATGGAGTTTTTACGTTATCCGATGCATCCCATAGGATTTTAACGTTAGCTGGTGCATGCATTAAATAACATTAAAAATTGGATAACACTAAGACTTGTGGAACCAAGTTTTAGTGTTATCCGAGGTTTTACTGTACAACTGTACAGTAAAACCCTGACTTACAAATGCCTCAAGTTACATAAAAATTGACTTACATAATGATTTTCTGCTAAAACCATGTCCCAATTTACATAAATGTCCCAATTTACATAAATTTATGTAACATGATTTCCTATGGGTTTGCTTTGAGTTACAAAATTTTTAAACCGAGGCATTATTTTCAATGGATTTTCATTCGTAAACCAAAAATTATATTAACTGAGGCATTTGTAAACGGTAGCCTTAGCCTTCAAGTTGACCTTACTTTTACTTGTATTTTACATAATAATGAAACATTACTCTTCTCTTTAACTCTGCTTAGTGTTTGCATTTCACTTTGCAACAAAATTTCCACACCCCACTTTTCCCCCTTTAAAACATGGATGCTTATTTCTGAGCCTAGCACTTCCGTCTGAAAGGTGCTATAAACCCTTTTGCTGGGTTTTGCTCTACCAGCCAAAGTCAGGCAGCCTCGGTAATGTTATACAAATGTTTGCAAATATTTCAGTGGCAAATTTCTAATTAGATTTTCTTCTAGTTTAAGGGGGAAAGGCATATATTTCTCATTTAAAACGTTTGTCTACTGAAACAAGAGCAAAACACCAACAAAATAGAGAACATACCATTAAAAGGAAGTTCTGGCTTTCGATCAATAAGTTCCCAAAGACGCCCTCCTGCACCTAATCCTTTCATCAGCTCAGAATAGAATGAGCTTAAACCTAAAGAAGAAAAACCTGCCGTTATGCATGAATAGGAATACCAAAGATATGTACTTATGTCTTAAAAGACGTTTTTACAGTCTGTCCCACTGAATACTTGCTTCAGTGCCTCTAAAAAAAATGCACAACTTGAAATACAAGTCTAGTCTGACAGATTAAACCTTACCAATCCTTTTCCAAACAGCAAATTTTAAATGTCTATCTTGTAAGGTAAAGGCAAAGGTCACCCTTGCTTGAAAGCCAGTTGTATCTGACTCTAGGGTTCAGTGCTCATCTCTGTTTACAGCCAAAGAGCCAGCGCTGTATGCGTCTGCACACGTTTCAGTGGGAATGTGGCAGGCACAACTAGACACCAGAATGCATGGAATGCTGTTTACTTTCCCACTGAAGTGGTCCCTATTTCTCTACTGTAGTTGCAATTTCTTGCTTTCAAACTGCTAGGGTGGCAGGAGCTGGGACAGAGATGGGAGCTCACTCCGCCATGCAGTACCCAGGTCTCGAATTGCTGACCTTCCAGTCATCAAGTACAGTGTCTTAACAACTTGAGCCACCGCAGTCCCTGTCTATCTTGTACAGCTACAAAAAATGGAGTCTAATTTTATCTATTACACTTGCATATGGATTAATTTTATCTATTACACTCCATGGCCTGGAAGAAGGTTGAGGACCTTGCCCCCTCCCTCTGGGCCCACAACAACAGCCAGAGGGGAGTTAGTCTGTGTTCTGCTTTGGTTGTTTTGTGAGGTTGTATTTATTTTTACTGTACTGTTGCTGTTTTGACTGTAAGCCAGCCTGAGTCGCCTCGGCGAGTAGGCGGCAATATAAATCTGAAGAAACAAACAAACAAATATTGCCTACTAAGGCGGTCAATGGAAAAAAGTTAAAAACAAGATTGAGCATATATGTCCCCCACCAAACTTTTGCCAACTTAGCAGTTCGAAAGCAAGAAATTGCAAGTAAATAAATAGGTGCCACTTTGTTGGGAAAATAAACAAAGTTCTGTGTACTCCGGTGTCTAGTCATGCCTGCCAGATGTCCATGTAAATGTCTGCAAATGCAGACAGGGCTGGCTCTTTGGCTATAAACAGAGATGAGTACTTAAACCTAGAGTCGGATATGACTGGTTTTCGAGCAAGGGCGACGACTGCTGGTCCCATATATGATGTGCTAGACACCTGTGCTAGGCACATGCCTGGTACTCCACTATGAGATGCCATTATGCTCAGTTCCTTCACCCACACCACCAGCTCGAGCTCCAGAGGAACATGTTTACAAAGCATTTTACGATGGGACTGATGGAACAAACTACACTCCTTTCTAACAGGCACGCCCTGCCATCCATAGTCACATTTCAGTCTTGAAGTCTGTGATTTTTCCTTTTCAATGTTCATGAGCTATATACATTTATTCATCTATCCATCCTTAATAGATACATATATCCATCAGCAGCTTGTGCTCCAATCCAGGAAAGGGTGCATTCTATCCTGCCATTCAGGATAAGCTGGTCCCATGGCATAGATGAAAGGTCCCCTTGGATACATTCACTGTTCTTTATGACAGCAAGTGGGTTAGTTTTCAGAACTGTGAAGACAAATATTATTGTACTCCTGTTGTGGCATAGGGTCTTCTGCCACAATATTTTACAATCTCTTTATAAATATTTATGGCTGTTTCCTCTGTGGTTTTTGCAAGAGAAAAAGAGATATCTTCAACACTGCAGATGGGAAATGAAAATATTTCCACATTTGCTTCTGAATAGCACCAAGATGTCTCAGAGGTGTGATGTTGAAAATCACAGTGAATTCAAAAATTCTGTGATAGAACATTCATTACAATTACTCTGAAAAATTTCTCCCTGCAATTCCTAATTTTCTATGCCTGTACCATGCTTCCCCTTCCGAACAGGCACCTGTCCTATAATATTTTAAATTATTTTTGTTGTAACGTCCACATTTATCATGCATACCTCCAATGCTTATGCCAACCCAGAAGGCATACATTAAGAAAGAAGACAGTTCACCAACAGTCATGTGGGCACTGCCCATCAGTAATCCTCCTTTATACAGGACAGAGAGCACAATCAAATTGCCAGATAGCCCAGTCTGAAAAAGAAAAAAAGAATAGATAAAAAGTGCTGAAAGAATTGCAGGTCTTCCACAACAATCTTTCAAACTTCAAATTCCAAAATACTCTCAGATTTGAGGAAACTAATCTGAAAACCCATGACCCCTCGTTTAAATTGAAATCATGTGGTGCACTTAATTAAAAAGAACTCTAAATAGCAAACATTAAAGATTGAAGGAACTAAAACTTTCATTCACATTATTTCAAGATGCTGTGCAACAGTTGAACAACAATGTATATGGTGGAAAGGGGAACGTTCAGTATATTAGCACAGACATGAGATCCTAATTTTCTTTTTGGTGCATGCAAACACTTGAGAAAATATTCAAAACCAGACATAGTCCTCTAACAAAGGATATAATGGATCATTGGATAGAGTACTCTGCATTTGCAGCCATGATCTCCAGCCTGAAGTTATATAAGACTCTGTTGAAAGTAACAAAGCTTTTCACTTGGACGTGTGTGTGTGTGCGCATGCGCACATGCGTGGACTCACATTCTCTTTTGGACAAACAGAAGAGAAACTATGCACAGAATATACCGTTCCATATGTAGTCAGAACAAGATGCTGGCCACTGGAAATAATTATCTGTATTTATATAAATTACAAAAAATACCTATGTATATGTCTTCAAATTTTAAAAAAAGAAACGTATTTTTAGAAAGTTGTCATTTCTTCACCACCAATAACACCAGAATAGCAAAAATAAAAAAAATTACAGAAGTTTAAAATTATTTCCAGACTCATGCAACCTTACTCTGAATGTAGATTTTTAAGATTTAAACTTTTTAATTTTTTGAAAATGTGATTTAAACACTCCAGTATCCAATCCACAAATAGGGACATCAATTCAAACTCCTCTGAGGCACCTACTGACAAAGGAATTCTCAGAAAAGCATGCCTATATGACCAGTGACGTAATTCCTACGCAGGCTGTCAAATAATGATTGTTGAGAGCACTGTGACACACCAGTTTACAGATGGAAATAAGCACTGTGGTCTGAACACCATAAGAATATTTTAAATATTAACAAAAAAAATCAGGCACTTTACATAAGCACTACTGTTGACTGCTCACCTTCTTCATATACTTACTGCTCCAAAGAATCCTGCCCGAGCTATTGCTTCTTTCGTGGCCAACTGCAGAACATATTCAACTTTGCCCTTATATTTTTCCATTTCATTTAACTCTTGCCCAAAAGCTCGAACTGTCCTTAAGTTTCCAATCCGTTCTTCTGCTAGCTGCAACATTTTTAAAAAAGTAATACAATCCATCAGACTTGCTTGTTAGAATCCTCCCACTGCATTTAAGTGTCACACTAACAAACAATATATATATTTCTCCTAAGATTATTTATATAATCTTAGGTTTCCTGAGTCCTAGCCTGTCAAATACTACACCGTACTGAGTACAATAGAATGGAACCAGTTTTATTTATTTATTAGCAACAAGAAAGAATATAACCTTTGGTCTCAGCCTTCAGTTTCAGTTGAAAAAGAGAGGAATAAAATAAATAAATAAAAAAGCAGTTAACAATTGCATTGTCTTATCCTCTATAATTTCATCCCCAGGGTTACCCAATTTCTGACCAGACTCTATGAATTTGAATCTAGTTCAATATATTAATTTCCAAGTTTTATGTTAAAATGCAGGAATTGCAATTTTGATACACAATGGCCCAAATACTCTTGCCTAGTTACACTAGTGTAACATAAATGACACAACTTACTGGAGGCAAATATAGACACTACCTGTTGCATACTGAGTTGTGTGACTGAATGTAAATGACGATGTTTATGATTAATTCTTAACTTGCTTCTAAGGTAACTTGCAACACTACGCAAGAGAATTTTGGTCAATATCTTTCCCTATCACAAACTTTATTCAGTTATTCATTAACAGCTATTGACATACAGCTCTGGTATGGTACAATTCTGCTTTAAAAGTAATCAATTGGGAACTGACCTGTGTTGCATCTGCAAGGGAATCCTGGGTCATTCTTGTCAGTTTTCGTAAGTATCTTCCATATATTACAGCTAATAAAGCCAGAGGTGGCACTACGCTCAGAACAAATGTGGCCAATTTGGGAGACACAAAAAACTAGAAATAAAAAAGTAACTTTGTATCAACATTTAAATACAATTAAATAGGATCAGCTAGCTCTGTTAATTAAAGATGACAGAAGTGTAATGCCATGCAGTGATCAAAATTCTGTCATATTAGAGGAGGGCCACTGAATCAATCGATACTTGGTGAGCAAACTCCTTTGTAAGTCCCACTGAGTCAAATGGGCCTAGTTGAACTGCAACTTATTTTGCACTGTAAATTGCAGTTAGATTAAGTCCATTTGAATCAAAAGATCATACAGAAGCGATGATTCACTGCATTTCCACTGATTCAATAGGACCACATTAGCACAATTTACTATGATAAGCAACATAATTTTGGCCAATCTTCTAAAATTACAAAACATTATTCGACTTTGTTTTACTCCTCACTGTTGAATGATATACTGTACTCTGGAACCTGGATTCAACATGCATAATATTTGTACTGAGAGTGGGCAAGTCTATGGTCAAATTCCACTGAGATTACATAACACCATTGCCTATGAGTCACATAAAAGAAAATCAGTCAAATAATGATGCAATTCTAAGTGCACATTTGTTGGATTATGTCCCATGAATACCATACTCCAGTGATGGCGAACCTTGGCACTCCAGCTTCCATTCTCAGAAGCCCAGGTCAGTAATCCCCAGGGCTTGTGGGAACTGAAGTTCAAGAACAGCTGTAGTGCCAAAATTCACCATCACTGCGGCCTTTCTTCCATAAGAACTAAGGTAATCTGAATGTTTTTATTGCTGTATACAAACCAATTGTTTTAAGAACAAAGGACTAAAAAGATCATCATGCATTACAATCTACTAACTACCATTTTTTAGAAACACCCTAATAACTATGAAACTGCTCCAGTGTTACTAATAAAAATTAAGCCAGAAAGAGAGAATGAATGAAAAAAAAATAGCCACATACCATCATCCCAATAGCAACAGAGGCCTGGGCACCAGCTCTTAATCCATCAGAAAGGTTTTCAGTAACTGAACGGCCCAAAAGTGTTGTATCTGAAGATAAGCGATTAATCAGCTCTCCAGTGCTGGTTTTGTCAAAAAAAGCCATTTCTTGTTTCAAGAGAGAAGAAAACATTGTTGCTCTCAGGCGTTTCACAATTCTTTGCCCTATAAAAGCCAAGACACAAATTATTTGAAAACATCTTACAGGTTTTTTTTAAAAAGGTCAGCAACATAAAACAGTCCCAAAATGTTCTTTGCAACAGACAGTGGCTAAAATCTTTATGTATGTATTTCTACTAGTATGACTTTTGCTGGCAAACTGTCTCAAGTTAAGAAGTCAGAGTAGGTACTTCTTATCACACAGAGAGTCACGCAACTGCTGCACAACTGATTTCTACATCAACAGTTTTATGCTGATACATTACACTGCTGACATTATGCCAACAAGCATAAATAACAGAACTGCAGCCACTCTATTACAAATATCAATAGAAAAATCAAGAAAATTGTGTGTGCATCATGAAAGCATGTGTACATTTTTGCCCAGAGTCCTTTTGCATAGTTATGCTGCCACAATGCTAAAAGAATGACACAAATTGCCTTAAAATATCACCGGAGATATGATCTGTAGTGTGCTGAATTGTGTGACTCAATAAGCAACGAATGTGTACAATGATTTTCTAATTGAGGCTATTCACATTTAAAAGTTTTGCCATTAATGTTTTGCCAGAGTAATGATGCAAGAAGATTTTGGCTCTTCTTTTTAAGGAGATGGGAATGAAATATTACCATGGAGCTAAATGGTGGATTTTCTTTCTTAATGCAAACCTTATAAAAATTCTAACTTAAAGTAGCATATACTTATATGGAACATGGAGCTGTATGAGATCAGAAACTGAACGCAATTTCCAATTAATTAATTTTAAAAATGCATAACACATTCTTTATTAAAGAACATACTCTTGAAGAGGGATGCATTTGCCTTGAACATCTTTCTGTTTGCCACAAATATAAACTATTTTACATTCTCATCCTAATTACCTGCAGTCTGCATGAGGTAGACACGAGTTGCATTGGCAGCAGCACCACAGACAAATATTCCACTTAGTAAGGCACACAGGTTGAATAGGTTCTCTGCAACATCACCAGTGGGGTCTGTATAAATGACATCAATAACCTTTCCCAAGAAAAAAGGAGCAGACATAGTGATGACACTGGAAACTGTCAGGAAACCAACCGCAGCTATGGGGGCAGGGAAGGAGGAGGAGAAAGAATACAAGTATTTTTTAAAATTATTGAATAAATGGACTCAAATATGACAATAATGTTTATCGGAAATACTTCATGGTTTTTTCCAGCTACATTTTAGCAGTTAAACTGTACATTCATAACATTTACCCAGGATAGAACTTGAAATATTATTTCTAAAGAATAGTTCATTACATATTGCTTTTTAATGAAAGTAATTAATTGATGTTGCTTGTTATGAAAAGAGTTGTGTGTTATATATTTTGGTCAGTTTATTAAAAACTTATTTACTCCACCCTTCTCATGAAAAGGACCAAAGGTGGCTTACAGTATTGAAAAAAGGTTTCCTCTGAAGATATTAAAATCCAGGCACGTTCATAAAAGGAGATTGCTGCTATTACAAATTATTATTTTAAAATATACTTAAAAACACTGCCCAAATGACCCAAGCAACAACATTTTAAGAATAATGAATACTACTTCAAAAATATCCCACTGATTTCTATGAGACATACTTCCAGTTAAATCAGGGATTTTTAACCTGTGGCCAGCGGCACCATTTCATGTGGACCTCCACCACACCACACCATTTGGCAGAAGAAGGGGAAAATGGCCATCCAGGGAGTGTTACCCAGCCTCCGGCTTTAAAAGGTTGAGCATTCCTGAGTTAAATGCAAGACTGTAACCTTAACAATTAAAAATATACCACACCAAGTGCTTTTAAATGGTTTTGAGCTCTATGGTTCCTGTCTTGACCTAGACATAGAAGCAGCAGCTCTGTGGTCCACTGCATCAGATTCATAAAATGGAATTACAAGTTGACATGCATGCACACACACTAAATGTAGTAACAACTTACTGGTATATGTAAAAGCCCTCACTGAGAAGATAGTCTTTTTTATAAAGTCTGCCAATGGGACAGTTTTCTCCTAAGAAGCACAGAGTAGGTTGTATAAAACACAGAACTCTATTTATTACATGCCTCAGAGACCTTTTTAGCTTCCACCAACTGCTACCTAAGACAGATGCCCTGCTCAGCCTAGTAGTAGGCTTTTCAATCAGAAAAGCAATATTGGGATAGACAGACTAAATGTTCTAATCCTGTAAAGGATAAATTCTTCTGAAATAATTCTGACTGATCAATTAACTTGTTGGAGGGTGTATAAATCTAACTTAGAATAATTTAGCACCAATACATTAGGCAGCAAACTTTTAAAAGCAAAACATTTCCCCCTAGGACCGATATGTGAATACCTGTACAGTTGTACCTCGCTTAAAGAGAATATTGTGTTCCACAGGATTGCTCTATAAGCGAGTTTGCTCTTTAAGCGAAACACCATTGTAAATGACCAATTGTGGGATGGGGGGGGATTGCGAACCCCGATTTATTTGTTAAGCGAGTTTTTGGTTGGTTTTATTTGTTAACCGAAGCGAACATTCAGAGAAAATTCTGCTCTTTAAGCGAGTTACTCTTTAAGTGAGTTACTCTTTAAGCGAGGCGCTCTTTATGCGAGGTTTGACTGTATTGTGTAGTTCAGTGTTTCCCAAATGCTGGTTTTTGGACTTCAATTCCCAGAAGCCTAAGTCATTTCCTCAAAGCACTGATCAGCCAATGTACTGACTTAGGCTTCTGGGAATTGAAGTCCACTAGTGGGCTGTGTACCCCTTGTTGGGAACCACTAGTGTAGTTAAAAGCACCTTCCTAAGGAGAGGGATTCCCTTACTTCTAAGAAGAAGCATTTCCACTCTAGGAGCCTCAATGACAGATGTGTTTCTCAAGCTAAGACTCCTTTCTGATTTCATTCTTTCAGAAGGAAACATGACACAATCAAAAGGTCATAGTTCTGTGCATACAGTCAAAATGTGTTTTAAGGGAAAGGATTGTGGTGGGACATTCCACACCTACGATGGGGGAAAAAACTTTCATGAGTTGGAAGGCAAGACTGACGAGCAGCCTGTTAAGTATGGGCTTCGCACATTGAAGGGACAAACATAACAAGTGGAAGAAATGGTTCTCATAGCCGTAATGAAGAGAAACCCAATAGCATGATAAGAACAATATGTTCTCCTTTCTTCCACACCTGCTTCTTATGCTGCCAAGAAAAGAAAGGATTGCTAAATGAATTGAACCTCAGCAGAGATGAACAGACAAAGATATGCAGATAGAAATTAACAGCACAATATAATTTAAATATTACATGGCTGACTGCAGTGGAAAATTTTCCATGGAAAAATATGGATCATCTGTGGAAAATGTTCCACCCAAAGTATTGGGACCTACACAGAGCGATGCATGGGGAAGACAGCCAGCTCTATTCTCATGCATGTACTGGGAAAATATCTGTATGCTGTATGTACATTTATTAATACATTTACAGATGAACTTTCTCCCAAAGATGGGAAGCATAAATGTATTTATCTATCTACTTTTATCTAGGGGAGGCGAGGTAGCTCACAACAATTCTTCTTCCTCCATGTTTAGACCAGACATAAAATTGCCAAAATGAAGGCACCTTTTGGTGAGCTCCTTTTGCAGTTCCTTCTGCCAGATCTAGTGTGAGAAAGATTAGCTAGCAACACAAGGTTGCCATTACCAAAGTATGCTCAATTGTGGTTCAAAAATACCACAATCTTTGAGGAGGCTCTTTTTGTGTACCCCCTCACAACAATTAATACTATACAATAATTAGCTAATAATTAGTCCAGATAAACTGAAGAAAAGGGGGAGAGGACAAAATGTAAAAGCTTATCAATACAAGGAACTATGGCAGTGGTGCCCAAAGTAAGGCCTGGCTGCCAGGGGCGGCCCCCGATGCCAATACATCCAGCCCATGAAGCCTTCGTCACTCCTGGAAGCAGAAGTAAAACGCACCCATACAGGGGCCTCACCCAGCTCCCGGGCTTTAGTGACGGGCTCCCTGAACCACATGATCGGCCCACTGCCCAAAAAATATGTGCAACCCTGAACTATGGCATCAACCAGGTCAAAACTCTTTTTGCACCAAAGTAAGGCCAGTTGCCAAATGAAAAGTCTTTGTCTGGCTATTGAAAGAAAACTGAGAAGCAGGAAACCCAGCATTCCTGGGAAGAGAAATTCAGAGCAAGGATGCAGCCCCTGAGAAGATTATCTCTTCCTGGAAAGGCTTGGTTTCCAAATGTACAGAGAGGTTCCACCTGAATTTTCCAGATAACACCAGCCAACACAGTACTGCAGAAGGCACCTGATTCACTGAATGCACAGAGAAGAACAGTGAAGACCAGAAGGCAGCTGGAGAAATCATATCATGGGTTGTCATCTGTCGAGTTGGTGCCTCCTATGATTTAGCAGCCTGATGAAAGGGAGTTGGCAAAAGAAGTACGGTTGCTGTTACGCCCTGTCAAGTCTCTCCTAACTCATGGTGACTGCATGAAGGAGAAATCTCCAAGGCGTCCTGCCTTCAACAGATCTGCTTATTAACTCTTGTAAACAAAACTTTAGGGAATCAGTCCATCTCATATCTACCAGTTTTCCTGCCTGCTGCTTTCAACCTTTCCAAGCATCCTGTTTTTTCCAGACAATAATGGAAAAGTACTACTATCATACAAATAAAAGGGAGAAGATTAAAGATTGCTGCTATGTACTGTCAAATCATTTCTCACTTATGAGGACCCTATGAATCAGTGACCTTCAAGGGGTCCTTGTCGTTAATAGCGCCCCCCCTTAGGTTAGAAAATTAAATAACAGGGCCCCAAAGTCATGCTTGTACTAAAGGAAGGTCCTGTGTCTGAAAAGCTTTTAGCCTAATAAATTACTTTAGGTGGTACACAGAAAGAACCTCTTCGAAGATTGTGGTGTTTTTGAACCATAACTGGGTGTACCTCAGACAACAGCAACCTTGTGTACTGGCTAATCTTTCTCATGCTAGGTTTAGTGAAAGGAACTACAGAATGAATTCACAAAAAGGTGCCTTCATTTTGGCAGTTTCATGTCTGACCTAGATACAAAAGAAGTTACTTTAGGATGCATCCTTACTGGTTTCCAGAACACTTTAGTTTACTATAACACTGTTAGTTACATTTCTACATTAAACAGATATTTGTCTGTTTATCTGTCACTTTTATTCTACTTTAAATTCTCTCAAACATTACTTTACAGTGAAAGATGAGTCAGAACTAGGAAGTAAAAGAGTTTATGGGCTAGGGCAGCTTAAGGGGAAGGAGAAATAGGAAAAGTCTATATCAGTGGTTCCGAACATGGGGCCCATGCCCAAATAGGGACTTCAATTCCTAGAAGCCTAAGTCAGTACATTGGCTGATCAGTGGTTTAGGGAATTGACTTAGGCTTCTGGGAATTGGGGTCCAAAAACCAAAGTTTGAGAAACACTGGTCTAGATGCAAGTAAACATGTACGTGGAGAGAGAAAAAGCTGGAAATAGATGCAACACAGTGAAGGGGATTCAAGAGTATGGAAATATTGGTCTGTAACAAATAAGACTAAAGTGGTATGAGGTATTGTGACCCTGTGGTGGACTTTACAGGCAACCAAAGGGCAGATAAAATGTTATATACAGTATGTCCAAATGAGTCAGACAGATAATTATGGCTGTATTTGTCTTTTTATCTGCTACTTTTATTTGACTTTAAATTCCCTCCAGCATTACTTTACAGCAGGGGTTCTCAACCTTTTCAAGCTGTGGGCCAGACCATGCCTCCTCAACAGCTGAGTGGGCCGGACTGGTGTAAACACTGCCATAAAAATGCATCCACGGCTGTCGTAAATGTGTCCACTTCTGCTACCAGTGGTGGCGAAAGCAACATGGGCCACATGAAATGGTGCCAGAAGCTGGGGCTGTCCTGCGGGCCGTAGGTTGGGAACCCCTGCTTTACAGTGAAAGATGGGGCAGAACTAGGAAGTAAAAGAGCTTATGGCTGGGAGGAGGAAATGTCTGGATGCAGGAAGATTCAGGGGTATGGAAATATAGACCAGTAACAAACAGAACTTCTTCTGTGTCTAGGTCTAGGCCAGACCTGCAACTGCCAAAACGAAGGCACCTTTTGGTGAGTGAGTCCATTCTGGTTGCTGTTGTGGTTCAAAAATACTAGTCTCGGAGGACACTATCTCTGTGTACCTCAACAAATAGTGCTCAAGGGTCAGGAGGCATTGGGATCCCACGGCGGGCTTTACAGGCAAGCCAAGGGCCAATAAAACCCTACAGAAGAGGGCCAAATGAATCCGACAGCAAGCGAATACAGGTGAAGAAGTTGGTTCACATTTGTGGGAGAGAGATCCAATGCGCCTCCTGATCACAGCCTAAGGTAGACATGTGGGCAGACGCATGCTGGGAATGAAGGGCAGAGAAAGGCAGCAGGAAGAAGAAAATGCCACGGGCTGACACGAGTCCCCGGAAGCCGGTATGTGTGTGTGTGTGTGTGTGTGTGTGTGTGTGTGTGTGTGTGTGTGTGTGTGTGTGTGTGTGTGTGTGTGTGTGTAGTCCCCGGAAGCCGGTGTGTGTGTGTGTGTGTGTGTGAGAAAGGCAGCAGGAAGAAGAAAATGCCACGGGCTGATACGAGTCCCCGGAAGCCGGTGTGTGTGTGTGTGTGTGTGTGTGTGTGTGTGTGTGTGTGTGTGTGTGTGTGTGTGTGTGTGTGTGTGTGTGTGACGGGCTGATACGAGTCCCCGGAAACCTGTGTGTGTGTGTGTGTGTGTGTGTGTGTGTGTGTGTGTGTGTGTGTGTAGAAAGGCAGCAGGAAGAAGAAAATGCCACGGGCTGACACGAGTCCCCGGAAGCCGGTGTGTGTGTGTGTGTGTGTGTGTGTGTGTGTGTGTGTGTGTGTGCCCCTGAAACGGAGGCAGTGAGAAGGGGGTTACCTGCCAATGTCCTGAGTCCCCGGAAGCCTGTGTGTGTGTGTGTGTGTGTGTGTGTGTGTGTGTGTGTGTGTGTGTGTGTGTGTGTGTCACGGGCTGATACGAGTCCCCGGAAGCCGGTGTGTGTGTGTGTGTGTAGAAAGGCAGCAGGAAGAAGAAAATGCCACGGGCTGACACGAGTCCCCGGAAGCCGGTGTGTGCGGAAGCCGGTGTGTGTGTGTGTGTGTGTGTGTGTGTGTGTGTGTGTGTGTGTGTGCCCCTGAAACGGAAGCAGTGAGAAGGGGGTTACCTGCCAATGTCCTGAGTCCCCGGAAGCCTGTGTGTGTGTGTGTGTGTGTGTGTGTGTGTAGAAAGGCAGCAGGAAGAAGAAAATGCCACGGGCTGACACGAGTCCCCAGAAGCCGGTGTGTGTGTGTGTGTGTGTAGAAAGGCAGCAGGAATGCCACGGGCTGACACGAGTCCCCGGAAGCCTGTGTGTGTGTGTGTGTGTGTGTGTGTGTGTGTGTGTGTGTGTGTGTGTGTGTGTGTGTGTGTGTGTGTGGCTGACACGAGTCCCCGGAAGCCTGTGTGTGTGTGTGTGTGTGTGTGTGTGTGTGTGTGTGTGTGTGTGTGTGTGTGTGTGTGTGTGTGCGTGCGCCCCTGAAACGGAGGCAATGAGAAGGGGGTTACCTGCCAGTGTGTGTCTGTGTGTGTGCCCCTGAAACGGAGGCAGTGAGAAGGGGGTTACCTGCCAATGTCCCGCGTTCAGGATAAGCCAAGGCCCACAGCCGCCGGGCATCAGACACGTCGCCGCCGCCACCCCGCCCGGGCCCGGCAGCCAGGGGCGCCGAAGCGCCAGGGGGATCGCCGCCCGCCTTCTTCTGCGGGGTCCCCGCCGCGGCTGCCCAGGCGGAGGCGCCACGCCAGGGCGCGAAGCGGAGCCAGCCTGCCCACGCCGCCCTTCCGCCCCTGCCCGCCCAGCACGCTGGGGCCCGGGCGCCGGTGGCCGCCCCGGGGAAGGAGGGCGCTGCAGCCCAGAAGGAGAAGGAGCGCGGGAGGCTCCGGTGGCGCCGGCAGAGCAGCAGCAGCAGAGGCAGGCGGGGAGCTGCTAAGCCCGCCATGGTGGTGGAGGAGCACCCGGGTGGCGGCCGAGGCGGCGGCGGCAGGGCTCCCGTGGCGCGCCGAGCGGGCGAGGAGGGCGGCACCTCAAATGGCCCCCGCCATGAAGCGCGGCCCACCCCAGCGGGGACCTGGCCTTGCCCGCTCCTGCGGTCCGCTGATAAGGCTCGGCGGCGCCCGGGCTTCCTCCCACCATCCCCGGCTGCTGGCGGAGGCCGGATTCTCGCCCGCAGGGCCCAGGGCTCCGCCAGCGCCCTCTGCCGTGCGCGCCCTTGCCCAGTGCGCCGTGGCGCGCCATTGGAGAGCCGTGCAGTTCGAAAGCAAGAAATTGCAAGTAGATAAATAGGGACCACTTCAGTGGGAAGGTAACAGCGTTCCGTGCACTCCGGTGTCTAGTCATGCCTGCCACATGACCACGGAAACGTCTGCAGAAGCAGACAACGCTGGCTTAGAAACAGAGATGAGCACTGACCCCTAGAGTTGGATACGACTGGCTTTCCAGCAAGGGAAACCTTTACCTTTTTAGCTATCTATGCACATTCATCCAAAGCACCCCCACAAGGCTGGTAGCTGGCCTAGCTAGCCCTGTAAAGGTTGCCCTGGCTCGAAAGAAAATCCTATCCGACTCTAGGGTTCAGTGCTCATCTCTGTTATAATAATAATTTCGTGTAAGATATTATTCTCGGTTGAAAGGATTTTTGCGGGACAAACTCCACTCAAAGAACTCCCAAATGAGGCTCCTGTCATGTCCCTAAGAGCTGGGACGGAGACAGGCACTCAATCCGTCAAGCAGTACCCAGGTTTCGAACTGCCGACTTGTTGGCCTTCCAGCTAACAAGGCGAGCTTCTTAACCACTGCAGCCCAATGTCATCACTGTTTATAGCCAAAGAACCAGTGCTGTCTGCGTTTGCAGACGTCTCCATTGACGTGTGGCAGATATGACTAGACACAGGAATGCTGTTTACCTTCCCAACAAAGTGGTACCCACTTATCAACTTGCAATTTCTTGCTTTTGAACTGCCAGGTTGGCAGGAGCGGGGACAGAGACGGGAGCTCACACAGTCGTGCAGTACTCGGGTCTCGAACTGCAACTTGTCAAGCTCAATCATCTTTTATTTCTGGTTCAGCAGATATGAGCCACCCACCTCCCTTTCACTCTGAACACTCACCTCTTTGTTAAGACGGGGTACAAGCTCTTTGTATTCCGGTTACCTTTGAGTAACCATTATTAGGCCATTGACATAAACAAGAATAAAAGTGAATAGTCCATTTCTACTCCTGGTTTACAAGCACTGGTCTGCATTATGTTTCTTGAGACCTTCTTGGAGCAGCATTTTCATTTCTTGTTCCGGGCCTGAGCAGCTTGCTTCAGCCCAAACATGCCTTTCTTTACTTTCCAGACAATAGCAAAATGTTTCTGGGCCAAGTGGCTTTTCATTGTACAGCTCCTCGGCAATTTCTCCATGTAGAAATGCAGTCTTGACATCTAGTGCTTGACTTGGATCTGTCTGGGGATTGTCACACTCAAGAGTAGTCTTACAGTGCTATGCCAACAGGAACAAAGGTTTCACTGACACTTCCTCTGTACTTCTGCAGGAACTCTTTTGCAACCAGTCTTGTCTTGTAGCATTCCACGTCCTCCTGCATTTTACTTCATCTGGAAGATCCACTTGCACCCAATGACTTTCTTGCCTGGTGGTGGTGGTTTGGTTAGGTTAGGATCCATGTCCCATTCTTGTGTAGATCTTCTAATAACTTCTCTCACAGCTTCTCTCCATCTGGCTCTTTCAGCTCCTGGCATCTGTTCCATTTCTATCCAGGTTACTGGCTCACTCATCAGCAATTACTTTTAGAGGCAGGTGAGCTGAGCAGGTGGTTCACCTTTGTTGAGTCATGATGAGTGCCTGTTGGCTGGTACTGGAGTATAGTTTGTCATTGGTGGCTCTTTCAATTCAACTGCCTTGACATCTCCACCTCTGTCCCCTTCTCTTGGTGTACTGTGTGAGGAAACAAGTTTACTCATGAGTAGGTATTCTTGCCCACCAGAGGTTGCTTCCTGCTTCCAAACTGCCACCTCCTAGCGAAGCAACCCAGGTTTCTAGATTAGTACAGGTAAGGTAGTGCCAAGTAAACACTCCAGGCATCTTCAGGTACAGTAAAACCTCAACTTACATATGCCTCCAGTTATGTAAAATTCGACTTACATAATGATTTTGTGCTAAAACCATGTCCCGATTTACGCAAATATCCCAATTTACGTAACATGATTTCCTATGGGTTTGATTCGATTTACATGAAAATTCATTTTTCCTATGGGTTTGCTTCAAGTTACATAAAGAACTGATTTAAGCAAAAGCCTACGGAACTGACTTTTTATGCAAGTAGGGGTTTTACTGTATTTTAAAAGTATATTGTAATCAGAGTAAGTTACAGAAGAAAGTTAATCAAAAGTTCAGAAGGCACATCAAAATAAAGAAAGCTGCTCTATGGGGAAGCCCAGGGCCCCGCTTCTGACTAAGCCAACTACATGTTTTCAGATCTTCCTTAGCTCAAAGCATTGGATTAAGAGAGCATCTTGCCCCCTCCCTCTGGGTTATATCTCCTCCCTCAGGGTCCACCTCCTTGCCATTCCCCTAAAGGAAACCAGCCAATGATCATACGGCATAGCATGTCCATCACTCATCAGGTTTCATTTCTACCATCCCATGAGGCCATCATGTTTACACATTCCAGTCCCTCTGGTATGTTCTAAAGGTTCTCTCCCACATTGAAATCTCCATTTTGGATGAGGCTGAAAACAGGGCATAAATTCTGCCCTGACATACTGCTATCACCCTGCATGTCATAATCTTCCTGCCCTGTTTGACTCAGGTTGTGAAGACATTGGCACTAGCTTATGTACCTGTCTGTACCTGCATCATGTGGCTTTAGCCTAAGAAGGTAAATAAATAAGGTTGTGGTTCTGCAGCTCAAGGGTTGCCTTTGAATAGCAAAGAGATGATGTCAGACCTGTTGTCATGGATTCAGCATACAGTAATAGTTTTGTCCATCAAAGGTATCAAACACAATCACCCTTTTGTTAGCTCTGCTTTGTTCATCAAAATTAATCATGTTTTTTCATCGATGTCACCTGTTTTTAAGTTCATTATAATCTCTGATGTCATGGACATTCCCAAATAAATTGGTAAACATAAAACGGTTGAAAGGTAAAACATTACTTACCTTGGTACAGCCATTGTTTCCTGGTTATTGTTATTTTATATTGTTTTATGTCCATTGGGTTTATTCTATTTTCATGATTTCTTTCTCCATTTTAACCTTGTTTGACCATAAACTGCCCAGAGTAGCATACTCTACTAGATGGATGGTAAATAAGTAGGTAAGTAAGTAAGTAAGTAAATAAATAGGTAGCTAGCTAGTTAGGTGGGTGGCCTGGGTTAGGGTCTAGTTTGTGCCTCATCTGTTTTGGTATGCAGACAATTAGCCAGGCTTCCAAAGCAGGGGTGGCCAGCCTTGGTACTCCAGATGTTCTTGGACTTCAGTTCCCAGAAGCCCAAGCCAGCACACCAGCTGATCAGGGTTTCTGAGAAAGTTAAAGAACACCTGGAGCATCAAGGTTGGCCACTCCTGCTCTAAAGTGTTCTACACTTGATACTCTATCATGACATAACTCAAATGGTATTTTTGTGGTGCCTTTGGTCCGTAATCTATTCTAGAGAATACCCACCAGGTTGCTTTACCTTAAAGGCTGTTGGGCAGCTTTGCATCTGCATCCATGCATCTTGTCACCTCCAAAAGAGATTTCATCTTCCTTTCAGACATTCTATTCTACTCAAGAGAATGTGTGACCCTCCTGTTCCAAAGGCCTTGTTCCGTCAAGAATGCTTGTATGAGGTGCAAAAAATACTCATCCCCATTTGAAATGCCTTGAGTTTGCTTTCAAACTTGTTGCTAACCATGGCCAAATAATCCTTGAGTATCTAATTTGTTTCACTCTTCAGTAGGTAGCTGTACTTTGAAATCCAAAAACAAAAAAACAAGGATGCTGCAGCACTTTAAAGACTAACTGCTATATTTTTAATGTGAGCTTTCGTGGATCAAGTCCACTTCATCAGACATAGGAGTGAGAATTCAAAACATGAATTTATATACACTAGATATAGAGACATAGAATGATTAATCCCAAGGACATCTGCCTGTCCTACCAGAGCAGACCGGAGAGGCTCTCTGGTTGTGCCATCAGCCAGAGAGGCACATCTCTCTGGCACGAGAAGGAGGGCCTTCTCGGTGTCCACTCTGGCCCTTTGGAACCTCCTGCCAATAGAACTACGCCTGAAGATGGAGTTGCTGCCCTTTAGAAAAGGAGTGAAAACCTGGCTGACAGGTTTGGTCTGGGGAGTGGATGGTGCATTTTCCCCAGCCAATTGGTTGGTTTGACCCCAGTATGCCTGTGTTGTAATTTTTGGCTTTTAATACCAAGTTTTTAGAGTTTTTAATTTTTTAAAAATGATTTTATAATTGTTGTAAATCATCCTGGGTCCCTTTTGGGAGGAGGGCAATAAACAAATTTAAATAAATAAATAATAAATCAGCATGACAGGCAAGTATGCAAATCAATACAGCTTCCTACAGCTGGCAGATAAATAATTTCATGTCAGAAATTATTGGAGAAAATGCAAGGATTTTTTTTCTGGAGAAACTCCCCTCAGGGGATGCCCAAATGAGGCTCCTTTCATGTCCCCAAGAGCTGGGACAGACAGGCATTCAATCTGTCATGAAGTACCCGGGTCTCAAACTGCCAACTTGCCAGCTTTCTGGCTAACAAGGCAAGCTTCCTAACCACTGAGCCACCACAATCTCTGGTTGTTATTCAGACAACCAGAGATCACCTGCTACTGCCAGCTGTAGGAAGCTGTATCAAGGCATACTGGTGATGTCATGTGGGCATGTGCACACGCCTCCCGCCCCCGGTACATGCACTATCGTCTCCTCCTAGGTGAGGTGGGGAGTGTATGGTCACCTCACCCTGTCCCCGCCGCTGCCTCCCAGGCAGGATTTCAGCCTCCCCTCTCACCTCCCCATTGGTGGAGAGGGGTGGTGGGGAAGCAACAATGCAAGGCTTCCCCATGATGGTGCACATGCCCACAGAAAGGGCTGTGTGTGCCACCTCTGGCACACTTGCCATAGGTTCACCTACACTGACCCAGAGGATATGAATTGGTCTGGCAGAGGGTGATGCTTAAGGCAAGTACAACCCTGAGAAATGAGGGATTGGAAGAGACTCAATGAAGTTCATTGGTCTGATATAAATAGTTCTCAAACAAAATGTTGAGTTACTTCACTGATTGCTCTCCCTCGTGGGCCACTTTGATGTTCTGCTCATGGGGAGCTTGGGGACCCACTGCAGAACAGCACTGAGGTGGCTAAGGGACTGCAGAGAAAGAGGTTAATGTACTAAATTTACTGCTTCTTGTCTATGTCCTGGAAAATCCTCCACAAGAAGAGACGAAAGGAGGGTTTCCAACAGAACATTAGTTGTGATACTGCAGGCCAATATTATTACAGCACAACTCTTCACAAGTGCCTTAAGAAGTTCTGTAGAATTTGCTTTCAAATAGCACCATAAGATTGTACTGTTAGTGTACAGCCCATAATAATTGACAATCCCTGGGGAATACCTCTGCAGTTGAAAAAGGCTTATAACACTGAGAAGATCTACAAGGTACCTTAGCTTTGAGATCTTTTCCTTTGCTTAATAGTTTCTGTACAGAACAGTTTGGTAGTTGGCCTGACTGAAGATATTAAACTTTCAGATAGGCTTTTTCTTTTGAAGGCATTAAGCATGATGTAGTCAATTCAGAAATTTGAGATGGAAAAGGAAATATATTTCCCTGTACTTTTCCTGTGGCTAAACATTTTAACAAGGTTGCACAACCTTAAGCCACAAATCTTCATATGCAACCAAGAGCTCTGAATTTAGATCTCACTACCAGATAGACAATCAGGTTGCTGAACAGCTATGATCAGGGACTGCGGTGGCTTAGTGGTTAAGACACTGAACTTGACGACTGAAAGATCAGCAGTTCAAGGCCTGAGGGCTGCATGATGGAGTGAGTTTCTGTCTCTGTTCCAGCTCCTGCCAACCTAGCAGTTCAAAAGCAAGAACTTGCACGTAGATAATTAGGTACCACTTCAGTGGGAAGGTAAGCAGCATTATGTACACTCCGGTGTCTAGTCATGCCTGCCACGTGTTCATGGAAACATCTGCAGATGCAGACAGCACTGGTTCTTTGGCTCTAAAGAGATGAGCACTGAACCCCACAGTCAGATACAACTGGCTTTCGAGCAAGGACGACCTTTACCTCACCAGATAGACAATCAGGTTGCTGAACAACTACGATCAGTACAAAGGCCAGACGTTCCCTCAGTTCCTTGACAATAAAAATATCCACCTGGTGGGCTATAAATTGGCAAGGAAGCTGACAGCTATTTCCATCACACATGGCTTCCATCCAAAATGTATTTATTTAAACTACAGCTGAAGTATAGCCTGATGGGACAAACACTGACAGCACTTATTAATGCACTTAATGACACTTTCACATAGGAGTCTTGTCACAGTACAGTTTTAGACCTTGGCTCAAGCAGAAGTAATGTGACATTCAAGACAAAGGCTGCTATTTCATGTGGCATAAACATCTTCCCAACATTAGAAATACAAATATAATGGGTAGAATTATGCCTTAAACTTTTTAACACATTTTCAATAAGAATTTTATCATCATGTACAAAATGTTTAAAGCTTGAACTTGAATTAGAAATGTCACAGACAGTGTGTAGGAGTCAAGCAACGGTGGTCTAATGTTTGCTGCAGAATAAGAATATTGATTGCTACTACTCTATATATGAAGTATTTGAAATGTACCATCTAAGCATCAAGTATAAATATTGTGCATTAAATCCAAATGATTTCCATCTACAGCAGTGTTTCCCAAACTTTGGTTTTTGGACTTCAATTCCCAAAAGCCTAGGTCAATTCCCCAAAGCACTGATCAGCCAATGGACTGGTTTAGGCTTCTGGGAATTGAAGCCCCCCTGTGGGGTGTGGGCCCCACATTGGGAACCACTGATCTAGAGTAAACCCATAGAATGACTGGGATTTGTTAACTGCATTCAGCTTTCTATTCCTTTAATGAAACATTACATTTGTGTGCTTTTCTTTAAATAGCAATTTTTATAGGACACATTTACTATGAGTAAAAAATTGTTTTGATATGTTGTTTCTCAAAGCACCAATCAAGAAAATAATGTAATGTACTCAAACATGATAAACACCTAGCTTCAAAGCATGTTATGTTATAAG
Source organism: Furcifer pardalis (assembly GCA_030440675.1). NCBI lineage: Eukaryota > Metazoa > Chordata > Lepidosauria > Squamata > Chamaeleonidae > Furcifer > Furcifer pardalis. The sequence continues at coordinate 111,708,546 of CP126890.1, read as the reverse complement.
GCAGGAGTTCCCAACCTATGGCCCGCAAGCTTGGTCCGACCTTTGATGCCAATTAATCCGACCTGTGGTGAGGACCTAGCCACCGCCAGAAGCTGCCCGCTGCCACCACCAGAAGTGCCAAAATGCCACATTTTCACTGTGAACACCTAGCTTCAAAGCATGTTATGTTATAAGGCAGGGGTTCCCAACCGATGGCCCGCAAGCTTGGTCCGGCCTTTGATGCCAATTAATCCGACCTGTGGTGAGGACCTAGCCACCGCCAGAAGCTGCCCGCTGCCACCACCAGAAGTGCCAAAATGCCACATTTTCACTGTGAACAGAAAAAGGTTGGCCACCCCTGTTGTAAGGCCTGTAACAAAATGCTTAATAAACACTAAACCAGAAATCTTCACATGCAATAATGTATTATAAATTTAAGTATCTCAGTTCTCTAAAATACTTTTCCTTCATTCAGAACTAGCTTGTTTCTCACTAGACAGCTGGAAATAGAAAGGTTAACAGCTAAACAATATTTACTTGGAACAAGGCCCTCTCGGTTTTTGTGCAATTTCTTCCTATATTTATGCTTGGCTTTAAGCAAGCCTCATATCTTTCTTATAACATGTAAAATACTCAAAAACATGTAAAATACTCAAGACCATCAGTGTATGCCTACGACAGGAACACAAGAAAGGTTAGGCTTTGAGGTCAATACACAATTTTTCTCTACCAACTCTAATGTAATATGCAGACCAGAACTTGGGAACCTATGATTTTTGGATGTTATTGGACTGCAGTTCCCATCATCCTTAACCAAAGGCTATGCTGACAAGGGCTTGTGGGAGTTTTAGTCAAACTAATCATGTTTTCTGAAAAGACATTTATGCTTCCTTATTTTCAGCTATTAGCAGCTGGGTGACCCATTTCACGAATGCCTACATTTCAGAATTTTAAAAGTTAATTAGGTCCAGACTTTGCAATCCCATCCCTTTAACAAACAAGCACTGGATGGTCATTACAGTAAACATGGTGATTTCAGCGGGAATATTGACATTGCATATTAGCTGACAGATGGTATTAAGTTAAGCATTAGATGCCAATCCATCCACCCAATTTACTGGTGTATAGACAAAGCAGGGTTTCACATGTTTTGTTTTCAATCTTATCTATTCATTTTCATTATGGTAACAACTAAATTTTGAACACTGAGGAAGGGTCTACCAGAATTATATGCATGACTGTATTCCATGTTGACACAGTACATAATTAGCTATAGTGCCTTAATCCTAAATGTAGTTTCTTGGATGTAATTTTAGTAGAATTTACCAAATGAAATGAACCAAGATCTAAAGTTATGAAAAACTGGGCTTATCATTGGCCATGTGTCTCACTCCTTTATCCATACAACTGGAATATTTCAAGTGCAAAACAGAACATTCAGGTGTCGGGTGGGGTGGGTGGGGGTGGGGGTTTAGGCAATGATACTCCTTGAAAAAAATTAACATCTATTATTCAGGAGAGTTCTACTCTTTTATTGGCACAGTCACACTGGATTCCATATTGACTATTTAGAAATGCTAGATGTAGAACAGATGCATTGAGCTTCAAATATGTGAGGATATAGGACCAGGAATGGGCATATCCTTTGGAAGGCCACTGGAGAAACTGTATTTGCAAAGCCAGGTAGGTGAAAAGAGAAGACCCCCTCCCCCACTTCCTTTGTCAAGCAGTGTTTCAAACCCGCAAGGTAACTACTTTCAATATAATCTCAAAGCTGGTTAATTCCACACAGAGATGCCAATTCTCTCTTTAAACTAAATGCTTTAATAGAAAAGTTTTTTTTACAAAATCTCTTTCCTGAAAGCAGAAATATTCAATCTTTTCTTAAAATGAAGAAACCAAAAGTTACTGTCCCTCCCCCACCCAACCCCTTTTACATGCTCACACTTAGATGAAAACATAAAAAAAATCTGTATTCAGTAGAAAACATCTGAAATGGGTAGATCTGCACCTTCTCACAATTAGTAATTTACCACTTTAATTTTTCCATCCTCTGGGCACCTTCCGTGTTTATCAGCAGAAAATATTTGGGTGAAATAAAATAAGTCTCTTTTGTTGAGAGCTAAAATATGTTACTACAGATTCTGCTCTTTTCAGCATCTAAACTATTTATTAACCCACTGATCATTTAGCATTCTGAATCGTCAAAATGTCATTGGATCGGGAGAATGCTCCCTCCCCGATTTCTGATTTGGAACAACTACGTTACACCTGATGTAAAGAATCAAATTCCGGTTGTATCCTTTTGCTGATGCCAGAATTTTTTTACATACATTCTAAAACAAACATATAATGGCTTGGATCCACATTTTGCACTTGCCAGTGGAAGATGGGGAACCATCATTAAGCAGACTACATACCTGCACACTCTGAAAATATATTCCAGAGGACTCCAAGTCCTTCTGAAATAGCTGTATGTGCCATAAGAGAACAAGGGTAGGTGGCAGAATGAATTGGCAAAGGTTGTCCTAATTTCCACTAACGGAACCCTTTTATTAATCAAAAGCATTCTGTGGATGAAAGGAGCCTTTCCATTCACAGAAGATGCAGCTTGGAGCCAACCCAATGCCTTGAATATCAGCAAGCTTAACCACTGCATGTACAGTAATTTTAAACATTATTATAATGTCGGTCATGGCGGGAACACAGCCAAACAAAATATTGTTTCCAAAGTTGGCAAGGATTCTAGTTTCATATAAACTTAAGTGGGTAAACTCTCAAATGAGCTAAGTAGTCAACACAGACACAGTCTGCAGCCTCTGCCAAAGGAAGTACAACATGCCGATTGATGCAAGATATTTAAGTGCAAATGCCAAGTTGATGATTTTAATTGTGTTGTCTGTGTTTGCCATTATTCGTATACTGAAATATTCTAGGTTGACTATCCTCCATTGCTTCCAAACCCTGAACTATTAAGACACAACAAGAATCCTGTTGCTCTCTCTTCTTCATGCTTTTGCAATATTACAAAACACCTTCAAGTACAGCATTTCCATCATTCCGGACATGTCCATCAATGGGCCGGGGGGGGGGGGGAATCACAGTCAACCATATATATAATCTCAGTTTATAACAGCCTTCTGCTTTTCACCCCCACCCCATTTCCACTTTCTTTTGAAGTTAATGTTCCTGATTCTCTTGTGCAACTCCAGTCACTAAAAGAAGGTTACAGGCCATGAACTGGACACTAAGTACATTATTTATCTGTCCAGTATAGATACCAACTAGTTCACTGGACGAGCCATCTACAGGAGCATTGCAATAAGTGTTCCGGATGTCCCAAACACGAACAGAGTTATCCATCGATGCAGAAGCAATCAAGCTGCTGTCTGGACTAAAAGTAAGGCTGGTGATGTTGTCCGTGTGTCCTCTCAGTTCTTTGTAAAGCGTGCCAGAGGCCAGGTCCCACAGCTTTAACCGCTGGTCTTCACCTGCTGAAGCCAAATACTTACCATTTGGAGAAAATGCAAGGGACAGCACAGGACCCCGGTGACCTGTGAAAAGGCGGACTGTATTTCCTTGCTGGGCACTCCAGAGCCGCACTGTTTTATCTGTGGATCCGGTTGCCAAGTAGTTAGAATTGGGATGAAACTTAACGCAGTCCACATCTGCCAAATGGCCTGCGTAAATACGCAGTGGATAGGTCCGATCAAATGACCAAAGCCTTGCTGTGCGGTCGTTGGAACCACTTGCAAAGTACAGGCTGCAAGGACTGATGTCTAGATCCCACACAGGGTAGGCGTGCCCTTGGTACAAGACAGTGTTTGTAAAACTCCCAAGATCCCAGTATCGGATGGAGGTGTCTTCCGAACATGACAAGAGGCCTGAGCTGTCCGACAGAAACCTTGTGCTGTACACTGGTCCGGAGTGCGCTCTTAGGATCTTCATTTCTGTGCCCACATTATCATCCTCATCATCCTGCAGGGATGAATAAAAGATCACCATTTTTCCACTTGTTCAGTGACACTTCAGTGACATACATTCAGCCAAAAGCTTTCTCCCCAATATTGCAGCAACAACAATGTGCAATGCTTTTCTGCCCATGAAATGCTCACTCAAGGTACGCCTTGTGGATAACAAAGCACTTCACGTCTGAGAAACAGTTTTAGGTACTAAAATCAAATGGCTAGATAATTTTTTTCTACTACAAATTAACAAACAGAAACTTCCTTTAAGAGCTTACTTTGCTGTCATTATTGTTCCTGAACAAATTACTTTATTTGCTTACCTTTCTAGTGACTGCATCCAGAATTTGGAAATGTTTTTGCTTAGAGATTCCTCTGCCTATTCTTCAATGGTTTTCCACTACAGGGCTTGCAGTAAGTGATTTTAATTAACTTTGCCAATGATTATATATACTGTTACTACTCTTCTTAGCGAGCTATTCTGCTGGGAGGTGTGTTTTTTTTGTTCTTTTAAATAAATGAGGTTTGATCATTTGATTGTATTGTGACTCTATTTTTGTTAATATCCCAGCACTCGATTTCTTTGTTAGGATCTAATAATAGCATTTGAGTACTGAATATTTTCACATCTACAGTATAAATATTCATTTATTTATATGCTTCTGACTACAATCACAAAAACTTCAAATCTGTCAAGCCTTTACTAAAAATGTATACATAAAACAATGGGCAATTAAGCATTTTGTCCTCCTTGTACTTCTCCACCTGCAGCAATTTTAGGTAAGTATAGGACATGGAGAGAAAATTACCAGGAATGCAGGCAAGGTTCGGAAGAGACAGGGGGACTAGAGACCACATTGCCAACATATGTTGGATCATGGGGAAAACAAAGAGAGAACTGGACAATCATCTGTCAGATCTGCTTTGATTCAGATTCCTGTATTGAGCAGGGAGTTGGACTCAACGGCCTGAAAGGCCTCTTCCAAATCAGTGATTCTATGATTCTATCACACTCAATGCAACAGAGAAGAGTGTATGGGCACCAGGCACCTGAATCTTTCCTCAGGAATACCCACTGACCTTCATTACTTCCCATCTGTCTGTCCACAGAATGGCAAGAAAGTGCCACAGAGCCTTTTTGTTTTTCCTCAGCCTGAAAGATGGGAACAAGTTTGGAGCCATGCATCGCACAAACCAATGAAGGCTCTGCACCGACAGATCTGAACATGAAATGGTAAGCAAGAGTCTCTCACCTCCTCGCCCAGGATATCACAAGCCAGGTGAATTCGGGACACATCTACCAGATGAGGCTCAGATTTCAGTTTCTTGGATCGCAAGCTCCACAGCTTTACACAGGAACTGTCGAAGCCAGCAGCAAGCAGCTTGCTATCTGGTGAGATCTCTGCTGTGTTCAGCAACTGCTCAGTGTTGTAGAATGCATAAAAACATATGGTGGTGAGTGAAGGCGGCCCGTCTTTGACCCGCTTAATGCTGTCCTGTAAGACATCCAAGGCTGCCTCATTTTGCAAGATAGAAGCAGGCACGTCCGTGGGTTCTAGGCCATTGCTCTCGCTGCGTGAAGAGCCACCGCTAGCGTACAGCTGGTAATCCGTCCTCTTGGCTGGCTGCACATCTAAATGTATGTGCAAAGAGAGAACTTTGCAGAGAGCACTGTTGTTGTCACTTTGGAGGTAGCGAAGTAGGAAGTTGTAGCTGTCTTCTTGAAGGCGGACAACGTACTTATTGTCCAGAAATGCCCGGAGCTTGAAGTTGGACATAATGTCCTGCATTGTTAGTGTGGTTTGTAACTGCTCAATAATGTCCTTTTGGTTGGCATTTTGCAAGAACATCCCATGGAAGCGACTGTAGAAACTGTCCACTGTGCTCTTCAGGCCATTTTGGACCATGTTGAGATGGAGGTAGACAAAGAGGGGATACAGAAGAGGCATCACTTCGTGGCTATGCTGGGAATCTGAATCTAAATGTCAAGAACAAAGAAACATCATTTTTTTCTCATTCAGATCTAAGAGTTTACAATAAACGCAAGGTAAGTTCTTTTCCTGATCACAGAGGGCTCCTGCCTTTATATGCTTTCTCTAAAGCTCATGGAGTATTGTCTGAGATTTCTGCCACTACCAACACACACACATACACACATGCAAGCACGCACGCACGCACATAGTTTTTAAAATGTTCCCTGAATATTACACTTCACAATTTCATTTCAACCCTGATTTGCTTGTTTCCTGTTTTGCGCCCAATATAAATCTACTCGGAATTTGAAGTGTGATGGCTTCTAAGACAGTGTTCTTCTAAATCTGTCTAGCTATTTTAAGATATTGTACCACATTCATACAACCATCTCCTCCTTTAACCAATTAACTATATGCTCTGAGGGCTATCACTATACAGATCATGCTAAAAAAACAGTTCAAAAGGACAGGGTCCTCCTGGACTCACGACTACTGTTCGAAGAGCAGGTGGCAGCCGTGGCCAGGAGGGCTTTTGCACAACTTCGTGTAATATGCCAGTTACCCCCCCCCCCTAGAGCGGGACGCCTTGCTCATGGTCACACATGCTTTGGTCACCTCCAGACTTGATTACTGTAATGCGCTCTACATGGGGCTGCCCTTGGTGACCATTCGGAGACTGCAGCTGGTCCAGAATGCGGCAGCTCGGGTAGTGATGGGGTGCGGGCGTTATGCTCGAGCCTCACCACTGCTCCGGGAGCTGCACTGGCTGCCAGTATGTCTCCGGGTGCAATTCAAGGTGCTGGTCATTACCTTTAAAGCCCTATATGGTAGTGGGCCAGGATACCTAAGAGACCGCGTCACCCTAAGAACGTCGGCCCGTCCCACCAGAGCGGATCGGAGGGGTTCTCTTGTTATCCCATCGGCTAGGGAGGCTCGCCTCACTAGTACGAGGAAGAGGGCTTTCTCTGTGTTCGCCCCGGCCCTCTGGAGCCTCCTCCCGATAGAGCTACAGCTGCAGACAGAGCTCCTGCCCTTTCGGAAGGGCTTAAAGACCTGGCTGGCGGGGCAAGTGTGGGGTCCCAGGAACGCAGGTTCCCATGTAGGATGGCTGATTTAAGGGCAGCCACCCCCCCTTGTATCTGTTTTTATCTGCTTTGCTGTTTTAATTTTTTATTTTTTTATGAACTTTTAAGGTTTTAGATATTGATATGATTATAGTTTATCCATGACGGTAATTTACGCTGTAAGCCGCCCAGAGTCGGGTCTACCCAATTGGGGCGGGATACCAAATGTGAGCAATAAATAAATAAAATAAATAAGTACTGTAATGGATAAAAGTTACAAGAAAAGAGATTTCATCTAAATATTTCATCTAAATATTAGTAAGAACTTTCTAACAGTGAGAGCCATTCAATAACAGAATCAACTTCCTTCAAGGGTGGTGGATTCTCTTTCACGAGAGATTCTTAAGAGTGGATTGGATGGTCACTTCTTAAGAATGCTGTGGATTTGCCGCAATACCAAGAGGCTGGACTTGATGACTCCTGGGGTACTCACCTGTAAGAAAGCTGCGTAATCGCCCAAACTGTACTTCATATTGTTGTGGCTCCGCAAGGAAAGGGGCAGCGGAGATAAGGTTTGAATAACCCGACTCAGATTGAGCTGAGGGAATAAGCAATAGTTAAGGTAATTTTCTTCCATACAACTGAAGGATTACACACTACAGTATTAGTGCTAGATGCTACAATAGTGAAGTAAAAAAGATGTGACAAATTAATAATGTACAACAATTGTGCCTCCAATGTTATCACTGAGCACATGGGATATCACAAACTTCCTTTTTTTAAAATTGCTCACCTGCTAGGACAGTCCCTGAGAGATGTTTCTTTTTGCTTAATCAGCATACAGGTCAACAACATTATCACCTGTACAGCTTTAAACAAGATCTTCTCATTTTAGCCATTTGCTACATATTTTTTTCTACAAACAAAATAATCTATTCATTTTTGTCAATGATATTCTTTTCCGTCCCATCCAATGCAACACAGATACAGATGTTTAATTCAAAACTTTAATTAGGAGACAGGCAAAAAACTATTTGCCCCAAGTTCTATATAAAGTGAATGCATCATTTGTCTGTTGATCTGGTGGCAGACATAGCCAGGAAAAAGTCTAACTCATTTATCTCCTAATCCCTGAAAGGCAAGTTTAAAATCTCTCTTAAAATCCCACGGTTGAATAATTCAATTTTCACATAGTGCTCAGGAGAGTCATTTCAGAATATTGGAACTGTAACCTGCCTATCACATACTTCATTCCAACTGTATTTGAGACAGAGCCACAGATTGGAATTTCTCTCCTATTAAGCATAGCTGTGGCTTTCTAATCTCTGGATACAGCAATGTTCACTTAGTAGTGCTACAGGATCATCATTCAGTAGTTTAGGCTCTTTCCAATTTCTGTCTTAGAAATTTCATTGCATTAAGGAAAAAATCTTTATTGTTTTTGTAAAAACTCATAAGAAATTCTTGCTAAGTACCTGTTAGATTAGCTGCCATTTCTTCTGCAGTCTGACATAAGCGCAATCCTTGTTTCAGAGGACCTTCTGAGTCAACATATTGCCTGCGTTTGAGGTAGCAGGAAACTGCCATCTGAATCTGTTCTGTGCGTACACGTTTCATGACCTCCAAAAGGAAAAAAGCAGATTTTCAGTTATAAAAATGGTAAAAGCATGGACAAATTATGCAACATTTCCTGGAAACACCTTTCATAAAGCTTGTGGGAAGCTTGCACTCCTATGTATAGGTAAAGGTCGCCCTTGCTCGAAAGCCAGTTGAATCTTACTCTAGGGTTTGGTGCTCATTTCTGTTTATAGCCAGTCAGTGCTGTCTGCATCTAGTCATGTGGCAGGCATGACTAGACACTGGAGTGCATGGACTGTTTACCTTCCTCCCCAAATGGTACATCTTTATCTACTTGCAATTTCTTGCTTTCAAATTGCTAGGTTGGCAGGAGCTGGGACAGAGACGGGAGCTCTCTCCATCATGCAGCACTCAGGTCTTGAACTGTTGACCTACCGACCTTCCAGTCATCAATTTCAGCATCTTAACCACTAAGCCACCGCAGTCCCAGTATATACCTCACATCAAAACCACCTGATTAAAACACACCTCTTACCAGTAATAAATGGATGTGATAAATTGCATAAGAAATTTAATAAGTCAGATCTCCAAAGCATTACATAATGGACACTTGAAAGGAATGGAGTTTACATCAGTGAAGTACTTCTTAGTGTCCTGTTAAGTTTATCATTGTTCAAATCTATCATGCTTTTAGGATTGTGGATATTTGATGGAAACTTCAATCCCAACACTAAGGATGTCACTAGTTCAGTGTTTTCCTTCCAATTTTTACCTTATCCAGAGGCTCCAACAGAAATATATTTTAAACACACTGGTAGAAATTATGTCACCTATGCATTCTGTGCATTAGTGCCTAATGCAGTGTGGGTACGAAACAGGCACAATTGTAAAAATAGCCATTCTGATGTGTGCAATAGTACTGCTTCCTAAAATAATAATGCAAAAAATCAAAAGTCAATTTCAGTTTCAGAGTTGTTAAATTTCTCTCTTTCACAACATGTATTAGGTTTCATTTTTCAACTTGAATACTCTCTCCTATAATTTTTACGCCAAAAAATACAGGTCAACGGGTATCATTTCAGTTAGCAAGAATATTCATAAATTTAAGAACATTCTATTTTTTTTCTTTAAAATATGGAATAGAAAGTACAGCATAAAACTCGATAATCAATAAAGTAATAATCCTATGAACTACCAGAGCAGTGCAATACAGTGTATGAGTTTGAAAAACATTCTGGGCACACCAGTGAAGAAGGTTCTGCCCATACACAGTGTCTTATTTTACTGTGGTAACTATTCTGTCCTTTCTTATGGAAGTGTGAGTTTGCATAGCCCATGGTATGGTCAACATATAAAAAAACAAATAATTTACTATTTTGCTAACTTTATTTCTTATCTGGAAAGATGGAAACATACCCCAGACCAAATTATGCTTTCATAACTCTCTGGGCAGCTAACCTGCATGGAAGGAAAAAAAGGGAGGGCAGATAAAATGTGCCCCCTTTAGGTAGCAAACTAAATTTGCAAAAATATTTTAATCCTGAAACTGTTAGTTGCACACTGAGTAGAGGAACTGAAAATTTCATTTCAATTAGAAAACATTAGAACATGCTAACATTCAGAATGTTTTTTTCTGTTTCACAACAGAAATCCTCTCTCCACCAACTGGTATGCATGATACCAAAAAAGTTGTAACAAAATAAGACATCAGCAAAAAGATCAGAAGTACTGGTTGTGGAACTTCTCCAGCATTAAAAGATGGAGAAAAGAGAATAAAAGAGAATATAGTACAGTACTGCACAATTAGTTGTTCGCTCATTCTATGCAAGTGGAACCTCATACAACAATTGCCCCGTATAGCAACAAAATCACATAACAATTAGAGGGTTTTTTTTTTTGGGGGGGGAGATGGTGTCCCACATAACAATTTTCCCTATGGAAAAAATTGTACAAAATTTTTTCAATGGGAAAAACTACTTAGCAAAAAAAATCGTTGTAAGATGCATCCCATAGGGAAAATCACTATACGATGCATATATTGTATAGCAATTGTTTCGTACACCCCCCCCCCCCCGGAATGGATTAAAATCGTTGTAAGAGGTATCACTGTATTGTGCTATTTCTACAAGTGGTAGTCCACTTACTCAAGCACAACAGTTAACATCAGTGGTGGGATTCAATTTTTTTTACTACCTATTCTGTGGCGGTGATATGGTGGGCATGGCCAGGGAGGAAACCCTGCGCTGCACCCAAATTTGGACTACAGTACAGTAATACCTCAGATAACATTAGTATCGAATAACACTAAAATCGCATAACATTAAGCAATCTGGGGGGAAGAACTGGGGGATAACATTAAGATCCTATGGGATGCATCAGATAACAACCGCTAAAGCCTGTGTGGTTACAATGTATCTCTATGGATCCCATAGGATTTTAACATGCATCGGATAACACTAAAAATTGTATAACACCGAGACTTGTGGATGGAACCAGGTTTTAGTGTTATCTGAGGTTTTACTGTACTTTATTTCAAAACTTGGATGGGTGGGGCCAGCAGGAATTTCTGCTACCGGTTCTGGCGAACTAGGGAGAACCTGCTGAATCCCACCAGTGGTCAACATCTGTGCAAAACAACTTTCTAACACCGTTTTTGGCAGCTACAAGCTCCAGCTAGCATAAATGCACCTTGCTTAAATTCTCATGCGAGTTTTTGCACCCTTTAAGATCGGAGGACAAGTGAGAACTCAACACAACCAAACAAACATAAGGAGACACACACACACTGCAATATCAGAGCATCAAGGCTCAACAAGTCCTCAGGATCTGACCCCAAGCCTCTTCCTACCCCAAAACTTTGCAGATGGTGCAAGGCGACCTAGGAGGAGTTGCGACCCGCTACCGATCCCCTCCCACCCCAAAACGTAGACGAAGAAGAAGGCTCTAGAAGAGGAAAGATGCACCGCATGGGAGCCCATGAAAAAGAACAGAAGCAGCTGCCGAAAGGAAAGGAGGAGGGGGGGGGGGAAAAGGCAAACGCTGCCTCCATCCTTCCGGGGGACGGTCAATGAGGACCCTGCATGTTGGGGTGGGTTCTGGTTAAGAAGCTCGCCCTTGTTACCTGGAAGGCCGGCAAGTCAGCAGTTCGAGACCCGGGTACTGCATGACGGGTTGACCGCCCGTCTCTTGTCCCAGCTCCTGCCAACCTAGCAGATCGAAAGCAAGAAATTGCAAGCAGATAAATAGGGACCACTTCAGTGGGAAAAGATCTTGGGGACATGAAAAAAGGAGACTCATTCGGGCGTCCCCCTGTGCGGAGTTTCTCCAGCAAAAAAATATTATTAGCATGGTGGGGGTGGGCCACAAAATGCTAACCTTGCGAACGAGCCCAAAGAAGAGTGCACACTCAGCGCTATGGGGCCACTAAAGAAGTGGGGATTGTTATTGCTATTGCCTGCCTGCCTTCCACTCAGGGAGGGCCGAGGGGTGCTCGTCCCGCCCGGAGGGAAACACACACACGCACACACACACACTCACTGGTGCATCGCAGGGTGCAGGGAGGGAGCGAGGTCGGAAGAGAGAGAGAGAGAGAGAGAGGAGGAGGAGGCGCCGCCGCCAATGCGCCTGCCTGTGTGTGTCTCGCGCGCTGCAGAGGAGAGGCACGAGACGGAATTCCTGGGCTCGCGCCGTCAAGCCAGCCAGTCAGTCAGTCAAAGGCGCCCGGGTGTCTCGCGCGCGGGGAGACGCCGCCGCCGCCTCCCCTCCCGCGCGCAGCCCGGCTCGCGCGCCCCGCTCTTCCCTGTGCCGGCGCTTCCCGGCAATGAGGCTGCCTCGGACGTCCCCTGCGGCTTGGCGGCGGCTCCGGCGGCGGCTGGGACTACTGCGACCGCCGCAGCTGGGAGCCGCCGCTCCATGACTGACGGCGACTGACACCAGAACAGGAGGAGGAGGAGGAGGAGCAGCAGCAGCGCTGGGGAAGGAGGAAGGCGCAGGCGCGGCGGCGCGGCCAATGGAAAAGCGCCTCCGCTCGGCGCTCGGCTCGCCGTGCCCAGCGCGCACATTCCTTTCTTCGCCAACCCCCGGCAGGCACGGGGAGCCGAGCGCCGAGCGGAGGCGCTTCCCCCTTAAGGTGGCGGAGAAGCGAGGAAGGACTGGAAGCAGCACGTGCGCCGAGGGGAGGGGGCGGAGCCAAGGGGAGAGCGTGGAAGGACTGGCCTCAGCTAGAGACCCCCCCGTCCCGGTAAGTGGTGGGAGGTTTGGATCGCCACACAGGGAGGCTCTTAGGCACTTAGGGATATAGCCAGACCAGTTCGAAAGCAAGACATTGCAAGTAGATAAATAGGGACCACTTCGGTGGGAAGGTAACAGCATTCTGTGTCTAGTCATGCCTGCCACATGATCATGGAAACGTCTGCAGAAGCAGACAGCGCTGGCTCTTCGGCTTAGAAACAGAGATGAGCACTGACTGACCCCCTAGAGTCGGATACGACTGGCTTTCGAGCAAGGGAAACCTTTACCTTTACCTTAGGAGGATGGTAGGGACTGCAGTGGCTCAAGTGGCTAAGACGCTGACTGGAAGGTCGGCAGTTCGAGATCCGAATACTGCAGGACGGAATGAGGGCCCCCCCCCCCCGTCTCTGTCCCAGCTCCTGTCAACCTAGCAGTTTGAAAGCCAGAAATTGCAAGTAGATACTGTAAATAGAAGCGGGGCCAAGGGGAGAGCGTGGAAGGACTGGCCTCAGCTAGAGACCCCCGTCCCGGTAAGTGGTGGGAGGTTTTGATCGCCACAGGGAGGCTTAGGGATATAGAAGAAATCACCCCTGACTGCTCCTTAGAAGAAGGTCAAATAGTAAAGATGAAGCTAAAGTACTTTGGACATCAAATGAGAAGAGAGGATTCACTTGAGAAGGCCTTGATGCTTGGAAAGGTTGAGGGCAAAAGAAGAAGGGGACGGCCAATAATGAGATGGCTAGATGGTATTGTGGAGGCAATGGGCACAGAGCCGAGCAAGTTGAGGGGGATGGTGGAGGACAGGAGGAGTGCCTGGAGGACAGTGGTCCATGGGGTCGCAGAGGGTCGGAATCGACTGTGAGACTGAACAACAACAACAAGGAGGATGGTAGGGACTGCAGTGGCTCGAGTGGCTAAGACGCTGACTGGAAGGTCGGCAGTTCGAGATCCGAATACTGCAGGACGGAATGAGCCCCCCCCCCCCCGTCTCTGTCCCAGCTCCTGTCAACCTAGCAGTTCGAAAGCCAGAAATTGCAAGTAGATACAGTAAATAGAAGCGTGGAAGGACTGGCCTCAGCTAGAGACCCCCGTCCCGGTAAGTGGTGGGAGGTTTTGATCGCCACAGGGAGGCTTAGGGATATAGCCAGACCTAGGTCAATCTTAGAAGAAATCACCCCTGACTGCTCCTTAGAAGGTCAAATAGTAAAGATGAAGCTAAAGTACTTTGGACATCAAATGAGAAGAGAGGACTCGCTTGAGAAAGCCTTGATGCTGGGAAGGGTGGAGGGCAAAAGAAGAAGGGGACGGCCCAAGATGAGATGGCTGGATGGTATTGTGGAGGCAATGAGCACAGAGCTGAGCGAGTTGAGGGGGATGGTGGAGGACAGGAGTGCCTGGCGGACAGTGGTCTATGGGGTCGCAGAGGGTCGGAATCGACTGTGCGACTGAACAACAACAACAAGAAGGATGGTAGGGACTGCAGTGGCTCGAGTGGCGAAGATGCTGACTGGAAGGTCGGCAGGTTGGCAGTTTGAGATCCGAATACTGCAGGACGGAATGAGCCCCCGTCTCTGTCCCAGCTCCTGTCAACCTAGCAGTTCGAAAGCCAGAAATTGCAAGTAGATAAATGGGGACCACTTCGGCGGGAAGGTAAAAGACGTTCCGTGTGCTCCGGTGTAGAGTCATGCCTACCACATGACCACAGAAACGTCTGCAGAAGCAGACAGCACTGGCTCTTCGGCTGTGAAACAGAGATGAGCACTGAACCCTAGAGTCGGATACGACTGGCTTTCGAGCAAGGGTGACCTTTACTTTTAGGAGGATGGTGCACAACTTGTATCTCTGGCAGACACCAATGACCTCCAACTTGTCCATGATCAGAAATTGACCGCATCCTTTAACAGTGGTAGATGGAGGAGGGGGTACAATCCAAACAACTTTGTTAGCAAGATGATAGCATAGTGCATGAAAAAAATTCATGATCTGATCCAGTGCACTCAACACAGGTCCGTCGTGTGCATAGTAAATGCTGCAGTGAAACCCCAGGAGGTGCTTTTCACAGAGGATTTAAATTTAAGAAGGCTAAATGGGTGAATTTTTGAGAACTGCTGGACCAAAGTGTGGAGAAGATCCCCCCCATCCAGAAAAATATCATGAATTTGTCCATCTTGTGAAAGTAATATCAAGGGGAAATATTCAGAAAGGGTGCTGAACCCAGTACATCTAGGACCTGACTGACGACATCAAACCTCTGCTAGATAGGTATCAGGCACTCTACAACCAGGATCCTTTCCAGGAAGATACTGTTGAAGTTGGGGAAGAGCTGATGCAGGCTCAAGCTGAAAATTGGAAATCACAATGGAGCACATTTAGTCAAGAACCTGGTCATGAAGCAGAAAAGGAAAGAAGTAGTGATAGATGCTGAGAGAACTCAGCAAGAGAATGAACCTGGACATTCTTTCAATGGATATGAGCCTCAAGTCTGTCAGCTTGTATCCAGGAAGTGCTTTATGGCAGGAACAAACATTCTTGAGGATACACAAGAGCAAAACCAAATTAGAAGATGGAGGAAGGAGCTCACTGGACAAGAACCAATATTAAAGGAGGCTATGACTGAGGAACTCAATCTCCCCTATGTCACTTGGAGGACCCTGAATAGGCTGAGGGTTGGAGTCCCTAAATGCAAGACCAACATGCTTAAGTGGGGACTGCTGGTGGACAACAACATGTGGTGTGAATGTGGAGAGATACAGAATCCGGCTAATTTACTCGTCTGCTGATTACTGCCAGAAACATGTACTGATGAGGACTTGCTTCATTTTGGTAGTCCAGGGTTTGATCAGAACACGAAAAAAGAAGAAGTGGGAGACAGGATAGCCAGCTCAGTTGATCTGTGTGGTGTTCCCTTCATTAAGATTGCTTTAATTGCTTGCAACATAGAGGAGGGTGGTGAAGCTCAGGTTTCCTTTCGAGTCCTTCTGATTTTCCTCTAGCTTAGATTTTTAGCATGGGCCAGAGAAAAGGAGTAAGTGATGGGAAGGGAACTCAGTACATACGCAGCAGCTAAATCTCTGTCTGTAGATGTTTCCATAGTCATGTGGCAGGCATGACTACGCTGAAGTTCATGGAATGCTGTTACCTTTCCTGTTGAAGTGGTACCTATTGATCATCCTGCAGTTTTCTTGCTTTTGAACTGCTAAGTTGGCAGGATCTGGGACCTCATTCCATCGTGCAGCACTCGGGTATTGAACTGCTGACCTTCTGGTCTTCAAGCTCAGCATCTTAACCACTGAGCCACCATGGCCCTATAGTGTGTCTATAGTTGCCCCATAAGATAGATAACCAGAAGCTCTTCTTTTCCTCTTAATATTGCAAATAGTAGTAGTAGAGAACAAGAAAGTGTGTATGAGTGTGTGTGAGAGAGAGAGTTTTGGGATCAGCTTGTCCATGATCATCTGGATCCCACAGGAGACAAGGACAAGGTATAATTTGTGGCTCTTATTCATATCCTTTGCTTTTTGTTTGTAAACCCTTGTTAGAGCAAATATATGCTGCTGCTTTAAGGAATTGTTCCAGGGGTGAGAATAAATTGCATATTATTAATAAATTGCAAACTTATTTTAATGAATCTACTTTATTTCAGTTCCCACCTCCATGGCTGCGATTTACTCTGGTATTCACCTGAAACTGAAGAGCCCAAAGACATCTTGGGAAGACAAACTCAAGTTGGCTCAGTTTGCATGGATTTCTCATCAGTGTTTTGTTCCCAACAAAGAGCAAGTAATGGATTTTTCTAAACATTTTTTTCCAGTGCTGATCTAAATTTTTGTTTTGTGTCTATATATCCTTGAGCTGCTAGGCATGACGTAGTTCAAACTAAGGCACCATTTTTCAAAAGTTCAGCTTCAACAGGAAGCAGCTGAAAGTTTCTTTAAAATGGAAACAATTGCATGAATGAAGCCAATTTTGTTTTAATTCATTTTGGTAAGATGATGTGGATCACAGGAAGGCAACTTGTAGTGCATTTTGTGCATTGTGACTCCTGGAGCCCTAGCTCGAGAATGTATGCACACATAAACCAAAAACAAATAAGCAAAAAAGAATGGAGGGAGGAATTAGAAATATAAGATTATCTTCGCTTGACCCTTGAATCTCCTTTGGAACAGGGTGTGGCATCTTGATCAGGCAGAAAGTGGGATTATTCTTCTCGTCACTTTCAGTTTAATTTCATGAGTCTGGTCTTACTCCTTACCCAAGATACCAATATTCTCTTCTACACCAAGCTCACTTGTTTCTGCTGGAAGTATTAGTATTCTTTCAAAGAAATTTGAGCCATTACTGTACTAGAAGTTGCCCCTTCCTGCCATTCAGTGCCATGCCTTCTCTTATTTTTTTTATTGTAAAATCTCTCCCAGACGTGTTTCTTACTTTTGGAGATTGGTGTATACTTGACTGGCTAATCTGTAGTGTTGCGAATGGAATACACCCATGTGTTCTGCATTTGGATTTGTAGAATTATGTCTGAATGCATTTGTCACTATATTTTTATTGTTTCCATGGGTCTAGGCCTGGGGTTGCACATGTCCATCTTTGGACCTTGGTAAATCCATAATTTTTTCCCTTAATATATTTTTAATCGTGAAATTCCCCTTGTACGTTTTAGTGACTGCAGGGACCATGTGGTTCTTGCTACTGAGTGATAGAAAGGTGGACCTTTGATTTGAAAAGGTGCTACCCTCCAACCTTGTGGCAGCCTAGGGCAAGGGCAAGGGCAATCGTATGATGAAATCCCCCCCCCCCAAAGAAGGCACCAGGAGACATTGAAGAAAAAGTGGACCACACAGTACCCACCACTGTTTTAAAGCCTCACTGATCAACACCAAGCTCATCTGACAGTGGTTCTTCTTAAGAGTTAGAGGAGCTTGTCTGAAATTTTTGAACAGTCTCTAGGCAGTACTGTGAGTGACCTTGGCCTTTGCACTGGGAATAGGTGGAATAGAAATTAACTAAGTAAAAGCATGATAACATGTGGTGGAAGGCCTTCCTGGCTTTAAGAACATGTTTTCAATCCTTTCCCTCCATCTATTTTTAGAGAAGCTTAAATTGTTAGTATTGATTTATGTATTGGCATCACAGGTCTTACTGGATTGGGTGAGTCACACCCTGGTTTCCTACTACAACAAGAAACTGGGATTGCCAGATGAAATTGTTGAAAAGCTTTGGACGTACCTGGATAGTATCCTGCATAGCCAAAAACTGCAGAGGCTTTTGAAGGATGGAAAAACCATCACCCTTCGTTTCTCAGTTGCTCAGGTAACTCATTGTGCTTACATAAATATTTCCAGGACCTCAGAAGACCAACTGTCTGATGCCTGCCTAATTTTTTTGCCTATCCTTCTTGCTTTAGTACAGTTGCCAATCAATTTCTTCTGTTGATTTCTGTCTGATTCTTTTGTCCCAGACAGCTTCATTCCTCTATGACTGGGGTTCTCAACGTTTTTCAGCTGCAGGCTGGACCACACACCCTCAGACAGCTGAGTGGGCCAGACTGGTGCTGCAAAACGTGTCCACGACTGTCATAAACGTGTTTACGACAGCTGTGGACTCATTCACGGCTGTAGTAAACATGTTTATGTGGTTTTAAATGAGTCCGTGGCCAATTCTGGTGGCTGTTAGGGTGGCTGGAGTGAGTTCTGGGGCTGATCTGGCCCACGGACCATAGGTTGTGAACTCCTGCTTCATAATTTTGCATAAGGGCTCACTACCATGTTTCTAGAGGCTGTATGGGCTGTACCCACTAGTGGTTTAGCTGTGGTAGAAATTAGGACACCCAATCTTTGTAGACCCCTCAGGCTGCCTCAACCTCCCCTGCTGTTTTCCAGGTGTGTGTGTGTGTGTGTGTGTGTGGGGGGGGGTTGCTAGGTTCTCCCCACAGAGAATCTACCCTTGTGGCGGGCTGAGTGCCATTTGTCCAGGTAGTGGCAGATCATCAGCATAAGGGCTAAGTGAAGCTTTTCTACCCAGCATGTTAGCTGAAAAGTTGGTTTTGCTCTTCCCCCTTTGCTTGCATAGGAAATAGGAGCTAATTATTAGCCCTGAGTTTGTACCAGGTGAAAGCAGCTATCTTGACTTTTTAAGGTCATACAACACATGGAGGTTGGTTGGAGGACCCCACCATTATATCTGATTGCTGGTAAAAATAGCACTAGGGTTGCATCTCCAGCTGACAGTCAGCGCAGGATGGTGGAAGGTAGGAGTAGCTCCTCATCCTTTGTTGACCAGAGTCACCCCTTCCTGCCATACTTCAGAATCATTCATAGGAACACACTGTGTTCTGGGCTAAATCATGGAACATACAAAAAAAAATTAAGTCTTCATCTTATCTACAGTTCTATGTCCATTTATTCAGCCAGTAAGCCCTACTGTGTCCAGTTTATTCAGTTCTAAATAGAAAAGCATAAGATTAAGATGTGAGTACTTGCTAGTCAGTCTAGGGTTAGTGTTGAAGTTACCTGTGTAGAGCATAAATTAAATAGGTTTTCTCAGTATATTAAATAAATAAAGAAATGGGTGGATGATTGGGCCAGAATCATGTTGAAGAAACAGCATACAAGATAGGAAATATATGAGCAATTTGTGCCTTTTGGGTTTTTTTTTGGGGGGGGGGAGGGGGTGCGTGTGTAACTGGTTACAGAAGTGGTTACATGGTGGCCATTCCACAAAAGGACACAAAATGCATGCACACTTACTATGGTACATATGATTTCCCCCCTAACAGAATTCTGGTCTTCAAACACTAAATAGTAATACCCAAAGGGCTCCCTAGATATTTGGAATGTTTGGATTTATTGGGCTTGCATATCCTGCCCTTGCAAAAAACAACTTTACTAGGAACTTCCTGTATACAGTAATACCTCGGATAACGTTTACCTCGGATAACGCTAAAATCACATAACGTTAAGTAATCTGGGGAGGAGAATTGGATCGAATAACGTTAAGGTCCTATGGGATGGATCGGATAACAACCGCTAAAGCCTGTGCGGTTACAATGTATCTCTATGGAGCTTTAACATTATCCGATCCATCCCATAGGATTTTAACATGCATCGGATAACACTAAAAATCGGATAACACCAAGACTTGTGGAACCAAGTCTTAGCGTTATCCGAGGTATTACTGTACTTAGATATTGCCTTCACAGTTCTTAAGATTGATTAGGTCTTGAATTGCTAATTTTATACCTGTCTTTGACTGTGAATTATTATTATTATTATTATTATTATTATTATTATTATTATTATTATTATTATTATTATTATTATTATTATTATTATTATTATTATTATTATTATTATTATTATTATTATTATTGAGCTGCAAAGCTGGAAGGGACCCTGTGCGTCATTGAGTCTAGCCCTTGTCAAGGAGACATGGTGAGGATTCAAACACCTGACCTCTGGCTCTGCAGCCAGATACCTAAACCACTGAGTTACCCACCTTGAAGACCAGAAATTGCCTTAAATAAAAACCTTAAATGGAGGGCCATTACTGTAACACATTGAACACCCCAGTCTGATTTTCGGAAGCTGATGAGAGTTTGGCCTGGTTAGTTCTTCGATGGGAGACCACCAGGGAACTCCAGGAATCCTCTTGTAGGACTAAGAAAGAACCTAAACAGAAACCCTGGAAATGTTACTGAAAGTTGGCAATATTGGCCTAGGTAAGTGGTGGTGAACCTATGGCATGCATGCCAGAGGTGGCACTCGCAGCCCTCTCTGTGGGCATGCACGCCATCACCCCAGCACAGTTTGCCCTGCCCCTCTACCCAGCAGCCCAATGGGAGTGCTTGCTCCCTCCCCTTAGCACAGAATTTGCCCCACCCCTCTGCCCAGCAGCCCAATTGGAACGTTTCCTCCCTCCCTCCAGCATAGAGTTTGCCTCTGCCCAGCAGCCCAATGGGAGCACTTCCTTCCTTCCCCCAGCACAGAATTCACCCTGCCCCTCTGTTTGGCCAGTAGGTCTCTAAAAGGTTTGCCATCACTGGCCTAGGTGGACCAACAGTCTAACTCAATATAAGGCAGCTTCCTTGCTTTCCAAAACTTTTTATTTGGATGGTGTCAATGTGGAAAGACAGTAGTATTCATGACATAGGCCCTGAAGATGGAATTTGCTAGAATGGCTCTAGTATTTAATGATAGATCTTCTATAACCATGCATCATACAAGAAAACACTTGCATGCAGAACATTGCTTATGGACTTAATGTTGTTTTTCTGATTCCTCTTCAGGTCATAAACGAAAGGCTTTCCACTTCGAACACTCAAAAAATGCCGGAGAACCTTAGTACAGTCCTAAGCTGTTGTTATAGCATCCTTTCTGTGGCTCCTCTTTCAGTAGTTTATTCTGCCAAGTTTGAGCTGCTCGTGGATCTCCTAAGTAAATTGTCCTGGCTAGCATGCCGGCAGTTGTCATCAGAAGACGCTGTGTCGTACCGCTTGTTCAGAGTCCTCCAGGTGACATTTGAGCAGTACCTCCTGACTCAGAGGCAGCAAGCCAATGCAAATCGCATATTTGGACAAGTGACCAAACACCTGTTTCAACCAAGTCTGCTGCTAAGACATTTGCTTGCTGCTGGAGCACCAGTGTGGAAGGAAGATGATGGCCAAGGACATCAACATTTGCACAAGGAAATTCGGAACCATATCGAGAGTTTACTGAAAGCTTCTGTTTTCCAGCCAGAGCTCTTGCCATCCTACAAAGAAGAGTTGTTACAGGACAAGGAGTCCCACAACGTAAAGAAAAGTGGACTGAAAAATATCCTCCTGCCAGCCAGCACGGTCCAGACAGCCTTGCAGGATGCTAATTTCTGTCCAGGGGCTCTTCATGGCAGGGTGGTTGCAAAGTCAGTACCTCTGCTCTTTAAACTGTCTCTAGAGTCTTACAACAAGGCTGAAGACCACTTGGTTTGTTTCCATCTGCTCTCCAGACTTTTTCAGTGCCTGAGGCTCTCATGCCTGCAAGGAGATACTTGGAGCAGTTCTGTTTCTTCCTTGGAATGGAGCTCAGAGCTCCTTGCACTGGAGCAGCTTCTGAACCTGGCTCTAAGTAGTGGGATCTATAATGTTGCTGCTGATAGGATTCGGCATAAGGAGGTGCAGTTTTGCTTTTACCGGCAGTTGGCGCAGATACTGGTGAATTATTCACAGGCCGCCATTCCTGCCTGGTTCAGGTGCCTCAAGGCTTTGATCTCGTTGAACCATTTGATTGTGGAGCCTGATCTCGATGATGTCTTGGCATCAGCTTGGATCGATGCAGAGATCTGCGAGCAGCGGGCCAAAAGGGCTCAGGAGGCTCTCATCGGCACCATCTTCCAGACCTATGCTAAGCTGCGACAGTTCCAGAAACTCTTTGAAGAAGTCTTGTCTGTTGTCTGTCGTCCTGCCGCAGAAGAATTACGGCTCCCGATTCTACCTGCTGGCCTCAAGACCAAGCTCTGTGATTGCCTGTTGGATCTGCCACCCAATCAGATCTTGGACATTGCATTCCTCATACTGGAAAAATGCCGGATGGTCATTATTCCTGATCTCAAAGGTGACACCGATGTGGCCTTGAAGCTTCAGTCCATGGGCACGTTGCTACACGTGGTTCTGTTCTACATGAGAAGCTTAGATGACTCCACCCCGTTGCCTGTTGTGCGTCGGACTCAGAGTCTCTTGGAGACAATGCAGAGAGATGTCATCCAGACTTTGTTCTTCTTGCTGAAGAGTACCCAGGTGGAAGAAGCGGAGCTGGAATTTTGGGCAGAGAAAGCTGGGGATGCTGCACTCCTCCTTGCTTGCACTTGGGTAGCAACCGATACACTCTTTAGTTTAAACTGCAAACAGTATGTTTCGCCTCTAGCAAACACAGACTTAACTCTTGGTGATCCTACCTCCTGGGACTTCTCGGCTGTTCTCCCTGGTTTGGATGCCCAGTCTTGGGAAACAATTGTTAAATGTCTGAGACGTTCCTGGTCCATGAGTAGATATTGCGCAGAATGGCTGGTTCTTCAAAAAATGAAGAAGATGTTGATGCACTCCAGCCTTTGGGCAGAGGCACCATGCCAGACTTTGCAACATGCTGGAGCTTTCATCCTTGATTCTGGAAGGTCTAGCTTGAGTAGAGAAGAGTTTGAACCTTGGGATGGCAATGCAGGAACCATTACACATCACACTTATGCAACTGCACATTGGCACCTGGTAGTCTCAAATCTTCCCATTCTGTTTCCCTATCTTTCTCTGAAGGATACTCTCTATGTTGCAGAGGTGCTACTAAAGACGCTGTTGCAGAACCAAACACAGGTGTCTCTTGTTGACGATGATGAACATTCCTTGATCACCTTTGAGAAAGTGTCTAAAGATCTGCTGCACAGTTCTCTCCTTCCAGAAATGCACGTGTTGCATTCCTCTTTCCTAACCCATGTAGTTCGACATTGTGCTCTTGTGCTCCACTCTACAGTCCAAAATGTCGCCAGCCACCCTCTTCAACAGCTGTCTGCAGAAGATGTTCTTTGGTGTGATGTGGTTCCTTCTGGACATGGCGCCAGCCTAGTGTGCGGCAATGACCCTTCTGTATGTTGGACAGCAATGGAGAAAGTTGCTCAAAACATATTGTCGCTAGTGAAAGGGAGCTCATATGTTACCTTGGAAGAAGAAGACATCAAAAGTCTTTTGGATTTACTAGAGATAGTTGCAGCCTTGCATCTGGACAGCTTCTTCCCAGTAGACCACACGCGTTGCTTTCTTTTGCTGATGTCTCTGGCTGCCAACACAAGAGCAAGTATGACTTGCAGCCAGGCCTTGGCTTTGAAATTTTCCACAACCTCTTTCCATCTTCTGGCTGCCCTGCAAACTGGAAGACATGCAAATGCAGCCTTTAAGGTTGTGCATGGCAGCGACGTTCTCAAGGCTGTCTTGACCTCCATGTTTGCAGCCTATGGGAGCGTCACGATGACCGGTCCATGGGATGAGTTGCTTGGCAGCGTCCAGTCCTTTTTGGAACATTACCTTCAGGTTATTCTGGAGAGGCGGCAGAGCGTAAGGCTCAACCTGGAGAAATTCATGTCTTTTCTGGCAACTTGCCAGCCTTACGCAGTCAGCGCAAAACAGCCTGAAAACTGGGGACCAGCAAATGAACAGCTTCTTTTGGTGGCCCTGACTGGCCTGTGTCACACTCTGACTGTACACCTCCAGGAACAAGGGAAACTCCAGGCTTTGGGAAACCTGCCCAGTTTACTTCAACAGGCTGTGCTGCAGACAGGAGCCACTGTCCAGCTCTGTCTTCGGAACAGCTGGAAGGGCCAACCTTTGCCTCTTGTGTTCGTCCCATGCCTCACTACCCTCCTGAAAGCAGATTCCTTCTGTGCCCGTTTGGTTGGCCTTGCGACTGGGGAGAGCGAGCCAGGAAGCCCGAAAAAGCCAAGCCCAGGCCGAGGAGCCCTTTCTCACCAGGAACTGTACCAAAGGTTTCATGCTCAGATACTGAAGGAGCTAGACTTGGCAGGTGGCAACGTACAGTTCCTTCGCTCTGCATTGCAGTTCTTAACTGGCTTCTGTTCCTTGCCAGAGTGGTATCCTGAACAAATCACTTCTGTTGCTGTATTTCACGCTGTCAGAAAACTACTCGTAGGTAAGGAATTCATAACCTTCCTAGTTTCCTCATCCCTGAGATAAATACGAAAGCACAGGGGCATATTTGAACCATTTCAGAGAGTCTGTGTGGTAGTGATTGAAGTTGCACAAGAGGGCACTCAAAACGATTAAAGGGCTTGAACAGGGGTGCCCAAACTTTTTGGGCCATGGGCCACTCATGTGGTTCAACGGGCCAGTCACCTGGTTCCTCCCACCGGACAGAGAAGTAAATGCTGCCTTGCAATCTGTTTTGCAACAGGATGAGATAGATGTTAAGCTGCCATTTTCTCTGCTTAAACCAGGGGTTTCCAAACTACAGCCCATGGGCCAGATCCACCCTCGTCGCTCCTGGAAGCGGAAGTAAAACCACTCTTTAGACGGTTCACAAGTTAATTAGCATGTTGCCCCAAACATGTGGGGTGCTCGTTTTACTGACCTCAGAAGGATGGAAGGCTGAGTCAACCTTGATCCCTGTCAGGATTGAATTCACAATATTTTGGCTGCAGTACAGGAGGGTTTAACCACTGTGCCACCAGGGCTCCTTCTGATTGGGGAAAAGTAAATAAAGGGAGCCATGATAAGAGTTGTATAAAATTATGCAGATTGTAGAGACAGCAGGGAGAGAAAAACCTTTCTTGTAATACCAGAATGTGGGATTATCCATTGAAACAGAATGGTGGGAGATACAGGAGTAGGGCAGATAAAAGAAGCTCCTACTTCATTGAGTGGTGACAGTTGATAGTGTAGATGGCTTTAAAAAGGGCGCATTTTGCTTCCTCTTCTGGGAGCGACAAAGGCAGCATGGGCTGAATGAATTGACGTTGGAAGCCAGATCTGACCTGTGGGCTGTAGTTTGGGCACCCCTGGTTTAAGCAGAGAAAATGGCAGCTTAAAATCTATCTCATCCTTTTGCAAACATGCAACGTGCGTTTTACTTCCGTTTCCGGTGGGAGGATCCACGTGACCGGCCCACTAAACCATATGACTGACCCATGGCCTGAAAAGTTTGGGCACCCCTGTTCTAGGGTTTCCCTTCATTTCTTCAGTTGCTACTGGCCGACTGTTGGGTAGAAAGCTGTGTATATAATGAAAAATATAAGCCATTTGATTACTTCTGTAGTGGAACACTGGCAACTACAGAGAAGATGTTTTACATCACATGTGAATTAAGAAGCATACTATCTGTTCTGTGTATGGTAATTTTAAAGAAAGCAACAGTGTTCCAAGGGCCTGAACAATTTGTGTAATGGCTTATCTTGAATGATTGCAGGTCCTGGAGTCACATTCCAATTGATTAAAGATCTAGAAGTGCAGCTGACAGAACTGATGGCGCAGCTAGTGGGAAAGTGTTCTGCTGAAGACTTCTGCATCATGTTGAGAGTGCTGATTGAAGGCTTAGATGTTGAAAACGTTTGGAAACAAAAACCTGAAGTAGGGCTTTCTTATATCACTCATGTAGATTTTATGTATTTGTGCAATTCACAAATTGTGGCTCAGTGGTTAAGAACCTTGTTAGTTGAAAGGCTGGTAAGTCGGCAGTTTAAGACCTGAGTTCTGCATGATGGAATGAGCGCCCACCTCTGTCCTAGCTCCTGTCAACCTAGCAGTTCAAAAGCAAGAAATTGCAAGTAGATAAATAGGGACCACTTTGGTGGGAAAAGATCTTGGGGACATGAAAGGAGGCTCATTCAGGCGTCCCCTGAGCAGAGTTCCTCCGACAAAAGACCCCTGATACCCAGCCCATTCACTGTCCTCTTCTAAACACCTCTTTGCTACCATATATTTTTGCTGCTATTGCATTTGGAGAAGCAGCAGCGCAATGTGTAGTCCTGAAATTTAATGCCAGAATCCTGCTGGATTCGCAGAGCAGTCTTGAAGTGACAGGTACTTGTCTGTCTTTCAGGTTCTTGCCCTTGCCCTGTTGGTATAAACAGTTAAGTGGCAAATAGTTTACAAACTGTGCAAACCACTTCTACAATTGCATGTACGTGCACAGCTTTTTCTGACAGATTCTGGCTTAAATGTATCAACATTTTAAATGGATTCTCATGTGTCAAAATATGCTAATTCAACTTTCCCCAACCAGACATACCAAAAATCTGTTGGATTTGCATTCCCATCATCCCCACCTATGCAGGCTTTGAGTTGTGGGAATTGTAGCCCAGTATCTTAGGAAGGCTTAGGGCAAGAGAAGGATAGTCTAATCCAAGTTTGTCCACTACCAAAGAGGTGACCAAAGCCCCAGGTACAAGACCATCCCTGCCCTAATCTAGCAACCTTCTGGTTATAAGAGTGACATGCAGAAAGCAATTTTGAGATTTCTATACATGCCTCTTTTAGCGTTTAGGTCCCAACAGAATTTTGTGCATAATAAACCAGAAGTATGGCTGTCCTGGATAGTATTCCTTGCTCTGTGCATCAGACATAACTTGTACCTCTTGCTTTTTCTGTTGTTGGTTTTTGATGCCAAGTATTTGATCTACTGCTTAATAAGGACATGTGTCACTGAAACTGTCTGGATAGCTCAGTACATTTGGCTGCTGATCTAGAGATGGGGAATTCAGTTCCTCATTGTGGCTTCTGTGAGAAGAAACAACCTGTATAGCTTTGGGCAAGCTGCATAGTCCCAGGATGCCCACAGAAGAAGGAAATGGGAAACCACGTCTGAGTACTATTTACCTAGAAAACTAGAAAGGATCACCATAAGTCAGAATTAAGTTGGCGATGGCAGCTTCTTCTTCGTGAAAAGTTTGCATCAACTTGTCATAGTTTCAGTCTTTGTGATGTAATTTGTAACTGAAGAGTTTCACTAAAAGAATCAAAATTTATTTCCACATGACCTATTTCTGGTAAACAATGCTGAGAAATGTTCCTATTTTTTAAAAAATGTATTCTCCACCTCTCCCCCCCAAAAAGTTGTTCATACACCAAATATTATAAGACTTAAGTTGTCTTCCCAGGTGTTTGCATCATGTAACCTAATTGGCACAGATTTTTTTAAAATTATCCAGTTTCTGTGGCTTGCAACCTGAAATATTTAATCTGCAAACATGCTTTAAAAAATTTTTTTGCCTTAAACACCATTTGGTGATGAATAGTGGAAAATAAAGCAGGATGGCCTTAAGTTTGTCCTGGATGAGCTAAAAGGGACAACTCAATATATTATAAGCTGTCTATACCTAAAGTCCCAGTGTTAAACATGTCTATCTGGAAGCAAGTATAATTTATTCTTATTTTACATATATCAGAATCATAAGCTTGTGATTGAGAAATTGGTGTTTTGTGGCTATTTTTGCTTTTACTTGCAACAAAAAGTAAACAGTAACAACTTGCTTCAGGAATGATTAAGTATGATTTAAAAAGTTTGCTCATCAATGCTTTTTCATGTACAGTGGTACCTCATACAACGATTTTAATCCACTCCACTGGGCTCATTGTTGTACAAACAATTGCTATACGATGCATGCATCGTATAGCGATTTTCTCTATGGGATGCATCGTATAACAATTTTTTTTTGCTAAGTGGTTTTTCCCATTGAAAAATTGTACGATTTTTTCCATAGGGAAAATTGTTATGCGTGATGCCATTCCTCCCCTCCCCCCCAAAAAACCCCTAATTGTTATGCGATTTCATTGTTATATGGGGCGATTGTTGTATGAGGTTCCACTGTACTTATATTTACCTGATTCCATGAAATCTTAAGTGTTCCTAAGATTATTGTGTTCTGTGCAGGTGGTGTTGTCAGCAGTTACACTAATGAAAGTACTACTTAGCTGTTCCTTAAGTGGAGAGAAAGAGAAAGCTTTCTGGTACTCCAGTCCCCAGATAATCACTGCTTTAGTTGTAAGTATCAGAACTGAAGAACCTGGGGGAGGGGATAGAAGAAAAAGTTACACTCACATTTTAATATTAGTCAGTGCTACCACAATCCCAAATCAGTGCCAGAGACATGTAGTGGATGGAGAATAAGATGCTGAACCGGTTGCTGTTATTTTGCTGTCCTCTTTGCTGTAGTGTGGTAGGTTATTTTTCCACTGTAATGTGGAGAAGTAATACGCCATCTTGAAATAATCAAAAGGAGAGGAAAAGAGCATACACAGAGTGTGGGAAGCTTTGTAAATATATTTCCTCTGTGTAGAATCTATGATGGGATTATGTGCCTTGCCAGACCCACGTGATCTTGGGCAGGTTGTATGGTCAGATTGCCAACAGATAGGAGAACTGGTAAATCACTACCTATAAAACCCTGGGAGGATCAGCATAAGTCAGAATCAGCTTGGATGATGATGAAGATGATAAAACAGGGAAGGATGCACATCCCAGATTACTTCTGAAGGAATGAGGTCCTCAAAAGGTGAAAAACTGCCCTCCTTTTGGGCCTGGATTCAGAAACGTGTATCTCCTTTTACCCAGGCTGATTTCAGGTGTTGATAATTGATAGGCACCCATTTGTTGCCCTGGCAGCAAAACCATACATGTTTCTGGGCCACCTGTTTTATGGTGCAGTTGGAACGGAAGGTTTTTGCGAAGGGGAATAAGAATCCATGCTTGTCCTTTATCATCTTTGTGTTTACTTTCTCCTGACCTAGTTGCAAGCCAAAGAAGCTTCTCAGGATGCAGTGCTGCTTCCCACTCTCATTGTGCCTATCCTGGAGCTGGTGGCTGTCCTCCTGAGGCGAGGAGAAGGGATTCTCTCCAACCCTCACCACGTGAGCCTGGTTTTCAACATTCTTCTGACAGTCCCTCTTGACCAGAGAGACTACGGCAGCGTCTTTCTAGGGATTCACGAGGTGCTCTTTTCCATCTTGCAGTGTCACCCTAAGGTAACTTCTTTTTCTTCGGGTGCCGTATCCATTCCAGATACTGGCTATTGCCTAAAGCAGTTGTGGTGAACCTTGGCACTCCAGGTGTTCTTGGACTTCAATTCTCAGAAGCCCAAGTCTCCGTGAATCTCACTTTGGCGCCAAACCATCTCTGCTGCTACCGATCACTTTGAAGGAGAACACCACGGTCATGAAAAGGCTAAACAACAAACACGGAAACTTCGTCAAACTCAACTACACCCTCCACCATCTGTTCAGTGTAATGTGTGTGGTTGCATACCAGGATTGGTTTATTGAGTCACAAGAGACACATCCACCAACTGTGAAAATGACTTCCAGGAAAAATGTATATTCCACCAGTGTTCCGCAGAACAAGAGTAGAAGTAGATTAGGTCTCAGAAGACCTGGGTTTGAATTCCCAATCAGTCACGGAAACTCATGTGGAGGGATTAGCATCCATAGAACCAGTCCAAAATATCTCACTTACCTTGAAAGCCTTATTAGGGTTGCTATAAGTCAGTTCTGACTTGACAGGACATAACATAGATAACAAATCTGAAGTGTTTGTGATATAATAACCACCATGATTCAATTTTTATATGCAAATTGTGGGGTTTTTTTTGTCCACTTAATCCAATGTCCTTTAAATTGTTTTGCAGGTGATGTTAAAAGCAGCTCCATCTTTCTTGAACAGCTTCCACAGACTGGTTGTTTCCGTTATGCATGAAGGGAAGCAAAAAGGAGACAAAGGTCTGTAGTTTCATAATTTCTGTATCTTATATTCTAGTCCCATCCTCCATGTAACCTGGACATAAGAGCAGCACCTGTTGAATGAGGGTCACTGGTCCATACAGTCCAGCATCCTGTTTCCTACAGAGGCCCAGGGAAAGACCAAAAACAGGACAAGAGTGGATTCATGCCCTTGTGTTTTTATTCTCCAGCAAGCAGTATAGGAAATACAGGCCTGCCCCGAAAACAAGAAGCAGCTTACAGCTCACCTGGTAACTAGGCATAGTAGCTTTCTTGTCCATAAATTTATCTAATCCTTTTGAAAGAGTATCCAAGTTAGTAGATATCATTGGATCCTGTCCTGGTGCATTTTGAAAATTGTCTATGCCAGGGGTGCCCAAACTACAGCCTGGGGGCTGCATGCAGCCCCCGATGCCAGTTCATCTGTCCTGCCAAGCCCTCGTTGCTCCTGGAAGCGGAAGTAAAATGCGCCTGTATGGGCCTCATGGGCCAGATGAATTGGCATTGGGGGCCACATCTGGCCCCCAGGCCATAATGACTGGCTGCCTGAACCAAGTGACTGGCCTGCAGCCTGAAAAGTTTGGGCACCCCTGGTCTATGCACTGTTCCAGCAAGTCAAATTTGACTTATGATGATCATTTTCTTGGAGTTTTATGCGGGGGGGTGTGTGTGTGTGGGGGGGGAATGAAAGATACTTGATGGTAAGTGGGGTTAGTAGTGGCAAGCTTGACACCAAGAGCCAGGTGCTGTACAGAAATGATCACTTCCTCCTTGACTCGTGTACATTTATTTTTCTTTTCAACTGGATTACTTATGGAAACCTCTGTTTTAAAGCTTTAATTCCCAGGGTTGGTTGCACATGCAAACAAAATGTTTCTTGCAAATGTGGTCCTACTGGCTGTTAATGGAGATGAGCAGCAAACCCTAGAGTTGGGCACAGCTGGCTTGTGACCCTATGGACCATTGCCTGCCAGGCACTTCTGTCCTCCATCATCCTCCTCAACCCGCCCAGCTCTCTATTGCATCTACAAAACCATCTAGCCATCTCATTTTTGGCCGCCCCTTCTTCTTTTGCCTTCCTCCACTTTTCCTAGCATCAAGGCTTTCTCAAGTGAATCCTCTCTTCTCATTTGATGTCACGGCTGATGTCTTCTAAGATCGACCTATTTGTTCTCCTCACTGTCCAGGGTACCCTCAAAACTCTCCTCCAACACCACATCTCAAAGGCATCTATTCTTCTGCACTCAGCTTTCCTAAATGTCCAGCTAATCAGCTAGAAACCATCTTCTTTATGTATTTCAAAAGGAATACAGTAAAACCTCTACATACATATTTTTTCAATTCCATGAGGTTATTTGTATGTCAAAAATTTGTACAGTAATACTCCGGATAATGATTGCATCGGATAACGCTAAAACCGCATAACGACGACAAATTTGGGGGGAAGATTTGCACCGGATAACGTTCTTTTTAGCGTTATCCGATACAGTTGTTCTTAGCAGCAGGGTGGCTGGAAAGCTGAACGGGGTTCTCCGTTCAGCTTCCCAGCCACCCTGCAGCTACAGAGGCAGGGGTGGGGTGGCTGGAAAGCTGACAGGGGGCTCCCCCGTCGGCTTCCCCAGCCACCCCACAGCTGCGGAGGCAAGGGCGGGTGGCTATGGAAGCCGACAGGGAGTCCCCGTCAACTTCCCCAGCCACCCTGCAGCTGTAGATCGGGTCCTCTGATCTCTCTGGAGCAGGCAAGGGACCCGATCTACAGCTGTTACTGGGCTTCCCCGACGTCCTCAGCCAGTGGAGCAAGCCAAAACGTCAGAGTTCGAACCCTGACGTTTTGACTTGCTGAGGACTTCGGGGAAGCCCAGAAACAGCTTGGATCGGGTCTTCCCACCTCCCTGGACCCAGCAGGGGGGTCAGGGACCCCAAAATTGGTAAAAAAAAACACGTCCGTTTTTTAAACCAATTTTGGCGTCCCTGACACCCCCCGCCCTGCCGTGTCCAGGGAGGTAGGAAGACTAGATCCAAGCTGTTTCCAAAGTTCCCCAACCCCTCCTGGAGGCTGTAACAAGCCAAAACGTCAGGATTCGAATCCTGATGTTTTGGTTTGTTACAGCCTCAAGGAGGGTGGGGGAACTTCAAAAATAGCGCTCATCGGCTCTAGGGAGGTCGGGAGACCCGATGCGCGCTATTTTTCCTCCAGGGAAATGGCTTTTTTAAACGTTGTGTGATCAATGCATCGCACAACGTTAAAAACCGGATAACGACGAGACTTGTGGAACCAAGTCTCATCGTTATCCGGGGTACTAGTGTATGTTGAAAATGCCTTGTATTACCAGAAGAGGCCACTAGATGTCACCTTATATTTTTTGTACCGGTATGTCAATTTTCCCCCAGCCAGAATTTCTATTTGTATGTTGATTTTTTTGTAAGTTTGTATGTCAGCGTCCCACTGTACTTTATTGGCAATCTTAACCTAATTTCTCATTATCCTCTTAAGCGTCTTGATTCATTGATTCTGTCATGTGGTAGACCATTTGTTGCTGTTCTTGCTCCTGTGGTTCTGCAATAAAAACTTCGCAAGTGAATAGGTTTTAAACATATCTGTTAATATCTGATTTTAAACTCTGTTTTTAAGGGGCGACAGATGGTTTTGACATCATTCTGAAATGTGCCCAGTTGGTGGAGCGGATGTATACATATATTGCTGCAAAAACAGAGGAGTTCACCGTGTTATCTGCCTTCATTGTGGCCCAGTATGTGATAGAACTGCAGAAGGTAATGAGAAGCTGTTTATGTGAAGGGGATGTTATTTGCTCATGAGAACAGAAAATAGGAGGCTGTAACAACAGTGATGCAGAGGGGTAGAACACGTCTACATTTCTAGTACATCAACTGGCATCAAAAAGCAAAGAACAGATGAAAAACCTTCAAGTGCCATATCTGATTCCAAATATTGGCTATCCTCATGGTGATCAGCCATGAAGACTGTCCTGCAAATATAATGCAGTAGCCTTCCATTTGCATTCTGCATCACAGTGTGACCTCGTACCACTGATCCAGTTCCATGAGTCATTTTTTGGTCCTGAGCCCTTTTAGCACACAAAGTCCTCACCAGCCCCAGGCCAGTATTGATGCTGCTGCTGCCCTCCATCGAGATGGATTCAAGTGGTATTTAATCTACTTGGGGACCATCATCCTTCCCTGTGGACTTTGCCACCCAAGGTCCTTCATCCTCAGGGTTGTCAGGTTAGTTAACTACCACCTGACAATCAGCATTGATTCACTGGCAGTATGGTCTACTGTGTTAAAAACCTAGAATGTTAAAATTAATACCTGCTCAATTTTATGTTGTTTAGGATTTAAAATACAGTAATACCACGGATAACGTTTACCTCAGATAACGCTAAAATCGCATAACGTTAAGTAATCTGGGGAGGAGAATTGGATCGAATAACGTTAAGGTTCTATGGGATGGATCGGATAACAACCGCTAAAGCCTGTGCGGTTACAATGTATCTCTATGGAGCTTTAATGTTATCCGATCCATCCCATAGGATATTAACATGCATCGGATAACACTAAAAATCGGATAACACCAAGACTTGTGGAACCAAGTCTTAGCGTTATCCGAGGTATTACTGTATTGTCCTAAACTTCAGAGAACTTTCTGAAATATTGCACTGTTCCTTACCTGAAAAGCAAGTTTCACTGATATTAATAGAAGTTGATTCCAGGTAAAATGGATTCCAGGAGTCCTGGTGGCACAGTGGTTAAACTGCTATACTGCAACCAAAAAGATTGTGAGTTCAAGCCTGACCAGGCTCAAAGTTGACTCAGCTCTCCATCCTTCCAAGGTCGGTAAATTGAGTATCCAGCATGTTGGGGCAAAATGCTAATTCACTATGAGGTAATTGTTAGAAGTGTAATTGCTATAATGTGCTTAAAATCTAGCTGTAAATAACTTGAATACCTAGGCTTAAATAGTTCATCCCATCCAGAATAGACCCATTGAATCAGAGTGATTTATCTAAGTATTGGCTTTCTATTCAAGAATGTACCACTGGGTCTCCTCTGATGGGGACTAACAATTAAATTTAGACCAGATTTGCCACATGGAATCCTTTGCTGCAGTATTGAGGAAATCAGTATTAGTTGAGCAAAACATTTGACCTAGGGGTGTCCAAACTATGGCCTGTAGGCCAGATCTGGCCCTTGACGCCAATTCATCCGGCCTTCCTCACCCTTGTCGCTCCCAGAAGCGGAAGTAAAATGTGCCTGTACAAGTTTTACTTCCGCTTCTGGGAGCAATAAGAATGATGTGGGCCAGATGAATTGGTGTTGGGGGCCAGATCTGGCCCACAGGCAGTAGTTTGGGCACCCCTGAACCATGTGACAGGCCAACGGCCTGAAAAGTTTGGGCACCCACAATTTGATCTCTCAAGTATGATCCTTTTCATTAGTGTTGCCTTGCCTATTGGACTTCAAAATCCTTTTCTCTTTCTCTCAGAACTAGTTTGTTTTCCTTTCTTGACTGCGGTCCTGATACTTGCTTAAACGTTTCAGCACTTGGACTTTGTGTGGGGGCTTTGTTTTTTTCATCATCTTCCAATTGCCTAGGACATGTCTGGATAAACAGTGGTTTATTTCCCAACTTTCCAACCTCTTTCTGTCCTTTTCATTAACACCCATTTCAAGGTAGACTCCTGAGGCAAGCTGATTCAGATCTCATGACAGGCCATAATATAAGCAAATTATAATTACAAGGCTTGGACTCAGATTATGGATTGCGATTGGTTAGGAAACCACAGAATGTTCTTGGAAACAGGTTCACACATCATAATAAATCAAATTTCAAGAAATCACATCATGACTTGTGACAGCTGAACAAGGTCTATGCTTGTTTACCCAGAAACGTCCCACTAAAAATACATTTTAGTAAATTTGCTGTTAGAGAACAGCACGTGGATTCTATCCCAATTAATCTTCTGGACTAGATGTGGAAAAGTAGTTATTTTATGAGGAAATAAACTTACACAATCATTAATTATGCCCTAATTTATATGACGACATGGACTCGGTCCATGAAAGCTAACATTAAAAAACAGTTAGTCTTTAAAGTGTGACGATGTTTTTGTTTTGCTTTGTTTATGCTTGAAATACAGACTAACATGGCTACTATTTCAAAAATATTCAGCTATTTTATATGAATATCTCATAACTTTCGGAGTGTCTGATACAAGGGCATTTCAGAAACTCAACTTGGATGGTACGGACAGTTAATTGGCATTTAAGAATGTGTTTTAGATTGGTGCCCTGCCTCCTTTGCTCCATACACTCAAATTAGAGATCATAGCCTGAAATGGGGAAGGCAACCCTTTATAAGTGAAGCAAATGTGTTCTGTTCGTTTTAAAATTTATTACAAATACAATCACACACAACAAAATTGGACATTCTTCTTTTAAAAAATCAAACTTGTGCTTCAGGCAGAATTGTAATTTAATCTTTAAAAAAAGAAGGTTGAGATGGAAAAGACATGCTTAATACCATTTCAGTTTTCCTGCAGGCAGTTTAGCTTGTAACACTTTAACAGCAAAATTTAACGGCTCTTTCCTAAGCTTGGCCTTTAGTATTGCTTGCTAATGTTAAAATATTAAAAATGTTTTTGTACAAATATTTCCAAAGAGGTAGTTATAGACATTAAATATTTAGTTACTTAGGATCCCATTAATAAAATGCATACAAATATAGACCGTTTCTTCAGTAATAGCAGTTTCATGGTTGCCCTAAAGTAGTGGTGCCCAAACTAAGGCCCAGGGGCTGGATGTGGCCCCCGATGCCAATTTATCCAGCCCACGAATCCCTCATCATTCCTGGAAGTGGAAGTAAAATGCGCCCGTATGGGCGCATTTTACTTCCGCTTCCAGGAGCGACGAGGGCTTCACAGGCCGGATGAATTGGTGCGGAGGCCACACCCGGCCCACGGGCCTTAGTGACCGGCTCTCTGAACCACATGATCGCCCCACGGCCCAAAAAGTTTGGGCACCCCTGCCCTAAATGATATAAACCGAGTCTTCTTTGAAAGTAACTTTCTTCATAGGACTGCGGTGGCTCAAGTGGTTAAGACACTGAACTCGCTAACTGGAAGGTCAGAGTTCGATTCCTGGATACTGCATGATGGAGTGAGCTCGCATCTCTGTCAACCTAGCAGTTCCAAAGCAAGAAATTGCAAGTAGATAAATAGGGACCGCTTCGGTGGGAAGGCAAACAGCGTTCCATGCACTCTGGTATTGAGGCATGCCTGCCACATGTCCACAGAAACGTCTGCAGCCACAGACAGTGCTGGCTCTTTGGTTGTAAACAGAGATGAGCACTGAACCCTAGAGTCGGATACGACTGGCTTTAAGAGGGAGGATGACCTTTCCCTTTCCCTAACTTTCTTCATGAACATTGTTTTAATGGTTAGAAGTTCACTGCATTATAAAATAGTTCATTATTGCCAGAGGATATAAGAAGAAAACCTGGATTTTAATGAGAGGGTCTTGTTTAATTTCCATCATTCTAGGGATACAGTTCTGCCAGCATGAGACTAATTTGAGCTTTTGGGGATGGAAGGAGGGAGGGAGTAGGAAAAATATTTCTGTGTCAAAATTAACAAGCACCAGAAGAAGGGGAGGAAGGCAGTATTTGATATTTCCCCTCTCCTGCTGTGGTCCCCTCCTGGTTCTAAAGCATAGGTTTTCATCCTGTGGGTCTTGGCCCCCAAGGGGGCTGCAGAGTGTTTTCTGGGTGGTTGTTACATTTATGCACCCCATGTTGATTCTTCTTCTTTCATGTACCAATCAAACCCTGGACTGCCAAAATGAAGCCTAAGTTTTCATCAGTGCATGTATCTGGCAGGAATCAGCAGACCAGTAAACGAGCCGGATTCTGTATCTCTTCACATCCACACAGTGTGTTGTTGTCCACCAGCAGCCCCCACTTGAGCATGTTGGTCTTACATTGAGGGCCTCCGACCCTCAGCCTATTCAGGGTCCTCCAAGTGATCTAGGGGTGGTTGTGTTCCTCAGCTGTATCCTCCTTTCATGTTGTTTCTTGTCCTGTGAGCTGATGAAAAGGATCTTGATATGAAGGGGGAGCTTAGAGAGACAGTGCCATTTTGTGATGCGAATCCCGTGTCAAAGCAGCTGCGTGGAGGTTATTTGGATCTGTTTTCTTTATCCCATTAGAATGCCTTTTTATACAAATATGGCAGATGCGGGTTACTTGGTTATAATAAAAGGGAAAAGTTTTCTAAACGTTTTCTCCACCCACCAGAGTTGATGTTCTGGGGCAGAAGAAGTTGATCAATGCCCCTATGAAAAGTTCTGGTTGGCGGGGGGGGGGGGGGTCTTCCACAGAAACAGTTTTTTCATTTATGCATTCCTTGGGAGAGCTTAATGTCTCTCTTCATTTAGGGAGGACTGACCCCTCCCAAAAGTTACCTCATAGTTCAGTGGTGGTGAACCTATGGCACACATGTCAGAGGGATCACTCGGAGCCCTCTCTGTGGGCATGTGCGTCATTGCTCTAGCACAGAGTTCATCCCCCTTCTGCCCAGCAGCCCAATGAGAGTGCTTCCTCCTTCCTCCAGTGCAGAGTTCACCCGCTCCTCTGCCAATCACCCCAATGGGAGTGTTTCTTCCCTCCCCCCAGCACAGAGTTTTCCCTGCCCCTCTGTGGTGTGGATGGAAGCCTGTTGAGTTTGGGAACTCGGTCTCTAAAAGGTTAATCATCACTGTCCTAGTTTAATCAATCTCCTGTCTAATCCTGTTGGCTCCACCAATCTTACAGTCAACGAATCTTGCCTTGGATCTCATCCTCATTTCAGATGCTTTAATTGTTAGGAGTCAGCTGAAACCTGCTTCCTGAGGAAGGAAGTGAAGCACCATTTCTATCCCACCTTCATCCCTGTGTGGAGCTGATCCTCCATTGTCACCAGGACCTGGTGGCTACTTGTGGAGCTGCATTAGCAGCTATGGTGTAACAGAACCAGGTGTATCCTAAATGTCTGGCTCTGCAAGCAAGACATTTTAAGTGGATCATGTGAACAAGTTGAAGTTCTATCTATGGCAATCTAATCATTTTATAATAACCTTTATAAAAGAGCATAGGCCTGACACTGTTGGAGGAAACCCCTGCTGGTATAGTTATCCTGAATTGTGGTATTGCACAATCGGACAAAGGAACCCTGGTGACACAATGGTTAAACTGCTGTTTTGCAACCAAAAGGTCATGAGTTCGGTCCTGGCCAGGGCTCAAGGATGACTCAGCCTTCCATTCTTCCGAGGCCGGGAAAACGAGTACCCAGCATGTTGGGGGCAAAATGCTAATTAGCTTGTGGACCCCCCAGAGAGTGCTACGGGGCGGTATAGAAGTGTGATTGCTTTGTTTTGCTTTGCATGTATACCATTGTGGTCACCATTGTGAATAGTAAGAACGGTTGCTAGATTGAAATGTTGGAAAATATACTACTGCTTGCACAAATGGGTCTTGCATAAACATAATGCTAATTGGATACATTGGTAACTAAATACTTGTGCACAGACTTGAGCCTAACAAGCTTCCCAACAGCCACCCCTGCAAACCTAAAGGTGCAAGACCAAGCATTAACATGGCATGATTTGTTTATTTTCTCTATTTCTAGAGCACTTTGTTATAAAGGTCTCAGAGCAGCTTTCAGTGAGGAATTAAAGAAAAGAAAATTCAGTGGCAACAAAATCCATGGCAACAAATACGTACTATGGTTTGGTATTGAGATCATTGATCTTTTTTGTTACCCAGTCTAGCAACAAAAATGTTTCAGCTAGGTATGTGGTACATTAGTACCCCGGATAACGTTATGACTTGGTTCCACAAGTCCTGTCGTTATCCGGTTTTTAACGTTGTGCGATACATTGATCACATAATGTTAAAGCCCTGTTTCCCTGGAGGCTGCAGCAAGCCAGAACGTCGGGATTTGAATCCTGACATTTTGGCTTGCTGCAGCCTCCAGGGAGGTGGGGGAACTTTGGAAACAGCTTGGATCGGGTCTCCCCACCTCCCTGGACCCGGGGGGGGGGTCAGAGACCCCAAAATTGGTTTTAAAAAGTCCGGTTTTTTTTCCAATTTTGGGGTCTCTGACCCTCCGCTGGGTCCAGGGAGGTGGGGAGACCCGATCCAAGCTGTTTCTGGGCTTCCCCGACGTCCTCAGCCCGTGCAGCAAGCCAGAATGTCAGGGTTCGAATCCCAACATTCTTGCTTGCTGCACTGGCTGAGGACGCCGGGGAAGCCCAGAAACAGCTTGGATCGTGTCCCCTGCCTGCTCCAGACAGATCAGAGGACCCGATCTACAGCTGCAGGGTGGCTGGGGAAGCTGACGGGGACTCCCTGTCGGCTTCCCTAGCCACCTGCCCTTGCCTCCGCAGCTGTGGGGTGGCTGGTGAAGCCGACAGGGGAGCCCCCCCATCGGCTTTCCAGCCTCCCCACCCCTGCCTCCGTAGCTGCAGGGTGGCTGGGAAGCTGAACGGAGAACCCCGTTCAGCTTTCCAGCCACCCTGCTGCTAAGAACGACTGTATCGGATAACGTTAAAAATCGCGTTATTCGATACAAGATTTTTCCGAAAATCTTGTAACGTTATGCGGTTTTCACGCTATACGGTACTCGCATTATCCGGGGTATTACTGTATTTTTATACTGCTAGCAATGACTTTTTTGTCTTCCTGCCAGTGGGTCTTCTTCATTGTCCTTTTTAAAGAATATTTCTGTAAAGTTTTGCTAACTGGTAATAAGTTTTAAAGTCATTTGCCTTCCCTTCAGGTAACTCTGCATCCACTTGTGAAGAAACATCTAACTGAGGGAATTTACCACATCCTGGATCTTTGCCTTGAGCGTGACCTGAAGTTCTTAAACGCATCTCTGCCAATGGGAGTGAGGGAAGTTTTGAAGGAGCTACATCGCAATTACACCCACTATCATAAAACTCTGAAGCAAGGGGATGCCAGATACGCAGCATGAGTGGTTCTTGCACTTTTTTCAGGGTTTTCTGAATGATGATGAGAACCTCTGGGATTTCTGCATCTGGCTTGGTTGCCTGAGTTGACACCTGAAATCCAGAGGCAGTCCAAAGACAGGGGTGTGTGAATATTCCCCTCAGCAAGGGTGGCTGAGGCAGATCTGAGCACTGCCCAGTACTGCAAACAGAGCCCTGTGCTGTTGTTTTTAATAAAACAATATTGAAATGTTTAGGACAAAACCAGTTCCACAGAGACAAAGCGTTTCTTGATATTTTTGCCCAAGATTTGGCTGTGCACTGCCTGGTGACAAGAGTTTTGTGGAAATCTCCCTTGTGCCTCTACAAGCAGAGGTGAGTGAATGCCTTCAGGCCGCTCTGCTTCTTTTTAACAGCAAGTAGTCATTCGTGCTAAACCACAGGAGAAACTATTTTTCTTTTTGTATCTACTTCAAATAGCTCATTTTTGTATTGTAGCTGTACAATATTGTGAACTATTAAAGCCAAGACAGCTTTATTTTAAAAATTGAGTTGTCTCTCTTCTGTTCATTTTATTGGGGGGGGGGGGGCTTTTTTAGGGTAGGGGGCTGGCCAAATGTATGGGGGGCTTCACTCCCAAAGGGGGATACAATTGAAAGTGAAAAGCAAAAGCATTCACATTACGATGAACTAATTATTTATTTAAAATTCCTTAATTATGGACAAGCCATTAAATATTTCATAAGCTGCCAGAGACTACAAATGTTGACTTGTTGAAAGATGGAGAATAACATAGATACAGTAATACCTCGGATAACGCTAAGACTTGGTTCCACAAGTCTTGATGTTATCCGATTTTTAGTGTTATCCGATGCATGTTAAAATCCTATGGGATGGATCGGATAACGTTAAAGCTCCATAGAGATACATTGTAACCGCACAGGCTTTAGCGGTTGTTATCCGATCCATCCCATAGGACCTTAACGTTATTCGATCCAGTTCTCCTCCCCAGATTCCTTAACGTTATGCAATTTTAGCGTTATCCGAGGTAAACGTTATCCGAGGTATTACTGTATGGCGAAAGCATGAACAGAACATGTTCTATGAAATAGGAAAGAATGTGTGAGCACCCAACATGTTTGGGGCAAAATGCTAATTAACTTGTGAACCGCCCAGAGAGTGCACTGAGTACTATGGGGCAGTATAGAAGTGTGATTGCTTTGCTTTTGCTTTAATGACAGGAAAGTAAGGCAGATGGAAGAAGCATGGATAGCCAAAGAGATACAACAGTCATATCAGTTGCAACTAATTGTGGACGAAGCAATGAAGCTGAAGAAGTAGGGAGTCTTGCTTTAGAAGAACAGAGCAGAGCCATGCTTGGCGGTTTGCCCCGAATGTCTGGGACCCATTCCCCATTCTTAAACTTCTGTTTTTCTACAGCCCACATGGAAGTTGTGTTTTACTCTCTAGTGGCAGATGGCTTCTCACACAACTCTGTTGTTTAGGGAGAATAGATTAAAACAGCCTCTTAAGATTTCCCATGCCTTAGGGTAGCCAAAAGAAGGGCAGGTAGGAATTTAAAGAAGATACCCTTTATTTGTTACATTTGTACTACGTTCCACAACAGTTGCTAGTGGCTTTACCCACTTTGTCTTCAAAACAGTCCTGTGAGGTAGGGTTAAGCAAATGGTATGAGTAGCCTAGCTTCATCCTGTCAGCTGCTGTTCAGACAAGTGGCGGTTTTGAATCCATAGCCAGGATCCAGTGATGTATAATTCCAGTAGATCCCATTTCCACCAGACTTGGCAGACCCCATACCCCACGGCCTTCTCTGTCCCTGAAATATTTCTCTAGAGCAGGGGTTCCCAACCCTTTTGGGCTGTGGGCCAGTCATGTGGTTGAGCGGGTTGGTCATATGTGGGGAGGGGGATGTGGGGACGCTAATGTCAGTGCATAAGCGTGCGCAGCTTGGGAAGAATAGGTAAGGATGAATAGGGAAGCCTATCTTCAACGTGGCGTGCCAGCGCTGACATTAGCGTCCCCACATCCCCCTCCCCACAGTCATATGGTTCCTCTTACCCGGAAATGGAAGTAAAATGTGCCCGTGCATGTGCAAAACGCTGCCATAAATGTACCTGTGGCTTTTGTAAACACATGTACGACAGCCACGGGTCATTTACGGCAGCTTTATGTGCATGCACATTTTACTTCCGCTTCCGGGAGTGGTGAGGGTGCTATGGGCTGGATGGTTTGGCATCAGGGGCTGGATCTGGGCCCCAGGCCATAGGTTGGGAACCCCTGCTTTAGATGCTGGAGATGGCTCTGTTTCCTGATTCTTTTACAAATCTGTTTTATATAAAGCTTACTTTAAGAGATCTTTGGTAAGCACTGTCTTTGGTTTAATTTCTTCTACCCTCCTGTGACTGCTGCATACGAAACAGTCATTTAGTGATGATTATGCGACCTCTTTCCTATTGTAGCATGGTACATAGAGGTGTTTAGACGGGTGTTTTTAAAACTACAGCCCACAGTGTCCTGAGCACTACGATCCAACAACTTCGCTCTATGTGCCTCTGATGATAGCACAACAGAAATTGAGAAACAAACTTTTCAGGTTCAGCATTCCTTTCTCTTCAGCTACATTTCGGTGGGGGGGGGGGGAGTACACAGAAAGAGCTGCCTAAAACAGGAGCTCTCAACCTTTTAAAGCCAGGGGCCGGGTCATTCTCCCTCAGACAGCTTCGGGGGCCGGATGGCCATTTTGCCCTTCCTCCACCACATGGCACTTTCTGGTGTGGTGGAGGCAGTGGGGGCCGCATGAAATGGTACCATAGGCCGCATCTGGCCCATGGGCCACATGTTGAGAATCCCTGGCCTAGAAGATTGTGGTATTTTTGAACCACAATCGGGTGTACTCTGGTAATGGGTACCTTGTGTTGCTGGCTAATCTTTTCCACACTAGGGCAGGCAAACGGAACTGCAGAATGAACTCACCAAAAGGTGCCTTCATTTTGGCAGTTTCACATCTGGTCTAGACACGGAAGAAGAAGCCATGTTAGGAAGCACCTAGAAAAGGATGCTAGGAAGATAGTGCCAGTGGGCGTGCAAGGATAAAGGAAAGAAGTGGAGTGAAGTAGTGGGCTAAAGGAAGAGGAATCTAAGGTTGCAGTTCTAAAACCCAGCCTGTGCCTTATTGCACTGGCTTTCATCTTTGATGGTTTCTTTGCATAAATATGCATAGTTTTCAAACCCAAGATTAGCTACTCATGAAATTGATTCATATGTAAAGGTATATCGATTCTGCCATTTCTTTCTTCTTTCCTTCCACTTGATTCAGAGCTAGGTCAAAAACTGATTCATTTAAAATGTAGTGTTGTAGAAGAGCTTTATGGAAATTGAAAACTGCCAGAAGAGCAATTTAAGTGGTAGGTTAAATTGAGCCTGAACTCATTTTAAAAGCAAAAAATGATGAAACTGAGGATGTAATACTTTGGACATATTATGAGAAGACAAGACTGGCTAGAAAATACATTATGGTGGGAAAATGGAAAGCAGTAGAAAAGAGAGAGAACTTGTGTGGGAGGAGGGTTGACTCAGTAAAAAGAAAACCACAGTGGTAAAAGCTGATCAGGGCTGTTAATGAGAGGACTTTCTGGAGATCATTAGTGCTCCATGGATTGGATACAATTTTGATAGCCTAGAGCAGTGATGTCAAACCTTTTAGAGACTGAGTGCCCAAATTCACCTTCGCCACAGATTCAACAGGTTGCCATCCACGCCACACCCTCACGCCACATATGAGCCATCCACCTTACCCCAGCCAGGGGAGGGAGGAAGTGCTCCCATTGGGCTATTGGGCAGAGAGGCGGGGTGAATT
Organism: Furcifer pardalis; assembly: GCA_030440675.1. Taxonomy (NCBI): domain Eukaryota; kingdom Metazoa; phylum Chordata; class Lepidosauria; order Squamata; family Chamaeleonidae; genus Furcifer; species Furcifer pardalis. The sequence continues at coordinate 111,664,633 of CP126890.1, read as the reverse complement.
CTGTGCTGGGGGGAGGGAGGGAGGGCTCCCATTGGGCTGCTGGGCAGATGGGCGGGGTGAACTCTGTACTGGGGCAGTGGTGTGTGTGTCCACAGAGAGGACTCTTGAGTGCTCCCTCTGGCATGTGTGCCATAGGTTCACCACCACTGTTCTAGGACCACTTTTGCCAATCCATTACCTTTCAGAAACATTTCCAGGCTGGGATCCCCTTTCTCGATTTAGGCTCTGTTTGCTAGTGTAATTGTGTCAGTACTTTGGGGATGGGAAAAAGCAGTGCAAGCCAAAGAGGGGCAGTCGTGGAGCAACATGGGACAATCTGAAACAGAGGAGCCACAAGATGCTCTGATGTGAAAGCACAGTCTCCCTTTACCTTTTTGTGGTAGCAACCCAGTTGCGGTGGAATCTTAAACCCACTGCAACATTGCAATGTTCTCACAAGAGGGAGCCATTGCCAAAAGGTCCACTTTCAAGCTATAACTGGAATAGTGATCCAGCTACAAATGGAGAAAATATAACAACAAGAGGGAGAGAGGCAAAATATAATGAAATATGATGACCATATTCCATGAGTTGTTTGGTGATAGATAGACCGAGATAGAGATAGGACAGAGAGAACTTGTAGCTTGATGGTTACCTTTGGTAGACTCCTGTTTATTCCCTTCCTCATCCTTGTCTGTCTCTCTTTTCTTGCATTGTTTTAAGCATTAATCTGTATGCCAAAGAAGTAGTTGTAGTTACATGGATTCCCAAGTAGGATGGGCAGAGAGATGTGATAGGGAGGAATAGGTGGGCTAGAGTCAAGGACAGAAATAATAATAATCATAATTATTATAATTACTGTATCATTATTTATTCAATTTGTATACCGGCCCCAATTGACATGCGACTCTGGGTGGCGTACATAAAAATCGCCAACATTTAAAACTATAGAGACCCTTAAAATTCCTAAAAACTGAAAAAAATACCTCCCACCTGTACCAATTAAAATTCTAGTTTAAAACTTTTAAAAGCATGTGTGATCCTCCGCTAAATGAGCCGTGGGGGGGGGGGGAGGAGGTTGCTCTCTCTCCACCTCCCCACACCTGCCCCACCAGCCAGGTTTTCAGCTCTTTCCTGAAGGACAGCAGCTCTGTCTGGAGACGCAGTTCAACTGGCAGGAGGTTCCATAGGGCTGGAGTGGATACCGAAAAGGCTCTTCTTCTAGTGCTAGAGAGGTGAGCCTTTCTAGCAGTTGGTATTTTTAAAGAGACCCTCCGGTCCGGTCTAGTGGGATGGCAGATGTCCTTGGGGTGATGTAGTCTCTTAAGTATCCTGGCCTACTATCACGTAGGCCTTTAAAGGTAATTACCAGCACCTTGAATTGTACCCAGAGGCACACTGGCAACCAATGCAGCTCCCGTTGCAGCTGCAGCCTCCAAATAGTCATCAAGGGCAGCCCCATATAGAGCGCATGACAATAATCCAGTCTGGAAGTGACCAGAGCATGTGAGACTGTAAGCAAGGAGTCCCGGTCCAGGAGTGGGCATAATTGGTGAGTGACATGAAGTTGTGCAAAAACCTTCCTAGCCACGACTGTCACCTGCTCATTGAATAGGAGTTGTGAGTCCAGGAGGACCCCCAAATTACACACTGGGTCTGTCTGCGGCAAAAAAGCCCCATCCAGGTCCAAAGATGGTAGCTCCCGGGATAACGCGGGGGGCCTGACCCACAGCCACTCAGTCTTGCCAGGATTCAGTTGTAGCCCGTTGTTCCCCATCCAGACCCTGACAGCCTCCAGACACCTGGATAGGACTTCAGCTTCATTCTTCTAAGAATGTGAGTTCCTTGTGAAACAGCATGGACTTGACAGAAATATTCTGGTCTAGTGGAAATTTTTGTTTCTACTGCTACTTCAGTCTGTGGTGAAAGGCAATAACCGAGGAAGACAAAGGCTGGGTTGAAAGGTGAATTAATGAACCCTGAAATTGGAGAGTGATATTCACGTGAAGAAATTATGAGGTAAGATAACCCAGAGTGGAGTTTGCTGTCATGCAAGGAGGTCATGACAAGCATGTGAATCTCAATGTAATGCGAAACTCAGTGTAAACTCGCAGTAATCTTTTTTTGCTCCTGCAAATCTGTTTATGATTAAGCTTAGGTTGCTCTGTAGAGGAAAATAGTTGCTGTCTTGAGAAGCAACTAGTGAGAATAAGAGGCTAACATCCTGGGCAGTGAGCCAGACAGCCTGTGGTTTAAGTTCGGTCTCTGCCCTGAGGTGCTGTGGTGCCTATGGGCAAACTATCATTATCTTAGGCCAGAAGCAGACTCAAAAGGGAGCCCTCTGAGTGGAATGAGGAGATTCTTAACTAATGAAAACATCTTGAGGGTCATGGCAGGACAGTCCCTCGTCTATGGAATTAATGCAGATTAATTGTTTTTCTCAATGATTGGTCTTTGGATGTAAGCTTGGGAATCCTTTGTAGTCTCATTTCAAAGGCAAAGTCAAAATTGTCTCAGGGAGCAATAGGTTTGGTGCAGTCCTGCCATAGTGTAGGAAGAGTGTGGCCTGGTGAAATAAGTGTCCTTTCAGTTTCCTATCCAACAGACATTTTAAGGGCATTACTGTCAAGTCTTACATTGGGCCAAATCCTGTTCATGCAGGTGTGAAGGAAAGCTATGCCCACATAAGTTTGCCCAACGTTATGCCTGGCATCAATGAATTGCACAATGTGATTGTGATTGTTGCACAGTATACTGCAAAAGTGCTTCATGGACGCCACGTCTGCCTTGACACTATTGTAACTACTCCATGTGTAATGCTGCACTATGTCTACATAGCTGTGCAAGGGGATTTTGCCTGTTGTCTTTAAACCAGTTGTAGGCTGCACAGCTCTTCAAACAGAGGTCTGTTCTCTGTAAATAAGACACATGGCCACTATTTTTAAAAACCTGGACCAACCTACTGAGCTTTCCACAGCACCAACCCAGATCCATTTCTCTTGTCGATTTCCTACCTTGCAAGGTTTTTCCTCATTAAAACGTGTTCACTGACTCTTTGTTCTCCTTCAAATATACATTAATCTTTTTTACTTACTTCAGCTGCCTAATCCTCTGGCTGGCACCTTTCAAGAATGTGCAAGTGTTTTCAAGGGAAGGCAGGTATGCAGATGAGAATAGCGATTAGCTCATTTCCATATTCTGACATTTTCAACTTTGGTAACTAATTTGTTTAATAGCCTAATATAATGGCAAGGGGGATACAGCATGTGCCTCAGTGCCTCACAAAAATTAAACCGAGATAAGAAAAGTACGTACACACACAGATAGATAGATAGAGAGGGTGAGTGGAGAATGAGTCAAATTGGTCTATCACTCTATCATGTTTTGTTGGATTTCACGCTGATGTCCTAGAGATTCCACAAGTCTGTTCATTAAACTGTTCTAGTTTTTTTAAGAGGTCTGTTGCTGCCTAAGGCAAATCAAATCTTTATCTCTCAGTCTGTTCAACTTAGAGAATGTCTCCATGTGGTATTTTTGCAGTCTAATAATAACAATAATTGTGCTTTGCCAGGCTGATTCCCACCATACCTAAACCCTGAGCTATCCAGCCAACCTATTTGAGTTACATTATGATTTTAACTGTTCAAGATATACCTTCTTTTGTGTTGCAACCATAACTTTTTTGGTCACTTTTACAATTACTGTACTCATAGCTATTTGATTTGCCCAACATCTGTAAGCAATGTGAGATTGCTAGAACAGGAGAATGTGTTTCTATACAAGTATTTTTGTTCTTGATTTTCCATCGAGATACAGTCAAACCTCGCATAAAGAGCGCCTCGCTTAAAGAGTAACTCGCTTAAAGAGCAGAATTTTCTCTGAATGTTCGCTTCGCTTAACCAATAAAACCAACCAAAAACTAGCTTAACAACTAAATTGGGGTTCGTGATCCCCCCACCAGAAGTCACAATTGGTCACTTACAATGGTGTTTCACTTAAAGAGCATGAATTGGTGTTGGAGGCCAGATCTGGCCCCCAGGCTATAGTGACCAGCTCCCTGAACCACATGACTAGCCCACAGCCCGAAAAGTTTGGGCACCTGTGAATTAAAGCATTCTCTCCTTCCTGGTAACAAGGTTTATTAAGCTGAGTGAGCCCCCCCTCCCCCGCCATCTTTGATTATAGCAATCAAATAAACTTATTGCTAAATTGAAAAGATGAGATGTAAAAAGGAGCAGAAAACTGACAGGAAGAGGGGAAGACAAATGACAGTCAGTTATTGACAGAGAGAGCTCCGGAATGCTCTCTGTAGTCTCCTGTGAAATGATTTCAGAACAATCACAAACATTCTTGATGGTACACAAGAGCAAAACTAAATTAGAATATGAAGGAAGGGACTCACTGAACAAGGAACAACATTAAAGGAGAATATAGCTGAGGAACTCAACCTCTCCTACATCACTTGGAGTTGGAGAACTCTGAATAGGCTGAGGGTTGGGTTCTCTAAATGCAAGACCAACATGTTCAAGTGGAGCCTGCTGCCAGACAACAACACACTGTGTGAATGTGGAGAGATACAGAATCTCTTGGTTCATTTACTGGTCTGACAATTACTGCCAGAAACATGCACCAATGAGGACTTAAGTTTGGCCTATGACAAGGCCAAGAAAGAGGCTTTATTTTGGCAATCCAGGGTTTGATCGGGACATGAAAGAAGAATTTCAGTAAAGTGTTCAAAAGTAGAATCAAATCTTGGGCTCAGGCCTGTATGGACAGCACCATAGCTGTGGGAGTAAACCCTTTTGAATATAGCTAAGAGCCTGATTACACTATCAAACACTGCGGGATTTGTTCCGCTTCTAAAATGGGTGGGTTTGATTTATATTTTTAGTGCCTACATGATGCAATGGCTAATTTAATCTGTCCATCCCTTTTTGCCCCCAACACAACCTTTTGTCTTCTGCAGCTTCTACTTTTTCAAGATGGAAATGTTCAAATGCGCTTTTTTCTACCTGACCTTTCTTGTAAATAAGGTAGCATGCAGGTGAAATGTTGGTGATGTAGGTATTAGGGGACATGACAGTGAGGATCCGGAGAATGTACCCCATGTGTTTTCCTCTCCTCAACAATCCTCAATTTTTTGAAAATTATTTCTTACATACAGAAGATTAGTACTAGAGCATCCTATCACATTACCACTGAGTCACTGTTATTAGCCTTTCCCACATGTATATGCCCATATTGTGTGTATGTATTGCAGTAAGAGACTGAGGGTGAATAATAATTTGAAAATTTTCTTGCCAAGAATTTCTACCCTGACCAAGTTGCTTCTTCCCAGAAGGGAGGTAGGGAAATAAGGCTGAATGTTAGCAGTATCTTTTGGCAGAAGTTCAGCTGGAAAGATCATCTTATCCTCAGGGAGATCCAAGGCGCTCAGCCTGCGAATAGGGAGGAGGAGATGAAAATCTAAATTTAGTGTGTTGTCCCCCAGGGTTCACTGTCCAGCATCAAGGCAGATCAGATGGTTAGGGAGAGAGGGTATTACTATTATATATATATATATATATATATATATATATATATATATATATATATATATATATATATATATATATATATATATATATATATATATATATATATATATATATATATATATATATATATATATATATATATATATATATAAGTTCCTTAACATTTTTCAGGCTCCCTGCTCTATCTGAACAAGATCTGAAGGTTCCTTAATTGTCTATGGGCCTTATGGATAGTGTTTGAATTCTACTGGCTTATCATTTCCCCCAAGATCCCACAGTTTCCATACCAGAGCTGGCAGATTTAGTCTCTGCAGCAGTTCTGAGATCCATTAGGATCGTTATCCTGGAGAACAACAAAATCCATGCTGAGGTATCTTTATTTGGTCTAGCTCTTGAGTTCTTGGATACCATTACATCTTTGGGCCAGTCCTAGCATGTTAGTGGCCCTACACGTGTGGCAGATCATATTCTTGATCTAATGCCTACAGTGGAGCAGAAAGCATTCTGAGCATGGTAGATCTGGTGTCTATGCTGGTGTAATGGTCATACCACCCACCTGTTAAAATTTGGACTCTTTATGGCACTGCCCCTTTGTGGGGAGATTGGACCATTAAGATCAGGGGCTTGCAACCTATGGCCTGTGGGCCAGACCCAGTCCATCATGTGACCTCTGTCAGGAAACCAGTTACTCACGAGTAGGACTTCTGCCTACAAGTGGTTGTTTCCTGCTTCTGAACTGTCGCCCCTCTAGCTTAACAACCCAGGATATTAGCTTAATGTAAATAAGGTAGTGCATAGCCAAGTAAACACTCCAGTCATCTTCATGTATTTTAAAAGTATATTGAAATCAGAGTAAGTTACAGAAGAAAGTTTATCAAAAGTTCAGAAAGCATATCATAGCAGGGAGAGCTTCTCTAATTGAGCAAGCCCAACTCCCCCCTTTTCCTTCTGTTTTAAGCTTCTACATGTTGTCTCAATTCACAGCTCACCCTCAGAGAGAAGTATCCAATCAAGAGAGTGTCTTGGCTTCTCCCTCTGAGTTTTATCTCACACACGGTCCTTCCCTTTCCATTCCCCTAAAGGAGTCCAATCAATGATCATACAGTATAACATGTCCATCACAAATTAGGTTTCATTTCTTCAAACTCATGAGGCTAGCATGTTTTTAAATTCCAAATCCTTTAAGGTATGTGCTATAGGTCCCCCCATGCATGGAAATTGCCATCTTGGAATGAGGCTGAACCAGGGCACAAATCCTGCCCTGACAACTTCCTTGCAGCTCATTTCAGAAATAAGATCTAGGCCATTCACTGGGAGCTGGACTCCTTTTTTACTGCAGTTAATCAGTTTGAGATGCCGAGTGCTCCAACATGCTAATTAAATTAGATTGGTCTTTTAAACCATCTGAGATCAACAAGGTGCTTGCACACTGCAGCTACCTCCTCTTTGCTTGAGCCATGTCCAGCTTAACTTGTAAAAGCTACCAAAACAGCTATGGTTGAATGGGCCACCTCCATCATTAAAGCTTCCTTAGCGGAAGGTTGTCTTCCTTCACCATTGAAGAAAACTTTGATAGACCCATTCTGGAAACAAAATCTAGCTCGCTGGTGGGTGATGTGAACAGCTATTGTCCTTATTGCCAATATTCTGTTCATAGGCAGACAGATAAAGAGGGTGGTGACTGATCAGCTGCAGGTATTCTTGGATGAAATTGATACCCTTGATCCTTTCCACTGTGGATTTGGGCTGCGACATGGTATGGTAATGGCATTGGTCACCTGCAAAATGACCAGTTGAGAGAGGCCAATTGGTTCTTCTTGATCTCTCAGTGGTCTTTGACCATAGCATTCTCCTGGACAAGCTGGTGGATTCAAGCATTGGAGGTCTAGCCTTGCACTGGCTCCAGTCCTTCCTCACTAGTCAGTCACAGAGAGTGCAACTTGGAGGTCAGATCTTTTCCTCTCTTCAGCCTAGCAGCATCTGGAGGATCACAATTTGTGTGGCAACCAAAAAAGGTGGAGTTTCCAAGTTGACAAAAGGAAAAAACAATTGCAACATCTGCTTAACCTGAGGTAAAGGTAAAGGTTGCCCTTGCTCAAAAGCCAGTTGTATCTGACTCTAGGGTTTGGTGCTCATCTCTGTTTACAGCCAAAGAGCCAGCACTGTCTACATCTGCAGACATTTATGTGGTCATGACTAGACGCCGGAGTGCATTTAATGCTAATAACTTTCCCTCCAAAGCAGTACCTATTTATTTGCAATTTCAAACTGCTAGTTTGGCAGGAACTGGGACAGATGACAGGCTTTCACTCTGTCATGCAGCGTTCAGGTCTCAAACTGCTGACCTTCCAGTTGTCAGGAAATTGTAGAACTCCAGATGTTATTAAACTGCAATTCCCATGACTTCTCATCAATAGCAATGGTGGCTGGGCTCATGGAAGCTGCAATTCAACAAGTTACCCACTACTGTTTTTGTTGATGTCAGGGTGCATGCTGAGTGCCAAAAGTACATTTGTGTTGTTTCTGTCAGGTTCAAAATCGATCAGAAGACCGAGGAATACATAATGCATAGCTGAGGCACACATTAACTTGCCAAAATTCAGTTTAGTTTAACCATCAGTCAGGATAAAAAAAATTGCACTGATGCCTGAATGCTGTATTCTTCTGTGTGCACATGTGTATCAGTGCATATAATTGGCCCTGTAAAGTTTTCAGGATTCCCTGCAGCCTAGAAAATAGTTTCCTCCTCCCTGAACCCTACAGTTTTAATGCTACATGTCATGATATTTAGCCTCTTTCAGGGTTTTTTAATCATGCCTTCCTCTCACACCTCACCGTTTGCTTTCTTACCAGCAGTGTCTGCTTTCTCCTCTGTGGGGCAACCTTATGAGTTCCCCTTGGCTCTGCTTGGCCCAAGCTAGGTGAGGTTACAGGGAATCAGAATTTGGTAGCATATATGTGGCCTCTCAGCCTGGTCCAGTCAACCACCAGTCCCAGTTCAACAGACACAAAGGGTCTATGATTAATAAGGTTTATTAAGTAAGTTAAGAAAATGCGTATAGCATAAGGAAGCAAACTTGCAGATGTAGTCAATCAAAGTACAAAAATAAAGAAAACTTAACTGGTTATCAAGGCACTCCGGTCCTATCTGACTCACAATTACATCCTGTGAGGCCCTCCCATGGTTGGTCCATGGTGAAAGAGAAAGTCTTCCCACATGGGGACTTCTAGCCAATTGCGATTAATTTACACTCTTCTGTCTCTGATTGAAATGTCATATACAGGGACTCCTACATATGAAATTCTCCATCTTGAAGAACTAGGCACTTGGTAATTAAGTGGCTACAGGAATCAGGGGAAAGCATAGTTAGAACTGGGTTTTTCCATGACACTACAACAGTTCAGCAGTTCTTTAGCTATCATGCTATCAGTTCATTGCCTCATTATAACAACAACAATCTGATAACAGTTAGCACATGCAGAGCAGCAGGGATGAGGGCTGCACTATGAATGGTTCTGCAGCAGAGGTGGAACAGTTTCTCCTCCTCCTTTGGAATGGAAGCCAGCAATCTAACAGCTGACAGGCAGCAGCAAGGATAAGTGGAGGAGGAGGAGGAGGAGGAATAGGAAGAAACCCTATGGGATTGAAGAAGAAGGGGGAAATTTGGAGTCTGCTTGATGGCTGTGGCTGCATTATTAAAAAATAACTACAGTAGTCTGGGCAAGGTTTCACAATGGACATACAAACCAATGCAAGTACAGTAATACCTCGGATAACGCTAAGACTTGGTTCCACAAGTCTTGGTGTTATCCGATTTTTAGTGTTATCCGATGCATGTTAAAATCCTATGGGATGGATCGGATAACGTTAAAGCTCCATAGAGATAGATTGTAATCGCACAGGCTTTAGCGGTTGTTATCCAATCCATCCCATAGGACCTTAATGTTATTCGATCCAATTCTCCTCCCCAGATTACTTAACGTTATGCGATTTTAGCATTATCCGAGGTAAACGTTATCCGAGGTATTACTGTACCACATGACCTTAACTCTAGTTTAAAAAACATTTGGAAACCCAGTTCTTTTGACAGTCAAGACACTCCTTTAGTACAGGATGTTGGTATCCCTGAGCATTCCCGCAAACACCATAGAGTACATTGGGATATCATGAAAATATAATGAAAACAAGTCAGGCTGCTGTTTCGTCCTAGCTAATTGACTAAAACCATGGACTTTCATCTGTGATTTGTCTGTTATGACACCCAAACCTCGGAGGGGCCAAAGCTCTGTATTCTCCCCAATAAGCCAGAAAGAGAGAGAGAAAGTGACGGCTTCTTTCTCTGGCTTCTCAAGGCAGTGACAAGCCAGCAACTAGACACTAAACAAAATATGCAGCTCCATCATTTACTTATGTTTCCACTTCCAAGCGAGAGCAATCGGGCAGAGTGAATTAGTACAGTGCTCATGGACCTAAGCCAAGTCTGCCATAGAACCTTAGCCAGTGGTGGGTTGTCAAATTCTTTGCTACCTCACCATGACGTCGTGGGCGTAGCTGACGTCATGACATTATGACATCATGGGCGGAGCAAAAAAATTAAAAATAAATAAAAATGGCTGCGCATGCGTCATACCTCCGTTTGATGCATACGCAGTTCTGTTTTTTAGTGCACATGAATCAAACCTCTATTTGACTCATGCACACTAAAAAATAGAACTGTGCATGCGTCAAACAGAGGTTTGACGCATGCACAGTTCGAAATACATTTCTGGAGGGGGGATGGAGAGGTGACCGAACCAGTTGACCGGGGGTTTACCACCACCCCTGGCAACCCCCTCCTGATGGGTGCTACCCATTTGCCTGTGGCTGACACAGATTTGGAAGCAGGATAGTTGTACAAAACTCTACACTGTTTTGATTTCTTCTGAGCTGCAAGGGTCACACTGGGTACAGCCACACTATAGCATAATTGTTCAAGTTTGGTGTTAACCTCTGAAAAGGATTTTTAACCTTTCATATTGCCTCAATTTCATATTATGTTGTGTATTTTCTCTCTCTCCTTTCTTTAGCCAGATTGTTTTTAATATTTCAACTAAGAGATTCAAAATGTAAATTAAAACCAGTCTTCTGTCGGCTGTATGATATCAGTGTCAGGCAGGATATGACATTTTATTGGTGCATAATTAAAATAGGCCTTGAAGTACTGTTTGTTCCTGACTTTGAACATTACTGTTAGCCAGGCGTCAGTGATAACAAAGGTAAATGCATTTGTTTGCTTAATGATGGATGACATAATTGCAGTTTACACTGTATAACTTTCTGCTTCTTTTGAATTCGAAGATGCTATTAAATGCAAGGCTTTATTATCAAGTTTCTTAATTACAAGCCAGATCTGGGGAAAAGACAATATTTAAGGCTTAGTTTTATATAATAACCTGCCCTTGCATTCTCTTACTTTCTTAGACATTGTGAAGGGCTGAGCTGGGATTTCTGCAGGCCAGGCATGAATTCTTTGATTCTGGCACTGTTTGATAAAGGAGTAAATTGCAGGTACCATAGTTTAAACTAAGCAACTGACATCATAACACAGCCTGATTACCATTTTTGGAGTCTATCTCTCTGGGGGATTCTGGGAAGTGTAGTACAAAACCAAAACCAAACAAAGATAAAGGTTTCTAAGGTCTGTACAATAGTCCAGAATCTTTCTGGACACAGAAGTTAAAACTGCCCTTGTGCCCCATTACTTTCATAAAGCAGCATTTGTGACTCATATACTGTAACTGAAATCAACCCACCAGTTCTACCTTGCAGTTTGCCAAGATGCATGACATCTCCCACCTGCTGGTACTGCAGAGAGCAAAAATAGGAGGCCCACACGCTCAGACTATAGGGGGAAGCCACACTGCTGAGAGAAATGTGAAGGCTTTAGTGCAGATGGAGATTTTATTTTGCTTGCATTTGTTAATAGGGACAGATGAATATTCTACTTTTCTCCAGTTTCTAGTTTGCAGATACTTCAGGCATAATTTCCATCCTATTTCTGCATTAGCTTGTGAACCAACAATGAAATAAAACATGAAAATTCATGTGATTTTTTCATGCCACAATTCTCTAATATATGTAATTGTTAGACGTCCTAATACATCCATTTGTATGCAAGCTGCACCAATGTTTACATTTTTATGCACCCTGTACCTTAACAGATACACTAATAAACTAAAAAGCTGTAGCACAAAATTTGAAGAACAATGCAATCCAAAGGACAGAAGAGTTGCAATTTACTCTATACATCAAGAAGTGTGGATCAAGCTGGTTATGTTTCAAGATGCTGAAGAGACAAATTTTGTCCCTGTTCCATGTCACTACTAGTTTACTGTGCCATTCATTCCAGTAGCTGTCAGGTCTTCATAAACCTTATTGTTTTGGGCTAAAGCTCCCTGCCAGCACAGCAAAATTGCTTCCAATGAAATGTCCGTAGTAGTCACACACTTGGTTTAAAGCAGGGATGCCCAAAATTTTTGGGCCATGGGCTGGTCATGTGGTTCAGTGGGCTGGTCATGTGGTTCAGCGGGCAGGTCACATGGTTCCTCTAATTGGAAGTGGAAGTAAAACACACCTTGCAATTTATTTTGCAACAGGATGAGAAATATTTTAGGCTGCCATTTTCTCTGTTTAAACCAGGGGTGCCTAAACTACAGCCCATGGGCTGGAACCGGACCATGGGCCATAGTTTTGGCACCCCTGGTTTAAGATATGTTTGGTATGTGTTTTAAACAGGAAGAATGCCTTGCTTTCAAAATTTCACAACATCAAATACCTTAGCATACTTGAAAAAAATACTTGAAAATATTTATATGTAAAATGTAGCCTTAAGTAAATGAACATCGCCCCCTCCTCTGGGCCCACAACAACGGCCTGAGGGGAATTAGTCTGTGTTCTGGTTTGGTTGTATTTTGTGAGGTTATATTTTATAATTCTTAATGTACTGTTGCTGTTTTGACTGTAAGCTGCCCTGAGTCACCTCGGCGAGTGGGCAGCAATATAAATCTGAATAAATAAAATAAAAATAAATAAAACATCTTCTCCTTCTTTTAGAACAGAACCTTCATGTTTTCAAGATGAAGCAGTTTTAACTCCAAATGTCAACATAAGAGCTCTTTTGCATGAAATTGCCTGCCCTCATTTATATGTACAGATGTAAAATTAGCAATGATTTTTAAACTAATACAACCAATTGAAGATGACTGTGAGCAGGGAACTCGTGTGCTTCCTGAGTCACTGCCCATCCAGGTGGATGGGCAACTTTGAGGACTTTGATCTTTCCAGCAGCTGCTGCATTTCCCACTCTTGGCTTATACTCAGGCCAATCTGTTTTCCTGGGTTTTCAGGTCAAAATTAGGTACCTTGACTTATACTCAAGTATATACGGTAAGCAGATTAGGAGACAGGGACATTTTTAGGCAAGCTTCCCCAATGTAGTGTCCTCAGATGTGTTGAGAAACAGCTCCATAAGCCTTTATGAAAAGTTATGTTGGCTGGGGTTTCTGGGGACCTGAAATCCAAAATATCTCAGTATACTACCCTGCTCTATAAAAATGTCTGGTAAGGAAATACCTTCAGCTACCATTAGGTTGGGACTGCGGTGGCTTAGTGGTTATGATGCTGAAGATGGCGATTGGAAAATTGGCAGGTTAGCAGCAGTTCAAGGCCCGAGTGCTGCACGATGGAGTGATCTCCCGTCTCTGTCCCAGCTCCTGCCAACCTAGCAGTTTGAAAGCAATAAAATTGCAAGTACTGTACAGTATATGGAACTACTGTATATTATATCTTTAAAAGTGGCCCAAAGTGTTTAAGTCTCTCAGAGCGTATAAAGCTTGTGTGTCTGATGTAACCTCCCCCCTCTCCAAAATTTGCTGTTCTTATTATTTCAGAAGATTTTAAATTTAGGTCAAACCTATCTACTACCTCCCCTCCTGTTGAAATATGCCTGAATGAGGATATTTATGGGTGCCAAGAATTACATCATCCATTCCGAGCCCTGCAATTCAGTATTTCTTTAAATAGGCATATATAGGAATTGCCTGAAGCAATGGTTCTTGATCTCTGGCTTGGCTGATAATTTTGGACTTCAACTCCCTGAAACCTTGGTCATCAGCTGTCTTGGCTGTTCCCTCCAGGAGTTGAAGTCTGAAAAATTGTAGAGCACCAAACGTTGAAAACTGCTAGTCTGATGGAGGCTAAACTAGTGTGAATTTCCAATCCTTTTCTTCCCAGGTGAAATGCCTTTGTGTTCAAACTCCTTCACGTTTGTTTGTTTTCAACCAGCTGGCAAAAAGTCAATATTAACTTTGTCTTAATTTCTTCTTCCAGGTCTCCTTGTTCCTTCCACTCCCCTGAAACACACATCTGGCAGCCATGTTGTTAAGTTAAATGAATCTTTTGCTAATTTGGCTTCCCTTTATTTAAAAAAAACAAAAACCACCAATTACCATTTCTGGATTTCTCTCTGCATATTTCTTTAATAAATATACTCTGCAGGAAACAGAGTTGATTTCAATTTTTGCTGACAGTTGATCATGCTGGGCATTTCCATCAACCAAGTTTTAAGGTGCATAAAGATGGTCTAGAAAAGTAGAGTTATGTGATCACAATGAGAGACTTCAGCCAAAATCCTATTGCAAGATGCTGCGATGTAAAAGAGAAATTCTGCAAGCAGTTTTGTGTGCGCAAGTTTCTCACCATCTGTTGCATGCCTGGGAACTTAATCAGGTGTGTAGCCAAGCACATGACAGCCAGCCTGCACAATCATGAAAGCTGTTTATTCAATTTCTTATTTGAGCCACACAAACTCAATAGCATTCTGGCTATAATTTTTAATGTGTGAATGGCATCTCTGTCTACTTTTTAAAGAATCACAGAGGTTAGACACGTAGGATAGACATGCACTAAACCATCATAAAAACAGGGAACTTATAATTAACACAGGAATAAAAATCTAAGACTTTGAAGAAAAATCCATATTATGCCTTGGTCACTAGGGGGACACAAATATTGGAAAGAAAAGAGGTTTCTAGTAATTAAACAGCACAAATGTACACATATCAAAAACAGGTTCTACCACATTTACTGGAAATTGTTCTCACATAAATTTCTACCTGGCTGAGGATTCTCCGTGGCTTTAATCCAAGAAAGTTTATGTGAACTAAAACTTGCTAACCTTTTTACATGTCTCTGTGGTGTTTTGCTGCAGCAAAAACAACCCTATTTCCCCCCCTAAGGGTTTTGTGTCATTTAAAGGCTGACAAGTGGAAACCCTTTTTATTTTTGTTATCTCTCTCTCTCTCTCTCTCTCTCTCTCACACACACACACACACACACACACATACACCGTCTAAGAATGTGCCATGCAGTTGTTGAGGATTAGAGCAGAATGGAAGCTGACAAGAACACAGGCTTTAAGGCAGGGGTTACCAACCTACGGCCCATGGGCCAGCCCCGGGCCCATGGCACCAATTAATCCAACCCGTAGTGAGGACCCCGCTGCTGCTACTGTACTATGCTAAGTGCACAGCTTGTTGCTGCATTTTTTAACAATAGAAATTTAAATAGCTACAGTGGTGGTGGTGAGGTTGGGGCCAGGATAAGAAAGAGTTTTAGGTTTAAAACCTGTTTCTGTCTTGCCAAAGCAATCTGATTTATGAAGCTGCTGTTTAACATTTCTCTCTGTGAAATAGCTTCACAGGGGTGTTTCTTACTGGGCCCCTGTTGTGGGAGGAAAGAGTTAATCAGGTCATGATCCTGATCGGTGTCTCCTCAATGCCAGACAGTGCATTCAATGAAACACACAGTTTGGCCTTGAATGTTGCTGATTAGGCAACTCTATGGCAGGCTCTGCAGCCTTTCCCACTCTGGTACTGCCCATATGTTTTGGACTACAAATTGCATTACTTCACCATCTCAGCTTTGGGCTAGGGATGATAGAGGTTATTATCCAGATCATCCTAAGAAGGATGGATTGCAGTAGGCTGCACATTGTATATAGTCTCAGAGCAGCCCTGTAGGGCAGGCCGTGGATGCTGTCATTACTTTGCAGTCTGTAATTGCTTTGCAAGTTTAGCAAGTCTAGAAAGAGGGAAGACTCAGCGGACACTCAGCCTCCACCTCTTCCAGACCCAGGTCCTCCCTTCTACTGATTAGACAACATTGGGTCCTAACTCTGTGGCTGATGAATAATGAATGGTGGTAGTTAAAGGTAAAGGTCACCCTTGCTCAAAAGCCACTTGTATCTGACTCTAGAGTTTGGTGCTTATCTTCATTTACCTTCCCACCAAAGTGGTACCTCTTTATCTACTCACAATTTCTTGCTTTCGGACAGCTAGTCTGGCAGGAGCTGGGACAGAGACAGGAGCTCACTCTGTCATGCAGTATTCAGGTCTTGAACTGCTGACCTGCCGATTTTCCAGTCATCAAGTTCAGCGTCTTAATCATTAACCACCGTCCCCACCTAGATACACATAAACAACATATATGTCTCAATGAATGGAGGTAGTGAGACATGTTGTGTCTGTGGGTGGGGGTGGTATTGCACTCTGTGCCAGGGGTGCGGCAGTGGCATCACACTTTTCAGATGGTTGGCACTGTCTTCCTCTCTTGGTTACTTCAGTTCCCTCATTCTCCATTATCAACCCATTGGCTTGCAGCCTGTTGTTCTGTAATAATAGTCTTAGCCTCCGATTTGCATTGCCATAGAAACAATCTTCCTCCTCTCTGCACTCGTCTCCTTCAGCAAGAAGTCCTTCTGTTCTGCTTATCCTCTTCATCTATTCATTTACTCCCCTACCTTGTGTCTCATTATGCAGCTTCAATTCCCCAGCCTTTTCTCTTATGCCACCACAGCAGCAAAACATTTCTTCCTTAATCCTACTCCATTTAGCAGCCTTTATCTTGGCAACTGTCTGAATCCCCTGGTGATCTTTCTTCCAGTGCAGCTTCAGACAAGGACTGGGGGTGGTGGTCAGTGATGAATGATGAAATATCCCTCGAGGTCTTATCTGTTTTCAGTGATTTGTTGGGTACCCCTTTGCAAAGAGTGGGGTGGAGAAAGGAGTCTCAAGGATGAGTGAAAAATCCACACCAGTTGCCACATAGGGGAACAATCGTGGGTGTTTTCCACCTACACACTCTGTTACTGTCACTGGAATGGACATCTAGATGGACAACCTGATACACAGCTTCATCAACATTCTGCTCCACTCCTGTATATCAGTACAATCTCCCACCCCTACTCAAAGAGAGAGAGAGAGAGAAAGAGAGAGAAAGATTTGCCATGATCTTTCAGCTCTCAGTTTTCTGGGACAATATGGGGAACCAGCTTGTTCAATGGGCAATGGGGATATTTCCGCTTGCCTTCTTACTCTAATCTCAAATGCAAAAGCATAGCAATCACATTTCTCTACTGCCCCATAGCGCTTAGTACCTTCTCTGGGCAGTTCACAGGAAATTGGTATTTTGTCCCCAACATCCTGGGGATGGAAGAATGAGTCAACCTTGATCCCTGGTCAAAGATTACTTTGTTGGACAGTTGATAAGCATTTCTCACCCCCATATATTGTGCTAGCAAAATAGCCATTGATGTCATATTATACCTGCTAAATGACTCTGTTTTCATATACTGTACTGTATTTTGTACTCTGGAGTGAATTTCCAAGCACACACAGAAGCCTTTCCTTGGAACCCACACTCTACAGCACACCGTTGTCCGACACATTGTGCATTGTAGACTAAACAGGATTGAACTTGGGGATATAGTGTGAGACACCACAAACCTCATGAATGTAACTAGAAAAAGACATTGTCACTTTCAAGAAGGTAGACCAGATCAGACAGACAAAATAGGAAAGAAAAGCCTATTGGTCTCCCCGTGCATGATAAAAAGAAGCACTAAAGACCATAAATCCATTTCCCCTCTGTCGTTGATCTTGAAAGCACAGTAATAGGCATCCAGGTGTTTTCTTGGTTCTCTTTCTGTGTTATAAACCTCTCCATCTTTAGAAATACATTTAGGGTCTCTTTTGGCTGCTTGCTCTTCTTTGCATAAGAGATCATCTGGGCTTTTTTGTTTTTATCCTCCTTTTCCTTCTGTTCTGCCTGGAGGAGCCTGAACATCCAAGCACCCTAATGTGTTTAGAGTACACAGCTATGAAGATCAATGGGAAAGCTAACCTCACATGACAGTTTTATCTTTTCTGAACCAATTTCTACCATGTATGAATACGAGCCTTGTCTGATGGAGTGAATGATGACAATATCTGTCCATCTACCATCCAGATGCCACAAGACCTTTTTTTTTTAAAAAGGAAGAACAAGAATGAGAACAAGAAGAACAGGAAAACTTTGTTTGCCACATTTGATAGGCTGGTGTGTTTGGGGAAAATCTGTGGTGCCCTGGAACCAAGACTGTCATCATTCCTTCTCTTTGGCTAGGCTGGCAGAGGTTGGTGGTACCTAGAGGCCAGTAAAATCTGGAGGGCTACTAATTCCCTAGTCCTGTGGCAAAGGGTGAGGCATACCCACTGGTCAAAAGTTTAGTACCATAAATGTATTTTTCTTATTTTTGCCCACATTTGCTGACATTTAATGATGAGTGAAATTATTTTATTATGAAAAGAGAGCTGCAAGTGGCTAGACATGTTTTATTAATCAGTAATAGTGTAACTACAGCATTCTGGCTGTAACATAACAAGGGAACATTATTCCTTCCTTCCTTTTTGCAATGCAACTGTAACTGCTTGATCAGTTCCAGTTACTTGGGGCAGGCTTGACTTTGTTAAATGGAAGAGGAAGGAAATCACATGGTTCATTTACATCTGTTCACCGTGAATCAAGGATATAAAATAATGGGAATTTACATATAATCTCTATATAAGGGGCAAGATAAATGTATGTTATACACCGATTTTTTTTCATAATTCTAAAGTTATTTCCATGGTTTCTATATAGCAGTGATGGTGAACCTTGGCACTCCATGTGTTCTTGAACTTCAGTTCCCTGAAGCCTTGATCAGCAGGAGTGCTGACTTGGGCTTCTGGTAATTGATGTCCAAGAACACCTGGAGTGCCAAGGTTCACCATCATGGCTAGTATATAGTATAATTGTGCTCCTACCTAGCATGATATAATGAGTGCTCTAATGGTGGTGAGCTGGACCAAAGAAAAGTGTGTTTTGTACAGCAGCTTGTAACAGTCAGATTTTTTTAAGGCAACTGTTACTTATGTTTGAGAAATAAGATAAATTTTTAATAAGTGTAACTATAAAGTTAACTAGCTACTTGGGGGGTCTTGGAACTAAAACCATAATTAATTACTTTTAAAAATTTACTTTATAAGTGGTGAGTAAAAATGGTATGTGATTTTTGTACAATGCATCCAAATGAAAATTCATAGTGTTCCCACCACAAAAACATGACCTGGTTTAAATCCTTGCTTAAATCCTTGTTGCATATCACATATGTACATTGGGTCAATTTCCCACTATTCTTTGTTCTGGAATATAGGCTGCTTCATAAATATATGCTATTCTGAATCAATATTTCCTAACTCATGTGTAGTTGGCTTCATTGCACAATAACTTGACCAATCAATTTGCCATCTTTTGAATGTGTTGAGGAAGCAGAATCTAATGGACAAAGATTAACTGCTAGAGACCTGCACTGCATTTGGACAAATATGTAGACCAAGACTGAACCAGGGGTATTTTGGGCAGCCAGAGGTAGAGCATAGAGAGGCAGATACTCACAGGACTCACCCCCACCCCACCCCTTTTGTTAAGTCCAGCACCTGTGAACTATAAAAAGGACCAGATGCAATTACAAGTGGGGAAAGGAAAGGAGAAACTAAAAAAGATGTAGAGTTGGCACCTATGGAGAATGTAGAGTATGCTTTTAAAAAAGAAAAGAAATGACCTTATTGTTCATTCTTCTGCAAAGTTATTTATGAAATCACCAGAATCTATATTTTTGGGGGACTTGTTTCTGCAGTCACCTCCCACTCTGTACCGTGGCTCTGGATGAGTCAGTCAGGTTAAGCCAAGGGAAGGGGAGCAGAGGCTCTTTTTAATTTATATCTATATGGGCACCACCATATATATATATGCGCTCCTGGCATACCTAGCAGTTTGAAAGAAAGAAATTGCAAGTAGATAAATAGATACCACTTCAGTGGGAAGGTATCAGTGTTCCGTGTGCTCTAGTCATGCCTGCCGCATGACCACAGAAACGTCTGCAGATGCAGACAGTGCTAGCTCTTTGGCTGTGAACAGAGATGAGCACCACCCCTTAGAGTCAGTGGTGGGATGTCAAAAATTTTACTACCCCACTGTGATGTCATCACAGTGTGGGTGGAGCTAACATCATGATGTCATGTCATGGGCGGGGCCAAAGAAAAAAATACAAAATAATAAAATTAGGGAGCTTCAGGCTATAGGGAGCTTCAGGCTAGCAGCTTCTCTTCCTCCTCCCCGTTTGGGAGGACAACAAGGAGGCCGTGCATATGTGCCAAGCACTAGGCGTGCATACACACCAAGTGCTTGGCATGCATGCGCAGTGGGGGAACCAGTGAAAAGGTAAGCCCCGAAGGTGGTTCCCCCCAAAAGCTGCTATAGGTTCTCTGGGACACTGGGAAAAGTTACTACCGGTTCTGGAGAACTGGTGAGAACCTGTTACATCCCATCACTGCTTAGAGTGCTATTACTGGTGTCCGAGCAAGGGAGACCTTTACCTTTATATTTGAACCATTTGCCTGGTCTTGTCACTTGCATTTCTACCTTTGAAGGAAGGGATTTCTCCCAGAAATTTAGAATCACTCAACTATTGACTTGCACAAAGGTCTGATTGGAACATCTCCACAGGGGTTAGCAATCTGTGTGGCCTTATTTGGGCATGAGCCAAACTGAGTGTGTGCATTTCTAACCTGCATCCCTAATAACTATACACCTGCTCCTCTTTAGGATAGTTATTGACCTTTTATCTTGTAAGGGAAAGATAATGGACATTTAAAGACATTGCTACATAACACAGAAGCTAATACTCAACACATATCTTCCTGTCTATGGAATTCTCTAACTTATGAATCTAGGTCAGTCTTTCCACCAGCAGGTGAAAACCTTATTTTAAGCTGGCCTTTGATCTTTGAATGTACTTGCAGGATAGTGAGTTTAGGGGATACTTTGACCAGGTGTTTTAAAAATTTTTCCTCAGCTTGTTGTAGTGATGTTTTTAACACCACTCAGCTTTAATCATGTCTTAACATGAATATTTTAATTTATTGTGCTTTTAAACATGCATTTTAAAAAAGCTGCTGCATACTATCTCCAGTCTCTTCTCCGGGAAAAAACCCAGGGCATAAATAAAGTAGATAAATAAAAATAAAATGTGTCAAACAGGGAGAGAGGTGATTCTTGGTGATGGGAGATCACCAAAAATAATCTCATCCTTGTTCTGCTGATAGATGCCTGTCATCTTGGTGTTCCATAGAGATATGTCAAATGTCCATCTGTAGTAGGATGCTGGTTGGATGTTGTCCCTTTTTAGTAGGCTGCTTTCCCCAGCACAGACAATATGTCAAGTTAGTCTAGGAATAGCTCTTCTAAATGCCATACCCTGAGGTAGACAACTCTGGCTGATCTGGAGATCCGTCTTCAGGCCCTGGGACTCTCTAGAAGCCACACAGACCACCCACACATCACTAAATACCGCAAATAAAAAAACCTGATGTGGCTGGAAGCCCACTTTCAGTTTTGAAAAAAGGGAGCATTGTGCACTGCTGGATGGTCCTCCTCCTCCTCCTCGTCTTCTGCCGTATCTGAATATAGCGATCAAATATAATGCAGTGGCCTTTCATCTGACTTCTGCATCGCAGCATGACCCCCGTACTCCTGGTCCAGTTCTGTGAGTCACTTTCTGGTCCTGAGCCTTTTTGGCACGCAATATCCTCCTCAGCCCCACGCTAGTATTAATGAAGCTGATGCCCTCCATCAAGATGGATTCAAGTGGGATTTAATCCACTTGGGAGCCATCACCCTTCCTTGGGGACTTCGGCCCTCAAGGCTGTTAGTCCTCAGGTTGGTCAGGTTAGTTAACCGCTGCCTGACACTAGCCATTGAGTCACTGGCAGTATGTCTACTCTATTGCCATAGCAGAATAACCCGGCCTAAGAGGGGCAAACGTGACAGCAAAAGAGAACAAGGGTTGCAATAAAAGTCTTGGGGGAGAGCTTAATGTCTGGTGTTGCTTTATGGGATCACAACTGGGCTGTCAGAGTCTGTTCTGGGGCATGTACAGAGTGCTAAAACAATCAGAGACAGAGCGGAGGAAATCAGCCCTAAAACTGTACATTTCACTTTAAAATGAAGCTTGAACAGTACTATTTATAGTTTACTATAGTTGTTTCATTACTTAGCCAGGATTGAAAATAAGATCATATTCTTGGCAGGTAGACATGTTGTTTATCCTGAGAAATAAAAACAATTGTACATGAATGAAAAGGACATTAGCTATGCTACAGCACCTCCTATTGATTCTTGTAAAATTCTACTACATGTTTGTCTTCTTACCATGTGTTTCTCCTGGGTTACCAAAAGATATAATAAACAATCACATCATCATTTACATGGCTGTTGACCAACTTTCTCACTCCTGGTGCAGCAGAGAGCGCTTGTACAGAACCTACCAGAATTTGAATTGCAACAGAACTTTACAGCCAGTGATCCTAGCACCATCCTAGCCTAGCAGAGATGTTGTTTATGTTTACATAAGGTTAATTAGATGGTATAAATAATGGCCAGAAAGATAGCCAGTAGTTGATTCTAAAGGCAACACACCTCAATGCTACTTGAGGGTACACAACACTACATCAATAATCCCAGAGATATGTAACAGCAAGGCAGCTTACTTGCCCAGAAAATAAAAATGAATTTCCCCCCATAGATTCAAGCAGACACTGCTGCATGGGCTTTTAAAATAATTCTGTTTATGTTAATTTATTTTACTATTATTAAGGGACTGCAGTGGCAGTGGTTAAGAAGCTTGCCTTGTTAGCTGGAAGTCGGCAAGTTGACAGTCCAAGACCCGAGTACTGCATGACGCAATGAGTGCCTGTCTCTGTCCCAGCTCCTGCCAACCTAGCAGTTTGAAAGCAAGAAATTGTAAGTAGATAAATGGGGACCACTTCAGTGGGAAAAGATCTTAGGGACATGAAAAGAGCCTCATTCAGGCATCCCCTGAGCAGAGTTCCTCCAGCAAAAATCCTTTCAACCCAGATACCACCTTTGTGTGCTTTTTACATGATTAAACAAAATAAACAAAACTATTATTAAAGCTTAAGATTACTAAAAAGCAATAATGGCTTTTACCTTTAAGAAATGTATCTCTCTTATATGGATCAGGTAGGAATAAACATTTTGGTTGACTGAGGGTATAAAAATATAATTTAAAAACAGCAAAAACTTTTGTGTCACTTTTGAATCAGCCAATAATAAAGGAGAAAAGGAAAAACTTCCTTATTTATATAAGCAAATTAAAGAAACATGGTTAGAAGCCCAAAGCCCAATGAATGGTCCTCAACACTAATATAGAATTGCCGACACCACTTATGACTATTTCAATATTTGGAAAATGTGGCAGAGAAAGGGGCAGCTCTTTCTGACTTATGTCTGTGTAACTCCATTAACTTCAGTGTAATGAGTTCCTAGACCCTTCAGTATAGTGAGGGAAGAATGTAATGTGTATACATACAGCCATATGCATTATGTAGAAGACACATCTTACCCGGCAAAATTTGCTTTAAGGATGCTTCTCTTTCAGATGGTGTTCTGAAACTGTCTAATAAAAGATATATATATTTTGCATTTAAAATATTCATGCTGCCTGTTTCAAGCTACAAGTCAGCATCTTATGTATATTATCCCAAGGCTGTTTTTGCTTTACTACTAGCACGTGGGCCAGCTACATCGCGCCCATGCAATGGACCTATTTGATCTGCACTGTGCTGTTAACTAGTTTTGTCTTGCCTGTTTGTACACCACAAAATTATACGTTTTTTCTCCAATGAATGCCAACCTGCACGGAGATCTGCATTGATGCCAGCTTGCTGAAATACATACACTTCTAGGTTTAAAAGACCCAATATAGATCCCTCCAGATGTTTTTGACTAACTTCCTCACCAGTCCAAACCAGTGTGGCCAATGCTTGTTGATGGCAGGAATGAAAGCCCTCAAAATCTAGAGGGACCCAAGAGAGAAAGCATTGGGTTGGTGGGTGGGGGTGGAGAGATACAATGTGTACTACAGTTCTTTTCACAGCATGGAACCACTAACCCAAAATAATCTAAGAAAGCAGAAATATTTCTGCATTTAACAATATGTTTTTAACCTATATTGCCATGCCACTTAATTTATACAACATTCACCTCAGATGCTTTAGGGGCTGCAGTGGCACAGTGGTTAAGAAGCTGACCTTATTAGCTGGAAGGCTGGCAAGTTAGTAGTTCGAGACCTAGTTACTGCATGATGGATTGAGCACCCATCTCTGTCCAGCTCTTGGGGACATGAAAGGAGCCTCATTTGGGCATTCCCTTAGTGGAGTTTCTTCTGTAAAAATCCTTTCAACCCAGAATAATTTCTGACACGAAATTATTATTACCTCAGATGCTGCTGTGGTACTTGGCCATTGAAATCTCTGGAATCAATTATTTTCTCAAATGTTTGGTTAATGAATTATGGAGTTCCTTCCAGGGTTGCAAAGAGTCAAGGGCAAACATCATGGGAAATTCCCCATTTGGAGATAAAATCGAAATGGCTCAGATTCCAGTCAGTCCAGAGAACCTGAAAGAAATGAACAGATAAGTGGGGAATACATTCTTGTGATTTCAGAGGGTTTTTTCCCCCTTTTCTTGGTATGTTAAGCCTAAAGCAAAGCAATCACACTTATATAGGGGTACACAGAAAGAGCCTCCTCAAAGATTGTGGCATTTTTGGACCATAATCGGGTATACCCTGGTAACGGCAACTTTGTGGTGCTGGCTAATCTTTCTCACATTAGGTCAGGCGAAAGGAGCTGCAGAATAAACTTACCAAAAGGTGGCTTCATTTTGTCAGTTTCACGTCTGGCCTGGACACAAAAGAAGGAGAACCACCCCATAGCACTTAGTGCACTATTTGGGTGGCTCACAAGTTAATTAGCATAGATATGCTAAGTCTAGAGAATCTCAGTGGTGGGCAGCAGCTGGTTTGGACTGGTTCTACCAAACCGGTAGTAAAAATCCTGGGTGGTATCCAGGAGGGGTAGTAACCCTCCCGGGAGACCACCTGGGATGTTTACTTTTTTTTTTTTGAGGTGACCGGTTTGGTTACCTCTCTGGCCGCCCTTCCTTGTAGCCCAAAATGGCTGCTTGTCAGTGCGCATGCGTCAAAACACTATTTGATGCATGCACGCTGAATACTTGAGGTGCGCATGCGTTAAATGTTATTTTGACGCATGTGCACTTACGAGCAGCCATTTTGGGCTGCAAGGAAGGGTGCAGTGGCTGGCTGTTGAGGCCCTCAGCAGCCTCTTTGGAGAAGCGGTGGCCTTCCCCCGGCGCACCGCTGCCAGTCCGCCTCGCCACCGGTCCGCCTTGCTGCTTCGCCGCCGCTTCACTGCACCCCTTCGCCGCTGTGCTGCCATGCCGCTGCTGTTGCTGCCTGCCTGCTGCTCCCCGACTCCAGGGTAAGTGACTAGGGTGTGTTTGGGGTGGGTGGGTTGAGGTGTGTGTGTGTTTTATGCAGTGTGTTTTTATGTGTATTTAATGTCTATTTTAATTTGCATTTTTATGTTTTTATTTCTATTTAATGTCTATTTTAATTTTAATTTTTATGTTTTTTATTTTTATTTAATGTCTATTTTAATTTGTATTGTTATGTGTTTTTAATTTCTATTTTTATGTGTACAGTACTGTATTTTTATTTAATTTTTATTTAATTTTTTTTACTTTGGCTCCGCCCATGACATCATGATGTCATGACGTTGGCTCTGCCTTGGGGGTGGCAGAATTAGGGTATGTTTAACTGTATTGTCGTGGAATGTTTTTGTATATGTTTTTATATCTTCATCTGTGAGCTACCCAGAGTCATTTGGGTGAGGGGGTGGAGGTACGACTGTGAACAATAAGTAAGTAAGTAAGTAAGTAAGTAAGTAAGGAAGGAAGGAAGGAAGGAAGGAAGGAAGGAAGGAAGGAAGGAAGGAAGGAATTTATTCTAGCTCCAAAATGTCGGATAAGCCTCAGGTCTCCCAAGAACTGCTTCTTGATGCATAGCACTTGGTTGGATTCTCTCTGATGCAGTTTGCCATTGATAAATTACCTATGATCACAAAGCTATTTGGAAAGAAAGCTTTGAGCCACCCTACCATGCTCTTAATTTTGTACACTGGAAAGATGTGAGAAGTATTAAACACATAGCAGCAAATAGTCAAGTCCATGGATGAGCTTCTATGAATTGGCGCTCCCTTGTGACACCGTGCTGATTCGAATGTCATAGAAGCACCTGGAGACAACAGGTGCAAGGTTTGAGGCTTTTCTGCCCATAATTGATGCTGATACTGCTGTATCCATAAGTAACCACATTGATGAGTCAAGAGAAACTGTTTCAAAAGAAAGCATTGCCAGGTACTTCAGCTGCCATATCTTTGATCAATGGCTACTTGTCTGCCACTGAATAACTTGAAATGAAGACACAATGAATAGAATATATTAAATGTCACTGCTGGTTTGCAGAAAATGGAAGAAACTGCAGAAGAAACAGAAGAAAGTGAACAGGGACAGAGACTACAAAAAGAATTCACAGGAAATTTTGACTTAACAGACTAGGGGCACTGAGATCCATAGGACTTGTGGTCTATATGGCCATATACAGAAGTTAGGGGACTGTGGTGACTTAGTGGTTAAGATGCTGAACTTGAAGACTGAAAGCTTGGAGTTTGAGACCCAAGTACTGCACAACAGAGTGAGCTCCTGTCTCTGTCCCAGCTTCTGCCAACCTAGCAGTTCAAAAACAAGAAATTGCAAGTAGATAAATAGGGACCACTTCGGTGGGAAAGTAAACAGTGTTCCATGCACTCTAGGTGTCAAGGCATACCTGTCACGCGCCCACAGAAAACACCTGCAAACACAGACAGTGCTGGCTCTTTAGCTATAAACAGAGATGAGCACTGAACCCTAGAGTCAGATACAACTGGCTTTCGAGCAATGGTGACCTTTAACTTATGGAGGTTAGGGATTTGATTCTGCACTGTGCCGCCTAGGAAAAGAGCCAGTAGCTCTGGGCAAGCTGCACAGTCTAAATCAGGGGTGCCCAAACCTTTTGGGCTGTGGGTCAGTCACATGATTCAGGGGGTGGTCATTATGGCCCATGGGCCATATCCGGCCCTGGTGCTAATTCATCTGGCCCAGAACATTACCTAGAAAACCCTGGAAAGGGTTTCTACAAGTATACATAAGGAAGTGGTAAATGCGTCAATGCTGGAGGCATTCAAGAGAAAATTAGAAAACCATATGTCAGATCTGCTTTGATTTGGATGCCTTCATTGAGCAGGGGATTGGATTTGATAGCCTCATAGGCCTCTTCCAGATCAATTAGTCTATGGTTCTAGGTCCTCCCAAACCTGCCAGTTGTGGTTGTCTACCTTGAAGTAAAGCCCAGAAGGTCTATATTAGGAAAATTCATCATCTTGGTGGTGGCTCCATTGCTCCAGAACACACCTCCACACTGTGTTTTCTTGGCCCTTTCCCTCCTTGTGTATCATAAACTTGTCAAGATAGAGCTATATGAGGAGACCTTTAGGAGCATCTTGCCACTGCATTAAATTAATTCTTTTTCCTCTGTTGAGTTGATGCATCCTTTTATTACTACCACTGAGTTTGGGTTCTAGTATTAACTATGTTATTTGAAATTATTTAAAATATTTTGGTGCTTTGTATGTATGTGCATCAAGAAGCAATTCTGGAATGACCTGAGACTTTCTTACTAATTTGGTGAACTGCCTAAACTACCATGTAGGTCAGATGAACAGTAAAGAAATGAAATAGATAAAGAGAGAGACAGAAAGAGAAAGAGAGAGAAATGGCCTGACAACAGTCAAATATTAATTAATCCTCTCTAAAGCTGCACAACCTGACAGCCACTGATACACCTTGTGGAAGCAAATTTGAGCATTAAACCATGTGCTTTATGACATTGTACCAAATTCCAATA
Organism: Furcifer pardalis; assembly: GCA_030440675.1. Classification (NCBI taxonomy): domain Eukaryota; kingdom Metazoa; phylum Chordata; class Lepidosauria; order Squamata; family Chamaeleonidae; genus Furcifer; species Furcifer pardalis. The sequence continues at coordinate 111,636,837 of CP126890.1, read as the reverse complement.
ATTAAAACATTGTGAGATGTTGGGCTTTCCAGAATATGACAAAAAATTTTTTTTGGGGGGGAATGTATAATTCTGCATCCAAGTAGCCTTTTTTAAAAAAAAATTGTTAAAGCCTTTTACCCTAGCCTCTCCTTCTCTCTCTTTTTTCAAATATCTTTTGTGTGTGAGCTCAGAATTATTAAAATCTTACTTGCAAAGTTGCTTAAACAATTTCATACTCATATAGGCACAACCCAGCCAAGGTTAAGCATGTTTAAACCCATTAATTTCAGTGAAAGAGATTCTACACAGGCTTGATTCACCTATTTATATACATTAATATTTTCACATGGTCTGGAACATTTTAAAACCCCACCCCACCCCCTTTGCCACCTCCTATTTTTTCAGCATTGGGAGAATATTTCTGCCCTGGCTCTGCTTTGGAAAGACTTGTTTTTCCAAAGACATTTCAAAAACGTGCCCATTTTCTGTGTAAGCTATTAGCTGCATAAATGTTTCACCACTCCTCATTTCAGTTCTCCATCTATTAGTTATATATGTGTATACATAGAAACCATATGGATTGCACAAAAATAAAGGTGCCCCCCCAGTCCCCATCATCTTGTGGTTTGCCAGATTTATAGCCCTTGGATTGAATCATAGGTGTTGATCTTGCATTTTTAACTCCAAAAACATTCATTTTAAATTCAAGTACGTGTTAATAGATTGTACATGGAAAACAGTTATTCTTGTGACAGGGATGACACAGATACACATATGAAGTTCTGATTTCAGCAGCAGTTATTCATTTTAGTTATGATGATAGTTAATAATTACAGTGGAATTGTTTTTGGCGATGGTTTCAGTTGATGCATTGCCTAAATGTCATTGTTAGACTTTTCAAAAGGAAGCCATGATCCAACAAAGATGGAACACTTTGAAGTACTGTTAAGTTGCAAAGAAATCCTGGCAGGATGGAAGTACTGTATGTATGGAAATCTACTACTTTGTGCAGAGAAAAGAACTAATCTAGGTGGAGCCTCATGCCTGATCCTAGATCCGGTTGTGCTCATTTTGAGGGACAAGAGAACGTAGTATGGGAATTCAGCTGCTTTATGTGCTACCAGCGATACCCACAAGTGCTTTCCACTTGTTTGAGCCACTGGGTTACCAATAGCAATATCCAAAAGGAACACCCTTGCATCTGCTGTCTATACTTTAGAATGAGCTGCCTTTAAAAACAGTTTAGAAAATTTAGCTGGGGCAAAAAGTGGGGTAGCAGATACCTTCCCATGTTCATGAGCCACCCTATAATGATCTACTGGAAGGTGCTGTGGCCTTAAATCATATGACATGCATATTATCAACCACACTGTTCCATGGTGCCTTTCTCAGCTGATTAAAAAAAGTTCTGCTGTTGGCCCTTAAAGTTCTTGTCAACGTTGTTTTTCAATCCTGCATGGAGAGTGTAGTAAGTGGGGACTTGCAAAAATCCTTCCATGCCCCTTTCTTGTTTCCTGGGAGTTGGATTTAACTTTGCCTCGAGGAGCTGATTTGCTCGCCCCACTACCACTAGGTCTAACTGGTTACACTACGACTCCCTGAAAGGTTGATTTTTTTTTGAATAGTAGCCATGTTAGTCTGTGTTTCAAGCATATCAGAGAACAAACAGAACAAAACAAAATTGTTGTAGCACCTTGAAGACTAACTGTTAAATTTTAATGTGAACTTTCAAGTTCAAGGAAGCTCGCATTAAAATTTAACAGTTAGTCTTCAAGATGCTACAAGATTTTTTTGTTTTGTTTTGTTTATTTTCTGATATCCCTGAAAGGTGTCTTCCAGACAGTGCTATCTTTGCCTAGAACTTGAACCTCCTTCTTGAGTGTACAGCTTAATGTGGTGGAGTGAAGCTGACCACAATGCTGTCAGGAGGCCATTGAATTGGGCTTCTTTGATAGTTGACTTTGCAATCTTAAGCCATACCCACAAGCTTTCCTTCTTTTGACACACAAAACATTCTTACCTTAAAAAAGGAATTTTTTTCCAAAAGAGAAGAAAATTCAGTACAATGAATCTCAGGTTGCTAGAGGCTGTAAGCAACTATGTAGTGTGATAAAAGGAATAATCTCCTTGGGCACAACACTTGAGAGTTACGGGGGGGAGGGGATGCTACTGTTAAGCAAAAAAAAAAAAGTTCCCAAGCAGTGAAAATAAAAATATAACCTAATTCTGTCTATATTATTTTGGAGGGATTTTTTTGAATTTGGTTATTAGTGCACAGAAAAGTGTGGGGAAATATGCCCATCCTTTTCTTTGGGAAAGTAGATGGGGAAGAAGTAGAAGCAGTGACAGGTTTTACTTTCTTGGGATCCAAGATCACTGCAGATGGAGATTGCAGCCATGAAATAAAAAGACGACTGATTCTTGGGAGGCAAGCGATGAGAAACTTGGGGAACATAGTGAAAAGGAGAGACATCACATTGCAAACAAAAATTCGCATAGTCAAAGCAATGTTATTCCCGGTGGCAATGTATGGTTGTGAGAGCTGGACCATTAGGAAAGCTGAGTGCAGAAGAATAGACGCCTTTGAGATGTGGTGTTGGAAGAGAGTTTTGAGAGTCCCCTGGACAGCGAGGAGAACAAATAGGTCAATCTTAGAAGAAATCAACCCTGACTGCTCCTTAGAAGGTCAAATAGTAAAGATGAAGCTAAAGTACTTTGGACATCAAATGAGAAGAGAGGATTCACTTGAGAAAGCCTTAATGCTAGGAAAGGTGGAGGGCAAAAGAAAAAGGGGGCGGTCAAAAATGAGATGGCTAGATGGTATTGTAGAGACAATGGGTACAGAACTGAGTGAGTTGAGGAGGATGGTGGAGGACAGAGGTGCCTGGCGGACAGTGGTGCATAGGGTCGCAAAGGGTCGGAATCGAAATAATCAATCTGGATGCTTCTTGGCTAGGGGAAGCAAATATATATATATGTGAGGAAATGTAGTTCCAGTGGTGGAATTCAATTTTTTTTACTACCTACTCTTTGGGCGTGGTATGGTGGGTGTGGCCAGGGGAAAGCCCTGCCTTACTTCAAAACTTGGATGGGTAGGGCTAGCCATAATTTCTGCTTCTGATTCTAGTGAACTGGGGCAAACCTGCTGAATCCCACCACTGTGTAGTTCCAATGTGTGTGGCTCTCTCTCTCTCTCTCTCTCTCTCTCACACACACACACACAGTTGAAACTACATTTCCTCACATCTATCTTTAGAGAGCAGAAAACAGAGAAAGGAGAAATAGAGGCTAACAAAGGAAGCAACAGGCAGGAAGGTGTAGTCTCAAAGACTCAGGCATGGGAAAAACCCCTCTAAGACTGTGACTACACTGGCAAGCTCAATTCAGCTTTGTTTTGGCTAGATCTGCCACCCTTTTCACACTTTTGTTAAAATAACTGACCACATGCAGATTGTTTCAGTGCCAGGGTCCTCACTGGTCCCTCAGTCCATTGTGGTTTTGACCCCTTGCAGGTACTAAACAAAGATTGCCCTGATTTAACACATGATGTGACTCTACCTGTTTTCACTTACACCCTGTAGGGTGGCTCCAGGTTACCAGATGTATCATCTTTACTCATAATTATATTTTTAGATGCACCCTGGGAAACAGACATTAAGATAGGGTGATATCTGTCCTCTACATTGTCCTGTATATACAGATGGTGGTTGCATTGACAATTATCTTCCAGTTTTATTTTTCTATTGTCTCTCTTGCATAAGGCTGGCACAAGAACCCACCCATTCATTAATTAATTTTATGTATAACTTTTTCTTCCAATGAATTTAGGTTGGCATACATCAGGGGTTTCCAACCTACAGCAAGTGGCCCATGGCACCATTCCATCCCATTGCCACCCCCACTGCCTCTGCCGCACCTGGAAGTGGAAGCAGGTACGTTTACGTCAGCCATAAAATGTGCCCACACATGTGTAAACACACCCACGGCTGTTGTAAACATGGAAGTGGTCACATTTATGACAGCTGTAAATGCACCTGCTTCTACTTCCTGGGGTGTGGTCCAACCTGCTCAACTGTCCAGGGGGCACAGTCAGGCCCATGGTGAAAAAAGGTTGGCTATTCCTAGTATACATGGTTCTCCACCTTCTCACTTTACCCTCACAACAACCTTCTGAAGGTGACTAGAACTCAGATCTCTCAAGTCCTCATCTAGGACTCTAATCAATATAATTTTTTTTGGTGCAATGGTACCATCATAATAATACAAATATACTTCTATGCCTTATGCCAAGGGTGTCCAAACTACCGCCTGTGCGCCGGATCTGGCCCCTGAAACCAATTCACCCAGCTGCACTGCCTTTGTCACTTCCAGGAGTGGCAAGGGCAGTGTGGGCCAGATGAATTGATGTTGGAGGCCAGATCTGGCCCACAGGCCATAGTTTGGGCACCCCTGTTTTAAGCAGAGAAAATGGCAGCCTACAAATCTATCTCATCCTGTTGCAAAACCGACTGCAAGGCCCATTTTCTGCTTCTGGTGCGAGGAACCACATGACCGGCCCATTGAACCCACGGTCTGAAAAGTTTGGGCACCACTGCTTTATGCTGTTAAGGCCCATATTTTCTTAAAAACTGGTTCTTCCGATCAAAGGTCAGTCTAACTGAATGCCAAGTGTTTTTAAGTTTACCATCTCAGTCTTCTTCTTTCATCCTGAGGCTACTTTTTGGATCAGAGCTACCATCCTGCCAGTCTTGAATTCTTATTATTATCCTCCCCAATGTCAGCCTTGATGTTTGTTTCTTGCCAGGAGCTACTAAATAGTTTAAGTCACCAGAGGGGAGTTTGACTGGATCAAGAAGATGTGTATTGATGCTCACTCTCCTTTCGATCCTTCAGAAGGGCAAAAGGGGGGAGACTTGTATAAGACCTTAATGACAGCCACCCTGAGGAGAAGTCTCAAAAGAGATACCTAATGGCTAAGATCCTTCAGTCCCTACATGATCTTTGCTGTTTTAATTTTCTATTCTAGGAAAAAGTGACTGCTGTGTCACTGGGACACACCAGTGCTGGCCTGCCAGATCAATTCAACAATGTGCCATTCATTTTTTTCCAAAAGGCAGGCTTTCTGCTGGTTCCCTGATGCGCTGTGCATTCTAATAATGGCCCACTATCAAATGACATACTTTTATGGCTGGCTGAGCAAAACAGCCTGTCTTGGGTTCCTTCACTACAGCAACACTACTCAGCATGTGGTAGAGATAACCTTGTTGATGTAAATAGTGAACATGGAAGCCTGTCCTGTAGCTTATTTGGCAGTATGTGCGTTGTCACAACAGCTCGCATTACTATTAATTCAATACCTATATATTATCTATCGAGCTTATGTAGACTTTGCAGGGCAGGCATGGGTTCTTTATGATGAGAATTTCTGCATGTGGGCGGCCATTCGGTTGATTATGCGTTGGGATGAATCACACACACCGTTGTGGCTTCAACTTATGACCCCTTCTCGCCCGATGTCCAGTGACCGTTACAATTGTGGACACCTGGTGCAGTGCCCCTTGCCGGCGCCTCCCACCCACTAGTTGGCGGGCCAGGCGGTTTAACCCTGGTTTGTTGGGAGTTCATGGGTCAGGGATGTTGTTCCAAGAAGGTGTGCAAATACTGACATGAGTACACTATGTGTGGAGGCAGCCACCCAGCCGCCGCTTGCACAAAAAATGGCCCCCAGAGGCATAAGGGACGTGATTCCTGGGTTGCAAAAAGAATTAATCCTGAGCTGCTGCAGTCTGCAAAAGGCACCCAGCCCAATCAAGCTTGATACATTAGTTTACCCTGCTGAGGAGGTGTGCTATTTGTGGGAAGGTTTCACTTATTTATTTATTTATTTAAGCAAACTTTTATGCTTCCCTCCTCAAAAAGACCCAGGGCGGCTGACACAACTCTTAACAACCTAAAACACAATAAAAACATAATATAAAATCAAGATTAAAAGATAAAAAATTTTAAACAGCTAAAGCAAAACAAACAGAGAGAGGGGGTTCAAATGAGCCAACCGACTGGGGCAATTGTCTGGCCCATACCCCACACATGCTCTGCCAGCCAGGTCTTGACCCCCTTCCTGCACCCCCTTGGAGATGCAGCTCACTTGGCAAGAGGTTCCATAGGGCCGGAGCAGACACAGAGAAGGCCTTCTCCTTGTGCTAGATGGTATAACCAGAGCACCTCTCAGTCTGCTCTGGTGGCAATACGGTCTCTTAGGTATCCTGGCCCACTACCATATAGAGCTTTAAAGGTAATAACCAGCACCTTGAATTGCACCCGGAGGCACACTGGCAACCAGTGCAGCTCCTGCAGCAATGGTGAGGCATGAGCATAATGCCCACACCCCATCACGACCGGGGCAGCCTCATTCTGGACCAGCTGCAGCCTCCGAATGGTCACCAAGGGCAGCCCCATGTAGAGCGCATTACAATAATCCAGTCTGGAGGTGACCGAAGCATGTGTGATCATAGGCAAGGATTCCCGGTCTAGGAGCGGGGGTAACTGGTGTATTACACAAAGTTGTGCAAAAGTCCTCCTGGCCACGACTGCCACCTACTCTTTGAGTAGTAGTTATGAGTCCAAGAGGACTCCCAGATTACGTACCAGGTGCCTTTTGCAGGATTAACTCAAGTGATGCTGAAAGAGCTGCAAGTATTGCATGGTCACTTAAACTTTGCTTGCAAGGTGGTCACACCAGGCAGGGCTTTTGCCCGCTGCCTGTGCAATGCCATGTAGGGGCTGACCTGGCCATTTCACCGAACCAGGGTCACCCGAGCTTTGAGGGAGGACATCCAGCTATGGTTGGAATTTTTGCCCTGTTACAATGGTGCCTCTTTTTGGCATTCCAAAATTAAGGCAGAGGTGCAAATGGCGGTGTTTACCAATGCCTCCGGCAGTTGTGGTTTTGGATTATACTACCGCAACTGTTGGTGCTACAGCACATGGCCTGCCCATTGGAGAAAATCGGGCCTTATATTTTTTGAATTATTCTTGGTGGTTGGGGCTGTGTTCTTATAGGGAGAGACTGGGGCCAATTCCGCAGTGAAATTTTGGGTGAAGGGAACCTGGTCAATGGAACCGTGTATGGTATGAGAGAACTGATGTGAAAAGGAGTAGCCCCCAAATTAGGTGAAAGCATTTTCTGTTTCGTTTTGTTATGTTATGTGACGACTGAGTAGTCTTCACTAAAATGCCAATCCTGTGCCCATGAACCAAAAGGACATTGGGCACAATGGAACCTACTTCTGAGGAGCTTGTATACATTGACGTTTTAGCTGGGGAAATGCAGTTTCTGCAAAATAAAAGCTTTGTGGTGAGATCGGATGACTGGATCTCCACTAGCAACATCAGGACTCTTCTGCTGAAGAAGTCTCACCTTGACAGTTCACGTAGCATCTCTTACAGCAGGGGTGCCCAAACTATGGCCCGGGGGCTGGATACGGACCCCAACACCAATTCTTCTGGGCTGCACCACCCCTGCCACTCTTGGAAGTGGAAGTAAAGCACACCTGTATGGGAGCATTTTACTTCTGCTTCCAGGAGCGGCAAGAGTGGTGCGGACCAGATGAATTGGTGTCGGGGGCTGGATCCAGCCCTTGGGCCATAATTTGGGCATCCCATCTTACAGTGTTGCAACTCTCCTTGCCCCAGTTGACAGAGGGATCTCGAGATACATATGGTTCCCTCATCCTGACAGTTAACAGTGATACGCCTGCACACTAAACTGAGATGAAAAGGCGTTGAAGGAGTGCTGAATTGTTTGTAGGAAGGCAGAGTTTATAGGAACAGCTACTACATAACACACCACTGTTGAATGATTTACCTGACGTCTGTTATCTCCTCGGCTTGTTAATTTCACAAAGGGTTTTAAGTGATTTAAAGAGATCATTCTTCATTCTGTCCAAGATGGCACAGTTTGCTTTCCCCGGTGGCTTTTTGCCAGTGTTAGAACTCTGCTGCTGCTGGAGTTAAATCTTGTTCCAACTGTAATTGCATTTGGGCTGCTGTCATCAAAAGTGCCAGGAGCTTAACTTTGACAGGCCACAACCTAATTGTGTTGCCACTGCTTTAAGAGGAGTCCTTGCTTCTTGGAAACCTCATTATTTGGATCAGTATGTGGGAAATACCTGCTGCCTTAATGTACCAAGTACCTTGAAGTCTGTTTCTTCCATGGACATCCACAGCTGGTGAAAAGTAATTATTGGCATTCACAATCTAAATTTTAAGCTGCATTTAGAAGTCAGGGATTGCAACCCACCAGTCCACTTAATAAAAACTTTCACATTGCTATGGACTGGTATTATTCTGTCTCAGTCTGATACAACTGTAGGGAGGAGAAAGGAGTGGATTAAGACATAGCTGTGCAGAAGTGCTCTGAAGAGGATTGCCTGCAGTAACTGTCTCAGGGTGGTCATATATCTAATTTTATGAGGAACATTCCTCTCTTGGAAAATTCACCTTTTTTCACTACAATTTCCAGAAATCCCTAATGTTCAAGAATCAAAGGCTAAGCTACCAAGGGGCTTCTTAATTTTATTTTATTTTTTACTAAAAATGTAACTTTTCCAAGTTCTGTTTTGGAAATTGAGAAAAAACGGCTTCTGTTTGAAGGATATCCTGTCTAGGCTCAGTTGAAAGTCTGTGATTCATAAGAACAGAGTCCAAGGATGTTGGTGATTCCCATCTGGACAACTGCACACACAGACCCACAAGTCACCTCATCACAGTCTCACCCATCTAGTTCAATTATAAAATATATTTATATAAATAAGATTAAGCAAATGTTATCCACATTCATACCATCTTTTGTGCTTTTTTGGATTGCTCCCCCCCCCTCTTTTTTGGTGAGACATAAATGGCTACTATAAGCCTTTTCATTTTTGTTCGCCACCGTCTATCTCTCTCTTTAACCTGACTCCTTAGACCAGGGGTCCCCAGCCTAAGGCCCACGGGCCAGATCTAGCCCATGGCACCATTTCATGTGGAACTCCACCCCTCCAAGGGCATTCGAAAAACAAAATGGCCACCCCCTTTGAAGCTGTAGGGACAAAATGACTACCTCCATCATGCAGGCAGGGCAAAATGGCCATCTGGCCCTTGAAGCTGACTAAGAGAGCATGACCTGGCCCCCAGCTTGCATATCTCAGAATTGTCTGTTAACTTTTCGTTTGGGTGGTATTAATTAGCAACATACCCTCTAGTCACTGCTTACTTAGTGAATTCAGCCTATCCTTCTGTTGGTTTTTCTCCAGGTTAGAGAACATGCATTTTAGAGCAAAGAAAAGTTCCTTGGGGTCTTTCCAAATGGGGGGAATTTGGTGTGGTTTGGCCCAAACTTTGTCTTTAGTGTGATCTTTTTATCTTTCACTTGAGGCATCCTTCCATCCACACTGATCCAATATTTTCTTCAGTAAGAAGGGCCTACACACTGTCCTTTGGATCACTCAAATTTGTCATCCTTCAGCAGGCAGATACAACTTTCCTCTCCCCTCCCGTTAAATAATACATGACATAGTGAAACAGCAATGCATCTGTCTAGCATGGTGCACATAATACTTTACCACCAGTGTATCTTATTAATCTAGAAAAGTGCTACTTCAGCAGACAAATATATTTAAAACAAATTTAAACTGGCATAGTAAAGGAACATGGGGGATGGAGGAGTTTCTCTGTTCTTTCTCTCATCCAACCCAGGATAGCAGATAGTCTGATTAAAAGCTGTGAATCTTGATGTATTTTGCATAATCGCTGTTCAGTTTTCTGAATCTCTGTACCCTCAGATGGTGAAGTTACTCTCCATGCTGTTTGTCTGTTAAGAGGTTTTGTTAAAGGTAATGATCTTAAACATTAACGATATGTTTTAGACTGAGCAAGTTATGTTACCTGGAAATGTGTTTTCTATGTTTGGCACCACAGTTTTCAGATTATCATAAGAACAGGCCTGTTAAAAGGGAGATGTCTGAATTCAGCATGGACACATTGCTTCACTTGGGGGAGGAGTTGGGGGCATACCGCCCCCCCTCGAGGAGCAATTAGAAACCTTCATCCATCACAGTGTGGTTTAGCCTTTCATCCCTTTCATTTAGCCTGATAATCGCCCAGCGGCCCTGTTCCGGGTGACCAGGTCCCTCCTCGGTAGAGGGGGGCCAGGCCCTGGGTGGCAGGGATCGGCTGAGGACTTTGCTGATTATCTGGCGGAGAAAATCTCTCAGATCCGCTCGAAGCTGAATCCCGGCGTGGAACATATGGAGCTGGGGTTGACCATGGCGCAGTCTAGCCATGTTATCTGGGATCGGTTCGATCCTGTTGGCCCTGAGGAAGTGGACAGGCTTCTTGTATCTGTTCGCGCCACGACCTGTGCACTGGACCCTTGCCCTGCCTGGTTAACTAAAGCATCCAAGACCGTGGCAGCTGGCTGGATCGAGGCGATTATCAACGCTTCGTTAAAAGAGGGGCATTTTCCAGCACCCTTCAAACATGCTCTGGTGCACCCCCTCATGAAGAAGCCGTCTCTCGATCCCACGGTAATTTCCAACTACCGTCCAGTGTCCAACCTACCTTTTTTAGGTAAGGTTTTGGAAAAGGCTGTGGCGCTGCAGTTACAGGAGGTCCTGGATGAAGCGGATTATCTGGACCCGTTTCAGTCAGGATTCAGGCCCGGATATGGTACCGAAACCGCACTAGTGGCCTTGGTGGATGATCTCTGGAGAGAGCGGGACGGAGGGGAGCCGTCAGTCCTTGCTCTTCTCGATCTCTCAGCGGCTTTTGACACGATCGACCATGGCATCCTTCTGGGAAGGCTCCAGGGGTTGGGGATCCAGGGCACTGTGTTGTCCTGGTTCTCCTCATTCCTGAGGGGCAGGACCCAGTCGGTGTGCCTGGAGAAGGAGAGGTCCAGCCCTAGGCCCCTGCAATACGGGGTGCCTCAGGGCTCGGTGCTTTCTCCTCTCCTATTCAACATCTATATGAAGCCGCTGGGCGAGATCATCCGTTCCCATGGGGTTAGGTATCATCAATATGCAGATGATACCCAGTTATACATCTCTGCCCGTGGGGACCCAAGTGGTGCGGTGGAAGTCCTTTCCAGGTGCCTGAAGGCTGTTAAGGTCTGGATGGGGGACAACGGGCTACAGCTGAATCCTGGCAAGACTGAGTGGCTGTGGGTACGGGGGCCTGTGTTAACACAGGAGTTGCCATCTTTGGTGCTGGATGGGGCAGCCCTGCCCCAGACAGACCCGGTGCGTAACCTGGGGGTCCTCCTGGACTCACGGCTACTGTTCGAAGATCAGGTGGCAGCCGTGGCCAGGAGGGCTTTTGCACAACTTCGTGTAATACGCCAGTTACGCCCCCTCCTGGACCGGGACTCCTTGCTCATGGTCACACATGCCTTGGTCACCTCCAGACTTGATTACTGTAATGCGCTCTACATGGGGCTGCCCCTGATGACCATCCGGAGACTCCAGCTGGTGCAAAATGCGGCGGCCCGGGTAGTGGCGGGGTGTGGGCGTTATGCTCGTGCTTCGCCGCTACTCCGGGAGCTGCACTGGTTGCCAGTATGTCTCCGGGTGCAATTCAAGGTGCTGGTTATTACCTTTAAAGCCCTATATGGTAGTGGGCCAGGATACCTAAGAGACCGCGTCACCCCAAGAACATCTGTCCGGCCCACCAGGGCGGATCGGAGAGGCTCCCTCGTTGTTCCATCAGCTAGAGAGGCACACCTCTCTAGCACTAGGAGGAGGGCCTTCTCCGTGTCCGCCCCAACCCTCTGGAACCTCCTGCCCATCGAATTGCGCCTGCAGACGGAGCTCTTGCCCTTCCGGAAGGGCTTGAAAACCTGGCTGGCAGGACATATTTGGGGACCATGGAACACGGGTTCCCATACTAAGTGGCTCACTTAAGGAGTGCCACTTCGGATTTGAACCAGGGGGATACTGGCGTGTAGTTTGTACTGTTTTTTTAACTTTAATTGATTTTAGATAATTTTTTAAATTTCATGATTTTATATGTTTTTATTTTTTGCCTCCGTTTTATGACGATGTAAGCCGCCCAGAGTCGGGTTCTCCCGAGTGGGGCGGGGTAATAAATTCAATAAAATAAAATAAATAAATAAATAAATAAATAAAATAAATCCCAGGGCTGACACCACTGCCTTTTCCACTAAAAAGTAGTGTTCAGGTTGTTTAACTATCTTAAAAAGAGGAAAAGTTTTTCATTGCTGTTGGAGGAGGAAAAATTCCCACCTGTCCTTCTTTCTTTTCAATGCCACAATCCACCAAATATTTCACAGGGTTGCCACCTCTGAGAACATCACTCACAGCTCTAATTTGGTGTCATCTTTCCTCTTCTGTAGGATGGGGTACAGAAGAGAATAATGAGTGCTCAGAATTACACCCAAAGACTGTACCCAAGCACTGTTCCAAGAAAGGAGTGGGGCAGCTTTAAAAAAGTTGGATGGAGTGATTTAAGTCAAAACTTGTTTAGACACAGTGATTTGGTTCAAAACAAATCACACCAAAAATGACTCAAACAATGAGTTATATGTCTGTGTGGACAGCCTCTTAGATTCGTACACATATATAATCAAGCCACAGGTTCCAGTAGACAAAAACTTTCTTAAGATTTAGGGATGGTGGGGGAAAAAAGGCAAGGGAGAAAATTATTTCTGTAATATCTCACATTGGTCAGATTGTTTTCAAATCACATCTACAGAAGAAGAATCATTCCTGAAATTTGGCTGAATTTACCTATTGGCCAGAATCCAGCTTAAAAAAAAATCATACTAACATAACACTGTCAGCATAACTTTCAGCAATGAATTATTGCAAGTTAAAAAGTCAGTACAGCAAACACCTATGGTGACTTCTGAATTTGCCATAATTTAGAGATGAGATGTACACTGTTTGTACGGGCAAAAATCCTTGACAATACCAGTAGTTGTAATAAATAGGACTCATTCTTAACAGGAAGAAAAATGGCAAAACATGTAGAGAATAATAAACTTAAGCAATTTGCTTAGGATTTTCTTGAAGGAAATATGTGATGGCACTTACAAGCAACATTATAAAGGGGAAGGCCACATGCAATTTAGATTGAGGGGAAGAATTTGAACGAAGGATATCCTGTTTTGCCTACAGATCCTTGGGAAAGGATGCCAGACACGAAAGTGAGTGAGTAAACTTGCTTTATTATGAGAAAGCTTTTGATAAAGTCCAGCAGTATAAGCTGATGGGGTTGTTGGCAAACCAAGATCTGATTCAAAGATATATTTGCATAATTTTCAATCTATACTGGCAACTAAAGGCTGCAGTGAAAGCCAAAGATGAGGTAATAGAGAAACAGAGATATGAACAAGAGACATGCTGTCATTACAGCTTCTTGATTTTTACGTGAAACCCATCTGTGGAGAAACACATGCTTATTCACGTGATATCTTTCCAACAGAGAGGCTGTTGACAACTGATATGTAAGCAACACAGTATTATTTTATGCAGTAAATTCAATGAAGTAAATAATGAACACATTCTAAAACGAAGTGTTAAGAAAACCATGTTCATGGTAATCAGTGGAAAACAACCTTCCAAGGAATGTAGTTAACAATCCATAATAAACTGTGGAGCTTGTTTGGCAATACTAAGTACCTTGGAATTTGGTTGAGTGAATAATAACCCTCCAACAAAAGTCAGAACAGAGTTGACACAAAACAGTCGTCGTGTATTCTTACTTTTGCCATGCAGCATGGAATCATGGACTTTAACATAGGCTTCTGTAAAGCATTGAACCATAGAGCTAAGCAATTAGGCAAAGTCCAATTGTGTAGAGAGGAGGTGCCCAAACTTTTTGGGCCAGGGGCCTGACCATGCCCCCGGAACAGCTGAGCAGGACAGATCATGCCCCCGGAACAGGGCATGTTTAATAATGCACATCCATATTTACTTCCGGGTTTAGTATGGACACTTTTGTGCATGTGTGAGCATGTCTGTGCCAGGGGCGTAGCTACCGCCGTATCTGCCGGGCCACGGGGGCCCCCAATGTGCGTAAGCAAAAATTAATAAAAACTTCCCAATTTTTTTTTATTTTACAAATGACAAAAGTCAAAAAAAGCAATTTCTTTTTTTCCCACGTAAAGCGTGCGTTCAAAAGTTGGCAACACCCTACATCGGTTATCGCGGCCTGCAGGATTTCCCCATTTAAGTCATTTACTTCAACGGGGGAATCCCACAATAATCGATGTACATACGTACGATGATAAACCACAGACGGAGAGCAGTGTTTATTGATGCCTTTGTAAAAATTTTGGAAAAAGTGACAGATAGATAATTATGATGAATAAATATTTCTTTTAATTTTATGCAATTTTTTTTTCTTTTGTGAGAAATCTTTACCCTTCCTAAGGGCCCCCAAACAAATTTTTATACGGGGCCCCGCCAAGGCACGCTACGCTTCTGGTCTGTGCCGAACCAGGAAGTAAATATGGATGCTTCTGCACATGTGCGAGTATGTCCGTGCCAAACCAGGAAGTAAATATGGCCGCTTTCGCACATACGCAGAAGCGTCCGTATTCACTTCCTGGTTTGGTGAGGGCGTCGCAGGCCTGATGGAATGGCTTCAGGGGTCATATCCAGCCCACGGGCCGTAGTTGGAGCACTCCTGGTGTAGAGTTTATATAATTTACTGTAGCTTAGATGTAATGAGCCTTGTGGTGCAGTGGTTAAACTGCTGTACTGTAGCCAAAACGATGACATTCAATCCTGATGGGATACAAGGTTGACTCACCCTTCCATCCTTCTGAGACTGCCAAAATGCTCATTACCTTATGAACCATCTAGAGTGCACTAAGCGCTATGGGGAGGTATGTAAGTGTAATTGCTACTATTGCTATGTGGTTAACTTGATGGCATGGCAGGTGCACATGGGTAGCACACTCCATTGTGCAACCCATATGCACCTGCCATTCCATCAAGTTAATCACATAGCAATAGCAATAATAGCAATACACTTATATGCCTCCCCATAGCGCTTAATGCACTCTCTAGGTGCACATGAGTAAAACATGTCCAAGGACTCGTCAACTAATCATGCAAAATACTCGAAGGTTATACCAACACCAATAGGATTCTAACCATTATCTGTTGAGAATACTGTGGCATCTACTCTGAGAACTACTTGAAGTTCTAAGCAAAATCTAAACATTTTACACAAATATTGGCACAGGTAGTAGGAAAACAACTCTGTTAATTTTCTAGCTAGCCAATCAGTCATGAAGAGATATCTTGACTTGATATCCACGATCCTTTTAATTGCTTTTTAGAAGTAACCTTTGAAGCACAGGTCACATTAGGAGACAGGATTGAAGAGCAAGGCTAAAAATAAATATAAAATGCAAGAGTATAGGTAGGTCTAGTTGTTCACACAAGGAATCTAGTAGGACAGGACAGTCAGCATAATGTAACTTAAATTGCTGTTTAGTTGTTTCATGTGGTTTAGAGTCAAGAAGCAACTCTCATCTTTACATAAACAAAACAATTTTTTACATTCTTAGAGCAATTGGCACTGAATGTCCAGGGCACCTGGAAAATCTCTACAACCTTGCACAGGGAGAATGATACCGAAAATTAGAACCAGAGAACATAACCCCGTGGTGGTGAACCTTGGCACTCCACACATTCTTGGACTTCAATTCCCAGAAGCCCAAGTCCCCGTGAATCCACACGAATGGGTTTGCTGCAATTCATCCGGGCGCATTTTACTTCCTCTTCCAGGAGTGACGAGGGCAGCTCGGTGTGGGCTGGATGAATAGCAGGAAACCCATTCGTGTGGATTCATGGGGGCTTGGGCTTCTGGGAATTGAAGTCCAAGAACATATGGAGTGCCAAGGTTTGCCATTAGGGACATAACCTTTTATGCAAAATGTTCAAAACTGGAGAGTTCCACTGTTTTCCTGTTGTAAGACTAAGGGTGCAAACACACAGTGGAGAAAATGTGAATGGAAAGGGAGAGAGAAGATGCAATTGACAGCCAGTTTCTCATCAGAATGGAACTGCCGCCCGCCCTGCCTCTCTGGCTTGAAACAGAATGGCTACAAACCTCTCTACAGAAGGACTGAACTGTGTGCATTGGCAAAGGTGATCACATTACCTGAGATGGATGTTCAGTAATTGGTGCTGGGGTAGACAGAAAGAGCCTCAAAGATTGTGGTATTTTTGAACCACAATCTGGCATACCTGGTAACGGCAAACTTACTAATCTTTCTCACACTCGGTCAGGCGAAAAGAACTGCAGAATGAACTCACCAAAAGGTGCCTTCATTTTGGCAGTTTCACATCTAGATACAGAAGAAGAAGTAATTGGTGCTCAAACAGGTTTTTGCTCATGACAACCTTTTTATCTTTCTTTCCGAGCAGTATAATAATATCAGCGCTGCGTTGGGCCCGAATTAGGACTACAGTACTTTATTTCAAAACTTGGATGGGCGGGGCCAGCCAGAATTTCTGCTACCGGTTCTGGTGAAGTGGTGTGAACCTGCTGATGCCCACCACTGAATATCAGCAATTATTTAGGGGCTGATGGCAAAGTCAAGGAAAAAATATCACATGACTCTTTGCAAGGTTAGTTTTTAATGATTCCATAGATTAGAAGACAACTACATATATGGGAGGCAGATTTTTTTTTAAAAAAATTGAGTTATATATTATTTCCCCCAGAACTGGGACTCAAGGCAGCTCAGATGAGAAGATGGAAACAAGTAACAAAAGAATAGATGACTTCCTCTTACTCTGTTAGTCTCACTCGTCTTCCTTCTCTCTCTGTGCACATGAGAGATTAAAATGAAATGTCTATGTGCTTATGGAAAAGTTTTGTATTTGAAGCCAGGCATTCAGTGGCTTTCCATTAACATTATTTCTCCGTGTCCCCTGCAGTGTTCACACTGAATGCATGTGTTTGTGAAGTACAATATGCAGATTTTCCAGGTGTCTTGCACATTCAACAATTGGGACTCAAACAGAGTTTTCACGGTTGAGTACATTTTCAGCAGTACACAAAATGCAGAAGCTGAAGACTTCTTTGATGGTGGAAAGTGCAAACAGCCTTGCTTGTAAGGTAGAAGGGAGAGGGAAAACATTCAGAAACCTTCCCCCACCCCCCAGTATGACCCAGACTGAATTTCTCATAACGTCTAGAGCAGGAGTGCCCAAACTTTTTGGGCCAGGGGCCGGTCACATGGTTCAGTGGACCGTTCACGTGGCTCCTCCCACCAGAACCAGAAGTAAAATGCGTTTTGCAATCTGAGATAGATTTCAGGCTCCCATTTTATCTGCTTAAATCAGGGGTGCCCAAACTACCCAATCCGGATCCTGAAGCCAATTCAGCTAGCCCATGCCCTCCTCATCGCTCCCGGAAGCAGAAGTAAAAAGCACTCGTCTGTCTGGGAGCATTTTACTTCTGCTTCTGGGAGCAACCAGGGGACACGGGCAGGATGAATTGGTGTTGGAGCTGGAGCCGGCCCACAGGCTGTAGTTTGGTTATGACCCCTGGTCTAGACACCATGGCTGGGAATTTCTATCCAACACATCTGGAGACAAACAGGATGGAGAAAGCCTGGTCTTTGGAATTAATGAACATTTCCAGATACCACCTAAGTGTAAAGCATATGCAGAGTTTGCTGTCCTTTGGGACTTCAACTCCCAGAATTCCTTAAGTGCTAGAAAGCTCAGTGGTTTAGGTATCTGGCTTCAGAGGGAGAGGTTGGGGGTTTGACTCTCCACTGTACCCTCCTAGACAGGGCTGGTCTTGATGGTCCATAGAGTCTCTTCCAGCTCTGCAGTTCCAAGATTAACTAGCAGAGAGCTGTAGTCCAAATATTAATTTTTCCAAATCCAAGGTCACAATCATGTTGACCAAAGACATTTTTTTGGCTGCACCATAAATGTCCTGCACCATTCATGTGTGGAAACTCATCTTACAGAGTGAGTCCTACACTGTAGCTCCACCTGCTCTTTATGTGTTGATTAAGGCAGTGGCATCTCTTTGCCCAACATTAGGGACTGACTGGGACACAGTTCAAAGAGAACGCTTGAAATGCACTTTTGTCTTCATATCAACCCTTCAATTCTTTCTCAAATAGATGCTCACAGGGAGAAACATAATGTAACAGTACTGTTTTTATAGGCAACAGGTCCTATCAGTCCCTGGAAAATAGATGGGGAAGAAGTAGAAGCAGTGACAGATTTTACTTTCTTAGGATCAAAGCTCACTGCAGATGGTGATTGCAGCCATGAAATAAAAAGGCGACTGATTCTTGGGAGGCAAGCGATGAGAAACCTGGGGAACATAGTGAAAAGTAGAGACATCAAATTGCAAACAAAAATTCGTATAGTCAAAGCAATGGTATTCCCGGTGGCAATCTATGGTTGTGAGAGCTGGACCATTAGGAAAGCTGAGCGCAGAAGAATAGATGCCTTTGAGATGTGGTGCTGGAGGAGAGTTTTGAGAGTCCCCTGGACAGGGAGGAGAACAAATAGGTCAATCTTAGAAGAAATCAACCCTGACTGCTCCTTAGAAGGTCAAATTGTAAAGATGAAGCTAAAGTACTTTGAACATCAAATGAGAAGAGAGGATTCACTTGAGAAAGCCTTGATGCTTGGAAAGGTCAAGGGCAAAAGAAGAAGGGGGTGGCCAAAAATGAAATGGCTAGATGGTATTGTGGAGCCAATGGGCACAAAGCTGAGTGAGTTGAGGAGGATGCTGGAGGACAGAAGTGCCTGGAGGACAGTGGTCCATTGGGTCACAAAGAATTGGAATCGACTGTGCGACTGAACAACAAAATTGTTTTTATTACATGCTTATTTGTAAGCATGGCACACTATCCTCAGTGAGGCAAGGTCACCCTTGCTCGAAAGCCAGTCGTATCTGACTCTAGGGTTTAGTGCTTGCCAAAGAGCCAGTGTTGTCTGTGTTTGCAGACGTTTCCGTCGACATGTGGCAGGCATGACTAGACAGCGGAGTGCATGGAATACTGTTTACCTTCCCACTGATGTGGTGCCTATTTGTCTACTGGAAATTTCTTGCTTTTGAACTGCTAGATTGGCAAGAGCTGGGACAGAGACGGGAACTCACTCCATCATGCAGCACCCGGATCTCCACCTGTTGATCTGCCGACCATCCAGTCATCAAGTTCAGAGTCTTAACCATTAAGCTACCACAGTCCAGTCAGTGAGGCTACTTGCCAATAAATGTGTTTTTCTCTGTTTTGGGTTGCCATCTAAACCAAGAGTAATTCATGAAGGCCTCACATAAGAGGAGTTACACCAGTAACCAAGCTATGTCCATGGTGCAGTAGCAACCTACCCACTGTAGATTGTTCCTGTGTGCATTTTCTCTGAAGGTCTGGAAAAAAAGGATAACGTCTTTTTTTAAAAAAAGAAAAGAAAAGGAAGGCTTAATAATATTCTGAAACAGGCAGAAGAAAAATTAATGACACAAAATTATTTTCTTCCTTTTCTGCCAGAGTTAAAAATAATTACTAGGAGAATAAAAGGGCAGGGAGGAGGGGGCTTTTTGCTATCTCAGGACATTAAACTGTTTCCTCCTTTCAAAGTCTAATTTCCAGAGTGTACGCTTGCAGAATATAATTTATTTTTAGCAGACTTGCTAATGTAAATGCCACATTTTAAGGGTGGGACAGCCTTGCATGGATGGCAAAAGATTCTCACAAGGGAACCACATTTTAGCACAGGGAGCAAATGAGCATTACATGGCCCATGGCCAATGACAGGGCCATTTCTGTAATCCTCATCTACAATTGGGCATACCCTGGTAATGGCAACCTTGTGTTATCAGCAGAGGCGTAGCTACCGCCGTATCTGCCGTATCAATTATACGGGGCCCCCGGGCCATGGGGGCCCCCAACGTGCGTAAACAAAACAAATCTTTACCCTTCCTAAGGGCCCCCAAACAAATTTTTATACGGGGCCCCGCCAAGGCATGCTACTCTTCTGGTTATCAGCTCATCTTTCTCATATAAGGTTAGGCAAAGGGGGCTGCAGAATGAACTCACCAAAAGGTGGCTTCATTTTGGCAGTTTCACATCTGGCCTAGACATGGAAGAAGAAGAATCTGCTCCCGGAACCAATTCACCCATCCCTGGAGCACCCGAGGGTTATGAATCTCCTTTGAAATACATTCTCATCTTTCTCAAGTTGAAAGGATTTTTAAAAATTATTTAAAGAAAGACAGAAGTCAAATTCTGGCCCCTTCCAATTTTGTTTTCCTATATATTTATAGGTTTATTTAACATTTGTTTATCACCTTTCTGCTCAACAGGACTCCTTAAAATTCTACGATAGAATTTAAAAGTATTAAAAACATTTTTAAAGGTCTAAAACATTGGGTTTATGAGAAGGCAGGGGGCTTTAAAAAGGCAGGGCAGGCTCCAACCAGGGTAGAATGGGCAAGCACAGCCTCCTGCCCATGGGCCACACAAAAGCCAAGAATTGCATTTTGTTGTTAAGTGCCATCAAGTCATCTCCCATGTATAGCAACCCTATGAATGAGAGATCTCCAGAATGTCCTGTCTTCAACAGTCCTGCTCAATTCTGTGAGTTAGTATGTGCCTTCCCTTATGTCAGGAGTTCTCAACCTTTTAAAGCTGGGGGCCGGGTCACACTCCCTTAGACAGCTTCGGGGGGTGGACAGCCATTTTAGCCTTTCTCCACCACATGGCACTTCCTGGTGTGGTGTGGGGGGTGGTGAAGGTGCCATATGAAATGGTGCCATGTGCCGCATCCATCCCACAGGCTGCAGGTTGAGAATCCCTGCCTTAGGGAATCAATCCATCTTGGTTTTGGCCTCCTTCATTTCCTGCTGCCTTCCGCCTTTTCCCTGCATTATTATCTTTTCCAGAGAGCCTTGCTTTTCCATGATGTCCCCAAAGAAGGACAGCCTAAATTTCAGTTTGGTCTCAATAGACAGTTTAGGCTTGACTTGTGTTAAGCCTCACTTGTTTGTCTTTTTGGCAGTCTAGGGTACTGTCAAATCATTATATTTCAAACAAATTGACCCCCCCCTTCCTGCCAGCTTTCTTTACTTTTCAGCTTTCACACTCATACGTAGAGATCAGGAACACAAGAATGGGGATGGTCTTGGTCTCCAGTGATACATCCTTACACTTGACAATCATTTCTACTCTCTACATGGCTGCCTTTTGGAGTTTAGTTTTCTTCTGATTGCTTGGCTGAAGTCTTCATTTGGATTGAGAATTGAACCTCGGTATTAAAAAAATCTTTCATTATCTCAGTTTCTTCACTGTCAACATTAAAGTTGTCTAGTTCTTCTGCAGGGACCATTTTGTCTTCTTGATGTTCAGTTGCAGTCTTGCTGTGGCATTTTCTCTTTTGTTTTCATTAACAGTTGGTTCAAGTCATTGCTGTTTTCTGCCAGTAAGATGGTGTCATCTGCATAAACATTTATAATATTATATTATAATATAATTTATACCAACTTTCTGGCCTGTGGAACCCCTGGCAATGTAGAACCTTTGCCCAATGGACCAGCTGAGGATGTTGAATCCATCAGTTTTCAAGTGTTTCTGTCTGGTTATAACCAGCCTCACAGCCTGAGGAATCTGAATTCTTAGCTTGGATTGTGTCTCCCACTGCATTTTAAAAGCCAGGCTATGTGTGACAAGTGAAATAGCGTTACAGTGATCCAAACCGTCTTTTGTGTCTGAGAAATCAAGACCTGCAAAAGGAAGACTCATTTTTGGACTGGTCAAACCAAACAGAGAAAGCTAAATTGTAAATTACAGGAGGTCAGAAAAGCTTTTGCTGTGACAATCACAGGCAAACGGTGCTTAAGGAACTCCTGTTTCCAATGAGTCCTCTGTAGCGTTTACCTCCTAGACAACTAAAGAGAGTCTCCACGTCTTCTTTTCTCTGCAAGTGAACCAGAGATTATTACATCACCCACCCTTCAAGACTCCTCTCTTTTCTCTGAGTTTAGCTGAACCCTTACGTAGGTAGAAAAGAAATGGACTTTCTCAGGAACAGTATACAGTACTGTATTATGTTGTACGTTATCCCTGCTGTAAAGCTAAGTACTGTATTTGAAGATCGTTTGGACTTGATCAGTCAATTCAGAGGCATTAGCCTTACAAAAAAAACCTGCTCCTCAACTGATATGCACCATCCAGTGGTCTGCATATTTCTACTCATTATCATGGGGTTGAGGATAGTCACAGTCTGCATCCTGCACTTCTAAATTTACCAGTACACTGCTGCATGTGCCTGACCCTTGAGCTTATTTTTCTTTCCTTCTGTGTCTTTCTCTCCTTGCTTTACCTTATTCCCTGTCTCTCTTGCTGCCTGCCTGCCCATATTTAACACAGACTAATGTGCAGCGGGGAATGGATGGGGAAATGATGTTCATAT
Source organism: Furcifer pardalis (assembly GCA_030440675.1). NCBI lineage: Eukaryota > Metazoa > Chordata > Lepidosauria > Squamata > Chamaeleonidae > Furcifer > Furcifer pardalis. The sequence continues at coordinate 111,614,389 of CP126890.1, read as the reverse complement.
CCGGCCGGAGGGTAGCATTACAGATTTGTCACAAATCTGCATCATTCAACATGAATTAGAATTCTGATAAGACAGGTATTCCATGTGTTTCTTTGAAAAAATATGCACACCAATTTTTGTTTCTAATTGTTATTCATACTTAACACAGTACTAATAATGGCTATTTTGTACTGTCATCGCTGTAATCATGTAACTAATTATCCTACCTTCACAATAGAAGCTCTCTTCCTTCTAACTAAGCATTCATAAATAAAAAAGAATGAAATTCTTGACCTCTGAAAGAAGTCTATACATTTGAATGTCAATATTTGGAGGACTGGGACAAATAGCCGAGTGTAAAACCTGAAAAACCTGTTTCACATGCCCAGCTTGAATGAGCCAAAGTGCCTATCTTGTGTACTGTGCTGCAGGCTTAGTTACATGAGAACTCACCATGAAATGTCAACTGAACATTAAGTCACTAGAAAATGGCAAAAACGAGACACTAGGCTGACTCACTCATTCATGGAATTTATATTGCACCCTGCCTTCTTCCAAAAATGGGACCTAAGGTGTATCAATTGTCTGCAGGTCTGTTACTATCAAAGGAAAGGTTTTTCCTCTACCTTCAACTGAGCTGTCATACAGTCACTGATTTTCAAGGGAGATTAGGAATGGGGAAGCAAAGGTAACACCACACCATGAGATGTGTCAATCTTATGAACAATCTCCTCTGCTCTCTCTCCATCCCTGCCAATTAAGCTGAGAAAAATGCTTAACTTTAGTTCTGATAAGAGCTTATTGGTCATTGTGTGGGGGATTTCCAGAGATCTGGAAAGAGGAAGGATAACCTCTCATTATCTTGCCAAGATAAATTGAAAGGGACACTTGACTTTCTCAAAAGTTGGTCATCCTGGTTTAGGATTCTAGGTTGGCAGGAGCTGGGACAAAGACGGGAGCTCACTCCATCATGCAGCATTCAGGTCTCAAACTGCTGACCTGGTGACCTTCCGTTCATCAAATTCAGCATTAAAAGCACTAAGTCACCACAGTCCCGTATGTTCCAGCAAAACTGTTTTTTTTTAATTATATGTTGTCAAGTTAAAACCAACTTGTAGTGACCACTAATAGGGACAAAATAGGCAGGACAAAATGGCCGCCTGGCCCTCAAAGCTGACTGAGAGAGCATGACGCGGCCCTTGGCTTGAAAAAGTTCAGAACCCCTGGTTTATGACTTTGTAAGTTAATATCTAAATGCTGAACTGGGCATGGAAATCTACAGGCAACCAATCCAGGTGGGCTGGCATTGGGGAAACATAATCAAAACTTCTCATCTGACACCAGCTTCACAGTTGCATTTTGCACCTGTTGCAGCTTCCACACATCTGTATAGAGGAATTACGGTAATTTGAGTCTTGAGATTACTAAAGCATGGGCTAGTGTCAAGAGTGATTTCCTATGCAGTCATGGACAAAGCTGGACAACCTACCTAAGATGGAAAAAGTCTGACCTGGCCATGGCAGATATTTGTTTCTCCATGGAGAGAGCTGAGCTTAGTATCACGCCGTTAATTTAGTCCTTCAGGGAAAGAAACATTCCCTCCAGACAAGGTCATTGCTCACCCAAATGACTCCTAACAGCAGGGTCTCTGTCTTGTCTAGATTCAACCTCAACCTGTTAGAGTTGGGAAGAGAGTTGGGAAGTGAAAAGGAGAGATAGAGTAGTGTGCCATCCACATATTGGGGATAACACACTCTGAATCTCCATATCACCTCACCCAGCAGTTTCATGTAGATATTAAACAGCATAGGGGAGATGATGAACCCCTGAGGTACCCCATAGGGTTGTACCCATGGAGCCGACACTGTCTCTTCCAGCTGTAATTGGTCACGAGGTGGTAAGTACAGGCTTCATTTGCATGCATGATTGATCATTCATGAAGGTCTGTTTGAATCAGATCTCTGGAACACAAGCCAATTTCTAGCTTCTAATCACAGGCTAGCTGTAACTTAATTTTGCAGACCTTAGTGCTTAAGTATGCATTCTTTGCCGAGGAAAACTTTTTCCAAACCATTGAAGTGGCTTTGATTTTGTCTCCCTGGGCCAGGAGGAACACATTGCAGGTTCTCCAGGAAGCTTCAGCCTCATTTGGAATAATACTCTTTAAATTCGGAACTGAAGTCCTGCTGAGTTCAATAGGAGAAACTTCCTAATGAGTCTGTGTCATATTGTAGGCTTAAGTGCTTGAGTGCTTTAAGTGCTATGGGGTGGTATATAAGTGTAATTGCTATTGCTAATCAGTTTATCAGTGCAATTAATCAAGTGGTGCTTTAATTGCAGCTTTAAAAAAAGCAGAGTAATTAATTGGGAAAATCACTAGGCTGATTGAACAAGCCCATGTTGTGTTCCCCAAAGAATCCTTGCTTGAGTTGTTCTATCTATCTGAGCTTTGCACAAGTTAAAATTATGGATGTATATGAAATATAGATAAAATTCTTATACATTTAAATGTTAAAACATTTAAACTGTTTTTGTCCAGAAGTGGGCTTCCTCAATAGCATTATATTGGCTGTATTCTAGATTTTAATTTGTATATGTAGTAGGGAATAAATGCTGCATCGAGGGTATTTGCAGAAAAATTCTTCTCTATCTAAGAAGCCCCATTTTACTTGATTAGCCTTTGATCTTTCTAACTCACTTCAAAGTTCCATCCAGAGTAATGCCCAATTACTTTGGGGTAGGACAGTGTTCCAAAATCTTGCCTTCCCAGCTAAAACAGGGGTTCCACCTTGCTTTTCTGTTCTTTAATTGAAAGACTCAGACTTGTATTTTTAAATAGTTTGGTTTAAGATGGTCGTTTTTGTAATATGACAATATACATAGACATTCTAATGCAGAGGTTAGCTGGAGCTCAGTGGGCTCAAAGTTTCCCATGAACTGTCAAGAAAAGATAATCAACATTGACAGAACTTGTAGTATATAAGAACATCAGTTCATCATTTGCGTAAATGTTAAAAAGTAATGGTATCAGAATATTACCCTGTGGGAAACCATTTCTTTCATTCCTTCAGTGAGTGTGCCTCTGTTGAAATTTAACAAATGGTGACTATTTCTGCTAGTCCATGATCCTTAGTAAAGAGGTAAAGCTTTTTGAGCAACAGTTTATGATAGACAAATACTATTTCAGTCATTTTATGTGTTTCAAAACCTTCTTCTGTGTGTTGGATTAGATTTAAGATTTGAGCTGTACAGCTCTTGTCAAGTCTAAAGCCTGCCTGTTCTGGAATTTGAAGAGATTCAACTTTGGATAATGACATAGTGGAGAGATTGTGATCTGATGGTACTTTGCCTATTTTTTGTCTTCTGTCATATTTTTGGAATTTGTTTGCTCTTCCAGCTGTCATAAAATGTTTAATTTTCCCTATCTGGATATCATTGAATCCCATCACTTTGCTATTCCTACATCTTCTTATGTTTTTCTCTACTGTTGCTAATATGAAGGCAGTAGAAAGTTCATTAAATTTGTTCTGTATATTCTTTTGTTGTTTTATTTTCATTATGCATTGATTGGTCCTCTCTTCCAGAGACAGTTGGTGTGCCATTTGGTTTGGACTGTGGTGGCTTAGTGGTTAAGACACTGACCTTGACCACTGGAAGGTCAGCAGGTCAGCAGTTTGAAACCCAAATGCTACACAATGGAGTGAGCTCCTGTCTCTGTCCCAACCTAGCAGTTCGAAAGCAAGAAATTGCAAGTAGATAAATAGGTACTGCATCAGTGGGAAGGTAAACAATGTTCCATGTCTGCCACATGACCATGGAAACATCTGCAGATGAAGACAGCAAAGGCTCTTTGCCTGTAAATTGAGATGAGCATCGAACCTTAGAGTCGGACGTGACTGACTTTCGAACAAGGGCGACCTTTACTTTATATTTGGATGTACAGTATTATCCTTTTTGGATTTCTATTCAGTCTTTCAGGAGTTTCCAAGCTTTCAGGCTGCTTCTTCCCATGTTACAATGTCTACCCAGCGAGTTATTATTATTTTTTTACATGAGTCGAGATCAAATTCATCCTAGCTTTTATCTTAATTTCACTAAATGGATTTTCTTCACAGTGCAAAATATAAGTATTGGTCCAGCACTCTCTTGAAATGGGGGCACAAGAACAATCTAACATCGAAGTTACAAATGGATCCTAATTCTCTAGTTGATGGGCAATTTGAAGCACAGCTGCATCTAGCATTGCTGTTTTGAAATTATACTTCCTATGGAATGCAACTCAGTTAAAAAACAACAACCAAACTTTGTATACCCAGCCACACCAGTGTTTGTGAAAGGGCATCCATCCCAGCTGGCATTGCTGTGAACAAATAACACACCTCTCTTGATTCTGCCAACATTAAGTGCCAAACTACACAATGTGCAAAAGACATAATTATCCTTTTACATTGATTTGGTTGTTTGTGTGTTGTGAAAATTAGTTTGGGAAGTTGGCATCGTGAGTGGGAGAGTAATGGTAGGGTGCATCCCTACCAACTCCAAACTGGTTTTGTCCTTTGGCTACCAATCTCAGGAGGAAAACCTGTTGGCTGCGGAGGATGACAGAGACAGAAGAGCCTAGTGTGCGGTGGTCCATGGGGTCACAAAGGGTCAGACTTGATTGTTTGACTGAACAACAACAACAACAACAAAGTAGAGGGAATGAGTTAAGCAGCCCACTGCTTTTCTACTAAAAATGGTAGTTTCTGGTGACATTTTTGGTACATAACGATAGTGGGAAATCATTTATTCAGACATTTCCCACAAATAACAAACAATCTTCATGTACTTACATCCATATAATAACGCAGGAGGCAAGAAGATCTGGAATAGATTTTCCAGCACAATGTGACTAAGACAAAAATTCCAGAGTTTGCTCAATTTCATGGAAAACATCACATTAGCTCAGAGCAAATGACAGCTCAGCAGATTTGTGAGTGATCCCTCACAAAGAGTCACAAGCATGTTTGTGTATCAAAGAAGGAACAGCATGTCCATATTGGATTAAGGCATCATGCTAGAAAGACAAACATCCCAGTAGGTTTGAATTCACAGAATGCCACTCCCTTACTTTGTTACCAGTATTTCAAAGTGAGTCAAACAAACCAGTAATTGTGTTTTTATAGATGATCACAGGCTAGTTTTAAACATCTCAGAGTATAATTTGCCCAAAACATGGACAGCACCCTTCCTCGACATGATGTTTCATCTCATAGTGCTGGATTACAACTCCTAATTTGCACACCAGTAGGCTCTCTTGGCTGGATGAGGATTGTTGGAAGTGTGCTCCGCCCCAACCAGCCAAGGCAGTGGTTTAGGGACACTAATATATAGCTAATATATAACATTACCTTCACATTCAATGCATCCATAGGCAGAAGGCTGGCAGGTCTGATATTAGTAGGCTAGGGAGTCTCCATTGGGTTTTATCCCAAACCGTACAGCAGTCACCCAGTAGACAGAGTCCATCCTCAAAATGGGTTCAGAACATTGGATAGCTCCTTTAATGTGCAGACTAAAACCTGGAGCTGATCCACCCTAACCCTATTGACTTCTTTAAGATCCAAAAGCAAACTTGGCCATCCTCATGAAAGGGATGGGGGGATCATCTGATACATAGAAAAATAGAGGATCATGCTAGGGTATCATCAGGACACACTTAAAAATCCTGAAGGCAATGGATATATTCCCCCCCTGCTGTTGTCCTACCTGAGGTTAAACATCATCTTGACTATTCTGAATTTGGCTGTGACCTAAACAATTACACCATGCTAAAACCAAACCACTCTGAAGCCAATCAATTATTCTCCTTCCTGTACTTAATTTTCTATTTATATTATGTTGAATGATGAGCTGGGACAGCTGTGTTCTGTATGGTTTTAATATTTGAACATTCTAATTTAATACCCTGATTCCCTATGTTCTGTTTCTCATTACCTGACCAACATATTATAGCCTTCTCCATTCTATGGGTTATGACTTCATCATCTTTATTCATTCACTTCAGTATTTCTTCAGTCATCAGCCTTTCAATCCTAAAAACTTATAATATCTTGCAATAAATCCACATTTCAAATGATTCAATCTGCTTATTTCCTTGTCACCCTTTCTTCTACAACCTTCCTTTGATTATATTATTATGCAACACTGACTTACTGAACAAAGTCTCTCACAGCAGTTATCTCTGAGGAAGTAGAAAACTGGCAGTTTTAGATGTGGTATGATTTTAACCCTCAGATAAGAAGTGATTACTAGTTAGCTACTAGACATAATTTGGAGTCCTGGCTTTATTTGTTGATTCATGTATTTAGTTATTTTGAACAGATAATGCACTGCCCAGATGTAATGTTCCTAGGACAGCTTGCCAAGAGATAACCTAAAAAACTATCATTAATGCTGGCATTGAAACAAGTCACCCAGCTAAAATGGAATCAGGGTATTAAATTAGAATATTCAAATACTGTATTAAAATCATATAGACCAGCAATAAAACACAGAATAATAAAAAAATCAAGGACTTAATGCCTTTGTCAGAATCTGGAGTGTGAGCATCTGGCAAGTAACATGAGCATCAGGACTCAGGGCAACCTGGCAACAGGCTATACAGTATGGTATCTGTCCAGAGTCCAAGTCCAAAATCAAACCCAAGAAAGGGTTACAGGGTGGGTCCAGACAACAGGGGATAGTCCAAACAAGCCATAAGCCATAAATCAAGCAGGCAGAGAGCAGGTGAGGCAGAGCACCTTCCAGAGCAGGGCAAGGATGAGATTTAAGAAGCAAGAATGCAAGCTAGGCACAACAACAATTCTCAGGAAATGGGAACAGGGCAGAAAGTCTTCAGAATCAGGAGTAAGATAAGAGATTTACAAAGGCAGGAGACAAGCAACAATACATCTAACGACCATTGCAGCTTGTAGTGGGGAAGAGCCAGTTCTTATATAGCTGAGTCACCCAGGGCCTCCTGGGAGACCTTATGGTGGATGGTCAAGAGCCTTCTCCAGAGCTCTCAGGTGGGACCTAGCAACTGCAACAGAGTAAGGGTTCAACCCTTCAAGGACTAGAGTTGCCATCAAGGCTGGGGTTCTAATTTTGTGAGCATCAAGCTACCTCTGGGGAAGTCATCCTGCAAATACTAGAGCTGCCTCAGATCCTGATGGGCTCCTACAAGAAGGAATGTCATCTAAATGATATTAATGAGGGTGCCAGGTTGATCTCTTTTGGAAGAGTATCTCTTGGATTGGAAGACATTCCTCTTGTTATTTATGCATCTCCATATAATGTGTGGTGGGATACTTCAAGAGACAAATTGAAGCTGCACAATGCATAAAATTGGGACATAGACTGTGAGAAGCATGAGTCAAGGTAGACAGGAAATCACAGAACAAGAAATAGAATATTCAAGCTTTCTATTACTTGGGGTGAGAATTTAAACTGAAATAGAATAGAACATTTTCAGCCAGATTTTTTAACAAACACCAGTACAGTATTCTGGTGTGTGTGTGTGTGTGTGCGCGTGTGCGCGTGTGTGTGTGCGCGCGCATGCGCAAGTGTCCAGTGAGAAACTGATCACTCATCAAAACAGGCTGTGCTTTAAATGTACAAGACTGGAAAACAAAAATAAGAATTAAAGCAATAGCAAACTGTCATAGAATTTAGAATAGGTGTTAAAATTGAACCTCAAAACTTACTTGGTTGATCTATGTTTCACACTTCAGGTTGACATGGCGGATCAAAGCACCATCTTTCACTGTTTCTGATCCCATGACAGTCTCAAAAATGAAATATATACAGAATGGTTCCACAAATGCCATAGATATGAGATGTGGAAATGAGATAGTAGAAGAAGTTGATCCATATTGTATACCTTGGGCAAGAGGTTAACCTAAGGTGTGATCTAACAAAAGAAATTTTGAGAAGAAGGCAAGCAGCAGGGGCAGTGTTTAACAACATAAAGGACATGCTTAGTGGAGCAAAAATGAGAAAATTACAGTCTGAACTCGCCAACACCACCATTCTGTCTGCTTTATTATATGGCAGTGAAACATGGGCACTACAAAACCTGACATAAAAAATAATAATGATGTAACACAAAAGAGCAATCAAGCAAAGGATGCTACACACACAACGGGTTGACCGAATCTCAAATGAAGAACTGCTTATAAGATCAAGTACAAAACAAGTGTCAACATTGATTGCATTTGCAAAACATCGGTGGGCCACGCATGTGTGCTGTTTCAAATATAGCAGGTGGATGAAAGCTATCACAGAATGGATACAACTTGACACAAAGTGATCACTAGGAAAGCCAGCAACCATATGGGAAGACTAGTTCAGGGCAAAGTTCCCAAGGCCCTGGATGAGAAACCAAAAAACAACAACCCAAAACCTAATAGAATTCTATGAAGACAACATTTTATTGAATACCAATACTTGCAGGAGACAAGCTAAAGAGAAAATTGCACATACCATATAGACATAATCCAAAGGCCAATAAAGTAATGAATTTGTTACTGTTATGTGCTGTGAAGCCCTACTCGGCTTTAGTGAACAAAAGATCATAGTACTGTATTTTTATTAAGTCAGTCCACCTCTTCCCTCCCAGGTTTTAAAGGATATCTGGCAACAGAGATATCCAGGAAAGCATTTGTCAACATTTTTCCCCTCAGGAAGTGAACTCAGAGAAGTGAACTTTCACTAGATGAGTGGGATATAAATCTAAATCTAAAGAAATAAGTTATAAACATTCTTTCACTTGATTATCTTTGCTAGTTCCTTCACAACTATCCTTCCAAGTTTTCATTTTCATCTGATTTCTTTCAGCAGTCTCCATTTGGATTGATGATTGAACTGAGATATATATAAAATGTTTAATTGCTTTGATTTCTTCATGGTTATGCAATTTTCTCTTTTTCATTTTCAACTGCAGTCCTGCTTTTCTAGTGACAAAATGAACATTCTAGCATGAATAAGCAGATTTACATGTGTCTTGTGCTGAAAAGAGACATAGTTTGACCTCTAAATAAGTTCTAGTGTATTAGAGGACAATCAGAAGGCCAGGAGGAACTGAAACACACAAATATAGATGTTGAAACTTCCTTGACCAGTAAGTGCTAATCAGTGGCTTATAACATCCACATTTCAATTCTCCCATCACTCCATCCATCCCTCTCCCTCTTTGAGTGCCATATCCAGTTCTGAATATTGGCTATCCTCATGGCAATCACCCATGAAGAATCTCCTAGGGACAATATATTGCAGTTTCCTTCCATTTGCCTTCTGCATCTGTGTGACACCCGTTCTACTGATCCAGTTCCACGAGTCACTTTCTGGTCCTGAACCCTTTTGGCATACAAAGTCTTCCTCCACCCCAAACAAGTATTGATAAAAGCTGATATCCTCCATTAAGATGGATTCAAGTGAGATTTAATAAAGTTGAGGACCATCAACCTTCCTTGTGGACTTTGCCATCTTAGTCTTACATATAAGTATCTGCCAACTGAGGCAACACTCCACACATTTGAGAAAGAGGGCTGCAGCCCATGAAAATGAAAGCCAAATAAAACTTATTAGAATTTAAGGTGCCAACAGGTTCTTCAGTGCTGTTTTTGCTGTAACAGGTTGACCACAGTTGCTGCTGCTGCTGCTTCTATTATGTCTAGGCCAGACGTGAAACTGCCAAAATGAAGCCACCTTTTAGTGAGTTCATTCTGCAGTTTCTTTCACCTGGCCTAGTGTGAGAAAGATTAGCTGACTCAAGATGGCTGCTACGTGGGGGTATGACCTCATTGTGGTTCAAAAATACCACACTTTTCGAGGAGGCTCTTTCTGACCACAGCTATTCTAAGACTGAGGTGATCAATCATGCTTTACCACAAAAGAAAAGAAGGCAGGAATTTTTCTTGAAATCTGCATATTCTCATTATAATCTGTAGAAACTAATTTAGAAGTAATGACCTCAATTTAAGAAGAAATACTGAACAGCCCACAAGAGTGGGAAAGATTGTGACATGGTGAACTCTGTCCACTGTTCGGATGCTAACTTTTGATACCCAATATCTGAGTCCTTTCTTCTTTTCTGATAGTACTTGTACAGTACAGTACTTTAAATGTCATTTGAACCAGGCAGATCTTTGGCTGGGGGATGCCTTTAAATAGTGGGCTGTTGTTCAGAAAGTAGAGCACATGGACACCCTTAATAAGGCAGACAGTGTGGACTGATTCCTTTTGTTTAGGATCTACATATTCATAGTACATCAGTGAATGGGGAGGGAGATGGGTGCGTCTCTCTCATTATACGCATTCTGTATATTTCATGAGGTATTTTGTTCTGAAGGGGAAAAATAGATAGCATGTCCTCATTAATACAGGCAAAGTAATTAACAGATTATGTGTCAGCATGGGACCCGCTAAGGCATTAATCTTTCTGGTTTGCCTTCCCTCAGGGAATGAGAAGTGGTAGACTAACAACATACTTCCCCCCACCCTCTCCCATCAGCTTTCTTCTGCCTCAGCCAGATGGAAGAACTACAGTTCCTCTCATCCCTGCGCAGCCCATCTGTGGCCATGTGGACTGGGGAGGTTCTCCCGAGTGGGGCGGGGTAATAAATTCAATAAATAAATAAATAAATAAATAAGACAGAGGTTGTAACCCAACAAGCTCAAGGAACTGTGTTGGCAAGGGCTGTATGACATACAGGGACAGGATTCTAGATTTGTTTTTTGTTTTTTTTTGGGGGGGGGGTCAGGAGGAGCAACAATGTCACACACACATATATAACTTTGGCATCTCGGGGTGGGGTGGGCTGTTAGCTCAGCAGCCCTCCCCCCCTGATCCTCCTCTGGCTATGGCCCTGATGACATACTGGAACTATGTGTCTCTGTGTTTGCATATGTGTGCACATATGAGTTTAAGTTTGTGTGCAAAAGGGGGGTCTCCTGTCTCCTTGTCCTTATAATGTCGGAGTTCTGACAACCTTGCATGCTCCTGGCAGTGGGTATAACTGGGAGGGACTTTCCTGAACTATGGTGATTTTCAGCACTAACCAATGGGTTTCTTCCCACATCTGAATTCAAGTGAAAGCTGGGCCTCTTCCTCTCTTCCTGTTCTGCATGCTTCTTGTCATTGTTAGTTCTTTCTTTCTCTCCTGGTTCCAACACATGCATGTCTCTCTGTCCTCTAAGGATGGAGTGAGACCACCTTTTTGCTCTTCTTTATTATTTCTATGTATCCACATCTAGACTGTGAGGAAAAGATGGTTCTCTTCCTAATCAAGATGTGTTTTTAGAGTGATTCTTGGGAAGTGGATTTCTGGGGGAAACCTACAGCTATTGTTTCCTCCTGCTCTTTTCTACTTCTGCTGGGTGTTTCTGTACTCTGATATTCAAAAGGATCTTACAAAAATTTCAAAAATACTCAATACAAAATGCTCATAGAAGTCCCATTTAACTGTAAGGGTCTCTTCTTATTTTGCACATAGGTACAAGGATGGCCTTACACAAGGCACACTTTCTCATTGTAGCGACAAGACTTTGTGTGATGTATTTGGAAAAGTATTGTCACAGGGGAGGAAGAGCAATTAGCTCTCTATACTCTTTTTATTCTTTCCTGTTAGTACCACAGTTTGATTTCAGGACTAAACTGTAGCTGCAAGCTCTAATCTTTATAGCTAGCATCTCCTTCTTCGCTAAAACAGCCCAGACAACTGTTACAACCAAGAAGGTACCTGCCAAAATTTATATGGATAGAAATTTCGTAACTTCTGTGTTCAATTTATCTGAAGTTGACAGTAGATGGGATTTCTGGCTTTACAAGCTTCTTAAACACCAAAGGCTAAGCAGTAAACCAAACCATCTCTTCTTTCAGTGAGCTGGCATCAAAATAACAAACCTAGTTTTCAGCCTTGACCCTCTTTTCCTCTGAGGAAGGAGGGTGACTAAAGAAGTGAGAACATGGAGTTCTGTGTATGCTTGATCATCTCATAGCCAAAGATAGCTGTTTGCTGGATTTAGATCACATGCAACATGCAAAGGTGGGAGCCTACTTTAAAAAGAAGGTTATATTCTCCGATATAAGAATCTGAATGAGTCATGTTCAATGCAAACAACTTAAAGAAGGTTGTTGCTATCATTCATTGGCTTCCTGCTGAATAATCTCGATAGTAACTGGAAGAGGTCAGCAGAAATGTGTTTTTTTGGATTTGAGAAAAATTCTGTGAGTTGTTATACAACCCCCCATGCAAATAACAAATAATCACAAAAAACAACTCAACAACAATAACCCAGCATTGGTTGGCTAATTTGCTCAGTACATGGATGGTGTTTCTTGTCTTTGGTGTTTGGATGGTGTTTCTTGTCTTTGGTGCAGGAAACCAGACAAAATAGTGGTAATTGAGCCACTCAGTATGACTCTTTGTCTAACAGTCACTTGATCTGTAGACTAAAATTTGTAGTCAAGAAACTGTTAAAATCACAAGACAAAAAGTTGTGACGTTTTTAAAGCTATACACAGTTATTCCTAAAACCTTTGTAGTACCATTACACACATTAGAACACAAACAACCACAGATAGATAGATAGATAGATAGATAGATAGATAGATAGATAGATAGATAGATAGATAGATAGATAGATAGATAGATAGATAGATAGATAGATAGATAGATAGATAGATAGATAGATAGATAGATAGATCCGTGCCATGCCGTGTCGTGCTGTGCAAAAGACTTATGCCACCACCAGCTAGTGTGAAGAAAATTCAATGAGTGATTGGGGGAGGGGGACCATAACTCAGACATCATAACCCTAAACTTCAGGAAGCATGGAGAAAGATGAGAGTCAATTGAAGGCTCTCTCTTATTTTTGTCTAGGTGGCTGAGAGGCTGAGTTATGCCCCCGTCCCCATCACTTGTTGAATTTTCCCCAAACCAGTTGGTGATAGCCTAAGACCTTTGTGCAGTGCAGTGCATACAAACATACATACATACAATAATCATATGGAACATCTTAAGAAATATCCAATGATTTCTATATCATTTAGATTCATCACAGGCCATCAGGAAATGTAGTGCCTTAGAAGACAGAAATGTTTGCTTCTGGTGGATTTGCTTCCTTTCTGCAAATATTTTATTTGTTCTCATGTTCATTTTCCATTGTGTGCTATCAATTCTGACTAAAGGTGACCCCCTCCAGAAGTGGTCTACCATTCCCTTCTTCTGGGCGTACCTTTAGACTATGTAGCTTATTCATGGCTGCACATTCTCTTCTCTCTGAAGGCACATGAGGAACCAAACTCCCAATTTCTGACTCCTAAACCACTGACCTATCCAGCTAGCTTATTCCTTAAAGTGTTATCTAAATCCAAAGATGTTTAATTAATGGGAGTTTTCTTCAAACTTTACTTGGGAACGCAAAGTGCTGAATCTCCAAAATAAAGAGTCATTAGTTTGTGTCTCCATTTTCATAACTCAGCTATACTATTTTTATTGGATTGTTTAATAAAAGGGAGGGGGGACAGACTATCCACCCATCTGCTGCTGATAGGAGACTAGAGTTCCAATACCCTAAATTAATGACATAGGATTATTAAACAATCCCAGCAACCAGGGCTGCATTTTATCTACTAGGATTACGATTTTCTCACACACAGTGGAAGGGGACATATGGTGTGTGCTTAATTGTATATTTAACCTTTATATAATTGTATAGGTTTCAATGTTGTCTCATCTGCACAAAGAAATGGTGAAGACAACATTCTTTCTTTTCTTTTTGTCAATCTTTTCCATTATTCATTATTCACTGGTGCTATAGTTCTAACTTTTAGCCTTGTCACCTGCCATCTTTTCTAATTTGCCTATTGCTGTTGTTCAGTCACACAGTTGAATCCAGCCCTTTGCGACCCCATGGACCACAGCACACCAGGTTCCTCTTTCATCTGCCATCCTCTGTAGTCCTCCCAGATCTATGCCCACTGTGTCAACAATGTCATCTAACCATCTCATCCTCTGCCATCCCCTTCTCCTTTTCCCTTCAATCTTTCCCAACATAAGGACCTTCTCCGGTGAGTCCTCTCTTCTCATTTGGTGGCCAAAGTACTTATTTTATTTATTTATTTACTCGTATTTACTATCCCGCCCCAATCAGGTAAACCCGACTCTGGGCGGCTTAAACATAGTTTAAAATCATAGGTTAGGCCTATAATAATACTAATATTAAAACTTTAAAAATTCATAGAAAAAGATTAAAACAGCGCAAAAGATGAAGAACAGAAAGGAAGGCTGTCCCTTATATCAGCCACCCTACATGGGATCCCACGTTCCTGGATCCCCACACTTGCCCTGCCAGCCAGGTTTTTAAGCCCCTTTGAAAGGGCAGAAGCTCTGTCTGTAAGTGCAATTCAGTTGGCAGGAGGTTCCAAAGGGCCGGGGCAAACACAGAGAAGGCCCTCCTCCTAGTGCTAGTGAGGCGTGCCTCCTTAGCCGATGGAATAACAAGGGAGCCTCTCCGATCCGCCCTGGTGGGACGGACAGATGTTCTTGGGATGATGCGGTCTCTTAGGTATCCTGGCCCACTACAATATAGGGCTTTAAAGGTAATAACCAGCACCTTGAATTGCACCCGGAGACATACTGGCAACCAGTGCAGCTCCCGCAGCAGTGGTGAGGCACGAGCGTAACGCCCGCACCCCATCACTACCCGGGCCGCCGCATTCTGGACCAGCTGCTGTCTCCGAATGGTCACCAAGGGCAGCCCCATGTAGAGCGCATTACAGTAATCAAGTCTGGAGGTGACCAAAGCATGTGTGACCATTAGCAAGGTGTCCCGATCTAGGAGTGGGCGTAACTGGCGTATTACACGGAGTTGTGCAAAAGCCCTCCTGGCCACGGCTGCCACCTGCTCTTTGAACAGTAGTCGTGAGTCCAGGAGGACCCCCAGATTACGCACCGGGTCTGTTTGGGCAGGACTGCCCCATCCAGAACCAAAGCTGGCAGCTCCTGTGATAACACAGGGCCCCTTACCCATAGCCACTCAGTCTTGCAGGGATTCAGCTGTAGCCCATTTCCCCCCATCCAAACCTTAACAGCCTCCAGGCACCTGGAAAGGACTTCCACTGCACCGCTTGGGTCCCCACGGGCCGAGATGTACAGCTGGGTATCATCTGTGTATTGATGATACCATACCCGGTGGGAATGGATGATCTCACCCAGTGGCTTCATGTAGATGTTAAATAAGAGAGGAGAGAGTACCAAGCCCTGCGGCACCCCATAATGAAGGGGGCTAGGCCTGGACCTCTCATTCTCTAACCACACCGACTGGGTCCTGCCCCTCAGAAATGAGGAAAACCAGTCCAGCACAGTGCCCTGGATCGCCAATCCTTGGAGCCTACCCAGAAGGATACCATGATTGATGGTATCGAAGGCTGCTGAGAGATCGAGAAGAGCCAGGACGGATGGATGACCTCCATCCCGCTATCTCTAGAGATCAAGTACTGGAGTTTAAACTTTAGTACTTGTCCTTTCAAAGAACAGTCAAGGTTGATTTCCTTTAGGATTGATGATTTGATCTCCTTGCAGTCCAGGGAACTCTCAAAAGTCTTCTTCAGCAGCACAGTTCAAAGGTGTCTATTCTTCTGCACTCAGCCTTCCTTATGGTCCAGCTCTCACAGCCATACATCACTACTGGGAAGACCATCACTTTAATTTTGCAGACTTTTGTTAACAGGTGATGTCTCAACTTTTTATGATGTTGCCTAGGTTTGCCATAATTTGCCTCTCAAGGAGTAATTTGTGCCTATTACACAAATGGAAAAGATAGGGTAGCAATTACAGAATGAAAATTGTGGCGTCCCCCTTGGGTAGAAATTGATTGTGGTGCACCATGTCTGAAACTGAAATACGATTCCTTGGGAAAACCTTGAAAAGCACACCAGAATTCTTTGGTGGCCAAATATATGAGCAACATAGTTGGCAGACTCTTCTCTTGAAGATATAGACATAAAAGCAGTGGTAGGCAGTCAAAAATTTTACTACCACACTGTGGGTGGAGACAACATCATGGGCAGAGCCAATGTCATGATATCATTGACAGAGCCAATGATGTGGGTGGAGCCAGTGTAAAAAACCCCATAAAAATAAGTACACATAAAAATACAAATTAAATAGACAAAAAAATACACATAAAACACATAAAATACACATTAAAATAAATAGACATTAAATAGACATAGAACTCATAAAATATACATTAAAATAAATACACATTAGATACACATTAAATAGACATACAAACACATAAAAATACACATTAAAAATAAATACACATTAAATACACATTAAAATACACCCCCACAGCCCACATCCAAAGGTGAGTCACTTACCCTGGGGAGCAGGCTATAGGGAGCTTCAGGCTAGCAGCTTCTCTTCCTACTCCCCGCTTGGGAGTTACAGTAAGTAGGCTACGCATGCTCCCCAAGCGCTGTAGGCATGCATGCACACCAAGCTCTTGGCGCGCATGCACAGTGGGGGAACCGGTGAAAAGGTAAGCCCCCGAGGTGGTTCCCCCCAAAACCCGCTACCGGTTTTCCAGGAAAACCCTTTCCCTTTCCAGAAGAAGGGAATGGGAAAAGTTACTACCAGTTCTGGTGAACTGGTGCGAACCTGTTGCTGCCCATCACTGCATAAAAGTGATTGTTTTTCTTTGTGGGTTTCCTTAGAGTTCTAGCTAAAACTAGTTGTGAGTAGTTAATCTGATTTTTATGATACATCCCATGGTATTGGCCAAAATTCTAGTAGTTATGCTTTCAAGCATAACACAGTTGGTATAAATCTTGGTAGAATATGCCAAAAGTTAAGTCAGTTTAAGCATTTCCTGTTTCACACCAAACTGAATAACTCCGCTTACAACAGCAAATGCTGACTTAACTTGAGACCTTTTTTTTGGCTGAGATTTATGCTGATTCCGTTACAACAGCATAAAAACACAACAGGATTTTGACCATTATGTAGCTGTTGATCAATACTGTAGTTAATTGTTAAAGGACATTTAGTCTTTAGGGTCCCAGGACGTGCCCTTGTTCACTAAGTTAGCTTGATACCGTAGTATGACAACAATGCGGAAGTGAATCAGACAGAAAATAAAAAGACAAAAAACATTGTGGCACCTTAAAAACTAACTCAGTGGATCCCAGTGTGGGGCCTACACCCCACAGGGTGGCTTTAATTGCCTTTAATTGCTGATCAGTTCTTTGGGGAATTGACTTAGGCTTCTGGGAACTGAAGCCCAAAAACCAAAGGTTGGAAAACACTGGACTAATTGCTAGTCTTTAATGTTAGTTTTAATGAATAAGTCCAATTTTTCCAGACTTATCCACAAAAACTAAGATTAAAATAAATACAGTAATACCTCGGATAACGTTTACCTCAGATAACGCTAAAATTAACGTTAAGTAATCGGGGGGGGGGGGGGAGAATTGCATTGAATAACATTAAGGTCCTATGGGATGCATCGGATAACAACCTCTAAAGCCTGTGCGGTTACAATTTATCTCTATGGAGCTTTAACGTTATCCGATGCATCCCATAGGATTTTAACATGCATCTGATAACACTAAAAATCGGATAACACCAAGACTTGTGGAACCAAGTTATAGCGTTATCCGAGGTTTTACTCTATAGGAGTTAGTCTTTAAGGTCCCACAATGTTTTTGTCTTTTTTGCTTGCACAGACTAACATGGTTATCTCTTCAGAAATTTCAACAGTGTGGAAGTGGTGAAAACTAGTGCAACCATTTTTTCACATATACAGTACCTAGAAAGAGCAATTTATAGCTGCCTTGGGTCCTTTGGGGGGAAGAAACATGTAGTACAAATAAATACAAATGGAATGGAAAATTAAAGAGCAAGGAACAACAGAGCCAGCTAGTTAAGATCCCTTGCTGTGTTCCTAGTGAACCAGAAGAGTAGCGTGCCTTGGCGGGGCTCCGTATAAAAATTTGTTTGGGGGCCCTTAGGAAGGGTAAATATTTGTTTTGCTTGCACACGTTGGGGGCCCCCATGGCCCGGGGGCCCCGTATAATTGATACGGCAGATACGGCGGTAGCTACGCCTCTGTAGTGAACCTTTTGCTTTTTATGCCAATTGACTGGCACCCCCAGATCTGGAGTTGCTTCAGTTAACCTGCCTCCTCAGGCAGTTGTCTCAGCTGGGCTTTCTGCTCTCGAGAATACTTCCTGGTCACTTACCTTAAAGCTTCTATTCATATTTGTCTTCTAGGAGACAGCCTCCAGTACTTTGCCCTTTGCTGATCTCTAGATGTAGCAGTTAATTTGCAGAATGTCACAGTTCATTTGCTGAAAATCAGGCCTTCTTTTTGCCCCTTTTGGGTACAGGTAGGTAAGTGGGAATGGTTGTTCCCCACTTTCCAGAAGTCCTGTAGATTGCCTTTATTTATTTATTATTTATTATTTATTACTTGCACTTACTATCCCGCTCCAATCGGGTAAACCTGACTCTGGGCGGCTTACATCATAGTTAAAACATAGGATAAGCCTATATTAATGCTATTAGTATTTAAAACTTAATGTTTAACTTTAAAAATCATAAAAAGTTAAGACAGTGTACACAATGCACACAGATTATATAATTCAAACCTGAAAGGTTTGAAGCTGATCCACACAGATGTATCAAGGCAGGAGTTATAATGAGCCCTTTTGGGCTGTGCCCATCTCCAGAGATGATTTTTCAACCCTTGCTTCCTTCTTTCCCTTTCCACCAGTCCTTCTCTTGTCTCTATCTTCTCTTACTCTTGTGCTTTCTTTCCATCCTCCTTGTTTTCTTTATCAGCCTGTTGGATTTGTAAATCATACAAAACATATTTCTTTAAAGCAAATGACACTAAAAATTAAGCCCAAGTTACCAATCAACAAACTAAAGCAAGCATACTGCATAAATCCTGAGGATAAGATACTTTTATGCTTGAACAAACATATATCCTTTGCTTGTTAAAGTTGAGAGTCTTCTGCTTCCATGTTTAGGCTAGAAATGAAACTGTCAAAATGAAAGCACCATTTGGTGAGTTCATTCTGCAGTTCCTTTCTCCTGACCAATGTGAGAGAAAGTGAATGCAGTCTAATGGCTAGTGTTGGGGTAAAATTAAAGAGACTTGGGTTCAAATCCAGATTTGCCCATGAAGCTCACCGGATAACATTGGACCAGTCATAATCCCTCAGCATGAATTATTGGATAGGTTTGCTGTGGAGTAAAGGAGGAGAGCTATGTACACTTCCTTGAGCTCACTAGTGGATAGCTGGCTATAAATATGGCTAATAAAAAATAACAGAGATAACATGAAACCAGAATTTGAACCAAAGAAGTCTGGGTCAATGTTGGTAAAAACTCAGGAAGATAAGCCAGGATGTGACATATTGTTAGCAAAACACATTAAGCTAGAGTTCCCCTATTCAGACATACACTTTAATTTAGCCAAGGTCTTCTTGAGACAGATAGCATGGGAAAATGAGACAATGAGAAGAGGATGAGGAAGGCAGTATAGATTCACCCTGACAATCATCCACAGCTTAGTAAAACATGGTTTACAAAGTTGTCTGAACTGAGTCACCAGCTCCTTCTGTTATCCCATGATAAAATGTACTGTTGGAATAACACTGCCCTTGATAGGGGAGAGAGATATCTGATGATTCATCCCTAGAAATGAACTTTAGTTATATTTTACCATGGAATTATGACAATAATCTTATTCTGTAATAGTGAAGGAGAGTGATACAAAGATGTATCAGTTTCAGGACCCTGATGTTCTTCTTTTGTGTCTGCTTATTTCTTAGATATGCATGGTATTTGAACATCCCTCTTTGCTGAACACTCTTTGAACAAACAGAAGAAGGTAAGGGATGAGCTATCTGACCTAATTCCAGCTGGCACCTTTATGACAGGACAGGAAAGTGTAGAACCTGTAAGTGTAAGGCTTCATATACCCAGAGCTCGAATGCTGAACCACTGCTCTAGCATGGTACAGAATCATGTTGCAACCCAAGCAGAGGGATGGCTCGATGCAACCCTTTAATGAGCATTCCAGAGTTTGAAAAATGTCGACGAAATAGGACTGGATTACATAATGTGCCCTATCTTCAAGGAGCAGGACTGTAAAGAAGGATAAGGCAGAAAACAGTAGATTTGATGGCAAAAGATTTTGTTGCAATCTCACTGTGGTATAAAGGAACCCTTGTTGTTTGTCCAATTGCTTCTTCAAACTGGTCATTGTTTGCTTGTGCCTGCTAAGCTATCCTTTTGGCTGACTCCACCCAGAAATGAACCTTCTGCCCCTCAAACTTCACAAAATTATAGAATACCAGAGCTGTGGAGCTGGAGAGAACACAAGAGCTGAATCCCTTAACAAAGCAGGATACGCACAGCCAAATGCAGTACTTTCCATTGGTCAGCAGCACTTACTGTCAATAAACTCTTTTGGATGTTTAGGCAAAATCTGCCTGATAGTGTTTTAAATCCATTACTCCAAGTCCTACTCTCTAGCTATAGAAAAAAATTGCCATGTGCCATTCACTTAAGATAATATTCAATTCTTCAAAAAACAAAACCCAGTTTATGAATGTGGGGTTTTTTTGTGCTTCGGTATCCACAATTCAAAACACCAGGAGATGGTCCACACAGACATGCCAGCAGGAAAAAAGGATGCCAATTTTTACATAGCAAAGTACAGTCTCAATGTTGACAACAACCAATGCCATCAGTCAAGAGCATCTTCTGCCCATTGGAGCAAAGAGAAGGATAGAGACATGAGAATAATGACTACTATACATGATTTCCCAAGTTTGTAACCCAGTTAATTCAAGACCTAGAAGTGCAGCTGGCAAAAAAACTGCACCACTGATGTCTTTTGTATCATGAATGGGCATTTTCCCAAACAATTTCCTCAAAAAACAAAATGAAACTGCCTTCTTCTTGTGTTGTATCAGATTCCAAATATTGGTGATCCTCGTGGTGATCAGACATGAAGACTGACCTGCAAACATAATGCCTTCCACATCTCAGTGTGACATCCATAGTACAACTGTTCCAGCTCCGCAAGTCACTTTCTGGTCCTGAGCCCCAGGCCAGTATTGATGAAGCTGCTGCCCTCCATTATGATGGATTCAAAGTGGCATTTTATCCACTTGGGGATCATCACCCTTCCCTGTGGACTTTGCCAAGGCCGCTAGTCCTCAGAGTTGTCAGGTTAATTAACTGCTGCCTGATGCTTGGCGTTGAGTCGCTGGCCATATGGTCTACTCTATTACCATAGCAGGATAACCTGGCCAGACTTTAGGAAGTCTGGCCAGGATAACCTGCACAGAACTCCTAGGTCTCTTGTACATGAAGACTGAAACAGTTGCCTGACACAACAGCTGCCTTACAAGGTTTGGATTTTCATACCAAAGAAAGAATAAAATACACACTAAAAGAAGAAAGATGTAACATCCCAGAGATTTCATTTACTGATATGAATTACAACAGAAAATGGGAAGGTATAGACCAAGTATTTCATTTTTCAAGCAACCAAAAACTGTATGCTCACACACACGAATAAGCTTCCCAGTTAACTCATGTACTGTGGTTGTGTGCCAGTTGACTTAGAAGTAGATCTTGTCAATAGTGGAATGAACTGAAGGACTACAACCCATTTGAGATCATGGCTTAAGGACATAGGGGGACAGCAGCGTCTTCATGACATTTGCTAGCACTGGGTGGAGGGGAAATAGCACAGCTGTGCCTTGTGGGGGAAGCAAGCAACATGGGCCTTTCACTGCTGAAAACAAGGCGTGAGATGGAGAGCACATCCTGGAAACCTCTAAGAAATGCTTAAAAACAAAACTGCAGCCCTAGGATGAAAAAAAAATGTAGCAAATTTTGCCATTTCCCCTAGTTTAGCAACACTGACAAGATTACTAATTTTTTTGGCATCCAAACAAGATGTGCATGAATTAGGCATCTTGTTTTTAATGTGAATCACATTTCCTACTGGCTTCCTTGAGGCTTGATCGATGTTGAAAACAAGTCTTGGAATGCTTTGTTTACATGAAACAAGTAATTATTTTGTTGCCATTAGACTGGATTCAGTTCTTTAATCTCTTTATCTAATTTTAGTGATTTAATTTTCTTTCTTTATCTCTTTTTCCCTTTCCTTTCTTTCTTTCTGGTTTTGTCTCTTTGGGTTATTTTTGGATAATTATTATTTTGATTTTTTCCCATACATATTTGATAATGTTGCATTATATGTTTTATATATTGTAAGCTGCCCTGAATGATGCTTGCATCAAAAGGGAAGGTTATAAATGTAAAACAAACAAACACGTAAACAAATGTGCTGATGATACAGAACTCTATTTCTTCTTCAGCCTATCTATGCTGATGATGTCCAGATTCTCCACCAATGCCTGGACACAATACTGGATTGGAATGAGGGCAAACAAGTTTAAACTAAATCTGGACAAGATGGCGACCTTGTTTTGGAGGAGACCATCACTCTGTTTTGCAAGTCACTCTCCTATGTTAGATGGGTGTACCCTTCCTTTAAGGATAAGGTATGCAAACTTGATATGATCTTTGATCTAGCAATGACTATTGAACAGCAGACAAAAACAGGTGAGATGGGATTTTATCCAACAGTGGTGCCCTCTTTTGTTTAAATGTTTTATCAATAAACCACTCTGGTTTTTGTCTGAAATTTAAATCTCTGTAGTTCTTAGGGGGCTCTGCCAGTAGACGAACCTTTTAATTTTAAAATGCATCTCCACATTAAAAAGGGATAGGGATTTTTAGGTAACATCATTACCTCTCAGAGAACATTGAATGGACTGTTACTGCCCATTGCACTCAATCATTGCAGGCCTAGGTTTGTGGGTTCCCACATTGAAGGAAGCCCTGAAGGCAATAACAGGCCTTCCTTGGCAGTGACTTCCTTCCTATGGGACACCTTAACTCAAGAGAGATCTTTCTCTCCAAAATTTAAAGAAATGTTTGAAAAATGTACCTTTTTAGGGAAGCATTTTGGGACAGCCTTGTTTAATTTATGGCCCAAATAGCTATGTGGAGATAAATGTCATATTAGGACATTGCCCCTATCACTTTGTTTACTATTCAGTTCTTTCTGATTATTTTTACAGTTTATTTTGTGCTTTCTTTTTTGCTGTTTTTATTATTTGATTTATTATATTTATTCTATGCTGTAATATATATGACAGTTATGTTAACCACTGTTTTTATTATCTGATTTATTATCTTTGTTCTATGCTATAATTTATGTGATAACTGTGTTAAGGAGTCCTTGTGCCGCAGTGGTTAAACTGCTGTGTTACAATCAAAAGGTTATGAGTTCAATCCTGACCAGGGTCCAGGTTGACTCAGCCTTCTATCTTTCTGAGGTCAGTAAAATAAGTACCTAGCATGTTGGGGGCAAAAGCTAATTAACTTGTGCACCTCCCAGAGAGTGCATTAAGTGCTGTGGAGTGGTATATAAGTGTGATTGCTTTGCTTTGCTTTAACTTCTGTGATCTGGTACTACAGAGATGGATGGTCTGTTGCTCCCTGGAAGCCCCAACATGGAGTTCCCAGCTGATAGCTCCCCAATAGACTGGGGGAATGAGGACACCGGAGTCACCGGGGTTTTTGAAGCCTCAGTAGAGAAGCCTTTAGAAGAGTGGAAGGAAGAACTGGTTGTAGGGATTGTAAAGGGAGGCTTTCAGCTGTGGGGCTTGAGGACACCACAAACAAGGGGAAAGGGGGGAAAGTTGTATTGAGAGGGGAGCACGAAAGGCATGAAGGGAAGGAAGGGGTGCTGGGACAGGAACTGAGAGTGAGTAAGCTTGCAACCCTGAGAAAGGATGAGTTTCCACCAGGGTGAGACTAGGTCATCAAGGAAGACTTTAGAATGGGAAAAGGGTGTGTTTCTGTGTGCTCCAGTAGGAGGCTAATGTGAGAGGAAGCCCTGGAAACCACCCTGTTTGGGAGAGTAGAAATGCTGCAAGAGGTGTTGACTAGGGACTCCTCAGGTGCCTTGACAGACTCCTAGGGACTCCAGGGATACTTGATGTACCTCTGATTGCTCCAGCTGTTAATGGCACATCTGCTGATTTTGACAACCCATGGGAAAAATGAGAGAAGAGGACTATCTAACTGGTGGATGTTAGCAAGATAGCTGGTCACCAGTAATGGACATAAACCTGCACATTGGGGCAGAGTCCCTCCCTTCCCTCAATAAGGTCAGGCTGTCTGAAAATCACTCTATTATTGTTGTGTTGTTGTGGTGGAAGAGGCTGAGCAGGTAACAACCAGCCAGGGTAATATTTATGCTATGGAAGATAAACAAATCAATAAAGCAAGCAAGCAGGTTTTTGTGTGCCCCATCTCACAGATGTTGCCCACCCCTGGCTTTTGTAAATATTATAATTTATTCTAGTATTTATGTAAATATAATTAATTTATTCTAGTATTTGCAAATTTAAAATTGTGACGGGATTTTTCAGAGCCAAACTAGTTTTTGCAAAACCTGTGTGTAGGATCCTTATATCTCCATGCTGGTGAAAGCAGGTTGCTTCTTTGTGTTTCAGTGTAACTCAGAGATAAAGGCAGGGCTATCTGTCCTGTTTAATCCTTCTTGAGCAGATTCCCATGTGGAGTGAGGTAGCCTAGAGTTGCAAAATCTGAGGATTTTTTGGAATAGTAGCCATGTTAGTCTGTGTTTTAGCCATATCAGAGAATAAACAAAACCAAAACCACTGTAGCACTTTAAATACTAACTATTATATTTTAATGTGAGCTTTTGTGGATCAAGTCCACTTCACCCACGAAAGCTCACGTTAAAATATAACAGTCTTTAAAGTGCTATAGCATTTTTGTTTTGTTTAGATGATGATGATGATGATGATGATGATTGGTTGAAGGATTTTTGTGGAAGAAAATACCTCTGCTATTGTTGTGTTGTGCCGATGGAAGAGGCTAAATGAGGCTCCTTTCATGTCCCCAAGAGCTGGGACAGAGATGGGTGCTCAATCCATCATGCAGTACCCAGGTCTCAAACTGCCAACTTGCCAACCTTCCAGCTAACGTATTTCCTATTCAGTTCATAACCTGCTTTGGTGATACAGTAATTTAAGGGCAGCTAGCTCATCTAGGTCCTTAGGCTGGGTCCTTACAGTCTCTGGGCAACCTGGGTCTCTAGGCAGACAGATTCTGGCCACCAGAGCCAGGAACTGCCTCCTATGGTTCTGCACTACCTCTTCCCCATCTTTATCAGCCTCAGAGTTGAGAAGAGGCAGCAGATGCTGAAGTTGACCTCTGCCCTCTGCCCATGCTTCTTCTGGTCAAGTTTAGTGACTATAGTTAAGTGATGTTTTCTTGTAAAGCAGTTCACCATCATCTGCCAGTGGAAGACAGTGAAATGGAGACTGCATTTCCTGGGACAGTTCTGGCCCCAACAAGATGTAATGAGACTTGCCTCAGGTGGTGAAATAATAAGGAAGAGGTGGAAAAAAGTAGCCATAGAGAGTGGTACGTGCCACAGTGTCTTTCTTGTGTTGGTCCCTAAGCCAGCCTGCTACTCCCAGGTTTGGTGAAGGATATGTCTTGTCAGCAGTGTTGAAAAGGAATTCAACTTCCTGTCTAGTCAGCTTTTGGCCACGCTGGCTGGGAACATCTAGATGTCGTCTAATAATTTTTCTCAGCTCTGATACAGTACAATATCTTGTTATTATCCCCACTAAAGCAGACCCGTTGACTTGATGGTTGAATGAAGAGTCATTAATGACATGCACTAAGTCAACAGCTGTCCTGCAGCTGGAACTAGCAATAGGATACTGGCCAGTGAATGGAAGTGGAGGGACAATTTTGTCCTTTGGTTCTCCCCTTTGCTTGTTGTTTAGTTTTAAAGCTGTGTGGTAGTCCTGGAGCTGTCAAAAAAGAAAACCAGAATAAAATCTGTATGCTGGGGAAGAACAAAGATTATGGCAAGAGCAAAAGAAGCAGAAACATTACAGACTTGCTTGGTTTTATTTGAGTCAGAGTTTCACTCCAGGGGGTTTAAATCATAAAGGCAAAGGGAAAGAGACGTCACTCTAATTTATTTTAAAAGGTCACGCAGTGCTATCTTTTTTCCTTCCTTGTTAAAAAAAGAGAGGAAACTACGTTTGTGTGGTATGTTATTCTTCAAAAACCCGCATTGGTGTTCACTTAGTGTGCTGCAGCTTCAGGAAGAGAAAAATGTTTGACCTCAGCATTAGATCCTCAGTTTTCTTTATCAGTCAAGCATGTCATTCGTCACTATCAGCCAGCTGCCGAGTTTTTCTCTTTCAAACAGTGTCATCTGAGATTTCAGGCATCTGCGTTGTCATTTCAGAGTTTACTGCAAAGGTTTGCCCTTACATGCACCAAGTGGCTGAACCCCGATGTCAAGAACGGCCAAACTTTTCGGTCAGTGGGCCAGTCACATGGTTCAGTGGGCCGGTCACATGGTTCCTCCCACCGGAAGCGGAAGTAAAACACACCTTGCAATCTGTTTTGCAACAGGATGAGATAAATTTTAAGCTGCCATTTTCTCTCCTTAACCAGGGGGGTGCCCAAACTACAGCCCATGGGCCAGATCCAGCCCCCAACACCAATTCATCCAACCCATGCTGCCCTTGTCGCTCCCAGAAGAGGAGGCAAAATGTGCAGTGGTGGGATGTCAAAATTTTTACTATCCCACTGTGATGTCATCACAGTGTGGGCGGAGCTAATGTCATGATGTCATGACTTCATGATGTTGTGGGCGGGGCCAATGAAAAAATAATAATAAAAAATAAGTACACACACACACACACACACACCACAACACAACACAAACCCGTAAATAAATTAAATAAATAAAATAAAAATATATTAAAATACACCCACCCACCCCAAACACAAATCAACCAGAGCTTTTAAACCAGAGCTTAAAGCTTATTCTGGCTAATCTTTCTCACACTAGGTCAGATGGAAGGAACTACAGAATGAACTCACCACAAGATGGCTTCATTTTGGCACTTTTCAACTTTTCAACAGTTAAAGAAGTTAGGTGCTAAGTCTTTGCCTAACTAGTTCTCTAGGATAATATGCCTTAATGTAAATGTAAAACAGCTGTACCTCCTTATGGGTTCTCCAATTGGAACAGCAATTGGAACAGCACAGGTGTAGCTTATTCATGAGGTAACTCCAAGACTTTGCTTAAAAACCCCAAGCCAGGCCGCCAGGCCTTTTTAGGAACTGTGGTAGTACGTTAATATAGGTAAAGGTATTAAATACACATTAAAATACACACAGACACACCACATCCAAAGGTACTCACCCTGGGGAGCAGGCTATACCCACTTTACCCTGGGGAGCAGGCTATAGGGAGCTTCAGGCTAGCAGCTACTCTTCCTCCTCCCTGCTTGGGAGGACAGCAAGGAGGCTGTGCATACACGCCAAGCACTGTAAGCATGCATGCACACGAAGTACTTGGCATGCATGCACAGTGGGGGAGCCAGTGAAAAGGTAAGCCCCGAAGGTGGTTCCCCCCAAAAGCTGTTACCGGTTCTCCAGGACACTGGGAAAAGTTACTACCGGTTCTGGCAAACTGGTGAGAACCTGTAACATGCCATCACTGAAAATGCGCCCATATGGGCACCCCTGCCCTAAGTAGAGTATGACAGCTGAAGGACAAAGCCCCTAAGAATAATAGTTTAAACCACAGTTTTAAAAACTCAACAAAATGAAAATCTGATAGCAGGAAACAAATGAAATGCAGTTTTTAAAAAAGTTTTTAAAGTTTTGGAGAAAATAAATTGATTGCCATCTTATAATAATTTTGTGTCAGAAATTATTCAGGGTTGAAAGGATTTTTGTGGAAGAAACTCTGCTCAGGTGGCACCCAAATGAGGCTCCTTTCATGTCCCTAAGAGCTCGGACAGAGACAGGCACTCAATCTGTCATTCAATACCCAGGTCTTGAACTGGTGACTTGCCAGCCTTCCAGCTAACAAGGAGATGCTTCTTAACCACTGAGCCACAGCAGCCCTGTTATTGCCATCTTAAAAGGCTAAGAATACAAACTGGGCAGCTTTCACTTGGGAGGGCTTTCTACAAACAGGCTATTACTGAAAAAGGTACTAATGGTGGTAAAGGTAGAATAGGACCTTATTGCTTGCAGAATCTTAGTGGCTCAAAGAATCCTCATGTCTATCAATTTGATGTCTGTATTGTATAGAATATTACTCTCTTCCTGAAATATGGATGAAAAGCCAAATTGAAATGGATTCAAATTATCAATTTCCTTTAGAAGAGCATGCAACTACTCCATCATCTTGAGTGGTTCTAAATTGGCTGACACTTAGTTGAAAACCAGAGCACTGATCTGTAGTCTTAGTTGTTGACAACTGGAAAAAAGTCTATTCTGCAGTGTTGATGAGCAACACAGCTTGTACTGTACTAGCAAAGCAAAGCAGAGCTGTGTTCTATGGAGTTTTACCCAGAGCAACATGTGAAATCTTTGATGAGCCACAATTCCCATTGGCTAAGCTGTCTATTGCTTAAGGTGAACTTGAGTATAACAATGTCTGAAGAACTTCAGTGTCTCATTAAACTGGAAGATGGAAAAGAACCATGCTTCAAAACCTACTGATGAAAGCTGTGTGTGTTTAGTTGCTGCTGTCATTGTTATGTTTAAATGGTTTAACCTGGTTAGCATCTACTTTGCTAACCCTAAAACAAGCCCCAATGAGAATTCATCGAAAGTACACTAGTATTGTTATATAAAGCAGCCACAAAGGGGACTATTTAATGCCGTTGTCTTTGTGTGAAAGGAGGCTTCTCTGATTTATTTTCTGGGAAGCTTGTTTCAGACATTTATATAGGTCATTTAACAATATGGTTCAGTGACAGTTTGTCATATATTTTATGTCTTCTTTACTGTTTCCAACAATTATTGCAATTTGTATTCCCTTGGATACCTTGGACTCATTATTCAGCGAAGAGTCCATGCATTGGTAGATGTCTCTGCGATGACATCCCACACATGCAAATGGACTTGAGAAGTCAAGTCCATTTACATGTGTTTTTAAAGCCATTTGGATATTACATCACCCCTGGCTAGACAATGACATGTGCCCTCTGCTTTCACCTTGCCCAAAGGATCCTATGCTCTGCTCAAGGGATCATTGACAAGAGATGGGCAACACTGCCTGGTTAGACTGCTCAAGCCACCGCACCCCAACAAGGCTCTCATCTAGTGGGGAAATTTGAATTCTGCATTTTGTATGTGTGCAATCCTTTTCTCTACACCTGATGGTTACTGTTGGTAAAAATATTGTGTGAACTTGCACCCTTGTGTTAAAGAGCAGGTGCCTTTCTCCCTCTCCTTCTTGACATCATTTCCTTTTGTGTTGGGTCTTTTCAACTGCAGCCTGAAGGCAAGGACTGTCTTATTTATTGATCTTCTTCTGCAGCTGTGGGAGTCTTTTTAGCTGGCAGGCTTGCCTGCTATCTGGGAGTTAGTTCAGCTCTCACCCAACTCCAGGCAGGGAGACAACGCTCTAGAGGAGTGGCATGGGAAGCTGCGGAAAAGTCAAAGGTTGTGTTTGAGTCACTTTAAAACTCTGAGCATTCATCATTGCTACCCACTCCCAGATGATCCCAGGGGTGACCAGCCCAGCATCAATGCATTTGCATGAGCATTTATACTGGTGCAATTCCACCACAACCAAGCTTTTAGGGTCATGGGCCAGTCACATGGTTCCTCCCACTGGAAGTGGAAGTAAAACACGCCCACACATGTGCAAAATGCTGCCATAAATTCACCCATGGCTGTTGTAAACGCATTTACGACAGCCATGGGTCCTTTATGACAGCATTTTGTGCATGCACAGTTGCGTTTACTTCTGCTTCTGGGAGTGGTGAGGGCGCTGCAGGCCAGATTATTAGGTGCTGTGGGCCAGGTCTGGTCCACGGGCTGTAGTTTGGGCACTCCTGCTCTATACTGTGCCTTTTGAAGCAGCCCTTATGCAATCCTTTTTGTTGCATAAACCCATGCAAAGGCAATGTCCTTCAGGAAAGGCAATGTCCTGCAGTTTGTTGTGGCAAGCTGTATCAGAGGAGAAGCAATTGTAGCTGATAGATACATTTTGCCAGTCTGGCCAGGCTATTCTGCTATGGTAATAGAGCAGACTATTGTTGGTTTTTGGACTTCAATTCCAAGAAGCCTAAGTCCATTCCCCAAAGCACTGATCATCCAATGTACTGATTTAGGCTTCTGGGAATTGAAGTCCACCAGTGTTTTGCGGAACATAGATACCATACTGCCAGTGACTCAAGGCCAGTCTTCAGTGGACTAAGTCCACAGTGAAAGGTGATGATCTCCAAGTGGACTAAATCCCATTGATGGAGGGCATCAGTTTCATCAATACTGGCTTGAGGCTAAGGAGTCTTTGTGTGCCAAAAAGGCTCAGGACATTCTGACTCACAGAACTGGATCAATAGTAAGGGTGTCATGCTGCAATGCAGAAGGCAAATGGAAGGCCACTGCATTATATTGTTCCCAGGACAATCTTCATGGCTGATCACCATAATGGTTGCCTATATTCAGAATTGGAGTAGGCAGAAGAAGAAGAAGAAGAAGAAGAAGAAGAAGAAGAAGAAGAAGAAGAAGAAGAAGAAGAAGAAGAAGAAGAAGAAGAAGAAGAAGAAGAAGAAGAAGAAGAAGATGATGATGATGATGATGATGATGATGATGATGATGATGATGATGATACATTTTGCTACCTGATGAACTACCAAAGTTGTTTTCCTGAGTCATAGGTTGCCATGTAATGTTATTAACTGAGTTCCACCCAGATTTCCCTCATGACCACTTCAACAATAAGCTATCTCAGAAACAGTTCCAGGTCCTCTTCCAATGATTCCTTCCCTCTGTGAGGCTTCAGAGACCTCATAAAGATTTGCCCTGAAATTGCAGAGAAAGGAATGCTTCTTGAAAATGAGGTTTGATATTTGCTTCAGTGAGTGAAAGGGTATAACTATAGATGATCTGAGGCCACTCACAGATGTAATTAATTTGAGAATTTATTTAAATCACTGCAAATAAACAGAATAAGATCCATGGAATGAGGTACAATATAAAAGAATTCAGAGGAACATCAATAACTTCCTAACACAATACAATTATAAAAAATACATTAAAATTTGAGTTAAGTATCAGAATAAATAATTATTTTGCAATATTAGTCACAGGTAGCCATTTATATTTGCCCTTTATCTTCCATTAGTCTTTTAGATAAAGCTCCTCATGTTCCTAGCTATTTAGCAGTCCTTAGCTTAAAAACTAAAAGAAGAAACACATATAGTTAACTATTCCAAAGAACAGGTTTCTGAAGATTCAGGGCATTGTAAAGGTAAATTGATCCAGGTAAAGTCAAATGGGAAATCAGAAAAAAGTGTACAATATACAGTAGTAGTGAAGTCTGGATCTCCAAGAGAAAGAGAAAGAGAGATTTGAGAAATTAAAAATAAAAGAAGTAAAGGAATTACAGTTTACTTCAGACCACAAATGTAACTCAGAAAAATGTAATTCTTTGCAAAAAGAAACACTAGAGAAAAAGATGTATGGAATTTCTTAGAAGGAATAATCTAACCCATGGTAAGAACTGAAGCTTCTCTCAAAATTAAGGCTAACTGGGACCTTAGAACCATCAAAGTCTGCGAAAGTAAAAGGTGAACTGAAAAGCATATGTGTCTGAGCGTGAGTTTAAGTGTTTTCTCCCAAACAACATTTGCTTTTCCTTTTATTTCTCTGATACTGTATCTCTAATTTTCTGATTGACTTCTTTTACTGTCATCCCTAAAATCCAATTCTGTATTACTAGATGGCAAGTTGGAAGAAAATGTGCATTAGACCACCTTTTTTTATTTCCAGAAAGTAAATCATGCCTTTATCTTGAGACAAACTACCCTGTTTCCCCGAATATAGGACCTCCTCGTATAGTAAAGCACCCCCCTATTTTTCCCCACTTCAGAAATATAAGGGCCTCCCCGAAAATAAGGCACTCACCTAAAACTTGCCCTGGCGATCCACTGTATCAGCAATAAATGTGTACTGTATTCTTCTTCGTCATGGAAAAATAAGGCATCCCCTGAAAATAAGACCTTGTGCATATTTTGGAGTTTTTAAAAATATAAGACAGTGTCTTATATTCGGGGAAACACGGTATGTGATTGTAGGATCTTATCAGGGTACCAAACCCCAGTAAACATTGAGGCATGCAGACAGATGTCAAAAATTGATATATTTTGCACCAGTTCTTGAATTGATGCAAAATAAACAACTCCTGGCAGGTAGTTTAAAATAACCTGCATTTCAGCCAAATAATGTACACCTAACCATGTGTCTTGGGATCTTTGACCTTTAAATCGATTTCATCTGTGCCAACTCTGATGCAATTGTATGAATGTTAAAGTGTGTAGTCACATCCACAAATGTAAAAAGGCCTGAGAGAACTGGACATGTCTCCCCACCAGGCAAGACGAAGAAAACAATATTGAAGAGGAAGACCTTCCTTTGGGAGACCATTCTGTAGCTGCAGGGGACATCAATAAGACCTCCCTCTCTCTTAGCCAACCTCCAGGCTTCAGAATGAAAATGTTTAACTGGTTCTTCCAGTCTTTGGTTTCAGTTTTCTGGCAAGTAACTTGAAATATGATAGTGGATTTGTTATGTGTGGCCTTATTTTGGTTGTATAATCCCAAGGGTGGGAGTGTTTGTCCAGTTTCTAACAGATCTGTATCTGATTTAGATTTGCCAGGAGAGCTTTCTCCTCCTCCTCCTCCATTAATAAAGATGTCATCAGCTTCTGGAGAAAAAGCAGATGGCTGTAAAAATTTCTGTTATCTCTTGCAGTCTTTTCACATGCTGAGCATTATCATAGGGAACTTCACAGTGTAAAATTTAAAAGGATAGCATATATGTAGTGATGTATGGGATGAAAGGGCTGTGGTGGCTTAGTGGTTAAGATAATAAGCTTGACACCTGGAAAGTTGGCAGGTCAGCAGTTCAAGACCTGAGTACTGTGTAACAGAGTGAACTCGTGTCTACATCCCAGCTCCTGCCAACCTAGCAGTCTGAAAGCAAGAAATTGCAAGTAGATAAAGAGGTACCACTTTGGCAGGAAAGGTAACAGCATTCTGTGCACTCTGGGGTCTAGTCATGCCTGCCACATGACCGCGGAAACATCTGCAGATGCAGGCAGTGCTGCCTCTTTGGCTGTAAACGAAGATTCCGCCCTCTAGAGTTGGACACAACTGGGAGACCTTTATCAATGAGGTGAAAGTGGTGTGCATAAAAGATGGGGAATGTGTAGCTCTCCAGATGCTGT
The DNA here is from genome assembly GCA_030440675.1 of Furcifer pardalis. NCBI lineage: Eukaryota > Metazoa > Chordata > Lepidosauria > Squamata > Chamaeleonidae > Furcifer > Furcifer pardalis. Next base: position 111,580,951 of record CP126890.1, on the reverse strand, counting down.
CAAACTCCAGCTCTCACCAGTCCCAGCCAATTTGGGCAACTATCATGGGAAGTAGGACTTGTGGTCCAACAACATGTTTCCACTACTGAAGTACATGAAATATGTAAGGGAACTGTATAGCAATTGCCACTCAAAAATATTCTTACTCCGATGAATATGTGTCCCTCGACACCCTAAAGCAGGGGTGCCCAAACTATGGCCTGGGGGCCGGATGCGGCCCTGACACTATTTCATCCGGCCCATGCAGCCCTTGTTGCTCCTGTAAGTGGAAGCGATGAGGGCTGCGTGGGGCGGATGAAATGGCATTGGGGACCGCATCCGGCCCCCATGCCTGAGTGACCAACTCCCTGAACCACATGATCGACCCATGGCCTGAAATGTTTGGGCACCCCTGCCTTAAAGGGTATAAGAAGAAGCAAAGAAGAAGATGAGTGTGTGTGTGTGTGTGTGTGTGTGTGTGTGTGTGTGTGTGTGTGTGTGTGTGTGTGTGTGTGTGTGTGTGTGTGTGTGTGTGTGTGTGTGTGTGTGTGTGTGTGTGTGTAATTTCCATAGTCGGTGGGATGTTGCAAAGTCATTTCCCTTGTGGAAAAATTGAGATTAGTCGATCTTCCTGATCTATGTGTGCATGCATGTGCATACATGCTCATGCACGCACACACATGCACAATGCATGATTATTATTTTTTAAAAGATAAATTGTCTAAGGCTATCTGCACTCTGAAACAAATGAGTTCATGAATTGCCCTTCCCATCACACCTTGCTTCTCAGGACCTCTTGAAAGCAGCTTGTGACTTCTGAGGAGCATCAGGAGAACAATTGTCTTTCAACAAAGGTTGGTGGCTAGGGACCCAGATCAGTGGCCAAAGCCTTGTCTTGTGCTCCTGTTTGTAATGTCTGGACTGCAAGTAAAGGTCGCCCCTGCTCAAAAGCCAGTTGAATCTGACTTTAGAGTTCAGTGCTCATCTCTGTTTATAGCCAAAGAGCCAGCGCTGTCTGTGTCTGCAGACATTTTCGTGGACATGTGCCAGGCTGTTTACATTCCACCTGATGTGGTGCCTGTTTATCTACTTGCAATTTCTTGCTTTCGAATTGCTAGATTGGCAGAAGCCGGGACAGAGACAGGAGCTCACTCTGTTGTGCAGTACTCAGGTCTCAAACTGCTGACCTGCCGACCTTCCAGTCATCAAGTTCAGTGTCTTAACCACTAAGCCACTGCAGCCCCCAGGACTGGAAGCTGTCTGCAAAATTTGACTCACAGATAACAATCTCTGTGACTCCATCCTTCATCTTTGCCACCCAGAGGCTTAGCTCCAGTTGTCCCACCCTTGTTATGACCCTGGAACATCCACAGCCAGAATGAAGAGGCTGTCCTGTCAGATATCTCTCTATGTAGAAGCCCATATGTCAACCAAACAGGGAACTTCCATTTTGAGCATGTTCTGGCTCCACAAAAGCGACCACACACATCCTTACATTTTTCGAAGGCTGCTTCTTTACAGCCAAATTCTAAACCAGATTTGCTAATTGGCTTTTTTTTCTTTTCTTCTGATGACAGCTAAGATTGTCTCTGTAAAGAAGAACATAAGAAGTCCACTGCTGGACCAGCCAAAGGTCTATCTAACCAATCACTGTTTCACACTGGGTCTGCCAAACCAATTGACTGAGTTGTGAGTCTTTTTTAAAAATAGCTTTTTGGCCCCAACAAGGACTTCCAAAGTACCCCCCCCCCCAAAAAAAGCTATAAAATAGCTAAATTTCTAAAACAGATGATTAAAGCCAAGAAGGGTAAAAACTTCTACTTCAAATTTAAAACCATTAGAAGTCAGGCAAAAAACCAAAATAATTCTTTCTCAATGGCTGCTCTCAAACTGGCTTGCCCCCTCCTTGTTTGTAGTACAGCTCTGGTTGTACTAAAGTTGCAGTGTTGTCTAAGGATAATAGGGGCTGTTGTTGTTACAATGGCCACATGTCCTCTATTTGAGGGTTTCCAGGAAACAGTCCTTCATTTGAAGATACAGTCCTCTGCCTGAAGGACTGCCCAATGTTCAGCAGGCTCCCTGTTCACTGTCTTCTGTAATTGAATGAGATGTGCTTGGAACTATGTCTGCATCTGTGCCTGTTGTTATGTGCTATCAATTTTGTTTCAGACCTGTGGCGACCCTATAGATAAGAGATCTGCAGCAACAACAAAAAATCCTACCCCAATAACCCAGCTCTGCTCTTGCAAAAGCAACCCTGTGGTTCCCTCATGGAGTCACTCCATCTCATGTTTGGTCTTCCTCTTTTCCTGCTGCCTTCCACCTTTCCCAGCATTATTGTCTATTCCAGAGAGTCTTGCCTGAGTTTTGGTAGGCCTATCAATTGGCCAATGCTGTTTGGTGCATCCTTTGTTGGTGATGGATGTCCTCTATTTTGGAGCTGTGTAACAGGCCATCCTAACTACAGTCCAGAAAAGGTCCAGGTGCCAGAGGGTTTCCATAGTAAAGTCATTGCTGTAGTGTCAGTACCTTCTCCTACTCTGAAAGTGTTTGCTATAGCCCTTTCAGTTTCTCCATAAACATCATCTGTTCATTTTTCACCCATGCTGGTGATTTAACTTTCTGTTCCTCTTCTAGAACTGGCTTCATACTATTGACATTTACTAGGGCGAGTCAACAAAATGACAGCTCTCCATTGAAGGAATGTACTTCCATGCTGTCAGGTGGTTCCTGGTCCCACATGAGCCACATTGCGGGTTTTCAAATGGCAGCCAGAAGAATGTTACAGCCAATTGACTGATACATACATTGTTAAATACTGGAAGAGAAAGGCACCTGACATTTGGAAAGACTGCCTGTTAGCAGACAAAACTTCAGGTAAAAATGAAAAGGGCGGGAATTGCATCAGACAGAGATGCACAAGACAGATCTTGAAAGCAATAGCAAATATTTTAAAAACTGACTGCTATATTGGTTCTTGTATCTATTCCAGGATGGAGAATGGCAATATTTTGTTGTTCCTTGAATAACAAATACAAAAATATTAAAATTAAATATGTATTTTCAAAAAGGGCTATTGGATATAATATTTGAAATGTCAGCATATCATTTTTACTACAGATTGCCCAATAATTCTACTGGGATATTTAAAGGAAAATCCCTAGAATAGATAATAGTGCTTCTGTTAAACTGTAGCAAAAATTTGCACCACCATCTGTTAATGGGTTCTCAAGCCTCACAGTTCTCTGTTCATTTCAGTCGTTTTGTTAGTTAAAGTAACACACTTCGTAAAAAGTCAGCAGAAGCTGTTGTTGGCATTTGGTGCCAAGTTGTTTTGTACTTTTAGCAATTCTAGGAATAAAGTAGCTCCAGAGGGGTTATGATATATAGCCTTTGCTCACTTCTTGTAAACTGAAGTTTCCTCTACTGAGTGTGCCCAATTATCCCAGCCGGGATTGGTCTTTATTGTGCTAAGCAGGGTTGTTTTAAGACGGTGTAGGTCATTTGGGGTGATTCTTGCATCTACATCTCATGAATGACTGCATTACACTCATGCAGTCCTGTCTAGTGTGATTTACAGGCCTGTGCTGGCTACCTTGAAAAGGCACTGGACATTATACATGTTCCCACTATCCTTCCTGGGGAATCGAACCCCAACCTCGTGCTTACAAGGCAAAATTGCAACCTCTAAGCCGTGGCAGCTCCACTGTCAATGGAACTGCTATTGGTAATCTTATAACAGAGAATTCTATGTTAACCAGAGAGGATAGCATTGCTTTTAAAATTTGTTTTTAAGACAAGCCCTTAGTGGATAAGTGGTTAGTGTTTTCAACTATGACCAAAAGGTACCAAGTTTGATTCCCACTTAGGACTTTTTTAAAAAATATATTATTATAAATATAATGATAATAATAAAATAATAAAAATAAAATTACTGTTCCATGTTGCATCCTTTCTTCAAAGGGTCTTTCCTGAGGCAGAGTTTGACTCCCATTTAGGGCTTCTACAGCCCAGATTTTAAACGTAATTATATCCTCTCTGGTTAACATAGAGTTCTGACAAAGTGGGCTCAATCGACAAAATAGCAATTCGTCTTTAAAGTGTGAAAATGTTTTTGTTTTGCTTTGTTTACTCTCTGATATGCTTCAGTGTACTGTAGTCATTTTAGCTTCATATGAGAGTTCAGGTTTGATTTGATTTATTTATCCTTCTTATGTCTTACAGTATCGTAGTATCTATTAAGTTCTCCTCCAGCACCAGATTTCAAGTGAAATGATTATTAACTCAGAAAGTGCCTCTTCTTCTCCCTAATAGTAAAAATAAAAGAGATTAATACACATTAGCCTAAATCTTGTGGCGTAAGTTATATCAGCAGAAGGATAATGACATCATTGGCAAGGGGAACTTTTCTTTTCCATTCAAAGACTTCCTCCTTCTGTCCTGTGGTGGTCATGGCTTCTACACAATGAAACAAATTACTTGTCAGTAGTACAATCCACAGGATGAAAGGAGGAAATTGCTGAAAATTCCACCTGTTAGTGATATCTTCACCAAGATTTGGGCTACCATATATATGCTTAGTAAGATTTTAGAAAAGGTGTGGCCTCAAGTACCAAATTATGCCTATTTGTCATCGCAGGTGATATTCTTCAACTGTGCATCTTACATTTAGTATACTTCATTTTGTGATTTGTCACTGGAGGATAAACAAGAGCTTAGTTTGAAGGTCTGATTACCAAGCGATGGAAAGCCTTGTGACCATGGCTGTGAGACTTCGTTGAACTTGATAACCACTAGTGATTATTCCGTTTCTTACCCTTTTGTTTATTTTCTTCTTATCCTCTTCTTGTCTTCTGTTTATCTGCTTTTTCTTTAGCAGCTGGCTCTTTGTTTTGCTGTAGAAGGTGATGAAAGGGATCCAGTAAGTGTATGCGGGAAGAGTGTCCCATTGCTTTCTGTGCCTCCAACTCTCTGGTAGTACTTTTATGACACTAAGTCTAGACTAGAGGATGCCAAATTGAGGAAGGTGGATCCAGATCTAAGAAAAGAATTTAAAACTATCTTGCACTTTGCTGAGTGGCTGTGAAAGGTAACTTTCAAAACTATTGGCTCTGAAAGCATTATATAAAATACAATAGGAAAAAAAATATAGTGCAATATCTTCAATTTTCCCCCAGACCACAAATAAAAGGTACGGTAAATGTCTCTTTTACTTGAAACCCAATCATGTCCAACTCTAGGGGTCAGTGCTAATCTCTGTTTACAGCCAAAGAGCCAGCACTGTCTGTATCTGCAGATGTTTCTGTGGTCATGCGGCAGGCATGACTGGATACCAGAGTGCACAGATTCTGTTATCTTTCCCACTGAAGCTGTACCTACTTATCTGTTTGCAATTTCTTGCTTTTGAACTGTCATGAATTTTAAAAAGTATTTTTTTTCTATCTAAATTACCAGAAAGCAGGGCCTGAAATCTTTTCAGAGAGCACAGACTATTAAATCTTACAAACCCATTTGTTGAGTAAAGTTATTTTTTCAACCCAATACCAGGGAAAAGTGGGAATTGTGAATTATACGTAAAGGAGACTAAAGAAAACAGTATCCTCTTAATCTGGAGATGCAAATTTAGAAATAACTATTATAATTTACATAGAATGTTCTGTATCACCTGTAGTAAGGAAGACTGATTACTTGCCAAGTGGCCTGTCTGCCGGTTCAGTCTGCTTTCTAGGGGCTAACTTTGGATAAATTTGTACAAGGTTCTTCCATATGATGCTTCTTTATTTTTAAGGCAGACTTAATTTGAATGGCCATTTAAACTGAAGGCTACAGTTTAAAGCAGGGGTTGTCAACCTTTTCAAGCTGGGGGATGGGTCATGTTCTCTCAGTTAGCTTCAAGGTCCGGACAGCCATTTTCCCCTGCCTGCACGATGGGGATGGACATTTTGTCCCAACAGCTTCAAAGGTGTGGCCATTTTGTTTCTCAAATGCCCTTGAAGAGGTGGGGGAACATGAAATGGCACTGTGGGCCAGATACAACCCATGGGCCTTAGGTTGGGAACCCCTGATTTAAAGTATGGAGCTTTTATTGAATTAAATTAAATTAGGGTTGGTTTTTTTACATGTTTCCATCTAAAGAGGGGTTGGGATTGTAGAATATTTGTATTGGACTGTTGGCATTTTAATTATGTGAGCCACTCAAAGTGGGAGCATATCCCAGATGGGCAGCATACAAGTATAATAAAACAGACAGACAGACAATACCCTGCCCAGTAAGATCTGTCTATGGTAATCTTTGTTTTAGATTGCCATTTGATTAAGCAAGGCCTTCTCTGGGTTATGTTTTATTCTTGCTGTTAATTTCTGTTTAGTTCCCCCCCAAAAAAAAAAAAATAAAAAAAATACAGTTTCAGGTACAGTACTTAATAAATGAATGGCAAACACTGATGTATATTTAATTCTAAATTTGGTGGATTGTTTTAAGCATCTGCAGTATAGCATAGCATTTTTCCTGACTCATCAGGGCAAACAATGACTTGCAAAAACCTTCCTTTAGACACTGTTTATTGACCCAGTAATGGGGAAATTAAAATTGGACTGACAGTGGGGAAATTAGGCTTGAAACAGAATCAGTGGCATTCTTGTTTGTGGGATGTGTGAGTGGCAGCGCCATAATGCACACACTGGATATGGCATATGTGTTTGAAGCATTGCCCTTGTCATTAGTGGTATATATAAAAATGCCACTCTACAGGAATTATTCACTTGACTTTCGGAGGAAAGCTGGATGTGACAAGCGGAGGAAGATGAATGTTCCCCTGCAACAGTGATTGTTTCCTGTTTGCTTGAAAGTCAAATGCTGTATAGTGAATGGAGAAGCATTCTAAGATGATTAGGTTTCAGCAAACAAGTAATTCTATCCACTGCTACTTTTTTCTGCTTCTTCATGGGGGTTTCCACAATTACCTCCTGTCTTTTAACTGAATACAACAATTGCAAGAAGCAATCACGGGTTATAGTAAAGTGGCATCATCGTTAGCAAAGTCAAAGCACCAACATGTTCTGGTTTACAGGGATGGTGATATCATCATCTCTTACTCCCTTCAGACATCTCTATTTCCTCTAAGCTTAGATGCAATGTTTATAGTAGCTGGAGTGAGGGTGGCAATTTATAAAACCATGTGTTATTGGAAAACACTATGGTTCTTCTAATTCAAAGTCCTTTGGAGTGGTTTGGTGTTGATTAAGACTTATTTTCTTGGCAGGGGATCATTCACAGACAATGGCAGTGAAACTGCAAGACAGCTGTGCTGGAAGATGAGTCCCAGGTCATTTAGTCAGTTTCTGGGGAAGAGCAAAGGATACGTATGAATTGTGTTGTTACTAATGAAGGAATTGGAATGAAGCTTAAAGGATGTCTAGTTGTTGATGTGCACAGATGTAAATAGAAAATTTAAAACTGTGCATCATATATAAGTGGAACATAAAAGTGTGGATTTAATTTTGAAACTTTAAAAGAAGAAATGAAATGTTTAAAGTGAACATTCCAAAGTGGACTAGAACAGAACATTTTCAATCAGATAATGACAGATTATTTTACCTTCAGAGTGACAAGCTTGGAATGACTGACGTGGCTCTAATAATAAGCCAAGACATAGCAGAAGTACTGCAGGTCTATAATGTTGAGTCTGACTGAATAATATAAACCAGACCTTATTGAAAGCTTTTGTAGAAAGAACTGTATGCTGAAGAGATAAAGAACTATACAGAAGAAATTCAAAGATGATGAATTCCTCTGAAGAAGAATATTTGATTAAAAACCTAGCAGTTTTAGAAAGTGAGGCAGAAGCAATAAAACAATATATTTGAAGAAATAAATCATTAGGTATACATGGGGTACAACATAGCTATTGCAGAGACTGAATCTATCAAAATCCTAGCAAGAATGCTCAAACAAGGAAAACAGAACAATGAGCCACAGACTTGAAATTCTCAATATCCTTCCAAAGCCCCCCTTCTCCCAAGGAGAAATTAAACACAGTAAGTATAGGGCCACTGCTGTGTGAGCAAAGTGGGTTTGAAGGTTTTTCAAGAATAGAACTAGTTTGCTGGTATGGATCAACACAATTGCTTACATTTTAGGATTCTCCTTGGGGCAGAGCAAAGAGGAGTGTCAGGTGAGAACATGCTCTTCAAATATTTACAGTTGCACTACTGGTCAGAGGGAGGTGAAGGAATTAAACACTTCACATCTTTTTGCCTCATTACTAGAGTTTTCCTAACATGGAAGATCATATGTTTAGCTCATAGTTTTTTTTATGGCCAGGAAGGGCTGACCATGGTCACTTGGTGCACACAACTGCTTTCAACAATCTCATCCAAAGACTAAAAATAAGGTCCTTTGCAAAGGATGCTTTCTTCCTTTTATTTTGCTATTGCACTCTCTTTCCCATAAAACTTTGCAAGTGTCCAGATGCTGTAGTCTTCCATTTCTATAGCAACCTTGTGTGTTTTTTCACCATGTCTTCAGTTGGGGGTTTCTCCCTCTTCGCCAAAAAAAGAAAAGTCTTTACTGGAAAGAAAAAGAAGACTTGAAAACCTGCTGGAGGAATTGAGGGGACCACTCCTTCGTATACCAACAGGGTATCTATCTCCATGAATAATAGAGGCTACATCATTTTGCTTGAGTTGTCTTAAGGAGCTAGGTTGGGTATCTCCCCCATCTCCAATGCACCTTAAAAACACCCCAGAGCAGCCTTGGAGAGCCATAGAAGCACATCTGGGCTTACTATTAGTCAGAACAAGGAAGCTGCCTGAAACAGCAGGTGATGGATTGTGTGTTATGGATTCAGTTTTGTTAGGCATCTGGAGATGAGATGGAGAGGCACTGTTTCGTCTGGTAAAATATCTAAGATTAACCTTGCAGAGAAGATTTGGAAGGACATGCTTAATTTGTACAGGGAACTAAACAAACCATATGGCCAATTTTGGAAGCGGAATGAGTTGGACACAGTATGCCTTTGGACCGATGTTCTCATGATGACTGCTTGATGGATGCCTATTGTGTTCTGCTATCCTGAATTAGATCATAGAAAATTGTTTAGAGACCCTAAAGTATTAGCATTAATAGCCACTATTTTAAAATTTATGTTGTGTTTGCATTAACTACACCCACATAGGCCAAGATACGTATAGGACCCAAGCTACATTTGCACATGTTACAGCTGGGGTTTCCAGCCTTTTCAAGCCAAGGGCCAGGCCACACTCTGTCGGTCAGCTTCGAGGGCTGGATGGCCATTTTGCCCTGCCTGCACAATAGGGGTGGCCATTTTGTCCCAACAGCTTCAAAAGGCAGCCATTCTGTTTCTCAAACGCCCTTGGGAGGGGTGAAGAGCACATGAAATGGCACCGTGGACCAGATCCGGCCCATGGGCCTTAGGTTGGGACCCCCTTGTGTAACAGAATAATATCACAGGTGATTCTCCTGCTCTCTGCCACCAGAAGTCCAATAATAATAAGTCAAATTACTCGGTTTGTCTGATCTTTCATGAGATTAAAAACCTACTTCAGTGGCAGCTGTCTCGCCTTGTCTAATGGTAGGGCTGGCTTTGCCACATCACATCTGTCTGTAGTTTATACTAAAGATAGCATTACACTTGTATGCTCAATTGTCTCTCTTACTAATGATACCACTGAGTAGAAGGAGATATGTTTATCAACTGGTTAACTCAACACCTCAAGGTGGAACATTATCCTGTTGCAATCATTGAACAGCCAGACTGGGCAACAGTTTGACTGGGTATGTGATGTAAATGCTATCCAATGAATAGGCAGAGTAGATTTCATGATCATCTGTCTCTGACCAGACTTGCCGGAAAAACGCTGCCAAAATGGGAGGAGGTAAATTCCTACTCGCCTTGACATAACCTTGCGGTTTCCTTTTCAGCAGCTTTTCCTACCCCCAAATCTCTCCCCCACCACCCACAATTCGACTCCCAACAGTTCTAATGTACCAGATCTAGTGTGTTTAATTATTCAGGTCTTGTAGACTGATAAACAGATCCCCAGTGTTTTGGTGTTCATTTCTTCTCTGACCATTTGTTCCCTCAGCACAAAGGCAATCTTATATTCTGGCCAGGGAGTGATGAATGCAGCACAGATGGGATTGAAGCCAGTCAGCTGCAGTTGTCATTCGGCTTGTTAAAAGTAAGCCTTGTTGGAATAACTTTTCCAGGCTTGCCTTGTGGTTTTGGTTTATGAATACTTCGGAGAGCATGTGATTTGGGGAGTTTGGTGAGTTAATTATTGCATGGAAATAAATCTTCCAGCAGCAGGAGAGTTCAGGCTGAATGTTAACAGCAGATGAAGGGGGAAGAAATCCAGGCTTGGCCTCTGACACTGGGTATGCCAGACTGTAAAGGCTGCGCAAAAGATCAAACAACTATATATAGCTCCATAATCAGTATGTGCAAACATCTCTTTGTTCTATGGTAATTTCCAAGACAAAATTTACAGTGCTGTTGAGCTCCAGATATCTTGAAAGGCTGCGTGGTACTGTATAATCGCTCAGTCTCATCACTGAGGACAAGTTTCACAGTGATCTTTAAACAGTCACCACTTGTCCACTTGCTGCTATAAAACTATTGTCCTGTGTTTGTTCCATCTCCTGCCATGTTTATAATCTTTGTCTCAAACCTCCACATGCACGTTGATGAGAAAACTGGAAGACACTGTGCTGGGTGGATCAACATTCTGATTTAAGTAGGTGAGCAGTATCATCAGAGCCATCTCCAGCAGATGCTGAAGTGTGAAGAGTTAGTCCTCCAATCCCCCTCCCTAGACATTCTTCTCCCTTAGAGGGGAAAGTTGACTGAGTTCCTTAAACTATCCCACTGTTCTCAGATGTGGTGATTGACCCTATCCTATTGGCATTTAGTGCCAGTCTCACTTGGCTTCCGTAGGTAGAAAGAGAGATTTGCCATCATGTTCATTGCTTCGTGCAACAAATAACTTAAAAATAGTCCTGTACAATGCATTCCTACTTGTCAGCTGTTACTAGGTCATGGGAAGGGCCACTGCTTAGTGACAGAACACAAGTTTTAGATTGCAGTAGGCATCAAGTCTAATCTTTGGTTGGAAGGTATCAACGAAAGAAATGGATAGAAAAAAAACTCAGAATGGGGGATCTTTTTCAGTAGGCTAGTTGGACTGTTTGACTTCTTTCCTATTACTTGGGTCTTATTAGTTCAGGGGGACTATTGATAAGGTTATACATAGTAAGTAGCTAGTCAAGGCTAGCAGAATTCAGAGTCAGAACCAAAAGGCAAAGCAGATGTTAAACTAACAGAGTCCTACCAGCGAGCAGGTAAATTTGGTAAGGGTGATCAGGAAGCAGCCCAGTTTTGAAATGAACCAAATTCAACCCGTAACCTCACCAGAGTACAGTAAAACCTCACACAAAGAGCACCTCGCTTCGAGAGTAACTCGCTTAAAGAGCAGAATTTTCTCTGAATGGTTGCTTCTCTTACCAAATAAAACCAACCAAAAACTCAACAAATAAGTTGGGGTTCGCAATCCCCCCCCCCCGAAGTCACAATTGGTCACTTACAATGGTGTTTCATGTAAAAAGCAAACTCGCTTAAAGAGCAATCCTGTGGAGTGCATTATGCTCTTTAAACAAGGTACAACTGTAGTTGAAAAGTCAGACTAAGCAGTAGTGAAGTGCAGGTATATTACTAGCAACAGTTCAGTCACAACAAGAACCAAGGAAGGCAGAGATGGCAAATGAGACTAATCAAGCCAAATCTGTGTTTTCATTTGGCACCATTCTTGCAGACTGGGAGGAAGCCTACCCTCTTCTTTTAATTCTTGGGACCTGAGGGCGATTTCTTGGACTTTGACTTCTCAGGGCATGGAGCTGCAGATCCAGTAGTCTCCTTGCCCTTCAGCAGCAACATGATAGCATATGAGACAGTTTCATATGTCCATATACATTCAACTTATTAATAATTCTCTTGAACCATGCTACCCAGAAATGAATAATACAGGTCCCCCAACTAAATTTCATTTCCATTATCTCTTAGATCACAACAGAAAGCAATGGAACATGTCCAACTGGGAATACAAACTTTACAGCAGATTATCATTTTAGTGGCTCATTTTAATTTTGATAGAATTATTTTAATTCTTGTTTGTTATCAGGAAAAAACAATGGTGGATAGCAGTGTTCACCAACCATATACTGGTATATTTAGGTTGCAGTCCTAATACCTAATTGGAGATAAGCCCTACTGAAAACTATGGGACTTACTGCAAACAGGTATGGGATTGATAGATATTGTGATTCTATACATAACCTTTATCCTTATTAGCTTTCATTAAACAAGAATAAAGCCTGAAATGAAATCTAACAAAGTTAAAGATACAATGTTCACTTCATGGCCATCTGCCCAGTTCTTGAGCTGAGCAAATTAATTTTGCAAGTTTAGCTGTACTCTACAGTATTTACAATTCCTTCCCAGCAGATATGACTATGCTGTATTCAGCTAAGTGGACCGCTTTTCCTCTCAATTATGGTTAAGCAGGCTATGGCCCAATCTTACAAGAACTGTGGTGAGGCAAAGATTCAAAAGGCCCTTTGAAAGGCTTCAGGCCCTGCCCTACTTCTAGATGAAGTGAGACAATCATCTTAGGCAGGGGTGCCCAAACTTTTTAGGCCGTGGGCCGATCATGTGGTTCAGGGAGCCAGTCACTAAGGCTTGGGGGCTGGGTGTGGCCCCCGATGCCAATTCATCTGACCCATGAAGCTCTTGTCGCTCCTGGAAGCGGAAGTAAAATGTGCCTGTACGGGCGCGTTTTACTTCCGCTTCCAGGAGCAATGAGGGCTTCGTGGGCTGGATGAATTGGCATTGGGGGCCGCACCTGGCCCCCAGGCCTTAGTTTGGGGACCACTGATCTTAGGTAACAGATAATAGAGTGTGGAAGGCCAACAGTTTCACCGCTATTCCCATAGCTATTTTGCTATGGCAATGACAGTGTAGGGAGAAAATGCCAGTCCTGCCATTAATCAGCATTATATGAGCATTTTTGTCAGCATGTGCTGGGCGCTACCAATGGCAGCTCTCTGGCCATCCTCTGCCTAGTGTGCCACTTAGCCCTCTACTGTAATCTCTAACCTTCTCCCGTTAGCTGATCTGAAGAATGCCACCTCCCTGCTGCTGTTGAAAGAAGATTCACCTGCTGCTTTAGCTGACTTCTGTGCCTGGAATGGATAGGGAAACACCATAGGCCAGCTCTGAAAGCAGTGACTTTTAGCATTTACTGCTGGTTCTCTAGGCTATGTATATTATTTATTTATTTATTTATTTATTTATTTATTTAAACGAACTTTTATGCCGCCCTCCTCAAAAAGACCCAGGGCGGCTAACACAACTCTCAACACCTAAAAACACAATAAAAACATAATATAAAATAAAGATTTAAAGATTTAAAAGCTAAAACAAGACGCACACAGAGAGAGGAATCAAATGAGCCAACAGACTGGGGCAACCGTCTGGCCCATACCCCACACATGCTCTGCCAACCAGGCAGGACTTTCACTGCATCACGTGGATCTCTACGGGCCAAGATATACAGTCGAATATCATCTGCATATTGATGATACCTCACCCTGTGAGAACGGATGATCTCACCCAGTGGTTTCATGTAGATGTTAAATAGGAGAGGTGAGGCACCAAGCCCTGAAGCAACCCATACTGGAGTAGCCTAGGGCTGGATTTCTCATTCTCCAACCACACCAACTGGTTTCTGCTCTTCAGAAATGAGGAGAACCAGGACCACACAGTGCCCTGGATCCCCAATCCTCAGAGCCTTTCCAGAAGGATACTGTGGTCGACGGTATTGAAAGCTGCTGGGAGGTCAAGAAGAGCCAGGATAGTTGGATGCCCACTATCCTGCTCTCTTCAGAGATCATTCACAAGTGCGACCAATGCAGCTTCTGTACCATATCCAGGCCTGAATCCTGACTGAAAAGGGTCCAAATAATCCGCTTCATCCAGGGTCTCCTGTAGCTTCCATGCCACTGCCTTCTCCAAAACCTTGCTCAGGAATGGAAGGTTGGAGACAGGCCGGTAGTTGGTCATAACCGCAGGGTTAAGGGATGGCTTCTTTAGGAGGGGAAGCACCAAGGCATGTTTTAAGCTAGCAAGAAAAAACCCCTCCCAAATCGAGGAGTTAATAATGGCCTCGACCCAACCACCTGTCACTGCCCTGGCAGATTTTACCAGCCAGGTGGAACATGGATCTAATGCACATGCAGTGGCACATACAACTCCCAGGAGCCTGTCCACTTCCTCAGGGACAACTGGATCAAACCAATCCCAGATAACATGACTAGACTGCACTTCGGACAACCCCAGAGCTAACATTTCCACATACTAGCGGCAGCCTTTTACTTCAAAGTGGAATGATAGTATACCCTCCACTGTGGGACAATGATTCCCTCTTCATTTATATAAAGAAACACTAAGTTGACTACAGTCCAGTCTCTAGTTCAGGTTTTAGGAGATAATTTTGCATTATAGTAGATCTCCCCCTCAATGAATGGGTTCACATCCTCGCCATCATTGGATTGATGGCAATCCGTTTGACTGCTATCTTCTTCTAGATCTAATCCACTTGCTTGGTCACAGTTAGAAAGGGAGAGAAATGTCAATTGGGTGGTGGTGGTGCACTCCATCTTCTTACCTCTGTTTTCTCTCTTCTCATACATTTAGAAAAGGCAGTTGACCAGGTGGGAAGCACAAGAATATGGAGTAGCAGGGTCAGGAGAAATGAGGTCAACAGGGGAGGTTTTGTGGAAGGTGGACTTTAGCAGATGCACCAAAATGCCAGCCCCAACACCAAGTCTGGTATAGCCTTCATGTGTGGTGGGCCACAGACAGCTCTAGAATTCCCCATACCATTAGGATTGTAGATGTAGCTTATTGCACATAAGATAACATTGCATACAACATTCAGAAGGGCAGTCATGTTAATCTTTGCAGGGAAAACATTCCTGAGTTTCTCTAAAGCCTTAAAAGACTAGCCGATTTATTGTGCCATACGCTTTTGTGGAGTAAAGTCCTACTTTGTTTGGCACAGTTCCAGGGAAAACAATGTGGAGGGAAGTTGGAGGTAGTGACATCTTTCCCAGAAAAGCCATTAGTATTGAAATAGCCCGATGAACAGAATCAGGAGAGTTGCCAGCTTCTGAGCCAGAAGCAGCATCTGTTACTTGAATGGCTCCAGGAAAGCAAGCAAGGTAATGTGTGGGAACAATGAAACCATGGTGAAGAGGTCTGCTCTCCAGGATTCTTCCCCTCCCTGTTGTAGATTGTAAGCAATGCTTCAGACCTTCTTATGCAGTGCTACTAATACAACATGGGAAGTTCATTTTTAAAAAGTCGGCATGACTAGAGCAACTATACCAGTGATGGTGAACCCTTTAGAGATCAAGTGCCCAAACAGAGGGGTAGGGTGAACTCTGTGCTGTGGTGAGGGAGGAATCACTCCTTTTGGGTTGCTGGAAAGAGGGCTGGGCCAAACTCTGTGCTGGGAGAGGGAGCACTCCCATTGGGCTGCTGGGCAGAGGAACTGTGCTGGTGCAAGTCTGTGTGCCGACAGAGAAGGATCTGTGTGCCCCTTTTGGCACGTGTGTCATAGGTTCGCCACCACTGAACAATACAGTCATGTATCTATAAAATTATGCCAACACATCATTGTGTGTGCATGCATGCATGCGCAATGTCACCTTCATAGAAAGAAAAACCAGATCTCTCCTTAAAATATCTTTCCATGGCTACACTCATGAAATTGAATGTTAGTTTAATCTAGGATTGTTTGAGGATGACTTCATTTGGAATAGATCCAAAAACAGAGCTTTATGATTAGCAAACTGTAATCTCTCCAAACTTCAAAGCTTGAGAATTGCTATGTAGAACAGGGTATTTGAATGCAGTCTAAATATTAGTAGATTTGAAGCAAAATGCAGACATGTGGATAAGAGAATAGTTACAGAATATCAACAACTGACCTGCAATTGACTGAGAATGGCTGAAATCCATATCCAAATCTTGATTCAGAAATCCAGATCTTTGTGCCTCCTTTTACCTATGATTATCAAACGGCTGTAATCCCCACCCCCATTTGTTGTATTGAATTAAATTGCAGGGATGGAGGCCCCTTACGAAGGGAATACACCTACTGTAGATCATTATAGTCTGGCTAGGTTATCCTAGCTATGGTAATAGAGTAGACCATACTGCCAGCGACTCAACGCTGAATGTCAGGTGGTGGTTAACTAACCTGACACCCCTGAGGACTAATGGCTTGGTTGCCGAAGTCCACAGGGAAGGGTCATTATAGTCTGGCTAGGTTATCCTAGCTATGGTAATAGAGTAGACCATACTGCCAGCAACTCAACGCTGAATGTCAGGTGGTGGTTAACTAACCTGACACCCCTAAGGACTAATGGCTTGGTTGCCGAAGTCCACAGGGAAGGGTCATGGTCCCAAAGTGGATTAAATCCCGCTTGAATCCATCTTGATGGAGGGCAGCAGCTTCATCGATGCTAGTGTGAGGTTGATGAGGACTTTCTGTGCCAAAAGTGCTCAGGACCAGAAAGTGGTTCACGGAACTGGATCAGTGGTACTGGTGTCATGCTGCGATGTGTAAGGCAGATGAAAGGCCACTGCATTATATTCCCAGGATAGTCTTCATGGCTGATCACCATGAGGATCGGCAATCTTTGGATTCAGATATGGAAGGAGGAGGAAGAGGAGGAGGAGGAGGAGAAGAAGAAAATTATAGATAAACAGGTGCCATGCTTTTTGTGCTATACACTTTTAAATAGTTTTTAATTTTTTAAAAAAATTGTCAATAGTTTTAATTTATTTGCAGAAATGAAGAAAGTTTACTGGAATATTTGTTTTTCCTAAGAAATTCAGAACAATAGGTGCAAGGAATTTTGACAAGCAGTTACTTCTTCTTCCATGTCTAGGTCAAATGTAAAATTACCAGAATGAAGCCACCTTTGGTGAATTCATTCTGTTTTTCCTTTCGCCTAACCCAGTGTGAGAAAGGTTAGACAGGAATGAATGGCCAGGTGAATCCTGCATAAGTTCTTGAGCTCTGTCAGCTTCTCACCACTTGGAAGCATATCTCAATACTGTATCCTCACTTGGTCTACTTTAGTTATAGTGAATACCATTTATTTGAATGTAATCTGCAAATCCCCTTCTACTATTGCAACCTCTCTTTCTTTTCTTTATTAGCCCTTTCTGTGGCCAAGCCTCCCACCCTCCAAATGTTGCTACCACAGCCACAATCAAAGCTTTATTCCTTGCCCCCCCCCCAACTGGAAGTGGGCCAGGCAGCTGGGAAAAGTAATGAGGAGATGCCAAGCAGTTACTGTCTTCTCTCCTTCCTGCCTGGTATGCCTCAGAGACAAAAATGTTACCTGCCCAAAGAAGTAGAGGAGCTTCAAGTAGACTCTGTGTCAGCCTTTCCTGTTTGACTGTGAGAAAATTCTCTCTGTGTGTAGGTGTGAGTTTGGGAATGGAAATGGGAGAGACAGAGAAAAAGAATGAGAATGTGAGTTTGAGAGAAAGCATTAGCAGCAGTTTTGTTAATCAGATGCAAAGTATCATGGTGGATTTCCACTTTGGACATGACCAAAGCACCGTCCTCATTATTCTCATTAGCTTCTTCTTCTCCTTCTATGTCTAGGCCAGATGTGAAGCTGCTAAAATGAAGCCACCTTTTGGTGAGTTCACTCTGCAGTTTCCCTCGCCTGACCCAGTGTGAGAAAGATTAGCCGGCACAAGGTGGTCGTTGCCCAGGGTATGCCTGATTGTGGTTCAAAATACAGTACCACAGTCTTCTAGAGGCTCTTTCTGTGTACCCCTTCTCATTTGATTTTGTTGTTCAGTCGCACAGTCGATTCCGACCCTTTGTGACCCCATGGACCACTGTCCACCAGGCATTTCTGTCCTCCATCATCCACCTCAACTCGCTCAGCTCTGTGCCCATTGTGTCTGCAATACCATCTAGCCATCTCATTTTTGGCTGCCCCCTTCTTCTTTTGCCCTCCACCCTTCCCAGCATCAAGAAAACTTAAGTTGAACTCAGGTGTGAATAGGACAAACATAACCAGTGTGGTGTAGAGGATAGAGTGGCAGACTAGGACATAGCTGGCCTGAGTCTAAATCCTTGCTTAACTATGAAAACTCATTGGAATGTGTGTGAAATGGGTAAAACCATCCCTTAAATATGTCACTTGTCTTGAAAACCATATCAGGGTCACTATTAGTGGGTTCCAACTTGATTACACATAATGTTTAATGGGAGTGTAATACTGTAGAGGGTAGGAGTTGTACGATTAACTCTGTATTGCTCATCAATGATAGTTCAAAGATGCTCCTCCATACAGTGTTTAAGCTTTTTGGAATCCTCTGTTTCCAATAAATGTTTTCTAAAACTCCAAGTAGCTGCAGGAAGGGGCATTTTTGAAAGAGGTCGTGCGACATGGTGTAAGGAAAGGGGTTAAGCACTGTTTGTGTTCCTCCTTGTGCACTCACGTAGACTTCTCAAATTAAGCCGTGTAATGGAGAAAGGGAAAGTTTTATTCTTTATGATTTCATTTCAAAGTCTAACATTCACAAACTGGTTAAGTAAGTAAGCAGTATTTCATAGGCTTTCTTTATCCATCTACCTCTGCATTGATAAATATAATTATCAAATCAATTTTTGCATAGGTCAATTACAATTGTCCCAAATTCCACCAATAAAGAGATGTCATTGTGTTCATACCATGCATCAGCCTGTCTTCCCCCAACCTGTCATTCTCAGATGTGTTCTAATACAGCACCCACAATTCTTACTCATCTGTCCATTATGGGGGTGTTATCTCAAGGCATCTGAAAGGTATGAGGTTCCAAAAAGTTGTTGTAATGGCTTTTGCAGTGGAGTTGTATAGGCACCTTTCTAGGCTTGGCAAGCAGAATAAAATCTTACAGCTGCCTGTTGCTCATTATAAAGGGTTATGTCCAAATGTCCAAAATGCCTATGCCAAGGACAGCTGATTTTCTGCTATTTAAAATGTCTTAAGACAGCAACATTGTCTGACATTTCTGCCATGCCAGCTGTTTGCCCAGCAGAGTCCTTGTGCCTGTCAGGTGTCTGGCAAGCAGAAATGAAACTCTGGTCCATTTACTGGTCTGCCGATTGTTGCCAGAGACATGCATCTATGAGGACTTGTGTTGGGCAAAGACAAAGTGAAGAAAGTAGCTTCATTTCCACAGTCCAGTATTTGCTCAGGACGAAGGAGGAGGAGGAGGAGGAGGAGGAGGAGGAGGAGGAGGAGTACAATCGTTTTTTCCTGGTGTGGAAGTGTAGTGATGGGGGGCAGGAAAGTACCTGTTTACTGTTGGTGCTGGAGAAGAACTTTGTGGATACCTTAGACTGCCAGAAGATGAACAAGTGGGTCCAAGAGCAAATCAAGCCTGAACTGTCTCTGGAGGCAAAAATGATGAAGCTGAGGCTGTCCTACTTTGGGAACATCATGAGAAGGCAAGGCTCTCTGGAAAAGGCAATAATACTGGAAGAGGTTGAAGCCTGCAGGAAAGGAGGAAGAGCAAACAAAATATTGTTTGATTCTAAGGCCATGTTTCCCAACCTTTGGTTTTTTGACTTCAGTTCCCAGAAGGCTAAGTCAATTCCCCAAAGCACTGATCAGCCAATGTACTGACTTAGGCTTTTGAGAATTGAAGCCTTCCTGTGGGTCGTGGGCCCCACGTTGTGAACCACTGCTCTAAGAGAAACCACAATTGAAGTTTGCAAGAGCTGAGCAGGACAAGACAGGACATTTTGGAGCTCTTTCATTCATAGAGTTGCTGTAGGTCAACAACAATTGCAACCTTCAAGGAGTCTTTCAATTTTATCATCCTTGTTACTGTGTGATAGGTTAGACTCACATATCATAAATGAAATCAAACTGCAATCCTATACATATTTACAGAAATAAAACTCTGCTGATCTCAGACCAAAGCAGGCGTTTTATAAATACTGCACACTCAGCTCTGTACAATATTTGGTTTTGTCTAGACTTGAATGAGAAACTGATCCCGATCAGAAATGCTGTGCACAGAAAGAGGGGGTTAATGCCTTTTTTCCCTGGTACAGATGGATTCTACATCCCCCACTATCCATGAGTAGAAACAAGGGGGGTGGTATCTTATTTGCTACCAACAGGTTTTCCTGCCTCTTTTGTTCTAGCTATATATGGGATTGTGGGTGGTGATAAGGCTATCTCCAGTCAAAAACAGCATTTGAAATAGTGACAAGTGACCATAGTCTTGATTATGTTGTTATTTGCAGTCAGGTTGCTTCCAAATTATGATAGCCTTAACTGGGCTTTCAAGATACTGTATGTGGCATCTTCAAGGAATGGTTTGCTATTGCTACTTCTCATTGAGCTTCCAAGGCCAAGCCATGATTCAGCCCAAAATCTCCAAAGTCCTAGTCCAAACTTTATCCACTACATAGGACTGGCTCTCAATCTTGACTATGCAGTTGATTGTCAATAAATACTTCTTAAGCAGAACTTGAAAATTTATTGTTTTTGATTGTAGTCCCTAGGGTCACCCAGATGTCTTGACTGCTAACTATGTTGACTAGGCCATTCTGGGTCTTGTAATTCAAAAATATAACTTTTTCATGTTCTGTAACTTCTGTTCCTGACCCCTTTTCTTTTCTTTGTAGCTTTTTCAACACATGTAAAACAAGCAGATTCATTTTGTTGTCTGTGATATAAACACAGCGTATTTGTTCAAAATCTCCCTTCTGCTGGAATCAACCCAACTTTCAAATACCCCTCTCCACTGCACCATAATTGGCCACATCTGGAAAGAACCCCAACCTCCTGTGTAGCATTTAGAGAAACACAGAGATGGATCCACAAAGAGGAGGGAACACTGAGTCTTTTGCATGTATCTGACTCTGTATCCAATTTCTAGGCTTTTTCCAACCTACATTCAAAGATGCATTGATGGTTAGGATGACAGTGCAATGAAAAGCCTCAGTAAGATGTTGCTTGATTCAGATAGATAGCATTTAGTGTGTCTTCTAAAATCACACTGACAAGGCAATTCTGTTAGACAGCAAAGAAACTGAGCTCTCTTCAGACCTCAAGTAGTAGAGTGGCCATTTATGCATAGCCAGAAATATAGAAATGCACCAGAAAAGAGAAGGAGAATATAGATTTGCTTACATTGTATATGGTTATTTATATATCTCTTTTTAAAGGCACACATAGGACCAATTTGTACAATTTAAATCTGCTCTTCCCAGACTTTTCAACATTGTAACCCCCTTTTGATTTTTGAGAATCAGCCACACCTCCTCACAAATAAGCACAAATAATTTTTCCTTGGCATAAAAAGTTAATAAAAATGTATTAACAAATAATGGAGGCCAAAGAAATGTGAAGGATGATGAAGTCATCACAAGTGTCACACACTACTTGGAATTTCAACATCCATCCTCTCTCAATTTTGGCAAGCAAAGATTTAAACAGAAATTAAATATTTCTCGCTATAATGAAGAAGGCTGCGACAAAGTGACCTGTGTGCCTGCTCAACTTACTGTCCAAGGTCTAACTGTCATAGAATAATTTCCAGGTGCCATCTCTTCCTTCTGATGGTTCTTCATCTTTAAACTAAACTTGGACTCAGATAGCCAATACCTTCAAGGAGAGGTATTCTGTGACAGTACCTCAAATAGAGGAATGTAAATTAGAACACATGGCTAGTCATTCTAAATAGAATTCATGGAACGTTGAGGCCTGGTTATTTTGGTTGCTAAAACATTCAGTCTGGCACATCCTGTAAGACTTCCTTAACTTTTAAACTTTTATTTGAGAGCTAGTGTTGTTCTCTTGGGATTTTGTTATTTGGGATTCCTAACCACACAGAACTGCTAATACCCATTCGTGTTTGTGGTTTGGCCTAGGGATTGGGAGCATGAATAACCTCTGTTTTTGCTTGAACTTCTAGTTGAGCTCCAAAGCCCTGCTTGACAAGCTCTGCTAATGGGCTGTGGTTTCTATTGAGCCAAAATTCACAAGAGGCTTAGCTTGCCATTACAACAGTCATTGTCCTACGCACTTCACCGGGTGCAGGTCTGAGCTAGGAGTCCGTTTAAAAAATATCAGAGGAG
The DNA here is from genome assembly GCA_030440675.1 of Furcifer pardalis. Classification (NCBI taxonomy): domain Eukaryota; kingdom Metazoa; phylum Chordata; class Lepidosauria; order Squamata; family Chamaeleonidae; genus Furcifer; species Furcifer pardalis. Next base: position 111,558,721 of record CP126890.1, on the reverse strand, counting down.
GTAACTAAGATGTGTCTTTAAATATCCTTTCTTTTTCAGAGCTTGCAAAAGTAGCTATCACTGGAAACCCACTGGAAGATCTTTGTTACCTTTTTTGTTGTTTAGTCGCACAGTCGATTCCGACCCTTTGCGACCCCATGGACTACTGTCCGCCAGGCACTTCTGTCCTCCACCATCCTCCTCAACTCACTCAGCTTTGTGCCCATTGTGTCTACAATACCATCTAGCCATCTCATTTTGGCCTCCCCTTCTTCTTTTGCCCTCCATCCTTCCGAGCATCAAGGCTTTCTCAAGCGAATCCTCTCTTCTCATTTGATGTCCAAAGTACTTTAGCTTCATCTTTAGAATTTGACCTTCTAAGGAGCAGTCAGGGTTGACTTCTTCTAAGATTGACCCATTTGTTCTCCTCGCTGTCCAGGGGACTCTCAAAACTCTCCTCCAACACCACATCTCAAAGGCATCTATTCTTCTGCGCTCAGCTTTCCTAATGGTCCAGCTCTCACAACCATACATTGCCACCGGAAATACCATTGCTTTGACTATATGAATTTTTGTTTGCAAGGTGATGTCTCTACTTTTCACTATGTTCCCCAGGTTTCTCATAGCTTACCTCCCAAGAATTAGTCGCCTTTTTATTTCATGGCTGCAATCACCATCTGCAGTGAGCTTTGATCCTAAGAAAGTAAAATCTGTCACTGCTTCTACGTCTTCCCCATCTATTTTCCAGGGACTGATAAGGCCTGTTGCCATGATCTTGGTTTTCTTTATATTGAGTCTCAAGCCAGCTTTTGCACTTTCTTCTTTCAACCTAATCAGGAGCTTTTTTAAGTCCTCCTCACTTTCTGCCATTAGGGTGACATCATCTGCATATCTCAAATTGTTGATGTTTCTCCCAGCAATTTTGATCCTAAATTGTGATTCCTCAATCCCTGCATTGCGCATTATGTGCTCTGTGTATAAGTTGGATAAGCAGGGTGACAAAATGCAGCCTTGTCTTACTCCTTTTCCTATTCCAAACCACTCTGTCCTTCCGTGTTCTGTCCTAACTGTTGCTTCTTGATTCATGTACAGGTTTCTCATGAGGTATATAAGGTGTTCTGGTATTCCCATCTCTTTAATTACTTGCCACATTTTGTTGTGGTCCACACAGTCAAAGGCCTTAGTGTATCAGATCACAACCTACTGATCACAAAATTCAGACTTAGACTAAAGAAAATAGGGAAAACAATTAGGCCAGACAGATATGACCTAGACAACATCCCTAAGGAATAAACCTTTGTAAATGGTGGTTTGCTTATGGAAACGTTGGTCTTGTTTCTGTAGTGAAATAGCTGCCTCCCTCCCAGCTATAATTCCTGAAATTTATTTGAGTTATTTTTTATTGCAAAGTGCCAATGCACACATACCTATGAACAGAGGGATCTCTACCCTGGTGTCTCAAGAAAGCACTTACACTCTAACGAGTTTTGGGGACCGTGTATATCTCTGATGTGATTTTTCCAAAGGAAGCAGCAAACCATTACTGAACAAATGTCACAAAATTAACAGGTCTCGGCTGCACAGCCGCAGGGTGCCCTAACAAAATGGCTCTTTTATTATGGATAATTTATGAACCAGCATGGCACCTGAAACAGTATTATAAGCTTTGCAAGAGCTCTCAACAGCTAGTGCTCAATCTGAGGATAAATTACTGGGGACTGCAAATAGTCCGTCTGGTTAGATCAACTACCATCCCAGTGCTGTATCTTCCTCTACTGCTCAGTGTTTTTCTGTCCATACTGGTGTTTTTTCTCTCCTCATCTCTCTCCTCAATACTCATGTCAGTACACACTTCCACTCATGTATGAATGGATGTCTCTGTTTAGAAGCCTGGGAATACTGATTTTACAGTTATGTCCATCCAATTGTTACATTAATATAGAAGACTAAGGAGGAACACCCAGTTTTGCATTTCTTAGAAATCTCCTCCTGGCTGAGGCAGATCCTAGTGAGCTTTCCCTTTCATTAAGATGATATTGCAGGATATGGAAATATATAAATTAATGAATTTCTCAAAACTAATCATCCTCACTGAGCCTACGCTATGGGTCTCCTCAGCACACATGTCTAAGTTTCACAGGTTTGGAGCTATGAGAGAAAAGCAGGCAGGCAGACAGGTATAGCCTTCTTTTCTTTGTATATATTTTATTTATATACCTGCATTATATATGTCTTTAGGCCTTTATAAGAACTCCCCAGAAACCATTTTCATTTAAAATTGATTTGGTGTTAATAACGTTATGCTGGAATCTGTGTGAAACGTGGGGCATGGCTCCTCCATAGAGTACTTACTCTCTGCACAAGGTACCACTCACTGACAGATATTAGTGAAAACATGTTAGGAACAGACCACTCTCTAAGTTCAGGAACCATGTCTGTGTTCTTAGTCTTACTGTGGGTTATGTTCCTTCTCACCACCTCCACTTTCCCAAAGCAGTTCTGATGATAAAACCTAAAAAGTGCACTTGGGAATTTAAAAACAAACATTAATTTTTTAAAAAATAAATACTTGAACAAATATGTGTATGTTAAAAATAAACAAGGCCCAACATCACACCCAAAACAAGGGTGGAAGGATGAAGGGCATACTATGTTAACTGGTTATTGGTACCGAAATAACAGCTGGGATGAGAAATGGGGAGAAACAGTGTTGCTTGAAATGCACTCCAAGGAAGGAATTGGGAGGAGGGGAAGGACAACAAAGGCTTGTAGTGTATACAAACAAATTTTTGTACTAGGCAAGATTTATTTAGCTTCACCTATGCTAGAAAGAAAAGTGCACCACAGCGTCACAGAATTTACTTCATATTTAAAACTGCCGCCACCGCCTTCGTTCTGGCAATGTTGAAGCAGCCTAAAGAGCATCTTCCCCTCAGAAATCTGGCCTGCTTCACCCATTCTTCCCAGACACCTCAACTCCATAGGCTTTTCTTGGTGGCCGCTCCAGCTCTATGGAATGCACTGCTGGGGGAGCTGCATATGATTGACTCCTTAGGGTCATTTAAGAGAGAACTGAAAACCTTTTTGTTTGAGGAGGCCTTCAGCAGTTTGTTGAAGACCAAATAGGAGACCCTCCCATCGCCTTTCGGCCACAAGAGTTTGGGGTCCTCAGTTCTGATTTTGATTAGGTGGGTGGGGGTTGTTTATTGTCTTTATTTTATTTTATTTTATTTTATTTTAATAGAGTAAGCCACCCATAATGGGAGTCCATCCCAGATGGGTGGAGTATAAGTATAATCAATCAATCAATCAATCAATCAATAGGCTTTGTGAAATCTACAATTAAATAGCAGCATGGGTAATAGGATAAATGGTGCTGCTGCATTACACACACATGCACGCACGCATGCACACACGCACACACACACACACACACACACACACACACACACACACACACACACACACACACACACACACACACACACACACACACACACACACACACACACACACACACACACACACACACACACACCACTCAGGGTGAGCAGTCCTGAATACAAATTTCTGCCAGACAGGAAAAAATTGGGACAATTACCAAGCAGTGAGAGAGTGAAAGCCAGCGAACATTTCTCTAGATCCCATTACTTGTGCCCATGACCATTCTGTTTAGTTGATGAAGGGAGTTTTGGAAACAGAAACAGTAGTTAAACTCAATTGAGGTTTGGACACATATATATTTCTCTCTGTCAAACTGCCAGCAGTTTTTATGGTGACACATTGCTGTGAAAGGCTAAAACACCTGGAAGAGATGGTCAGGTAGAATGCAAAAGTGAGAGAGGAATCATTTGGGTGTTGACAAAGAGGCAATAGTCCAAAACCAGAGTATGGTCTGCCCTACTATTAGACAGATTGATAGCCAAAAGATGCCAAAGGGCAGGGGCTGGTATTGCTGTGCTATGAAATAAAACAGTGTGTCCCAAGCAACCTGGTGCTTACAGATGTATGGAGGAGCAGGCCACATTGCAGTTGCCATTTGTGATGCTAGTCACCTTCTCCACAAGGGAGGGAGACCATCCACTTTGACTTTGCTTGTTCGGTTTCTACCTTGCCTCTCTCCCTCAAGTAAGACTCAAGATCTTCAACCCTTTGTGTCACAGAGAAAGTATGGCGCTCCACCCCACCCTCCTGCAGTGGGTGGACTGAGAAAAGAATCCCTGCTATTTGTGGTGGATAGAAGTGTTGCTTGTGGAAAATGTGAGGTGGTTCTTTGAGAAGAATTCCTGGCCCCAGGGAAGATGAGGCTTATAATGGACTTCATCCTTTCCTTTCCATCATGAGTTAGAGAGAATGCAATGCTATCCAATCCCCTTTCTTTCCAACCCACATGTAATTCTTGCCAAGACCACCTACATGTCTCATGTTTATGAGGCACTTAAAAAGAATATATAACAAATTGTTGCTGCTTCTGGTGGTGTTATATTTACATAACCTGTCAACACATGCTCCCTATATACAATTTAAAAAAATTAAGCAAACCAACGTCCAACATTAAAAATTGCTTTCCTATACTCTCTTTTGACGCTTAATCCTGAGGCAAATCTCTGAAACCTTCTGTGAATTTCTTCTTGCACTTCTTTTTCCTACGTATTTTACCCTGAATTATCAGCTGTTTATTTCTCATTTCATGTATTCTAGTTTCTTGAATTTTATTTGTTTGATGATTTCTCTTCATTTGGTTTAATGCATTTTCATCAACCCACCCTCTCAGTCAAATAAATTCTTATCATCTTGAGGTAAATCCACATGTTCCTATTTGATTTTCCACATCCTTGGCTCAAGTGGCTAAGATGCTGACTGGAAGGCAGGAGGTGAGCAGTTCGATTCCTGAGTACTGCAGGACAGAATGACTAGACACCAGAGTGCATGAATTTGTCCCAGCTCCTGCCCACCTAGCAGTTCAAAAGCAAGAAATTGCAAGTAGATAAATAGGTACCACTCCAGTGGGAAGGTAAACAGTATTCCATGCACTCTGGTGTCTAGTCATGCCTGCCACATGACCACAGAAAAGTCTGCATAAGCAGTCAGTGCTGGCTCGTTGGCTTTGAAACACAGATGAGCACTGAACCCTAGAGTCTGATATGACTGGCTTTGAGCAAGAGAAACCTTTACCTTTACACAAAGGATTAGTTTCTTGTTTCTACTCCCTATGATAGGAGTGTCCAAACTTTTCAGACTGTGGGCTGGTCTTGTGGTCGAGTGTGCTGATCATGTGGTTCTTCCCACCTGGAAGCAGAAGTAAAAAGTGCATGCACAGGCATCGAATGTGCCCACACATGCATAGAATCAGTGGTGGGCACCAGCAGGTTCGCACCAGTTCTGGCTGGTCCCACCCATCCAAGTTATGAAATAAAGTAGTCCTAATTCAGGTGCAACACAGGGCTTTCCCCCTGGACACACCCACTATATCACACCCACAGTGTGGAAGGAAATTTTTTTTGAGCCTGCCACTGCATAGAATGCTGTCATAAATGACCTGTGGCTGTTGTAAATGCGTTTACGACAGCTACTGGTCATTTACGGCAGTGTTCTGTGCATGTGCCCAGAGTGTTCTGTGCATTTGGTGCCCATTAATGCATGTTTTACTTCCTCTTCCAGGAGTGGCATGGGTGGTGCTGGCTTGATTAATTGGCACTGTGGGCCGGATCCAGCCCATGGCTGTAGTTTGGGCACCCCTGCCCTATGACATTATTCTGAGAAGTTCTGGCCTTATGATAAGAACTAGGGACAGCTAGACACAGACAGACAGACAGACAGACAGACACACACACACACACACAAATTTGACTGGGATTCTGACTTTAAGTTTGGACCAGGATTGTGATTCCTAAAATCCTTTGAGAGTTGACTATACTTTCAAGAGCTTCTTTTAAATCTAAATTATGAGGATGACCTTCCACTGATCTTCTCTGTGGATAATTACAATAATTGCTCAAAGAGTTCCTGAAATAATAATCAGCTCTTTCTGTGTAAACATTATTTGATATAATTAGCTGAGGAAGTGTTGCATCCGGGAATGAAGTATGCAGTAATAATAGAAATGTCAGACGCAAGAGATCCGCAATAGAAACACAAAAGATCTGATGGTGAAGGATCTGACAAACATCCAAGAAGCAAGACCTTTGAGTGTTTTTCCCCTTCCCCATTTCCAGATCATGTTCAGCTGTGGCCTCGAGTCCAATACTGGTTCAAACCAACACACATTTTCCAGATCAGTTTAGTCCATTTTGAATCAGTTCAGTAATAATACGTTCAGATGGGAAATGATAAATATAATAGAATACTCGTTTTTTTAAAAGAAAACCCAGGCAATGAATGATAGTGTGTTAGCAATGCAGCTGTAGTTCAGTTGTGACCCATATGATGAAGCAAGCATGGAATAAAACTGTTAGAAGACTCAATATCCATTTATTACACACATTTAATAGGCAGTATCCTATAGCAGATACCAGATTTAACGTTTGAAGAAGCACATTTGAATGGATATGAGCCTCGTGTCCTCCAACTCAGATCCAGGAAGAACTTTATGACAAGGGGAAAAAAACATTCTTGAGGGTACGCAAGAGCAAAACCAGATTGAAAGATGGAGGAAGGAGCTCCCTGGACAAGGAACAACATTAAAGGAGCATATGGTTGAGAAATTCGACCTCCCTTACATCATTTGGAGGACCCTGTATAGGCTGAAGGTGAGGGTCAGAGTCCCTAAATGCAAGACCAACATGTTCAAGTTTGGGCTGCTTGCAGACAGCAACACGTGCTGTGAATATGGAGAGATACAGAATCCAGCCCATTTGCTGGTCTGCTGATTACTGCCAAAAACATGCATCAATGAGGACTTATGTTTGGCCACAACAAAGCCAAGAAAGTGGCTTCACTCTGGCAGTCTCGGGTTTGATCAGAACGAGGTGGGAGGGGAGGGCTCTTCTGTCCTTTCACTTCTGTTCCATCCCTATAAGAGGGTGGTCATAGTTCACAGGCAGACGGCATATTTTATGTGAAGAAGGTTCCTGTTACTATTCATGAGATCTTGGTTTTAAAAGATCAAGTAGCAGATGATGGGGAGACCAAGGATGTAGATGTTCTTAGTCAGAGTATGTAGTACCAGGTGAACAAATACTTTTAACTGGTATAAGGAAAGAATGAGCAACATACTGCCTTCCAAGAATTTATAGGCTCCAACAGCCAGCATTTCTCTACATTGGTTATGCCAGCTGGGGCTGATGGCAATTGTAGTCCAGAGCCACTTTTCTGCCCTTCCATATTCTTTGCATGTAGTGTACAACCTCAATTCCCTGCTCCAATGTAAGGAAATATCATAGATTAGTTTGAAATATGGTGCTGGATTGCCAGAAACAGAAACAAGTGGATCCTAGAGAAAAATCAAACCTGAACCATCTTTGGAAGCAAAAATGATGAAATTGAGGCTGTCATGCTTCGGGCACATCATAAGAAGACAAGTTTCTGTACAATAGACAATTATACTGGGAAAGGTTGAAGAGAGCAGGAAAAGAGATGGACCAAATACAAGGTGGAAAGACTCCCTAAAGGCAGCCATAGCTTGAGTTTACAAGAGCTGAGCACAGCTCTTGATGACAGAACATTTTATAAATCTCTTATTCATAGGCTCACTATACGTTGGGGGCTCCCAGAACAACAATGACTCCCCAAATCCCACATCCAGCTATCTGGGGTTGGTCAATTGGTATATTTTGGTTTCTACCACATTTAATCCTCCCCACAGGTTGGATCTGGCCTACTGGCCATAGGTTGAGGATCCTTGTGTTAGAAGGTCACATCTGAAAAACATACTCCTTTCCCTCCTCTGTTGATTGCAGCAGCCAGTTTTTACAATGACAGAACTAATACTTGATCAGCAGCCAATAGTTACCGACTTATGTACTGCCAGAGAGAGCACTCGCAATCTGCATCTTTGCAATTGTGCTCAGAAGAATGGAATCTGCCTCTCCAGATTTAAACATTGTTATGTTATATGACTGGAACTTTTCATTACTAAGGCAGGTGTGTGTGTTTGTATGTGTGTGTATGCAAAGGATGCAAAGCTGACTGAATGTTGAAATACAGTAATACCTCGGATAACGTTTACCTCGGATAACGCTAAAATCTCATAACGTTAAGTAATCTGGGGAGGAGAATTGGATCGAGTAACGTTAAGGTCCTATGGAATGTATTGGATAACAACCGCTAAAGCCTGTGTGGTTACAATGTATCTCTATGGAGCTTTAACGTTATCTGATCCATCCCATAGGATTTTAACATGCATCGGATAACACTAAAAATCGGATAACACCAAGACTTGTGGAACCAAGTCTTAGCATTATCTGAGGTATTACTGTAATGAAGTTTATTTTCTTTATATGCCACCCTTCTGCCCAAAAGGCCATTCAGGGCATTGAAAATAAAACAACAATATAAACTACAGTTATACCTCGCTTAAAGAGCATAATGTGTTCCACAGGATTGTTCTTTAAGCAAGTTTACTCTTTAAGCGAAACACCATTGTAAATGACCAATTGTGGGGGGGATTGGAAACCTCGATTTATTTGTTAAACAGGTTTTTGGCTGGTTTTATATGTTAAGCGAAGCGAACATTCAGAGAAAATTCTGCTCTTTAAGCGAGTTACTCTTTAAGCGAGGCGCTCTTTATGCGAGGTTTGACTGTATAAAATAAATATATAGGATAAAAGCCAATATACAGGCATAAAAGATATAAAATATAAAAATCTCTAAATTGCTCTAAGATGCTTTACATTTGCATCATCAGAGTCTTAGGAAGAAGTATCAAAGATTTATACACAAGGGATCCTTGTAAAGCAAGCAGGTGAGTAGCTTCCCACAAAGTTTCAGGGGTACACTGTCGGTCAAGAGTCTACTGTGCTTAAATGGACTAGGCCATAGTTCCCAAACATTTTTGGACATGCCCCACCTAATGATCTCAAAAATCCGAAACCCCTCTCCCCTGTGACATATAATTCTTATTATTAAAAAATAAATGAACTCCTATTCAGACAGAGGAAGCCTAAAAGGCCATTAACTAATCCCAACCATGTATTTATTTATTTATTTATTTATTTACATTTTTATACCGCCCTTCTTGCCGTGGCGACCCAGGGCAGTTTACAACACCATAAAAGCATAATAAAACCCATTGTTAAAAACATCGAAATTACAATTATAAAATTTTAAAAGTTTTTAAAATTTATAAAAATCCACAGGTCCCAATGATAATTTAAAAGTTATGTATGCTCTGAATGTGTCAGGCTACAGCGAACACAATCCATAGGCAGCAGACTATTATGGGAGATTTAGTTCAACAGAAAGCACCAGGTTGGGAAGCTTCTCTACAGCATTTTGTAAGGTCTGGGGATTCTCCAGTCAGAAACTCAAACCCAGGCTTCTTGCTGTCTTAACCCCCTGTCAGAAAAAGCACCCGGAGAAGCTCTGCTTCAAGCTGTGCATCAGTATAGGTGAGCACAGATGGCAAGAGTAAGTAATAAATGTCAGATGATGTGAGGAGCCAGTGGGTTTCCTTTCGTTCTCTGGCGTTGTCCACTTGACCTTTTATTTCCCTTAGGGGTGGACCAGTGTCTCAGTAGCCAAGCACAGAGGGTCTTGGGTTCAACCCCTGGCACTTACAGGCTGGTCAGAGAGGCATCTTCTGGAGAGCCACTTTCGAGGATAAAGCATGCTAGCCTGGATTGACCAAAGATGTGAGGAATCCATTTTATTTAGTTCCTCTTTAATAAATAAGGAGAAACCAAAGCTGTGGCCTTGCTTGTTTCTTTCCATCCACTCTCGCTCTCTAGAGTAAAATTAAAACCAGGGTTAGCTCTTGCCCTGTCCTTGTCTCCTTCAGGAACGTACGGGAGCAGGATGCTTGAGATGATTTTTGATCTGTGTCCTACATGAATTCAATAAAAAAATTCTTTGAGAGAAGCTGGCCGGTCTATAGGTGTCTAAAGATGTGCCCCCCCCCCCAAAAAAAAAAAAAAAAAAAAGCTATGGTTCTCACACAGAAACAGGAGAACTTTGACTATCGGTTTTAGAAAAGCAGGAAGAACATTGCTCACTAAGGCTGGGCCTCCTTTCTCTGATGATGACCAACAGAACAGAGGCCCCAGCATGCTGGCTGACTGACAGTCCAAGGAATCATGGGGCATCCAGGAGAAAGTCACAATAGAAAGACAGAGACAAGTGGACTGACTAGAGTGGGGTGCCCAAACTTTTCTGGCTGTGCACCAGTCATGTGGTTCAGTGGGCCAGTCACATGGTTTAGTGGGCCGGTCACATAGGTCCTCCCACCGGAAGCGGAAGTAAAACTCACCCTGCAATCTGTTTTACAACAGGATGAGATAGATTTTAAGCTGCCATTTTCTCTGCTTTAACCAGGGGTGCCCAAACCATGGCCCATGGGCCGGATATGGGCCCCAGCACCAATTTATCTAGCCCACACTGCCCTTGTCACTCCCAGAAAAGGAAACCAAAACATTCTGCACAACATCTGAAGGCAATAAGCTGTGATGGCAAACCTTTTAGAGACTGAGTCCCCAAACTCAACAGGCTGTTGTCCGCAATGCAGAGGGGCCGGACAAACTTTATGCTGGGGGAGAAAGTAAGCACTCTCATTGGGATGCTGGGCAGAGGGGCGGGGCGAACTCTGTGCCAAGCGAACAGCGTGCCTGCCCACAAAGAGGGCTGTGAGTGCCCCTTCTGGCACACGTGCCATAGGTTCACCACCACTGAGCTAGTATGGAGGTGTTGAACAGGCTGTCTGGCACACAAACCTCTGCCCTCCAAGAGAAGGAAAAGGCTAGATGAGCTCTGGAGATGCTGATGGGATGCCATTGCTACTCCCTACATCGGCCACAAGAGTCAGTTGCTTCACTCAGTTGAATGGTAAGTTTCACATCATCATCATCATAAGGCCCTACCACCTTAACAGACTTCATTTCTTGTCCAGGAAGAGGAGACACAGCTGAGCTGGGGGCTGGGGGCTATGAGACCTGCCCCCCCCCCGGACTCTTTCTCTCGCCCAGTAGCCGGGGGAGAGGAGACGCAGCTGGGACTCCCGACCAATGTCCTCTGGCCAGGAAGAGGAATTGGACTATAGTCGCAGGTGGATGTTTTTGCTTTATAATGTTTTCTACTGTGAAGTGTGTTGTTCTATTGTATGATATTTATTGAACCTTATTGCTCTTTGCACTACATGCCATGATATTTTGATTTTACTACAATGTGTATTGATGTGTAATGTGTACTGACCTACTATATGATATTTACTGTACAGTATTTTACTGTTCTGTTATATTGTATGCTATTGTATTTTTGTTTGCACTTTAGTAATGATATTAGGGGACTTTGTGAGCCGCTCTGAGTCGGTTGCTACCGAGGAAAGCGGGATACAAATCTAAGTAAATAAATAAAATAAATAAATAAATAAAGGTTAGGAATCAAACAGAACACTCACAATGATAGCAAGCTAAAAATACTTCATTCATAATTAAATAGTAATGTAGCGAATTAATTACAATTCAAGGGTGCAGATTCTGCATCATTATAATTTAAAAAGTAGGTGGTGTTTAGATCTGATTTCTGACAGTCAATGAGAGAAAGAAACATGCTTCCTTGAGAAGATCCTTGTGGCATTCCTCTGATAGGTCTTAGTTGCAAGTCCAACAGCAAGGGCTGGGCATGTTCATTTCAGGCGGTTATTCAAGATGACAAAGATCCAGCCTTTCAGCAGAGGTCATGTTGAGACTCCTTGCTGAGAGACTCATCATGCTACTAAACAAGCTCAAAAAGGGGCTGCTGACCTGTCAAGGTGGCTACGCTTATACAACACTCAATTCATCACGACATGGCGCCAACTGAAGAACAAAGACAAACTGACAGAAGTGGGGCTCATTTTCCACAAGCATGGGAGGAGGTGGTAAACAACAAGCATTTTAAAAGTGGACAACAGACAGCAGAAGAACATACCATAACTTGTAAAGCAACACAGCTTGCACAATGGTGGGAAGGAAATTATTCTCTTAGTAGACAATACATACGATAAACATCATATAAGGAGCAGTGAGTACAGCAATGATTTTGGTACAACTATGACATCAGAGAATTCATTCACCAAATGATTCACCCTTGTGGGTAAACCTATTTTCAAGTCACTTATATGGGTGCTGCCCAAGAGTCATGCTTCTTATTGTCTGCAGACAGATGACATTTCTAGTCTTTCCCAGAAAATTTCAGGTTGGTTTGGATGTTACTTACATCATCCCCAAGCTCAGCCAAAAAAGAAAAGAAAAGAAGGTAGGGCATTAACCCCCTCTGTCTTTCTACAACCTCTCTTCTCTCTCCATATGATAACTCAGAGTTTCTTAGTTTTGACTAGCAAATATGGTGTGTCTCTAGTCCAGGGGTGCCCAAACTATGGCCCATGGGTCAGATCTGGCCTCAAAACCAATTCATCCGGCCTGCGCTGCCCTCATTGCTCCCAGAAGCAGAAGCAAAACGTGTCACTGGGGTCATGAAGATCAAACTCAGCTGTGTGACTGAACAACTCCAAAGGGGATTCGTTTGAACCCAGTGTGAGTGCTTTGGCTCAGTCTTTTCATATTCTGTCACTGTGTCATGCCCTGCCAAGGTTGTGGATTGATCTTTAGGTCAAAACTCATTCCTGCCTTTCTCCTATTGTGCAATTCATATCTAGGTGGTGGTGGTCAGATGCCTGGCTCTTCCTCAAAATTGCTGTCCCATCCCTTTCTCCTTGTCTTCATTCACTTGCTGCAAAAGCTCATCCACCTAAGGTTTTAGTATGGTGAGCAAAGGCTTAGCAAAGCCTTGAACTGGTCTCCAGCCCTCCAAGCACAGATGGTCAACTTCTGGCCCTGCAGCTTGGAGGTCTTGATGTTCAGGAGAAAGCAAGAAAAGCTGCAAAAACATGCTGAGGCCTTGTTTATTCCTCCAGAGAACAGGCAGCCACCTTCAGATGAACCCACACAAACTTCTCCTGAGGTTCACTCATTGTGTTTACCCCTCCAGTGAAAGACCAATGCCACCCAAACCTCGACTGCTCAGCCAATTCCAGTCCTTTGAGGCACAAAGCTATGTCGAAGTTAAGATGATGGTGGTAATGATGTGCCACCAATTCTGATTTATAACAAAACTTTTAATGGTTTTATAGGCATAGAATGAGGACTGTGTGGTTTAGTGGTTAAGACACTGAACTGGATGACTGGAAGTTCGGCAGGTCAGCAGTTCAAGCGAGCGCCAATTGTTTGTCCCAGCTCCTGCCAACTTAACAGTTCAAAAGCAAGAAATTGCAATTAAATAAATAGATACCACCTCAGTGGGAAATGAACAGCATTCCATGCACTCCAGCTTCTAGTCCTGCCTGCCACCTGACCACGGAAACATTTGTAGACCCAAACAGCGCTGGCTCTTTGGCTGTAAATGGAGATGAGCACTGTCCCCTATAATCGGATATGAGCAAGGGTGGCATTTACCTTCACCTAGGCATAGAATATTTATTTATTTTATTTGACTTATTTCGCTGGCCCCTCACCAAGGCAACACTGGGCAGCTTACAACACAAGAAACTCCAACATAAACCATTAGAGCAATCCATACATATGGATAAAACATCATAAAAATATGGAAATCTCTAAAATCTAAAAATCACAAAAACTCAAATTTAAGATATCTAAAATCCCCATAATAAAATAGCTGGAAATGGTTTACCAGCCCATCCTTTCAGTGTCAATCTGGGATGTGCAGCTTGACCAAGACAGCGCAGACTGGTTCTTCTCACTGGAGCTATAGTGGAAGATCAAATTCTTGACCTCTAGCCAGGTACTTCAACTGACTGAGCTATCCCATCCTTAGCATTAACAAACAGTAAAATAAAAATGTGTTTCCTGGCCTATCGTCATCGGAAGCTCTGGCCTAAACTGTGTCTTACTTGTGTTGTAAATTAATCTGGCACTGACATAACTAGGCTAATGGAAAGAATGAGCCACAATTATCCTTCAGATTTCATTTATCCAAATTTCTTCCCCTTTGCAATATTTCTCCTGGGAAGCAGGGGGTGCGACTTCCAAATGGTGCTTAGTTCTCTAACAAAGGCCAAGGTGCGCTTCCCTTCAGCTGTGTACTCTTTGGTTTTTAATGCACGGAATCATTGCTTCCATCAGACAGTTCTGTAGCTACAGATGCTCTATCTCAGTGCCTGAGTTATGCAATTGTTTGGGCGGGAGAAACATTACTAATGCACTGATAAACAAACCAAGTTCTCCTGAGAGACCATTGAAATGCACTGGCCCCAAAGCTTCCTTAACAGATTTGCTGGACAGCTTGAAACTATTTAGGGGTTCTCTTGATGGAAAAGTTCTTACGTAAGAAAGATCTGTGAGACAGCTGGAGAAAAGAGACATGGGTAAATGACAATTAGCCAATAGTTCATACTTTGGTAAATCAACACTCCTCCAGTTATGCCAAAGTTTAGCAATTTGTTCCAAAGTTCAGTAATCATATCAAATAAACAACAGTCTTTCTTTAATAGCTACATGAGAAAGACATAAATAAATTGTACAAAGAGAAAAAGAAGGCATCTAGGAGCTATGAAGCTCCCCTCTGATATCAATTAGTATTATTGAGCCCTGGTGGTACAGTGGTTAAACTGCTGTAATACAGCCCAAAGGTTGTGGGTTCGGTCCGAATGGGGCTCAAGATGGACTCAACCTTCCACCCTTCCAAGGTAGGTAAAATGAGTACCCAGCATGCTGATTACCTTGTGAAACATCCAGAGAGTGCACGAAGTGCTATGGGACGGTATATTAAGTGTAATTACTATTGCTATTATCAATTGATGTGTGTCAAGCAAACCTTAAATCACTTTCACCAGGTTGGAACAAAAAAAAATCCACTATTACTAATAGTAGTGATGACAATCTGCTCCCAACTTGGTATCATTCCAGGGGCGTAGCTACCGCCGTATCTGCCATATCAATTATACGGGGGGCCCGGGCCACGGGGGGCCCCAACGTGCATAAGCAAAACAAATCTTTACCCTTCCTAAGGGCCCCCAAACAAATTTTTATACAGGACCCCACAAAGGCACGCTACACTTCTGTATCATTCGGATGTTTTGTGGCACCATTCCCATCCGTTGCAGAGTGGAGCATGTGGGACATGAAGTTGAAAACATCTGATGGTATCCAATGGGAAAAGGTGACCTAGAATAGGATTCTATTTTTTGCCTGGTGTTTTTGTAAAGTTGTAATCCTTTTTCATATATGAAAATTTTGAAGTGGTAGCTGTGTTAGTCTGTGCAAGCATATCAGAGAGTAAACAAAACAAAACAACAAAAAAGATTTAAAAAAGTTGTGGCTCCTTGAAGACTAACTCCTGTTTTTAAATGTGAGCTTTCGTGGATCAAGTCCACTTCATCAGATGATCCACGAAAGTCTGATGAAGTGGATTTGATCCACGAAAGCTCACATTTAAATACAGGAGTTAATCTTTAAGGTGCCACAACCTTTTTGTCTTTTTATTGTTGTTTTGTTTTATTTACTCTCTGATATTTTCCATATATCGTATTATAAAATTAGGGAGTCAGTTGTTTAAACAATTAATACCATCATGGTTAGCACCAGGGGCATTTATAGACCATCCCAGAAAGGTAAGGAAACAAAGGCAGATGTTCTCAAATTCTTGCCTAGAAGGAAATTTGTGGTTTGTTGATGTACTTCTGAAATGTCAGTGGAAATCTAGGGGTGGCTTGGTAGAGAGGAAAGGCTGGGAATTGGAGCAATGGAGCTGTCTAAGAAAGTCCCTTTGTGGCTCCTCCTTCCTCCAGGAATTTCAACACCCACCACACCACACCACACCCCACCACCACACCACCCTGGCATCTGGTTTGAGACAGTTCTTCAGCCTCAAGCAAAGTATGTGTGTGTTTATTTATTTATTAAACTTATATCCCACCCCTCTAGGAAAAACTTTCCTACTCAGGGCTGCTAACAGCATAAAATTCAACAGATACAAACAAACACAAATAATAAAAGGGTAAGTGTTGTACATGGAGACACGTAAGGAGAAGTTGCTGAGGATGCCCAGGACTTATTATATGAGAACACTATTCTACTGGTGAGGGCCTGGAAACATGAAGAGTGCTGTTTTCTTTCTCCTATATTTGAGATTTTATATTCTTTGTTAATACCATAACAAGGACTTTGGGGAACCAATTTGTGACCAAAAAATGTTTTCCCCAATAACTTTTCATGTGTGTTTGTTTTCCCTGTCTGGGTTTATACTTACCTGGCACTTGCTTGCTTGCCTTCCTGGTTCTGTGTATTGAAAAGTCTCCTATAATGTATGCTTGCTGTCTGTGGGTGGAAGGATGCATTTCCCAAAGAAGGAAGGCAGTAAACAGGGAATGCTGCTTCAGGCTTCTGGCACGCTAAAACAAAATGGTGTTATCTTTGAGTGACAGCCTTGAGAAATTGTGACAAAACACGATGCACACATACAAGTCCTGCAGTTTTCAAATTGTCCCGGGAAAGCCACACAAAGAAAAGGTCAGGAGCGGTGAACAAGTTTTCTTTTCAAGTGCTGATATTTTCTTGCACCGTGTGGTCTTGGAGAAGCATTGGGCATATTATTGGGTGCACTTTTCTGTTCATGCTAAGGAACAATGATGCACAACAGGTCTGGCCATACTTTGCATAAATTAAGTGTGCAACACAGAAGAGGCTCTTAAATCCTCTTTAGCATGCAGGGTTCCACTGCTAACGTTGTCTAATAGACAAGTTGCTGTGGAAACTGTTCCCTGAAGTTAGGAAGTTGAAAAACTGCTGTCTGATGCAGCTTGAAGCACAACTCTGGGCTTTCCATCTTGGTGTGTGTGTGTGTGTGTGTGTGTGTGTGTGTGTGTGTGTGTGTGTGTGTGTGTGTGTGTGTGTGTGTGTGTGTGTGTGTGTGTGTGTGTGAGTGAGTGTGAGTGTGAGTGTGAGTGTGAGAGAGAGAGAGACACTTGCTGAACATTTGTTTTCTGCACAGATTTTCTCCCCTTGCATCTGGCTACTCTATTGTTTTATTGTGCATTTCTCTCTTTCACAGAATGGTTCAACTGATGCCACAAGCCTTTCATAATCCTGCTATGTTCAGTTGTCCTTTTTCCAACTGCTAAAACAGCAACAGCAACAGAAGTAAGAATGGAAAGGGGAGGAAGATCAGTATTTATTTTCAATAGAGACAAGAAAATATACAATTAAAACAGACTATAAAAATCTGGGAATTTACTTTCTAGATTAGAAAGACTACAATGTCATGCAGAAACCATCCATAACTGGAAGGTGGTAGGATGATGCTTTATTTCCAAGTGAATTATCCTAGAAATGGTTCTGCTATAGGTGACTTTGAAAGTCATTACCATAATATGTGGAAACTTGTAAGTTGAGTGGAAGTAACAATTCACCCCAAAAATTTCATCAAGGGGAACCTGTTCTAGTTACACTCCCTCCCTTCTTAAAAATCTAATTTATAAAGTTCTAGTCCCAGGAGCTGTTTCTCAGTGGAAAAGTGATTGATTTTTCTGATATTTTCTATGGGCCTTGTCATGTCTTTACATTTGTAGAGCTACGTTGTGTTGCGTACTGCAAATCTCCCAAGGCTCATCCAAGCTTATAAAGCAAGGACAAATGACACTGAATACGGCAGCATATCTGTGATAACTTATCTGGCTATATATATATTGGTCATTGAGTAAGTTCTTTATAAAGCATTATGAAATTTTTCTCTACTGGAAATTGACATTATGCAAGAGCTGAACTTTCTTTTTAAAATGAAGCAATCAGGGAAGCAAAACTGATACACAGTTTGTCAGTTTCCGACCACTGACTTTCATTTTCCCTGGGAATACTCAGCAGTTTTGGAAACAATGAATCACAGTATTAATCAAAGGGGTTTGGGGTTAAGGATGTAAGAACATCTTTGTTTTCTAACCTGGTTGTGAAACAGAACAAGGGGGAGGGGAAAAAATCAAGGTTGGGGGAATTGAAATTGACTAGAAACACAGCCTCCTAGAGGGCTTGTGAAAGTGTCAGGAAAAATTAAGGTGCAGGTTTGAAATGGATGAGAAAAAGCAAGTGGGAGAATTTCTAGCCAGCTTGTAAAGCTGATCATAAAAAGACAGGATTTATACTCCCATGGTAACCATGTTCAGTCAAAAGGAAGGATGCAATCCACTTGTCCTGGCATTGCTACTTTTTTTTTTTTTGGGGGGGGGGGAAGCAGATACACACAGAGAGAAAAGAAATGGCACACAACCACTAAATAGCAGCTGGAAACCATTGGTTCCAAAATGTCAGCAAAAGAGGGTGTGGTGCCTTGATGGGCCATGAAAGGGGATGAGAAAACAATGACCAATCTTCCTCATTCTCTCTCTCTCTCTCTCTGTATTAGGTTGCCCTATGTTTGTAATTACAGTAAAACACCAGATAACGATCAGATCAGATAACACTAAAATCGCATAACGTTAAGTAATCTGCGGAGGAGAATTGGATCGAATAACGTTAAGGTCCTATGGGATGGATCAGATAACAACCGCTAAAGCCTGTGTGGTTACAATGTATCTCTATGGAGCTTTAATGTTATCCGATCCATCCCATAGGATTTTAACATGGATCAGATAACACTAAAAATCGGATAACACCAAGACTTGTGGAACCAAGATTTAGCGTTATCCGTTGTTATACTGTATAGTTATGTTGCTGACTGGAGAGCTCAGTGAGTTTCAGCCCTTGACTATGGAGCCATAGGTTGGGAATTTGATTCCTTTCTATGCCTTGTTGGAGAAATGCCAACTGTGTGGCCTTGGGCAAGCCACATAATCCAAGAACTTCCTTCAGAAGAAGGAAAACCATTTCTGAGTACTGCTACCTCTAGGTAGAAGTTGGAAGGGTCACCATACGTTGGCATCTCCGAGTTTTTTCATCATCATGTTATTCTGCTCTCTTCTTTCCTATACTCTCCAATTTGTCTTACAAGCAAAGTGTGTTTATTTAAATGAGAAATTTACTGTACATAACTTTTTATCTACCAAAGCAACTGTTTACATCTATCTTCTTATACTTCAAGATGTGTGGAGAGTTTAATGTGCTGGGCTAGAATGGAGTCTAACACATGGAGAACTTGTTAATTATAAAAACTTGTTAAATCTGCCCCACCTACTGCTGTGCATGCATATATTTTTTTAAAAAACTTAACACTATATAGCATCATCTCTTATTATTGCCTCTTTACACTATCCCAGTTTAATTGTCAATTTCCCATCCTCCTTTTCTACTACTATCCATTGATCACCTTTATTAACTTCTATATAGTTAAAGGTTTTATTTACCTCAAAGGTATGAGTGGATATGAATTACTATCTGACTAGATTCATCTTGGGCATTGTGGTCTGAAGACACTGTGGAGGGAACACAATGTGATGCAGGCATGTGCTTGCCCTGCACTCGCTCCCTCCCCACAAGTAAAACCACTGAGGCTTGGACAATCAATGGAAATTCCACTTTTAACGTACAAGAGAACAGTAATAACCCTGGCAGCACTAGATGCTTGTTGTCTGAAGCATGCTCATTCATTTGCAGGATTTGTTTCATTGCCATGCATTTTTCTCATGTTTGTTATTGTCACTAAAGAACATGACAAGCTTGAAGGCAACCTGGCCAAGAAAAAAAATGTGCACAATAAAAAAAATTACAAAAACATTAGAGCAATCCAACAGCGAGTGCTGTGATCTCATTCTCAAAACCTCTAGTCTGACTAAAAAGGATTCTCTCCTTTATTATTACTATTAACATCTTAAGTTACAGACTTATTGGAGTCATCATTTTCATTGGGCTCCAGCTGGTCTTGGACAGAACTCTAGGAGGTTCTTCCTTAGTGGAGAAGATTAGTGAGTTAAACACTCTGAATGACTGGCAAGAGAAAGAATAACAATTTTATTTACTATACAGAACATGGTTGTGACTTTCAGACACATCACTGCAGGGCATGGCCTCTTGTTATGAAAACATGAAAAACTAGGGCAGCTAATCGTAGAGAATGGCTCCCTCTTTTCCTAAACACCATGTGCTGTTAGGCAAGAACCAAATGAACAGGGGGTTGGACACATGATCTATTGATGCCAGGATGTGCTGAAAGTTGTGGTAGGACCAGAGTTAGACAACAAAGGAGGTCTATAGCTGTATTGAACACTCCATCTTTCCAGGTGCAGTGGTTTGGGGATGACCCAGAATTTAAAGCATTGTGACTAATTAGCAGAATCAGTAATCACACTTCTCCTAATGTACGTGTATGGATGTGTAACCATGCCACCGCCACCAAACCCTTTGTTCCTACTGAGTTTATTGGTGATTTTTACAATATAAGGAGGTGGGGGGATAAGTCGTACCAGCAATATATTGTTGTGAGATATTCCACTTGTAATGCAGAGTTGTTGTTCAGTTGCACAGTTGAGTCGAACTCTTTGCAACCCCATGGACCACAGCATGCCAGGCTCCTCTGTCGTCTGCCATCCCAGATCAATCCCTACTGCATCAACAATGCCATCTAGCTATCTCATCCTCTGCTGCCCACGTCTCCTTTTGCCTTTGATCTTTCCCAGCATCAGGGCCTTCTCCAGTGACTTTCCTCTTTTCAGTTGGTGGCCAAAATACTTGAGATTCAGCTTCAGTATCTGTCCTTCCAAAGGATCAGTCAGGGTTGATTTTCTTTAGGATTGACTAATTTGATCTCCTTGCATTCCAGGGGACTCAGGAGCCTCCTCCAGCACTACAGTTCAAAGGCATCTATTCTTCTGCACTCAGCCTTCCTTATGGTCCAACTCTCACAGCCATACATTACTACTGGGAAGACCATTGCTTTAACTATGGGGACTTTTGTTGGCAGGGTGATATCTCTACTTTTTATTATGCTGCCTAGATTTGCCATAGTTTGCATCCTAAGAAGTAAGCGTCTTTTTATTTCATGGTTGCAGTCACTGTCTGCAATGATCTTTGATCCCAGTAATGCAGAGTACATTCCCTTGAAATGGTATTTAAAATCCATTTGCTTTACAAAAGGTCAATTTTTGGTTGAGAAATACTGTTGATGCCAATGAAAATTTGTTCATTGATTTTGAAGTAAAGCATCTCTTTATGGTGCCTGGAAAAATCTTTAACTGGTAGGCTTATGGGAGTTGGAAATACAGGTAGAACCATCTTTTGTATTATCCCAGGTTTCTCCATCAATGTCCAAAATGCTATCTTCTACTCTGTCCTTTTCCAGATCACCATTCCAAGACTGTCCATTTTCTTATCCTAATAAACTGGTTTTGATGTTATCTACTGCTTTTAAAATAATAACTTGATATACACATAGGAAAATAAAAACAAATTATAGCCCATAAATCACCACCCCCAATCATCTTTGGAACCATTTCCCATTCCTTTCCTTCCTTCTCATTTCTTCTTTTTAATTGCCGTATCTTATTTCTCTCCCAAAATACATTGCTTCTTGTGCTGGCCTCTAGCCTTTCCTTTTCAATAGGACAAATTCTATAAAATCTCCCATATATCTTTAACATTATTCATTTTTGACAATCCTTTTCTTAACTTTAATCTCACATGTTCATTTATAGCTGTGTTCCGGACTTCTTTATACCATTCAATAAGTTGAAATTCATTTCTTACTTTGCAAGGTTTTTTTGTTGTTGCTATAATTAATCTTGCTGGTGTCACCAAGATTATGATTAACTTTTTTTTGGCCATTTGAGTTGAACATCTGGGTAGAAGGGCAATTTTTCGAAATACGTTGAGCTTTATAGATAAAATCTCATTTGTTTCATTAAAGACCAATTTCCAAGCTTTCTGTATCTCCTCACATTTCCACCATAAATGAAAACAAGTACCAACGCCCTGATTACATCTGCAATATAATGCAGAATATTTCAGATTATAACAATTCAATTTGACTGGTGTTAAGTATCATCTCCACATTGTTTTATAACAATTCTCTTTAATCATTAACAGACACATTCTTTAAAATTCTTTTCTTCCATGAACTTCTCCATTGCTTCTATTAATATTCTATACATTTTACTTATTGTTTCCTTTTCTATTTTCTTCACAAAGTCTCTCTGTGCTATTAATTCTCCAAACTTTATCAACTCTTTGCTGCCATTTTGGGGGAGGAGTGTATCTATTTCTTTGTGTACACGCACATAAAAGACCTGTGAAGCCTTTTTTTTTTTTTTTGCAGGATGGGTGGGTGGGATCTTGGCATCAAGAAATACAAATAATAGTACCGATAATCACAATAATAATACCCATCATTTCTACTCACAAAAAAGTGCACTACTTAGCTGGCATCCCTCCACCAAAATTCTGTCAAGAAAGTGCTGCTCAGAAAGAGTGGGTCAAAGCAAGATCCTCGGAAACACACCTGCTTTTTGATCACCAAGCACCAAAGCAGAGACTGAAATCAAGGCACAGTTTCCTCAAAACTTCTGCCCCCCAAACAACCAGATCCCAAAGACCACCTTAAACTATAGAAGGCAAACAAGGAGCTACCAGATAACTGTGGAGAACCACATGACATTCTACCACCTGGCCAAGAACAATCATGGCCTGTGTGGAAAGCTTTAAACATACTGCATGCTGGGGTAGGAGGATCAAGGGCAAATCTGAGAAAGTGGGGTTTCCCAGTAGATGACAGCCTGTGTGAATGCGGAGAAGAACAAACTATCTCACATATGATACAATGCACATGATGCACCTCAATGTGCACTGAGGAGGACCTTATGTTGGTGGATGTTATCTAGCCCTTTTAATTCTATTTTGTTTTAGATGTTTTAATTTTAGCTTTGTATGTCATTATATGCTGGTGGTGTGTCTGTCATGAATAAAGAAAGAATACCCATCACTTTATCAGTTCCATTTATATTTTATTTCTGATACACTCATATTCACACCCTTATGGACCAATACAGTTGCCTGTATGTTAGACTCTTCTTGAGATTGTTAGGATCAGCTGCATTTCAAAAGCTACCACTACATCACTGTCCTTCTCACTTCCCGAGGCAATTTTTCACCATTCAGTAATCATGAATGGCAGAAAATCAGTTCACAATATAGGCCACAGGAAGGTAAACCTTCATTCATTCAAGCATCCTCATTCTCCCATGCTGTCTCCCCTCAATATTTTTTTTTTTTGCATGATGAGGAATAATCTGGGTTTTAAACAAATGGTTCCCAAAGCATACTTATTTGTAAGACAAAAGAAATGATCTATATCTGGTAGACAGGAAACAATGAAAGGGCACCTTGCCAACTTATAAAACTTGCCTACTTTCCAAAAGTATACATGAAGAAGGAAGTTTGCTAGCATGATAGGGCCTGTTCCCCATCATTAAGAAGTCTGTGGGTGTATACAGTATTTATTTAAGCCTAATGTTAGTTTAAGACATCCAGATGATGTTACTGCCAAGAGCTATTTAGACTTTGCACATAATGTATTAATTCTGACAGCTAAGTCCACCTTCTTTTGGAAGAATGGCATGTAATAAAAAGGTAGTAACAGAAGAGTTGTTCTGTCTCTCCCTCCTCCTAAATGAGGGCAGGGCTGAAAGGGAGGGAAAGAAATGGGTTTGAAGAAAGAATTGGACTTTTCTTTTTATTTTTAATTTTAAGGACTATTTCTTGACGTTCAGGTATTATCTCAATGTGTGCACTTACATAACAGATAAAAAGAATGACCTAAATCCAATTGTTAGCTCTGACTAGAATAGGTCTGTTGAACCAATGGGAACTTGGTAATACAGTATACTTAAATAAATTCCATTGATTCAGTGTGTCTGCTCTAATTTGGACTAACAGTTGGATTTCAGTTAATGTTTTGAGCTGGAACGATCGGTGTAATGCATTAGACTGAGAATAGTTTGATTTCTTCTGTTTTGTCTGAGTGACTGGGCTAATGTTCTCAGATGACTGCCCTGCACAAGAGACTCAGATGCTGAGCCAAAAAGGGAGTGCTGGTTGGTTGGCAACAGGGTCATGATCTGTCACTCTCCCTTCAGCGTCAAGAGAGTCTGCTGTCCTTGCTTGCCTATAGTGATGTCAATCCTAATTTTATGGGCTATGTGATGCCATGATGTTATCTTGCTCACAAGACAAAATGGTCCCCAGTTGATTGAGACCAGACTGTGAAGAACAACAAGCCCTGGTTTCAAAATGGTGGCAGTGCCAAAGCAGCAAGAAAAAGGATCTTGTTGGCTAACATGATCTATGGAGGCTGGCCTGGAATTAGAGAAAGAAAAACCATGTGGTCAAGTGATCAGGGAATACAGAGCCTGGAGGAACTGTATGCAGAGAGAAAGA
The DNA here is from genome assembly GCA_030440675.1 of Furcifer pardalis. Lineage (NCBI taxonomy): Eukaryota > Metazoa > Chordata > Lepidosauria > Squamata > Chamaeleonidae > Furcifer > Furcifer pardalis. The sequence goes on along the minus strand of CP126890.1, from coordinate 111,534,245 downwards.
AGTGTGGAAAATGCTGGGGCCCAATCATTAACATAAATGTTGGCTGCTATACAAAATTCCACAGGACTATGATGCACTCATTCATCCCCATTTCCTAGTTTATTTTGAAATACACATTCAGTTATCATTCAGTTTCTTATTCAAGAACATGTAGAAATGTCTTTATTCATAAAACAGGGCAGACATTGTGTCCACCCTGCCACCACATGAGTAACCCGTGTATCCATCTGTGAGCAATGATGGCAAATAATGCTATGTCGAATAAAGTGCCTCCCCTACAACAAGACAGTTAGAAAGAAACTGTATCATTACTCCTTATACAGTATGTGGAGTAGTGGATAAAAGATCAGTACAAATGATACAGACACATCTGCGAGAAGGTTCAGAGTCCTGCTGTGAGAACAATGCCTCTACCCGGCGAACTCTTGTAAGAGAGCACACAGTATGGTTGCTATAAAGTTGAACTGACCTACTCCTTTAAGGGCCATTCACAGTGTGGGAAAGGAAGGGATCTTTAAAAAAAAGACTTTGTAGAAGATAGTGGGATAGTGGGAAAGGCAGATTATTTATACTCTGTACTATGACAGATACAGTGCTGGAAAGGCTTGGAGTTTTTCTTCTATGGAATAAAAAGCTTTGGGGTCACAAGTGCTACCATTAGACTCAGGCAGTAGATTTGGAATGTCCCAAAAGGGGAAGAAATAGTATGACATTTAATTTTGTGTTCTTACTCATGCAGGTAGGAAGAAATTAATGTAGGATTCTCTGCTTGATATGAGACACCTTAAGTTATTGCGAGATGACTGGGCTCATTTTTTGCTCTGCTTCAGACAATAAAATATTTTGAGCCAGCTAGTATTCGTAGAGTTCCAGTAAACAACAGTAACCCAGAAGTATTCATAATTCAGAAGGACTTGTGACATGATGTTGTGATGTAGGGCAGTTCCCTGGCACACTTTTGATGAAGAAGGATGGGAATACACAAAACCACCTCAAAATGAGTTAGAACACTGTTCAATGAAGTTCACACAATCAAGGTGTGTTTTACTTCTACTTCCAGGAGTGATGAGGGCTTCATGGGCCAGATGAATTGGTGATGGGGGCCAGGGCCGGACCCAGCCCCCAGGCCATAGTGACCAGCCCCTGTAACCACGTGGCTGACCCCATGGCCCAAAAAGTTTGGGCAGCCCTGCCTTTGATGGACCCTTATACTTTTGCATCTACAGTACTGTACTGCCTCTAGTCTTAACCACATTTGTAACAATGGCCATTTCCAAACAAACAGCATTACATTTTTAGACATTCTGCGGCTCCTTCAAACCACATTTGGTTGGACAGAAAGAAGGATCACAGTCTTATAGACCCCATTTTATATTTGTCCATTTCTCTGCACTTTTACTTTTCCACTCTATGTGTAATCTTTTTGCAATCTGTAGAGGTGTTGTAGTTCCAAAGCATTTTTTTCATTCCAACAAAGGCTAATGAAAAATTAAAGAACTGAATTAAATAAAATTTGATGAAGACCCACTGATTTCCATTAACTATCACAAATGAAATTAATTAATCCACAGCTCCCCCACCCTGGTTGTTTTTTTTGTTTTAATCTGTCATTGTCAGGCACGCTACAGGGAGACTTTCATTTCATCCACACCATTCATTGATTGCCACCCAATAAATTCAATTGGCCAGTAGGGATATGATTTATAGAATGCCCAATCCCATATTTTGATGGGGTCCTCCCAGCCTGAACTACTGGGCTGGGAGCACTCAAAATGGCAGGAGGTAGAGCCGTCCCTCCACATTCGCACCGGTCCTACACCACATCCTTGAATACACTTTATAGGGACATCCTCCAATGGAATTCATTTCCCATGAATCTTTGCAAGTCACAAGAAATCCTTGTGAATCCCACAGTTGAGTGGGGCACTTTCTAATGGTTCAAAGAAGTATTGTGGGAATGGAGTGGAGGTGAGGGTGAGTGCGTTTTTGCTCTATCTCTTGTCAGTTTCAGGTTTCCCAGACCCATAATGCAGTCTGGGTGGTTGCATTATGGGATTGACTAGTTCTGGGTCAATGAAATTTTTGCTATTTGTAAACATCCTTGTTGTTGATGTCATTCGAGTATTGCATCTGCTTGCTTTTATATGTCACTTGGGGGATACTATTAGCCAGGGGTCACAGTCTTTTTATGTACTATACCTCAACCTACAGCCCACAGGTTGGATCTGGCCCATGACACTGAATCATCCAGGCGCACCCTTGCTCCAGCCACCGCCGCCTCAATCCTTGTTCCCTCCGCTTGGCATGTCCCTAATGGCGCGCTGTAGTAGGGCAGATGTTGTAAGGCTTACAACATCCACCCTGCTACAGAGAACCGTAAGAGACGCACCAAGCCAAGCGGAGGGGACAAAGATTGCAGAGGTGGCGGATGCATAGAGACGCCTGTGTCTTTCCCAGGGGCCACTCTGGCTGAACATGTCTTTCCCAGCAGCTGCTCACGTCTTTTCCGGGGGTCGCTCTGGCCGAGTATGGGCAAGAAGGACAGCCTGGACCCCCTCCCCCTTCACCCATGCCATGCAGCTCCTCCAGGTCAGTAAGCATGGAAGCGGTGTAGTGTGGAGTGGTGGGGGCTTGGGGTGTCCCACCACTGCTGCCACCGCCATGGGACCACAAGTCCAGCCCCTCATCAGTCTAAGGGGGCGTGAAATGGCCACCTGCTTTAAAAGGTTGAGACCCCTGTACTATGAATATGGCATACTGTTTGGAGATAATTTGCCCCAAATTAAGAAATCAGTGTAAATATTATCAGTTGTTTGCTGAGTCATCCAATTCAGTGTGCAATTCAGTGGTGGGCATCAGCAGGTTCGCACCAGTTCGTCAGAACCGGTAGCATAAATTCTGGCTGGCGGCGCCCATCCAAGTTTTGAAATAAAGTAATCCTAATTCGGGTGCAACACAGGACTTTCCCCCTGGCCATACCCACCATGCCATGCCCACATTGTGGTAGTAAATTTTTTTGAAGCCCACCAATGATGCAATTCATAAGGTCTACACTGATTTCTTACCCTGGGACAGTAGAATTTGTGTTAAAGAATCACTCTTCCTGTTACGCAACCCTCTTTAATATTAACATTGGTCTTCTGATGCATAAAAGTAATACTGTCGCAATGAAACAAAGATAAATGGTCATTATGTAGAAGGGAACTAGAAGTGACTTCTAATATATGATTACAGTGGATCCCTGCTTTACGGACAGTCCACCTACCAGAAAACTCGCTTCAAGGAAAGAAATCCATAGGAAATGATGGTCCGCTTCAAGGGAAAAATAATGATAAAATTGCTATACACAATAGGTTTCCCCATGGTTTCTAATGCATTCCTATGCGGTTTGCTTTAAGGAAAAAATCACTATAAGGAAAACCCTACAGAACAGATTAATTCCTTAAAGCAGGGGTCCACTGTTACTTCCAAGTTCTAATCTAAATGGTTTCCTAGTACAGGCAGAATATAATCTGGGTGAACCCAAGACTTTTTGCCACCTGAGGCAAAGAACAAGATAATGCCATCTCCTTTTCATACGTAGAAAGCTGACTAGATTGGGAGCTAGATCTAGTTTCAGCACTGGCAATGGCACACAGACCTCTGACTCCAGTGGTTCAGTAGCTCATCTTGTTAGCTGGAAGGCTGGCAAATTGGCAGTTCATGACTCAGGTACTGCACGACAGAATGAGTGACTGTCTTTGTCCCAGCTCCTGCCAACCTACCAGATTGAAAGCAAGAAATTGCAAGTAGAAAAATAGGGGACCACTTCAGTGGGAAAAATCTTGGGGACATGAAAGGCTTAGTGTGCTGGAACTTGTTTGGCCATCCCCTGTGCGGAGTTTTGCTAGCAAAAATCTTCAACCCAGAATAATTTCTCACACAAAATTATTATTCAAACAGAAGAGAAGCTAGCGGGGTTTAGAAGAATGAGTGAGGAACTCTTCCAGTATCAGCCCCTTTAGGCAGTTTTTCTCTCTGCCTGACAGCAGATCCAACTTTGATCATACTGTGGATAAGGTTTTGTACAGCATAATCCTCATAATTATAAAAACAATTTCTATTTATTTGCATTCATTTGTATTTCTCCCCCCCAGCAATAAAAACCTGTCAAGATAAAAAAAAAACAAATGAAAGTTTTGATACTAACTAGAATTAACTAAACTTTAATTCAGCAAGGCAGTTAAAATCTTCTCCTGTGTAGCCAGGCATGCAAGAGCAGATCTGAAATCACCTCTAGTAATGCTGCAGTTTGAAAGTCAGTCTCCGCTTTTGCAATCATATCATGAAGGCAAAGATTTTTTTAAACATGTCTGTCCGGGAAGTCCCAATTTTGCCCCCTTGAGCTCATTCTGCAGGCTGCATTTCTAAAGCCGTTGACCCTGGACTCAAAAGTCCCATAGAACCCAACTGCTGAGAAACACATAATTGAGTTTGCTTGGCTTCTGACGCCATGAGGCATTTATTTTGTTATTTATTTTATTTTGTTGTTTGTTCTATCATGCTGCTGTTGTTTCTTTCTACACCGCCCAGAGTGGGAAATAGTAGCCATGTTAGTCTGTGTCTCAAGCATATGAGTAAATAAACAAAACAAAAACGCTGTAGCACTTCGAATTCTAACTATTATATTTTAATGTGAGCTTTCGTGGATCAAGTCTACTTCAGTCCACTTCACCCCAATGTCTGCTGAAGTGGACTTGATCCACGAAAGCTCACATTAAAATATGACAGTCTTCAAAGTGCTACAGCGTTTCCGTTTATTTTCTGATATAAATAAATCCTGACAGGCATGTCGCCTCCACACAAAAACCACCCCTGCAAGGTAAGCCACTAAATGCATTCCCAGGTTAACGCCACAGGGCCAAGGCAAGACCAGCCTGTGCCCTGCGTGTGAGGCCGAGCTGCACCTCGAGAGCTGCGATCCAGGTTGGCAGATGCGGGCAATTGACCGTGCGGGCAATTCCATTGGGAATAGACTGCAACTTGGCAATAAGAAGGTGTTATAGTATCTCTGATGTATTTTTTAGGATGTCCTGATGTTTCGTAATTTGTAATTGTTACTGGAGATTTTTGGGATGTATTTGGATATGTTTTGTGATGGTATTCTTGTTATGTGATATTTGTAATTTGCTATGTGATATATGTAATTGTTTTTTATGCTATGGAATTTTGCTGTGTAATTGTAACTGTTTCCTCTGTGAGCCGCCCAGAATCGCTGTGCGAATGGGGCGGCACATAAGTCGAAATATACAATATACAATACAGTTGAGGAAAGGAAGCCAAAAGAGGGCTGGTATATTATTATTATTATTATTATTATTATTATTATTATTATTATTATTATTATTATTATTATTATTAATAATAATAATAATAATAATAATAATAATAATAATAATAATAATAATAATAATCAGCAACAACAACAACAACAACAACAACAATAATTTCGTGTCAGAAATTTAATGAGGCTCTTTTCATGTCCCCAAGGAGCTGGGACAGAGACGGGCGCTCAACCTGTCATGCAGTACCCGGGTCTCGAACTACCCACTTGCCAGCCTTCCAGCTAACAAGGCGAGCTTCTCAATCATTGAGCCACCAGACTAGAGCCCTCGCAAGGGCTGGTGATTCCTGCCTTTTAAACCGGGCGGAAGAAGGGCACTGAGTCGGCAACGGTGGCGCTTGCCCAACAGCCATGTAGGGTGGGCGGGGCGGGCGGCGACATTTCCTCGGCACAGAAGCCGGGCCAGGCTCTCGCGCCCCAACCGGGCGAAGCGCCCCCAGGAGGCTTAGCGTGCTGCAACCATGGCGACGCGCCTCGCCCCGCCCCGCCCGGGGCTGGGCGGCTCGCGATTGGCCAGGGGGTGGGCGCTCGCCCTCTGCCCCCTGACCCTGCGCAGCAGCGGCGGCGGCGGCGGCGGCGCCTGCTGCCCGTTTCCTGCTGGCCTGGCGGCGGCTGGTGCCGCTGCTGCAGCTTCGGGCGGGCGGGAGGATGCGGCGCAGGTCTCGGCTGCTGCTCTGCTTCGCCTTCCTCTGGGTGCTGGGCATCGCCTACTACATGTACTCCGGCGGGAGCGCCGCGCTGGCCGGAGGCGGCAGGAAGGTGAGGTCGAGAGCCAGCGAGGCACAAGAAGAGGGAGGCGAGGAAGGAGGGAAGGGAAGAAAGAGACACCATTCGCCCCCCCCCTTCGTCCCCAGACGCCCCCCCCTTGCCTTTCCCCGTTTCCCACCCCCTCCTCCGCGGCCCTGGAGTTTGCTAGCCAGGAGCTGCCTTTTTTCCCCCTTCGGCTCTTCCTTCCTCCCTTTCACGGTGCTTGCTGGGGGTGGGTGGGGAGAGAAGAGAAGAGAGTGAGTAATCGGTCACTCACACCGTCCTCAAATTAACTCATTGGCGGGTGTGTAAATGCCACAGGGTTTCTTCGGCACCCTTTTGCTCTCCATTCAGGACTTGAGAGAGCCGAACTTCGCGGTAATAATAAATCTGAACCCCAGCCACGGAGCCTCCTTGTTATTCCCGGTGGTAAAAAAAATGCCACACTGGTTTGTAAAGCGTCCCCGTTTCCTCCTCCTAATGAGGAGCTCCCTTTCCCCTCCGGATCTTTCCCCTTCCCTTTAATGGTGTTTTGAGGGGGGAGAGCCTTTCTCCTCTCCTGCCCTCCTCCTCGGGAAAACTCGCCGTCGGGTTGCCTTCGCTTGCTCCCCGTTCCTGTCACGTTGTAAGGCGGCCAGGGCTGTTGGTGGGGGTGTGTTTACGTGAAGGAGCCCCCCCTGCTCTCTCTCTTTCTTGCGAGGAGTGGTCTAGAGTCTGAACAGACCCCCACCCACCCACCCGATGGGGCGAAGCTGCCCCTCTGCCCACGGGGAGGCTGGAGCTCCCCCCCCCCCCGGTTAGGCGCTTGTGGGAGAGAGCACCAGCAGCAGCAGCAGAGCGATTACACTCATGGCTTTCAAAAACGCTGGACTTGACGGCTGGCAGGTCAGCAGTTCGAGACCCGAATGCTGCTGCACCGCGGAGCGAGCTGTGGTCATCTGTCCCAGCCCGCCTAGCAGTGCGAAACCCAAGAAATTGCAAGTAGAGAAATGGGCGCCGCTTTGGTGGGAAAGGTAACAGCGTCCCGCGCGCTCCAGCGGCGAGTCGTGCCTGACACATGGCCGCGGAAACGTCTGCAGACGCAGGCAACGCTGGCGCTTTGGCTGTAAACGGAGCTGAGCACCGAACCCTAGAGTCGGATACGGCTGGCTTTGGAGCAAGGGAGCGCTTGACCGCACCGCGCCTTAGCGCTGAGTCACTAGTGCCACTCTCTGGGTCGTTCACAAGTCAATTAGCATTTTCGCCCGCAACCGGGCTCGGAAGGATGGAAGGCTGAGTCCACCTTGCGTCCCTGTCAGGATTGAACTCACAGTGTTCTGGCAGTTTAACCTGTGTGTGTGTGTGTGTGTGTGATTTAACCTGTGTGTGTGTGTGTGTGTGTGTGTGTGTGTGTGTGTGTGTGTGTGTGTGTGTGTGTGTGTGTGTGTGTGTGTGTGTGTGAGAGAGAGAGAGAGAGAGAGAGAGAGAGACCGGATTGAACTCACAGCGTTCTGGCAGTTTAACCTCTGTGTGTGTGTGTGTGTGGTTTAACCTGTGTGTGTGTGTGACCGGATTGAACTCACAGCGTTCTGGCAGTTTAACCTGTGTGTGTGTGTGTGTGTGTGTGTGTGTGTGTGTGTGTGAGAGAGAGAGAGAGAGAGAGAGAGAGAGAGAGAGACCGGATTGAACTCACAGCGTTCTGGCAGTTTAACCTCTGTGTGTGTGTGTGACCGGATTGAACTCACAGCGTTCTGGCAGTTTAACCTGTGTGTGTGTGTGTGTGTGTGTGTGTGTGTGTGTGTGTGTGTGTGTGGTTTAACCTGTGTGTGTGTGTGTGTGTGTGAGAGAGAGAGACCGGATTGAACTCACAGCGTTCTGGCAGTTTAACCTCTGTGTGTGTGTGTGTGTGTGTGTGTGACCGGATTGAACTCACAGCGTTCTGGCAGTTTAACCTGTGTGTGTGTGTGTGTGTGTGTGTGTGTGTGTGTGTGGTTTAACCTGTGTGTGTGTGTGTGTGTGTGTGTGTGTGTGTGAGAGAGAGAGAGAGAGAGAGAGAGACCGGATTGAACTCACAGCGTTCTGGCAGTTTAACCTCTGTGTGTGTGTGTGTGTGTGTGTGTGTGTGGTTTAACCTGTGTGTGTGTGACCGACCGGCCCCTCCTCCCGGCCTCGCTTTCCTCCTCCAACCCATTCAGACAGTGACACGACGCGGGAGGCTGGTGCTCCCTCGCTTGGTCTCTCCTCCAGAGGCGACAGGAAGGCAGGCTTTCCCTTCCCATGGCCCTGAGGAGGAGGAGGATTTCCCCGCCTCGCGGGCCCCTCGTGGTGGCTCTTTGAGTCTTTGCTGGGGGGGGGGGAAGGGGGAGGGAAAGGACCCGACCTTGGCGCGCTTTCTCACCCTCCCCCCCCCCCTTTGACCCGGGGCCAGGCGCGTGCTTTTTCCACGGACCGATGGAGGCTCTTCTTTGTGGACTTGAGTCTGGTTTTTGCAACTCGTCACTGCTCTGGGTGGCTCTCCAAGCCAACGGGAGCGAGCCACGTCGCCGCTTGTGGGGAAGGCGGCGTAGGAGGGAGTCTTCGTAGGGAGGAAAAAGCTGAGCCTTTCTCTGAGGCAATCTAATGATTCACGGAATTAAGGGCCTTCTTTTCTCCACACACATCCTTTGATACCTTAAATGGCGTTGGGAATAATTGAGTCAATCTCTTTCTGCTCTGCTTTGTGTCCGTGTAGTGGCAAGAGGAACCAAACACTTATTTTCCAATTCATTACCCCCTTTTTTCTTGTAAATTATCCTAGCTTTGTTTTGTGGAACTGAGCCTAGCTTAAATGATTTGATCCCTGGAATATAAAGCCTAGTGCAGGAGTTTGCAACCTACAGTCTGAGGGTTGGACCCGGCCCACAGCATCATGCGGCCTGCCACCCTTGCTCCTGCCACCACCACCGCTGAAAACAGCCAGAAACGTGCTGCCCTTGCTTCGGCTGCCACCAGAAGCAGCGGAAGTGGCAAAAATAGCCGAAAACACCCTATAAATGCACCTGTGGCTGTTGTAAATGCATTTACGACAGCCTTGGACGTGTTTTGCAGCAGCGTTTATGGTGGTGGAACCACATGTCTGGCCCACTCAGCTGTTTGAGGGGGTGCGGTCCAGCCCATGGCACGAAAACATTGAGAACCCCTGGCCTAGTGTGCCTTTTCTGTAGGTTGGTTTCTTTGGATTGGTCCTCTTGAAAAATTTCTGCAGATAGGTACATTTGCGACGCATAAATCAGGAGTTCTCAACCTTTTAAAGCTGGGGCCGGGTCACACTCCATCAGACACCTTCGGGGGCCAGACAGCCATTTTCCCCTTTCTCCAGCACATGGCACTTCCTGGTGTGGTGGAGGCGGTGGGGGGGGGGGCATGGAGCTGCGGGTTGAGAATCCCTGACAAATACTTGGTTCTATATGGTACCACTAATTTGTTAGATTTACTCTAACTGAGGTGAACAGTTGGATTGAGTATTTCAATTCCTTACTTGTATGTTAATGAACTGTTTAATTTTTTCCTGGGACTTCTCATGGTAATTTATAAGGTAGACAACATTTCAATCATTGTATTCTGGTCTGCAGTGTTATCTCAAGAATTGTTTCCTCCTTATCAAATAATAACAGCAAATATCAAATCCCAAAACTGTTCTGCTAACCAATATATTTATTTAATTGATTTACATATTTGATTTTGATTCAAACAGTTTGCAGGAAGTGGTCACAGCATGACTGATCATGTACTGTACTAAATAATTTGTTGCACTGTACTAGAAATACCGCCTTTTTGGAAACACAAGACAGATTTCAAATTGCTAGTTGTTCAGCATGATTCTGCAGTTAGTCATGAGTTTCAAAAATTGGCATTGAAAGTAAAGAGGTCCATCATCGGAGTCTTGTGGCTGGTGTATGGAAAGTTTAAGCATAAAATCTGCCATTTTGAGGGTTAAGGAAATGTGGAATCTGAGAGAAGGCTAACAGATGTGGGCTAGAGACTGCTGATCCAATTGAGATCTGAAAACAGTGCTGTTTCCGGTGTCTAGTCATGCCTGCCACATTACCACGGAAATGTCTGCAGAAGCAGACAGTGCTTCGGCTCTTCGGCTAAGAAACAGATATGAGCACTGAACTCCAGAGTCGGATACGACTGGTTTTTGAGCAAGGGTGACCTTTACCTTAGAAGAATTCCAAATCATTGAACCAGTAGGGCTGATGGACTTGGGAGAAATGTACAATTTATACATGGATTGATGATTTAGGATTCCATTTTCTTCCTGTGAGGTATAACAATTAATTGCAACCTTTTAGAATAGTTTGTAGTTGTAAGCAGAGGAAGAGGAGTGTAAGTGTAATGGCTTCTGAAATTAGTGTAAAGGGCTCATTAACATGGGATGTCAGACCTTGAAATAAACGTTAAGGTATTTTGTGTGCATTGTAAATAGAAAACTAGGATATTCAGTGAATCTTTCTGTAATTTTAACTACTGTCAATGCAGTCATTTCATACTGAAATGTCATTCTATTGACTAAAGTGTGTACTGCAATTTCGTTGCTATTTTTATTTAAAGGGTATGAAAATAGGTCATAACTAAAAGTTAAATTTGTGTTTTTTTATTTAGAAAATGTAGTGTAGATTAGTAGCCCATTAATTTCCTCTCCTTTTTAGGCTGACATTTTCTGTGTGTTCTTGGTTTTGACCACTGCTTTCTTAGATATGCACTGTATTCCTAAGGATACCCTGAGGGTGATTCATTGGTACTTGTTTGGATTTGAGAGAGTAATAAGGAGAATAAAAAAGGAGTTAACCTACTGATCTGTAAGGTTTCTAGTAATTTATATGAATTGAAACAATGGAGTTTGTTATATTGATGTTTCCCCCTTCTTTCAGAAGCACAAGATAGGTTTCAGTTGTTTTTGGACTCCATGTCAGTGTTTTATTTCAGTGTTATGTGGTCACAGTGGAATGTTGGATTTAGCAACTTCTGGGTATAGAGTAAATTTAACGGTGTGTAGTAATGTATAATGGGTCCATCTCATTTTTCTCTTTTCCCTGTACCCCTCACTGCCTTAGGCCAACTACAGAATGCTCTCAGTCTTTCAGAGCAGATTGGGGCTATGGGAAAGAATTTCTGAAGGTGTGGATCTGGAAGATACCGAGTGAAGCAGCAGAAAGAAACAGATTTTGTCCAGTGTAGGAAAACACATCTAGATTGACTGTTCTAGTATTTGGAATAATATTTTCAGGCATTCTGAGTATTTCACATGTATTTTCTGGTTGGATTCTTAGAATAACCATATAAAATGAAATAATATCTCAAATTTTTTTTTTGGATGTGCTGGGATGGAGAGTGGCTTGCCATAAATCATTTTGTGAGTTTCTGACTGAGTGACATTGAGATCAAGGGCTTCCTGATTCATAGTTCAGCCTGTTATCCACTTCACTGCACTAGCTGTCTTAAGATCAAGCACCCCCAACTTCTGTTTTCTTGGAGGCTATTCCATTATTAAAACAGTAGCTTTGGGGCATTAAGTGTTATCTGCCTTCATAGTCAGCCTCTCTTCACATTAGCCTTTGTAATAAAGATATGTGCCACTTAAATCTCAGAGCTTCATAGCAGTAGAGAACATGAATTTTTGTATGGTTGGAGCATTAAAGACAAAAACCAAAGAAAGAAAATAGAGAAAGTGTACCGTCTTCTAAAAAAGATACACTTTTTATGCATGGATGTATTGTTATGTGTTCGTCAAATTCCTTCTGACGTTTAGTGATCCTATATGTTAGTGACTTTCAAAAGATCCTGTCTTTATGAGCTATCTCCCGGTCATACAGATTTAAGACTGGCAGCTTTTAATGATTCAATCCATCTCATGTTCATTCTCTTGCTGTCTTTACCTTATCTCAGCATTATTGTTTTTTCTAGTGAGTCTTCTCACAAGAAGCTCAAAATGTGATAGCCACAGTGTAGGCATTTTCACTTCTAGCATGAGTTATGGTTTGATTTTATCTAGAATCCATTTACAGTACAGGTATTTGTATTTCTTGTGATCCATTATACTGTATCAGTAAAATTTCTCTTGTAACACCACATTTGAATGAATTAATATTTTTCCTGTCAACTTTCTTCACTGTCCAGCTTTCATGTTCTATACAGTATCTGATAATCAAGGATACATAGTATCTGTGAATGATCCCTACATAGCAATTGAGAATGATACCTAATATGAGCCAAATATGTAGCATTTCTTGTTGAAAAATTTAATAGGACTATCAGAAATTTTTAAAAAAGTTTAAAAGGATAGTTTTAGACCAGTGTTTCCCAATCTTTGGTTTTTGGACTTCAATTCCCAGAAGCCTAAGTCAATTCCCCAAAGCACTAATCAGCCAATGATGTCCCCCTGTGGGGCATGTGCCCCACATTGGGAACCACTGTTTTAGACAGTAAGTTGTTTCTACTGCCTGTGTTTACATTGTACTGTAGTTAGAAATTTCTATGTAGTACACAATATTTGTGCTTTGGTTTTTCTTATTGTTGCCTTAGGCCTATTAATGTTTTTATGAATTGACTTTGATCCTATTTGTTGTGTTGCAGACCTTTTATTATACTATTTAAAATATTTTGTGTGTGTTTTTTGGTGCTTGTTTGAAAACCATGATCCTTTGGGATCATTTAGTACAAGGTCATGTGTGCATGAATAAACACAAAGAGAAATTATTCTGTTGGAATGGTATATAGCAGTGATGGCGAACCTTTTAGAGATTGAATGCCCAAACTGCAACCCTTTATTTTAAAGTGCCAACACAGCAATAGTGCAGGAAGGAAATGCTCCCATTGGTCTGCTGGGCAGACGGAGGAAGTGCTTCAATTGGGCTGCTGGGCAGAGAGGTGGGGTGAACTCTGTGCTGGGAGAGGGAGAAAGCACTCCCATTGGGCTGCTGGGGAGAGGAGCAGGACAAACTCTCTGCTCGGGTGAATGCACAAGTGCCCATAGAGAGGGCTCCGAGTGCCACCTCTGGCACGCTTGCCATAGGTTTGCCATCACTGGTATAGAGGAATTCTGAATTGTAGAGGGTGGGATGGGGAATCATAAGTTGTCTTTACTACAAAAGCTGAAATAATACCTCTGCTTGACCAAACTTACTTAGTGAATGGAAAGAACACTTCTGTTTCTTTGACAATATCTGGTGGGTTATCTAATTTATACTCATTGTGTAACATAATCCAGTCCTTCTCCTGAAACCCATTTGCATTGTTATGGGAAAAGCATACATTTTGGAGATCAATTGCCTCAAGGTAAGAAATCATTGTAGTTGTTATCTACTGATTACTGAGTTGCACAACTTGGTGTGCAACAGGTAATGTCGGCAGAGATTTCTTAACTTGTTGCAATTAGCTTTAAAATTTTACACCTCTTGCAAAGGAGCACAATAGGATTTTACCCATTGTCTGACTTTTTTCTGTCTTTAGTGGAAGAAAGAGTAGGACATTGGACTGCTTTCTCTTTTAAAATGTCATTTACTTCTCGAACATCAAGGACATGATTGCCTAAGTGAAGTCTCTAGCTGGATGTGATGTTGCTTTGCATGTGATACTCCATCTTTAGCCATGCATATGAATAATGTGCTAGAAATGCATTTTTTTTAAAGGAATGGGGTAGTGTATACAGTATGATGCAGTAATGCTATTTGAGCTTCCCATAAAATGGAATCATGTCCCTTAACTAAATAGATCATTCTCACTAAGTGAAATGCTAAAAATACTTAAATCTGCAAATAGCAGACTGGGTACTTTTTTGTATGGGTATGTAAAACTTACATTATTTAATTATCTGAAGATGAATAAGTTACTGCTGGATGCTGGTGATTTATGTAGTTCTTGTATATGGATACTTGCCAGGCAGGTGAACAGTGGCTTATTCAATGAGGCAGTCTTGGCAGTTTTCCAGTGATTTGCATAAGTGGTTGAATTATTCCCCCTTCCTTTTTCAGTTGCTCTTCCAGAATATTTTTAAATGTGGCATGGTTCAAGGAAAAGCCTCTCCTAACATAAGTTGCTAAATTAAATTACAGTGTAAAATCCCTGACAACTATTCAGTTTGATTTACAATTCTATATTAATACACTTTTGCAAAATATTTTTACTTAAAATTTTGTTATTTTTCATACTTACACGGTGTTGCATCTCTGTCTTATCACATGGAAATAAATTTTGAAGGGCAAATAAAATCATTTGAATACTATAATCCACAATAGGGCAATAGCTTTGTTATAAACCAAAAGCCTATTTGCTTAAACCTGGATGTTACCGTAAATGGGGAGGAGAGGCAGGAAGAGAAAAGGTGGGTTGATATTATCACCACAAGGGGCTGCCATGGCTCATTGGTTAAGAAGCTTGCCTTGTTAGTTGGAAGGCTGGCAAGTCTGCAGTTTGAAACTCAGGTACTGCATGGATTGAGTGCCCGTCTCTGTCCCAGCTCTTGGGGACATGAAAGGAGCTTCACTTGGACATTCTCTGTGTGGAGTTTCTCCCGCAAAAATCCTTTCAACCTAGAATAATTTCTGGCATGAAATTATTATTATCACCACAGACTATGAAGTTAATCACATTTTTAGGAAATGGCAGAATTAATTTAATTATGTTCTGTTAAATACTGTGCAGATTTTGCATTACATCTTAGACTGCTAAGGCAAAGATGTGTACAATTTGATTTTTAGACTTCCAAAATACAAAATCTAACAGGATCGTGGATCTGTCTTTACCTTAAGTGAAATAAATAAGTTTCTTGTTAAGGCAATAGAAGGAGTGTAAGAACAATCGTGTTTGACCAGACCACAGAAGAAGCAACAGAGAAACCATATCAGATAAAAATCCTGTTTAGCCCAGTGTCTTACTCTTTTAGTAACATGTGATATCTTCTAAAAATGTTTGATGTAAATTATTTTAAACTGTTTTTATATAACAATTTAATCGGGAATACATTTCATTATTTTTATATAGTAGTTTATTGCATTTTAACATCCATCTTCAAGTTTGACTTTTCTTTGAGAAATGAGAAGAGTTTAAATAAAATAGATGGATGGAGGTAGAAAGTAAGATATAAGCCTATATTTAAGGAGAAACAGAGCTTTATATTAATAAAGCTAGCGATTAATTGTCATTATGTTTTAAAAGTCATTAAGAAACTGAATTTGGTAGCATTCAGTTAGAAAAAATGAGTGACCTCCTAAAATAATATTTCCCCTTTGTTTAGATCCCATTTGACATTCATCAAGGTACATAAAAAGTACAGTTGTACCTCGCTTAAAGAGCATAATGTGTTCAATAGGATTGCTCTTTAAGCGAATTTGCTCTTTAAATGAAACACCATTGTAAGTGACCAATTGTGACTTTTGGTGGGGGGGATTGCGAACCCCAATTTATTTGTTAAGTGAGTTTTTGGTTGGTTTTATTTGTTAAGTGAAGCAAACATTCAGAGAAATTGCTGCTCTTTAAGTGAGTTACTCTTTAAACAAGGCACTCTTTATGCGAGGTTCAACTGTACAGGTTTCTGAAACCTGCATACACTTAGTATAGGCAGATCTATTAAAATGTTTATGGGAAGCTTTTGGAGGAGTTGCAGGAAGGGTCAAAAGATGGAAAAGACTTCAAATGTGTACTACTGTGCTTTTCATTTCAGACCTAAACTTGTGTTACAGTTTTTGTAACATTAAATGCTTCAGATTCTTGCCTTAGGTCCATATAAAATTATAAATCTTTGCATATTTATGACATAGAAAAATGTAAAAATCTTATCTTTGTGCAATTATTTTATGTACTAAACAGAGAGCTTAGCACTGTTGCACCTCCTGTTGCTTCTCTGTGTATTGGAATTATGCTATCTGAAAATCAAGAAAAAATGAAAACTGAATCCACACATTTGTAATTTGAAAATTATAATTTGGACTGAAATAGCGTCATACAAGGAAATACTTAAGAATTAGCCTCATGGCATGTCTAGATATAAAGATTAACTGAACATTGAAAACGATGACCTCCTCAATGGTATACAGTATTGCCATATACATAGGTCAGGATCTTCTTGGATAGCTAGGCAGTCATAAAAGTTACATTGCTTCCTCAATTTAAAGAAACAATCATGCATCTAGTTGGGTCAGAAACAAGAGGAGGAAAGGCAGGTCTGTGATTACTTTTATTTGTGTTTTTCTTCAATAATATTATGGACATTATGTCCTATGTGAATGAAAGTAGATGTACTTAAAAACAATGAGCATATTCTTGAAAATACTCCCATCACAGAAGGTGAAATTATAATTGACTAAAATTCTATAGATTGCCTTGCACATGAATTTTCATACTATACATTTCCTGGATTTTGATTGTGTAAAATCTTGTCTTATGTTATTCATTCCTTGCTCATGTTCCCTAAAATTGACATTTATCCCCAATTTCTCTATGCCCCAGGCTCTTCACATCTCTTTTTGTTTTATGAAGCTATAGATATGAGAATAGTAGTATTTTTAAGGAATAAAAGTTAGATCTGACAAAATATTTTGTCTCTGTTCAAACAAAAATCAATCATTTTGAAGCAGGTATGTTTTATAGACTTGTCAATAGTAATAGTTTTTGTTGTTTCTCCCTCTCAAATTGCATTAAAATGAATTCCAGTTAGTACCAGCAGCTTGGCTCAATCATCAGAATGAACTGAAAGAAATCAGAAAGTAGCAGACTTGGAAGGAACTGGAAAAAAATCATTTAGAATAAGAATGTGTCACTGAAGACCAAAGCCAATACTTATTCATACCATGGTACAGGTGGAATCCTTAGTTGTGAATCCCAAGAAAATGACACTTCAACTTACTTTTTTTACAATACGAACAGTTTTTTTGGGCACAGTGGGTGCAATTGCACCTTTTTTGGCTGCTTGGTCAGCCTCTGCCCACTTCCCATGGTGGCAGGAGGGTATGGAGAGCATTTCTGCTCCGTTCTCGATTTTTTTTTTGTCACATTTTGGGTGCATTTTTGCAGCTAAAACATGGAGTTTTCAGGACTTCCAGGTGGCAGGGGAAGCAAACAGCTGATTGTCGGGAATGAGTCTGCCACTTTACCAGAGCTGGCCACTAGAGGCCACTGTTGGAAGTGCTGAAAATGCATTGAAAACCAATTAATCGCTTCTGGAGGTCGGGGTGGGGGGAGAGGAGGGGATGTCTTTTATCTGTTCAAATCTCTTTATAAAGTGATGAAAACATGGCAAAAAATTCCAGAACTGCATGTTACAAAGAGTTCGGAACAGAAAAAATACAGTTTTTTGCTGACCTCCAGAACGGATTTAGTTTTCAATGCATTCACGTGGGAAACCGTGTTTTGAGATGTAACTAAGGGTTCCACTGTATTCCCAGATACTGTATATGGGTGCAATAGTTGATGGTAAAAGAGGTTAGTATGAAAAGAATTATTTGAAATATGTTTTTGGAGGAGAGGTTTACAGATACAATGGATAGACAGAAAGGCAAATAAATTGATACTGGATCAAATGAAGCCTGAACTCTCTGGAAAAAGAAATTGCCTGAGCAGAGTCTCTCATAGATTGGGTTTCTCATGAAAAGATCCACTGGGAAAGATAATATTAGGGGGAGTATATGGCAGAAAGAAAACAGGACAACTGGATATGTATATGGACCAGCTCAGTAAAGGAAGTTGTGCTTTGCAGAACCTGATCAGACTGTACATAGTAGGACCTTTTGGGAGATCACCATTTCACTGTAGCAGTTTACATTTCAGGATTGCTAATTGCCTCACTTTTTCTTTTTAGTAAGGATTTTTGCTGCTGGTAAGTTAGTCAAGCTTTGGTTTATCTGGAAGCACTTAACTACATAGTAAGAGTTTGCTCTGCCTATCTGAAGCTATGGCTGTGGTCTGGGTTGTAGTAGAATAAGGAAGAATTAAACTCTTGGTAGACATGCTAAAAACTGTGTTATATAAGAAGTTGTCATCTAATATGATCTTTAGTTATCAGTGTTCTTGTATTTCAGCGGTCTCTTAATAATAGATATTTTTTAGCATACTAGAATATTGGCTGCAAAATTGCTGAAGCATAAATGCTGAGAAGTTGCAGTTTAGAACTAAAAATCTAGTCATTGTCGTGAAAGGCTTTCTGAGACACAGCTTTTAAAAGGTGATTTTTAACAAATTTGGAAAAAAAATTCTCTGGGTTTCTGTCGCCATTAGTGCCACATCCAAAAAAGGAATAATTAATGATACTTATTTGAAGCTTTGATTATTAAATGTCCCCCTCAGTTTCATTAGTGAAACATCTGGCTTTCTTCAGATGTTCTCTTTCGGTGTCAGTTAAATGACAAAATAATGGTTAAAATACATTAATAATCTGCAGTGAAGATGAAAGCTGTGCTTAATATTCAGTAGATTATTTTAGTAGCAGCTTTACTTCAAGGTGATATATCAATTGAAACAATGTACAGTATATTCTTCTAAGAACTATTTAGAGATAGCCTGACACCTGCTTTTTACATAAATCTATCCAGTACTCTTGTAGGGATTGTGGTGGGTTAGTGGTTAAGATGCAGAACTTGATGACTGGAAAGTCGGCAGGTTGAGACCCGAGTGCTGCATGATGGAGTGAGCTTCCGTCTCTGTCCCAGCTCCTGCCAAACTAGTAGTTTGAAAGCAAAAAATTACAAGTAGATAAGTAACTGCCACTTTGGTGAGAAGGTAAACAGCATTCCATGCGCTCCGGTGTCTAGTCATGCCTACCACATGTCCATGGAAATGTCTGCAGATGCCGACAATGCTGGCTCTTTAGCTGTAAACAGAGGTGAGCACTGAACCCTAGAGTCAGATACAACTGGCTTTCAAATAAGGCCAACCTTTACCTTTACTATATTCTTGTATTCTTCATAGAAATATGCAGTCTACTCACTATCCTCCATCTTGAAGAAGAGTCCTCAAAACTTGACATGCAGTGCAATGACAACTTTTAATAACAAATAACATATGCCAGAACTAACCCAAGAGTCTCTGGGTGTGGAGCCAGAGGTTGGGAGTTCAATTCCCCACTGTTCCTCCAGTGAGTAAAGCCAGCCTGTGAAGCCTTGGCTAAGTTACACAGTCCCAGGACACTCCCCTCAAAGAAGGGATTATTCTAGCATGCTAAAAATATCTATTATAAAGAGGCTGCTGAAATATAAGAACACTAATGATAGAATCATATTAGATGACTACTTATATAACACGGTTTTTAGCATGTCTGGAATGCTAAACCACTTTTGAAACAGCTCTATCTAAAAAAAATGACTTGAAATCGCTATTATTATAACAACTTTAAAATTGACTGTGAGTTTCATCACTACAGCCTCATCAACAGCCTTGTTCTGTCTTAACTTTCAAAACCAAGTCACTTGTCAGCAGCAGTGTGGAAACGTAGCAATAGCAATTAAACTTAGAGCACGCTCTGGGCATTTCCTAAGGTAATTAATATTTTTGTTCCAAACCTGCTGCATACTCATTTTACCAAGCTCAGAAGAATGGAAAGCTGAGTCAAACCTTGAGCCCATCAAGACTGAACTCACAATGTCAGCAGTTTCAGCTGTAGTACTACAGCTTAAGAACTGTGCCACAAGGGCTTATAATATGACTAATTTGGAAAGAAGATGGGAGCTAAGAGACAGAGTGTAGTGAAAGGAATAAGTAGAATTTCAAATATGGCATGAACATATGAAATAGACCAGCTTTGAGCCATTGGCTATGGCAGGCCTAAGATGTCTTACATATAAAACATATAAACTACTTACATATACAAAAGTAATTCTGGGTGTGTGTGTGTCACTTCAGCATGAAGAATAAGTGAACTGTGTTCTTTGGCATGGGCTATGGTTCCTGCAGTTTTACAAGATGGCTACCATCCTTCCTAATAGGACTTTCTTACCTAAAATGGTTTCAGACCTTCACCTTAACCAGCCCCTTGTGCTTTCAGTTTTGTTTCCATCTCCTATTATGGAACTGGAGAAAGTTCTTCACACATTGGATGTTTGCAGAGCCTTTGCTTTCTATTCCACAACAGCTAGGCTCTTCCAGAAGTCTAAGAAATTATTTATTAGTTATCAGGGATTCAATAAAACCAATTACAAGGGGGAGGAAAGACTTCAGATGAGCCAGGAAGGAGAGCTTGTTGGCAATTCCGGCCCCCACACCCGTTCTGCTAACCACGTTTTCAGTTCTCTCCTAAACAGCAGCAACTGGGCCTGGAGGCGTAATTCTACCGGGAGGAGGTTCCATAATGTGGGGGCTACCATGTTTCCACGAAAATAAGACACTGTCTTATATTTTTAAAAACTCCAAAATATGCACGAGATCTTATTTTCAGGGGATGTCTTATTTTTCCATGACGAAGAATACAGTACACATTTATTGCTGATACAGCGGATTGCCAGGGCAAGATTTAGGTGAGTGCCTTATTTTCAGGGGGGCCCTTATATTTCCGAGGTGGGGAAAAATAGGGGAGTGCCTTACTATACGAGGAGGTCCTATTTTCGGGAAAACAGGGTACGACTGAGAAGGCCCTTTTCCTCGTGCTGGAGAGGTGCGCCTCCCCAACAGATGGTATATGGAGGGTGCCCTCTCTATTTGCTCTCATGGGACAGGTCAATGTCCTAGGGGCAATGCGGTCCCTGAGGTATCCTGGCCTGCTACCATTAAGGGCTTTAAAGGTGATAACCAGCACCTTGAAATGCACCTGGACACATATAGGTAGCCAGTGCAGCTCCCGCAGCAGTGGCAAGGCATGGGCAAACATGACCACACCCCACCACTGCAAGGGCTGCCACGTTCTGGACCAACTGCAGTCTCTGACCATGAATGCTTTCAGCCCAGCCTTCCTCACATGAGCACAATTTTGGTGCCTGTATGGAACTCAAAGAATGGAGAATTCTGGGATTTAGAGTTTAAAAAACATGAATGTACACCCCTATCCAGGAGCAGGTAGTTGTTTCTTGAACTGTCAGAACTGAGTTGGGTACCAGATTCTCCTGACAGCTTGTCTGTGTTTGAGCTGTAATAATAACAAGCTCTCTAGTTGTGTGTTTCAGCAGGAAGTTTTTTAAAACAGGGATTGCTTCGGAATTGGTTTCCTCACACATTTGACCCAAAATAAAAATGAGTAGCTTAAAGGCTACACAAAATACTCTTTCAGCTGCTGGATAGATTCTATCTACTACAGAGTTACCATTTGTAATACTAGAGCAGGGGTTCGCAACCTACAACCCACAGGCCAGATCTAATTCGCAGCGTCAAATAAACTGGCTTCCAACCTTTCTCCAGCTGCCGGAATCAGCCACAGATTCATTTACGGCCACATAAACATGTTTATTACAGCCGTAAATGAGTCCGCAGCCATCGTAAATGCATTTACTGCAGTCATAAATGTGTTTATGGCAGCCACGGATGCATTTTATAGCATCAGTCAGGCCCACTCAGCTGTCTGAGGGGCATGGTCCATTGAGTATCCCTGTACTAGAATATTCCAATTCACTTTATTGGAAAGAATCACATTCCAGACCTGGAAAGCTTTTGATTATATAGGATGCAAGTTAGCAAATTGCGGCTGAAATCACAGGATAAAAATAACAGTTGGCATTTCCATAGCCTTCTTAGGAATGCCAAGCTCATTGTCCATCCATGCCAGAATTTCTTATGTGGTTAACAAGTTGGAGCTTTTAAGAAAGTGTTACTAAATGTATGCCAAAGTGGCATAGCTGGGAACTAGCTGGCACAGTTGACAGGTTCTTTACCTTTTCTTTATTGAATCGCTTAACTCAGACTTGGATTTATGTCAGCGATGCATAAAGGACTTGCTAAAGGCTTTTGAACTACCTTTCTACCTTGCCAAAAGTTTGCTAAAGCAGAGTTAGCCACGGTATTAAAAATGCAATAGTTATTGTATTCACAACCTGTTTCAAAAACATAGTAAAAGCAGAAAGTTGGTGCATGCTTATGATTCTGACTACTGAAACCTTTAGTCAGGAAAAACTTGCTTAGTTATTGCTTCAGATCACTAAGTACCTAGGATATTGCTGATCTGAAGAACTGTCTTGTATTGTTCCTGTGTTTCTTCAAAAGCAGAGATCTATTTTTGGGCGCCCTGTGATTGGATTTATTATACAGTAGTTCAGGTGTGCCTCATCAAGGATTGTGTCACTTCAGATGTATTTCTGCTTTTGAAAATCTCTGGTTTTGAAGAAACACGGGAACAGCACAAGACAGTTCTTCAGATCACCAATATCCTAGGTACTTAGTGATCTGAAGCAATAAGTAAGCAAGTGTTTTTAATGTGTGGGCAGTGGTGTGCTGGCTCACAAGGATACAGGGACTGGCGCCCCCCCCCCCCCCCCCGAGGCAGGCAGAGGTAATGGGAATGTATGAGATTTCTTTCCCACCAGCCCCCCAATAGGCACCCCCATCACTTTCTGTCCACCACTCTCCCAAGGTGCCTAGCACACTCCTGTGTGTGGGTATTGTCTTGTAAGCCGCCCAGAGTGCGAAAATGTCCCAGATGGGCAGGGTATAAATGTAATTAATAAAAATTTCGTGAAGGGCCAAGACCACCAGTGTAAAGGTTCAGTCCTCACCTTCCCAATTCTCTCGTACACATCTTGAGAGAATGAGGAATAAGGATTTGATGAATTAACACTGTCTTCACTGCATCTTTTCTTTCTCTTTCATTCACACTAATTGCTTATACCCACTGATCCACATCATGTATTCAGATGCATTTCTTCTTCTCCCTTCTCTGTGCCATCTCATGTCCTTTCCCCCCAAATTGCCTCGTTGCAGTGATCCATAGCTGAGCCTCTTAGTTCGCACAATGCCCACCTGCTGGTTGGTCTCATACTCCTTGTAGAGGTTGATGCAAGATTATCTGTGAAACATCATGCACCATGAATCGTTGAGCTCTGTTAGTTTTCCTCATTTTATTCAGAGGGGAGACTGCCAAAATGTCAAGATGATTTTTCTTGGCCTTTGTGCTCACCCATAATGGACTGCAGTACTTGATGATATATGGTACTTGGGTAGAATGCAAACCAAGGAATTCTACCTTTGCTTCGAGCCAGGAGTTAAGAATGTAATATTTTACAATTAAACAAAGATTTGATTCCAAAATAAATGGGAAGGAAAAAAATGCAATTTGCCCTAAAACAACAGTCATAATTTATGAGCCTTGGTAATGTTTGGTCTTTGCACCTTTGTTACTTTTAGTTCAGTACACTTTAATAGCAGTCTGGTGTGATACAGTATCTTATTTGTAAATTAGAAACATAGACAAGATCACTTAGAGTATATTTGAAAGAAGTAACAAAATCTGTTACATATTTGTAACATGCCTGGTTTCATTTTTCAAAAATATTCTACGTACTGATCTAGCTGATGTTCCTTATTTTTATATGAAATTGCCTAGTTTGTCAATTAAGAATAAAAATATTATAATGAACTACAGAAATAAATAAAAGATACTATGTGCAGAGCTTCTTCTTCTATATGGCAGTTGAAAAGAAATCCATGACTTTTTATGCTGTGAACAGTTCTGACAAGTTGAGATAAAAGGGACTTGAGAAGTTTAATGGAAGCTTTCATTTTAACGAGTGGCATTGTCGCCTGGGGTTTCAGCACATCCTAGCCAAACTAGACTACTCCAGGTTGAACATTAGAGCAAAGTTTGTTGTTAGTGTTAAATTGTTTATAGGCTCCCTTTTTTCCATCTCACCTTGCATTTTCACTTCGTGGATCAGCGGCAGAAGAAGACGTGACACATATAGCATTTCTTTTCTACAACACTAGTGTGTTAAAAGTTCAAGAATAACCCAACCGTGTGTATCTACGTGTGCTTTGGACAGAGCAACATCAATCGTTGTAGGAGGGGCCTTGTTAATAGAAAGATTTGCATGTGTTTCCCAAAAATCTCTACTAAATTTCACTAACCCCAACTACTGTATGAGGAATTGCTCATGAATGGGAGAATGATTGTGAAAAAAATACTATAATTGCAATAGGGAAGGAATGGTAGTTGAGACAGAGATTTTGCTTGCAGAAGGCTGTTCATATGACACTTTTCCTTTCTGTAGTCACTTCAGTGACAAAGGCAGTATCCCTGATCTGGGAGGTAAAGTGCGGTAGGGAAAAGACTAAATTGTTTACAGGGAAACATTCTTAGGCTCTTTCCCTTGATTGTATTAGTCTGCACAGCATTCCTGATTTCAATGAAAATGCTTCCAGGTAACCAGTTTTCTCTTCTACCAGATGTGGGAAACTATGGTCACAAGCTGCAGAATAAGCTAGAATCTTAAACCAGAGTTTTAATTTGGGTGTAAGAGTCTGGCTTGTATCACAGGTAGAATCATTTGAACAGAATGGGAAACTGATTGGCTACCAGTGTTCAAGCATGCTATTCTAAAAAAGAAGGAAAGTGAATGCATGCTTGGTCATATTTCAGTTGATATCCCAATGATATTGTCATCCAGATGAGTTCGTTTATTAGTAACTTTCCCTTCTCTTCATTTATGATTGATAGTCTTGTTGTTAAACTTGATAATGCTGTTACCTGTATATCTGGGAAACTGTAGATGTATTTCCTGGCTGTCTTAAAAAAGCAGTATTTCTAATAGGCATTCACATTAATCTGAGGTATTTTAGGCCTAACAAACAGAATACTCTGAAGTGCAATTTACCAGTTCCATGCTCCCAGTGAACTTCCATAGCTGAGCAGAAGATTCAAACCAAGGCTTCCAGAGTCCTACTGTGAGCAGAGGTGATGGTGGACACATTTCATTAAACTGCAAAACATAATTATGACTTTTGTTGACCCTTTGCAGAGTTTTCTAGGTAGGCAGTACTCAAAAGTTGTTTACCACTTCTGCAATTGCCCTGAGATTTTGCAGCTTGTTCTTTTTTCATGTCCCAATCAAACCCTGGACTGTCAAAATGAAGCCACTTTCTGTCGCTTTGTCGTTGGCCAAACTTAAGTCCTCATTGGTGCATGTTTCTGGCAGTAATCCAGCAGACCAGTAAATGAGCTTGATTCTGTATCTCTCCACATTCACACTGTGTGTTGTTGCCCACCAGCAGCCCCCACTTGAGCATGTTGGTCTTACATTTAGGGACTCCAACCTTAAGCCCATTCAGGGTCCTCCAAGTGATTAGGGGAGGTTGAGTTCCACAGCTATATCCTCCTTGAATGTCCAGCGAGCTCCTTCCTCCATCTTTTAATTTGGTTTTGCTCTTGTGTAACCTCAAGAATGTTTGTTCTTGCCATAAAGCTTTTCCTGGATCTGATCAGGTGCACTTGAGGCTCATATCCATTCAGAGGATGTCAAGGGACATTCTCTTGCATAGTTCAAGGCCACACAGCAATTTTGGTGAAACAAACTCCCAACTTCAGGCTCTGCAGCCAGGTATGTAACTTACTGAAGTAAATTTAATAGTTGCCAGGAAAGAATCATTAATCAGTGTTGTCCATAGCTAAGTAAACCAGTGAAATACTAAAATACTTTTAATAGTAATCAAAAATTATATCTTAACACCTTTTACAGATTACTTTCCTGCTCAGTGGGTTTCAGAAGTATAATTATAAGGCATACAGAGAAACAAATATTTCAGAACAATATACAGTAATTGATACTTTTGGCAATAGGTACAGATCAGCCATATGGCAAAACTTCTGTAACTCATTTTGTCATCAGATCAGTTTTCCTGCTGAGTTACTTCGATAAAACTAGTGCTCTTATCTATCACCTAGAAAAATAAGTGATTTTTAAAGTTAGTTAAAAATAATATTGTAATTTTGTTTAAAACTTACTAGTTCTTTTTTTTAAAAAATTGTGAAAATGCCTTTTGGTTTTCTAAAAGCTTATGTGGTAATAGCATTAATTTAAAATACATTGTACAGTAATACCTTGGATAATGCTAAGACTTGGTTCCACAAGTCTTGGTGTTATCCGATTTTTAGTATTATCCGATGCATGTTAAAATCCTGTGGGATGGATCGGATAACGTTGTAACCGCACAGGCTTTAGCGGTTGTTATCCGATCCATCCCGTAGGACCTTAACGTTATTTGATACAATTCTCCTCCCCAGATTACTTAACGTTATGCGATTTTAGCGTTATCCAAGGTAAACGTTATCCGAGGCATTACTGTACTGTAATTTGAAGATCTCATTTTGAATTAAGAATTATAAATTATAAATGCTAATTCTATGATATGATCTTGTATGAAACGTTTTATCAGTAGTACCCAAAGGTCCTTTGAGTAAGACTCAATTTTATGGAGTTCCACAGGCTTTGATATTGGCTACTATATGTAGAGCAGTATTAACCATGGCAATGGATGGCCACTAGTTATGGAGTCACCATTTGAATTTTTCACCATGTATCAGACTCATGAATTGGCAAGTAACATGGAATAGAAGCAGTGACATCCTGAAAAATATCAGTTTACTTCTGAGATTTATTTATTTATTTATTTATTTATTTATTTATTTATTTATTTATTTATTTAGATTTATTATCCCGCCCTAATCAGGCAAACCTGACTCTAGGCGGCTTACAGAAAATTCATAAATTAAAACCTTGAGGTTCGAAATTACTTTAAAAAATCAATTAAAAAAGAATTAAACCATGAATTTACAAAGATCTAAAAAATTTAAAAAGGTTAAAAAGTTTAAAAAGATTTAAAAAGTTTAAAAGAGTGAGGGAGGGGTGGCTGTCCCATCAGATCAGCCACCCAACATGGGACCCCATATTCCTGGAGCCCCACACCTGCCCTGCCAGCCAGGTTTTTAGGCCCTTCCGAAAGGGCAGGAGCTCTGTCTGTAGACGTAACTCTGTTGGCAGTAGGTTCCAAAGGGCCGGGGCGGCCACGGAGAAGGCCCTCCTTCTGGTGCTAGAGAGATGCGCCTCTCTAGCCGATGGAATGATAAGAGAGCCTCTCCGATCCGCTCTGGTGGGACGGACAGATGTCCTTGGGACGATGCGGTCTCTTAAGTATCCTGGCCCACTACCATGTAGGGCTTTAAAGGTAATAACCAGCACCTTGAATTGCACCCGGAGACATACTGGCAACCAGTGCAGCTCCCGAAGCAGTGGTGAGGCACGAGCATAACGCCCGCACCCCATCACTACCCGGGCAGCCGCATTCTGGACCAGCTGCAGCCTCCGAATGGTCACCAAGGGCAGCCCCATGTAGAGCGCATTACAGTAATCAAGTCTGGAGGTGACCAAAGCATGTGTGATCATGAGCAAGGAATCCCGGTCTAGGAGTGGGCGTAGCTGGCGTATTACACGAAGTTGTGCAAAAGCCCTCCTGGCCACGGCTGCCACCTGCTCCTCGAGCAGTAGTCGTGAGTCCAAGAGGACCCCCAGATTACGCACCAGGTCTGTTTGGGGCAAAACTGCCCCATCCAGAACCAAAGATGGTAACTCCTGAGATAGCGCAGGACCCTTTACCCATAGCCACTCAGTCTTGCCGGGATTCAGTTGTAGCCTGTTGTCCCCCATCCAGACCCTGACAGCCTCCAGGCACCTGGATAGGACTTCCACTGCATCCATTGGATCTCCACGGGCTGAGATATAAGCTGGGTGTCATCTGCATATTGGTGATACCTCACCCCGTGGGAACGGATGATCTCACCCAGTGGCTTCATGTAGATGTTAAATAGGAGAGGCGAGAGTACCGAGCCCTGAGGCACCCCATATTGCAGGGGCCTAGGGCTGGACCTCTCGCCTTCCAGCCACACCGACTGGGTCCGGCCCCTCAGAAATGAAGAGAACCAGGCCAACACAGTGCCCTGGATCCCCAATCCTTGGAGCCTTCCCAGAAGGATACCGTGGTCGACAGTATCGAAAGCCGCTGAGAGGTCAAGAAGAGCCAGGACGGATGGATGACCTCCATCCCGTTCTCGCCAGAGATCATCCACCAATGCAACCAATGCAGTTTCAGTACCATATCCGGGCCTGAATCCTGACTGGAAAGGGTCCAGATAATCCGCTTCATCCAGGACTTCCTGTAGCTGCCACGCCACTGCCTTCTCCAAGACCTTACCAAAAAAGGGTAGATTGGATACAGGTCGGTAGTTGGTAAGTACCGTAGGGTCGAGGGATGGCATTTTCAGGAGGGGACGCACCAAAGCATGTTTTAAGGGTGCTGGAAAAAGCCCCTCCTGCAGAGATGAATTTACAAACCGCCTGCCACAGCCTTAGATGCCTTGACTAGCCAGGCAGGGCATGGATCCAATTCACAGGCAGTGGCGCGAACAGATCCAAGAAGCCTGTCCACTTCCTCAGGGCCAACTGGATCGAACTGATCCCAGATAACATGGCCAGACTGTACTCTGGTCAACCCCAGCTCTGTCTCTTCCACGCCAGGATTAAACTTCAAGCGAATCTGAGCGATTTTCTCCGCCAGATAATCAGCAAAAGCCTCAGCCGATCCCTGCCAACCAGGGCCAGACCCCCCTCTTCCAAGGAGGGACCTGGTCACCCGGAACAAGGTTGCTGGGCGATTATCTGCGGAGGCAATAAGGGCGGTGAAATATTGTCGTTTCACCGCCCCCATCGCCACTAGATAGGCATGTAGGAACTTGATCCACCTTCCCCTAATCTTCTGTATAGAAGGTATTTTCAGAACTTTGCAGTTCTCATACTGGGTTTTTGTCTCTAGAAATATGTACTTGTTAATGGCAATGTATAATAATTACACACTGTCAAGTGAATTCTGACATGACAACCCTTCCCAGCGTTTTCTAGACAACGAGTACTCAAGTAGTTTATCAATGCTTTCTTTTGGAAACACTGGCTGTGCAGCTCACCCAAGATTATAAAGGCTGGATCTCTCCTGAGAGACACAGTGGGGAATCAAACTCCCAACTTCTACCTAACTCACTGAGGTATTTAGCCAGAGACAATAACATATAGGGATGAGAAATAACAAAACTGATCAGCGTTCTTTTCCAACCAAAGTTACTCACTCCGGAGGCTCTCTTCCACAACCATGATGTTGAATATTCTCTGAATCTCTGTTAAGATCTTCAGGATAAGTTTCAATAGATTCCTTAAGTGGTGCTCATTTCTTTAGAATGGCAAGCCTAGCTATTATCCATGCGCAGCTTTGTGTGGACAAAGTGAAGCCTTTA
Organism: Furcifer pardalis; assembly: GCA_030440675.1. Lineage (NCBI taxonomy): Eukaryota > Metazoa > Chordata > Lepidosauria > Squamata > Chamaeleonidae > Furcifer > Furcifer pardalis. Next base: position 111,504,921 of record CP126890.1, on the reverse strand, counting down.
CATATCTCTTTCTTGGAAGTGTTAATGAATAGAACATTATTAGCACTGGAGTTGATCTGGACAAAGAGATTGTGAATAATGTGTATTTAAGATTATAGCAAGCAAGAGTATACTGGGGGAAATCACATGATTAACTCATATCTTTTAAACCAGGCATTTGAAATGTGTTTTAAATCAACCCACTCTGTCTTTCATATCAACTTTCTTTTTCTTTGTATTATATCGTTTGAGTTCTAAGAGTAGATCCATGCTAATGGACTATAAACATAGAAGGAGGCAATTGTTAAAACAGATTTAGAAAGGAAAGTTTATTTGACAATTTCTATTTAGGCTAAAAGCTCCCACAGATTAAAATCAGATGAAAGTTAACACCCGAATTCAAGGTATAAATTGGTACCTAAAGCTTGCAGAAGTATCTTTACTCTGAAAAATAATCTAAGGGGTTCTCCCAAAACAGCCTGATGAAGATAGCCACAGAGTGCTATGAAGGGTGAAGGAAATGGAATTGAATGCCCTGAAAGATAGAATGGCCAGTGGACTGGAATCCAAATGGCAGCACTCCGGACACACTGAGATCAACTTACTTTAGTTTAAGGTTTTATATACCATCTTTTATCGTATGGGGGTATTTTTTTTAAATAAAATGTAAGGATTTTAATAAGGTGGAGATCACAAAATAGATCAAACACTTAAAAACTGAAAAAGAAAGTATATCGCATTGGGTTGCATTTAATTGTTGTGCGTGTAGAAAAGTCTTTGTAATTTATCTTTCATTTTCCTATCTTCTATACAAGATCTCTCTTATCTAATATTGGGTGACTGAACTTTCCATTGCAGTGTTGCACAACACTCATCATAGTGTTTAGGTTCCCATATCCTCTGAAGGGTTTGCAGGCAGGAGGAATGGAAATGAAATTATACAAATTGCTTTGCACTTAATAAAGCCACTGGATATAACTCACTGCTGGTACTTCAAAGCCCATTAAGTTGCTACTCAAGCCTAGTTATATCTGTTAGTGCTTGACCAGTATAGCACTGCTGCGGGCAAAATATGTCAGAATTTAAATTGGGGGTACTCAACCTTTTAAAGCTGCAGGCCAGTTCATGCCTCCTCCAGACAGTTGGCAGGCTGGACTGGTGGTGATGCAGCTACTGGTGGTGGGAACACCCTGAGCCCCCCTTCCCCCACCACTGCTGCTGGCAGGACCACACTGAGCTCCCACCCCCCACAGCGCTTCCCTGCTTACTGCCCTGGAGGAGCTGAATGGCAAGGGTGAAGGAGGGGTCCAGGTTGTCCTTCTTGCCTGGCTTGGCCATAACGGCCCCCAGGAAAGATGTGGGTACCTGCGAGCAGTTACCAGGAAAGACACGCTCAACCAGAATGGCACCTGGGAAAGATACGGTAACACTACAATAGAACATCACTATAACTGTAATCAAAAGGTTTCATAGAGTCTTCCTTCAGCATACAGCATCTGTAGTCAGAAGCCAGCCAAGCACATAAGAACATTGTATCATTCCTGGAATGCAGACAAATCCAAAATGAATTTATTTATTTATTTATTTATTTAATCATATTTCTATGCCGTCCTCCTCACAAGTGACTCAGGGCAGCTAACAACAATTAAAACATAATCATCAATGATAAAAAGATTTAAAAAGATTTCACAAGCAAGAGGAGAGGAATCAAATAAGCCAGCAGGCTGGGGTAATCAACTGGCCCGTACCCCACACCAGTATGAGAGTTCCATGCTCCACAGAAAGTGATATTCCTGTTAACTAAACCACTGACTATTTTTTTCTTTAATAGAAGTGTAACACTTTTTATTGCTGACTCAATTCTGGCACAAGCCGTTTTCATCGGCAAGATGTGCTTTGATGCTTAATTAATGTAAATGTATTCAGAAATAAACAAAACACTTGTTAAGAGAGCCGAGAACAATAGTCATAAAATATTGAATGGCTTGGCAAATTTAGGAAATCTTTGTATTCGAAATACTTGTCCAGGAATCCAAACCAAATGATAACTATTACTGTGTTTTTCCTGAAGGGTCTCAGTACCTTGAATGCTGCCCCATTCTCTCTCTCTCAGTAAATCTGCTTGGTAAATAACAACAAGAACCACATTGCTTAGTGCTGGCATAAGGGTTAGAACTCTGGTTTACATTTTATGTGTATTTTTTATATTATGCCATTGAGAATTTCTGTCACAAAACTTTCTTACTTTGAGCAGTTTACAACATTAAAAGGCAATCATGTCAGCGTCTATAAGTCCTTAACTGGACACATTGGTGGTGGTGGTGGTAATTTTGCTGTGTTTCGAGGGGCCCCAGCACCCTGTAATTTATATAGCTACAATACTTTTTTTTAATTAAAAAAGACACTTCAGCAGGTCATTCTAAGTGATACAAGAGGGATTTTTTGTAAAAATTAATTTTGAGTTAACAAATAGCAGTTTTAGCAACCTTTACAACAGGGTTCGTCAACCTTGGGCTTCCAGGTGTTCTTGGACTTCAATTACCAGACTCACAATTCAGCACTCCTCCTGATCAGGGATTCTGGGAATTGAAAAGGCTTTTGTCTGTGCTGTGAATGGTTCGGCTAGAAGAGACACACTGCTGTGTCAATGAACTGTGACACAGTATAGCAGAGTTTCATATATCCCAAGTTACAGTGTTTGATAGACTGAGATAGTGATAAAAACCAAAAACAGTGCTTTAACAAAAAGTATTTCCAGTTCTACAGTTTCAGACTCAAGCACTAATCTCCAGTTGTGCTGAGAGGAGGTAAATGATCAGACTGGTGGCTCAGTGGGTAAGAACCTTGCCTTGTTAGGTAGAAGGATGGCAAGTTAGCAGTTTGAGACCCAGTTACTGCATGTTGGATTGAGTGCCCGTCCCTGTCCCAGTTCTTGGGGACATGAAAGGAGCCTCATTTGGGTGTTCCCTGAGCGGAGTTTCTTCTGCAAAAATAATTTCAACCCCGAATAATTTCTGACATGAAATTATTATTATCAGACTGACTCTGAAACAGTTGGAGACTTTCCTAGCTTCCAGCATGAACCACAAAATGAGGTCCAATCTGACATAAAGATACTAGCTAAACTATCATTTGGCTTGTAAAATACATTTCAATATCATCTGGTGGTACAGCAGATAGTTTTCTTGAAGCTATGTATGGGATCATAGAAGACCAGCTAACCAGATCCAAGACTACTATACGCAAGAGGAATTAGCATCACACAGTGGAGCAAGACTGTATGCATGTATGAACCAAGGGCTTGTATTTAATTGGATATTCTTCAGTTCTAGGCCAACTTTCTCCCAATGAGGGAATTCAAGGTGGCCCACAAAGTTAAAAATAATTAACTATAATAGCAATTAAAATATGCTGAATCGTTAAAAATATTTAAAACTTAACCCAACACCCCACACAACTTCCTCAGTTAAAAACCAAAATTCAGGGACTGAAAGCTTGTCTACATTGGCACATAGCTATCTTATTGGGTTGTTTCTGCTGTGGTTTGTGTTGACTTAAATTACAGCATCCATGCATGTTTTGATTTAAAACACTCCATCCCACCTCTTTTTATTGCTATCTCATTAGTTTCTGGCATAGTGCTAAGGCTACAGTTGTTTTGGCATGCTGCTAATTATCCCTTTTTGTGTGTGGTTAGTCCACACTTAAACAGAGCTGTGGGCAGTGTTAATTGTGGTGGCTCATCTTTTGTGACCAGAACAAATGTTAGATTGCCAAAATTAAGCTAACTTTTTGGGTTTGCCGTTGTCCAAAATTAAATCCACATTTCCGGTAGTAACCAGCAGATCAGCAAATGAGTTGGATCCTGTATTTCTCCACATTCACACATCATGTTGTTGTCTGCCAGTAGCCCCCACTTAAGCATGTTGGTCTTACATTTAGGCACTCTGACCCTCAACCTATCCAGGGTTCTCCAAGTGACAAAGGGGAAGCCGAGTTCCTCAGCCATATTTTTCTTTAATGTTCCTTGTTCAGTGAGCTCCTTCCTCCATCTTCTAATTTGGTTTTGCTCTTGAGTACCCTCAAGAATGTTTGTTCTTAGCATAAAGCTCTTCCTGCATTTGAGAAGGTTTCTCAGGGAGAATTCTACCAGAAATGTTGAGCAGAATGGAAGATGAAGGGCTGCAAAGTCAATCATCTAGAAAGGTAGGGAAAGTGATGGAAAGGAGTGTCAATAATCAAATGGGACAAATTGAAACAATCTAAAGACAAATGTGGACCTTGTCATAAGAGGATAAACAACTCCAGTGTAGGTAGTAGGGTCACACAAAGTGTGAGAGAATATGTATCCAAGTACAGAGAAGATGTTATTTTAGCATGAAACAACGTTCCAAATTACTCTGTTTAGAATCAGAATCACTGAGTTGGAAGGGGTCTTTCAGGCTAATGAGTCCAGCCTCCTGCTCAATGCAGGAATCCAAATCAAAGCAGATATGACAGATGTTTGTCCAATTCTCTCTTGAATGTTTCCAGTGTTGGAGCACTCACCAACTCTCGAAGCAATTGTTTCTACTGTTGTACTGCTCTAACTGTTAAGAAGTTTTTCTTGAAGGATACCCAAGACAGCAGGAATCGTTCTAAATTAGTCTATAGAAAGAGTAAGTTCTTAATGACTTATATATAAGCGTCACAGTAGGACCTTTTTTTTCACCTCCAGAAATTTGCAAATTAGCTTGCTTTATTTTGTGGCCGGTTTTCGGAATTCAGCTCAGAATTTCTTTTGAGTCTGATTTCACACACATTGTCTACAAAGGCTATTTCTACCTTTTGGCTACCAACGTCAAGTATTAGCACTGAGCCAAGAAGCTCCTGGCACAGTGCAATTTCACCAGTATGACAGTAGTTTAGCATTTCACAATTTTCATTAATCAATTACAGTAGTCTGCATTGGAATCTATGAAATAATGACAGCAGTATAAATTGACTTTTTAAGAACACGTATTCAGTATAACAAAGAAAGATGAAGCAAAAAAATTATGTATGTAGTGTTTGGAGAGTATGTAGGAAACATCAATATATTCAATTCAATTCAAATTTATTTTTATACCCCACCTTGCTCAGGCGAACCTGACTCTAGGCGGCTTCCATGGAACATAAAACAACAGTATACAAACAACATAGTATAAAACAACACGGAGGGGCGCGGCGGCGGCGGCAGCGTTCCCGCGCTCAGCGGCTGCGGCGTCCTTCAGGCCCCCTCGGCCAGGGGCTCCTTTTCACCACCCGGCCGGTGACGGTGGCTGGGAGGGGCGCGGCGGCTGCGGCAGTGTTCCCACGCTCAGCGGCTGCGGCGTCCTTCAAGCCCCCTCGGCCAGGGGCTCCTTTTCACCTCCCGGCCGGTGACGGTGGCCGGGAGGGGCGCGGCGGCGGCGGCGGCAGCGTTCCCGCGCTCAGCGGCTGCGGCATCCTTCAGGCCCCCTCGGCCAGGGGCTCCTTTTCACCTCCTGGCCGGTGACGGTGGCCAGGAGGGGCGCAGCGGCGGCGGCAGCGTTCCCGTGCTCAGCGGCTGCGGCGTCCTTCAGGCCCCCTCGGCCGGGGCTCCTTTTCACCTCCCGGCCGGTGACGGTGGCCGGGAGGGGCGCGGCGGCGGCGGCAGCGTTCCCGCGCTCAGCGGCTGCGGCGTCCTTCAGGCCCCCTCAGCCAGGGGCTCCTTTTCACCTCCCGGCCGGTGACGGTGGCCGGGAGGGGCACGGTGGCGGCGGCAGCGTTCCCGCGCTCAGCGGGAACGCAGTATATGCAGTATAATCAGTGTTTTTCCCCTTTCCTAAGCACTAGCAAAAAAAGAAAACCACCAACTTAAATGGGTAAAAACATGCAACTGCAAATGAATAATAAAACTTGACAGTCTAAAACCAAATGAAACTAGAGTACTTCAGGCACTCACAATTCCTGCTTCAGGGGCCTTTCAAAGGAGGTTTAATGTGATGTATGTTTGGGCAGACCGCATTCCTTGTTTATTAACAAGTAGGCAGATGCTCCCTGTTTTGGTGATAATGGCAATGAAATTACTGTAAGAGGTTGGCAGCTCAAACACAATACATGCCATTCAACTGTTTTTCAAAGTTTTTTTTTAATTGGGTCGTTCAACCATCAGCTTCCATTTATTCAGTTCACTTCCTTTACTTTAACAAAATGGTTCTGGGTCCTAATTGAACCCAGAAGCCTTCTAAAAAGAAAAGAAGGTAGTACAATTTTAGGCTCTTACATTCCAGCATGTTCATCTAAAATGGTCATTTTTAAAAAAAGGGAAACAAAATTATAGAATGAATGAGTTGGAAGGGGACTATGAGACCATTAAGTCTAACCCCTGCTCAATATAGGAATCCAAATCAAAGCAGCTCTGATAGAAAACTGTCCAGTTTTCTCTTGAATGTCTCTAGCATTGGAGCTCTCGCCACCTCCTGAGGTAATTGGCTCCATTGTCATGCTGCTCTAACAGTTAAGATGTTTTCCTTAATATTCAGCCTATATCTGACCTCCTGTACTTTCAGCCCATTCATGTCTTGCACTCTGTGATAACAGAACAGATTCTACCCCTTTATTTTTATTGTCTTTCAATTTTTTGGATTTCTCAAGGCTAAACATGCCCAGTTCCTTCAGTCTTTCCTTATAGGGTTAGGTTTTCAGTCCCCTGAGCATCATTGTTGCCTTCTCTGAACTTGTTCTGGTTTGTTGGCATTCTTCTTAAAAATGCAGCGTCCAATACTCTAGATGTGGCTTAACTAATGCTGAATAGAGGGACTAGTATGACATGAATTTTGGAGACTGTACGTCTGTTAATGCAGCCTAAAATAGCATTGGCCTTTTATTGCAGCCACATTTTTTTCACATTGTAGTAGTAATGGTGCTTATATACCACCCCATAGTGCTTAGTGCACTCTCTGGACAGTTCACAAGTTAATTAGCATTTTGCCCCCAACATGCTGTGTACTCATTTTACCGACCTCAGAAGGATGGAAGGCTGAGTCAACCTTGTCCCCATCAGGATTGAATTCACGTTTGGCTGCAGAACAGCAGTTTAACCACAGTGTTAATGAGGGCTCCTTTATCTAGGTGTAGAAATTTGCATCCTGTTGTTTTCAGCCCAGTGTTCAAGTCTATCAAGATATTTTTGAATTCTGTTCCTGTCTTTCATGGTATTAGCTATTCCACCCAATTTTGTGTCATTTAGAGATTTGTTAAGTATTCCATGCACTCCATCATCCAAGTCATTAATGAAAATGTTGCAGAGCACTGGGTCCAGAACTGTGCCTTTTGATACCCCACTTGTTACCCCACACAGTTTGAGAAGGAGCCATTAATTAGCATTCTCTGAATATGATTCTGTAACCAACTGTGTGTTCACCTGACATCTCTTGGTTAGTTTGCTAATCAGAATATTGTGGTGCACTTTGTCAAAGGCTTCACTGAAGACAAGATATATTACATCTGTACCATCCCCACTGTTTACCAAGGAAGTTACCTGATTGAAAAACAAGATAAGATTAGTCTGGCAGGATTTGTTCTTGACAAAACTGTGTTGGCTTCTAGTTATTACCACATTGTTTTCAAGCTGGTTGCAGAGTGACTGCTTTATAATTTGCTCCAGAATAAAGCTAGGGACGATGTTAGCCTCCCACCAATCTTCCAGCACTTCACCCTCCTTCATGATTTCAAGAAAATGATAGATAGTGGTTCCAAAATCTCTTTAGCTAGTTTTTTCCACAGTATCTTTGGATACAGTTCATTCAGCCTTGGAGATTTGATATCATTCAAAGTAATCTGGTATTTTTCGATTATTTATCAGTCCCATGCTGCAATCGTGCTCTCCTCTGTACTTCACATTTGCCTGGAGGATTATATACTTCCTTTTAGGGAAAGACAGAGCTGAAGTATGTGCTTGGTAAAGTTGAAAGTAATAGTAACAAAGGGTGTTTTGCCTAGAGGGTGAATATATGTGTCCATGTTCTCAGGAAGGAGGAGTCCCTGCATTCTGGGCCTTAGGTTGCAAACCCTTGAACTAAAAGAAGAATACATTTCAAAATACGTACAGTTGTACCTCACTTAAAGAGCATAATGTGTTCCACAGAATTGCTCTTTAAGCAAATTTGCTCTTCAATCGAAACACCACTGTAAGTGAGCAATTGTTACTTCTGGTGTGGGGGGATTGTGAACCCCAATTTATTTTTTAAGCAAAATTTTGGTTGTTAAGCGAAGCGAACATTGAGAGAAATTTCTGCTCTTTAAGCGAGTTACTCTTTAAGCAAGGCGCTCTTTATGCGAGGTTTGAATGTACTATGTTTACAGTAGGGGTTCTCAACCTTTTACAGCCACGGGTCAGACTACACCCCCTCAGACAGCTGAGCATGCTGGACTCGTGGTTCCCTCCGCTGTAAACACTGCCATACAATGTGTCCCCGGCCGTCATAAACGTGTTTACAATAGCCGTGGGCATATTTACAGCTGCTGTAAATGCCTCCGCTTCCAGTGGTGCCAGTGACGGTGACATGGGCCACATGAAATGGTGCCGTGGGCAGTAGATTGAGAACCCCAGTATACAGATTGTTTTATAGACCTTAAAAATAAAGCACTTATAAGGATTCCCCCCCCCCCTCAGAATAGATACTAGAGCACAGAGATTTCTATGATATATGCATTATCAAGGACATTTAACCAAGCTGGATTTTATTTAAATCAAACCAGTGTGTGTGTGTGTGTGTGTGTGAGAGAGAGAGAGAGAGAGAGAGAGAGAGAGAGAGATATTGAGAGTACAGTAATACCTCGGATAACGCTAAGACTTGGTTCCACAAGTCTTGGTGTTATCCGATTGTTAGTGTTATCCGATCCATGTTAAAATCCTATGGGATGGATCGGATAACGTTAAAGCTCCATAGAGATACATTGTAACCGCACAGGCTTTAGCGGTTGTTATCTGATACATCCCATAGGACCTTAACGTTATTTGATCCAGTTCTCCTCCCCAGATTACTTAACGTTATGTGATTTTAGCGTTATCCGAGGTAAATGTTATCCGAGGTATTACTGTGTGTGTGTGTGTGTGTGTGTGTGTGTGTGTGTGTGTGTGTGTGTGTGTGTGTGTGAGATGAACCAGAGACTGTGCTTGCTCCATTTTTAAATAAAATTAATTGTAATTTAATTCTGTCCGTGCATAGTTCTGTTTTTCAGTTCCTTCCAAATTTCAACAGCATCTTTTTTCTGTATTATGCTTAAAGCTTCAGAAATGGGTTTCAGGATGCTCAGCACATGTTCAACATTTCTCTTATGCCCAAGGTTGAGGATTTTGATGGTGACAGTGCCATCCATATTCTCTCTTTTTTGTTCACAAACTGTCATCAGAATAGGCCAGTTCTAGATATACTGTTCAAAATAGTTCACTGCATACCAAGAAACTTTAAAAAAAAAACCTCCACTTTTAAATATGCACATACAGGAGTACCATAAAAATAAACTACAATATCTATAGAAGTCTATTTAACAAAAAAGAATTTGTTTTCATAATCAGTCAAGAAAACAAATGGAAAAAATTCAAAGAGAAAAGATATGTGATTGACTATATTACTAGGATTTTGTGATGGTATGAAGTATACACTTCTATACCTAGTGGTCAAGATCTCCCTTGCTTGAAAGCCAGTCGTACCCAACTCTCGGGTGTGATGCTCATCTTCATTTAAAGCCAAAGAGCTGCACTGTTTGCATTTATGGATGTATCTGGTCATTTGGCAGGCATGACTAAATGCCAGAGTGCATAGAAGACTTATAACCGTTCCTGCTTATCTACTTGCAATTTCTTGCATTTGAACTGCTAGGTTGGCAGGAGCTGGGACTGATTCATTTAATTTAATTCATTTATTCGATTTATATACTGCCCTAATTGGTGAAACTGACTCAGGGCAGTTCACAGAATCCATAGATATAACATAATCAAAAGTAGTACAGTATAATACAGTAATATAACAATATAATACAGCAGTGCAATAGAACAAAAACTACACTGCAAAACAAAGTTACAAAAAGTACAATTACATATACATAGAATAATCTCAATAAATAATAATACAATATAACAATACAGTACATGATCCAACAATATCAGGCCTTTCACCCAGGCCACAAGCAGGCTCCATATAATACAATATAATACAATATGATATAACAGAATACAGCAATGCAATAAGACAAAAACCACACAGCAAAATAACAATAGAATGTAGCAATTATCCAAAATACAGTAATACAATATTCACAAAAATTATACAATACACATCCTACCAAACAATAATAATAATAAACAGCCAATATCTGTTGTCTGTCATCTTGCTTGACCACACCCTTTTCCCTTTGACCCCCTGAATTTGGTGTATAAAAACCATGCAAGTTTTACTCTTTGTCTGAAGAAGTGGACTTGATCCATGAAAGCCAACAATAAAAATATAGCAGTTAGTCTTTAAAGTGCTACAATGTTTTTTATTTTATTTTTATTTTGTTTTGTTTATTTTGTTTTGTTTTCTGATAAGCCAATAACACAATATGTACAAAAATTATACAATACACATCCTGCAAAAACAACACATAATGAAAATGATATACAACCCCATAGCAGAACAACACCCTACTGCGGTGGCCTCTCTGTCCTGGCCAAAGGCAAAATACAGGGGACGGAGAGCGTAGTGTTCTTTAAGCAGCCCGGGGGGGGGGGAGTGCGAGGGGGGGCGTTGACAATGGAGGGGCCTGGCTCCCACAGCTGTGATGGCCTCTCCACCCTGGTGGAGAGCAGAGTCCAATGGCAGGGGCAACAGAGTCCCTCCGCCCGCCACCATTGCATACTTTTGGGGCAGGGCGGGGTGCCGGCGATGGAGGGGTCCTGGCGCCCATGGCTGCGGTGGCCTCTGCCCCAGCAGATAGCAGAGTCCAAGGACTGAGGTAGTGAAGTCCTGCTGCCCGCCGCCGTGGCATTCTTTTAAGCCAGCCCAGGGCGGGGCGCCGGTGATGGAGGAGCCCTGGTGCCCACAGCTGCGGTGGCCTCTCTGCCCTGGCAGAGAGCAGAGTTTGAGGGCAGGGGCGGAGAAGTCCTGCTGCCTGCTGCCGTGGCATTCTTTTAAGCCAACCTGGGGCGGGGGGGGGAGTGTAGCACGGGCGATGGAGGGGCCCTGGTGCTCACAGCTGCGGTGGCCTCTCTGCCCTGACAGACAGCAAAGTCTGAGGGCGGGGCGGCGAAGTCCCGATGGCAGGTGCTCACTCCGTCATGTGGTACTCAGGTTGCAAAGTGCTGACCTGCCAACCTTCTTGTCGTCATGCTTAGCATCTTAATCACTAAGCCACTGTGATCATATCTTGTGGTAGGCTGAGCCTACACAAACGTTGGCAGGGTTCCCTTGTTCCCTCTTTCCACCTGTGTCTCATACTAATTTATGTCCTTTACACTTTCTTGTCCTTTTTACATCTTATTTTTCCCCACTTTCTTCGCAGCTTCCCTCTTCTATTACTCCTACCCATTCAGACAAACTGCAGGGATAGAATGATCTTTCTCTCCACTAGCAGCTCTTTTTCCTGCTATATTTGGTTGTGAGAAAAAGCTGCACTTTCTCAGTATTACAGATGAAAGTGCCTCAGCAAAACAGTTCCTCCACTAGCAGCTTGAGCGAGAAAGCTGGTTGCTAGACGGAAGTATTCCACAAACTACTGCTGGCCATTTCCAACTTTGTGCAGTGTTTAAACTAGGTAAGGACAATACCTGCTGGTCTGGCCTGGTTATTCTGATATGGTGATATAGACCATACTACCACCAACTCAATGTCAAGTGACAGGCAGTGGTTAACTAACCTGACAACCCTGAAGACTAACGGCCTTGGGTGCTGAAGTCCACAGGGAAGGGTGATGGTCTCCAAGTGGATAAAATCCCACTTGAATCTATCTTGATGGAGGGCAGCATCTTCATCAATACTAGCCTGGGACTGATGAAGACTTTGTGTGCCAAAAGGGCTCAGGACCAGAAAGTGACTTGTGGAATTGGATCATGCTGCGTGTGTCATGCTGCGATGCAGAAGGCAGATGAAAGGCCATTGCATTATATTCTCAGGACAGTTTTCATGGCTGATTCCATGATGATCGTCAGTATTCGGATTCTGATACGGCAGAAGAAGAAGAAAAGGCGATACCTGGGAACATGATGCTCCACAATGCAGTTGCATAGTGATGGGAAAGCCCTAAAATAATATTAAGAGTTTGTTGATTTCCCTCCTGATTCTAGTTACTGTAGTGACAGAATAATTCTGAAATATTTCAGCAGTCTAACTGGGTACCTTGGATTGAAAAGATGCTACACTTACACTAACCTTCAGATCTCTGTATTAATGACAAAGATAATAAATAGCATAAAAAGCTTAGTTGCAACAAAATGATAGTATTTTTGCCTTCAAACATATTGGGTGCCAAAAAAAACAGCATGCAGGATAGTTCAGTGATTTGAGCCAGATGGTTGGGAGTTCAGTTCCCCACTGTGTATCCTTCACAGGGCTGGATTCAATGATCCATAGGGTACCTTCCAGCTCTGCAATTCTAAGATTATTTTATAGAAGATGCTTGATGTAGAACTGCTTATTAGCAGAAGAAAGGGAGTCTGCTGACCTTCTTGCCTCATTAACTGAACAATGCTAACTTCCTACAATTAGGAGCAAGTGAATTACCTTGTTATAGAATTTGCCTGACAATATATGCCTTATTTGCACAAGGTGACGTAAATGTGTTGCTATGGAACATGATAGCACAGAAGTTATTCTGTTTCTAAGATTTATGCAGTGTTTGTCATTTAATCAAAATGCTTATAACTTCCTTATATTTCTGGTTCCAGGTTGAGTTTGTAGGAATGGAATTATGTGCTTTTTTTTTTTAAACTAAAGCCTGTTCTCGAGAAATGACTGTGCCTATTACTGTCTTTTAAAATTTTAGAAATTGTTCATAATTCTAGGGCACTAATTACTGTGTGTGGGACTGCGGTGGCTTAGTGGTTAAGATGCTGAACTTGATGACTGGAAGGTAGGCAGGTCAGCAGTTTGAGAGCTGAGTGTTGCATGATTGAGTGAGCTTCTGTCTCTGTCCCAGCTCCTGCCAACCTAGCAGTTTGAAAGCAAGAAATTGCAGGTAGATAAATAGGTTTTACTTCGATGGGGAGGTAAACAACATTCCATGCACTCAGGTATCTAGGCATGCCTGCTACATGTCCATCCTGCAGATGCAGACAGCGCTGGCTCTTGGGCTATAAATGGAGATTAGCACCGAACCCTAGAGTCTGATATGACTGGCTTTTTGAGCAAGGGCAACCTTTACATTAACTATATTTAATTGCCTTGCCTCTTAAAAGCAGGAGCTTCTTTTCTTTTTTGTTCTTTTAAAAAGTTGCTGCTCTTGCTCTTGAATGTTATCATTCTAGGAATGGGACTTTCATCATGTAAATGCAAAAGATAAAAAAAATCACAAAGTACCTGTATACACGAATATAAGCCGACCCGAGTATAAGCTGAGGTACCTAATTTTGACCTTGAAATCCAGGAAAAATAGATTGACCCGAGTATAAGCCGAGAGTGGGAAATGCAACAGCTGCTAGTGAGCTTTAGTAATTAAAATACTGTATATACTCAAGTATAAGTCTAGTTTTTTAAGCCCCCCCAAAATGAGGTCCAAAAAAGGGACGCAACTTATACTCTGGTCAACAACCCCGAAGGATCCCAAAACCATGGTGGTACAAATTCAAACACATTTTTAAAAAAGCATTAACACTACTGTAAACACTCAATAACATGCCCACACAAATGTCTCAATTAATTCATGTCATCGTATTTTCAGGAATTTTAATTAATGAAACTCACTAGCAGCTGCTGCATTTTCCACCCCAACATATACTCAGGTCAATCAATTTTCCTAGTTTTAGAAGTCCAAATGAGATACCTTGACTTATATTTGAGCCGACTTATAGTCGAGTATATACGGTACATTAAACTACAGTAATATTAATCATTTTAGTGATTGTTTAAGACTGTACTTGCACCACCCACCAGTGGTGGCACTGTAGGTAAAGTGGGTGGTCAGGTCAGTTGCACTGAAGCAGGAAGTGTTGCTCTAGTCTAGTCTCTTGCTCTCCCTGCAAGGTAGGAGAATGGCTTCTTTCCTCCATCTTGGACACATGGAGCAGGGACAGTAAGTAAAATCCTTTCTTTTTCCACATCAGTTTGGAAGGGAGGCACGATTGCATTGTAGAGTTTCTTTCTTTATTTGAGGTTTTCCATAGGAATTAATTGAAAACAAACCAGAATAGGAGAAGTTGATTTTCAGTGTATTCTAATTGGGGGGCGGGGCGGGCAAGAGAGATCATAATTTACGCCCTCTTATGGCCAGTTGTGTAATTGCACCTCAGATTCTTTTGCTGCGGAAGTCCCAAAACTTACTTTTAAAGTGCCAAATAACTTTTTTAAAATCCACATTTTTAGACCTTGTGGCTGTTGACCCATGTATAGGCCTAGTCCCCTTTTTGAACCTCATTTTTGGGATTAAAAAACTCAGTTTATATTTCAGTATATACGGCAGGCTCTTTTTTCATTTTTTGGTTCTTTCATTGATTTCAAAAAATGAACCTCTTAAAAGATGGATACAGTAATACCTCAGATAACGCTAAGACTTGGTTCCACAAGTCTTGGTGTTATCCGATTTTTAGTGTTATCCGATGCATGTTAAAATCCTATGGGATGTATCAGATAACGTTAAAGCTCCATAGAGACACATTGTAACCGCACAGGCTTTAGCGGTTGTTATCTGATCCATCCCATAGGACCTTAATGTTATTCGATCCAATTCTCCTCCCCAGATTACTTAACGTTATGCGATTTTAGCGTTATCCGAGGTAAACGTTATCCGAGGTATCACTGTACAAGACAATTTTGCTTTCTTTTGTATTAGTCTTTTGTTTATACTTTTTTAGGTTGTCAAAGGGGGAGAAATCTCCAAAAATTGGGTCATTTTGTTTTGCAGGAACTGTATACAATTGTCTTTATCTACTTCTTGCTTTTTTTAGTGTTTGAGAGAAAGGGCAATGTATGTGGTGTTTTTTTTTAAAATGTTGCTATTTCCCCCCTTCTATGTGTGAGGGTGGGTGGATGGTGCTTTTCCAGTTAGATTGATTTAAAATCATTATATGGTTAATTTAGTAAAGGTAAAGATCATCCTTGCTCGAAAGCTGGTCGTATCTGACTAGGGTTTAGTCATCTGTTTATAACCAAAGAGCCAGCACTGTCTGCATCTGCAGACATTTCCACGGATATGTGGCAGCATGACTAGACACCAGAGTGTATGAAGTCCTGTTTACCTTCCCATTGAAGTGGTACCTATTCATCTACTTTCAATTTCTTGCTTTCGAGCTGCTAGGTTGGCAGTAGCTCTGTCATGATGCACTCTGGTCTCGAACTGCTGACCTGCCAACCTTCCAGTTGTCATGTTCAGTGTCTTAACCAGTTGAGCCACCGAAGTCCTTTTTCTATAAATAGAACATTGTAAATTGCACTGGGGGACTGCTTCAGCCAAAAGATGTAATGAAGATTAATTAAATAAAATAGGTAAATTAACATTGTACTGTAGCAGCAGTTCATTATTAGAGTAGCATGGTCAAATCATATAGGGTTCAGTGAGGGTTAAACATGTTTAATTAGATAGTAGATTATTATTTCCTTTACAATAGTTTGCTATCTCTTTCACTGATACAATGATTTTTCACTTAATCCCTCAGTTTAAGCTGTTTTATTATTGATGTTAGAGTGCAAACTTTCTAGGTTAACAAAGTCATTTCACCCCATGCCTCTATTGAGCAAAGATTGTACTGGTGAATTAGCAGTGTCACTGTGTATAAGATAAATTGCTGTGTTCCAAATATAAAGAAACTTTTAAAAACTATTCTCATAATCTCTTTTGGGGAAGAATGAACTTGGGTGCTTCCAGTTGTACTCAGATTGATATCACTTAATATAACAATTTCTTTAGTGTATACATTGGCTTATTGCACAAATCTCAGCCTATTAATGGTCACCAGAATTCAGACAGTGCAGAAAGTGATTATTGCCATATACGGTAGGCTGAAACATTACAGCATGACTCTGAAATGAAAGTTCATATGTAGTGCAAAAGCCAAGTTAACAAATCCATAGATTTAAGTATATTTGCTGGCTTATGTTGTTTCTTATTATTATTACTGTTAACTTATTGAAAATAAATTGGTATGATGATGGAAAAAATATTAAAGGTTAATTCTATAGATTGTGCTGATGGTTTTTATATAGTAGAGCACAGTGTGAATGTGGATGAGAGAAAATGTGAAATGTATAAAAGTAAAAATGGCACTACGTAGGAACTGCTGTAGGATTGCTTGTGCTTAAGAGGCCTATTCTACCACCAACCACCAACCCATGAACTAGTGTACATGTTACACTTGTCAGATGTGCAGTTGGCATTAATCTGAAGAAGATCTCTCACACATAGGGATGTAGTTCATATGCTTGCATAGAGCACCCACATTTAGGATTGCCAAACATTTTACCCCTAAATACCAGAGATTTGGTCAGAAGATCTATAGCAGTGATGGCTAACCTTGGCACTCCAGGTGTTCTTGGACTTCAATTACTAGAAGCCCAAGTCAGCACTCCTACTGATCACTGAACTATAGGTTTCAAGGACTGGATTATGACATCTGGTGGTGAGGATCTAGATTCTAGTAGTACAGTACAGTACTTGGATTTCAGAGCATGAACAAAAGTAGATTTAGATGTTAATATTCAAAAACTAGATTTAAAAAAAATGTTGTCTACACTCTTCTGGGATAAACTAACAGGCCATAGCAAAGAAAACAAAATCTTGTTACAAGTCCTGCATTTTCAAATTGCTCAAATATTTAAAATGTTTGCTGGTTTTATCCTTGTTGGAAGGAAGGACTGATTCATAGGAAATTTCCTAGTTTCCATAGTGCACAGAATAAGTTGCAGATGTTTGATTTGGAAAGTTAACAAGCATTGTTTACCAACTTCCATGTGGTATAGAACATCACTAAAGAAACAGCTTAAATTCAGAATTGCTTCTAGTCGGGGTAGAATTTGCTAAGTGTAAATGTACGTTTCCAAATTCTTGTGGTGATTCTTTTTGGCAGTGATTGTGTAGTGTAGATTGGGTAGTGTATGCCATGAACACAACTATAGGATACACTTTTTGAAATAATTACAAAAGAAAGCACTTAACAGAGTGTGTAAGGATTATAGATAATGTACAGAAATAGATATATGCCTCCATTGCTCAATAACCTGTCTTATTAAATTTTGCACTTAGTTTATATTGAAATCATAGTGGTTTCAAAAAAGTAAATGTAATTGTACCATATTGATATAACTTTTTTAAAGTATATTTTTAGTGACGAATCTCTGCTGTTTGTTTTTCCCCGCAGGAGGACCCAAATAATATTGCAAAGAAAGATCAACGCAATAATAATGGGGAAGATAAGTTACAAAATCCGGAGACCCTACCACCAGGTATTGAAATAGTGCTTGTTAATGTTTAATGTAAGATACTGCCTGGCAGTGATTATTAAACTAGCAAGGGTAGGGAACTTTGTTGGTTTATGAGCCAACTAAAAATTAAAGAAGCGCTAATATAACATGGATTGACTGAAAAAAAAGAACACTGTCTTTAATTTGCAAGACTTTGGTCAGGGCTGCAAATGGTAGCTTCTGGAGATGTGTAATTCAGAGAGTTGGCACAGTGAGAAGTAAACGCCAGATAACATAGAGAAATGAGTTTTAAAATCTTGATTGGTAGAAATGTTGAATATATAATTTTTGGAATCTTGCTATTCCTTTTTTAATTGGTAAAGCATAAAACAAACAGCAAAAATCATGAGAGAGCAGCACAAATTCCTCGTAAACTGTCCTCTTTATTAAACAACATTTAAAATAGTAAAAATTAGTCTTAAGAAAAATGCATTTACAATTTGGTAGAAATTACAAGAGCGAAAAAAGGAAATACAGTTTTTGCATAGAAATAACAGAAGAGGAGAGATAGACATTCATGGGCTTGCCTCAGGATTCTGAGGTAGGGAAAAAGAACTGCTAATTGATTAGTGACAAAAAGACAGTCTCTTGGCTGCAGAATGTCCTTCACATTTATATACAGTGTTAGTAAGCATGCAAGGTTATCATCTCAGTAGGAATATTGTGGATAATACTAAGAAAACATTTAGACTTCAGTAATGTATTTGTCTATACATGTGCTTCACTGAGTTCAGAGAGACTAAATTTTGAGTAGATTTATATGGGACTTTGCTGGTAAAACAGGAATTATTTTTATTTTGAAAAATTATTGAATTGTTCCAGGCTTATTGCAGGTTAAAATTTATGCAGTATCCATCATTAATTTATGATGAAAACTATAGTCTAGTTCCGTGATGGCGAACCTTGGCACTCCAGATGTTCTTTGACTTCCTTTACCAGAAGCCCAAGTCAACATTCCTATTGATCAGGGCTTCTCCTTCGTGTTGTTTGGGGATTCACACTGATGGGTTCTGCGCCTGCGCTGAATCCGGAGCGGAGCTGGAAAGCTGATTGGATAAAGAGTTTTGAATGTGGGACCGCCCACCATGCCCAACCCCTTTAGGCGCCATTTCGCGCTCTCCCCTCAGTTTTGCTTTTTTCCGCTGCGCAAGCAGGAGCCTGGAAAAAAAGCTGTGAGTACTTTGCTGAGATTGTCTCAGAATCTTCCAATTTTTCCTACTTTACAATTTTTCTCGGACTAGGGGACTTGTTCCCTTGGTCCTCGTGTGGCTGGGGCTCGCCCTCAGCCGCCGTTTAAAAAAAAAAAAAAAAAAGACCAACATCTCGTGTCGGGGCCTCCCGGCCGGGATAATTTTTTCTCTTCGGCCATCTACTTCGGTGGATGGCCTCAGCGGCAGCGTTCAAGCAGTGTCCGTCCTGCAAGAGAAAGTTCCCTAGCTCGGACGGGCACGTGCGTTGTCTTCGCTGCCTCGGGGAGAGTCACCAGGTCCAGACCTGCGAAGTCTGTCGCGGCTTCTCGAAGGCCGCCATCAAGAACCGCCAGTACCGCCTTCAAGCCTACCTCATGGAGGCCGCACTGGCACCACCGGCTCCCCCAGCTCCAGAGCAGGCCGCTTCCACGTCTGCTCCTTCAACCTCCGCTTCTTCTTCCAGGCCCTCGGCCTCTGAACTGTTCAGGCGGAAGAAGGAGCAGGAGAAGAAGAAGAAGGACAAAAAAGAGAAAAAGAAGCGCCGTAGCTCTTCGTCTTCTCTTCCTCCGACCCCGGCACCGGCTCAACTTTCGCCGCCACGCTCCCTAGCATCCGCCCCGGTCGCAGCTCCACCTACGCCGGGTAGGATGTCGACCGAGGCCCGGGACGCCACGCCGGAGAGGGCCCACAGCCCTCCACCGCCGCCGGAGACTCCTCCACCTGTACCACCGCACAGGTCTTCCTCCCTCCGCAGTCCTTCCGTGGTTCCTGGTCCGGCTACCGAACCGCCGCCCCAGTTGAGCCTCATCGCCCCGTACATCGAGGCGATGGTGCGGAAACTGCACACCGAGCTCTACGGCCCGCAGACGACACCGTGGGAGCGCCCTCTGCCCTCACCACCAGCCACGGAAGCACCACCGCTCCGTGAGGAGGGCCCCGCACCGAAGCGGCAGAGGGTGGAACAGGCGCGGTCGGAGGCCTCTCTCCCTCCGTACCAGCTGCCTTTGCCGGGGAGCGATCCGAGATCCGCCAGGCCGTACTGGTCGGACTCGGACCCCGAGGTCTACCTGCCACCGCCCAGCGTCTCGGCGCGGTCAGGAGACTCCGACTCGTCGGATCAGGAGGAGGAGCAGCATCAGCCACCGCCGGTTGCGGTCGACAAGTCCCCGGACGACAACATCGGCGCCGTCCACGGATCCCAGCCGGAGGATTTGAAGACCTACACCGGACTGATCACTCGCCTCGGATCCACACTTGGGATTCGGGCGGAGGCTCCCCCGGACGACTGTGAGGACGTCGTCTGCGGCTTGGCCGACCGCAAGGAGTTGGTCCCCGTCCGCCTCGGACTGCTCCCTAAGATTGCGAAAGCGGCCAAGGAGGTGTGGAAGAAGCCGGTCTCTTCGCACTCCGTATCCAACAGAGTGGACTCTATGTACAGACTGCTGGACGATTCCAACTTTCTGCACATTCACCCGGCACCGAACTCCCGAGTGGTCAAGGGCTCCCAACACCGGACGCCGATCAGCAGCACTCCCATCCCGTCGACCCAAGAGGGGAAGAAGCTGGACGCACTGGGCAGGAGGGTCTACGCCAATGCCTCCTTGTCCTTCCGTGCGTCCAACTACGCGACGGCCATGGGAGGCTACCAGTGTCGACTCTGGGAGCAAGCGGAGTCGTTCAAGTCCCTACTGCCACCTGATCGACAAGCGGACTTTGAAAAACTCTGCATGGAGGGCAACCACCTCTCCCTCCAGCAAATCCGCACCGGCCGCCACGTCACCGAGTCGGAGGCAAAAAACTTGGCCTCCGCCATCCAGCTCCGTCGCCACGCCTGGCTCCGTTCGGCTAACCTGCAGGACGATGTCAAGCGGCTCGTGGAGGAGCTCCCCTTCGATGGCGAGGGCCTCTTCGCCAAGGAGACCGACACCTCCTTGGGAGAGCTGAAAGGGGACTACGCCACAATAAAACAGCTCCGCCCTCCACACCGTGGGTCCGGCCGTTACCATCAGGACCAGCCGTCGACGTCTCAGGCGGGCCCATCCTATCAACCTCGCCCGCCACAGAGACAAGGGGACTACTCCCGGTACCAGCCCTACCGGCAGCGCCAACAACCCAACCGTCCACGCTACCAGCAACGGCCTCAGACTGGCAAGCGTACGGAACGGAAGGGCAAACAACGTGTTTGACTCTTCCGTGACCGAGACTCTACCCTACCGCCCCCTTTCCGACTACCTATCGGCGTGGTCTGCCATCACCACAGACCGATGGGTTTTAACCATCTTAGACTCTGGCTACGCGATCGAGTTCGAGAGATGCCCTACTGTCGGACGGATCCGCATCACCGATCCATCCCCACCGCTCCAGGAGGAACTAACAGCTCTCCTAGAGAAGGGCGCCATAGAGCCGGTCGCAGCGTCGGAGTCTCACGAAGGGTTCTTCTCCCGATACTTCCTTGTGGACAAAAAAGACGGGGGGGCACGTCCCATCCTGGACCTCCGTCTTCTCAACAACCATATCGACGCGAGGAAGTTCCGGATGGTAACCCTTCACTCCATCCTCCCGCTGATCAACCACGGGGACTGGTTCACCGTCATCGACCTGAAGGACGCCTACTTTCACGTGTCCATCAGGAGGGAACATCGTCGTTTCCTCCGATTCCAGGTGGGCGGCAACATCTACCAGTACACATGCCTACCCTTCGGCCTCTCCACCGCTCCGAGGGTATTCACGAAGTGCATGGCACCGGTGGCTGCTCATCTGCGACTGCAAGGCGTCCAGGTGTTCCCGTACATAGACGATTGGTTGATCTGCTCCCCGACCCAACAAAAAGCCAAGGACGACGTTGCACATTGCCTCGCCCTTATGCAGAGCCTCGGTCTGCAGGTCAACTTCAAGAAATCCCAGTTGACCCCCACTCAACGAATAGAATACATCGGAGCCGTTCTAGACTCTCTGGCTCTAAGAGCCTACGCCCCAACCAAACGTCTGCTCGACATCCGCACAGTGGTGGCACGGATCCAGGGCAGACGTCGGGTCCGTGCGAGGGACGCCCTCCGTTTGCTAGGACTCATGGCGTCGACCACGGCGGTGGTCTCGCACGCCAAACTCAAGATGCGCTCCCTCCAGTCGTGGTTCCTCTCCTCCTTCAACGGCACCCACGACAACCTCGGGAAGTGGCTCACACCGACTCCCGAACTCCGAGACCAGTTAAACTGGTGGACAATGGACCAGAATGTGACCGCGGGGAGACTCTTCACCCTTCCCGCACCGTCCATCCAAGTCACCACCGACGCGAGCACCCACGGATGGGGTGCGTGCTGCCGCGGACTACGGATTCACGGCATATGGACACCCGAGGAAGCCGACCACCATATCAACTTCCTCGAGCTGCTAGCGGTGTGGAAGGCGATGAGGTCCTTCAGACCGTCGATCGCGGGCAGTGTGGTGCAGATCGCCTCGGACAACACCACGACACTAGCCTATCTCAACCGGCAAGGAGGGACCAAGTCTCTCTCCCTCCTCTACCTGACCGTCCAGATGTGGGAGTGGTGCCTGAAGGTACATGTGTTCCCCATAGGTGTCCACATCCAGGGCACCCTGAACTCCGATGCAGACTCCCTGAGCCGCAAAGGGACGGCGATGCACGAGTGGGAACTGGACGAATCGGTGTTCGACCGCCTGTGCCGACGGTGGGGCACACCGACCCTAGACGTTTTCGCGTCACAGACCAACTCCAAGTGCCGCCGTTACTGCTCCCGAGCGGGGATCGGCCACGGATCGGAGGGCGATGCCTTCATGGTGCCGTGGCACCAGGAACTGCTGTACATGTTTCCACCGATCCCTCTCATCCAACGGGTCCTGATACGGATCCGTGCGGAGAACGCCTGGACGATCCTGGTTGCCCCGTCCTGGCCGCGCCAGCCGTGGTTCCCACTACTCCAAACCCTGGCTTGCGATCGTCTCCGCCTACCCACCGATCCGAATCTCCTCCGCATGGAAGACGGTCGGATCCTTCACTCCGATCTGCCGAGCCTACACCTGACGGCCTGGCTTATCCGCCCAACATAGCACGGATCCTTGATCTGTCAAGGAAACCTTCCACACGGAAGTCCTACGATGCCAAGTACCGTCGCTTCACTGACTTCCTAGCATCCAGCGACCGCACCGTGGACTCCGCATCCCCGCAGGATGTCATGTCCTACCTCCTGCACCTCGCCGAGTTGGGATCCGCACATTCATCATTAAAGGTCCACCTAGCTGCTGTGGTCGCCAAGGCCCCACCTTCTTCAGTATTGTCCTCCGCCTTCAGAGACAAAACTGTTAAAAGGTTCCTTCAAGGGCTACGCAACGCCTATCCTCCAGTGAAGATACCACCCCCTCAGTGGTCCCTCACTACAGTGCTCACCGCACTCACAAAGGCACCCTTTGAACCCATGGCTTCGGTGGACATTAAATTTGTCTCCTACAAGACTGCTTTCCTTGTAGCTATCACTTCTGCCCGACGAGCAGGGGAGCTGGCAGCCCTTC
The DNA here is from genome assembly GCA_030440675.1 of Furcifer pardalis. Taxonomy (NCBI): domain Eukaryota; kingdom Metazoa; phylum Chordata; class Lepidosauria; order Squamata; family Chamaeleonidae; genus Furcifer; species Furcifer pardalis. The sequence goes on along the minus strand of CP126890.1, from coordinate 111,481,595 downwards.
GGTCTGACCCTCCTTTTCTCAAGTTCTACCCTGACAGGGCAGTATTGCACCCAGATCTGACATTCCTGCCCAAGGTCCTGACTGAATTTCACCTGGCCCAAGCCATCACGCTTCCAGCATTCTTCCTGAATCCCTCGTCTCCACAAGAGAGAGTGTGGCACTCGTTGGATGTCAGGAGGGCTTTGCTGTTTTACACCCAGAGGACTGCGTCCTTCAGGAGAGCAAAACAACTGTTTGTGGCTTATGGTGGCAAGACTAAGGGACAGCCTCTGTCTGCCCAGAGACTATCTAAATGGATCTCAGGTACCATTTACCTGGCCTATCAGATGTCATCCCTGCCACCTCCGCCTCATGTCCGGGCTCACTCCACCAGGACACTGGCTTCCTCCACTGCATTCCTAGAGGGCATCCCGATGGAGGATATCTGCAAGGCTGCCACTTGGTCCAGGTCCTCCACCTTCATCACCCACTACCGGGTTGATACAAGGTCCGCCCCTGATGTCAGACGGGGCAGGTCCATCCTGACGGCTGGTCTCCGATCCTCTTCGCTGATGACCGCCCATCCATGATGCCATCGCGCTCTCCTACATCTCAGGACGCCGGCTGCCCACCATCCAAGTAAGTGAGCTTGCTAGTCACCCATCAGTGTGCATCCCCAAACAACACGAAGGAGAAGGACAGGTTTCACTTACCAGTAACTGTCGTTCTCCGAGTATGTTGTTTGGGGATTCACACAACCCAACCCTGCCTCCCCTCAGGGCTGCCGGCCTGAGATGGCCTTAGGCTTAGCGGGCAGCTTTAATATCAAACTGAGGGGAGAGCGCGAAATGGCGCCTAAAGGGGTTGGGCATGGTGGGCGGTCCCACATTCAAAACTCTTTATCCAATCAGCTTTCCAGCTCCGCTCCGGATTCAGCGCAGGCGCAGAACCCATCAGTGTGAATCCCCAAACAACATACTCGGAGAACGACAGTTACTGGTAAGTGAAACCTGTCCTTCTGAGAGTTGAAGTTCAGAAACAGCTGGAGTGCCAAGGTTCTCCATCACTGGTCTAGTTTATTTATTAATGAAAGTCGTTGTGATTGATGAGGGCTTAGCAAAAATACCTTGTCCATCCCAGTTCTCCACCCTGCTAGAGGATGGCAAAATTGAGAGAACATTTGAATTGTTTCTACTGGAGTTGGAAACAGAATCTACTAGCAGTGGGGTAGAGAGTAAAAAAAAAAGAAGCTTCTCAATTCTTTACTCTAAATTTAAAACTAAATGAAGTTGTTTCAGCTTATCTCAGCATAGCAATTTCCAGATGTGTTGTACTACAACTTTCATGATTAGAACAACTGTGATAACGTGGGACACCAGGTTAAGAAAAGTTGAGCTACATTCTTACTTCATCATGTGCATGCATGAAGTAAGCAATGAGGTAAGACAGGAAGGCTGGAAAGGGTAGAATCCAAGTGAACAGTTTCTGTTTCAGTAATATTTGGTTCCAGATTTATATCTGAAATCCTCTGTGTTGTTTATATGTAACAGAATAGAAGGAAGGATTCTTCTCAATATTTTCCCTAGGAATAAAATTCTCTGACCATTAACGAGAGCTGATAGGAAATTCTGTAGTAGTAATTCATCAGAGAACTTGTGAACTGTCAGCCTAGCTTTGTTTTTATTACAGTGTTCGTAATACATTATATATGAATCTCAATACATTTCATGTTGGCTTTTAAGAGTAATTGTTGTAGAGTCCTTGTTCAGGGGGAAAACAGTGAGAGCAAGTATGCCTAGTCTTTTTAACTGCTCACCTTTTGACAAAGACAGTGGTTGCTGGAGTATCAAAAATTTTTGGTTGTGTGCTTTGGCTTCTTGTGTTTAAGTGATAAGTTTTTGGATGCTTCTTCTCTCTTCATGTTCTTTTTTGTAACAACTGAAATGCTCATCTTGGAAAACTTTTGGCTTGATTGAGAGTTTTGTGCATTTGTGTTGGTAAAAGCTTTTAAGATCACAGACCAGTAATAAAGATTATGGGGCTTTTCATAGCCATTAACTTTTAAAGAGTAAACACTCTTCCTTTTGAAACCCTAAACAGATTTTCTGATGAGCATATTGCTGTTAATAAAATATGAGGATTATAGTTGATTAGATTAAGCATTGTCAGCTTTTACAGGAGATAAAAAATGAACTTGCCTCCTGAAACTTACCTTTGAAAGATTAATACCCACCTCTGTGAATTAATTTGTCCCAACCCATATGTGTTAACTTTGTTGTTAACTTGGCCTCATGATTTACGACTATGCATTTTTTAAAACTAAGCCATCACAGTTCATTTTTTAAATAAAGTGGTAATCAATATACTTTAATCTCTCTGTTACTTTCTGTTGCATTTTACAGTTGAAATATATTTATAAAATTAATTTGGGACTAAAAAGACTGAAACAAGTTTATATACCTTTTATAGTAGGTGTTTTCTGTTTGTTTGCTTTCCTCTAACCCTCTAGCCACTGTTTTTGGTTTTTTTTTTTTTTTTTTTTTTTGCATTGGCTGTCTTCTAGTCTATTGCCTCCTCTTTGGTTTGGATCTGTGTCTGTTGATATCTAAAACTGGAAAGCATTAACCTGTTTTCATTAGCAAAATATTAGTAGTTTTGTAAAGGACCTGGTTATCCTGCTATGGTAATAGAGTAGACCATACTGCCAGTGACTCAACGCCGAGCATCAGGTGATGTTTAACCAGAAGCGTAGCGTGCCTTGGCGGGGCCCCGTATAAAAATTTGTTTGGGGGCCCTTAGGAAGGGTAAAGATTTCTCACAAAAGAAAAAAATGCATAAAATTACTTAAACGGGGAAATCCCTCAGCCTGCGATAACCGATGTAGGGTGTTGCCAACTTTTGAACGCACGCTTTACAAAGCTGGCTTGAGACTAAATATCAAGAAAACCAAGATCATGGCAACAGGCCCTATCAGTCCCTGGAAAATAGATGGGGAAGAAGTAGAGGCAGTTACAGATTTTACTTTCCTAGGATCAAAGCTCACTGCAGATGGGGATTGCAGCCATGAAATAAAAAGGCGACTGATTCTCGGGAGGCAAGCGATGAGAAACCTGGGGAACATAGTGAAAAGTAGAGACATTAAATTGCAAACAAAGATTCGCATAGTCAGGGCAATGGTATTCCCTGTGGCAATGTATGGTTGTGAGAGCTGGACCATTAGGAAAGCGGAGCGCAGAAAAATAGACGCCTTTGAGATGTGGTGTTGGAGGAGAGTTTTGAGAGTACCCTGGACAGCGAGGAGAACAAATGGGTCAATCTTAGAAGAAATCAAGCCTGACTGCTCCTTAGAAGGTCAAATAATAAAGATGAAGCTAAAGTACTTTGGACATCAAATGAGAAGAGAGGATTCACTTGAGAAAGCCTTGATGCTTGGAAGGGTAGAGGGCAAAAGAAGAAGGGGACGGCCCAAGATGGGATGGCTAGATGGTATTGTGGAGATAATGGGCACAGAGCTGAGTGAGTTGAGGAGGATGGTGGAGGACAGGAATGCCTGGAGGACAGTGGTCCATGGGGTTGCAGAGGGTCGGAATCGACTGTGCGACTGAACAACAACAACATTTGTTTTGCTTACGCACGTTGGGGGCACCGTGGCCCTCCTCCCACCTTTGGTCCAACTTTCCTCCCCTTTGCGTTATCTCTTTGCTTCCCGTTAGAAAACCTGTCCAGGGCGGGCAGGCAGGCGCTGAAGAGCAGCGCCACCCTTTTGCGGGTAACGGGCAGGAGGAATTGGGGGTTGGGGGGGCACCAAAGGAGACCGTCCCTTCTCAGGCCTTCCCACAATGACGTTGGCTTCGGCAGAAACAGGAGAGGTGGGAACCGCTGCAACCCGCGCTGCTGGCTGCTGCCCGTGGCCTTTGCCACCATTGGCAGGGCGGGTCCACGACCGGGGAAGCGGGAGAGACCGCCAAAGCCCTCCCAGCCTCTTCCCGGGCCAGAGTGCCCTCCGCTGCTGTTGCTGCGGTTCCGCCGGAGGCGTCGCCAGCGCTCGGCGGCCTCTCCCCGTGCCGCCCCCTCCCCAGTGAAGGTCCCAGAGCGTCCGGCGGTCCGAGTGTCCCTGGTTCATCAGGGGCCGCGCGCGCACCCCCGCTCTCTCGCGTGAGTGGAGGCGACAGAAGCAGCGGAGAAAGGAGAGCCCTGCCCTCCCTTCTTTGTCCTGGGCAGGTGGGAGGGGGCAGCCCAAGACCTCCCAGAAAGGCACCCGCCCCCAGCCCGCTTCCGGCGCCCTCTCCCAAGGCTCCCTGGCCGTCGCCTCCCTCCCGCTCTGCATTTGTTTTGCTTACGCACGTTGGGGGCCCCCGTGACCCGGGCCCCCCGTATAATTGATACGGCTGATACGGCGGTAGCTACGCCCCTGTGTTTAACTAACCTGACCACCTTGGCGATGTCCACAGGGAAGGGTGATGGTCCCCAAGTAGATTAAATCCCACTTGAATCCATCTTGATGGAGGGCAGCGACTTCATCAATACTGGCCTGGGGCAGAGGAGGACTTTAAATGTCAAAAGGGCTCAGGACCAGAAAGTGACTCACGGGGCTGGACCAGTGGTATAGGTGTCATGCTGCAATGCGGAAGGCAGATGAAAGGCCACAGCATTATATTCGTAGGACAGTCTTAATGGCTGATTGCCATGACGATTGCCAATGCTCAAAATGGGGATATAGCACAAGAAGAAGAAGAAGGGGACATAAATTTCAGTAAATACTTCAAGGTTTTTTCTTAGTGACTTAATCTTCAAAGTGGAAAGTATGCTTTCCCCCCAGATGTTTACAGTGTCACATTACTGACATAGCAAACTATAGCTAGCAAAAACTGGCCAAAATTCTTCTGTTTAAATCTTATCAACCTGGATTCGGGGGGGGAGGGGGGAATCAAGGTTTTTGAGTCTCTTTAGGTACAATAAACAAGATGCCTTGTGCCTAAAGTGGAATAACTGTGTTTGTCTCTCCAATATATTAAGTCTAGTTTCTTTCTTGCTGACTTCACATCTGTAGCAATTGTAGAATGAATTCCAAACTGAAAAAGGCCTAGTAATTTAGATTGCAGTGTTGGAACTGATATATTTTAATGCACCTGCTGCGTTATTCTAAATTCAGTGTCCTTGTGTTTAACATATATGAACAATTCTGATACGGGATGCACATGAAACTAAATATGGTTGAAATCCTGTTAGTTACACTCACTCGTATATTGCATTTGATACAAATCTCCATGGCAAATTGCTACAAGTTAATAAGTCAACACAGGCATTTGCTGTTGTGTACCAAACCATGCAACTCTAGCTTAACATCTGCCAATTCACTACACCAACATAACAATAGTACAATAGAATTTTCGCTTGAAGTTGACTGGATGGTTCAGTGATTTATGCACCTGAGAGTTTTGGAGTTCTGGATCTCCTTGGAGGAAAGCCAACCTGTGTGGCCTTAGGCAACCTGCACAGTATCAAGGTGTCTCCCAGAAAAAGGGGGGATACAGTAAAACCCCAACTTACATATGCCTCGAGTTACATAAAATTCGACTTATGTAATGATTTTGTGCTGAAACCATGTCCTGAATTACACGATTTCCTATGGGTTTGCTTCAGGTTATGTAAAGATTCATTTCCCTATGGGCTTGCTTCAATTTACATAAAAATTTCATTTCCCCTATGGGTTTGCTTTGAGTTATATAAAAAACTAATTTAAGCAAAAGCCTACGGAATGGAATTTTTCCCATAAGTAGGGGTTTTACTGTAGTCATCCATCCTATTGTATTCTCAACCGCCATGTATGAATGTGAAAACTGGACAATAAATAAAGCTAATAGGTGGGGTGGGGGATTGATTTCATTTGAAAGATAGTGCTGGAGGAGAACTTTGTGGATAACCTGAACTGCTAAAATGACAAACAAGTGGGTCCTAGAGCAAATCAAGCTAAAACTGTCTTTGGATAAAAAAAAATATGAAATTGAAATGTCTTCGATTGGACACTTCATGAGAAGGCAATAAGTCTGCAAAAGACATGCTGGAAAGGTGAAAGGCAGCAGGAAATGAGGAAGGCAAAAGCAAAGGAAATCAAAAACTATAACTTGCAGGAGTTGAGTAACCCTGGACAGAACATTTTTGAGATCTCTTATTCATAGGTAGCAATAATTTTTTATTCCCCTATGCCCGGTCCTTCTCCTTTATCCGGGCTTGGGACCAGCATCGGTGGATGTTGGGTTATTCAGTCTGCCCAGTGCCCACCACAGGCAAAGTTAAATATAGTAGTTATACTGTTAAATATAGCATTTCAAATTATAGTATGGGTTGTCAACATGCCTTCACTGCAGAAATCTCTGAAAAATAGTCTAGTAGGCGAGTAAGAGAAATTGAGGTCTTCCAGGGCATTTTGGAATGAAACATCACATTCTCTGTCAAATGCCATAATTTATTAGTATGGATGGGTTTCCGTTGTATTTAATATTTGGGGGACTTTAGTAGCATTTTAAAAATGTAAGTCGCCCACTTTCTTAAATGGCAAGCAATAGGAACAGAACTAATCCTTTGGAGAGAATAATCACTGAGTTAATGACCACTTCAGCATGTGGATTGGATTTAGAAGTAGCTGTTCATATCATAAGAGAGCTAATCTTATTAGCTACCAGCAAAGATATGTGGGCAAAAGCTACTGTTTAATTTGGATCAGTTGCATTCATTTGATTTGATCTTGACCCTATGTTAATTTTTAATAAAGTTCTACTTTATGAGGTCCTTGTTAGTCATCTGAAATATCTCATCTAAGGATTTACAGGTGCCTGATGGATTCTATTAGGTACATGCTACGTATGAGTGCAGGTTCTCATTGTTGTTTCATAACTTAAAGGAAAATAGTTTTGGAATAGTAGCGTTGCTTCAACATCCAGTTCATGCCCTTTTTGCACCAGTGGTATTGAACCATTACACAGAATTTGCAGAGTACTGCTTCACTAGTTCAGTGTTAATGCAATAGCAGTTCAACTCATAGTCATAATTCACCTGCATAGGAATATGAAAATGATGTCAGGCTGTAGTGTAGGACTCTCTTCTAGCAGAGGTCTAGTGGAAATCTAGAGGAAATCTGCTTGCTCGTCTTTTCTATTAATCTAGTCTTTTCTTCAGGACTTGTGATCCTTTTCTGGAAGTGGCTTCTGCTCCCCGAACCTTGCTGTCCCAAAATTCTGAAAATTGCAGTGCATGATACAAAAAATAGTTAGTGCTCAATGGAATTGAAAATGTCCCCCTGAACTGTGATTAATTTGTAACTTCACTTGCAATGTTCTTTTGCCTCATTGTAAAGGTGGTGCCAGACTACTACATCCCAGATCTTACTCTGGGAGCACACACCCAATACTTAGATTACATTTCACATTTTGAAGCTCAAGAATTTCTAATGAAATTGATGTTGCTTGTCCATCAGAATCTTGGAAGCAATATTCTGTTTGCTAATGTTAGAATTACTAAGTTGGTATAACTTGGATTCTAATAAGTTGTGAAAATCTCTCCTTTAGTGAGACAATAGGAAATCAGTTTTGTTTCACCTGTCTTCGGGTCGAATTATACATTAAGGAGAGTGCTTATTTTCTTCAAGGAATCTGTTTTTCCTCTTATAGTAGCATTTGCTTAAAGCAGGGATTCTCAACCTGTGGCCCACAGGTAGGATGTGACTTGTGACACCATTTCATGTGCCCCCTGCCTCCACCGCACTACGAAGAGCCATGTGGTGGAAGAAGGGCAAAATGGCCATCTGGCCCCTGAAGCAGTCTGAGGGAGCGTGACCTGGTCCCCGGCTTAAAAAGGTTGAGAACTCCTGGCTTAAAGATACATGCCTGGATAATTAGGCTTATGAATTAAGACTGTACACTGTATTTACTTCCCAGTGGCCAGAGTTTACTTTCTAGTTCTTCTTCTTCTGTGTCTAGGCCAGACCAGATGTGAAACTGCTAAAATGAAGCTGTTTGGTGAGTCCATTCTGCAGTTACTTTGGTCTGACCTAGTGTGAGAAAGATTAGATAGCAACACAAGGTTACCGTTACCAGGGTACGCCCAATTGTGGTTCAAAAATAACACAATCTTTGAAGACACTCTTTCTGTGTACCCGTGCCACGAAGACTGTCCTGATAATATTAAGCAGTGGCCCTTCAGCTGCCTTCTGCATCACAGCATGACCCCCGTACCACTGATCCAGTTCCTCAAGTCATTTTCTGGTCCTGAGCCCTTTTGGCACACAAAGTCCTCCTCAGCACCAGGTCAGTATTGATGAAGCTGCTGCAGTATTGATGGATTCAAGTGGGACTTAATCTGCTTGGAAACCATCACCTTTCCCTGTGGACTTCAACACCCATGGCTGTTAGTTCTCAGGGTGGTCAGGTTAGTTAATTGCCACCTGACACTTGCTGTTGAGTCGCTGGCAGTATGGTCTACTCCAGGGGTGCCCAAACTTTTCAGGCTGCGGGCTGGTCATGTGATTGAGTGGACCTGCCACATGGTTCCTCTCACCAGAAGCAGAAGTAGAACACGCCCATGCATGTGCATAACGCTGCCATAAATGCACCCGTGGGTGTCGTAAACACATTTATGGCAGTGTTTTGTGCATGTGCTTGTGTGTTTTACTTCTGTTTCCAGGAGCGGCAAGGACAGCATGGGCTGGATGTCTTTGCACGTTGCTTTGTTTGGGCACTCCTGGTCCACTCTATTATCAACTCTCCCTCAATACCCTTTTAAGAGTTAGTTTTAATTTTTTTTTAAATTTTAACTTGTTTAGTTTAAATCTTTTAGAATTTTGGATGCATATCGGTGACGATGTTTTATATGAGATGTTAACCACCCTGAGTTGCCTTGGCAAGGAGGGTGGTATACAAATTCAAATAAATAAAATTAAAATAAAAAATAAAACCTGGCCAGACTGTCTACCTTCCAGTGACCAAATTCAAAATGAGTGTGCTAAAAAGCAAGATAGGCTGTTGAGAGAAAGTACATGTTATGGCTAAAACTCATCTTTACCATATAATTAGCATCACTTGTAAAATGTGCTAAGTATGCTGTCTAGTTTGAATCTTAGGTCCTCTGTATAGTTGGGGTGAAATTAGCATCTAAAGGAAGCCTTTGGAAGAGATGCAGTTGAATTCTGCAGTAAATACATATATTACACAACTATTTCTTTGACATAATTAAATATAAATATTGTAATCTAACTTACACATCCTAACTGTTCACATTGGTTCATTTTAAATTAATGTACATTCGTAAGTTGAAGCAAGCAACGGATTTTGCAAAGTTTATACTGGAGTACTTTCCAGTGTTCCACCTATTCAAACCGAGATCATTAATTAAAGCTAGATAGATTTGAGAAGATTTAATCACATAAAAATGAGCTGATTTAAATCAAGATACTTTATCTTCAGTCTTGGTGGAAAACTATTAAACAAAGATGCTGTAATGTACAGTGTCTTAAGGCTAAAAAGCATGTTAGCAATAAATGTGTTACACTAGTACCCCGGATAACGTTATGACTTGGTTCCACAAGTCTCGTCGTTATCCGGTTTTTAACGTTGTGCGATACATTGATCACACAATGTTAAAAAAAAGCCCTGTTTCCCTGGAGGCTGCAGCAAGCCAGAACGTCGGGATTTGAATCCTGACATTTTGGCTTGCTGCAGCCTCCAGGGAGGTGGGGGAACTTTGGAAACAGCTTGGATCGGGTCTCCCCACCTGCCTGGACCCAGCCGGGAGGGGGGGGTCAGAGACCCCAAAATTGGTTAAAAATAACATCCATTTTTTTTACCAATTTTGGGGTCTCTGACCCCCCCCGCCGGGTCCAGGCAGGTGGGGAGACCCAATCCAAGCTGTTTCTGGGCTTCCCCGACGTCCTCAGCCAGTGCAGCAAGCCAGAATGTCGGGATTCGAACCCTGATGTTTTGGCTTGCTGCACTGGCTGAGGACGTCAGGGAAGCCCAGAAACAGCTTGGATCATGTCCCCTGCCTGCTCCAGAGAGATCAGAGGACCCGATCTACAGCTGCAGGGTGGCTGGGGAAGCTGACGGGGACTCCCTCTCGGCTTCCCTAGCCACCCGCCCTTGCCTCCGCAGCTGTGGGGTGGCTGGGGAAGCCGACGGGGTAGCCCCCCGTCAGCTTTCCAGCCTCCCCACCCCTGCCTCCATAGCTGCAGGGTGGCTGGGAAGCTGAACGGAGAACCCTGTTCAGCTTTCCAGCCACCCTGCTGCTAAGAACGACTATATCAGATAACGTTAAAAATCGCGTTATTCGATACAAGATTTTTCCGAAAATCTTGTAACGTTATGCGGTTTTAGTGCTATCCGGTAGTCGCGCTATCCAGGGTATTACTGTATTGTGTTTAACATTATTGATGTGTGTTAAACAATATAGCAGCCTGGGGTAGATGTCAGGATAATAGTTGTCACTGGGAGAGGGGCATCTTCCCCAGTTACTTTTCTTATTGACTGATTGGTATTGTAGAGGGGTTCTAGTTCAGTGGTTCCCAAAGTGGGGCATTTCAATTGAAGTCCAAGCACCAAAGGTTGGGAAACACTGATCTAGTTTAAACAGCATCTGATGGTATGTGATCTCAGTAGGCGTTACTGAATGGGGAAGAAAGATTAAACTGTCCTAACCTTTTTGTCATGCTGCGATGCAGAAGGAAGATGAAAGGCCACTGCATTATATTGTTCCCAGGACAATCTTCATGACTAATTGCCATGAAGATCGCCAATATTCAGATATGGTAGAAGAAGAAGAACCTTTTTGCCATTGTCCTGATGGAGCTCAACTGAGGTAGACTAGATTGCATTGAACTCAACCCTATGTTTAATAACAACATGTAGTTTGGATTTATTTGTTTGTTTGTTTGTTTGTTGGATTTATATAACCGCCTTTTTTTGCCTTAGCGACCCAAGGCAGCTCACAACATCAGTTAAAAACCATACCCAATACTAATTAAAACCAAATACTATAAAACTATCTAAAAACATCCATAAAACCCTCCTTACATGTTGCTTGGATGTATTATTGATAGGTCACATGGCTGGACTTTGTTTATTGTATTTATCTGTTTCACAAGCCCACGTCTCAGGTTTTATATCTGAGCATCAGCTGTTCAGTGCGTGCTTTTCATAGAACAAACTTATAATAGAGTTTGAATCATAGATGGGAATGGTGTTTGTAGCTCAAAAGTGCTGGCACTGAAGACACATTGAGTGATACATCTGCTTTGAGTCAGTTGGAAGAAAAAATGTGACACCTGCCTTTCTGGGAATGGGAAACTTTGCTGTGCTTGTTTGTAAAATGCATATTATGAAACTGTAGTTCCGTGTCCAAATCAGATAACACCAGCATTTCTTTCACTTTAGGAAAAGTTAGGTGGCAAGATTTTGACCAAGAAGCTTATATTGGAGTTACCATGGTCAAAGCTGGTCAAGATCCATATGCCCGTAATAAGTTTAATCAAGTGGAGAGCGATAAACTGCGAATGGACAGAACTGTACAAGATACTAGACATGATCAGTAAGTACAAATTTTTTATCTTGAATAGGTTTCATGTAGCAGATAGTCCATAAAGTAAAAGGCTTGTTCTGTGTTGGCAAACAAGCAGGTAGATTCCAGCTCCAGTTGTCAAGACTTGGCTATCAGAAAAATGTTTCAGCTCTATTTATACTTCTATTGTGCCATTCTCTGCTGTGTCCCATTCATTCATTCATTCATAGTTCACTGTGACTGCCCTGTAACAATACAGTGAGGGGAAAAGGTGAATTATGCAGTTTGTATGAGATAAGCTTGACTTGAAATATGCTAACAATGTATGCTTTTTATGCTGCCTTTGACGTGATCTTCATGACAGTATATAATAAATGATGTTGATCAATTCCTAGTTATGTAGCATTGTTCTTAATTAGAGTTGCATAGTGATGGAAATTTTTGGTTTGGACTTCACTTTAGTGATTTAGAAGATTATCTATCTAGTTTATCTCAGACTGCTTCAGTGGTTACAACCCTAGTCTGATTCAGCATCTTGCACGAGGAAATCCAAAACTGTGATTTCCTGTTGATGTTCATTGCAAGAATGTTGTCAGGGATGGTGCCGCTCTTGTGGATGAAAACCAATTGGCAGTTTTGTGCTCAATTGGCACTAAGCTCACAGAAAGTGTGAATAAGGGGTTAGATGTGGAGATGAGGCATGAACTTTCGTATCTGACATTTTTTAAGCAAGCACTATGCTACTCCCATCCAATCCTGCTTAACACAGAGCATGCATGCATGTTTATCTGTATCAGGCACATGCAATAAACATGCACTTCCAATCTGGCAGAGGTTGAGCAGCATGCCAGGTACCTTTTGACTACATTACTCACAGTTCAATAATTTATTTCCCACTGATATATGAAAATACACTCAGACACATTGACGGAGAGGAATAAATGCCTTTTCAGGATTTCCCTTAACTCCTTGCTAGCTAAATTAGTTTGGTCAGAATGTGGTGAAGCAGCCTTCAAGTCTGGACAATAGAATCAAATCTACTCTATTTTTTTCAGTTGGTTTAGGTATCTGACTATGGAGCCAGATGTTGGGAGTTCAATTCCCCACTCTGCCTCCAGTCAGTTGGTGCAATCATGGGCAAATTCTAACCCAGGAGGACCCCCCCCCAAAAAAAAGGGGGGAATGGCAAACCACCTCTGTGTATTCTCTACCTTGAAAACGCTAGAAGGAGTTGTTATAAGTCAGAATTGAGTTGGTGGCATGCAATTATTATAAACATGCCGGTGTCAACCACGCAGGTTGATTTCAATGTCCATCTCTGACCAACTCCCTGAACCACGTGATCGGCGCACAGCTCAAAATGTTTGGACACCTTTCGCATAAACACTGCACCATGGAGGGGCTTGGGTGGATTTGACCATTAGTTTCCCAGAACTTTCATAGATGAATATTTAACATAACAAAAGGCTGACTAAGGAGGTGGTTTTTCCTTTCCTTTGTCCAAAGTCATCTCTGAAATGTACTTTCAGTACTATAGCTTTGCACCTGGAATTTGACTAGATATGGGCCTCTTTAAATTGTTTATGCAGATGGAGTAGACTAGCAATTAGGCTAGGAGATTAAACATTGCTATTGTTTTGTGACTTGATTATATTGTCAAGCTTTGTTGTGATTCTATAAATTGAATACAAATTGATACCTTAAAAGGAGGGGGGTCCTAGTAACTCTCATTTACAAAGTACCATGTCTACAGCCAAGAATAAGGCTATGAGAAATTGAGATGGGTGCGTGCAATAAATAGTGATACAAGGAACCCTGCTAGAATATAATATAATTTTTAGTTGCCATCTTTGCTTGCGGTTAACTGCCTTATGAAATTAAAACAGCAAAATTGTAGCAGGTGAAATTAATCTTATCTCAATTATCATATTTATGAATGAAATTTATGGAGCAGAGCCAGGTAAATGGGTTAAGTGGGTATCTTTTATGTGTGGGGCTTTTTTAAATATTTCCCCCATAAGGTGATAAGTTAGAAACCAGCACAGTTATAATATATTAAATAGATCACACCCAAGTAACATAGTTTGACACATCACCCCTGAAATTAAAATTTTCCCTATCTACACATTAGGATTTATTTATTTATTTACACTAAGGCATTCACATTCTTTCCTATGAGCTCGACCATGCCATTTGCTCGAAAGCCAGTCATATCTGACTGTAGGATTGAGTGCTCATCTATGTTTACCACCAAAGAGCCAGCACTGTTTGTGTCTACAGACATTTTCGTCGACATGTGACAGGCACGCCTCAACCCCAGAGTGCATGGAATGCTGTTTACCTTCCCACCGAAGTGGAACCTGTTTATCTACTTGCAATTTCTTGCTTTGGAACTACTAGGTTGGCACGAGCTGGGACAGAGACGGGAGCTCATTCTGTCATGCAGTACTCAGGTCTTGACCTGCTGACCTTCCAGGCATCAAGTCCAACATCTTAACCACTTGAGCCACCACAGTCCCTCTTATCAACTAAGTTGGACATCAAATGCTGAACCATGACAACATTGGGTGCATGAACAGGAAGGAGTTTGTGTGAGGCTGAGCTGACATACTCATACATTTTTGTCATGGGTGAATTGCACCCTCTGGAGGCTTGTAGATGTGCTGTTCTCATTTTTGATTTGCCAAAACCAATTTTGGGGATGTAATGGGTGTATAGGAGCACAGAGGGGCAGAAATGCCATGTGAGTCCAAGCCTTCCTCTGGTCTAAGTAATGGTTTGCTGTTACTGAACAAGCTGCAAATGTTACTAAGTAGAGCCAGACTTTGGGTAACTTTACTATATCATTGATTTTGCTAGGTCAGATGAATGGCATCTTGTCTTCTCTGTGTGGAACCATTATGTCCTCCAAATCCTGCAGGTTTTAGGATACATCTGCACTGTTGTAATGAATTGTGCAGTGTTAATCCTGGATTCTTTATTGTTTTTGAGTTTAAAAATAGAAGTTTTATTCATGCTATGGCAGAAGTCCTATCTAGCAAGCAGTTGTGACTTTACACTGTGCCAAGTTCTATAGCCGTGATGGCTATACAGGTGTGTTTTACTTCCGCTTCCGGGAGCGACAAGGGCAGCGTGGTCCGGATGAATCACAGTAAACCCATTTGTGTGGATTCACAGGGTGCTTGGGCTTCTGGGAATTGAAGTCCAAGAACATCGGGAGTGCCAATTCGCCACTACAGTTCTGTAGAATTTCAGACGTGTACTTATTTTTAAAATATATATAAAAAAAACCTGCTCACTTGTACATCAAACCGATGGCTCAGACACACACATTTCCGATTGTTACCTACTGTTGCCTCTTACTATAGAAATTGACTTCCAAGCATTTTAAAAAGATTGGAATGTGTTTCAGGTCTGATATTTCATTTTCCCGTGTGTCTCCCATTAGGACTGTCTTCAGTTCAGGCAGAAGCTTTAAAATTCTGAAGACCTTTTAAAAATATACAAAATAGCTAGCAACAAATGTCTGAGCTGTTATGCATGGCGGGGGACTGTTTGTAAGATGTTTGTAATGTTTAGAAGAGAACCAAAAAAATTGTGAAGCTTTCACCTGCTCTGATTAATTCTGGAGAGGAATAAACAAAGGATTAACAGGGTTTTATACTCCTCTTGCCAGCAAGACTTTTAAGCAGCTTAATTTATATAGGCCGTGTCGGTTTATAAATATTTGGGGATTTGATTCACTTTAGAAGACCTAGATTCAACTTGCACTATTAAAGCAATTCATTTTGATCAGATTTAGATGGACTACTATACTATTATTGGTGGGATTAAACTTTAACTTAACTGAATGGTACACTGTGCTGGTCTTAAACTGTGAATTCTTTGTGATATTTTTTAAGGCTCCCTGTCTGTTGAAACATGATACTGTATATAACTTGCAGCCTAACTTTGATCTTTATCAAAAACTGTTTGAGACCAGTACATTGACCTTTCACTTTGCAAATTCTTGAACTTAATACCTATATATTATAACAATTTTGTGTCGCCAAGTCAATTCTGACTTATGGTCATCATTTCCAGGGTTTTATAAGTAGAGAATACATAGGATTGATTTATCATTCCCTTCTTCAGGGAGTGCCTTGGGACTGTGTAGCTTGCCCACAACTGTACAGGCTAGTTTTTCTGCTAGGAGATATAGTGGGGAATCAAACTCTCAACTTCTGGACACCTCTGGTACAGTGCCTGGATTTCAAGCTTACCTTGCACCTTTGTGAATATTTCAACAACAGTACAGTATTTAAGACAAGAGGAAATGATACAAGTAGTCTGCAGTGCATTAAAGTACCCATAATACTGAATGTATAATTAATGCATACCAAAAGCAGCACTGGACTTTCTCCAAATACACCTCTTGTGATATATCTTTAGCAATTGTCCTTGTTTTCATTTTTGTATCTGGAATCACCATTTAATTTACAGAATAGCAATCCTTTATTCTTCAAACATACTGCTGTCGTTCCTTTTCTGGAAGATACTTGGAACCATGCTGTAAAACGTTTATAAGGGTGTCTTTTCATTTCATTTCAAATTTATACCCCGCCTTGCTCAGGCGAACCTGACTCTAGGCGGCTTACAAAGTTTTAAAAATAACATGTCACAAATTCCACATTACAATATCATAATCATCACAGTATCAGAAATATACACACACAGACACACACAGACACACAGACACACACACACACACACACACACACACACACACACACACACACACACACACACGTCAATAACACAGTATGCTATTGATAAACAGAGAGCTGTAATGTTTGTAACCCTTTTGTTTTTATTTCTAAGGTGCCAGAGGAAGCAGTGGCGGATAGACTTGCCAGCATCGAGTGTAGTAATCACTTTTCACAATGAGGCACGATCAGCTTTACTTCGAACAGTTGTCAGGTATTACTGAAACTTATTTCTTTGCTGACACTGCAGCATGTAATATATGAATGTTCATTTTATGTCATTCCTTCTTTTTTTTAGTGTTCTCAAAAAAAGTCCACCACATCTTATCAAGGAAATCATTTTGGTAGATGACTACAGTAATGATCGTAAGTTGTTACACAGAATCCTGCTTCTAAAAAAAATGCTCTAAGTGCAATATAGATAAAAGACATATTGATATTTTTTTTTATTGTGCTTGATTGATTTCCATTCTTTGGGACATACAACAGTTTTACAAGAATCCCAACTTGCCTACAGTTTCCAAAACATTTGCTTTCAGGTGCCATAAATGAAATACCATATAACAGCAAATATTACATCTTGGTCTTATTGTCTCTTTCAACATTTTAAATTGCATTAAGCTGAAATTCTCATCACTTTTAAGAAGGGTCTTGTAGAGTAGATTTACCCTGGAAAGAAAAGAAATTGACCCCGGAATTTGGAAGCTGTAGGAATTTGGCGAGGAAGAATAACTTCTCACATTATTTCCCCTTGTGTCAAGATAAATAAACAATTAACAAATGTTTCTTTCTTTCCTAGCTGATGATGGTGCTCTCCTGGGTAAAATTGAAAAAGTGCGGGTACTAAGAAATGACCGCCGGGAAGGTGAGGACTTTGTAAAATTAAGCCTAGGGGGGAAAAAAAATATGAAGACAGAAACTCTAGACAGCATTATTTTTATTAGCAATAAGAATACGCTAGTACCCTGAATAACGTTATGACTTGGTTCCACAAGTCCCGTCGTTATCCGGTTTTTAACGTTGTGCGATACATTGAACACACAATGTTAAAAAAAGCCCTGTTTCCCTGGAGGCTGCAGGAAGCCAGAACGTCGGGATTTGAATCCTGACATTTTGGCTTGCTGCTGCCTCCAGGGAGGTGGGGGAACTTTGGAAACAGCTTGGAGCGGGTCTCCCCACCTTCCTGGACCCGGCGGGGGGGGGGGGGTGTCAGACACCCCAAAATTGGTAAAAAAAAAACGTCCGTTTTTTTTTTACCAATTTTGGGGTTTCTGACCCCCCCGCCGGGTCCAGGGAGGTGGGCAGACCTGATCCAAGGTGTTTCTGGGCTTCCCCGACGTCCTGAGCCAGTGCAGCAAGCCAGAATGTCAGAGTTCGAATCCCGACATTCTGGCTTGCTGCACTGGCTCAGGACGTCAGGGAAGCCCAGAAACACCTTGGATCGGGTCCCCACACCTCCCTGGACCCAGCGGGGGGGGTCAGACACCCCAAAATTGGTAAAAAAACGGACTTTTTTTTACCAATTTTGGGGTCTCTGACCCCTCCCCTCCGCCGGGTCCAGGGAGGTGTGGGGACCCGATCCAAGCTATTTCCAAAGTTCTCCCACCTCCCTGGAGGCTGCAGCAAGGCAAAATGTCAGGATTCGAATCCCGACGTTCTCGCTTCCTGCAGTATAAAAGACGGTGGGGGAAGTTCAAAATTAGCGCGCATCAGCTCTAGGGAGGTCGGGAGACCCGATGCCCGCTAATTTTGAACTTCCCCCACCCTCTTTTAGGCTGCAGCAAGCCAGAATGTCGGGATTCGAACTCTGACATTCTGGCTTGCTACACTGGCTCAGGACGTCGGGGAAGCTCAGAAAAAGCTTGGATCGTGTCTGCCCACCTCCCTGGACCCGGCGGGGGGGGGGGGGGGGGTCAGAGCCCCCAAAATTGGTAAAAAAAAAAGTCCATTTTTTTTTACCAATTTTGGGGTGTCTGACCCCCCCGCTGGGTCCAGGGAGGTGTGGTGACCCGATCCAAGGTGTTTCTGGGCTTCCCCGACATCCTGAGCCAGTGCAGCAAGCCAGAATGTCGGGATTCGAACTCTGACATTCTGGCTTGCTGCACTGGCTCAGGACGTCAGGGAAGCCCAGAAACACCTCCAGAGAGATCAGAGGACCCGATCTACAGCTGCAGGGTGGCTGGGGAAGCTGACGGGGACTCCCTGTCGGCTTCCCTAGCCACCCGCCCATGCCTCCGCAGCTGTGGGGTGGCTGGGGAAGCCGATGGGGGAGCCCCCCGTCAGCTTTCCAGCCTCCCCACCCCTGCCTCCGTAGCTGCAGGGTGGCTGGGAAGCTGAACGGAGAACCCCGTTCAGCTTTCCACCCACCCTGCTGCTAAGAACAACTGTATTGGATAACGTTAAAAATCGCGTTATTCGATACAAGATTTTTCCGAAAATCTTGTACCGTTATGCGGTTTTAGCGCTATACGGTACTCACGTTATACGGGGTATTACTGTACTCTGATATTGCTGCAAGTACTATATGCAGAAGAAATAAAATTGTGCAAAGCAGGTAGCTATTCAATCTGATAGCCTTTATTATTCTGTTTTTGACTTGCTTTCCTAAATGATCTCATTTCTCATATTTGAGGAATTCTTGTCAGGAAATGAATTTACTCACGAGTAGGTCTTCTTGCCCACCAGTGGTTGCTTCCTGCTTCTGAGCTACCACCCTCCAGCTAAGCAACCCAGGATATCAGATTAGTGTATATAAGGTAGCAAATGGCCAAGAAAACATTTCAGGCATCTTCAGGTATTTTAAAAGTACAGTACATTGTGATCAGAGTAAGTTACAGAAGAAAGTTCATCAAAAGTTCAGAAAGCATATCAAAATAAAGACTGTGTCTCTATGGGGAAAGCCCTCTCTGGCTTAAGCAGCTACATTTTTGCATTTCACCCTTAGCTTTGAGTACTGGATCAGGAGAGTGTCTTGTCTCCTCCCTCTGGTTTATATCTCCTCCCTCAGGGTCCACCTCCTTGCCATTCCCCTAAAAGAATGATCATACAGCATGACATGTCCATCACACATTAGGTTTCATTTCTTCCAACCCATGAGACCAACATGTTTACACATTCCAATCTCTCTAAGGTATGTTCTGAAGAGTCTCCCATGCATGGAAATCTCCATCTTGGAACGAGGCTAAAACCAAGGCACAAATTCTGCCCTGACACTTCTCAGGTGCAAAGACATTTGAGTGCTATGAGAAAGTAGATAGTCTAGTTTCTCCTTTGTGTTGCCTGTGAATCCCCACTTTTGGATTCTGTGCTGGAGTCCAATCAACAGCAAGTAACACCTCCCCTGCAAGGCTAGATTGCTTCTACACCATAGGCATATACAAAAGTATTTTAAAAGCAATGCATTCAACATGGGTGAATTGTGTAACTCTTCTCTCCCTAAATGGCAGAGGGCCAATAATTATGTCTTTCCTTGAATATCTTGTATGGAAAAAGAAATACTGCTTGTATGACTAGTTATTCATACAGAGGTAATGGCAGGGTAATCCAGTTGCTGCAATTTGGCTCAATTTTAGGTAAGCAAAAGGAGCTACCTTCCTTCTCCCCAAATGCCTAAAAATATTTCGATTACTGTAATTCAGAAAGCATCATGGGCTTCAATGATCTCTGCTGCCATTAGCAGGAATGCAAGTGTCTGCATTCAGGCTCTTCCCTACCCCCAGCTTGTTTATACAACAGCCATAGTGATGGCTTTGGCAGCAATGATCATGACAGCAAGGGAGTTCTAGAGGTCAGAATGTTATGGTTGCAGATTCTTAGTTTCTGCAATTGGTAGGTATTTACCTTTCACAGCATCCTGGATACAGTGGTACCTTGTTTAAATTGGATAATGCATTCCATGGGATTGCTCTTTAAGTGAGTTTGCTCTTTAAACAAAACACTTCTGGTAGGGGGATGTGAACCCTGATTTAGTTGTTAAGTGAGTTTTTGATTGGTTTTAGTTGTTAAGCGAGTCGACCATTCAGAGAAAATTCTGTTCTTTAAGTGAGTTAGTCTCTAAGTGAGGCGCTCTTTATGTGAGGTTTTACTGTATATGGTTGGTTGCTGCAACAACATTCTAAATTTCAGAAGCCATTTTATTGGAAGGAAGGAATTCTCTGCAGCTAAGTGGAGAAACAGTTCTATCTACAAATGAAGAAAATTCATCTTTACAAGTTAGGTTTCATGAGCTTTTTCAAAACCCATATAAGAAAGTTTATTGATGAACGTAGAATGTGATGTTATTACTTGTTCCATTTGGAGGTTTATTAGGATGCAACTGAGTGGAGCATCTAGTCCAGTGATGGCAAACCTTGGCACTCCAGCTGTTCTTGGACTTCAATTCCCAAATGGATTTGTGTGGATGTAGAGACTTGGGCTTCTGGGAATTGAAGTCCAAGAACAGCTGGAGTACCAAGGTTCGCCATCATGGATCTAGTCCAAGATATTTTCAGTTTCAGCCAGCACCAGGTCCTGTGGTGGAGAAGCAACCCAGCTTTGTACTGAAGCATTTGCTGAAAAGTGAAAGTGCAAAGCAATCTACTAATATGTGGCCTTATCTTTTAGGTTTGATGCGTTCTCGTGTTCGAGGAGCAGATGCAGCACAGGCTAAAGTACTGACATTCTTGGACAGTCACTGTGAATGTAATGAGCACTGGCTGGAGCCCCTCCTGGAGAGGGTAGCTGAGGTTAGTTAAGAAGAATGTTAATTACTGACCCGCAAGCTGATCTGTTCACGTTGTGTGATGTTGGAGAATTAAGTGGCAGTATTCAACAGCCATCTAATTTCACTATGTGCCTCCATCATATGCATCAGCTCGCTGATTAGAATGTTAATTTGAAAAACCACTCATTCAAATGGTATTCACAATTGATCAGGTCAGAATCATTTGGTAATCTAATATCTAAGAAAAGGTAACATTTTCGAGATGGAGTGTTGCCTTCATTTTACACTGTATAAGCATAAATAACCCTTTGTGCATGTACTGTAATACAGTATATTTAAGTCTAAAAAAAAGGAAGATCACGTATCTTAAGATGCCTGAAGAATATTGGAAACTAATGTAGTGGGTACTCCTACAAAAAGCACAACACAATTTAAGAGGGATACCAGCTAATCCTAAAGGATGGATACGTCTTTAGTGAAAAATGTCATGTCAGAGGATTTGAAGGTGCATTTAAGGAACAGAAGAACTTCTGGAATGGGGTGGTGGGAGTAAAAGAAGGCAAACTTGTTTTTTATAAGCAATTTTTTAAATTTAAAGTTAAAGCTTTAAAATGCTTTTAAATTCATGAGAAGAAGGTAGTCAACTAAGGCAATTGTTGGCATGTTAGAGAAGTGTTTGAAAAGATTATTGAAAGAGGACAGAGACTGCAGAGAACATGAATTCTATGCTGGCAATATTGAAAGAAATCCATTCTTCTCTGTTTTCAGTGGATCCTGAATAATTAATTGAAAACAAATTGATCAGATTATATTTTAGGGCTTGCTAACAGAGTTGAAATTGAGAAATCACAGATTAAATGAACATTTAGTTGAAGATTTCTCAATGACCTCTGAGAAATTGCTGGTGTGACAAAATTATTGAACATGCCACTAAAACTGGGATCTTTAGCCAAGAAATGAATGATGGCCATTGTAGTGCTAAGTTCTGGAAATTGTTGATGGGTTTTTTTGGCACATTGGTTTAACATTTGACTCACTTAAATGGAAAGAATAATTTAAAAATAATATTATCAGATGCCAGGAACAAGACTTGCTTAGGTAAAAAAAAAGCATGGCTTTTGGAGAGAAAAGGGTTACAATAGCTTTATAAAACTCTAGGTCAGGGTTGTCCAAACTGTGGCCCATGGGCCGGATCTGGCCCTCGATACCAATTCATCAAGCCTGCAAAACCCTCGTCGTTCCCGGAAGCAGAAGTAAAATGTGCCCGCAGGTTGGATCTGGGCCATGGGCCATAGTGACTGGCTCCCTGAACCACATGACCAGCACATAGCCCAAAAAGTTTGAGCACCCTGCTTTAGGTGGTGACATGATAGTTCTTTACTACTCGAATTGCAATAAAATAAAATAAAAACTGACACCATCTGTGACAGGTAGGTTTCGGCCTGACCCTTGCCTTTGTATCTCCCAGTTCCTTTCAGAGCTTGCTTGTACCGGCCTGCTCTGTTGGAATCCAAGACTCCAAGTACAGGTCACCTAAATGTCGTCCTGCAAAGACCTACAGCAACCTGGGGCTTGCCTGAATTGTACAGAGTCCAGACAATAATGGGGAGAGTAATATTAATATTTATATGCCAGCGTGTGGCTTATGGCTTAACTCTTATCTTACCCATTCTTCCAATAAACAGACGTCTTGATGAAGTAAAAGTTTTTATTGTTCTCGAAGCATAATGTTGAAATAGCAGTTCATTTGTTGGTTCAGGATACAAGAAAATCCAGCAAAACAATACTTATCAAAAAGTACAGGTAGGGAAATCCACACTCCAGCCTTCCCCCATGAAACAAAAGGAAAATCTGACTAATCTAAGTAATCATGATGAAGCTTGGGTTGGAGTCAGGACTCAGGTGTTAGAATCCCACTCTCTCTTCTGAGGTGTAACTCTCAGAAATCCCAAACTCGAATTGATTCCCAAACCCATGTGTCTAAAAGAAAGAACATGAACTTGGTGCTCCTAATTAGCATACAGCCCTGGGATTGTATAAACACACCCTGCTTCCCATAACAAATGTCTGGTGTTCCCAGGCTCAGGATGTTGACACAAGCGAACGTTGCAGGCCTGGAGAAGAAGACAAAACATAGGCCTGAAACTCTGAGAAGCTTCTACTAAGCACACCTGCTGGATAAGAGTTGCAGAAGGAATTTGAGGCCTTTGTACAGAGCAAAGCTACATTCTAAGACAGTTTAAGAACCATAGAAACTCCATGTTGAATAACTTGTGACCCATTCTATCACACTACTTGTTACTCAGTCCCTTATCAAAAGATCTCAAGTAGATGTAGTACTTGTGAGAGAAGAGGACATGCCCTTTTATGAACGATAATTGGTTATAAATCAAGAAAGAGAAAATTAAAATAAGCATATCACGGGGGGGGGGGAATAGGCATTGCCGCCTCCCAGGAGTTTGCTTTGGGGCCAGATCTGTTGAACATACTTAGTTTGTTTCATATCAGAGCTGAGCTGTGAATTCAGACTTTGGATATGATGGTCACTCAGATTCTAAAGCCTAAGCAGTTTGAGAAGAGCTCAGAAAGAGCATCTCCAAAGTGGGTAAAGAGGCAACAAAATGGCACAAAAAATTACAGCGTAAACAAGTGATATACATGAGCAGATGTCTAAAATGACAGTGAATAATCAGGAAGACTGTCGAGATTGTTTACCTCTGTGAAAAAGTGTCAGTTTAGTGCACAACAGTTAAAAAAAAGACTAAGTCCATGTCGGATCAAAGGAAGAGGTTGAAAATAAAGCACTCAGTACAGAAATTGCGTTTAGAAAACTATGCAGACACCCAAGATCAAAGTAAATATTGTAATGTTGGGAATGATCAAGGCTTTGGAATAGCTTGTGCTTTAAAAAGTAATTTTTTCTTTACTGCTGATTAAAAGCACATTCTTGGTACTTATGTTTAGTGACAATTTTTAAATTTATCAGAGAGTAAACAAACAAAAAACATTGTGGCACTTTAAAGACTAACTGCTATATTTTAACGTTAGCTTTCGTGGGTCAGGTCTAAGTGGGCATGGATATACTGACTAAAGCTTATTTCCCCTTCCCCATCAAATAATGCATTACAGTAATCTAAGTGAGAGATTGCCAAAATATGAATGTGATGTTCTCTTTGAATCTCAGGAGATATCAGTCAAAATTCTTTAGATGGATTTTGTGACATGTGTTCTCTCAATATTAAAAAAAAATTAGAAGTCTTCCATATCTGAATAATTTACATTTGATTTCTGTTTCAATATTTTAGGACAGAACCCGAGTTGTGTCTCCTATAATTGATGTGATTAATATGGACAACTTCCAGTATGTAGGGGCATCAGCGGATCTAAAAGGCGGTATGTACCAATACTATAACATAAGATCTTTCCAATGCCCGTAAATATTGAAACATCCAGATATCCACTCGGGCACATTGTACAGTATATTTATTCTTGTTTCACACATCTGAGAGCTAGAATGTCTTACTAAATCTGTACTTCACATTTCCAAATGGCTACTTCTAAATTAAAAGCATATCTGCTTTTGAATAAAATCTGATCAGCTATAATTAAATTGAAAATTCCAATAGGGTATGGCATTCTCCATGGGAGAATGTACGAAGCACTTCGGGCAGTTTTGACAGCTTCTTCTGAAGCTGCCCGAAGATCTTCAGACTTTCTCCCACGGAGCAGAGCGAAGACTGGCAAGAGGAAGCGAAGTGGAAAATGGCGAGGTGGTGTTACCAGGCTTTGAGCAGCAGCACGCGTCCATCCTTCCCGGTAAAATCTCTCCCCACCACAGGGCTGACTGTAAGCCAATAGTAAGTGGTTGTTTCATGGGTTCTTAATTAACTGTATGATCAAAGCAACACCCTTTTGCGGTCCTATGATGATAGAAATCATGTAATGTCTTGGAGTATCACCAATTCCATTGTTGTCTTTCTTTTTGTAAATATGCGTGTGATCACATCTTTGACAAATGTAGTTATAAACTGTCAGAGATGAGAAACTGAAGCCTATTTATGTCATTGAGTTTTAGAAACCATTATAAGCAGGTGATGGTGGCTTGACTAATTTAATGAAGAAGAGAATACCTTTAATGTACTCATTTATTATTAATTTTTCATCAGCCATTGTATTAATGAGAAAACCTATTGGTGTACATAACTTTTTTGCAATGTAATTTTGCCGCTGGACTTTATTTTTTGCTGAGATTTAGTTGATTGTCCTGACACTTCTAATTAATGGAAACAATTTCCATTTTCCTTTTACATCGCGTAGCTTAGATGAGTTTTCTTAGATACATAAAATGGCTTCTTGGAAAGTACCTCAAGTTATGTGCTGTGTATACTGCTTAGATATGGTTTATGCACTAGATGTTATTAGACGATTTTGCCTTTTAGAAGGAATTAAATATTTCCTAACTGGTGTGCTCTTTACAAATTCAGTATTCCATAACTTATGTAATATTCAAATGTTTGACAACAGTCATTCAGCGATGCAGTTTTGCGACAGCATGTGAACAGCATTTTGGTTTTATTTTTCTTAATACATGGGTTTAAAATATATTTGGTATTGCGTATCTATTCCACTTTTCCTTCCTTCTAGGCATACTTTACTTTTCAAATGAAAACTCCCTGCTCAAGCGTTAGAAGAAAATAAAAGCAAAATCTGTGCTATTGTGACTTTCTTCTTTCCTCTCCCTAACAATCTCCCAGGTTTTGATTGGAATCTGGTATTCAAGTGGGATTACATGACACCTGAGCAGAGAAGAACACGACAAGGAAACCCAGTTGCTCCCATAAAGTATGTTCCTGTCATCACCCTTCCCCTCAAAAAACAATGTTGTTGTTCTTAGTAAGTGAAACTTTGAGTTACCATATCCCAAGTTATTCTTGGCAGACTGCTCTTGAATTACTGTGCATGCCATGAAATATTAAATTGAGGGAGAAACCACTGGCCACGTTCAGTTCTCGGGTCATATAGAAATGTACATAATTCAAATAAAGTACAAAATGTAGAAGCACAGAATATGTATGTACTGTATATGTATAGTTCTTAGAAACAGAATTGTACATTGGATTATGAAGCATTTCAAGATGTTTCAGGGGCAAAGAACTTGTCCATTCAAATTATTACTTGATTAATATTATTTATTTGTGTATTATTTGCCATCTTCAAGATTGGGAAACTTCTAAGATGTGTGTCATAACAAAACAAAAAAGTAAAATCCATTAACATGGCAATTAAAAAAAAGTAATCCCAGAATTTAATTAAAAGAAGGCCAAATCCTACTGCAGAACTCTGCCCTCAATAAAATCAAGATCAGGCAAAATGTTTAATTTACACTAATAAACAGCTCCTTATCCTCCCGGTTTGAGTTCTGAGGCTCCCTCATTTTTTCTTTTCCCTTGGGAAAGCCTTTGGAAGCCTCATAGTTGGAGTCTGTGAGTCTTTAAAAGACAATAACCTCTGCCAGATTGGCAGCGTCTTGTCCTGATACCACCAGCAGTGATTGATCAATGATTTTTACCTTTTAAAGGCCTCCTCTGGCCTAAAGGCTTCACTCAAATGAAAGGGAACCCAAGACGACTTTAGAACATGAAATGGGAAGGAGGGGTAGGAAGTGTTTAACTAGTGTAAATTGAGTGTTTCCAATGCCTGCTCTGGATTATTCTGAGTGCACTGTTACACAACAGGGTTTTGCCATTATCTTCAGAGCTTCCCGGAATGTCTACAGGCAAGTTCATTCTAGAGGTGTGAGGCCACCACCAAAAAGGGCTTCTCTGGTACTCACCAACAGGAGAATGGTTTTGGGCAAGTGGGAAGGGTCTCTGATTATGAGATGGATACAGACTTTTCATGTGTGAAGATGCTCCCTTCAGAGAACTGAGACTCAAACCATTTCCTCTTAGCACTTTGGTGCAGGAAGAATACCTCAGTCCTATTTCCCTAGCAGAGAGGAAGAGGAATGATTCAACCATCTGAGAATGGCTGGCTTAGCTTCTCCTTCCTGTTTCCCACATGGGAAATAGGATGTCAGTGCTCAAAACTTGCCACTGTCAATTGCTGCTTCTTTTCCTCCTGTGTCTAGGCCAGGCGTGAAACTGCCAAAATGAAGGCACCTTTTGGGGAGTTCATTCTGTAGTTCCTTTCGCCTGACCTAGTGTGAGAAAGATTAGCTGGTGACACAAGGTGGCCTTTACCAGGGTATGCCCGATTGTGGTTCAAAAATACCACAACCTTCGAGGAGGCTCTCTTCACTGAGACTCAGCCAGTTCCTGGAAATGGTGGTTGTACTCAGGAAATAAAGTTCCTGATGTCTTAAGTCAGTGAAGAGATAGGATGCCAGGATTCTCTTTCCTTCTGTCTAGTAGCTTAGAAGAGGAGGAGAAGCCAGATATGGGCTGAAAGTGTGCTGACCCTTTTTAAAGAGTGAATTCAGACACTTGGACTTAGATTTGAATGGCATGAGCTAATTGTCTAGGAATAGCAATGTGTGTTTCTAAGGTCTGTATGAATTAATATGATTGAATCAGTTAGTGTGCCCTCTTCAGGCAGGCAGAAAAAAGGGTTAAACTGTGGGCAGAGCGAGGAGGCTAACCCAACCCCCATCTGTAGTAGCTTTCATGGGTAGATGGTTAAATTTGAAGGCAAAAGTAGTCTCTAGGCATAAAGTACAGTCATACCTCGCATAACGAATTTAATTCGTTCTGCAAGGTTGCTTGCTATGCGAAAAATTCGCTATGCGAGTCTGACTCGCATAATGAATTTTTCGCTATGCGAGTTGGACTTTTCCCTATGGAAAAACTCACATAGCGAGCGTTTCTATGGGGAAAACTCACAGAGCGAAAAAATTCGTTATGCGAGTTTTCCCCATAGAAACGCTCGTTATGCGAGTTTTTCCATAGGGAAAAGTCCGACAAACATAGCAAAAAATTCGTTATGCGAGTCAGACCGCTTAGCGAAAAACTTGCTCGTTATGCAAGTTTTTTGCTAAGCAAAACACTCGTTATGTGAGGTTTGACTGTATTTTCACACAAATGGGACCCCTAAGTTCTCTCCTGGTTTTCTGATCTCGCCCATTGATAGAGATTATTTTCATGTGCAGGTATAGTTCTCCAGATGTGAAGTGTGAAATCTTTCTGTGTTCGTAGATTAAGATTAACCCTTTTACTGGAAACCTAACTAGGACTATTACTAGAACTGGACAAAATGGTTTTATTTAAAATACAAATAGAAAATATTCAGTTGTAATATCTGGTTATCCTGTGCAAATATGTATTGTACCATTTTTGCCCTTAATTCCTTATGTCTCTTTAGAACACCAATGATAGCTGGTGGACTCTTTGTGATGGATAAACTTTACTTTGAAGAGCTAGGGAAGTATGATATGATGATGGATGTATGGGGTGGAGAAAATCTAGGTATGAATCTTTCCTGAGAATTCTTTTTGAAAATTGTACTGTAGTCTACGTTTTGTGAGTCCATGGCCTCTAAGTCTCTGTGGATGCGATTAAAGTGACATTTAATACTTTTAAGTGGATTATTGGCCAAAAATAAATCCCAAATGCAACAGGCCTCAATTTTAAAATGTGATCTTTATGTTGAAAAATAAGAACTGCAGGGGTCGGTGGGAAAGGAAGGGTCTAAGTTAAGTAATTACTGTATAGAAGGTAATAAAACTTGAACTATAATTAAGGGGTGTTAGCCTTTTTAAAAAGCTGTAACTTGAGAGTGAAATTTCTTTAACTACAGCTACCAAAGTGTCTAATTTAGTAGAACTTCAATATGTTCCACACATTTAAAGTTCTGAAAAATACTTAGAAGTAGAGCACTCTCATAATTCATGGACATAATTGTTTGTGTGTGTATATTTTAAGGAATCTGTTATAGAGTTGTTATCTAAACATTGAGTTAATTAATTTTGATTATTAGTCCTAGTAGATAATAATAATAACGCACCTTGCAATAACTTGGATTATAATTTTAATCTCTTATTGCATCATATAGCAGTTTATGATTTAATGAAGAAACAAATAGACAATTTAGACATAAGAAAATATATACAGTTGTACCTCGCTTAAAGAGCATAATGCGTTCCACAGGATTGCTCTTTAAGCGAGTTTGCTCTTTAAGCGAAACACCATTGTAAGTGACCAATTGTGGGGGGGATTGCGAACCCCGATTTATTTGTTAAGCGAGTTTTTGATTGGTTTTATTTGTTAAGCGAAGTGAACATTCAGAGAAAATTCTGCTCTTTAAGCGAGTTACTCTTTAAGCGAAATGCTCTTTATGCGAAGTTTGACTGTACATAATAATATAAACAAGCAAAGACAGCAGCTGTGTGATCCCTACACAAAATAAATGCAGGAGGAAGTCAATACCTTAAAAAGTCGATGACTTAAAAAGGAAAACATTGTGAAATCACAAAAGCTCACACAGTGCTTGATTTTTTTAAAAAGTATTCCTGTAAAGGTATCCTCTTCCTTCTTCATAATGATAAAACAGACCCATACCCTAGTGGTGCCAGATTAAAATTTTATTGGTATGTAAAACTAATCCCAAATATTGTGTTTGGAAATCCAGCAGAAATAAAACCAAATCAATTTAAGAGCAAACAATCCAAAATAAAAATAAATTAGACAAATTAAATTTATTGGCTGCCAACAATAATTTTTTAAAAGACTCCTTGAATAGGAAGGTTTTTAGATTATTTGTTCCTTAAATATTTGCTGGGACAGCTCTAAAGGAATGGCATTCCACATTATTGGTGCTGCCACTGAGAAGGACTGGGGAGATACAACATATTTTTTATGTCCCGGAAAATTAACCTGGCTGTAGCATTCTGGATCCATTGCAATTTTCATATTCTGCACAAGGGCAACCCTACATAAAGAGCCAGTCTTTGAGACTACTGGCATGTGGACCAGTGTTGTCAGGGAGTGTTCAAAAATGGCACAGTTGAGCAGTGTGATGATGTTGGAAAAATGCAGATTTAGATACAGCCTCAATGTAGTATTCTAGACTGTATACCGAACTTATAATTACACCCAGGCTGAGGGGGTCTGGTCCCTTCAAGGAAGGACTAGTCCCACCAGTGAGAGAGCCAGGTCACCCATTTGGACAAATGGCCCTTTCAGGATTCAACTTTGGCTTGTTTGCTTTTGTCCATTCCATAATTGAGACCAGGCTTTGGGTGCCTCCATTATTAATCCTGATATCCAGGTGTTCATATAAGAACCAATTCCCAATGTCAGTCAAATACAGTAAAACCTCGGATAACATTAAAACCTGGTTCCACAAGTCTTGGTGTTATCCGATTTTTAGTGTTATCCGATGCATGTTAAAATCCTATGGGATCCATAGAGATACATTGTAACCACACAGGCTTTAGCGGTTGTTATCCGATGCATCCCATACGATCTTAATGTTATCCGATGCAATTCTCCCCCCCAGATTGCTTAATGTTATGCGATTTTAGTGTTATTCGATACTAATGTTATATGAGGTATTACTGTAGTAGCCATTTATTTAATATGGATTCTAAACACATTAACTGGTTTGAACAGGGCCAAACAGTGTGTTGGTTCTTGGGTCTGTTATTTGGAAGCATATATAAACAGTTTTAGAGATGGCATAGGATTCAGTTTTTTAAAACAGCAGACAAAAATTGGTCACATTCCGGACACCCTTTTTTTACATAACAAGAAAATCAGCAAAATTTCCAGGGACTTTTGAAAAAACGCTAACTATTGCTTAGAGGCAGAAAAGTTTTACTTTGGTCATGGAAGGAAAAAGAGTAAGTGAACCATTTTTGTGCTTGTTGTGTGATATCGTTTCTTGTTTTTTGATGGCAGAGATTTCATTTCGTGTTTGGCAGTGTGGTGGCAGCCTCGAAATAATTCCATGCAGCCGGGTCGGCCATGTGTTCCGCAAGCAACATCCTTACACCTTCCCGGGAGGAAGTGGTACTGTTTTTGCCAGGTAAATTTGGTGGATGGTTTTAAATACAAGCACAACAACAACAACAATGAAAGCAAGGTTTGAGTCCTGACCCAGGGAAAAAGCAAGTGAAAGTTGTATGCATTGCTATCTCCTTAGGTCACATAGTTCTGTGATTCAGTACTGCTTATCAAATAGCAGCATTTTGCAATCATTTGTTTTCTTCTGCTTCAGTGTCTAGGCCAAAGGTGAAACTGCCAAAATGAAGACACCTTTTGGTGCATTCATTCTGCAGTTCCTTTTGTTTGTCCTAGTGTGAGAAAGATTAGCCGGCAACACAGGGTATGCCCAATTGTGATTCAAAAATACCACAATCTTTGAGGAGGCTCTTCCTATGTACCAGTAAAACCTCATATAACACTAAAACCTGGTTCCACAAGTCTTGGTGTTATATGATTTTTAGTGTTATCTGATGCATGTTAAAATCCTATGGGATCCATAGAGATACATTGTAACCACACAGGCTTTAGCGGTTGTTATCTGAAGCATCCCATAGGATCTTAATGTTATCTGATGCAATTCTTCCCCCCAGATTCCTTAATGTTATGCGATTTTAGTGTTATTCGATACTAATGTTATATGAGGTATTACTGTACTCCAATTATCATTGAATGCGTTGTTTTTGTTGTTGTTCAGTCGCACAGTCGATTCCGACCCTCTGCGACCCCATGGACCACTGTCCGCCAGGCACTCCTGTCCTCCACCATCCCCCTCAACTCACTCAACTCTGTGCCCATTGTCTCCACAATACCATCTAGCCATCTCATTTTTGGCCGCCCCCTTCTTCTTTTGCCCTCGACCTTTCCAAGCATCACGGCTTTCTCAAGTGAATCCTCTCTTCTCATTTGATGTCCAAAGTACTTTAGCTTCATCTTTATTATTTGACCTTCTAAGGAGCAGTCAGGGTTGATTTCTTCTGAGATTGACCTATTTGTTCTCCTCACTGTCCAGGGGACTCTCAAAACTCTCCTCCAACACCACATCTCAAAGGCGTCTATTCTTCTGCACTCAGCTTTCCTAATGGTCCAGCTCTCACAACCATACATTGCCACAGGGAATACCATTGCTTTGACTATGCAAATATTTGTTTGCAATGTGATGTCTCTACTTTGCATTGTTTTTAATGCAGTGGAGTAGACTGAGATATCATGGCAGTACTGTATTCAGAAATAGTCTAGTCTAAGTAGAATTCATGGCTTTCACAACATTTACTAAGAATGCATTCCACCCCAGTCCCCATGTCTTTCCACAAGCATGACATCTTGTTGCCTGCTAACTACCTGTCAAAAAGTATCCAACTGTGATATTTTGGCATGTTAGTAATAGTTTCAGGCATTCAGCATTTCTCCTAGCCCTCCATTCCCTGTCCATTGTAAATCTAACATGTACGGTAAGTACCTTGCTTGAAAAAAGTGGCTTATAAATAAATTATAGGTGACTTAGATTCCATGATTCATGGGATGTCGATATAATTAATACATAAATATATACATTTTGATTTCTGCCTTATGGTCCAAATCCTGTTGTGTAGCTGTACTGATGCAGGAGGAATGATGTCACCACTGCTACTAATAAGAGTCCTTGCTTTGATTTTGGATTGTGCACAACCTTGTCTCATTGCACGTGAATCACATGCAAGCTGAAATCATGATTAGGGAGTCTTTAATCAACAGCAGCCTGCCACTGCCATTAACATTGTTGCTGCTATGGTGGCATAGGTGTGTAACACAATACTGGAGAATGTCTTGCAGTTTTGAATGCAGGTGATGGCTTTAGAAACATACTTCTAGGTATTGAATGTGTGCATGCATGTATGTGCATGTGCACACACACACATGTGGTCATGTTTTTATGTAAGTTTTTCTTGTCGGTCTGTCTATAAATGTTATCCATCCAAACATCTTAAGACACAGATGGGAAATGTGTGGACCTCCAGATATTGGATGAAAGTTCCCATCATCCTTCAGTAGCTGGGTTTGTTGGGATTGATGAGAGTTACACTCTAACAAAATCTGGAAAGCCACTCATTCCTCACTCCCAACAGTGAGGGGTGTGGAGATTGTATTCAAAGTGCCATGTAAGCTTGCTGTGAATCACTTTTATTTAATCCATGACTGCTAAAATTACACTGAAGTACAGGATTATTACGTATTTTATCCTTGCACAAGAAATGAATTTGCTTTATAGGATTTGGGACCTGCTAAACATTTGTCCAAATGCATTAATTTACTCTAAAGGAGATCTGAAGTAACTATTTGCAAGTTATGTGAATAGTTGGAAATGTACATCTTAGTTAGGCCTGTGTGGATAAAAGACCAAAGGAAACGAAGAGTGCTGCGTCCACTCCTGTCCCTGCAATAGTCTTGAAGTTGTTTGTCACAAGTGATGATGGGGGAGGACAGGAGACTCTGTCTCTAGTCTTAGTTCTTGTAGTAAGCTGCCACGCCATGAGAGTTCAGATGTAGGGGAGGTGTGGGATTAAAAAAAATTAACAGTAAAAATAATTAGGAGTATATATACAAGGATACTACTAAAGGCAGAACTAACTGTCTTCATTTTTTGTCTGAAATTGTGTTTGAATGAGCATTCATTCTGTTTTTGGGAACTAAAGTGAAACTGAAAATGAAATATTTTATGCTGTTTCCCTTCCATAAGCATCCTAATCAAAGGTGCTAAGTAGGGTTAAAGAAAAATGGTATAAGTTTCAAAATATGCTTGCTGGGCATCTTCTCTTTCTGCAGTATCTTTCATATGCAAAAATCTGGAGAACTCAAAGTAGTTAAAGTGCAAGAAAATTGCCTGAGTAATAAAAGCTAAAATAATGCTGCCTCTTGAATTATTTTCAGAAATACACGTAGAGCAGCAGAAGTTTGGATGGATGAATACAAAAACTTCTATTATGCAGCAGTGCCTTCAGCCAGAAATGTACCTTATGGCAAGTACGTATGATCATTGCCTTCCTAGTTTATCTGTTTTGTGGGTTCAGTCTTCTTAGGGTAGGGATTAGAAATTAGTCTTACAAAAGTGAATTGTAACACCATATCTTTAACCTCAATTAGAATAATAAATAGAAGTTGTCTGTAGAAATGCATTTTTTTCCAGATAATGCCACTTCATAAATTAGATGAATCCTAAAACATACTTTTTTCTCAATAGTATTCAAAGCCGACTGGAGTTGAGAAAGAGACTTAACTGTAAACCATTCAAATGGTACCTTGAAAACGTGTACCCTGAATTAAGGTGAGTCTATTACTGTTTGTGTAGGCTGAATATTTTCACATATGCTAAGCTAGAAATCTTGGCTTTTATGTTTCCTTGAATCTTAATCTGACAATTTTGGCTTTATTTTTATACAATAAAACAGTGTTGCTTGGACATGACTAGGCTACTTTATAGAAATGCCAAGCAGAAGCTGTAGACACCCATTTCAGATGAACTGTGTACCGTCACTTGCACGGTACTGTTTGTCAATTGTCAAGATAAAATCTTGAGTTTGGAGTACTGTAAATAAATTGTCTGCACTTTAGGAAGACCTAAACACTTAAGAAGCCTTCCCTGTCTGTCAGTTACAAAGGCTGAGGACTTATATTCATTTGGCCATCTGCAACTAATTGCTGGGAAAACATCAACAACCTGAGATGTGCAGATGACACTACCCTAATGGTGGAAAGTGAAGAAGACCTAAAGAGAACCTCTTGATGAGGGTGAAAGAGGAGAGTGCAAAAGCTGGTCTGAAACTTAACATCAAAAAAGCCAAGATCATGGCAACTGGCCCCATCACTCCCTGGCAAATAGAAGGGGAAGAAATGGAAATGGTAACAGACTTTACTTTCCCTGGGATCCAAGATCAGTGCTGATGGTGATTGTAGTCATGAAATAAAGAGATGCTTACTTCTTGGGAGGCAAGTAATGAGAAACCTAGGTGGCATAATAAAGAGTAGAGACATCACCCTACCTACAGAAGTCCAAGTAATAGTATTCCAAGTAGTAATCTACGGCTGTGAAAGCTAGACTATAAGGACGGCTGAGTGCAGAAGAATAGGCGCTTTGGAATGGTGGTGCTAGAGGAGACTGGACTGTGAGGAGAACAAATCAGTCGATCCTAAAGAAAATCAACCCTGAGGGACAAATACTGAAGATGAAGCTCAAATATTTTGGCCACCAAATGAAAGGAGAAGACTCACTAGAGAAGGCCTTGATGCTGGGAAAGATGGAAAAAGGAAAAGGTGGTGCCAGAGAATGAGGTGGATAGATGGCTTTGTTGATGCAATGGGTGTAAATCTGACTGGCCTGAAGAGGATGGTGGAAGATAGAGGAGCCTGGCATACAATGGTCCATGGGGTCGCAAAGGTTCAGACTTGACTGTGCAACTGAACAACAAACTAATGAGAGCCCCCTAAAGCTAACTTAGGTAGCTTGCTAGCCATAGCCCTACTTGAAAATTCCTGATTCTATCCATTAATTTCCACAACAGTATAAAAGTATGAGTGAATCTCCACACTATCTACTCACTTTCCACAGAATTGCTACTTGAACTTAGCCATCAAGCTTAATCATTCTGGAGGAACGCTTGTCTCACAATTACTGATGTAGATATCGCCCTTGTTTTATCCACTTTATCTAACTCAGTGTTTCCCTATCTTTGGTTTTT
Organism: Furcifer pardalis; assembly: GCA_030440675.1. NCBI lineage: Eukaryota > Metazoa > Chordata > Lepidosauria > Squamata > Chamaeleonidae > Furcifer > Furcifer pardalis. Next base: position 111,445,933 of record CP126890.1, on the reverse strand, counting down.
GGACTCCAATTCCCAGAAGCCTAGGTCAATTCCCCAAAGCATGGATCAGCCAGTGTACTGACTTAGACTTCTTGGAATTGAAGTCCACCAGTGTTCCACAGAACATAGTTTGGGAAACGCTGATCTAACTGTGAATATGGTTAAAGGATGTGAAAGAATAGATCACTCACATTATTGTCTTGGAAATGCATTCTGAATTTTGTAGTTTTTGCCTTATTCTTGGGTGAGGAAGCATCTTTCTGTAAAGGGCGGTTGTCTCCGGGGAAAGTCTGTTAGTTAGATGCAGTCAATAGTGGGCGGAGTTTGGCTTTTTCTTTGTGCCGCCTTCCGATGGAAGATGAAGCATTTCTCCAAGGCTGGTCTGCATGAGGTTAGGTTGAGGTGAATTCCTACATCTTCAGACTCAGAATACTTTTAACCAGGTCAATCCACAGTGCTGTGGTGTGCTGATCTTTCCAAATCTCATTTTCACCCTTCTCATTTTGACAGTAGAAAGTGGGTTTTCAAAAAATAAATCTGTACTAAAGCTGAAACACGCAGGGCACAATCGTTCACCATTCAAATGAGTTAGATGAAGTATCTCGCTATCTTAACAACCATACTGCGTTTTCAAACTCATCTTAAGTTCAAAGGAATTCGGAGTGAGAAATTGCCTCTGTTGTGTATTACTCTTCTGTAACTACTCTTTAAATTTGACTGGATGAGGGTGAACAGGTTGAAATTAAATCCTGACTAGACGGAGGTGCTGTAGAAAATAATTATATTTCACTGCATATTTGCATCATTACATTTCCCTCAAAGTATAGTGAGTTTTGAGCATTGAGATCGGCTCAGAACCAAAAGACTTTTTGTTTTTCAGGGTACCTGATCACCAAGATATAGCTTTTGGAGCCTTGCAACAAGGAACCAATTGCCTTGACACTTTAGGCCACTTTGCAGATGGCGTTGTTGGTGTTTATGAATGTCATAATGCCGGGGGAAACCAGGTTAGTACAGTACACAGTTGTTTACAATGTACAGTGGCAAAACAGCTTGATTTCTAATTCTTTATAGCCGGGGTGGCCAAACTACAGCCCATGGCGCCAAAGGATCTGGCCTGCAGTGCTCCTGGAAGCAGAAGTAAAATGTGCATGCACAAAACACTGCCATAAATGGGCCTGTAGTTGTCATAAACTTGTTTACAACAGCCACAGGTGCATTTACGTGCAGCATTTTGTATGCAGGGGTGCGTTTTACTTCCACTTCTGGTGGGAGGAACCACGTGACCTGCCCGCTCAGCCATGTGACCGGCCCATGGCGTGAAAAGTTTGGGAAGCCCTACTTTATAGCATCCCAAGGATAGTGGGCTTATCACTCCAGCAATCTTACCTGTTTGGAATTTTACTGTTGCATATATTTCTTAACCTTGTCTGGCTTCTGGAATTTGCCAAACAACACTTTACGTAATGTCTTTTGTTTGATGTGTCCAATTATTGCTGTTAATTTCCTGTCATATGGCTATTTAATAGCATTAATTATTTCACTTTTTGCTGCACAAAAATATTCTGTCCTTCTGCTTAACAAAAAGCACTTTGATCCAACAAAAGCAAAGCACCAAGAAAGGCAAATTTCTGGAGAGCCAAGTTTCCAGACCCCTGAGTTCACTGTGGCTGCTTCGTGGCAAAATGATTCTCATTCCACATTTCTGTTTCCATGTTGATCCATTGCTAATATAATAGAACCCCGGACAACGTGATGACAAGGTTCCACAAGTCATGACGTGTCCGGTTTTTCACGTTGTTCGATACATTGATCGAACAATGCTAAAAAAAAAAAAGCCCTGACGTCAGGGACAAACCACGCCGAGGCAAGGCTCGGCATTCCCCCCCCCCCGGGTAGGCACATGATCGCGTGTCGTTCGGGGTTAGGGCAAGGTACGGGAAAGACCCCCGTCTCCTGCCCTAACCCCGAACGACACGCGCGCGCACGCTCGAAGTTGTGAAAGTGTAAGGATCTTTACCCTTTTGCAACCTCGGGCGGCTTGGAGGCTTGCGCGGCACGGCGGCGGTGAGGGGAGGATGCGAGGGACCTTCCCGCATCCTCCCCTCACCGCCGCCGCGCAAGCCTCCAAGTCGCCCGAGGTTGCAAAAGGGCAAAGATCCTTACACTTTCGCAACTTCGAGCGTGCACGCGCGTGTCGTTCGGGGTTAGGGCAGGAGACGGGGGTCTTTCCTGTCTCCTGCCCTAACCCCGAACGACACGCGCGAGCACGCTCAAAGTTGCGAAAGTGTAAGGATCTTCACCCTTTCGCAACTCGAAGTTTCGAAAGGGTAAGGATCCCCGTACCCTTTCCAAACTTCGTGGGGGCGGGCGCTGGGGGATTGGTTGGTTTGGGTAGATGTTCTACCCAATCCAACTGCCCCCCCACGCATACGCTTGTTCCGAATAACGTGAACATCGCGTTATTCGATACAAGATTTTCCCAAAAATCTTGTCGCGTTATGCGGTTTTCACGCTATTGGGTACTCGCGTTATCCGGGGTATTACTGTACATGAAGGATCATTCAGTTAGGTAAAAAGCTATAAGATGCCTGGTGCATAAACAGAAAACAAAATTCTGTCATTTAACGAAACAGGAAAATGTGAACTCCATATTCGGTCAGAGTATTGATTCTGCCATATAAGAGACTATAGCTCAGGGGTTCGCAATGCTTTTGCACTGTGGGCCAGTCACGGCCTCCTCACATAGGGGTCCTCACCATGGGCCAGATTAATTGGCACTGCGGGTGGGACCCAGCCCGTAGGCCGTAGGTTACAAATCCCTGGTTTAGCTCAACTAACTATGATCTCTGTAGCCTTTACAGGTGCCCAAATTTCATTTAGACTACCCTTGTATTGCAAAATCAAAGTTTTGTTCAAGAGCTGAACTTGCAATGTTAGTTCTCCTTCGTGTTGTTTGGGGATGCACACTGATGGGTTCTGCGCCTGCGCTGAATCCGGAGCGGAGCTGGAAAGCTGATTGGATAAAGAGTTTTGAATGTGGGACCGCCCACCATGCCCAACCCCTTTAGGCGCCATTTCGCGCTCTCCCCTCAGTTTGCTTTTTTCCGCTGCGCAAGCAGGAGCCTGGAAAAAAAGCTGTGAGTACTTTGCTGAGATTGTCTCAGAATCTTCCAATTTTTCCTACCTTACAATTTTTCTCGGACTAGGGGACTTGTTCCCTTGGTCCTCGTGTGGCTGGGGCTCGTCCTCAGCCGCCGTTTAAAAAAAAAAAAAAAAAGACCAACATCTCGTGTCGGGGCCTCCCGGCCGGGATAATTTTTTCTCTTCGGCCATCTACTTCGGTGGATGGCCTCAGCGGCAGCGTTCAAGCAGTGTCCGTCCTGCAAGAGAAAGTTCCCTAGCTCGGACGGGCACGTGCGTTGTCTTCGCTGCCTCGGGGAGAGTCACCAGGTCCAGACCTGCGAAGTCTGTCGCGGCTTCTCGAAGGCCGCCATCAAGAACCGCCAGTACCGCCTTCAAGCCTACCTCATGGAGGCCGCACTGGCACCACCGGCTCCCCCAGCTCCAGAGCAGGCCGCTTCCACGTCTGCTCCTTCAACCTCCGCTTCTTCTTCCAGGCCCTCGGCCTCTGAACTGTTCAGGCGGAAGAAGGAGCAGGAGAAGAAGAAGAAAGACAAAAAAGAGAAAAAGAAGCGCCGTAGCTCTTCGTCTTCTCTTCCTCCGACCCCGGCACCGGCTCACCTTTCGCCGCCACGCTCCCTAGCATCCGCCCCGGTCGCAGCTCCACCTACGCCGGGTAGGATGTCGACCGAGGCCCGGGACGCCACGCCGGAGAGGGCCCACAGCCCTCCACCGCCGCCGGAGACTCCTCCACCTGTACCACCGCACAGGTCTTCCTCCCTCCGCAGTCCTTCCGTGGTTCCTGGTCCGGCTACCGAACCGCCGCCCCAGTTGAGCCTCATCGCCCCGTACATCGAGGCGATGGTGCGGAAACTGCACACCGAGCTCTACGGCCCGCAGACGACACCGTGGGAGCGCCCTCTGCCCTCACCACCAGCCACGGAGGCACCACCGCTCCGTGAGGAGGGCCCCGCACCGAAGCGGCAGAGGGTGGAACAGGCGCGGTCGGAGGCCTCTCTCCCTCCGTACCAGCTGCCTTTGCCGGGGAGCGATCCGAGATCCGCCAGGCCGTACTGGTCGGACTCGGACCCCGAGGTCTACCTGCCACCGCCCAGCGTCTCGGAGCGGTCAGGAGACTCCGACTCGTCGGATCAGGAGGAGGAGCAGCATCAGCCACCGCCGGTCGCGGTCGACAAGTCCCCGGACGACAACATCGGCGCCGTCCACGGATCCCAGCCGGAGGATTTGAAGACCTACACCGGACTGATCACTCGCCTCGGATCCACCCTTGGGATTCGGGCGGAGGCTCCCCCGGACGACTGTGAGGATGTCGTCTGCGGCTTGGCCGACCGCAAGGAGTTGGTCCCCGTCCGCCTCGGACTGCTCCCTAAGATTGCTAAAGCGGCCAAGGAGGTGTGGAAGAAGCCGGTTTCTTCCCACTCCGTATCCAACAGAGTGGACTCTATGTACAGACTGCTGGACGATTCCAACTTTCTGCACATTCACCCGGCACCGAACTCCCGAGTGGTCAAGGGCTCCCAACACCGGACGCCGATCAGCAGCACTCCCATCCCGTCGACCCAGGAAGGGAAGAAGCTGGACGCACTGGGCAGGAGGTTCTACGCCAATGCCTCCTTGTCCTTCCGTGCGTCCAACTACGCGACGGCCATGGGAGGCTACCAGTGTCGACTCTGGGAGCAAGCGGAGTCGTTCAAGTCCCTGCTGCCACCTGATCGACAAGCGGACTTTGAAAAACTCTGCATGGAGGGCAACCACCTCTCCCTCCAGCAAATCCGCACCGGCCGCCACGTCACCGAGTCGGAGGCAAAAAACTTGGCCTCCGCCATCCAGCTCCGTCGCCACGCCTGGCTCCGTTCGGCTAACCTGCAGGACGATGTCAAGCGGCTCGTGGAGGAGCTTCCCTTCGATGGCGAGGGCCTCTTCGCCAAGGAGACCGACACCTCCTTGGGAGAGCTGAAAGGGGACTACGCCACGATAAAACAGCTCCGCCCTCCACACCGTGGGTCCGGCCGTTACCATCAGGACCAGCCGTCGACGTCTCAAGCGGGCCCATCCTATCAACCTCGCCCGCCACAGAGACAAGGGGACTACTCCCGGTACCAGCCCTACCGGCAGCACCAACAACCCAACCGTCCACGCTACCAGCAACGGCCTCAGACTGGCAAGCGTACGGAACGGAAGGGCAAACAACGTGTTTGACTCTTCCGTGACCGAGACTCTACCCTACCGCCCCCTTTCCGACTACCTATCGGCGTGGTCTGCCATCACCACAGACCGATGGGTTTTAACCATCTTAGACTCTGGCTACGCGATCGAGTTCGGGAGATGCCCTACTGTCGGACGGATCCGCATCACCGATCCATCCCCACCGCTCCAGGAGGAACTAACAGCTCTCCTAGAGAAGGGCGCCATAGAGCCGGTCGCAGCGTCGGAGTCTCACGAAGGGTTCTTCTCCCGATACTTCCTTGTGGACAAAAAAGACGGGGGGGCACGTCCCATCCTGGACCTCCGTCTTCTCAACAAGCATATCGACGCGAGGAAGTTCCGGATGGTAACCCTTCACTCCATCCTCCCGCTGATCAACCACGGGGACTGGTTCACCGTCATCGACCTGAAGGACGCCTATTTTCACGTGTCCATCAGGAGGGAACATCGTCGTTTCCTCCGATTCCAGGTGGGCGGCAACATCTACCAGTACACATGCCTACCCTTCGGCCTCTCCACCGCTCCGAGGGTATTCACGAAGTGCATGGCACCGGTGGCTGCTCATCTGCGACTGCAAGGCGTCCAAGTGTTCCCGTACATAGACGATTGGTTGATCTGCTCCCCGACCCAACAAAAAGCCAAGGACGACGTTGCACATTGCCTCGCCCTTATGCAGAGCCTCGGTCTGCGGGTCAACTTCAAGAAATCCCAGTTGACCCCCACTCAACGAATAGAATACATCAGAGCCGTTCTAGACTCTCTGGCTCTAAGAGCCTACGCCCCAACCAAACGTCTGCTCGACATCCGCACAGTGGTGGCACGGATCCAGGGCGGACGTCGGGTCCGTGCGAGGGACGCCCTCCGTTTGCTAGGACTCATGGCGTCGACCACGGCGGTGGTCTCGCACGCCAAACTCAAGATGCGCTCCCTCCAGTCGTGGTTCCTCTCCTCCTTCAACGGCACCCACGACAACCTCGGGAAGTGGCTCACACCGACCCCCGAACTCCGAGACCAGTTAAACTGGTGGACAATGGACCAGAATGTGACCGCGGGGAGACTCTTCACCCTTCCCGCACCGTCCATCCAAGTCACCACCGACGCGAGCACCCACGGGTGGGGTGCGTGCTGCCGCGGACTACGGATTCACGGCATATGGACGCCCGAGGAAGCCGACCACCATATCAACTTCCTCGAGCTGCTAGCGGTATGGAAGGCGATGAGGTCCTTCAGACCGTCGATCGCAGGCAGTGTGGTGCAGATCGCCTCGGACAACACCACGACACTAGCCTATCTCAACCGGCAAGGAGGGACCAAGTCTCTCTCCCTCCTCTACCTGACCGTCCAGATGTGGGAGTGGTGCCTGAAGGTACATGTGTTCCCCATAGGTGTCCACATCCAGGGCACCCTGAACTCCGATGCAGACTCCCTGAGCCGCAAAGGGACGGCAATGCACGAGTGGGAACTGGACGGATCGGTGTTCGACCGCCTGTGCCGACGGTGGGGCACACCGACCCTAGACGTCTTCGCATCACAGACCAACTCCAAGTGCCGCCGCTACTGCTCCCGAGCAGGGATCGGCCACGGATCGGAGGGCGATGCCTTCATGGTGCCGTGGCACCAGGAACTGCTGTACATGTTTCCACCGATCCCTCTCATCCAACGGGTCCTGATACGGATCCGTGCGGAGAACGCCTGGACGATCCTGGTTGCCCCGTCCTGGCCGCGCCAGCCGTGGTTCCCACTACTCCAAACCCTGGCTTGCGATCGTCTCCGCCTACCCACCGATCCGAATCTCCTCCGCATGGAAGACGGTCGGATCCTTCACTCGGATCTGCCGAGCCTACACCTGACGGCCTGGCTTATCCGCCCAACATAGCACGGATCCTTGATCTGTCAAGGAAACCTTCCACACGGAAGTCCTACGATGCCAAGTACCGTCGCTTCACTGACTTCCTAGCATCCAGCGACTGCACCGTGGACTCCGCATCCCTGCAGGATGTCATGTCCTACCTCCTGCACCTCGCCGAGTTGGGATCCGCACATTCATCATTGAAGGTCCACCTAGCTGCTGTGGTCGCCAAGGCCCCACCTTCTTCAGTATTGTCCTCCGCCTTCAGAGACAAAACTGTTAAAAGGTTCCTTCAAGGGCTACGCAACGCCTATCCTCCAGTGAAGATACCACCCCCTCAGTGGTCCCTCACTACAGTGCTCACCGCACTCACGAAGGCACCCTTTGAACCCATGGCTTCGGTGGACATTAAGTTTGTCTCCTACAAGACTGCTTTCCTTGTAGCTATCACTTCTGCCCGACGGGCAGGGGAGCTGGCAGCCCTTCGGTCTGACCCTCCTTTTCTCAAGTTCTACCCTGACAGGGCAGTGTTGCACCCAGATCTGACATTCCTGCCCAAGGTCCTGACTGAATTTCACCTGGCCCAAGCCATCACGCTTCCAGCATTCTTCCTGAATCCCTCGTCTCCACAAGAGAGAGTGTGGCACTCGTTGGATGTCAGGAGGGCTTTGCTGTTTTACACCCAGAGGACTGCGTCCTTCAGGAGAGCAAAACAACTGTTTGTGGCTTATGGTGGCAAGACTAAGGGACAGCCTCTGTCTGCCCAGAGACTATCTAAATGGATCTCAGGTACCATTTACCTGGCCTATCAGATGTCATCCCTGCCACCTCCGCCTCATGTCCGGGCTCACTCCACCAGGACACTGGCTTCCTCCACTGCATTCCTAGAGGGCATCCCGATGGAGGATATCTGCAAGGCTGCCACTTGGTCCAGGTCCTCCACCTTCATCACCCACTACCGGGTTGATACAAGGTCCGCCCCTGATGTCAGACGGGGCAGGTCCATCCTGACGGCTGGTCTCCGATCCTCTTCGCTGATGACCGCCCATCCATGATGCCATCGCGCTCTCCTACATCTCAGGACGCCGGCTGCCCACCATCCAAGTAAGTGAGCTTGTTAGTCACCCATCAGTGTGCATCCCCAAACAACACGAAGGAGAAGGACAGGTTTCACTTACCAGTAACTGTCGTTCTCCGAGTATGTTGTTTGGGGATTCACACAACCCAACCCTGCCTCCCCTCAGGGCTGCCGGCCTGAGATGGCCTTAGGCTTAGCGGGCAGCTTTAATATCAAACTGAGGGGAGAGCGCGAAATGGCGCCTAAAGGGGTTGGGCATGGTGGGCGGTCCCACATTCAAAACTCTTTATCCAATCAGCTTTCCAGCTCCGCTCCGGATTCAGCGCAGGCGCAGAACCCATCAGTGTGAATCCCCAAACAACATACTCGGAGAACGACAGTTACTGGTAAGTGAAACCTGTCCTTATCACTACAATTTATGTAACAAATTTTTATAGCTTCTCTGCTAATACTTTTTTTGTATCTGTCATTTACTCCCTTGGGAAATGCTCTATTACCTGGGTTATTTCACATTATTTTACTCTCTAATTGACATTTCAGGTTTGCCTTTTTGAAAGGATTGAAAGAAACATAGCTTTTTAAGTGGCATTTGTATTTGACTGTGTAGGCATATCAAACAAGAAATGAAACAAAAGAAAAGCAAAAGCAAAAAATGAAGGCAGCCATGGTCGAGGAAGTGGGCTTGATCTATGAAAACTGTTTTTACTTCTATCAGTTTTTACTTCTTTAATTTTTTGTTCCTTTTACTTTTGCTTTGTTGTCTGGTACATCTTATTAATTCTTTATTTTATTATAAACTTGTTATAAACTTATTTTTCATCCTTTGTAAAATAATATTTGTTAACTCTGCATGCCAAAATTCTATTGGTTATTTATGTACACTTAAGAAATCATGTAGAAGTTGCCATGGCCTACTGATGAGGTTGGATATTAACCATGTGCCCGGTTGCATGTGCAAGACTACTTGTCAGTAAAACCATCGCTAGCTGTGGCGAGTGACTTTTGAGTGTACTTTTACATGTATGTAAATAGCCAATAAGATTTTAGTTATAGAGTCAAATTATATTGATAGTGGAAAAGAAGTGTAGAAATGTAATAAGTAAATATTTTAGCATGTATAATAGCCATGCAGGTCAAAATATTGAAATGTCATTGTCACCTTCAGCAAATAGTTCTGTATCCACCGACCCACCCACCCTGTGACATATATGTATGAAATGTTTTTGTACTGCCCTGCACAAGTGCTTCTGTACATATGTACAAAACTGTTCTAAAGGCTGAGATAGAAAAAGCAGGCCATAAAACTGAGCTGATGGAAAGCCAAACTGAAAAATACATTATTTTAATGCACAGCTTTTTATTTGAGAAACATCTTACTTTTTTTTAGTCTTAAACGTGTCATGCTCCAAATACTGTTTTCCTTCAGGAGCTAGCTTAGGCATTCTTCATTTTATAATCTGTCACCAGCAGGCTTCCTTAGCTTTGCCTTAGCCTATCCTTCTTCATGCAGATTTATTTCAGCTACTACTAGGAGAGGGAACCAACATATCCCATTTGTTTGTATTCAGACAAACAGGATCTCCCGAATATAATCAGAGGCAGAATTTGGCAGTGTTAAAAGAGTTTTTAGGTAATTTGAATGAGAATTAGATCCCACCAAAAATGAAATGAAGCTCCCCTTTGTATTACATTTAGCCAGGAAAGGCGCAGAATACCTTTTAATGTATCAGGTGGGGAAATTTAAACAGCAATAACATGAAACAGATACTTGGTGTGCCACATGTTTTACAAAAAAAATGAATGTGAAATAGCACAAGTAGATCAAAATAAGCTCACCTGTTGCAGATTAAATGAAAAACTTTTTTTTTTTTAAAAAAAACAGAATGTATTGTTTTAATTTATTTTTATTGTACCACAAAATCAAGTAGAAAGGAGAAGAAAAATATTCTAAAAATTATGCAGGCATAAAGAAAGAATGGGTTGGTAATAATTGGTTTCTGCTTATTAGCTCCTGGTTATGTGTATTGCCAGCAGAGGGTAGTAAAGGGCCATCTGAAAGTTATAAGGCTGCTCCAATTTTTTTTTTAAAGAAAATGTTGAACTTTCAAAGAATCACACATTTTTAAAATTAAAAATACAGCCTACTCAAATGTGTCCCACAGAAGTGAGAAATATCCGGAGCATGCATCTCAGATCAGGCATCTCAAACATTTCTGTCTTTGTGGCTTTCCATGTAAACAGAAACTTGACAGCAGTTTGGTAACTTAAAATAGAGGACTGTTTATAAACCACTGTATGCAGAATTTTAACGGTGTCCTTTCTGTGTTCCAGGAGTGGGCCTTAACAAAGGACAAGTCAGTGAAACATATGGATTTGTGCCTTACTGTTGTAGACCGAGCTCCTGGCTCACTCATAAAACTTCAGGGCTGTAGAGAAAACGATGGTAGACAGGTCAGTATCCAGCATTCAGTCATGCACAAGTGGTTCTCAACCTTTGATATTGAAGGTCACACCAGTCATACTGTAAAGAAACCTGAGTCTTACTGTGACAGAATTAGATGGGCTTCTCCCCCAACCCCCCAGTCTAATAATGACATTTATGCATTTGTAGACATTCTGACGGCACTGCTGTGGCTTAGTGGTTAAGATGCTAAACTTGATGACTGGAAGGTTGGCAGGTCAGCAGTTCAAGACTTGAGTGCTGTATGACAGAATGCGCTCCTGTCTCTGTCCCAGCTCCTGCCAACGTAGCAGTTCAAAAGTAAGAAATTGGAAGTCGATAAATAGGTTCTACTTTGGTGGGAAGGTAAGCAGTGTTCTGTGCACTCCAGTGTCTTGTCATGCCTGCCACATGTTCACGGAAAGGTCTGCAAATGCAAACAGCCCTGGCTCTTTGGCTGCAAACGGAGATGCGTACTGTGCCCTAGTCGGACACGACTGGCTTTTGAGCAAGGGGTGACCTTCAGCTAGACATGGTGACAGAGGATTGTATAACTTCCTCTAGAATGCCTCTAGTGCTGGAGAGCTCACCACGGCAGTTGGCTCTAAATGCTGTAACGTTTAGAACATTTTTTCCTTGATATTCAACCCAAAGCTGGCTTTCTCTTATTCCTAAGCCCATTGTTACCTGTCCTGCATTCAGGAAGGGTTTGAGAACAGATCTTTTATGTGATAACTTTTTAAGTATTTAAAGACTGCTATCATTATACCTTCTCAGTCTTCTTTTCTCAAGGCAAAACATGTCCAGTCCTTTCCAGGCTTTCCTTCTAGGGCTTGTTTTCCAGGCTCCTGAGCATCATCCTGGTTGCCCTCCTCTGAACCTCTCCCAGTTTGTCTGGATCTTTCTTAAAAGTGTGATGGCCAGAATGGGACAAAATACCCAAGATGGCTCACCAGTGTCAAGTACTTTATGTTATTTGGAAACTATACTTCTGTTAGTTTAGCCTGGAATAACATTTCCTTCTTTCGTTAGCCACATTGCACTGCTGGCTTATATTCAGTTTGTCATCTACAACAGTTCCAAAATCCTGCCTGTATGTAGAATTACTGAGCCAAGTACCCATGACTTTGGTTTCATTTTCATTCTGCTCTTTTCAGCCCAATGCTCAAGCCCATCAAAATATTTTTGATTTTTTAATCTGTTTCCAAAGATATTACCGTATTTGCTGGCGTATAAGATGCATCGGATTATAAGACATGCCCTGTTATTACCAAAATAGTCCTCATTGGCTACTATATACAGTACAAGATGCACTCCATTTTTCCAGTGTATTTTAAGGGGGGGAGTGGGTCTTATACACTAGCAAATAGGGTAGGTATCTCACCTAATTTTGTGCAGAGGCTACATACCAATTTTTAAAATCTCTGTTCCAGTATTTGTGGACTTGACTGTACATAATTACACATGATATAAGCACACACCCAGATGGAGAAGAAAAACTCAATGCAGTAAAGTTTAGAAAAGGAAAAGAAAAAATGGCAGTAGGGAAGATGTTTTGGAAAGCCTCTTTAAACAATCTAGTCTTTCATTGTCTTTTAAATATACAGGCCATAATGTACTTCAGACCATGTATCACTCACTTCATTAGTTTTATGCAACCGTCCTCTCAGATGTCTTCATTGCTTCCTAAAATTATTTTGAGGCTCAAACTGTCCCCTGCCCCAGTAGTCAACTTTCATCTATTTTTTTACTTCAAAATTCTCAAATTTTTGCCATAGAATTTGTCTTCCCCTGACTTTAACATGTGGCAACATACAGATAAAACAGCAGCAGCAGTAGCAGTGTTATTACTTTATTTGGCCAGTTTCAACTTCTGCTTGATCCCAGACGTCATCTTCTAGCACCAGTTGAGGCATGTTGACTAGCCATAAAGGTAAAGGTTTCCCTTGCTCAAAAACCAGTCGTATCCGACTCTAGGGTTCAGTGCTCATCTCTGTTTCAAAGCTGAAGAGCCAGTGCTGTCTGCTTCTGCAGACGTTTCTGTGGTCATGTGGCAGGCATGATTAGACACCGGAGCACACGGAATGCTGTTACCTTCCCACCAAAGTGGTCCCTATTTATCTACTTGCAATTTCTTGCTTTCGAACTGCTAGGTTGGCAGGAGCTGGGACAAAGATGGGAGCTCATTTTGCCCTGCAGTACTTGGGAATCGAACTGCCTACCTTCTGCCTCCCAGTCAGTGTCTTAGCCACTTGAGCCACTGCAGTCTTATGTTAATATTAACCCATGAAATCCAGACTTCTCTTCATGCATAAGCTTAACTAACTGACCCTTGAGACAATTCTTCTTATTTCAGTGGGTTGGATAATGGACTCTGGGGTGTCCTAAAGGGTGTGTGCAAGTAGGCTGGCCAATTCCTATACAGTAATACCCCGGATAACGCGAGTACCGTATAGTGTGAAAACCGCATAACGTTACAAGATTTTCGGAAAAATCTTGTATCGAATAACGCGATTTTTAACGTTATCCGATACAGTCGTTCTTAGCAGCAGGGTGGCTGGAAAGCTGAATGGGGTTCTCCGTTCAGCTTCCCAGCCACCCTGCAGCTACGGAGGCAGAGGTGGGGAGGCTGGAAAGCTGACGGGGGGCTCCCCCGTCGGCTTCTCCAGCCACGCCACAGCTGGGGAGGCAAGGGCGGGTGGCTAGGGAAGCCGACAGGGCGTCCCCGTCAGCTTCCCCAGCCACCCTGCAGCTGTAGATCGGGTCCTCTGATCTCTCTGGACACGATCTACGGACTTTTTTTTTACCAATTTTGGGGTCTCTGACCCCACCCACCCCCACCCCCCGCTGGGTCCAGGGAGGTGTGGAGACCCGATCCAAGCTGTTTTTGGGCTTCCCCGACATCCTCAGCCAGTGCAGCAAGCCAGAATGTCAGAGTTCAAATCCCGACATTCTGGCTTGCTGCACTGGCTGAGGACATTGGGGAAGCCCAGAAACAGCTTGGATTGGGTCTCCACACCTCCCTGGACCCAGCCGGGGGGGGTCAGAGACCCCAAAATTGGTTAAAAAAAAACTGGACTTTTTTTTACCAATTTTGGGGTCTCTGACCCCCCTGCCGGGTCCAGGGAGGTGGGGAGACCCGATCCAAGCTGTTTCCAAAGTTCCCCCACCTCTCTGGAGGCTGCAGCAAGCCAAAATGTCAGGATTCAAATCCCGACGTTCTGGCTTGCTGCAGCCTCCAGGGAAACAGGGCTTTTTTTAACATTGTGTGATCAATGTATCGCACAACGTTAAAAACTGGATAACGACAGGACTTGTGGAACCAAGTCATAACGTTATCCGGGGTACTAGTGTACATCGTTTTTAATTTCTCCATGGAATTGTTGAAGAGATGAATGCCTGTGGATTTGGAATGTAAGGCTTCTGTTGATGTGGGAGCCAGATCAGCTTATACTTTTATGTGGTATAAAAGCTGTATCACTTTACACGGGTGCTACATTTTCCAACCATCTTTCCAAAATTTTGAAGGCCAGAAGTTTGTTTTCTTCAAAATAAAATTGGAATCTCTAGGAGTCAGTGTTTTGTGTTATATTTTTTAAAAATCTTTATAGAACATATCAGAGAATAAACAAAACAAAAAAATGCTGTAGCACTTTAAAGACTGTTACAGAACATAATAGCTGTTAAAGAAAATCACACACATTTATAGCATCTGAGTGACTTGACTTTCCTTTTATTGTTTCATGTGCTTCTGCCATAGAAATGGGAACAAATTGAAAGCAATTCCAAACTGAGACATGTGGGCAGTAACCTGTGCTTGGACAGCCGAAATGCCAAAAACGGTGGTCTGACTGTTGAAGCCTGCAGCCCCTCACTATCGCAACAATGGAAGTTCACACTTAATCTACAGCAGTAGAAGGGCTCCCACACAAGTACTGTTGCATATCCTAAACCCTTGGCAACATTTGGATTGCATTACTGATAACTTTATATACCTCAGTATTCCATCTTCGTCTGAAAGCAAACGATGACAACTAAAGTGAACAAAAGGGAAGCAAGTGAACTGGAGACCTTGCCACCATCATCTGATCTAACATCGTTGCATCGTGGCTGACTCCCTTCCACCATAAAGGTTCACCAGTTACTTTTCTGGCTTCACCCTGGTCCTTACACGGCAAATGATTAGCATCCCTAGAAGCAACAGATGTACAGTAGAAAACCTTTCGACGCAAACAGAGGGAGGGAGGGGAGGGGAGGGGATAGTTGGGAGGGAAGTAAATGGTTTGGAGAAGATCATTGGCCGTCTCCATTTTCATAGAAGTTGGTGTCTGCGGTTTCCAGAAGTCAGAGCATCATCATGAAAGTTTTGCCACGTGTGCTTGGTATATTTGAACCATGGACTTTTCTATGACAGGACTCTAAATATAAACACTATATATATATAAATATATATATATGAAATATATATTGTCAAAAATTACAACTTTCTATCAATTTTTCATCATCCTGTAATTTATCAACAAAGCGTTTTAACACGTTCCTGGACAGTGGGCTGGACAGTTTTGTAGAAGAGCAAAACTTTGTGGAAACGCAGGTCTGTGCTGCTGAGTGACGTTCATGCAAACACTGGATGCTTCTGCTTTGTAAAGTGTGCCTACTTATGCACTTCGTCCTCCCAGGAAATGTCAGATGTCTATGGAGGAGGAGGAGGAGGGTGATGGAATGGCAGGAAGAAGAAAATGCGCTTCATCTCACAAGCATTCATTAGCACTTCCCATTGGGAATTCATGCCATGTGCTCTGGTCTTTGCGTTGGGCAATTCTAAACTACTTTGTTCTTAATATACATATGTTTCGGGGGGGGGGATAATGCAGCGAAGAGAGCTTGGTCTTTAGGGTGTGTTCTTTGTTAAGATTTTCTTGATTCTCTTCTACAAAGTTGTCAGAATAACGGATAGCACAAGACCACAATAGCCTTTACATCGGGGTGCCCAAACTACGGCTGGATCCACTACCACCACGATGCCAATTCATCTGGCCCACTACGCCCTCGTTGCTCCTGGAAGCGGAAATAAAATGTGCCTGTATGTGCCCGCTTCCTGGAGTGACGAGGTTTTTGTGGGCCAGATGAATTGGTGTTGGGGGCTAAATCTGGCCTACAGGCCAAAGTGACCGGCCCCCTGAACCACATGACCGACCCGCAGCCCAAAAAGTTTGGGCGCCCCTGCTTTACATGGAAGCTTGAACAGTGAGCTCGTAAATATCAGCTTTTGCAGTTCTTACGCACCTGCTCTTGCAGTAACATGGTTTATCTTTTCTCTTTGTCTGTCTTATAACTAGTGTTTCATGCGAGGTTGTAGGAAAATAATCTTCGGGTAACTTGTACACTAGAAACTGTCATTTCAACCTAGTTGGGTTTTTTTTTTTTTTAGCTCAAAGTAGTGTCAGAATTGACTGGCATCTTTGAGTGTCCCCAACGCCAACCATGGATGCAGAGATTTTAAAATAAACACCACTTCTTATGTAAGAATTTAACAGTGAAATCAAAGCAGCATTTATAACATTCCCTCTGGTGCTTACCAAAGGAGAAAGGTAAATTTTTTATGTAATCATGACTTGACAATACTCTCCTCTGGCTCTTTGGGTCTGAGAGCACTCCAAAAACTGCATTTTCCCTCGTGGCTGCAGTATTGCTAACGCCCTCGTTCAAAGAGGCAAGCGAATGTTTGGATTTATATGGCGTGTTTGTGTGACTTCCAGGTACTGTTTTGAGATGTGGTATGAACATTACATACTTTGAGACCTTTTACCTTGGATGATATATGAATAGCATCATCTTTCAAATAAAATTTCCCTTCCTGATACTAAATGCTTCCATGTGTATCCTATGTAAACATGAGCGAAACCAGGGAAATTTGAGATTTATGTTTTCTAGACTTCATTTTGCAACTCAAGGCTTGAAATGATGGTGGCAATTCTTTGGTAAATTGGCATTTTCTTTCAACTAGACAAACCGTGAATAATAATCTAGTGTTCTTCTTAGCAAAAAAAAAAAAATTAATAGGGAAAATCAAGTTAAATATCCCCCACCCCTTTATGAATCAGAAACTAGCAGGCAAGTTACCTGCTGTTTGCTGGAATCTTAGATGATGCCTTCATTATTACCTAAACAGATTTTACTAATAATATTACTTAATGTCTCCCCACTCCAAAATGTTTTTAGTATCAGCTATATATTGTAAAATGGGGATACGTTTTTTAGATTCCAGAGATGCTATGCAGAAAGGAACTCCATATTGAGGCTAAGCTGTGGATGATGTTCTTGAATGGTCTGAATCAAAACAGAAATATGGTAATATGATGTTAGCTATGTTTACATAACACAGTGTGCCAAAGTTAATTTACTGTGACTTCATCTCCCCCCTCCCCCCTTATCTATGGATTTCAGGTGCAGTGTGTCCAGGCTGCTTCATACATCCTCTGGCAGTGGGGTATATTTAGGAGTCCTGTACACAAATCTTTCAAATGAATAGAAAATAATGCTGTGGCAGTCAGTGATGAATTATATATATATATATATAAAATAGCCAAATCTACTCCTTCCTTCCTTCCTTTTCCACCCTCCCCTTAAAATTACCAGGATACTGGGGGTAGTGGGGTGGGATTCCAGTGCAATGTCAAATGTGTTCCAACTTTTATCTCTCAGCTTCTTCAAAGCAAAAAAATTATTGTTGTACATGTGAATTTCATTTTGAAAATTAATTATAATTTGGAAACTTATTTCAGCTGGTTCTTTAAAATCTGCTGTACAGAGCTTGTACTTTGTTCATTTTATAGATGGAAACCATCCTTGAAAAAAAAACCTGTTTGTTTAACTTAAGAAAATAAATACTTTATAAATAAAAGAACAAGGTTTGCTGCAATTCTGTTTTTATGTGCACTTTGAATGTGGTGAGATAGCTCAAATTCATGTAAGACCTTTTGATTTATTTAATGGATTCAATGGAACCTACCCATAAACTATTGCTATAGATTGAGAGAGAGAGATTGAGAGCAGTGGTGGTGAACCTATGGCACGTGTGCCAGACGGGGCAGTCCCAGCCCTCTCTGTTGGCACGTGCATCGTCACCCCAGCACAGAGTTAGCCCAACCCTTCTGCCCAGCAGCCCAATGGGAGCGCTTCCTCCCCCCAGCACATTCACCCAGCCCCTCTGCCCAGCAGCCCAATGGGAGCACTTCCTCTCTCCCCCCAGCACATTTACCCAGCCCCTCTGCCCAGCAGC
This sequence comes from Furcifer pardalis, assembly GCA_030440675.1. Classification (NCBI taxonomy): domain Eukaryota; kingdom Metazoa; phylum Chordata; class Lepidosauria; order Squamata; family Chamaeleonidae; genus Furcifer; species Furcifer pardalis. The sequence continues at coordinate 111,427,956 of CP126890.1, read as the reverse complement.
CCAATGGGAGCACTTCCTCTCTCCCCCCAGCACATTCACCCGGCCCCTCTGTCCAGCAGCCCAATGGGAGCGCTTCCCTCCCCCAGCATAGTTTTCCCCAACCCTCTGCCCAGCAGCCCAATGGGAGTGCTTCCTCCCCCAGCATAGAGTTTGCCCCGTCCCTCTGCCCAGCAGCCCAATGGGAGCACTTCCTCCAGCACAGAGTTCACCCTGCCACTTTTTGGGCACTCAGTCTCTTAAAAGGGTCATCATCACGGTACTATTGGCTTGCCCCAAATACTTGGGTGCACTTCTTTTGTTTCTAAACAACAAGTTGAATTGCTGATTCTTGTGCCATAATTACAACGTGCTTTTGGACTTCTGTTTACTTTCAGAGAAATCTGGCATTTGTTATGTCAGGTGCATATTTTTTTGAAAAACGTTGGGTCAATGCAACCAAGTTTGAAATTAAGTGCATTGTGTTTAAAAGTCCACTTTGGGGTCATTTGCTTTAAGATGCTTCAACAGTAGCAGATTTCCCAATGATCCTTGGAGGGAACCATAGATGGAAGCACAAGTTGGTTATTCTTGCAGGTAAGCAGAATCTAACACTCCAACTCTTTTTCAGTAATTAAGCTATGAGTATCCTGTTTGATATTAACATTCTTTTTGGAAATAGGGCAACTGGCACAAAACTGATTATATTGATGGAAACAAATTATTGGCAACTGCCAAACCATGCACAAAATATGGTCAGAAAACCAATGTTTAGAAAGTTCTATCCTGTACATATTGAACTTTAACATAATTTTACTGTTTGCAGTTTTAAATATAAATGGCCAAAATCCCATCAGTTTTACAGTGGTGTAAATTGCAGTAATGAGTTGCCATTTTTAATCCTTGCTGTGTACACGAAGTCATGCAACTGGGAAGCAAAAAATACAAGCAACAACTTTTAACTAGCAGCAATCTGCTGCTGCAGTGGAATAACTAACCAATAGGATTCTGGCCACTGGGTAAGACCAATATCTCAAAGAGAAGAGTTTTGAACTTTTATTCATTTGTTCTCCTTCCTGTGTTGTGAGCAAAACTGTAGTTCAGAATATCTTGTGCAGAGTATCTCCAGTCCATCATCACCCTAGTGAATATGTCACATAGTTATTGCGTCCAATTGTTGCAGTTTCTCCATTTCTAACATATCCTTTGATAAACAGATGTGAGAGCTTATTGTGAAATAGGTACTGTACTTTACAACAGGGGTTCTCAACCTTACCATGCCACAGGCCAGAGAACTCCCCATCTGACAGCTGAGCGGGCCAGACATGTACCGGTAGTTCCCCGTGCTACAAATGCTGCCGTAAATCACGGCGGGCGTGTTTGCGAATGTGGGCGCATTTGCAGCTGTCGTAAACTCTTCCACTTCTAGGGTCACCACCATGGGCCAGATGGAATAGTGTAGGGGCGGGGCCAGCAAACCCCTGCTTTACAAGATGGAATTCACTGCATTATAGGGGACAAAAGGTTGTACAAAAGGGTAGCTTTATGCTGAGTAAAAGTGGTCCAATCACATGAGACAGGGTACCTGATCTCTTAACCTCTACATCACATTAATCCAGATGATGCCTTCCCCTCTTCATACATATCGTGGGCCACAAGGTTGCAGGAGCCAACTGACTCTCAGCACAATCCCAAAATTGGACCGAACACAATGTGATTATAACCACTGCTAATGTCTGTGTGTTCAATGCCATACAAATTATTTTTTTCAAGTTAAATCTCTGGTGCCCAACTCTCAAAGTCAACACATGATTACTGTTGCCTTTGCCAATGACGCAGGTGCATTTTAAATGTAGTTTCTCAGCGATGTGTTTGGATATTTTTAGCCAGATGGCATGAATCAGAAATTGTAATTGCCTTCTCAGCGCAGCAGTAGGAGCAAGGAGCTCCTGTTTCAAATTCCATAATTTAGCACAGCTATTTCCTTGATTTTGTTGTGCCTTGTGGATGAGTCTATATTCAACTTTCCGATGGCTCATGGTAAGTGTGACAACCTAGTATTTAAACAATTTCTTGCTTTAGGTATGAATAGAATGTTTAAGTGTAACCTTAACAATTTGCCAGATATGTTTTGAGCAAAACTGGAAACCTTTTGTTTCCCCTAATAATCTTTTTAAAAATCCAGACTTTTAAATTTAAAAAGTAAGGGATGTGCAGCATACAGTAATACCTTGGATAACGCTAAGACTTGGTTCCACAAGTCTTGGTGTTATCCGATTTTAGTGTTCTCCGATGCATGTTAAAATCCTATGGGATGTATCAGATAACGTTAAAGCTCCATAGAGATACATTGTAACCGCACAGGCTTTAGCGGTTGTTATCCGATCCATCCCATAGGACCTTAACGTTATTCGATCCAATTCTCCTCCCCAGATTACTTAACGTTATGCGATTTTAGCGTTATCCGAGGTAAACGTTATCCGAGGTATTACTGTACTAAAATTATTGCATATCAACAATCAAATATTCTTAAGCATGTCAGTTATTAATTAAAAATACTGCCATACACCAGATTTCACATTGTTCTTTAAGTAGGTCAGAACTTTGTGACTGATATTACATTAGATGTTTTGAAGTAATTTATCCGAGTTCTCTCACTCAATGTCGTGTGTAGACACACCACACACCACACACCACACACACACACACACACACACACACACACACACACACACACACACACACACACACAGAGCAATATCAGTAAAGATGAGACCATGAGAAATAAGCAGTTATCTACGTTTGACTGTATTTCAAAGTTGTTAATTGTAAACAAACTTTGTTGAATGGGGAGTAAAATCACACAACAAGATATCAGAGTGATACTATAAATCAATTCAGTTGGTTTTGTTACCACACTTCACATTTTGGAACTTAGAACTCAGCTCATGGTGTAGAAAACTTGTAAAAATTTATTGCAAGCGTGCCTTTGTGTAGAACAAAAACCATAGTCACAAAATTTAGGTCCACACTTGAACCAAGGAGCCAGAAATACAGGGTGGGAACCTTGTTGGCCAGGAGGCATCCACACGTGCATTTCCCTGAACAAATACAGATGTATAAAATTGGTCTTTAAAGTTTCAATTGGAATGGCAAACAAAACGGCACAGCACGATTAATCTACTGTTGACACTGATGAACAAAATGTCTTTAACACACTTCAAAAGGAAAGGGATGCTTGCAACCAAACTGCAATCTTTTTGGTGTTGTGAGCATAGCCTGACAATACATGGGTAGTTGAATGTAACTCTCCCCACCCACCCCCAACAATAGCATTACAATAGTGATCTGTACAGTCATCTCATTTGATGGAATGTCATCTGCAATAATGGAAATGGATAGCAGTTTTAAAGAAACAGGTAAATCGCTCGTAGGGCTTCCTTTCAGAATATGCAACCATATCTCCCTTTGTGACATGGACTCCTAGCAGGCTAGCAGGGTCCTCATCTCTGAATCATTTTAGACTCCTTAGTCAGCTCTCCATATCCCCCCATCAGCATGGCTACTGTAAGAGATTGCTTGGACTTCTGGGGTTTCACTAATTATCCTGGCTGGGTAGTTCTGGGAGTTGCAATCTAAGGTGCAACTCTTCCAATGTTGAGTTTGAGAGGCCCATTGTATATAAGACTCCTAGTACTCTAAGCTCTTTTTAACCTGGAGGCATCAATAACTAGGAAAGTGAACTCTTCTTGTTTGTTCTTTCTAAGGACGGACAAATAAGAATTACAAACTCTCTGCACATTAGAACTAAGGGAAGCGCAGATTCCTGAGTTCGTTTAATTTAGACTATTTTTCTCAACATTAAGCCATGTTTGTTCAAATTTTTCTTCCAAACCATCTTATCTTCCTCAAAACTGAGTCTGCCTTACAAAAACCCTTCTATTTATGCAAGACTAAAGGCTATTTAGAGCATTAGAGCACAATAAACAGACCAAGGTTTAATCTAGTCTTCCCCAGCACAGTACCTATTGGATTGATAGACTATTAGCTGAACTCATCATAGCTCCTTAAAATCATCTGTTGGGGATGACTGCTAGATACTAGCCTACAATCCTACACATAATAATTTATAAATGGTCCCCATTTTGCAGGTAAGTGGGAATCTTTGTTATTCTGCAATGCTCCTCCCAAAGGATTCTGAAAAGAAATACACGGGAGTTCCATTAGACCAGGGGTTCTCTACCTTGGGTACCCAGATGTCCTTGGACTTCAATTCCCAGCAGGAGGCCCATAGTTGAGAAACCTTCCATTAGACCATTTCTGGTAGAATTGTTTCTGGAGTCTCCTTGATTTCTTCAGTTGCCATTCTACATAAATGGCACTCAATGCTGACTAGACTAGATGCACTTACACCAACATCTTTCTTGCCTTTCCAAAAAACTTTCCAGAAGACAGAGCATGAAGGATCTCACATGGCTTCTCAATTCTTGTAATACCCAGTTTGTCTTGTTTTCTGCCCCAAAGGAATGAGTTTGCAATCTCTTAGCATTTTTTCTAGTAATATAACCTTGCTCAGTATTCCAGTTCAAACAGTTCTGTTTTCAACTCACACAGGTTGTCAACATCTCCCCTTTAACACTTCACATTACTTAAAGAGTTAGACTGTTCTCCTTTTACGGCTAGGTTAATCCATTCCCTTCTGTGCATATATGGTAGCATAGATCCCTGTCTGCAGTAACAGGTAAATTGCTAAAGCAGAGGTGGCCAAACTATGGCCTGTGGGCCAGACCGGCCCTAGGCACCAAATAATCTGACCCATGGTGCCCTCGCAGTTAGCGGAAGTAAAATGCACATGCACATTACGGTGTCATAAGTACACCCATGGCTATCATAAGAGTGGTTTACTGTGGGAGGAACCACATGACCGGTCCACTCAACCACATGAACGACCTGCAGTGCAAAAAGTTTGGCCACCCCTGTGCTAAAGGGAGTTATTTTCATTTAACACAGAAATGTTGTATGGCCTAGTTTAATATTTGTTACAATTCTACTTCATAGAGTGACAAATGAGTATACTTGTATTTTCAGAAGCCAAATTTTAAAACAAAGAGTAGAAAAAGAGACTAATGCCATGTAGCCCCACAAGGACCATGCACTGAGCAACCAACAGGTCTTCATGTGCAGCAGTATGTATTCCTCTGGTGTGCCCACTGTGAGCCAACAGAGAGCTCGCTGGCACAGTCCTTGCCAACAATATCCAATATCTGATATCACAAAGTGACAGGTAGTGCGATGCTCCTGGTTCAATAAATAGAGATTGAAATCTTCCTCCTACTTGTAATAATCTGTGTTGGAGTGTTAATTTGGTACATCCCATCCTAAACATTTCTGGATGTCATAAGAAAGCCTTTGGGAACATGCTTGGTGGGAATTGCAGGCCAAAACTCTGACCAGGCAATGGAGCTCTGTCGCTTCTATGGGACAATTTCAAGCATTTTTCAGACTCGAGAGACAAAAAATATATTTTAAAGATCCACAGTGCTTTGGAGATACAGCTACGCATGTATGCAAGGTAGGAATCTTCCTACAGAAACTGTAGAAGTAAAAGAAGGTAAAGAAAGCAAACTCTCATATTCATCTAGCGGGGATCCCCAGTTAATAAATGCTAGTGGTATGATCCTCTGGGCCAGGTTGCAACTTGTGCTCAAACAACCTACTCAGTCCTGCTAGCCTATACAAAGGAAGAGTAAATGAAAGATAGGCAGAGTGGATAAAAGTACGGTAAGTACAGAAAACTATTAGGAAGCATTTCTCACTGTTAAAATTGGTCTGGAGTAACTTAAAGAGAAAAAGGAACTGCTCACATGGATAGACATTTTAACAGCACATTAGAGCAAACGAATGGAGCATGTTCTAGTAGCTGCAAGAGGGATAGGCCACTAAGCATAGGGAGTCCCTGCAAAAGGAGCAGGCCTTGTGTTGAATGCACGTGGGTGGATGTACTGAGGGCTGGACCACAGGGCTGAAGCTCAGGGACTTCTATTAGAAATGGCTCCCAACAGACAAGCAAGGCATCAGGCGGAGGAATGCTGATCTAGACATAGACAAAACCAAACCCTGCCAACCCCAGCAAGAGAAACATTGGAAGATGCCCTGATCTATTGCATGCAAGTAGTGCAGCAAAGGAAGAGGGGACATAGTTTGGATAATAAATAACCATGCTGATGAGGAAGATGGAGCAGATGAGCTAAACTTCAGTTCCCAACAAAACATTGATTGGTGCCAATGAGGATTAGCTGTACATAATCCAGGCTGCAGCAGACACTCCCTTATGATCACAGTGCATGGATTACAGTAAATCCTTGCATGTTACTAAAAAGTGGGTCTTCCTGTGGTCAAGATAGGTTTAGCTTGGAGAGCAATCACCAGTAACTTCATTCAAGGGTCTACTTTTGGTGTGGTGAAGGCAGTGGGGGCCCCACATGAAATGGTGCTGCAGGCCACATTCTGCCCACGGGCCACAGGTTGAGAATCCCTGGTGTAAAGAGTAATAGTAATCTGTTTGAGCTGAAGACAGGGTTTTTAAATTGTTTTATATTGGTTTTAACTTGTGTACACTGCCCAGAGTCCATTGGATAGGGCGGTATATGAATCTATTAAATTAAATTAATTAAAAATTAAATTAAATCTTATGGGGAATCATTTGGATTTTTAACTTGGATAGATTTCTAAACAAAATGTAAGTCATTAGTATCACGTTCTTTAAAAGTAACATGCACAAATAAGGAGCAATGGATAATATCCCCACCCTTATCCAAAGGTAATGTGAAGGAGTTCATTTAAGGAGTATCATTTACAGCTCTGTGCTCAGGGATTTATGCACAGGATACCAGCCAAAGATCATGAGAGGACTCTGTTTTGTTTTGGTTTTTGCTTTGTTACAACAGGCTGAAATCTAAAAAGAGATTAAACTCTTGGCACAAAGTTAGGACAGCTGGAGGGAAGGCGCCTGAGTGAATTTTCATTCTATTACCATCAAATTTTAGGACTTATAATGGTAGCAAGCAATAGCAACTGCGCTTATATACCACCCCACAGCACTTAGTGCACTCTCTGGGTGGTTAATAAGTTAATTAGCAGTTTGCCCCAACATGCTGGGTACTCATTTTACTGACCTTGGAAGGATGGAAGGCTGAGTCAACCTTGTCCCATCAAGATCAAACCCACAACGTTTTGGCCGTGGCACAGCAGTTTAACCACTGCACCCCCACGGAAGAGCACCAACCACCGGCAGTCACAATTCTGCTGTGTGGAAGAACAAATAAAATGCTATTTCATGGAAGGAGGAACACAATAGGAACACTATGAGGATTCAATATTGTTTTAAATAGGATTAGAGGTTCATTTACATGATTCTTCTATTTAAAGAGAAAATAAGGTGCTGTCCAGATAATAAACATGCAAATTTGTCAATAATAATGAGTTGCACATAGAAGTTATTGTTTGTTTGCTATACCTGAAAGGGAAGATTTGGTACTAACAGTTGTGGAGATCACCGGCTATTGACTCCACATAGTGGGATACCTATCAAATTTCTATGACGTGTAGATTCTGGGAGCTGGAGGTCCACAAGGCAACTTTTCCAAGTGCAGTCCCCAGTTATTTTAAACTGCCAGGAGAGAACAGGTACAACAAATGCTTAGAATTCATTTCCCTTTGATTCTACTGCGGTGTCTGTTATAGACAATTGAGTCCCGTAAAAAATAGCCTACCTTAGCAAGCAAACTAATGTCAGGGCTGTCAACTTCGAAATGTAGTGTCAAAAAGGCATGGCCAACCCACTCTTGCACCACAGAAGAGCAGCACGTCTCCTTGTCAGTAAAGATGGAGAAAAGATGTTGGGGGATAGAGGGGGAACGGCCAGCTTTTTGGGGTTTTGGGGGGAGATGTGGATGCAAGGTCAGCAGTAATGATACAGGCAAAAAGACTACAGAAACAGACACAAGAGGTCTAGAATCACCACTGCACTTGTGACAATGGCCATACAAAGACACCAGGAAGCCCACAGTCATATATTGTTAAGAGATCTTCGGGGATTCACAGAAAGAGCCTCCTTGAAGATTGAGGTCATTTTGAACCACAATCGGGCACACCCCAGACAACCTCCACCTTGTGTTGCCAGCTAATCTTTCTCACACTAGGTCACGCGAAAGAAACTGCAGAATGAACTCACCAAAAGGTGGCTTCATTTTGGCGGTTTCACAACTGGCCTAGGCACGGAAGAAGAAGAGATCTTGGGATTCTGCATACCTTTTGCGGGCAGAATATTCTCTTTTGGCTGTACAGCTACAGCGCCTGGCTCTCAGTGTAGCCACATTTTGAAAGGCATCACAGGATGGAAAACTCCAGCCAAACTGCACAGTTCCACTGCACACCAATAATTTGTGCCAGGGCTATGGCTGCTGGCCTTTGTGCTATTCTGCACTCTCTGTTATTCCCAACGTGTGTGGCATGACAGGTTTCAGAGCACCTCAGAGACTGTTGGGGGGAGAAAATCAGCATATGATTGTTCTTTACAGCCTAGGAATTGTATTTTATTTGCCCATAGTCCAAACTACTCCAGCAGTTTATTGCAGCAAAGTAGCAAGCTATGCCCAAAATAAAGGTGCCATAATGAAGAAAAAGCTCTAGTGGATAGGAAAGTTAGCTTCAACCAAAGCTTAATTTAGAATAAACCAGGAAATTGTCAGTAGTCTTCTTAGAGGCGTCTCCTCTCTGGAAAAATCTAGCCATGGGGTAGAGTGATGACCTTGGGGGTGCCACACGGCCCGTCCTGAGATCCCCAAACCACCTCCATGCCCTGAGGCATACTGAAGGATGTTGTCCTGCCAGGAAACTCACTCATCTAATCAGGTCAGTTTCTACAGGGTGGCCCATAAGTCCCTATCTCTCCATATGTATTATAATCTCCCCCCCCCCTGAGAAATATGGCTGATTTAAGCCCATGTATAATCGAAGAGTGTATTGTGACAAGTAAATGGGTATACGAGCGCAAGAATACTGGTGACACCCTGGATACAATAAGTAGCAAATTTAGAGAGAGATTCAATAGGGACTTACAGGCCACCCTGTATATGAGGAAGGAGAAAACACTCACTTTCCTTTCATCTTAAGTAAAGCACCTTCAGCCATCTTTCTTTTACCTCAAACAAACATATTTCTTGGATCTGTCCTGTCCCTTCTGGAATCCATCACAGTGGGAAGCAGCTGACAGCTGCACAAGGACAACCGAAAACATTGGAGCACATGTTAACTAAACTTTCATCAGCCTCGTTTAAATTCACTGCTTAAATAGGGATGATGATGTACATGATGCTCTTCAACCTGAAAGTACCAGTATATTTTCATATTTCTTAAGCAACTCTAGAAATTTGAAATCTCTGGGCATTTTCTCTTTCTTTTAGAGTAGATTGAAACAATGTGATTCAAAATACACTTACAAAATACTGTGAGACACATACTTATAGTATGTATCCATTACACCAGGGGTTCTCAAGCTACGACCTGTGGGCCGAACCCAGCCCACGGCACCATTTCATGTGACCCATGTTGCCACTGACATCAGAAGCGTACACGTTTATGACGGCTGTAAATGCACCCACGGCTGACATAAACACATTTACTACAGCTGCAGATGCATTTTATGGCAGCATTTATGGTGGGGGAACCACCAGTCTGGCCCGCACAGCTGTCTTAGGGGCCATGGCCCGGCCCATGGCTTGAAAAGGTTGAGAACCCCTGCATTATACAGTTATAGCACTTTAGACCCTGGTTTTGCCATGGTTCCAACCTATGGGCAAGATTTGTATTTTGTTGAAGGACTTAACATTTCTTTGCTTATGTTCAGCAGAGGGCACTGAGCGCTCTAGCAGAGAGTTCTCAGTCCCACAAAAAACTACATTTTCCAGAATCCCATGGGCGGAATCTACGACAGCTAAAGTGCTATCAAACTGCTGTAATGATCCGATGTAATTTTATTTTATGTACTCATTTTAGGAGGCAACTACATTTGCCTGACCATATCAATATACATCCATTGGTTTGGCTATAACTAGACTGAAGGTCTATTTCTCTAATGACACACTACCAAGTTACCAACAAAAATGAGCAGCATAACAACCTTGATAAAAACAGAACCTTCCTACTTATTTTCCTTTTCCCTCTGAAGGTCAGCTGATATGTGCAGTTGAGAGGAAATAATATTTCTCCTCTGTGTTTTTGACAGAACAAGAATGAATGGTCAAAACATGTTTCCTTGGGTGGATGATTCTCTCCTGGAAATTCTGTGCAAATGTTACACTAAAGATCCATACTAAAACCAGTCTGGAGTTTGGCAGGAAAGTGAGGGAAGAAAATGGGAGCAGTTATAAACCACACTATGGTCCCAATCCCCCCAAAAATATTTCCCACAAAAAGGCACTGTGTGCTACCATTAATGCATCCGAAAGGAAAACTGAGAGACTGATATATATTTGCATCTGTATTATACGAAACTGATGGGGAAACCCACCATTGCTTCTTATAAGCCCAAGATGTGGTGTCTGCTGTACAAAGGTATCAACCTCTGAACTTGCTTTCTTTTCTTTGTATTGTGGGATAATGGGCACGGATTTGCACACACAACCCCACTATCTATAGGATGGCCCTTGGCTTGGGCCATGTGTGTTTATGTAACTCTCAGAAGAAGAGCCAACTGAAGCAAAGGAGAAATTAATGCCAGTTCAGATGGTCTCCTGCCGTTCTCACATTCTGTTGTGAAAGCTGATGTTTGGAAATGATCCCCTTTCCATCAAATCCCATCCGCTTCAATCATCATTGAAGTCAGCCTCCAACCCTGCATTGACTTCAGAGGTGGCAAAAATGACTTTAGCTTTGATTGGTAAACACTTCTAGTTTCTGAGAACTCACTGATATAAAAAATTGCTTCTACTGCCCCATAAATTATGTTCCCTCCTACAATCTGAAAACATTGCAAGAAAATAAATTTTTCATTCATTCATTAAGTCTCCATTGCCATCACCTAAGAGGATAGGCTTGCAAAAAATATATTATACATTTCTTAATATTTCTCTTCTAATGACCTCCATGTGACACCCACCCCTCCCCATTCCCGGATGACTGAAGATTCTCAGCCACAAGGCAATGTGTTAGTCGACCGCATGTGTCAACCACACTGCTGACAGAGGAACATGCCCCACCGCCTTGCCCAGTTTGAACTGCCAAGGCATGTCAGTGTGAGCCAAGGGGAGGGCAGAGAAAAAAGGCAGTCACGCAACAACTAACACCCTGTTGACAAATAGCATTAAGAAACAGTGATTAACGTAAATTCACTTCTCATACAAGAATACCCAGGGCACAGTCATATGTGCAGCTTCTCAGAGGGTGCTCTCTTTGGAGCCCTTTGAATAACACCCTGACTTTTGCAAATACCCCAAACATTCAAATGGCTTCCCTGGTTATTTCGTCACATTGAGAAGAGGGTGACTGGAAAGACTTGCAAACTCCCAATGCTGACATTCCTAAATTCTTCCTCTTCCTCTTCCTCTCTCCGTTCCTGACTTAAACCACCAGGAACTACCCATCATTGACAAGGCGAAGTCTCCTCCAAGCCCAGTAGCTCCTTCACGAGTCTCTCGCCAAACTGCACCCGGCTGTATTTCCTCACGTGATAGGCATCAGACATCTTGTACAAGATGTAGGCGTTGTTGATAGCAATGCTGATGGCAAACCAGAAGACTTGTTGCCATGTCTTGTTGGGTTTATGAGAAATGAAATACCTAGAAAGCACACACAAAAAAATGATGCAAGGCAATGGCAATGGGGAGAAACTGTGTATAAAATGGTTCTAAAATGGGGAGCAGGGTCTGCATCTTAAAAGCTACTGGATCTACTACCAAGGCAGAATGATCTGTCCTTACATCTTGCATAAAATGACGCTGACCGTAAAGGACACAAACTATTTATACCGTTTACACACACACCCCTCGTGGTTTCTGCTCATTTGTGCTTCTTGCAAACTGTGTGTAAGAACATTGTGAAATGATGAGGACAACACAAAATGCCCCAAGAAAAGCCAATGCCTCATCTTTTGGGTGAACATTTCTTCATGCTTTGGCCATAAATGTTTTGCATGAAACACAAATATGCCACTTCTGCTCTGTTGACTTTAATACCATGCTGTGAAATTCAAATTCATATCTGGTGTTCAATTCCTGGCCGACAATGTTCTATGGAGGGCTGTTGATGCCTTGAAATACAAATGGTGACTAAATCCAATGGAGGGCAAGACCAAAAGTAAAAGCAGCCGGAGTTGGCTGTGTAACAGGATTAGCTATTTCCAACTGAGTGTTGGAGAGCAGCAAGAAAAGAGGAGGACACCATCTCCTTCTTTATCCTCCAGGGGTTCTGAGTCATGTCCCAGACATATTCTTTGAAAGCAGGGCCCAGAAGCATTAAATATGTTTTCTCTAAACTCATTTTCTCAACTATTAAGATATTGCCCCGGAAAAGCAAAGTTAAAAGCCAGTATAAAAAAGTGCTATGAATAAATAAAACCACCACCTCTGTCAATGTGATGGTCCCAAGTTGGCATGACATAGTCCACTGCCATTTTGCAGTGCCAAAACTCAAATGCTTGAATGCCAGGAAACCTTGCAAAGTAGCCAATTCTAAAAAGGATTTGCTTCTGGCATTTCCTTGGCTTAATTCTCTCTCATACTATCAGAAAACGAGTGTGTGAATTCTGGCCAGGCTGCCTTTGCCTTCTTGGAACTCCCAACTGAAATAAATGCTAATCTGTTTGTTGCTGGGCAGAAGTATGCTGTCTGTCTTGCTGCAGGACCAACATGAAAAATATCATGTTGGTCCTGCAATGGCTCAGTGGTTAAGAAGATCTCCTTGTTAGCTGGAAGGCTGGCAAGTCGGCAGTTCGAGACCCGAGTATTGCATGACAGATTGAGCACCTGTTTCTGTCCCAGTTTTTGGGGACATGAAAGGAGCCTCATTTGGGCGTCCCCTGAGCAGAGTTTCTTCTGCAAAAATCCTTTCAACCCAGAATAATTTCTGACATGAAATAATAATAATAATAATAATAATAATAATAATAATAATAATAATAATAATAATAATAATAATAATAATAATAATAATAATAATAATAATAATGTTTTATTTTTAAGAGACAAATCAACAATGCTTTCTCTCTTATACTCCTTTTAGGTAGTGCATTCTTCTGGAGACATGGTGGAATGAAGTGTTCCATTACCTGAATAGCAAGAATGAGATCCTAACAAGAGAAACAATGTGCTGCAGGGTAAAAAAATCAAGCTAGTTATACTTTGCATGCTGGCTATCACAACCAGCATGTAAAAGTTGTGTAACTTTTCCTTGAAGATGCAGAGCAGACCCATTGACTGCCCTTACACAGTCATATAAGTGAACATGATTCTGCCCTTTCTGCCTGGAGCCATCTTCTGTCTAAACCTGAACACTGCTCAGCATCTGGTGGCTAACCTTGGCACTCCAGCTGTTCTTGGACTTAAATTACCCAAGACACTGATCTAAGTAGCTTCATAAATACAAGAATATTTTCACATGGAGGAAAATTCCAACATAAAGCTCTCTTCCTATCATGCCCAGTAAAAGGAAGGACTGAACTGTACCTTATTCCTTCAGCTTAAAATACACTATTTCTGCATATTAGATTATGATTTGAGCCCTTGGCCATAAATTAAGGCAAATCCACATCCAGCCATGTACCTCTGATTTATGTTATGGAGTATCAGAATATTTGCTTGAACAATAAAAAAACATTTTTAGTTCTTTCCCCCAAGGATTGGAAACCTCCAGACATACAAATCCAATAAATGAATGAATGAATGAATGAATGAATGTTCAAGGCATGTCAACAGAAGCTTACCTGTGAGTAGAAAAGTAGAAAAATGTAATCCTGAGTGTGTTAGCTGGTTAGGCCAGGAATATCAGTAGTTATTCCTTTCTTGTTTTAACAATGGTAAAGGGGGGGGGGAGGGAAAATGCTCCTTTTTATTTTTATAATGTTTTGTGCTCCTGATATTTAATTTTTCCTTCATATAATAGAGCTTTGACCTTTTACAGAACTTCTTTGAATTTTTTATTTGAAGCACAACCTGGTAGGAGTATTCCAGTTCCTTTTGAACCGTTTTTTGGCAATGCTACATATTGCTAAGTCCTACTTGATCTGGTTGGTTTGTAAGCATAAACAACTGGGGACTGAAACCTGTCATAGGTTTCCTGAGTCTGGGGCAGAGCCCCACATACCCTGAAGCAGTAAAGGTCTTATGCTGGTTTCCCAATTGGGTGGAGGTCTCTGTCAGGTGGAAGGGGGTCTGTGATAGTGGGATAATGGGCTATGTTATCCTTACACTCACTTGCACAAGAAAGTAGTGAATCGCCCCTTGTACAAATGGCAGAGGGAGTGTAATTTCATGTGCTTAACAGAGAAGTGGCCCAAAGAGAGAAAACCCCCGAAGAGTATATTGACCTTCAAGGTTTATCTTTAGCCTACCTCGCTGTTTACTTACCTGCTATATTTGTCATCATATTTGCAAATGTAACTGAGATGAGCAGCAAAAGCTTCAACAGCCAAAGGACAGGAGATTTCTCCACTCTTCCTTTTAATTATTACACCTGTTTCAAGAGAAACAAAACGTGTAGCCAATATAATACAGTAATACCTCGGATAACGTTTACCTCGGATAACGCTAAAATCGCATAACGTTAAGTAATCTGGGGAGGAGAATTGGATCGAATAATGTTATGGGATGGATCTGATAACAACCACTAAAGCCTGTGCGGTTACAATGTATCTCTATGGAGCTTTAACGTTATCCGATCCATCCCATTTTAACATGCATCGGATAACACTAAAAATCGGATAACACCAAGACTTGTGGAACCAAGTCTTAGAGTTATCCGAGGTATTACTGTACTGAGAAATGCAACAATGCTTGTTAAACAACTGTCTGCATGTTACTATGCCAAAATCTTTTTTATATCTACTCAGGTGCTAAATCCTAACTAGTATATAGAGACTGCAAGAACATTTCATTGTGGGAAAGATTAAATGAGAAGATGCTATACAGATAGTTTTCAAGGCATTTGAAATCTTTTAGAAAGCAAAGAGTAAAAAGAAAAAGAAAGAAGACCTATCTTCTTTATATTGTAAGGAGGAAGGTTTAAATTAGGCTGATTTGTTAACAATAACCCAGTTTTTCTGTGCCACATCTGGTCAAACTAGACGATATAGTCAGTATGTTGTTAGAAGTGGGCTGAATGAAGTTGCGATGAACCACTGGAGGTAAACCACAAGATTAGCTTGCAGCTCAAGTTTTCCAGGTTCATATTTCTGAGGATATCACAATGGGGGAAGAGGAACACCAGGCTATCAGCCCTGTGAAATTGCCCTGGGTCACTTCGGTGAGGAGGGTGATAAATAAGTTTGATAAATAAATAAACAAACCAACATGTGAGCTGAACACCCCATCTAATTTTCCATCACCCCTTCCCAGTCTTTCCAAATCTTCTCTTGCTTGGCCCATTAACAGTAGATTTTAACCCCGATAGGTCAGGAGTGGGAAACCTTTGATCTGGCTAGGTTTTTACCTCTTTAGGAGTAGACTGTAAGGGATCCAGTAGCAGGTAGTATCAAAGCCAAAATTGATGAGTCCACCCTTTCCCTCCCTATCAGACATCCCCTTCTCTCTCTCTCTTTCTGATAGGCTTTCACCAGGAGATAGACTGGTTTCATTCGATGTCAGTTAGCAGTTAGCAGACTGCCCACTCGCCCACAGACAATTAGCAAAGTATCTAGTTACAAGCTCAGCTTAAACCAGACATAGAACATACTCACTAGAACAGCTGTTCAGCCATACAACAAGCTAGATTGGCCAAGGACACTCATCTACCAGATTTTCCCTTTCCTTGCAAAGGTCAGATGGTGGCGAAACCAAGACATTTCAATAACAAACACTTCAGAATGGGGCCTTGCTTTTTCTTAATTAGACCATTCTCTACCGTTACACTGACAATGATAAATACATTTAATTTAGTCTAAGGCAGGTCAAGGATCTCCTACAGCACTTCTCAGACTCTAAAGAAACGACTAAAACTTGTTGCTAAAACAGCACTGCTCTATTGTGTTGCTCGTTTAATACAGGACTGTTGTGAATATGCACTTGTGCTGATAACACGCATCACTAAGTTTCTTCTAGTTAATTTAATAAACAAGCAGTTACTGCAGAGGAGCCCAATCTATTCAAGTGTTTCTAAACACCACTGGTTAATTCCACACAAGC
Source organism: Furcifer pardalis (assembly GCA_030440675.1). Taxonomy (NCBI): domain Eukaryota; kingdom Metazoa; phylum Chordata; class Lepidosauria; order Squamata; family Chamaeleonidae; genus Furcifer; species Furcifer pardalis. Next base: position 111,411,586 of record CP126890.1, on the reverse strand, counting down.
GAATGAGTTCAGTGGAATTCATGCCAAGTAAATGGCCAAACCTGCCTAGCAGGAGATCTCACTATGGTAACGGAGTAGACCGTACAATCAGTGACGCAACACTGAGTGTTGGGTGGTGGTAAAATACCTGACTCCCTAAAGGGGTCAATGGCTAAAGGCGGATGAGCCCCTTTAGGTGGGGAGATGGTCCCCTGTGGAGGAAATGCCACCAGAAACCATCATATTGGGTTCAATGGCAAAATGAGCAGAAGAGGAACTCTGATTCCCAACAGTCAAGGAGGCAGAAGGGACCATGCCAGATGGACTGGCTGTGAAGGCGCATCTTGAAAATACAGTGGTACCTCACACAACTATTTTAATCCATTCCATGGGGCTCGTTGTTGTACAAAACAATTGCTATACAATACATGCATTCTATAGCAATTTCCCCTATGGGATGTATTCTACAACAATTTTTCTTTGCTAAGTGGTTTTTCCCATTGAAAAGTTGTTGCACGATTTTTTTCCATATGGAAAATTGTTATGCAGGACACCATTTCCCCCCAAAACCTAACTTTTATGCAATTTCATTGCTATACAGGGCAATTGTTGTATGAAGTTCCACTGTATCCTCAAGGCTGCAGCAGTCCATTGCAGTCCCGGTGTTAAATCCTGCATGTCTCATTTCATACGTGCTGCAGGAGATGGCTCCGTGATCATAGTGTGTGGGTTACTTCATGGCAAGCTGGGATCCACTTTAAACAAATTCATGCCAATGGCATTTTTCCTGCTTCAGGAAAAAATGCATTCTCAGATACGAATTGCAGCCGATGACGACGAAATGCTCAAATATAACAGAATTATATACCCCCTCTATACGCCGAAGCCCTTCTCCAAGCCCTTACAACCAGGCTGGAGTCAGAGAGCTTTAAAAGCCCCAGAGCCTGTGGCTAAGAACCAGACGCCAAAGCCCTCCTCCGATCCTTTACCATCAGTCTTTAAAAGCCCCAGAGCTGGCAACTCAGGACTGGTGCTCGCTCTTGCCCAGCGCTCGCTCTCACCTGGCTCCGGACCAGGAAGAGCAGAAACAGTGGCATCGGGGCTGGCGGCTGACCTGGGCCTCACCCGTGGCATGGGGATAAAAAGCCGAGCCAGGTCCTCGTAGTTTGGCCGAGAACATCTACCACCACCACCCCGGGCTCCACCCATGGCTGGGAGATAAAAGCCGGGAACTGGCCTTTGTTGCTGAGCCAGTTGGCCTCAAAATGCCGCTTTCGCCGCTGCAGTTTCCATCCCCACCCAATATTTCAGCCCTGGCTCCTTTGCAAATGTTGAGCCTGGGCTCCGTCGCAGACACTGTGGGTTTGTCTGTTTGGATTTGGGTTTAATGTGTACTAATAGTTATGAGATGGTTTGATCTATTGTATATGGACTTATCGTGTATTGATCTATTATGTGTATTGACCTATTATATGGTAACTACTGTACTTATTGCTCTGTTATATTGTATCCTACTGTATTTTTGTTGTATTGTAACTTTGATATTGATAGATTCTGTAAGCTGCCCTGAGTCGGTTTTTACCAAGTAGGGTGGTATAGAAGTCTAAATATAATAATATAATAATATACCTGCTTGGATACCACTGATGACTAAGAACTTACATGTTAGGCTCTAAGCTGCATCTAATGTCACATCTAGCTTGACCTTCTATTGCTCCTAAGATTGCACTCTGCATCATACATCTTAATTCAGACTCTACTCCCACCCTCGACCTTGTAGCACCTGAGTTGCTCACCTTGCTGAACCGGCGAATAAGCATTGGTCAGAAACCGAAAATAGCCTTTATTGTACCAGCAGATCAAGGACATGTTTCCTTTCATCTTTATCTGGTATTGTCCTCGAGCCTGAGGAGCATCTGAGTTGTTTAGCATTGATGGAGGCAGCCCTGTGCAGTCACTTTTCCTTGCACTTAGCAACCCACAGCAGTAGAGCTCTGCAAACAGAAGAGGATAAGACATTTATATGCACAAGCTGCCCTAGGGTTGTAGAACAGAAAACAATTCAGTTGTCTGCAGACCACCTTGACAAGCAGCAGCCTATGCTAAGAGGCTGGTAACCCTTGTCTTGGAAACATAGCAAACAACATTGAACCCCTAAAGCAGGGGTGCCCAAACTTTTTGGGCTGTTGGCCGGTCATGTGGTTCAGGGAGCTAGTTACTAAGGCCCCCAATGCCAATTCATCCAGATCACAAAGCCCGGCTCCGGACCACAGCTCCTGGAAGCAGAAATAAAACATGCCCATACAGGCGCATTTTACTTCTGCTTCCAGGAGCGACGAGGGCTTTGTGGGCTGGATGAATTGCCATTGGGGGCCGGATCCAGGCCCCAAGCCATAGTTTGGGCACCCTTGCCCTAAATAATTATCTGGCTAGGTAATCAATGTATGGTTATTTATTTCTTTGCCACCTTTCTCCCAAGACTGGAATCCAAAGCATCTTACAGAACAGCGGTCTTCCATCATGCATGCGAGCATAACATATTTTGAAGAGTGGATATATTAACTGGAAATGGAAACACCAAAGAGTAGGAGTCTTTTTAGTTGTGTCGTGTTCCATAATAGTAGAGCTCTTGATAACTAGAACAGGAAGGGACAACTTTCGGAGTTCTGAAGGCTCCTCACAAAGTCCTGGATGGCCTCCTTTGGTCCCTTCGGTCTCCTAAGATCTCCTCCAGTTCTTCTTTTTATTGTTTACTCAGAAAGATCCTTGGCACCTTCTGGAGTTTTGGAGGCAATTTTTCAGTGAGGGGCCTTGGATAAAAAATGGAAGTGGACAGGAAACTCTGGCTGCTGTCTCTGCCATCTAACGAATTCTGAAGTTTTTATACACAAAGTAACTTTTTCCAAGCTCTCTTCAGAGATTACTGGATTGTAGCTCCCAATGGCTATATCAGCTGGGAGGCAGAAACCAACCACATCTGCATGGCTACGGCTTCTCCAGCACTACCCTGAGACTTACCACAGAAACACTGTTTTCTCCAGTAGTGTGAACTCTATACAGTGGTACCTCGCTTAAAGAGCATAATGCATTCCATGGGATTGCTCTTTAAACATGTTTGCTCTTTAAGCGAAACACCATTGTAAGTGACCAATTGTGACTTTGGCGGGGGGGGGGGTTGTGAACCCCGATTTAGTTGTTATGCGAGTTTTTGGTTGGTTTTAGTTGTTAAGTGAGGTGACCATTCTTTAAGCGAGTTACTCTTTAAGCGAAGCACTCTTTATGCGAGGTTTTACTGTACTGCCTTCCTTAATAAAAGGGCCTTTAGTTTAAAAGCACTGATACACTAAAGGTTAGAGGCAATTAAAGACAATATTTCCTGGAGTTTGAACATAGAATTTGGAGGGCAACAGTACGACATACACAACAGTAGGGGGAATAGACATAAATCATCTCTCTAATACAATTGGAGGCATTCAAGATTTAATAATAATTCTGTGCTGTCTGGTCAATTCCAACATATAGCAACCATTTTTCAGCCTTTTCTAGGTACAAGAAGGGGGTGACTATTCCCTTCTTCTGGAGGTGTCCTGGGGCTATGCAGCTCAGCCAATGCAACATAGGCTGGCTCTTTTCCCCAGGAGACACAGTGGGGAATTGAACTCCCAACCTCTGATTTTGCAGCCAGAGTCCTAAACCACTGAACTATTATCACCAGTTATTCCAGATTTATGACCTAGAAAACACTCTGTTTTCATAGCAGTTGATTTTGTGCCATCGCTCAGTGCGTGCAGCTAGTGAGGATTAAAAAAAATATTAAAGTCTGTGATAGAACCATCCGGTTGCCATGGAAATGGGCAATAAAAATTAAATCCATCTGGATCAATTCTTCTGTTCTATTTCATTAAAACTGAATCACAAGTGCTTTGTTCATCTGGTACTGTACTTGGGGCAGTGAGGTCTCAGTCTCACATTACATCCGTCAGCCTGGGAGACAGAGATGAAGGGCTCTGCCAGACTTGGCCACTGTCTAATTTTGTGCCTAATTGCTGAGAAGCTACCACTGTTGCCTTCCCTGCCCCCCTTTCATCCCATCTTCAGCAGGCATAACTATCTGTATGAAAGAAACTAACCAGCTGCCACCTTGAGATATTTCTGCTGGAGCAAATACTAAATGGCTTGTTTCATTGCAACAGCTACTAAGGCTGAGCCCCAGATTTTAGGAGGAAGGGTGTGGACACTAAGGGTGGAGTGGTAGAGGTAGTGAGGTGGGGGCAGGACTGAGACGACTCATATTTCAAGCCCCTGTAGACCCACATACAGGGAGATCTTCAGCCAGTCATGACCATCTAGTCTAACCTACCTCACGGGGTTGAATTTAGGATAAAGTTAAGGGAAACATAGCTGTGCATACTGCCTTGAAGTTAGAATACAGTAATAGAATCACCGAGTTGGGAGGGGCATTTTAGGGCATCAGGTCCAACCCCCTGCTCAATGCTGGAATTTGAATCAAAGCAGATCTGACATATGGCTGTCAAATTCTCTCTTGAATGCTTCCAGTGTTGAAGCACTCCTCAACTTTCAAGGTTGCACTGTCGTAGTACTCTAACCATTAAGAAGTTTTTCCTAGAATTCAGCCTATCTCTGGATTCCTTTAGTTTGAGCCCATTACTACACATCCTGCCCACTGGGATGATGAAGAACAGATTCTTCCCTTCCTCTTTATGATTATATTTCAGGTATTTGAAGAGTTCTATCATATCCCCCTTCAGTCTACTTTTCTCAAGGCTAAACATGCCCAGTTCCTTCAGTCTTTCAGACTTGCTCTGGGATAGATAGGATAGTGGCTAAGGAACTGTTAGACATCCAAGGTTGTCATGAGGAAGGGCCAGATATGAACCGGAGGAGGGAGGAGAAGAGAAAGTGCCAGACAAGTTTCTTCTTTTCCTTCCCAGAGAAAGGAAGGAGAGCAGGATACAAAATTTAGGAGAAGGATGACAGTTCCATGATGGAATGCATACTTTGCACACAGAAGGTCCCAGGTTCAACCTCCAACCTCTTAAGGTAAAACTGGATAGATTAATGCCTGACACTCTGAACAGTTGCTGCTAGTTTGGGTAGACTAGCCTTCCTTTACCTGGGGGCCTCCAGATGTTAAGCTCATCATCACCCTGGCTGTTAGCTATGCAAGGAGCCATATGCTTCCACTGCTGGCCACAATATGGGCATTTGTAGGCACAGGGTTCAGGAAGGCTAGCATCATCGACACAGATGTCTGCCAGCTCCCTCTGTTCACTTTCTCTTCCTTTTGTATATCTGAAAGTTGGCAGAGAAAGTAAACAACTCAAATTGCAATCCTCTGCAGAGATAAATGGAAGAGAAGCCAGTGGGAGTTGCTTCTGAGTAAACATGCAGATGGAAGGTCTGATTAAGTATGTATGTATTTGCCAGTGTATATGTAATGTGCCATTCCAAACAGAAACTGTGTGTCTTATTAAAGTTAAGGGGGTGGGGAAGCTTCACAAAATATATTCTTAAGAACTTCTCATCTAACCCAAGTCCCTCCCCAGCCTAACACATTTCTAACAGTTTTGCATCTTGCTGTGATTCATACACTACAATCGCCCACCTGCTTATCATGTAGCTGCCATGGTATTGTGTGAGTTGCACATTGCACTGCATGCAATAACAATGCACTTTGTTTAATGTCAAACATAGAATAGTTAAGTGACCACTTGTAAAATATGAATCAGGTCTTTAACAGATGAATGAGAAACAACATGAAGATGTGCTTGAGATCTCCTTTTCCTTCTTTCATTCTAAAAGAGCCACATGGGACTGTAAATGAGTCAACAGCACAAGCGGAACTACTGTACAGTTGTACCTCGCTTAAAGAGCATAATGTGTTCCACAGGATTGCTCTTTAAGTCAGTTTGCTCTTTCAGTGAAACACCATTGTAAGTGACCAATTGTGACTTCTTTGGGGGGGGGGATGTGAACCCCAATTTATTTGTTAAGCGAGTTTTTGATTGGTTTTAGTTGTTAAGCAACAACAAACATTCAGAGAAAATTCTGCTCTTTAAGCGAGTTACTCTCTAAGCGAGGCACTCTTTATGCGAGGTTTTACTGTATATACTTGAATATAAGCTGAGTTTTTTTATCCCCAATAATGAGCCCCAAAAAGGGGACACGGCTTATACTCAGATCAATGACCACGAGGGTCCCAAGACTGTGCTGGATTGAGATGCACCAACAATTTAATTAACTTTACCATATTTTCATGTATTTTGATTATTGAAACTCATTAGCAGCTGCTGCATTTCCCACCATCGGCTTATACTTGGGTCAATTTATTTTCTTGGGTTTTCCGGTCAAAATTAGGTGCCTTGGCTTATATTCGGGTTGGCTTATGCTCGAGTATATACGGTATTTCTTTCCTATCCTGATCTACAAGACACAGCATAGGAAGTATCTAGTTTTTTCTACTGTCTACTTGTAACAGCTCTGAGGTGTGTATATTTACTTGTAGAGCCAGGCTCTGATCTCCCTTGGCCTTAATTCCACTGGTTACATCTTAGCTTGTCTGAGAGATAGCAAGAAGGCATCTTCAAGGACATATTAGGTTCCCACAATCTATATATTTGATGCTAAAGCCAAGTTGGATCATATTTGTTACATCAGATGGGTGGAAGTTAGCAAAATGCTACTTGCAGTACAAAAGCCTTGTATATCACTCTTGCTGCAGACACACTACTTTGTCCATAGCTTTGACAATCTCCTACACCACCAAATAGTGAAGCAATCCATTCCGGATCTTGGAAAAGTTGCTTGTTTGGATTACAGCTTCAAGAATACCTCGGTCTGCGTGTCTGTCAGCCAAGATAGTTGGAAGAATCTGGTAGTTGCAGAATGAGACAGCAAAATCCTAAATCAGTGGTTCCCAACCTTTTCAAGCTGGGGGCCGGGTCATGCTTTCTCAGTCAGCTTTGAGGGCCGGACAGCCATCTTGTACTGCCTCCATGATGGGTGTGGCGATTTTTTGTCCCAACAGCTTCAAAGTGGTGGTCGTTTTGTTTCTTGAATGCCCTTGGAGGGATGGGGGCCACATGAAATGGTGCCACAAGCTGGATCTGGCCTGTGGGCCTTAGGTTGGAAACCCCTCTTCTAAACTGATAAGATTGGGTTGCAATAACAGAGAATACAGATAGGAGGTGCTATTTTTGAATGCTTGCCCATGTAAAAACACAACCACCCAGCTCCCAACACATTAGAAGTAATGATAACAAATGTCATACATTCTGATAATTAGATTTTCTTTTTATAATGAGCCCTGGTAGCAAAGTGGTTAAACTGCTGTACAGCAAGAGAAAAACTCCCACTGACATTGTGAGTTTGATTCTGCTGTAGGTCAAAGTTGACTCTGCCTTCCATCCTTCTGAGGTTGTTAAAATGAGTACCCAGCATGTTGGAGGCAAAATGTTAACTAACTTGTGAACTGCCGAGAGAGTGCTCTAAGCACTATGGAGCAGTATGTAAGTATAATTACTATTACTATAATGCTCAAAGATATTTAAGTACTATGAGGACTAACACAATGTTCTGGAGGTCAGCAGAGGAGATACCTCAAAAATTCCGGACACTGTAGTGCAAAGACGGAACTTCCATGTTGGGTGGCTGATCTGATAGGACAGCCACCCTTCTCGCTGTTTTAAATTTTTAACTTTAACTTTTAAATCTTTTTTTAGTATTTTGCTAATTATAGCCGAATCTTTTAATTAATTTAAATCAAATTTGTGGGATTTTGCATTGTTGTCAGCCGCCTAGAGTCGGGTTCGCCCGATTGAGGCGGGATAATAAATTTGAATAAATAAATAAATAAATAAATAAATAAAAATAAAAACTTCATCAAGCACTAGATTAAACTTATCCAAAGGAAGTGAGCATTATCAATGTCACACAGTGGAAATATCACTGAAGCAAATATTCCATGTGAAAAGCAAACAAAAGAACCTGCCTACTTAAAGATTGAAAGCTTTATCAGACAATAAGGTTTTGAGATTCAGGAGGACAACGCCAAGGCCTCCATGGTACAAGCTCAACGCGGAGCGTCTCACAGACCTTGCTTCTCAAATTCTTCAAAGAGATTCAGGCTGGTAATGCTGGGGCCAGTGAAGATGATGTAGTTTTTGCCCATGGCGTTCTGACAAAGGCTCCTGGCCACCATGCTGTGGAGCTGGTTTTTGTTCTTCAGAGCATCCAGACCTTCAGTCCCACTTCCTTCTTTCAGGTGGACATAGATCTTAATAGTCACACGAACAAGAAAAAGGAGAAGGGAACAACAGCAGGAGAAAAGGTCAGTGATTTTGGTCTATTATTTTGACTCCTTAAGATATGGTCTTGGCTACCTCAGCAATGCTGAGGCTTCTTCATCTTTGAAACCTCCCCTTTAGAGCTGTAACAAGACAAACCATTCCATAGCTTAATTAGCAAATAAGGTCATGTTTTAAGTAGGTTCATTTTCAGAATTCATTGGCATTTTATCCATGCACTGAGCTACTGAGCCTGAATTGTGGAAGAAATTAGTCATTCATTCTCTAGATAATAATACACCCGCTTCCAGTTTTTTTAGGCTTTTTGGCTGCTATTATTAAACTATGACAGAAAAAACACAGGAACAAGGCCCTACAGAAAGGTGAAGACTATGCCATGTCCTATTTCAGAGATTTTTTAAAGACTTTAAAAGGCAATGCCAGAGGAGAATAATCTTTCTCTAAATTTGCCACTTATTGTATCCAGGGTATCACCAGTATTTTTGCACTCATGTACCCATGTTCCTGTCACAATACACTCTTCAAGTGTACATGGGCTTAAATCGGCCATATTTCTCTGAAAAAAGAAAAATATATAACACATATGGACGGGTAAGGACTTAAGGGTCACCCTGTATGGTATGGCAATTTATTTGAACCCCAGATATGAGCTCAAAAAAGGGGCAGATTGAGGCAGACTGGCCTGATCAATTTGTGCATGCAGTCAGAAACACACACACCCCTTTCAAGATAGTTGATTTTTAAAAACAGGAGCCATGTTAGTCTGTGTTTCAAGCATATCAGACAATAACAAAACAAAACAAAACAAAAATGTAGCACTTTAAAGGCAACAGTCAGTCTTTAAAGTACTACAACATTTTTATTCGTTTGGTTTATTCTCAATTAGTCTCAGTGGGCTAATTGCTCACATAAACATGCTCTTAGTTTTAAAAAACATTGTGCTTTTTTATTGCTGGAGTGGGTTTTAATTGCTGGGTATTGTTTATTTGATTTTTCAGGTGTGTTTTATCTTTGTTTTTGTTTCAATTATAAGCCTTATTTATCCATATTTTACTATTGTTGTTCACCTTGGACACTATTTTTAATGGACAGGTGGGTTATAAATGTCATAAATGTATAAAGGAAAATAAACGTAATAAGTAAATAAACAGGGTTGAAAGCTACTACTTAAGTTAAGGTACATTTCATATTTTATCCTATATTTAAAGACACAACACATATCAAACACAACTAAGTGAATTGGCTACATTTAGTCTGGAGAAAAGATAACAGAGAGGCTATAGGGTAGCTAGCCATTTTCAAAGGCTGTCATGTGAGAAATGGAGCAAGCTTGTGTTCATAGCTACAGATAGTAGAGCCTGAAGTAATAGATTTAAGTTCAAATGGCAAGAAGATTTGGCTAAATGTTAGGAAGTAATTAGGAGTGGTGATGGCACATTTACACAGGCACATCTGCAACCACTTTCAGGTGCAGCACGGGCATGCATGCGCATTGGCAGGTGCATCCCCATCCAGTTCCAGAAGTGGCGAGGGTGGCATAGGCCTGATGAATTGGTGTAGCAGGCCATATCTGGCCCACAGTCCATAGTTTGAGCACTGTTCTCAACCAAACAGAATCTAGTAGATACAGGCTGGATGAACCTCCCTGTTTTAAAACTGCATTATACAAAATAGCTACAAGGAATGCAGTGCTGCCTGGAACTTGCATTTTTAAAAGCCTATTTTAACAGATGTAAGAGTTGCCTGTATAACAGAAGTCAGCCGGCAATAATCTATACACAAAATGATGTCTTGGCCCCGTGTTTGACAGAGAATGCTCATCACAAGACTCTTGGGAGTGGATATTCTTTAAAGCCATCGTCTAATTAATAGTTGTCATACATTTTCAGACATTCAAATATAGAAATTACCAAAGCTGAAAGTATTTTTGAAGTAGGGAAGGGAAGTGAAAATGGGTTATTATGGAAGGAAGACAGCCATATTCCAGTCTTCTCCTATTCAAAATATGGACAACATGACAATTTGGGTTTATTTGCTCTAGTTCTTTAGCGTTACTGTTTTCTTTATTAGGGAGACATAACTTAAACCATATACAGTAAGGGTGAATTAATAGACAAGAATAATAGACAAGTTTCAACCCAAACCATATAAGGATGAATTAATAGACAAGATTGAAACTTGTCTCTTTCTAAAAAGAGATAGTTAGCTAATCCTCCCACAATTCTGTCCTTGAAAAGGAAATTCACCCCAGGCTTCTATTTTGCACTCTCAAAACAGAACTAGTAAATCAATTAGGACTTAATGAGAGACCAAATAAGCATACTCATAATGTGAGGACAGTCAAAGTCATCTCAGTTTTAATGTATCACCTTATCAGTCATGTATAGTTCTGGACATTCAATGACATTCAAAGAGGGGGCTCTGTTTAAAACAGCCACAGGTTTGTAAAGAAATCAGATTTCATGTGAAAAGAATAATGTAGAGGAGAAAGAGAGAAAAGCAAACAAGATTAAAAACTCAAAGTCTCACTGTCCAAAGTGATAGCATAGTTAGAAGAGCAGTATTCAGATGGAATGAAACGGTGGAAATGAACAAACAAATCCCCTCTCCTTGCCTCTGGCACCCCTTCTGTCTTTCTTGCCGGCACTCACACCCAAAGGCTCACATACACTCAATGACCCAATACCATTTTGGACTGTGTCAACTTAGGTAAAGGTTTCCCTTGCTCAAAAGCCAGTCATGTCCGACTCTAGGGGACAGTTCTCAGCTCCATTTGCAACCAAAGAGCCAGTGGTGTTTGCAACTACAGATGTTTCCATGGTCATGTGGCAGGCATCCATGGTCATGTGTTGAAGCATACAGAATGCTGCTACCTTTCCTGCCAAATCGGTACCTATTTATCTATTTGCAATTTTTTACTTTCAAACTGCTAGGTGGGCTGGAGCTGGGACAGATAATGGGAGATCATCATGCAGTACTCGGGGCTCAAACTGCTGACCTGCTGACCGTCCAGTCGTCAAGCTTCAAGGTCCTAACCACTAAGCCAGGGATTCTCAATCTTCTTCAGCCACGGAGAGGGCTGGACTGATGGTTCCCCCCACCATAAATGCTGTCATAAATGCATTTATGGCTGTAGTAAATGCATTTACAAAAGCCATGGACTTGTTTACAGCTGTCATAAACATGTAAATGCATCCATGGCTTTCGTAAATGCATTTACTACAGCCATGCTTACGGCAGCCATAAATGAGTCCATAGCCGATTATAGTGGCAGTGGCAGGTGGAGCAAGGTCGGAGCTGATTATTTGGTGCCATGGGCTAGATCAGGCCACAGGCCATAGGTTGAGAACCACTGCACTAAGCCATTATGGCCCTATATCAATTTAAGAAATATTAAATAATTTAGAAGCAAGATCTGGCAAGATTATGGAAGTTACCTCAATTCAGTACTATTGGTACCATGAAAAAAAGATTAGATTCTTTCTAGGACTCACTCCCTGACGGCCTCTTGCTTCCCGGAAGCCACCATTTTGTGTTAGAGCCATAAAGCAGACTCACCCAAATCTTTACACAGCTTAACATAAATAGAAATACAGAAGGGTTGAATGTTTTGCATTTGCAGAAATAGATAAATCCAAGAGGTCCTGAGGCCAGGCATGTCCAATCCAGGAATGGTAGTGTCTTCCCTGCTTCCTTATATCTACCAGCCCCTCCATTTGGAACATTTTTTTAAAGCTCAAAAAAAGCCACTTATCCTCATTATGATGGTGTATTGGTTATCTGCAGCTAAAACTCTGCTCAAAATTTGAATTTGATCCTGACGGGGATCAGCCTTCCATCCTTCCAAGGTTGGCAAAATGAGCACCCAGCATGTTGGGGGCAAAATGCTTATTACCTGGTGAACTGCCCGGGGAGTGCACTAAGCAATTATCTTGTGAACTGAATAGATAATGCTTTAAACACTATGGGACAGTTTGCAAGTATAATTGCTATTATGAGGCAAAGCCTTTTCACTATACTTTTTGTGTTTCCTAAATTGTTTCAACTCTGGGTTTTAATTGGGGTGGTGGTGGTAATTTTTCTAAAACCAGAAGTAATCTAGAGTCACTCATTATTTTGAAGAAGCAGAAAAAGTCTCCCTCCCTCCAACAGCTGAGGAACAACACAAATACAATTATCTTAATCCTGGATCCTTTAGGGAGGGTGCAGGAAAGTATGCTAATTTTTAAAATGAAAACAACAATAAAATTGGGGTTCCCTGGGAGCAGGAAGCTGCACTTGAGCCCCTGGAAGGCCCACATGCAGCCAGCAGGCTGTATTTTGTTCATTCCTGCTGTACTGAGATTGTACCTATTTTAGAGTTGTTATTTTGGTTAACAAAATCTTTTCCTCCATTCTATGCACCACAGTTGTTGACAGGCTGGAATGGAATCCGAGAACAGCTGCAAAGATGATAAAGGTAAATCCTGTGAGGATATGCAGGAGAAAATGGGATGTGTTCAGCTTAGAGAAAAGGAGATTAAGAATGGGCAGTTTTCAAATACAGTATATAGAAATACACAGTACAGTTGTACCTCGCTTAGAGCATAATGCGTTCCACAGGATTGCTCTTTAAGCGAGTTTGCTCTTTAAGCAAAACACCATTGTAAATGACCAAGGGGGGGGGGATTGCGAACCCTGATTTATTTGTTAAGCGAGTTTTTGGTTGGTTTTATTTGTTAAACGAAGCGAACATTCAGAGAAAATTCTGCTCTTTAAGCGAATTACTCTTTAAGCGAGGCACTCTTTATGCGAGGTTTGACTGTATATAGAAATATCCCAGCTGGGGGCTGGTCGAGGGGGATGGGGAAAATAATAATTATTCACTTTTGCCCACCAAGGACAGGAGAGGGTGCAGGGCAATCTGAGACATTTTGCTGCCTGAAAAGAAAGATAAGATGGCATCTCTTCCCCCTTTATGTTTACAGAAGAGAAGTGGAGTGCGCCCTAGGTCTTAATTCAAGGTTGGCAATGGAGTGGGGTACTCTTCTGCAATAGAACCTACCAGGACATTTTGAAGGCAGGCTTGTCTCCCTCTATTAAACACTAGTTAGACAACATCTAGAGGACTGTGTCCAATTCTGGGTGTGGAAAGAGGGAAACAAATTAGAGCAGGTACAGACAAGGGCAACAAGGATGATCAGAGGACTGGAAACCAAGCCATATGAGGAAAGAGTGAAGAAACTGGGCATGTTTAGCCTTGAGAGAAGGAGACTAAAAAGGGTAATGATAGCACTCATCAAATACAGTAATACCTCGGATAACGCTAAGACTTGGTTCCACAAGTCTTGGTGTTATCCGATTTTTAGTGTTATCCGATGCATGTTAAAATCCTATGGGATGGATCGGATAAACGTTAAAGCTCCATAGAGATACATTGTAACCGCACAGGCTTTAGCGGTTGTTATCCAATCCATCCCATAGGACCTTAACGTTATTCGATCCAATTCTCCTCCCCAGATTACTTAACGTTATGTGATTTTAGCGTCATCCGAGGTAAACATTAGAGGTATTACTGTACCTGAAAGATAATCATGAAGAGAAGGGAAGGATCTGTTCTCCATCATTGCAGAGTGCAGGAGGTGTAATAACAGGCTGAAACTACAGGAAGCCAGATATAGGCTGAATATGAGGGAAACAGAGCAGTAGGACAGTGGAACCAATTGCCTCAAGCGATGGTGAGTGTTCCAACACTGGAATCATTCAAGAGAGAATTGGACAACCATCTGTCAGATCTCCCTTGATTTGGATTTTTGCAATGAGCAGGGGGTTGGATTTAATGCCCTTTCCAACTCAGTTATTCTGTGATGCTATGAATTAAATTACTTTAGGAGTAATTGGGCTAATTATGACCTCGGTGTCGTGTCTAGTCTGGTCCTGTGTAAAATATGCTGTTTAAAGTACCATCTTCCTTGTTGGATGAACTGCAAGAGTAAGTTAAGGCACCAGACCTATGGCGGCTCCAGGCAAGAGTGGGCTTCACTTGATGATTCACATTTAGTTCTTCCCAAGCCTCAGTATTTTGCCAAATGGAAGCAAGACCAGATCAGAAAGAAATTTGGGCAATTCTCTTGGAGGCAAACAAAACATTGCACCCTTTCCCTCCAACCTCCAGCAGCTCATCAAGGAGGGTTGAGTCCCTGACAGATATTGTAACTTCCCCAATCACTAGCTCCCATCGACTTCAGCTACAACAGCTGCTGGTGGTGTCTAGAGACTACCAGGGAGAGGAGCTTCTTCAATGCTTGCAACTAGGGCAATAATCTCACTTTAAGTAAAATGAATTGTTTTGCTATGATTTGGATTTTTCATTTATTCATGTCATTTATTTATATCCTTCTTTCCCCCTCAATAATGGAACTCTAGGCAGCTTACCCTATATTTAGAAGATAAACGCAGCTAAAAATATAATCAGTTAAAATAGTTAAAAGCATTACAAAGACTACTGAAAACAATTTAAAAATAAATAGTACAGCATGCCCTATTAAAATCCCAACCTTAGCAGTTACTCACTTGTGAAAAGCCTATTTGAACAGAAAAATCTTTTGTTGTCAGCGGAATAACAGGAAAGAGTAGGCCAGCTTTTCCTTGTTTTAGTTAGTTGTGTGGGCAACTTTTCCTTGTGTTAGATATTAGTGTGAACTCTCAGTGGACAGTTTAATTTTAATAGCCAGAACTCTATTGGTGTGGTGGCTCAGTGGTTAAGAAGCTTGCCTTGTTAGGTGGAAAGCTGGCACATTGGCAGTTCAAGACCTGGGTACTGCATGATGGTTTGTCTCTGTCCCAGCTCCTACCAAGCTAGCAGTTCGAAAGCAAGAAATTTCAAGTAGATAAATAGGGACCCCTTTGGTGGGAAAAGATCTTGAGGAAATGAAAGGAGCCTCATTCGGGCATCTCCTGGGCGGAGTTTCTCCAGCAAAAATCCTTTCAATCCAGAATAATTTCTGACATGAAATCATCATTATTATTATTGTTCATGTAAGGCTGGCGAGACAGTTCAGTGAGTTTGGTATCTGGCTGTGGAGCCAGAAGTTGAATTCAATTCCCCACTGTGTCTCCTAGCAGAAGAGTCCATCTGTGGGCAAGTTGTACAGTCCCAGGATGGCCCCAAAAGAAGGGAATGGTAAGTCACTTATGGGTATTCTCTACCCATGAATCAGAATCGACTTGATGGAACACAATTGTTATTATTATTATTTACTTATTAGCTGAGGTACATCTTGGTCATATACTGGGCACATGCCTGACTGGAGATGTGCCTCCTCTCTCATTACTTGGCCACAGCAAGTTAGGCAAACTTTACATGAACACTAATACAAATCTCTCTCTCTCTCTCTGTGTGTGTGTGTGTGTGTGTGTGTGTGTGTGTGTGTGTGTGTGTGTGTGTGTGTGTGTGTGTGTGTGTGTGTGTGTGTGTGTGTGTGTGTGTGTGTGTCTCGCTCTCGCTCTCGCTCTCGCTCTCTATATATATATATGTTTCCCAGCCTTTAGAATTTGGACTTCAATTCCCAGATGCCTAAGTCAATTCCCTAAAGCAATGATCAGCCAATGTACTGACTTAGGTTTCTAGAAATTTAAGTCCCCCTGTGGGGTGTGAATCTCACATTGGGAACCACTGTTTTATGGGAACCACTGCTTTATAGGAACCAATGATTTAGACTCCACTAAAGCCTCTTTTTGGAACACTGAGCAAATTATTGTTTTCTTTCTTCATCAACAGCAGACATCCTCTGAGTAAGTGGCTGACTCCCCCATTGCTTTTGCAGCAATGCATAGGGAGGGTATTGGCATAAACCTATGTAATTTTTTTAAGTCTATAGTAAGAGGAGAGAAACCTTGCATCTGTTCTTGCAGCCCCATGATACTGAAGGACTAACAGTCTGAAGTGTTTGTTTTCACATTTTTAAAGAATCTGCTCTCATCTGGCCATTTGGGATAGAAAGGCAGCTGTCAAGATGACCACGGACAAAGGCTCTTGAGATTGTCCTGAAAGTTACTTGGATGCAAGTCAAACACATGTCAATTACATTATTTCAGTCAAGCTGCTGAGCTTGCTCTGGTGATATGCCGAGAGCATCATCCGTTTTTATTGACTTTGACAGCTTGAAGATGTATGTTAATAGAGGTGGACTGAGGGCAGAAAATAAAATTTATTTAGACCTCAGCCTCTCTGGGATCTCTCTGACACATCTACATATTGAAGAAATTTGCTTTATGATCTGTGAAGCTCCTACTGTACCAGTTCTTCAATTTTAAGGTGCTAATGGGTCAGATGAAACCTCATATTTATAATATATCAGTGTCATGGGAATTGGCACAGCATGGCTTCTTCCAGCAATGCTCTAGGAACAGAAGAAACCTGAGACTGTGATCAAAGAGTTCACGATACTGGTACTTCTTATGCTAGTGAGAAATAGAGCAATGTTGTCCCAGAAAGTAGCTGATGATGACAGAAAATTGCAGAAACACACACAGACCAATTAGAGTCTCAGTTTAATGCAAGAAAGATGTGCTGCAAATATCAAATGGTTTGCAGGCCTCAACTTCAGAGCCTACAGCAGTGGTGCCCAAACTAAGGGCCGGGGGCTGGGTATGGCCCCCGACGCCAATTCACCTGGCCCACAAAGCCCTCATTGCTCCTGGAAGCGGAAGTAAAATGCGCCCGTACAGGCGTGTTTTACTTCCGCTTCCAGGAGCAACAAGGGCTTTGCGGGCCGGTGGAATTGGCATCAGGAGCTGCACCCGGCCCCCGGGACCTTAGTGACTGGCTTCCTGAACCACATGATTAGCCCACAGCCCAAAAAGTTTGGGTACCCCTGGCCTAGAGAGACACTGTATCTCAGAAATATCCAACCTGCATAGATGTCCATGCTGTTTTCATGACTTGTTTAATCAAGAGGCAGCACAGGACTTGAAAACCACCCACATATTGAAAAAGGAAGACTGCGTAGAGCAAACTGGCAGAGAGGCCTGGCAACGGACTTCTACTGAATGATTATTGTTTTTCTTTTCTTTTGGTTACAAACACCATATCCTTCATTAATGATTATAAAGAAGATACACTAAACATTTTTCTTCTTACTGAGGGTCTTTGGGACATTTCAGCTGGTCATGCAGGCACAGCTTATGAGACTGAAGTTTGTTTTCTTTCTTTTTTCCCTTTTTGCGATAGGTCAAAAGCTTGTTGTATTTTGTAGCCTGCCGTAAGGTCCTTAGCCAGCAATTTGAACCTGGGCTTAGATCAGGGACTGACAACTTCTAGAGATCCAACAGCTGCACCCACTTTAATGTCCCAACAGCACAAAAACATTTTTAGAAGAAGATTTTTTTAAAAAAAAAAAGTCCCTTCTGCCACTCTAAAAATATACAACTTTGGAGAAATGGATAATTGAATGGGTTCAAGAATAATTACCTGGCAGATAAAACCAGTAGACGAACACTGCCGAACCCAGAGGCTGAATTTCCTCTTCTTCCTCTTGCGCAACTCTCGCTCTGTGCAGGTGGCAATGAAGACAGGATCTTCATCAATCAGAGGTTCATGGAGAACCTACAAATGTAATAAGGCCCTCTTTATTCAGTCATTGGAAGTTGTGCTCTGAATTCCTCTAAAGCAAGTTTGTTTATTAAACAAACAAACAAATGAATAAATACACATACTTATATACCACCCATCTGGGAGGTATTGCCACCCTGGACAGTTTGCACTTTTAACACCGAATACATTAACAGAAATCATCCACACTAAATAAAAAGCCATTACCCAGCTGCGCATCATCGTGATAAATTAAATGTAAAGTAGACCATGTGCTCTGTTTGGATTAATCACCATATTACTGCCAGGTTGTCAGATTGTTGTCATCAGCTTGCAGCCTTTTAGCATAACCTAGACCAGGGTTGTAGTGAAAAGAACAGGGGAGAACACCATATATAACCCTAAGAATTCTGAGGAAAGTGGATCACAGACATGGTTAGATATAACTAAAAGATGTCTCTCCCCACCTCCTCTGCTTTACTTTTTTGATCTTTATGGAGAGTCATCTGTCACATCCGGTCTCCCATGGACTAAAAAACACTATGATTAGAAAACACTATGATTATGCTTGGGTTAGAATATATCAATTGAAACCAATCATTGAAAGCAATAACCCAACCCATTATTGGGTAGGGAGAATTCTGAAACTCTACAAACAATTCCAATCTCAATCTATTTTGGGCTATAGTCCTTCATGCCCTTATTTGTGGGCTCGAGGCAGAGCAAGGAGCAGCTCGCATCTCATAACATCCCACCACCACCACCCCCTTGAGAACACAGTCTTGGTAATTTCAATTCCCTCCAGAATGTTAATCTTTGGCCAAGTTCATGTTGGGTCTTGCCAGCCTTGTGCTGTTCCTCTGGCTACCCAATAAAACAAAGCCTTCAAACGAACATTTAGAAAACAAACGGTTGCCCATTCAAACCATAGGTCTATTTTGGAAAGTTGACTGTGTGGCAATTAACCTTTTCCAATGCACCTCATGACTCAGTACAGCAATTATCATTTCAAAAATTTGAAGAGCATTCACAGAAAATCTCTCTCTCTCTTAATTATCTTGATTCACCCAACTAACCAAAGGACCACTGAGACTGGCAAGTCCACAACGCTAGTAAATAGGAGAATCCACATAATATACTTGATAATTAGTATGGAAAAGGGCTGAATTAATTTTCCATGTTCAGAAAAAAGGGCTGAATTAATTTTCCATGTTCAGACTTGAACTGGTGCCTGCCAGGCACCTCTGTCCTCCACCATCTTCCTCAGCCTGCCCAGCTCTGTGTCCATTGCATCTACAATACCATCTAGTCATCCCCTTCTTCTTTTGCCCTCCACCTTTCCCAGCATCAAGGCTTTCTCAAGTGAATTCTCTCTTCTCATTTGATGTCCAAAGTTCTTTAGCTTCATCTTTACTATTTGACCTTCTAATGAGCAGTCAGGATTGATTTCTTTTAGGATCAACTTATTTGTTCTCCTCGCTGTCCAGGGTACTCTCAAAACTCTCCTCCAACTACCAATTTTTTTACCCTTATGACCTGGCAAACAGACTTGGCAAGAAGAGTTCACAATGGAAACCAATCCAGATGCTCCACTGGGCTCCAGAAGCTTCATAGACATGAATAGTATGATGTAAAACAAACACTGCCAAACCTGTGGTAGTAGGACTGTGCTGTAGGAAAGAGTCAGAAATAAACAACATTTGGGTTTTTCGGCCATACCCTGACTCTGCAATTCTGGGAGCTGAAGTTTAAAAGCAAATATTCCCCACATCTGGAAAGAATGGCAGGTACAAGATAGGTTTGGCAAAGCCACTCTGTCTACCTTTTGCTGGCTTTGGAATTAGTAGCTACCTGTGACACCTCCATTGACACCTCCATTACAATGACACCTCCATTACAATGACACCTCCATTACATATTAGCCATTGGGAACAGGACACATAGCATGAGACTCAAATACCTGAAAGGCTGCCTCTTCTCACATCAGCCTGCCCCTGTGACGATGCAGTTCTCCCATAGATGCCTTCACTGACTCAAGTGAGACACATGGTAATTGAGAGAGGTTTTTTTCCCACAGGCTGCATTGTCTCAGAGCTTTTTAGCTAGATGGGCAGTATAAAAATTGAACAAACAAATGAATACCTAGCTCACAGCAAACAAACAGCCTCCAGTGATTTCAGCCAACTTCTGCCACTGCTACAGGGAATTTATTGCTTGGTGCAAATAGTTGGGAGAGGGACATGATGCATATCTGAATCATGAAGAGGTAAAAAGTTAGAGTCTTCCCCCAACCAAAAAAAAAAAAATGCCTCTTTTTTTAAAAAAAAAAACCACCCTATTTGTATAATTGAAAATTGAGTTGCATCTAGTCTGAACACAAATCATGATTAAGACAGTGCTCATTGTAATAAAAGTAAGATAAAACCATTCTAGCAGAGTGGTCAATTCTCAACTGCAAGTCAACCATTTGATACAGTGTACATCACATGAAAATATGCATTTATGAACCACTTTTAAATTAACAGAATATACTCCCAGCTCTTGCTAAGAGCCTTCAGAGCATATTCTTTCTTTAATAAACAGGTTGTATCTCTGAAGCAGAAAAAGCATATAATTAAAGGCTAGGATTCTCATTTCTTCAATTTAATTTAATAATTAGTGATAAAGGGAAATAATACAATTAGTCAGAATAAAGTAAATTAGGGCAACTTTGTGATTTATGACTACCAACAATTAAAATATGTCGTTTGTGCTATCGCATTTTCCTGGTGCTAGGTTTCCTCATTTATTCACAACTGCCTTCTCTTAATTACATTACAGGGATTAGTCAATCAACTTACTGGAAACAAAACAACCTATAAGAACTTTAAACCTTTAGACTTGGCTTATTTTGTAATGGAATTAAGTATTTGCTGAAGCTTAGCACAGATTGGGACAGGTCTCTTTATATGTCCATGTGGCTCACAACAGAAGCACCTGACAGAAACCCATTTCATGCATAGAAGTAAGCTCTGTCAGAGTCATTTGCACAACCACATATTTTAAATACAGCATCACTTAATGACAGCTATGGAGAATAATAGAAACATGAACCTTCTTAAAAATACATTCCAGTCTTCACTCATTAACTCACCTGGTCTTAAAATTAAGGAGGTTAATTACCATGGATCACAGGCTGAAGAAGAAGCAACTTGAATGAAGCAGCATCTAAACTTTAGACTAATATTAAGTATGCTAGTCATTTTGAAATGTACAGTATATGTCTTCACAACTTTGAAGTGTTTTAGAAGCAGGAATAAAAGCTTGTAAAACAGTCAAGCCTTGTTTCAGCCTTACATAATTGCTACATACATACCCAGATGGTTTAAACGGGTGCTAAGCTGTGAAGGTACAGAACATCTCAGGATCTATCCCACTGATAAAATAATTTGTCAGCTGGAGAAGAACCTAACATTCTCAGTCATTCTGGGTGGTCTGACACAATTAGGTCTCCCTGTAAGTAGTGCACAAAGTATCCTTATCAGGATCTCTGTCCCTCCTACCATATTCTAATCAGGGCTGATCTGTTAGAAAAAGTGAGGTGCTGCTTTCAGGAGAGGACAACCATGGTGGGCAAAATATCCTTGATGGCCACTCCTTGGACAACAACAAATCATTGATGGCCACTCTTCATTAGGAGAAAATGTGATTGCTTGGAAGAAGCTGAACAAGTTCTCCAACATGAAGCTCTAATGAATAGCACAGGCAGTCTCTATGGACATCACTATCACAATGTCACACTCTGCGGAAGAACATCTCAGAAGAAGTCCTTTCAAACTCAGCAGTGGTTGAGGGAGGTTAGTTAGAGTGGTATTGAAGAGGAGGAAGCTGTGAAGACAGCATTTGTCCTCCTATTTCAGTGGTAGAATGCCTTGCTGAAATCGAATCACGGGAAAGGGGACTAAAGGCTTCTTCTCTGCTTCACTTCAAACATTTCACTGCCTTCTCTCTCACCTCCAGCCTCACCTTCTTCTCTCTCAAATATATAAAACTGACTAAGTGGACCAGCATGACAGAACTGGAGAAAGACATAAGATATGTGGATCACGCTAGACCCAAATGGAATGTGCTGAATGCTGGAGGCAATGTAACTGCTTTTGTTATGGACATTATGCCATTCAATGGGATATATTTCTAAGAGTTCTTTGTCATATTACCAACTTGGATCTGCCACTGATTGTATTGTCAATAAGACAATGCTGCTATTCCCAGGGTACATGTATTTGCAAACACATGCTTGTGAAATATCTTGGCCAGACTCTAAGAGTGTGTCTACTTGTATTAAATGCTGGTTGTATTATTCCTCTGCTTCCTTGAAAAGAAAAGCCACTGCATGACTGTCCTTGTACATATGTTTTTTAAAATAGAGTTTTGCCCATAGATGTACACTTGACAAACATAATCTGTGAAGGCACTCTCTACCTGTGATACAGTTTTGTTTTGCAGTGGGAGTTCCTACCAAATTGAACATCTCTCTTTGCCAAAGCAGATGGTTGAGTATATGTTCTGCTGCTTTAGTACAAAAAGGCTGCTGGTGTACAAGCCTAGAATAAGTTAATATTTTCCATGGCTAAGAAGCAACGTCTCACCTGGGTTTGGGAAGGCTTAAAAGCAGACTCAAAGCTATGTTGGAGAGAGTCTAGAAATGGCTGGATTTTGTATAGGCCGTGTGTCGTTTGACTGGAACGGAAGGCCACAATATGGAAGTACTTGAGGATCTTCTCAAATCTCAATTGAGACATAATCAATGCTATGCTCTTGTTGCTATAGAAACCACTACTCCAGATGCTGAGGACAGACTCACAATGGTGTGTGCTCGTGGATATCATGTAAGCAAGAAAAGCCTTGATCTCTGTGAGGGTGACATCCACCCAAGTGTCATCACTCCCAAACCGCTCCTGGAACTTCTTGGCATACATGTTGGTCTGTACCACCATGCTGTTTAGTATGTTGTCAGGAACAAAGAGTTGGAAGAAGTCCATCGCACTGGCAGTTGGTGGCATTTTGCGAGTTGGACCTAGGAGAAAAGAGTAAAATCTTAAGTTGATTTCCTCAAACTACTCCTAATACTACTACAGTAACCAAAAACGCCACAATGACTATTAAATCATCCTGTCGATCCCTCAAATACAGGACTGGTTCCTACAGTAGTCATAATAAGTGGAAGCCAGTGGTACAAGGTACCCATAGTTAAATTTTCAACAACAATAATCAAATAAGGCAATCAAGAAAAGCTATACGTTATAACTGATATATTAATATGATCCATTTGCATAATATATCTTATTTTGCCCAACCATACTGATAGTAGAGAGACTTGCCCATCACTAAAAAAAGAAAGCAAGAGAGGATACACATCTTCATAAAATGTCAAGTACTAATGGACATATTCCAAAGCAAATTTGGAACAATTACTGTAACTTAAAATAGAACTACAATACTTATAGCATAAAGGAGATGGTTGCAACTGAGTGGTCTGTGAATTTGTTTATCATGCTATCCATGCAATTTCAAGGTTTTTTAAAAAATGTCTTACTCTGAGTCCTGATTTCTAAATAAGCTACAGAACAGGCATCCCTTCCAACAGAGGACACTTTTTCAAAGAGACAATTGTCTTCTGGCAACCTTTTAAATAAGGGGCACCCAAACCTTTTGGGCCGTGGGCCAATCACTTGGTTCAAGGAGCCAGTCACTACAGCCTGGGGCTGGATGCGGGCCCCAATGCCAATTCATCCGGCCCATGAAGCCCTTGTTGCTCCTGAAAATGGAAATAAAATGTGCACATTTTTACTTCTGCTTCCAAGAGCGACGAGGGCTTCATGGGCCGGATGAACTGGTGTCAGGGGCCGCATCTGGCCCCCACGCCATTGTTTAGGCAGCCCTGTTTTAAATAGAGGAATGCCTTCTGCCCAAATAAGGCATGTGGCTAGCTGACCTGCACACCTACTCAGAAATAAACTCTGTTGAATTCCATAGGGCTTATATGAAACAAGTGTGTATGAAGCAAGTGGGCAACTGTGACCTTCCAGAAGTTTGGCTGCAACTCCTATCAGCTCTAATTTATAGTGAGGCATGTTGGGAGCTGTAGTGCAAGATCTGGAGATACCATTCTCCTATGGACACTGTCTAGGAGTACCTCTCATGGAACTGTGGGATTAATTTCTAAGGAGACCAGCTTAGAATTATCCTTCTAGAGGTTGGGCATTTTTATAATTCAACATAGTCCATTCTGTCTTTGCTATTGCAGCAGAGGCAAGAAGCAACTACATAGGGGCAGAAGCCATTCTTCCAACTAGAAGAAACCATGCTGTGCAATCCAACACCTATTTCTTTAGTTACATTATGCATTTCTTGTTACTTTCCCATTTTTAAAAGTAACATTATTGCCTCCTTCAACCAACATTCAGATTGCTACTGTAAGATCTAGTTGTATACATTCTCTGGTAATTAATTGTGCCTATGCTTTTTATACCTGTAGAGTGTTTGCACTGCCTGTAAACCTGACTGAAAACAAAACACATGGAGTAGTTTAGAGTTTACACAGATTTATATTAGGGATGCGAAATGTGCAGCCTTCTAGATGAATATAGCTCCTGTCATTTCTAATCACCAGCCATTCTGGCTACACTTGATGGGAGTTGACATCCACCAACACCCAGAAGGCATCTTGTTCCCCAAATGGAACTTATATGAAAAAGTCACTATAACTTACTCTTTGCAGCTTGTGTGCCTGTATATGTATATTAACTAACAGAAAAGTTAGTTAATTTTGCTTATCTTTGGGGGGGGGGGGAGAGAATAAATGACATTTTCCAAGATAGCTAGTTCATATTTACAAGACACTATTCCTAACAAAGGATGTTAACACTCAAACCGATACTGAGTCACTCACAATGATTAGATCTTTTGAAATGATTGGTGGAAAGCAAAAAGTTTTTTCAAATTGAGAAATACTTGACAATGGCTCTGATTCAGTATCACAGAATAGCATTTACTAGAGCAAGATTTGAGCAGCTGGATTTTATGTTAAATATGGGTGATTTAACCATGTCCCATACTCTGAGAGAACATGAGTCTGTGAAACAGCAGAAATAGAAAATATTGCACATGTACTGTTTAATTGTCAATTATATGCCACAATAAAAGTCCAGTAACTAAAGAGAATGTTGGATAAAATGAAATACACTAGTACCTCGGATAACGTTATGATTGGTTCCATAAGTCATAACATTATCCAGCTTTTAACGTTGTGTGATGCATTGATCACACAACATTAAAAAAAAAGCCCTCTTCCCTTTCTGAAAAGGAAAGGGAACATAGGGGCATCTGGTTTGCTTGGGGTGTCGGGCACCTCCAGCCAGCCCAAACCTCCAGCCAGCCTTCCACCCCCAGCCACCCCACCCCAAAGCAGAGAGTCTGTAGTGCCGGTTTGGCTGGGGTGCAGAACAGGCGTGCATGCCTGGTCTCTCCCCAACCAAACCAGGGGTCTAAGCCTTGGTAGATCTCTGCCCCAAAGCCTGCAGGGCTGGTCTCTACCCTTGTGGGCTTTGGGGCAGAGATCAACGTCGGGGAATTTGAGGCAAACAACTGCATCGCACAACGTTATCTTAACATTGTGCGATGCAAATGTTTGCCTCAAATTCCCCAACATTATCCGACTTTAGCATTATCCGAGGCAATCATTATCCGCAGTATTACTGTACTTAGATTCTAATAGAAGACTAATGTACTTCCTTCAGGGCACAAATAAATATGTAAATATTAGAACCGTCAAGTTCATAGTTGAGGCCATTCAAAAGAGAAGATGTTTTATTAATTAGATAGGGGTTGCATGTAAAGGTGACGAATTTTATTGATAAATTGTTTTCAGCAAATTTTATATCTCATTTTATTGTGATTGTATCATCCTACTTTTAACCTGTTTTTATCCTGTTTCATATAATCATATTTTATCTAATGTATTTTATTTTAACCTGATGGTCAGATGACTAATCAGTTAATAAAAGATGATGATATAAGACGCTATTCCTAACAAAGGCAAGAAATATTAAAAGATAAAATACACTAGATCAGGGATCCTCAACCCATGGCCCACAGGCCAGATCCATCTGGCAGCACCAAATTATCCACCCTGCACCTTCACTCCAGCCGCCACTTCAGCTGCTGCCTCAATCCTTGTCTCCTTCTCTTGGTTTGGTGTGACCCTAATGGCATTCCATAGCAGGGCAGATATTGTAAGGCTTACAACATCTGCCCTGCTATGGAGCACTGTTAGGGACATGCCAAGCCAAGTTCAGGAGACAAAGATTGAGGGAGCAGCGGCAAAAGCAGTCATGGGGCATTTCTGGCAACCATGGGTGTATTTCCTTCACCCACACGACACAGCTTCTCCAGGCTGGTAAGCAGGGGAATGGTGGGGGGGCATTTGGGGTGTGTGTGGGGGACTACCAGTCCAGCCCCTCAACAGTCTAAGGGAGTGTGACATGGCCCCAGCTTAAAAGGTTGAGGACCCACGCACTAGATTAAGGGAACCTTTTCTCCACCAACACCCTTTCCCTCATAATTGTATTTTCAACCATTGGTACTCAATGAAGTGTGTAATTGTTTTCAGGGTGAAAATAGTTATAACTCATTTATTCAGATATATTCCCTCAGTTTAACAATTTCTATCTACATGAATGGCCCCAAAGGCTGGTTTCCTATGCAATAAAGTATCAGGGCACACTCTATCACATGACCAATACAACTCAAGATATGCCAGCAGTAAATGCGCACCTCACAATGTATACAGAAAGATACAGATTCAGAATAAGAACTATATCGTAAAAAAAAAAGTACAATACTTCTTAGCATCATAGGCAAGAGCAGGACTAAATTCTGCATGTGTCCACTGATTCTGTTGTTCAGGTACATACAGCTAATAGGCAGTGTCAAGACTACTGTTCTCCCTTCTTAGAACTCTTTATCTTTAAACTAGAATTGGACTGCTCACCCCATCATATGGAACATCATTCCAAATAGAGCAGAGCTTGGGAATGTTAGCATTTATTGAAACTAAGAGTGCAAATCTTTGGTGAAAATGAATTTTGTGCATATCCATAAACATGTAAAGCTACAAACTGAAGGGAAATGTTGCTTTTTTGGATGGGCTAGTCATAACAGTAGCAATGGATGGGTTATTTGTGGCTTTGTGCTCCATCATGCTATCTATTTCTACTTATTGTGTGTCTTGCTTAAACCTTCCAATCAAGAAGATACATTTTTGCTTGAAGACACTTTTGCACAATTTGCAGAAAACACAAAGAAAAAAAATGTACTCTGTCTCATTAGCACACAGAAAATGAGATCTTGCATGGGGGTTGAGAATTTCTGACATTGTCCAAACCTAAACAATGAAAATAATGATACTTCTTGACATTCCTAACACTCAAAATGAATCTGCTACATTGATAGGCATGAACACAAAAGTGTTAAATGTTAAAAAGAAATTACACCATGTCTAACAATTAAAATAATTTCTTGTAATTATTGTTAGAAGTTTTTTAAAAAAGAAATAGGGGAGAGAAATTATTTAACTACAGTAAAACCCCAACTTACATATGCTTCGAGTTACATAAAATTTGACTTACGTACTGATGTTTGCACTAAAACCATGTCCCAATTTACACAAATGTCCCGATTGACATAACACAATTTCCTATGAGTTTGCTTTAAGTTACATAAAAAAATCATTTTCCCCATGGGGTTACTTCGATTTACATAAATATAATTTTCCTATTGGTTTGCTTCAAGTTAAGTAAAAAAATCATTTTCCCTATGGGGTTACTTCAATTTACATATTGGTAAATATAATTTTCCTAAGGGTTTGCTTCGAGTTAAGTAAAAATTTATTTTCCCTATGGGTTTGCTTTGAGTTAAGTAAAAAAACAATTTACATAAAAGCCTAAAGAACAATTTTTTTATGTAAGTAGGGTGTTTACTGTACAGTATTTCCAATCTCTCAACTAGAGACATGACCCCTTCAGATAGAAGACTGCTCTTTCTAAAAGGCAGGAGAGAGTGTGGGAACACCTGGCCACTGGAGTAAGCAACAAATGTCTGCATTTTGTGGGAGTCCAGGTATGTTGCAGTTGCTCCCATGTCAAGAGTTGGTCTGGCTAAAATAAGACTCTATCTCCAGAAAGAGTCTACTGCAATATTACAGACACTTTCGAATGATATGTATTCTTCTGTGCACCATTTTACAAAAAAAAAAAAAAAACACCTGAAAGAGTAAAACAGTCTCCAAGTCTCCAAAGCAACCATTTCCATCTCTTTCTCCCTCTGAGATGCAAGTGCCTTTTCCTATTAGACTTGTCTTACATAATGGTGAGCTTCTTTCAGCTAGCCTTTTTTTATTCAACTCGGCACACTTGTCTTACATAATGGTGAGCGTCTTTGAGCTAGGCACATATTTGAACATGAAAGGGAAGCAACATTTCTCTTCAAGTCATAAAACGTGTGTGTGTACATGCGTGTGTGCGCACGCGCACGTGCGCGCATGCAAACCATTAATTTTGCACCCCAGCCCCTGCCTGCTCCTCAACAAAGCATACCAGTTGTGAAGTCAGCATTGGAAGGCCACATGCTATTAAAGGCTCTGCTGATTTAAATTCAGGAACGGACAACACAGGAGCCCTACTGCGCCAGTATTCTGCACACCATGGTCTGGCTTCAATAAGCATGGCTGCTTACTACAGCAGTCTTGCTAGATCCAGGATCTAGAGGTGTGGGGTAGGGGAGTGGGGAGCTGGCAGAGAGATGAGGAAGAACAAACTGTACTTCCCAAGTGTCAACCAGCATTAACTGTTCAGAAATGAAATACAGAACCTCATCGGGAGCTTAGAAGGATGTACCTTCACAAATCATAATAATTAAGTGCAATCACTGTCGAGTTCTGTAAGCGGTTGGTCCTGAAGAGACTAATCTGTTGTATTGATCTGGTCCTCTTTTTATCAGCTAACCTTTACATAAAAACAGAACTGGGGGTAGGAAGGTTTTCTACAACCCCCAGGGTCCTTCTAGCGACACTTACAAGAACCAAGGTACAGGGTGCCCATATTTTTAAAAACCATCATCTTCTTGTCCTCACTAATAAAAACAGCAGGCACATTTCTCAGACAGGAAAATAAAATTGTTGCATTTTTCAGATTTAATAGCTACTCAAGATCTTCAGTAAATGAACAGGTGATACAATTCAGGATAAAATCAAAATATGTTCCTTTACTTTATAAACTTTACCTGGGACTTACATATGTGGCATAAAATGGGGATCCTAAAACACAACAGTAAACACAGAATAAGGACCCAGTGCTATTTTTCCAACTTGCGTCCTCTCAAGAGGAGAGCAGAGGCATCTAAGCAGATTTTGGTGATTTTTCTCAAATACAAGGAATCATATTTTTGGGAGGGGAATGCCAACACTGTGTCAAATTGGCACCTGATCAACCGTGCCTGTTTGCCAAATCTTCTGAAAGCCTGTTTTCCAGAAACGACTGCAGGAATTAAGGCATGTTATCTTTCTTATGTCACCTTTAACAATCTGTAAAAGCTGCCTTAATGTCTTGTGAATTAAAGACATGGTTTGTGAATTAAAGCGCTATCCATGATCTGCAGTAGTAATTGAATGGACAGTATGGTGCAGAATAGGGTCAAAATAATGTTCCTTTAACTGGTAGGATTTACTTGGGCCTTAACGCGTAGCATATTAAGACAACCAAGCAAAACACCGCTCAGTGGCTGTGATTCATCTGTAGTCTAGTATACACTTGTCATGGAAGAAGCAAACTTGGCAATGGGATGACAAGAACCACCGTAAGTGCCAACATCTCTGTTTAGACAGCTATGTGCACAATCAGTGTACAAGAAAGGACACCAAATGATGGTGGAAACCTACACTGGTCATCAAACAGCAGACCAGATTCCTGGTATGTATGCTTGTGTCATTACATTCTTATAGTCTGAACCATCATCTATAGACAGGAGAAAGAACAAGAAATGGATAGACAGACAGAAAGCTGCTATGTACTGAGGATGTAATTATATTGACAAAAATGTAGGAAATTATATGGGATTGAGATTCACAATTTTTTGACTGAGTATTTGAAAATAAATGTGAATCAGTCTAAAGTCCATCCCCCCCCCCCTAAAAAAAATAATCAACAATTTTCCCCTCTACAGCCAGGGCATCTAATTTTTTCACATGAACAGATGCACAACAGTGTGTCCTATGTTTGTTACAGTGGTGCAGTGGCTGGAGGAGCATTAATGCCAATTTAACTGTTATTTTTTTAAATGTCATTAAAACCCCAGCTTGTTCCAGCATTGTTGCACTTGGGCACTTACTCTAAAATAAAATGAGAATGAGAGGAGAAATTTGACTCCTTGGCACTTGTCTATAGCTTAATAGGTACTGTATTTGCCAGCGTATAAGTCACATCGGAGTATAAGACACACCCTGTTTTTTATCCACATTTTAAAGAAAAAAACATTTTTTCATGATTTCCCAAAATTAACTCCAAGAGTTGGGGAGGGTGGGATGGGGGAGGATGAGGGTTCCATTGAAGCCCATTTTCCCACCATCCCACTGCTGTTGGCCACCAGAAGCTGAGGAGAATGGGATGGGTGGGAGAGAAGGATCCTTTAAGCCCATTAAGCCCAACAGTCACAGACAGTGGGATGGAGGGGGGAAGGAATGGCCCTTTAAGCCCATTTCCACCCCATCCCACTGCAAAATCTTGACGATCAGGAGGTGGGGATCAGCTGGGCAAGAGAGCTTCTTTGGAAGACGCCCTTCGCCCGGCTCCTAGTGGTCAGCAGCAGCTGCTGGACTGCACCAGCAGGGGGAACTGTCACTGGCATATAAAACACACTCTGTTTTTCTGGTGTATTTTAAGGGGAAAGTGTGTTTTATACACTGGGAAATATGGCAATTCCTCTGTAATCCAGCCTCCTCCAGGTTTACCATTACATTAACAAACTGCAAACAAAGTACAGTAATACCCCGGATAACGATTGCACTGGATAACGCTAAAACCCCATAACGATGACCAATTTGGGGGGAACATTTGCACCGGATGACGTTCATTTTAGCGTTATCCGATCCATCATCATAAAGAAGTAAAGGAGGCCAAAGCTCCTCTCCCTGTCACTTCTCTCCTTCCCCCCCCCCCACCCCCAGCAGTTTGGGGACTCCCCACACCCACCCCACTGCCTGCTCAGCCACGAGAGAATCCAATCACATCTCTCTATTTCCCCCTTCCCTGTCTACAGGAAGTGAAAGAGAAAAACAGAAGCCTCCAGCTGGCTGTCCAAGCGTGCAGCAAGGTAAACAGGGCGAGGCTGGATTCTCTCGTGGCCGAGCTGCACGTGGGGGGTGGCTTTAAAGGCAGGGAGGTCTCTTTCTTTCCCTGCCTGCCTTTAAAGTGGTTTGTCCCTGAAGTCAGGGCTTTTTTTCTTAGCATTGTTCGATGCATGCATCGGACAATGCTAAAAATCGAATGTCATGACTTGTGGAACCAAGTCATGACGTTATCCGGGGTATTACTTTACAGTAGTTTTTTCCTCTTGCCCTGAATTCCCAACCACTGGCTCTGCAGCCAGATAACTAAATCACTGAGCTAAAAGAATGCATAGAGACTATCTTTATGAATTTGTTCTGTTGTGCCCATGAAATTAAATTAGATCATATCTTTTACAGTGCTAGCAGCAAAGTGACCCATACATACGGCATCTCAGGGGCTATCAATTTATGAAAATTTGCAGTCATCTTAAGCAAGCAAGAGCTGGCTGTAAAAATACATGTGCAAAATCTGATATTCAGCTGTGCTGTATCATTACTGGTAGTTCTGTTCCACCGGGCTAAACATTCCAATTCTTATCTTTCTGCTGCCATAAAAGCATCACTGCAGACCACGGCATGGAGACACAGAAAAGATAGAGAAAAGACTTTTAGTATTTGCACCATTAATTACATGCATATTGGTCTTCTATAGTGAATTGTGTCACTACTGGCAGCCAGCCTAATGTCTGTGCTTAAAGGGTAAGATCATATGCTAGATGGAACATATGACAGGACAAACTCACAACAGCAACATGCAGAATTTGCAGTAACAGGCAAAATTGCTTGACTGACTCTTTCACTGATGGATTAAAATTTTCTCCAGTGAACTCAAGGCAGCTTATAGGCTTCTCCTAAGTCCAGTTTGCTGTGAGACCAAGACTTGCCCAAAAGTCACCCACTGAATTTCACAGCCTAGTGGGATCATGGTTCTTTCTAACCATGACCTCAAACTGCCTCTTCAAATATTGCAGTATATTCATATTAAGTACCCAGTATATCCAGTGAATAGGCTGACAGACTAGGATCCAGGAGATGTGGGTTCAAATCCTTGCTCGGCCATGGAAACTCACTGGAAAGGAGGCACTTGTAAATCAACTCCTTAAATATCTCACCTACTTTGAAAACTATTAGGTTTACTGTAAGATAATAATAATTATCCTTGATGCTTGGAAGGGTTGAGGGCAAAAGAAGAAGGGGACGGCCCAAGATGAGATGGCTAGATGGTATTGTAGAGATAATGGGCACAGAGCTGAGCGAGTTGAGGGGGATGGTGGAGGACAGGAGTGCCTGGAGGACAGTGGTCCATGGGGTCGCAGAGGGTCGGAATCGACTGTGCGACTGAACAACAACAAAATAATAATTTTGTGTCATATGACAAACACATATAAACAAAGAAGTCCAGATCTGGCTCATTCAGCCCCATCAGGAGCATAGCCACAATGATTCTGGAAGCTTTTGTGTCCATTTTATGACCATTACATCTGAACCTGACAAAATGGTTTATCATAAACAATGGCTGGTTGAAGTATACCAACTGCAAATCTTCCAAGCGCCAATTTTTCAGAGTATCTTTAAAAATAAAATAAAAAGAATCCGCCCCTTTCTGGCATTTCCAACTATTTTTACTCAAAGAAATAATAATTATCATGTGCAGAGACTCTATGTCAGAGATCAGACTGCTGAAATAGAAATGATTCATGAAATATCAGCCAGCAACTGAGTGACCTCTAATGCCGCTACTGAAAGCTTTGGGGTTAATACCTATTTTATATGCAAAAAACCCCAAGCCATAAGGAAATGGGGCTTCAAGCAAACCTGTTTCTTCTATTCCTATCCATCTACCCATTCTCTGGTCACAGAGCCAAAATAGAACTGTCGAAGTTTGGACATTGACTAAAGCATCTGAAAAGAGAATCAAAGCTTTTGAAATGTGGATCTACAGATGTTTGGTAAGGACGTCATGTACTTGACCATTGTCACAAATGTAGAAGTGTTGTGCCAAATGGATAAAGAACAAGAACTCTTTAAGACCATTAAGCAAAGAAAGCTCCAATACCTTGGCCATATCATGAGGAACAAGATAAAGCAGGGGATACCAAACTTTTCAGGCTGTGGGTCGGTCATGTGGTTGAGCATGCTGGTCATGTAGTTCCTCTCTCTGAAAGTGGAAGTAAAATCTGCACGCGTATGTGCAGAACATGCCTAAGCCATGTGCAGAATTCTGCTGTAAATGACCTGTGGCTGTTGCAAATGCATTTACGATAGCCGTGGGTCATTTATGGAAGCAATCTGCACATGCACAGGCACGTTCTGCACACACGCATGCACATTTTACTTGTGCTTCCTGTAGCAATGAGGGGTGGTATGGGCTAGATTAATTGGTGCCGTGGGCCGGATCTGGCCCACAGGCCATAGTTTGGGCACCCCTGACATAAAGTATAGAATACTCCAACTCGCTCTTCAAGGAAAGATCCCTGGGAAGAGAGGTCCTGGATGTAGATGGACTTTATGGCTGAAGAACCTGAAAGACTGATATGGCATGTCCTCGGAACAGTTAAAAACAGAAAGGCTATCGCCATGATGATAGCCAATATCCGGAATGGATAAGGCATCTGAAGAAGGAAGAGGAAGGGAGAAGAAGAGCCAAAATACAAATTTTATTAATTCATTGCATGTCACAATGTCAGTACTTTTTTCTTTTGGGGGTGGGGATTCTCCCTACTTTCCTCACCTTGTGGTCCTGATCTAGACTGGTCCATATACCTGCTGTTTGCATATGAAACAAACTCTCCATTCTCTGCAAAAGGAACTTCAGCTTCCTATACCAGTGGTTGCTAAGCTTCAGAACTGCACCAGTTCCCGAAGGACAACAAGGGTGTTAGTTATTCCAGAGTAGCCATTTCTCTGTCTCTTTCTCCCAGTACCCCAAATATTTGGTCATAAAGATGGCCAGTCATACCACCAGAAGCAACTAGGTAGGTTGTTTTACATAAAGACGGTCATCTCCCTCACTCCAGACCTGGAAGGTTATATATGTTAAAAACTATTTTAATATTTTACTTATAACAGCCATCAGCAGCTAGGAATAAAATAGACAGGCATCATTTTAGGACTGAATTTTTCAATTGGGTTGTAAAACATCTTTCCTTCTACTTGTAACAGTGATTATGGAAGACCTGAAAGACCTCCCCTCTTTTAAAAAAAAAAGTATTTATGGCAATATTCAGGTGTTTGCAGCAGCATGCTGAAGAACACTCAATATCTGGATTTCTGGAGGAGGCCTTTATACTTTTGTGAGTGGTGGAGTGAGAGAATGAATAGGAAGATAAATCATGGACCAAGATCTCAGTTAAGTCAGAGCTCTGCCTAAAAATAGCACCAGGGTCCCTCGGGGACCGAACACTGCCTCTACAAACTCCTCAAAAGTAACTGAGTACAGGAGGCATAAAAGAAAAACACCTGCTGGATGGGGGGGTTGGAATGGGCAGGCACTCGATATTGGATCCGAGAGCTTGCCAAAAATAAGAGCGTGCTTGAAAAATGAAGGTGAGGCTAGTCTCACAAGACTGTACTGTGGAAATTGGTTCAGCAGCAAGGACAGATATTGTTGACTCCTGGAACACCCTCTGTGTGTGGGACTCACCTTACAACTGATTCTTGCTGGCTGAGTCTCACCCTCTGCCACTATCACTACAGTACTTGTTTCCTTGACCTTAATCTTAAGGTGGCAGAAGGAGAACAAGAGAGTAATGGTAAGCAGGAGAAGTGAAACCACTCCTTTAAGGCATTGTGGCCAGTGGTGGGATGTCAAAAAATTTACTACCCCACCATGATGTCATCACAGTATGGGCGGAG
The DNA here is from genome assembly GCA_030440675.1 of Furcifer pardalis. NCBI lineage: Eukaryota > Metazoa > Chordata > Lepidosauria > Squamata > Chamaeleonidae > Furcifer > Furcifer pardalis. Next base: position 111,376,434 of record CP126890.1, on the reverse strand, counting down.
CTAACGTCATGATGTCATGGGCGGGGCCAAATAAAATAATAATAAAATAAAAATAAGCACACACACACACTCCTCACACACACACACACACCACTGCAGGTGTGCATGCACACCAAGTGCCTGGCGTGAATGCACAGTGGGGGAACCGGTGAAAAGGTAAGCCCCCAAGGTGGTTCCCCCCAAAAGCTCCTACCGGTTCTCCAGGACACTGGGAAAAGTTACTACTGGTTCTGGCGAACTGGTGAGAACCTGTTACATCTCATCGCTGATTGTGGCTAAGCCTGTCCAGGCCGTGTTCCAAAACTAGAAGTTGCCACATTAAAGTACACATTTAGAAATAAAGTTGGCTCCTTCCCATTTCTAATGTCATCAATGTTCTTAAGTTCCTGAGAGTAGAAATCTGAATTACCTAATCGTGTAAAGCAGGGGTGCCCAAACTTTTTGGGCCACGGGCCAATCATGTGGTTCAGAAAGCCAGTCACTAAGGCCCGGGGGCCCGGTGCGGGTCCCCGATGCCAATTCATCCAGCCCCCGAAGCCCTCGTCGCTCCTGGAAGCCCTCGTCGCTCTGTACGGGCACATTTTACTTCCGCTTCCAGGGTGACGAGGGCTTCGTGGGCCAGATGAATTGGTGTCCGGGGCCGCACCTTGCCCCTGGGCCTTAGTTTGGGCACCACTGGTGTAAAGCAAGCTAGGCATATGTAGTAGCTCTTATTAAATCAGTAACATTTAAGGATGACACAAAAACAGTTGTTTATTTGTTTGGGCTCCTTGGAGTTATTGACAAGGATGGTATCCCAAACAGCTCATTGTTGTGTTCATTGTAGCAGGAAAGAGGCAATATTTCATCCAGAACATTTTCCTCCATTATTAGGACAGCCCAAGTGGTTATGCCTAAATTTGTGGGAGGCAAAAAATATTTTTCCCTGTGGCTGTTAAAAGAAAATGTTGCCATCCCTCCCTCCACCATTTAATAACTTAACTCTTTTGTGGTCAGCAAAGTGCAACAAGGAAACAATGGGGAAAGAGCAGTGTTTATAGGGTAGTAGGAGGCTGCCCAGGTGAAACTTTTAGTAATTGGAAAGGTCATAAGCACTAACAATAGCAATTACACTTATATACCACCTCGTAGCACTAAAGGCACTCTCTGAGCAGTTTACAGGTAACTAGCATTTTGCAACCCAACATGCTAGGTACTCACTTTACCAATCTCATAAGGATGAAAGTCTGAGTCAACCTTGATCCCTGTCAGGATCGAACTCACGATGTTGCAGGACAACATTGGATATAGTTCTCAAAGACTACATTCTGACAAGTCAGTCTGGATTTAGGACGCTTAGGAGAGGTTCTGCTTTTACTGGCCCATATCAATTGTGACTACTCCCAAGTTCCAGAACCAATTGACAAGGGAGGTCTTTGCCACTGACATTTCTGACAGAGCTTGGAACATTGTTTTTTTAAAAGGAATTCTATTACTCACTACATTGGGATAGTTGTTATCACTGCTTCACTCCCAGAAGTAATACACCCCAGGGTGTGCCCAGGGACCAGTAAAACAGAAAAATGCTGGTAAGGTCGACCTTGCTCGACAGCCAGTCTAGGGCTTGGTACCCTTTTCAGTTTACAGACAAAGAGCCAGCGCTGTGTCTGCAGATGTTTCTGTGGACATGTGGCAGGCATGCCTTGACACAGGAATGCACAGAATGCTGTTTCCCTTGAAGCAAATAAAAGGTGATATAGGAAATCTGATCCCCCTCCCCCAGTGTTCAACTAACAAGCACCAGCACATGGAACTAGCTGAACAAAAAAAAAAACCCTCTCTCTTTCAGCACTGCACAATCTGGCACTCTCCAGATATGCTGGGACTAATAATCACGTCTAACCTATCTCACAGGAATGTTGTGAAGGCAGTACGTGTGGAGTGAGAGAGAAAAAGGAATATCACTCTGAGTGCCTTCCAAGAACCATAGGACAAAGAAAATATGGGGAAATGAAATAAATGATGAGGGGGGAGTTATGAAATATATTCCATTCTGTTTTTTTGTTGTTAATTGTCTATTGGGTTTTTACAATATTTTTTGGTTTATTCTATTTTATTTTTATTGCAAGCCAGTAAAATTAGTAGTGTTCCCACTAATCAGGTAGGATAAAAATAAAATAAATAATTTTTAAAAAACCGTTCACCATCCACATTACTTATCTCTGTTCTCTTACATTCTAAATCTATTCCAATACTCATTTAATCAGCTTTTTTTTACTAGAGTCTATTTTTATTGCTTTCCTTTCACATCTTTCTTGCCCATCTGTCCTCTTACATATGTCTGCCCTATTTATTAAAACACTGGGTGGTAGCCAGCAGAGTGCAAGAAGAGGGCAGATGTTTTTCCTTCTGTCCTGAAACCCTCCCTCTGAACTCGCCGGGTGCTGGTGGCGATGGCACACCTGCAAAACACCATGGGTCGTGCCTTAGAGATCTGTGACACAAAGGGGAAATTGGCCAAGAATTGGAGGACAAATCCTGAACCACTCAGGAGCACTTCCTCATTTGCTATTAGTTCTCCCACCTTACTTTAACTGCATGAGAGAACAATGTAAGATCTAGTAGGCCTTTTCCCACAACTACCATCTGAGAGGAGGGAAGGATGAAAAAAAGTCACTGTCACCAGAAGTCTCAAACAAAAGTGTTTTTGCACCTCTAATAGTTGAAAAAAAATACACATTGATCCTAAAGAGTGTGACAATTTAGGAGATATACAGTGCACACAAAACCGTCTGGAGATTTTAAAATGTGAATTGCTAAAACCCAGTGCTTTAGGCATCTGGCTGCAGAGCTGTATGTTGGATGTCCAATTCCCTATTGTGCCTCCAGGGAGAAGAACCAGCCTGTGTAGCCATGGGCAAGCTACAGTCTGAGGATACCCACCAGATGAATGGTAAACTACTGGAGGAGAAAGGAAAATGTCACATTAGCTTTTCTTCCCAACACACATTGCAGAATATTAATTAGCACTAGTTCTTGAATGGCCTCTTAAGACGTTTAAATTTTTTTCCACAGCAGAATAGGAAAAAGCATTCAAATTGAAGCAAAGAGCTGATTCCATGTGTATTTCATGATGACTCAGAGGTTTATCGTTAAATGAAGTGCCATGTCAGCTGGCTTTCAGCTGAATGATAACCTTAATTGATTGGGTCAATAATAGTTATTGTATGAAAAGAAGATAAATACTAACTCCGAGGTTGCTATTTTATAACAGCTATTTGTGTGTGTAAAGTTAAATGTCTTTGAGAAATGAAGCTTGCCAAAGTTACTCTGTGAGACAAAGTCATACGATCCTGCTAACACAGGGTTGTCCAAACTTTTTGAGCTGTGGGCCAGTCACATGGTCACTATGGCCCGGGGGCTGGATCCGGCCCCTAACACCAGTTCATCCGGCCTACAAAGCCCTCATTGCTCCATATGGGCATGTTTTACTTCTGTTTCCAGGAGCGACAAGGGCTTTGCAGGCCGGATGAATTGGAGTCGGGGCCGTAGTTTGGGCATCTCTGTGCTAACGTATTCCATTTGTTATCATTACTCTGAGAGGGCAGGAGTTAATTTGTTTATTTTTAAACAAGAGAATGTTAAAAATGGTATCTTTCACTTGCAGTTAAAATTATTATGGGCCATCAACTTTAGATATTGTCATCTCATTCTATAATATTTGTAGGGCTTAGAAAAGATACTTTTTTGTAATCCTCCAGCCAGCATTGTCAGGGATCATGGAAACTGAGGAATCTTAGTATTAAAATGTGATTTAGATGCTTTAGGGTTTTTCCGGATGAGTGTCAGAGAGCACCTGTTTTTCAAGACTACAAGCTCACTTGCCCTAGATTCACTTCAGTGAAATGCTGCCTCCTAAATGCTCCCAAATAAGAACCCATGAACATAAGAAATGCCCTGCTGGGTCAGACCACAGGCCTTTCAAGCCCAACATTGTGTTCACACAGTTGCCAACCAGAGAAGCCTGCCAGCAGGACAATTGTGCACCATTATACCTTCAATCTCATGTTCCTCAACAACTGATATACACAGAAGCACATCCACCAACATGGCACTTGGTAGATAGCTCTTCTTAGCTGGGCTGGAACAAATCATATAGCACACCAGGACTTTGCTGCCCTCTTGGTTAAGCTTGGCTTGTGTTGGATGGAAATTCCCATACTGATTCTTTCTGACCAGGGAAGCATGGCAGGAGGCGGATACAAACTCAGGGGAGTTGGCTTCTGTCTCTTTCAGCAACACATTCCAACTGGTTGGTTCAAACACTTCCGGGAGGATCTTTTTTATATTTTACATTTTAGTACTTTGGCTCAAAGTCCCTCTCATCCCATTCTAATGACAGCTCTTCTCCTCAGTATCCAATGACAGATGGCCCCAAACACCATGAATTTACCTCATCCCTTGTAGAGTTGTCCAAGTTCTTACAATGGCATTGCTTGTGCCTCATTGCTTTAAAATGCATTTTGGCATTATTCTTATGCACTATTTTTAATATACTTGTTTAGTTCCCTTAAAGGTAAAGGTTTCCCTTGCTCGAAAGCCAGTTGTATCCGACTCTAGGGTTCAGTACTCGTCTCTGTTTCAAAGCCGAAGAGCCAGCGCTGTCTGCTTCTGCAGACATTTCCGTGGTTAATATTGTAATAATTTAGTTTATAAAAATTATCTTTAGTTTTATATTGTCTTTTTAATTATGTAAGCTGCATTGGGTCCTTTATAGGTAAAAGATGGGTTAAAATAAAATAAAGTAAAATAAAATAAAAAGTGAATGTGAATTTCAGGTTTTCAGTTTGTGCTGTGTGAAGTGCTTACCACTGCATGTCCTGAATTTTCTGTCATTCAGCTTTTGTGGATGAGCCCAGGTTCTAGTACTATGAGAAAATCATAAAGCCTTCTCCTTATCTCCTCCTTTCACACCATGTTTAATACTATAGCCCACTGTTATGTTTTCCCTCACTTGCCTTTTTTCTAAATAGCATGGCAAATTTTCTAAATAGCATGGGCACAATGGAATGTCACTTTTGCTCATACTTTTTTTTAAATCAGTGTACAATACATAAAGCTTTTCTTCCATTTTAAACAAAAGATCTGTCTTTCCTTTTTCCTTTGTTGTCTGCATCCACATATCTTTTGGGGTTTTCTCTGTTGGAAGATGAGCTTCTGTGTGTCTCTTGTTTACTTTGTGCTGTTTCAATTCTGAAACAATTTCAAATGCACTTACAATGGCAACATATAAGGTGTACTTGCAGAGGCGTAGCTACCGCCGTATCTGCCGTATCAATTATACGGGGCCCCCGGGCCACGGGGGCCCCCAACGTGCGTAAGCAAAACAAATCTTTACCCTTCCTAAGGGCCCACAAACAAATTTTTATACCGGGCCCCGCCAAGGCACGCTACTCTTCTGTGTACTTGTGAGTAGAAGCACAACAAATTGTGATCAATATGAAAGCCTCTAGTGCAGCTTGTCTTACACACAAGGTGATAATGTTTGTGTGTAAGCTAAGTCTTAAAAATATGATTTTTCTGTATTTTAAAATACAGTAATTAATATAATAATAAAGACTCTTATGATGAATTATTGTCCCTCTTTTCCATTATGGAGCAATTATAAAATAGATTTGGAGAAGGCCTAATCTAAAACAGAAAGCAACTAAAGAGAAGGTAAATGACAGAACATACTCTAATCGAGCCAACAGTCTTTTCCAATAACACAGATCAGGAGGAGGAGGGGAATCAGCTGCATAGGATATTTTTGGTAAAGTTTATGTTTTCTAGTGTGCTAAATCAAAAATGACCTTGATTTTCCCCCATCATGTAGTTCCCTGTCAGGAAACGACACATTTCCTCATGTTTCCCAAGGCTTGAGGTTGTAGTTTTTTAGCTAGACCTCATAGAAATCCTTTGTTCCCTCTCTGTCTCATAGACCTATGTCACGAGACAGTTTGTTTTCAGCCAGTGTTCCTGTGCTGTTATCTCTCTAGCTAGCTGAGTTTCATGTTTTGACTCTACATGTGAGTAAACAATCCATTGTTTTGAGAACGTTTTTTCTCTGCTCTCTGATTGGCCAAGGTTAACCCACCTGAGTGCAGAATCTCCATTTTGCAGAGAAGTTAGTTAGTTCGATTCTGGATTTCAATGGCATAAGACCCTGGCTATGGTGTGGGATTATTCTTTTTCTTTTCACTATGATTACCTGATGAACCTGGACTGTGTACTGGACTGATATCTGTTATTGACCTTTTTAATCTACGTTTTTCCATGGACTATCCTACATGAACCTGAAGAATAAAGCAGCTGTTTCTCTCTGAAGATTGTTGTTTCTTTTTATTGGCGTGCACACACACAAAGACACGCTACCAGAAGAAGCCTCCCTTGTTTTGCTCTATTGCCTGAGCATAATAAGAATTCCTTAAAGCGGCTCAGCTCCCTCAAAGGTGAGGCAAGGGTTAAAGTTCCAGTAATGAGTGATGTCTCAGGAACTTGATCAGGGAGGTGCCCGTGCAAATGAGGCGCCTGATGTCTGACATTCCCCCCCAAAAAAACATATGAGGGTTTTGCATTAAAAAAGCATAAGACTGATGAGAAAATCACTATTTTATTACAATGAACTAAACATCATTTCTTATAATTAAACAAACAATTTCTTCATAATATATACTTAACATTCTGTGTTCACTCTTTTTGTCTGTGAAACCTTTTCTTCTTCTCTTTTATGCTCCTCTGAACATGCTTTTGCTTTCCATTTTCTGTTTCCCATTTAAGCATCCAACAGTAGTCAGCTAGCATATTAACGTTCCATCTTCCTTGGTAGCATCTCTCGATATCACAGACATTCTGGTGAAATCTTTCACCCTGCTCTTCACTGTAGTCTCCCAAGTTTTCAGGAAAACAGTCAACATGGGAGTGTAAGAAATGAACGTTTAAGCTCATCTTGCATCCTTGAGCTTTATATGCATTCAATATGCGTTGTACAATGGTTTTGTAGTGAGGGTCTTTAGTAGTCCCCAAAAACGTGTGAACTACATCTTCGAAAGAGTCCCACGCTTCCTTTTCTTTTTCTGCCATTGTTTCCAAAAAGAGAGGATTGGATAACAGATTTTATTTGTCAGGGCCAATAAAAACTCCCTCTTTCAACTTGGCTTCAAACAGTTTTGGGAACTTGGAAAACAGATACCTGAAACATTCCCCATCTTATGGCAGTGATTTAACAAACTGCTTCATAAGCCCTAATTTAATATGAAGAAGTGGCAATAAAACATTTTCTGTTGGAACCAAGGTCATATTAATGACTTTTTTCCATCCTCAAAGTGGCTAGTCAGTTTTTGTCCAATGGAGGTCTCTGGCTCGACTGTCCCACAAACATAGGTAGCAGAGATATTTTGTATAACCTGCCTGCTGGCCTAACAACATGGTTAGTATTTTAAAGTCTCCAAAAACCATCCAGCGATGTTCTTGATATTTGATTTTGTCAAGAATCACAGTTAAATCATTATAGTTTTCATCCAAATGCACCGAGTGTCCTATAGGAAGTGATGCAAATGTATTTCCAGACTGCTTTGAGCCTTGTTTTAGACGAATCAATGAACAGGTGCCACTCAGATGACTCATATTCTATTTCAAAGCACTTCATTAGCCTTTCCATCTTTGGAGAAAACTGAGTGAATTCTTTCTCTCAGTGCCTGTACCATGAAAATGATGTTCCAGGTGACAGCAGGTTTTTATTTGTTAATCTTGACCCCAGCAATTCAGATGAATCTTTGGAAAGGGCTAAATCTCTAACTAGGTCATTGAGCTCACTCTGAGAAAAAAGTTGAGGTACCTCATCAACAGAAAAATCTGAGCTAAATTTGTCCTGGGAAGGCAATGTGTCCTCTGAATCGCTCAGGATATTATCCAAAGTGGAAGATGGCTGTGGAACTGGTATTTCAGAGTTATGAAACACTGGACGAATAGCTGAATTAAGGTTTGGGTAAGATATCTTCTTTTTATTTTTTTGTATTAAGTCCTTTCACATATACCGAACAGAAATAGCAGCTGGTACTGTGGTTTTGCTGTATGCCACATCATAAGAATGCCAACATGGAATGAGACTTTCTTACCTTTAAACCACAAATGAATATTTTCTTTGCACCTTCTACACACCTTATAAGGAACCCATGCTTTTGTCTTGATCCCCAAGTTTCAACTTGAAGTAAGCAAAATACACTTTCTTCACAAAATCACTTACGTTTCTTTGTTGACTTTTAATAGTGTATTCACCACAAATAAAACAAAAGTTGTCCAGAGAAATAAAAAAAACCTCTTGGACCCATAATACAGAACTAAAAACAAGCACAGTCACGTTTGAATGCAGGATGTAAACTGAATGTGGCTCATACAGCAACCAAGATCCTGAACTCATTTAGCATGTTGAAACATGATCAAATCTGACAGTAGGCGTGTTTATACTCATTTATAATACCCCAGAGAACATGTCAAAACATGCTCAACCCAGCCAATAAGATTCCTGGATATGTTCACCTTTCGCTACAAACAAAATAAACCTGTTGGGACATGATCATCTGAGCTTCCTCACACCACTAAACCTACACTACGCCCAGTGGTGGGCTAAAAAAATTTTACTACCACACTGTGGGCGTGGTATGGTGGGTGTGGCCAAGGGGAAAGCCCTCCTGCATTGCACCCAAATAAGGACTACTTTATTTCAAAACTTGGATGGGTGTGGCCAGTGGTGGGCATCAGCAGGTTCGCACCAGTTCACCAGAACCAGTAGCATTAATTCCAGCTGGCCTTGCCCATCCAAGTTTTGAAATAAAGTAGTCCTAATTCGGGTGCAATGAAGGGCTTTTCCCCTGGCCACACCCACCATATCACACCCATAGTGTGGTAGTAAAATTTTTGGGGGGCCACCACTGGGTGCAGCTAGCCAAAATTTCTGCTACTGGTTCTGGCGAACTGGTGCAAACCTGCTGATGCCCACCACTGACTACACCCCCACACACACACAACCACCATTCCTCTCATTTAATCTTTGCATTATTCTTGATTCTAGCTCTGATAAATATTAAATGAAAGTAAAAAATCATTTTTGGATAGGGTTTTTAGAATCAAGAATAGGATATCAGATTTTGGGTTAAAGGCAAACTTTACGCTAAATTAAACTAAAAACACATGTTTTGCAAGAAAACCTGATGAGATGGAATTTAAGTATTTTTCTTGGTTTCACTAAGTAAAAATCAATAAGAAACAGTAAAAAAAATCCTATGCAGTTTTTGGGTTGCAGGCCTGTGTAATTAGAAACAAATAATTACAAAAAAACTGTATTCCAATAATATTGCTATTTTACCTGCCTTGAGTAACTGAATTATCTTTTTTGATGTTACTGTTTGAAACAGTTGCTCACAATGGCTTGCTCATTGGTTAGCCCTTTGCAGGCAAACAAAAGACATGTGAGGACAAGTGTTTTAGGACAAAGGTCACTCTTGCTTGACAGCCAGTTGTATCCGACTCTAGGTTTCAGTGCTCATCTCTGTTTATAGCCAATGAACCAGTGCTGTCTGCATCTGCAGACATTTCTGTGGACATGTGGCAGGCATAACTAGACACCAGAGTGCACGGAACACTTTACCTTCCCACCGAAGTGGTCCCCATTTATCTACTTGCAATTTCTTGCTTTCGAATTGCTAGGTTGGCAGGAGCTGGGACAGAGACAGGAGCTCACTCTGTCGTGCAGTACACAGGTCTCAAACTGCTGATCTGTTGACGTTCCAGTTGTCAAGTTCAGCATCTTAACCACTAAGCCACTGCAGTCCGTTTTAGGATAAAAGGCACAGGGAAACTGCGGGAATGCTAATAACAGCCTCAACACACACACACACCCTTCCCACTCCACCTCCTTCTATTCCAGATTCAGCAAGAAGGCTTCAGGGATGATTCTAAATGTATTCAGCCAGCCACATGAGAGGGCTATTGGATTAGCTGATTTCTTAGTTCTTTCTGAAATCCCCAGTTCAGAGAGTAACAGATGTATCTACACTGCACAGTTTTATCAACCTGATAACTCATAAGGAAAAGTGGGAGTTGTGGTCTGGTAAAGGACCTGGAAAAAGGCCACAGTGACTTAATGGTTAAGACACTGAGCTTGACATCAACAGGTCAACAGGTCAAGACCGAGCACTGCATGAGGGAGCAAGTTCCGTAACAGCCTCCAGAATCAGCTGGGGGGGTTCTATGAATAGTACAAACAAGTAGCCTTTTCCAAGTTGTATCAAAGACCCTTAAAAGGGAGGAGACAGATTGAGGAAGGCTATAATATTCCCCGTATTTACACAGACATCTACAGGCAAGGGGCCATTCAAATACCACGTCACCCAAAACAGGCCACTCTGCCTAGAAAACCCTGGATAGTGTCAACATAAATCAGAACTGATTTGATACATACTATTATTGCTGTTGGAAATGCAGAAGCTTAGTGGTTAAGACGCTGAACTTGACAACTGGAAGGTCGGGAGGTAAGCAGTTCAAGACCTGAGTGCTGCACAACAGAGTGAGCTCCCACCTCTGTCCCAGCTCGTGTCAACTTAGCAGTTCAAAAGCAAGAAATTGCAGGTAGATAAATAGGTACTACTTCAGTGGGAAACAGTGTTTTGTGTCTAGTCATGCCACATGTCCATGGAAACGTCTGCAGATGCAGACAGTGCTAGCTCTTTGGCTATTAACAGAAATGAGCATCAAACTCTAGAGTCAGATACGACAGGCTTTCGAGCAAGGGAAACGTTTACCTATTATCTATTATTGTTGTTGCTATTGTGTTTGTTATTTTTATTTATTTATTTTATTTATTTTGTCCAATTTGTTATCCCGCCCCAATTAGGTAGACCCAACTCTGGGCGGCTTACAACACTACCAAAAAGACATGACTTAAAACAACAGTACATAGTAAATATCCAGCCAATCTGGCACTCCGACATGCCTCGTACATATTATAATTCAATTCATCCATTACAATTAAGACTACAATTGATTAATTGTTATTTGCAGCAGCACCATATGTTTTGTTGGAATGACTTGTACTGAGATAAGATATTCACTAGCTCCTTGTGTGATTAACATTTGAAATCTCAGTGCTCATCATTTCTCTGACTGCTTTTTTGCTTATCATTTCTGCTCCTTAGTCATTTTTGCACATTTTAGCATCTTAGCAGCACGTTCTTTCTGCAGTTCTCTGTGTATCTCTTTCTAGCTAAGAGCGTGTATTTCCATATAAATCTAGACACACACACACAAAAATAATCTTCATTTTACTGTTCTCATTTTTTAGACTTAATACTGCAGTATGCAATTCAGTATACACGCTAGAACACAGAATTAATCAGGTTCATCACTAAGTATAATTATTTGCCAAAATGCTCCTGTTAGTTTATGTTTGTATAAGATAAATTGGGTGAGCCTTGCTAGCAAATTGTTGCAATCAGTATCAGGATATATATGAAGACATATGTAGCTGACTGAGACAATTTATCTGATTTCAGACCAAGTCAGTAAGAAATGTAGTTACCAAGGTATAAATTTCCACAGCACAACCCACCAGGGTGGCCAACATGCTGCTGGAGGAAGGCTGTTCTAGGCTCTGTGCCTACAATAAACAATGGCTACAATCCCATTGCACAGTCACCCAAATGGCCTAATTTTTAGAGGTGAATTATCATGAGTTAAGATTTTACTTTCCTAGGATCAAAGCTCACTGCAGATGGTGATTGCAGCCATGAAATAAAAAGGCGACTGATTCTTGGGAGGCAAGCCATGAGAAACCTGGGGAGCATAGTAAAAAGTAGAGACATCAAATTGCAAACAAAAATTCGCATAGTCAGGGCAATGGTATTCCCTGTGGCAATGTATGGTTGTGAGAGCTGGACCATTAGGAAAGCGGAGCGCAGAAAAATAGACGCCTTTGAGATGTGGTGTTGGAGGAGAGTTTTGAGAGTCCCATGGACAGCGAGGAGAACAAATAGGTCAATCTTAGAAGAAATCAACCCTGACTGCTCCTTAGAAGGTCAAATAATAAAGATGAAGCTAAAGTACTTTGGACATCAAATGAGAAGAGAGGATTCACTTGAGAAAGCCTTGATGCTTGGAAGGGTAGAGGGCAAAAGAAGAAGGGGACGGCCCAAGATGAGATGGCTAGATGGTATTGTAGAGATAATGGGCACAGAGCTGAGCGAGTTGAGGGGGATGGTGGAGGACAGGAGTGCCTGGCGGACAGTGGTCCATGGGGTCGCAGAGCGTCGGAATCAACTGTGCAACTGAACAACAACAAAAAAGACTCTCCATAGACCTTATCTGTTGTATATCAACCAAGTAATGCCACTTTGTATGCAATACATAACATTAACTAACACCAACTGCTTCCAAAAGTTGTGCCATTTCTGTAACTGCACCATAGGATTTCAGTCAGTACTTTCTCTTGAACACATGTAACAAAACAAAAATAAAAACACATGTATTCCAGCATCTTCAAGACTAAGGACAGCACCCTACTGGGCTCTTCAACACACACAGGAGAAATCACAGAAGCTACCTTGTCTGCTTGTGTTCAAGGAACAAAGTATAGTACTGGGCATATGCCAGGGACGTGACCAACACACTATCAGCGCCTCATCTCTCATCTGTCGCCAGCTACTGCTTCTGCAAATTCCTCTTGTGCACCTGTAAAAGCCCAGTAGGATTCTACACTAATAGTATTATTTCAGCGTGAGCTTTTGAGGATTACAGTCTTCTCCCACAAAAGCCTACACTGGAAAAAAAATCTGTCAGTCTTCAATGTGCTACAATAATTTTTTTTATGTGAATGCAGCTTCTTTGAAAACTTCTCTTTCTTTCTGCTGAACTTCTCTTTCTGCTGAACAGCTTACTGATATATCAAAAGCCAAATAGCTATTATATTATTAGCATTTCTATAGTGTTTACTTTATGCAGAATGCAGCATCTGCCACTGTTTAGGCCAGGGGTTCTCAACATTCCCGTGCCACGGGCCAGACCACACCTGCTCAGACAGATGAGCAGGCCAGACACGTATTCTTCTGTGGGTTCCCCTTGCTACAAATGCTGCCATAAACCACCACGGGCACGTTTGCGCATGCACAAGCGCATTTACAACTGTCATAAACATGCCCACTTCCACTTCTGGGGTCATCACCATGGGCTGGATGAAGTGCTGCCACCGTGGGCCATAGGTTGCAAAACTCTGGTTTAGGCTGAAGTCCTACCCAACTCAAGTAACACCCACTTCTTCTTCTTTTGTGTCCCAATCAAACCCTGGATTGACAAAATGAAGCCACTTTCTTCACTTTGTCTATGGCTAAAACCTAGTCCTCACCAGTGCATGTCTATGGCAGCAATTAGCTTATATGGCCATGAAAATGACCGCCATCTTAGATTTTGGATTTTAGAATGTTCAGATTTTAGCGTTACGGATGTTTTGATAATGGATTTTTTTAAATAGGGTCCTTATTTCTTTAGTGTACAGTTTTTAATGATAGCAGACCATTTTATTGTGATTGTGGATTATGAATTGTGAGCCGCCCTGAGTCACTTTGGCGATAGGTGTGGCCATATAAATCGAAAGAAATAAAGAAAGAAAGAAAGAAACTGGCAGAAGAGTAAATGAGCCGGATTCTGTATCTCTCCGCATTTACATCATGTATTGTTGTCCGCCAGTAGCCCCCATTTGAGCATGTTGGTCTTGCATTTAGGGAACCTGCAGCCTATTCAGGATCCTCCAAATGACGTAGGGGAGGTTGAGCTCCTCAGCTATATCCTCCTTTAATTATGTTCCTTGTCCAGCGAGCTCCTTCCACCCAGTGAATTTAATTGACTTTATTTCCGAGTAAACAGTTCTAGGCTTGCATTGTTTGTTCTGTATTGATGTTTTAAATTTTTACCATAACCCTCCCCTTTAAAGAAGAAACCAAATGTGAGTCTATGTTTAAAAAGCACTTAATGGACTTTCTTTTTCAACAGAGAAAGCAAATGGTAGCAGCAACTTGCCCATGTCAACCAGGTACTGGCAATAATTTGGATATGTTTTGTGATGCTATTCTTGCTATGTGATATTTGTAATTTGCTATGTGATATATGTAATTGTTTTTTATACTATGGAATTTTGCTATGTAATTGTAACTGTTTCCTCTGTGAGCCGCCCAGAGTCGCTGTGCAAATGGGGCGGCATATAAGTCGAAATATACAATACAATACAATAAATTTCTGGAGTAATTGTTATCTATACTCACTTTCTTACAGCACAACTCTACTCTCAGCACCATCCTGTATCTCTATGCTACATACACATACACTAGTACCCCGGACAACGTTATGACATGGTTCCACAAGTCATGATGTTGTCCGGTTTGTCACGTTGTCCGATCAATGCTAAAAAAAAACCTGAGAAGAGGCGCTCGCACGCGCGCAAAAAGGCGCACCAGCGAGAGCCTCTTCTACCAAATGGGTATAGCAACGGGGATCGCACGTCAAGGCAAGGGATCAAAGCGGGAGGTGCCACCCCCCGCTTTGATCCCTTACCTTAACGTGCGATCCCCATTTCACGCACCTGGGCAAGGGTCGGCTTTTCCGAATTCTCCCCTCCCCGGGCTTGGTCGAAATCTTCACCCCCGCGCAGGGGGAGGGAATTTCGGCCAAGCCGCCTCTTTCCCAAGCCGGGGAGACCCCGCGGAGAGGTGCCTCTCATCTCCCGATGTTCCGAAAGGGTAAAGATCCTTACCCTTTGGAAACATCGGGTGGCTTGCAGGCATACACGCGTTGGTGGGGGTTAGTGCAGGGCACGGAGGTCCCCCCCCGTATCCTGTGCTAACCCCCACCGACACGCGCCACCCACCCAAAGTTTCGAAAGGGTAAAGATCCTTACCCTTTGGGAACATCGGGTGGCTTGCAGGCGCACGCACGTCAGTGGGGGTTAGCGCAGGATACGGAGGTCCCCCCCATATCCTGCGCTAACCCCCACCGACGCGCACCGCCCACCCAAAGTTTCGAAAGGGTAAAGATCCTTACCCTTTGGGAACATCAGGCGGCTTGCAGGCGCACGCACATTGGTAGGGGTTAGCGCAGGGTACGGAGGTCCCCCCGTATCTTGCGCTAACCCCCACCGACACGCGCCGCTTGCCCAAAGTTTTGAAAGGGTAAAGATCCCCGTACCCTTTCCAAACATCGTGGGGGTGGGCGCTGGGGGGGGTTGGATTGGGTAGATGTTCTACCCAATCCAACTCCCCCCTCACGCATACGCTTGTTCCGAATAACGTTAAAATCATGTTATTCGATACAAGATTTTTCCGAAAATCTTGTCACGTTATGCGGTTTTCGCGCTATACGGTACTCGCGTTACCCGGGGTATTACTGTACATCAGAGAATACTGTATATATAAAGTGAAATTGTCCAAAGGCAATAGGTTTACTCTATATAGTGTTACTAACATTGCACGGAAGGCTTTGCTCCAACATCCCTTGGCTACTTGCAGTCAAGTGGAACTTCTGCACATTCCTCCAAGAAAGCATTTGATGAATTAAAGACTAAGTTCCATGCATAATGAAGGACAAAGAACACACGTCCTATATGCTCGCTCAGTGTTTCCGCTGCCATTCAGAATATTTTAATCGATAAAAAGTCCCAACTGTGCATTGTAGTGAAAAACAGAGCAAAGCTGTTTTACAGCCCACCCGGAAAGAATCCTTCCAACTCATCTATTATTTTAACTTCCCTTTGATCCATTATAGAAAGAAAACGTTCTTTTAAAGTGAAGCCCTTTTATGCTCCCTTCTTTGTTTGGTCAGCAGTGCAGTGCAGAGCAAGCAAATATAGCACTGGCAAGCTCCCAAAAGAGAAGGCCGGCTCTTTGCATCAATCACGTCATCTCCTCTGTTTCCCAGCAGAAGCATCTGGAGACTGGGCAACAGCAGAACATGCGGGCTTGATTACCATCTCTGTACCAGACGGGATTTCTGTGTATGTGACCCAACGACAAACTCTTAACAATGAGGGAAATGTTTTTCTCCTTACTATCAACAAGAGCCACTGTGGGTAACAGGTAGAATGTTGAGCTGGAGGTTGGCCACTCAGCACAACCTGACTCACAGGGCCATTGTTTTCAAGATAGCGTGAGAGGAGGAGAACCAAATAACAAATTCTGAGTTCCTCAAAAGAAAGGCAAGTGTGTGGACACACTGATAAGTAATTTTTCTGTTCAGCACAGGAAACCTCCATAGTGGAATGAGTCCAAAACTTGTGGTCTCTGATGAATTGAGCCCAAAATTTATTTTTCTTTGTATAATCTTCTTCCTCTTCTTCTACTGTAACTGAATATTGGTGATCATCATGAAGACTGTCCTGAGAATATAATGTAGTGGCCTTTCATCTGCCTTCCACATCACAGCATGACACCTGTACCATTGATCCAGTTCCATGAGTCACTTTCTGGTCCTGAGCCCTTTTCGCATTCAAAGTCCTCATCAGCCCCAGGCCAGCATTGATGAAGTTGCTGTCCTCCATCAAGATTGATTCAAATGGGATTTAATCAACTTGGGGACCATCAATCTTCCCTGTGGACTTTGCCCCCCAAGGGCGCTAGTCCTCAGGGTTGTCAGGTTAGTTAACCACCACTTGACATGTGGCATTGAGTTGCTAGCAGTATGGTCTACTCCAGAGTTGCCCAAACTATGGCCCAGATCTGGCCCCCAATGCCAATTCATCTGGCCCACGAAGCCATCATCGCTCACAGAAGCAGAAGTAAAATGTGCCCATATGGGTGTTTTACTTCCGCTTCCAGGAGCGATGAGGGCGTCGTGAGCTGGATGAATTGTTGTCAGGGGCCAGATCCAGCCCCCAGGCCATAGTGACCAGCCCCCTGAACCACATGACCAATCCACGGCCCAAAAAGTTTGGGCACCCTGGTCTACTCTATTATCATAGCAGGAAAACCTGGCCAACCTTCCAAGCCCTTAGTTGACTGGGCTGTAAATCACTCTGAAGCAGAACCTAAAGCAAAATGAAAAGCAGGGGTGGAGCTTTCTTCCAGCCAGAACTTCATCACTTCCACCCAAAAGAACTACAGTGACGTTTTTGTCCACCTGAAACAAGTCCCTATGCCCTCGGATTCCAATTACTTTATTTTACTTTAGTTTACTTTAGTTTAGTTTAGTTTAGTTTAGTTTAGTTTAGTTTAGTTTAGTTTAGTTTAGTTTGTGACGTATTTGACAGTTGTTTCTATTGATCTGCTGTGTGTTCTGTTATTTGATATCTGTTTGTTCATTGACCAGAGAAGGGGATATCACCCAAATAGGCGGTATGAAAATACAATCAATCAATCAGTCCATCCATCAATCAATCAATCAATGAACAAACAAACAAACAACCTGGTTATCCCTGGCTCACTTTGAGTACCATTTTGAATACAAATAAATAAATAATTTTTATTTATTTATCACCCTCCTCCCAAAAGGGACCCAGGGCGATTTACAACAACCATAAAATCACTTTAAAAAGTTAAAAACTCTAAAAACCTTTTAAAAACTTGGTATTAAAAGCCTAAAATTACCACACAGGCATACTAGGGCAAATACCTTTAAAAGCGTTTTTTAAAGGTACAGAGACAACTCATGGACTAGGACAGGTGAGGGCCTCATACCAACATTTTGGGGAGAGCCACCCTCAAAAGTGTTGTGATGGTGCTATGTGGCTATGAAAACTGGACAGTAAATTGGAAGGGGGTGGGGGAAATTGATGCGTTTAAAAAATGGTAGTGAAGCTTTGGCAGAAATCCCAGACTGTCAGAGACACAAACAAATGAGTCCTCCAACAAATCAAACATGAACTATCTCTGGAAGCAAAAATGATGGAATTGAGGCTGTCCTACTTTGGGTACATTATGAGAAGGCAAGATTCTCTCAAAAAGGCAATGATGCTGGGAAAGTTTGAAGGCAGCCAGAAAATGCAATATGAAATGACTCTCGAAGCCATAGCCTTGAATTTACAAGATCTAAACTTTTGGAAATCGCTCATTTATAAGGTTGCCATAAATTGGGGGAGTGACTTGACAGCAAGTAACAGCAAACAACGACCGCTCCTCTATCCAGAAATTAGTCACAATCACTATACAGTCTTACCTTGCATAACAAATTTAATTCGTTCTGCAAGGTTGCTCGCTATGTGAAAAATTCACTGTGCGAGTCTGACTCGCATAATGAATTTTTTGCTATCCGAGTCGGACTTTTCCGTATGGAAAAACTTGCATAACGAGCATTTCTATGGAGAAAACTCGCATAGTGAAAAAAATTCGCTATGCAAGTTTTCCCCATAGAAATGCTCGTTATGCGAGTTTTTCCATAGGGAAAAGTCCAACTCGCATAGCAAAAAATTTGTTATGCAAGTCAGACAGCTTAGCGTAAAACTTGCTCATTATGCGAGTTTTTCGCTGAGCAAAACACTCGTTATGCGAGGTTTGACTGTACGGCTTATATCTTAAGCACTGGACCTCTTTGTTGTCCTTCAGGGTTCTGTATTCATGCAGAAGCATTTTAGAGGCTGAAACGATTGAATGGATTATCCATAAGGGAGAGATTACTCATTCAGACTCATCCTGGATTAAACTAGAGTATTATCTACAAAAATGAGCCACAGTTGTATACATGAGTATATATAAATCCAGTACTGTAACAGAAGTAAGCAGAGAATAGATGCTGGCTCTTGTTTGATTCAGTGGAAATTAGATGCCATTATTGCACATCCCAGCTTAATTCTCAGTACATTTAAATGATCTAGCTGGAGATGAAGGACCAAGAAGAATTGGTAACAGAAAGCAAAACTTGGAAAAGTTACTTTTTTGGGAGCCAAGAAGCATGTGCTGAGAGATTCTGAAATACAGACACTATACAGCTGCAAACATGTAAGTGTAGAAAAGGTGTGATTCAAGAAGCTTTTGTATTCAAGCAATCAGGACTTAAGGAAACCTGAGCTCACGTCCTTAAAACCAGTCACAAAACAAAGCAGGTTAATTTGCAAACTCCTGCTCCATCACTGGCACAAGATCAGCCCTTGAAGATTTTTCTCTCCTAATGGCAGTGCCTCTGTTTTGTACATATCCATGCTGGCACTTCTCCCAAGTCATTCCAGAAAAGGTACAATACGGGTCAAATGACATGACAAACTATTTGGACTAGGCTGGGGAAAGAGGCCAGTCTGCCATGTTGTTCAGTGTGTAACTAAACAACAACAGAAATCTACCCAATGAAAATTTGATCCAGGCACCCGAAGGAGTGGACTCTGGTACTGTATCTGAAACTTATGCTAAATAAAATGAAGTTCTCTTCTCTTCAGACTCTGTAGTATTTGCATGGAAATTAGGGTATGGAAGTTACACCACCACTGCTGCTTACATTACATATAATGCAGTTCACTCTTTTACAAACCAATGACTTATGAGCTGAGGAAAAATTGATCAATGGCATGAAACTATGTTCCTGTCCATGCTCTTTTTCAGTTGTATATTGAAGGAATGTAATTTTGGTTGAAGCTGATCCATTGTTTCTCACCTGCCCTGGTTGGCTTAATGCCCCTTGTTCACACTCCTGGTCTTCAGCAGCTGAACTCTTTCTGATGGAATTGGGTCAGTGATGGTTCTCATGACAGCTTTACTGCTGGAACTGCATCAACTATGATGGCTACACTGAGAAAGTCATGAATGACTTTATTATGACCTCCCACCAAGGGTACGAACAAGGGTATCTCCAGGGAGATGCAGCATGCTTAGTCACCATTCAGAAAAGCTCCAATGAAGACACTAGAAAATGCCAAGGAACTGAGGAAAATTGCTTGTTTCATCATCGCAGGATGGGTGTGATAGTAAGTTCTAACCTGTATTTGATCAACACACAAAGTACCTACAGATGATGACTCCTGACACAGCCTGTCCTTCTTATTCTTCCCATATTTTGCTCAAAGACTGCTATAAGCAATGAACACTCCTCAAAGAAGCTCAACATGACAGAGCAAAAAACTGAGATGAGTGACATGGCCATTCCAGCAAGCCACCACAAAATCTACAATGAAAATCCAGGAAGGTCAGGTAGACATTGAGAGGAGGAAAAGTAGCAGCCCAGTCTGGAAGGCTTTGGGATCCACTTCTGCCCCACTCTCCATTTGTTCCCTGCCTTGAAATCTAGCCCTCTGTGGCTAGCTCTTTCCCCTCTTTTGGAGCCACAACTCAACATTAAATAAATAAAAGAGAGCAACCATAAAAACAAACAAGCAAAAGATAACTGGGGTACACTGCAACAATAGACTTCAGCCTTATTTTAGCAGCTGTCGATTAAGTCCTCAAAACAGATGGACAACTGATAGCTGAAATCACGAAGCAGAGAAAAAGTCACTTTTGGGAATCCTCAGACATGTGTAATAGAGCAGTGGTTCCCAATATAGGGGAACTTCAATTCGAAGAAACTTACGTCAGTGCTGATCAGTGCTTTGAATGATTGACTTAGGTTACACTACAATATAAAGCTTCATGAAATTAATAGTATCTGTTTCCATTTTGTAACCCTTTCAATGAGTTTAAAGAGAACTTTTGGCTTTCATCTACTTCCTTGTCTACAATCTCATACAAAAGCCATGCTGCTTTTTCCTTAACAGTCTTATTCTTTTTATCCAGTAGCTTTCAGTTTACTCGTGGAAAATATTGTGCTGGTGAGCTTGCAACTTCTTTGCTCCTTTTCAATTAGCTGAACTGGTTTCACACACTCCCTACTTGTAAGAAGTCAGTGGCGTAGCGTGGGGGGGCGGGGGGGCGGATGCCCCGGGCAGCGCCTTTCAGGGGGCGGCAAAATGTCCCCTCCCCACCCTTTTGCTGGCGAGCGCCCCACGTGCGCTTCGCCGCTTGCCACACACCTCCGTCCGCTCGCACCTCCATCCGCTCGCTCGCCCGGCTGGCCGTCGGGGGCTCTCCACCGCCTGTTGCCCCTGGCAGCGGCTTTCAGGGGGAGGCAAAATGTCCCCTCCCCACCCTTTTGCTGGCGAGGAGGAGAAAAAGGGTTTTTTTTTAGGCGGACAATTCAAGGAGGCTCCTTGAATTGTCCGCCTAAAAAAAACCCCTTTTTCTCCTCCTCGCCAGCAAAAGGGGGGGGAGGGAAGGAGGGGCACGCCCGGTCGCCCGCCCAGCTGGCCGTCGGGGGCTCTCCTGGCGGGCGGCCCGCGTGCGCGCGGACGCTGCTCGCCTCCGCCCGCCCAGCCACCCACCCAACTTGCCGTGAGACGGGGCGCTCGTCGGGGGGGGGGTGGCGCCGTGGCGGGGAGCCCCTGGGGGCTGGCTGGGCAGGAGGAGGTGGGCAGCGTGCGCGCGCACGCGGGCCGCCCGCCAGGAGAGCCCCCGACCGACAGCCAGCCCGGCGGGCGGGCCCCTCCTTGAATTGTCCGCCTAAAAAAAAACACTTTTTCTCCTCCTCGCCAGCAAAAGGGTGGGGAGGGGACATTTTGCCGCCCCCTGAAAGCCGCTGCCAGGGGCAACAGGCGGCGGAGAGCCCCCGATGGCCAGCCGGCCGGGCGAGCGGACGGAGGTGCGAGCGGACGGAGGTGTGTGGCGCGCGCGCGCGCGCGCGCCCCGCTAGTCAGCAGGGGGCTGGCTTCTACCTGGGTCGGGGGGAGGGGGCGGCGGCAGCGGCGAGCTGGGGGGGGGCGGCGAGTTTGTTCTTCGCCCCAGGCGGCTGAAGACTGCGCGACGCCACTGTAAGAAGTCCCATTTTATTGATAAGATGCATAGTTTTGGTAGCGCAACATAGTTTGGGTAGCGCAACTGTATGCATGTGTCTGGCTTTACTTGCTATGGAGCATAATAAATTCCTTTAGCTTCCAAACAATCTGCGTCTTCCTTTGATAATAAGTTTCCACAGCTTTGCGTCTCGTGTACCCACTGTTCTCCTGGCTGGTTTCCTGTTGCTAATTCATTTAAAGGGATTATTATTTGTTTGAAAGACTAATTATTTTTCCTCTTTCCTTATCATCAGTTCACATTTGTTTTCCAACAACCTCACTGAGCCAATGCAGTTGGAAGGAGCCCCAATTACAACCTAGATTATTAGGGTGGGCAAACTCTGGTGATATGGAGGTCACTTCCCACTTACTCACAGGTGCATCAGTCCCCTCATATAAAACTACTTGCAGGTTCTTCAAAAATCTCTCTTATGTTGCTGAAATAAGAGAAAGGCAATCCTGCATCTACTTTAGAGGAGCACCATTACGCAACCGCTGAGGCTTCTAGAAGGGAATGGGAGATAAGAACTCTATTACCCACAAAAACAATTGCTCATGGACCAAGCTATTCCCACCTCGTATCATTAAAAAAAAAGGTAAGGTCTCCCTTGTTTGAAAGCCAGTCATATCCCAACTCTATGGTGCAGTGTGCAGGGCTCAACTCCGTTTACAGCCAAAGAGCCAGCACTCAGACTTTTATATGGCTTTCTCTTACCCACTGGGCAGATGCTTCCTCCAAATGAGTAAGCCTGAGGAGCCAGCTATAAAAGAGTACAGGGCAGATCTAATCAAATTTCAGAGAAATACTAAGGGTAGGAGAAGTTACCTTTTTTGTTTTTTGGAAAATATAACTCCTAATCAATTTTTTTAAAACATCGTTTTAGGCAGAGGATGACTAATGCTATTATTAAAGAGATAATAGTTCCATGACTAATTCTTTCAAAGGAAATAATTTTGTCTTTTTTTATTGTGAACCCCATGACCATTTGCCAAATCTGTCTCAATCTTCAGTTTTTTCTTTATTGTCTAACTGTATTTTTATGGGTTTGAATCCCTGTTAGTTACTAAGTCATCTACAGATTTGGTGGAATGATACAAAATACTGTATTGGGCTTGAGGAGAACATTTTTTGCTTCAGCCATTTTCACAGTTAAATCAGCTAAACTCAACATTTTTCTCCTTAAGCCCCTATTTCTTTGTCCTCATAAGATTCACCTACAGTTTACTCTGTGAGATAAATATGCTCCTTGATCCATGTCGACTGCATTTGGAAGTCTAGAAGGCTGGCCCCCAAAGCCTGGATCCTCTAGTTGTGGCGCCTAGGCTTGTGAAGTAACTCCTATTTCTCTACCACTTCAGAAAAATATAAACATGCTCTTATTTTACAACATTCTTGGTTTGTCTACATTTTGACTCCCCTGGAGCTGTTATTGCCTTCTTGTATTAGTTTTAGACCCAGCAGTATTGGAAGAGGTGCTTTCCCCCCGGAGATGCCCTTTATTGTGTTTGCTATATACTGTATAGTACTTTTTAATCTATATGTAATGATCATCACATCCCACTCATTCTTTATATTCCATTAATATTATAAATAGAAGAGTAATTGTATGATCCACATGTAGCAGCAAATCCTGGGATGAGTAACACCTTAAGAGGCAGGGGGACTAGAGATCACATCGCCAACATAAGATGGATCATGGAAAAAACAAAGGAATATCAGAAACAAGTCTACTTCTGTTTCATTGATTACACGAAGGCTTTTGATTGTGTCGACCACAACAAGATGTGGCAAGTAATTAAAGAGATGGGAATACCGGAACACCTTATAGGCCTCATGAGAAATCTGTACATGAATCAAGAGGCAACAGTTAGGACAGAAAGTGGAATGACGGAGTGGTTTGGAATAGGAAAAGGAGTAAGACAAGGCTGCATTTTGTCACCATGTTTATTCAATTTATACACAGAACACATAATGCGCAATGCAGGGATGGAGGAATCACAATTTGGGATCAAAATTGCTGGAAGAAATATCAACAATTTGAGATATGCAGATGATACCACCCTAATGGCAGAAAGTGAGGAGGACCTAAAGAGGCTCCTGATTAGGTTGAAAGAAGAAAGTGAAAAAGCTGGCTTGAGACTCAATATCAAAAAAACCAAGATAATGGCAACAGGCCCTATCAGTCCCTGGAAAATAGATGGGGAAGAAGTAGAAGCAGTGACAGACTTTACTTTCTTAGGATCAAAGCTCACTGCAGATGGTGACTGCAGCCATGAAATAAAAAGGCGACTGATTCTTGGGAGGCAAGCGATGAGAAACCTGGGGAACATAGTGAAAAGTAGAGACATCACATTGAAAACAAAAATTCGCATAGTCAAAGCAATGGTATTCCCTGTGGCAATGTATGGTTGTGAGAGCTGGACCATTAGGAAAGCTGAACGCAGAAGAATAGACGCCTTTGAGATGTGGTGTTGGAGGAGAGTTTTGAGAGTCCCATGGACAGCAAGGAGAACAAATAGGTCAATCTTAGAAGAAATCATCCCTGACTGCTCATTAGAAGGTCAAATAATAAAGATGAAGCTAAAGTACTTTGGACATCAAATGAGAAGAGAGGATTCACTTGAGAAAGCTTTGATGCTTGGAAGGGTTGAGGGCAAAAGAGGAAGGGGAAGGCCCAGGGTGAGATGGCTAGATGGTGTTGTGGAGACGGTGGGTGCAGAGCTGAGCGAGTTGAGGGGGATGGTGGAGGACAGGAGTGCCTGGCGGACTGTGGTCCATGGGGTCGCAGAGGGTCGGAATCGACTGTGCGACTGAACAACAACAAAAAAAAAGTTACAAACCGGGCAGGGATTTGAGTTCTCCAGAACCCCTTTTCATGCATACAGGGTGGCCAGTAAGTCCCTTCCCATCCATATTTATCCCCCCTCCCCCCCCCAGAGGAATATGGCTGATTTAAGTCCATTTACACTTGAAGAACATAAGTACATGAGCACAAGAATACTGGTGACACCCTGGATACAATAAGTGGCAAATTTAGAGAAAGATTCAATGGGGACTTACAGGCCATCCTGTAGATAGTATCAGATTTAGGGTAGGAGACAAAGCAAAAATGACCAAATTGCAGGACAGATCTTAACACTCCATTTATACAAATATGCGCACTGTAATTAAGCTATTTTCCTTCAGAATAGTGCACTTTAAATTTCCAACTCGATCTTTAACTTCAAAATAATCACATAGAAAGAACCATACACATGTTTACTCTCACATAACCGTTTCATTTTCAAAGCCAATATGCTTAAGATATGAAATATTTACACCCTTATCCATGAGGAGAAAACCACAGCTGCATAGACATCAGTCATGGATGTTCTTTGGGTTTTACTTAAACCCCAAGACTACTTACCTGAACCAGACACAAAAAAAACAAAAACAAGGATAGAGTTTCTCCAAACACCCTATGAACTCAGGACTTTTGTTCAGTAGTGGTACTAAAGTCACAGTCCACTCCCAATCATTTAAGGCTTTCTCCATATCATCAGCATATTTAGGAAGAAAAATATATTGCTGCTGCTATTAAGCTCTTTAAAATCTATTGCAAATCACCTAAAGATCTACCAACAGATCCTGCCCTTCTGAATAGGAGCTACCCAGCTTGTGTTGGCTTTCTCCTAGAAATCTTTTTCTTAGCCTCTGTTCCCAGAAGTGAGTTCTGAACAAACATAAAATGGATAGTAAGGAAATCTGTTCATTTGATCTTA
This sequence comes from Furcifer pardalis, assembly GCA_030440675.1. Lineage (NCBI taxonomy): Eukaryota > Metazoa > Chordata > Lepidosauria > Squamata > Chamaeleonidae > Furcifer > Furcifer pardalis. The sequence continues at coordinate 111,350,834 of CP126890.1, read as the reverse complement.
ACATCCACACAAATATTTTCTAAAAGTTGACCATAAACTCATCTCCAGAAAAGAGATTTAATGAGCTGTTTAGTCTTCTTAACTGGACTAGGTGAGAATTTGCTTAGTTAGATGATATCAAGGCCATCTGCAGGATTTAACTCTTTACGGCTATCTGCTGTTTCTGCAAAATTACATTCAACAATTCAAACTGTGTGTGTGGTTGCATCTTCTTTAAGCTAGGACACTGGGTACACTTGCCTGGAAGTAGGCGTAATGGAAATAAACACAACAGTCTGAGTTTGTTCATTATTTACTCACTTGGAGCACTACCACTGTAAAAGCTGCTGCAGTAATCTGACCATGTGCCGTTGTACCCAAAGAAGCAAACCATGAATCTCCATGAATCTTGGAAGGTCCTTCATTAGAGCACCAGGGTGGGGCAGGGCACTCTGACTCTCAAGATCAGGGGTTCTCAAGGTTTTTGCGCCATGGACCAGACAACTCACCCTCAGACAGCTGAGTGGGCCAGACATGTCATCTTGCCCCTGCCACAAATGCTGCCGTAAACCATGGCAGGTGCATTTGCACATGCATGGATGCATTTATGGCTGTCATAAACACATCTGCTTCTGCTTCCAGGATTACCACCATGGGCCAGATGGAATGGTGGCTGGGGCTGGCCCACTGGCCGTAGGTTGTGCATCCCTGCTCAAGATATTATTGGGCTGCAACTCTCATAATAATTTTTAGTTCTAGCTACAACAACACATGTTGAAGGATTATGGGGTATTCAATCCAAAAATGCCTTCAGCTCTAGATTGATTTTGCAAGCTTCAAGGATCTATGTATAGACCTGCTGTCTTCAGAGGAAACAAGCTGTGAATCCCAAGTTCTTCCTTTATTTGAAACACAGATTCACTCTTAAGAGAAAAAAACAAAGTTGCCTCAACTTACATTTAGCAAAGTAGCTCTTGTCTGTTTTGTAACTAGAGAACTGAAAGCTAGTACAATTTTATCTGAATGCCTGATGTCTGAGGGCACGTAGCACTGAAAGGTTTGTGTGCCTGCTGGGATAATCCACATGTTTTCCTGTGTTCTGACCCTGAGCTTTTCTGGCTACCTCAAGTGAACTCTCCAATTGGAGGGGGCTGCTAACCAGGCAGCCTCCCTTTCTACACTTCCCATAATTACTTCTACAATCTTATGTGACTATGGAACTGGAGCAAAGACAGAGCCATTATTATGAGCCATGTGAGCAGTTTACACCAGGGCAAAAAACAGTGGCCTTCTAGATATAGTGGGTCTGCAGAACTCCAATTTCTCTCATGTCCAGTCACTGTGCAAATGGTGATGCATGATCGAGCTGGCCACTCAGTAGCATCATCAACATCTTAAGGTCCATATGATCCCCAGTATTGGTTTACAGGATCCATAAAGAAAGCTTGACTAAGCTTCAGCTAATTTGCTTCAGAAGCTTTCCTGAGTTTGGTCAAAAACTCTCTAGCATTATGGCCTTCCCAAAACTGTGTTACATGCCAAGAGCAACCACATAATTCCTTAATGTATACCCAAAATACTTATGAGGCTTCTTCCACCCATTCTTTATTTGCCCAGTTTCCTAAAATATTATGAGTGTTTAGACCAAAATCGGTATAATTTTAAAGACCTGCAACATGTATTTCAAAATTCCATTCAAAATAAAATTAAAGTTCACAAAGTGAAAGCAGTACCCACAAATAAATATTCTAAATAACTCAGAAAACAGAGGAAATCATCACCACTACCATTACAATTTTGAGAAATGCTAAGCCCATTCCAAATTGAGTGGAGGGGTGCCCACTCCTTATGACTGGAAGTCATTATCTACATGTTTGCCTAATTCTGTCCATGGTAGTCCTCCTTTTCTAACAGAGCACTTATGACTGCATCTAGTAATGCTAAGGGCCTCTGCATTTAAAAAGCAGCAAGATGCTACAGTAAGAACACACCTAAAAGCTACACTTGCCACAGTCCTGCATGCATAAAACCTGATCCTGCACATTTTTAAACAGCAACACATTCATTGGTTAGCAATATTGCCTAATTTTTGACCAGCTTTGGAGTTTTCACCATGACAACTGACATAGACAGTCTCTATCATTCACCAGAAGTCTGCCCACATGCTGTTTTGATGGTAGTGTGATAGCTGCCCACACAAAAGACAAGCAGAACCTGTGGTCTGTGCAAACTGCAAGACCTTGCATCATGTGCTCTGCTGCTTGGAGGCATGCATTTGCATGCATACAGGCATCATTCAGAACTCATCGCCCAGCTGAATCTATGAATTGCCTTTCACAAAGCAGAGCCAGTCCTATCATTAGGCAAAATGAGGCAGACACTTCAGGTTACAGAGATTTGTGTGTCAAAAGGGCAGGGAAGTTATGTTATTTCATTTATTATTTCTGAGTCTAGGTCTAAAGATGGGAATGAGTATTGGAGGAGTTTTCTGACTCTTCCACTATAACATCTGTTTTGGATCTCAAATCGGAGGAAGAGTTGGTTGCAAAACTGGGGATGGAATGTTATCTGATAGAAAAGCTGCCTTCACAGGGTGTGGTATGTGACTGGTCTACACATGCAAATTCCTCACCTAATGCTGCAGTTACTGAATCACAAACATTCTCTTCTGAACATTCCCCAAAATGGTTGATGGCAAATGCATTTTTGATCAAATAGATCTGTACCATTCTAGCAACACACCAGTCCAAACCAGCTATCAGGGCCATTTCTGCTGTAAGAGTGGAGGAGGCAAATTACTCAGGTAATATGTTAGGAACGGCTAGAAACTGAACTGTAATTCATAATAGCTTATGTCAAATAATTTTTGCTATTTTTAAAGGTGCCAAATGGTGGTGGTGTTGTGATAGTCTAACACAGCTAAGCCCCTCCCTGACAATGAAAAGGTGACAACCTGTTGGTTGGTTAATGTAAAAGTAATTGACAAAATGGGGAGAAGTATTTGTGAGGTTTGGGACACCATGTATGGGGGAAGGGCAAATGAACTTTGTACCTTGGGTGGTGGTGGTGGGTAATTTCCTATTTGCCTCTGACCCACCTAGCTAAGCCATTCCGCTCTATGACTAAGCTTTCAAGATTTGCTAGTGGAGAGTGAATGTTTAACCCAAGTGGAACCAAAGGAAACTGAGGTTCTGTTCTTTCTTGAAAGAGTTCCTCTGCAGCCCCTTTCCCACTCCAGAAGGGAGCTTCTCCCCACTGACTGAAGTAGACTGGAGGCAATGGCGTCTGCTCTACCTGACAGTCACTACATGAAATCAAGAATGAAGTTGAAAATTCAGGGTTGGGCTCCAAAGATTAGCTCTGGGAACCCAACCTCTCTTGTAGACATGCATGAGACCCCTGCTCATGGATGTCTCCGGCTACCCTAAGAAGAAGACCCACTTTGCCAGAGCTTAATGCAGGTGCTGAAGGTCCCAACCTGCAAGCCTAGTAGAGACTCCAGAGGTACATTTCCAAACCTATCAGGTTGGTACAGCAATGGCTGTTTTTGCAGTCAGGGTGCTATTTTTACCAGAAACACCGCAGGCTGCCTGGAATTCGGAAGAGATCAGACACTGCTGGTCTACCCAGAGGGGTTCCATCTAGAAAAGGGGTGCCCAAACTATGGCCCAGGGGGCCAGATCCGGCCCCTGATGCCAATTCATCCGACCCAAACCACCCTCATTGCTCCCAGATGCTTAAGTAAAACGTGCCTGTACAGGCACATTTTACTTCCACTTCTGGGAGCAACAAGGGTGTGCATGGGCTGGATGAATTGGCATTGGGGGCCATAGTTCAGGCACCCCTGAGCCATGTGACAGGCCCATCACCTGAAAAGTTTGGGGGGCCCTGATCTAGAACCTTGGCATCCCAAGTTAGATCTGACATTGAGCATCCTGCCTTACAACAATCTCTGGAAAAGGAAATGAAGCGGCACAGATTAGTCTCCTCCTCCCCATTTCATTACATCTCCGTCCCAATTTGGTCAGCGTCTTTCTTTCCTTCTTGTGCTCCAACGCACACAGCAGACGACTCAGCCCCGTCGGGGCCAGCCTGATTCGCCTCCGACGTCTCCCCAAACCTTACAAGCCCTCGAGCGGACCGCCACTAACCCACTCACACGGACAGGCACCCCCTGCTTTTCCAGACGTGGGCCGGAGAGCCCCTCGCTCGGCTCCCGAGACGCCACTTCCGACGGCTAGAGCAAATAGCGCCGCTTGACGCATCCGTGGGACACGGGGCTTTCCCCTCTACGTCCAAGCAGGGGGGGGGGGATGGGCTTCTGGGGGTCCCAAGCCTGAGGGGCCAGAAGACCACAAGAGATTCCCACTCCGCTCCCCTCCCCGTCTTACGCCAGCCAGACTCAGTTGAAGCCGGGGAAGAGAAGACTTCCTCGACACTCCTGCGCGCCCCCCCCCCCCCGTGCGCCCTTTGTCCGTCGCCGCCGCCGCCGCTCCCAGTCACCCGGGCTCACCCCGAGGCCCCCCGGCGCAGGCGCGCACGTCCGCCCGAGCCCATTTACCGCTGCTGTCCTTGAAGGACGGGGTCGGCGTGTCTCGCAGGCTCCGGCTCCAGCCCCGCTTGCCTTCCTCTTCCTCCTCCTCTTCCTCTTTTAGCAGTCGCCGCCGCTGTTGCTCCTTGAGGCCGGGACAGCTCGCCCTCGAGGAGCCGCCGCCCGGCATGCCTCCGGCTTCTTCTTCTTCTTCCTCCACCTCCACCTCCTCCTCCTCCGGCTGTGCCGCCGCCTTCGAGCCTCCGCACCCCCCAGTCCTGCCCCGCTGGCCAAGGCGTCCTCCTCCTCCTCCTCCCTGCGGTGCTCGGCGCTGCCGCTCCCCTCGGGGATCGCTGCCGCCTCCTCTTTCTTCCTCCTCTTCCTCGTCTTCCGACGCCGAGCGGGACTCCTCGGTGGTGCTGTAGAAGGGGTTGCCGCTGCTGTCCTGGCCCGACTCCCCGAAGACGTCGTCGGAGATCTGCAGGCTCTCGTAGCGGCAGCGGGCCGCCTCCAGCCGCGACAGCGCCTTCCGCCGCGGGCCCTCCTCCTCCTCGCCGCCGCCCTCCGCCATGGTCTGGCCCGGCGCCGCGGCCAGAAGCAGCCCGCGCTCGGCTGGGTCCCCCGGCCTCAGGCAGCAGCCCAGCAGCAGGAGCGGCTCGGCCACCGAGGGAGGCAGGCAAGCCACGCCGCCGCCGCCGCCGCCGCCTTCCCCGCTTTCGCTTTCTCCTCCTCCGCCGCCGCCGCCTCGGAGCCCAGCCTCTTGCTCGCCCCGGCACAACCCGCCCCTGTGCGCCTGCAGAGCCATGGGGGGGAGCAGCCAACTCAACATCGCTCCGGCTGCCTCTGCCAGCCAATTATAGCTGCCGCCCTAAGCGGGAGAGGTGGGGTTTTATATGCGCTCGCCCGAAGCCCTGGGCCCGCCCCCTCTTGCGGGTGGGTCTCCGCCTTTTAAAGTGACAGCGCTCACTTTTCCGGGGGGGGGGGGCCGCGAGCGGGGCCGTGCGCCACAACATCTACCCCTCCCCTTCGGGTATACCTGGTCGGGAGGCATCCTCTGAAAGATCAGAGCCCTGGTGGCGCAGTGGTTAAACTGCTGTGCTGCAGCCAAATGGTTGTGAGTTTGGTCCTGAGCAGGGCTCAAGGTTGACCCAGCATTCCATCCTTCCGAGGTCAGTAAAATGAGTACCCAGCATGTTTGGGTCAAAATGCCAATTCCCTTGTGAACTGCCCAGAGAGTGCACTAAGTGCTATGGGGGTAGTATATAAGTGTAATTGCTATTTCTATTAAAGGCTGGGCTGTATCCCAAGCCAAGGGATGTAGGTTCATCCTTTTAAAGCAGTGGTGCCCAAACTCAGGCCCGGGGGCCAGGTGCGGCCCCCGACACCAATTCATCAGGCCTGCGAAGCCCTCATTGCTCCTGGAAGCGGAAGTAAAACGTCCCTGTACGGACGCATTTTACTTCAGCTCCCAGGAGCGACGAGGGCTTCATGGGCTGGATGAATTGGCGTCGGGGGCCACACCCGGCCCCCAGGCCTTAGTGACTGGCTTCCTGAACCATATGATTGGCCCACGGTCCAAAAAGTTTGGACACCCCTGTTTTAAAGGAAGAAACATTCACACGTGCACAAAGCAGACCTGAGTTTTCCCCTTGTAGCTTTGGACTGGTCTCAGAGTTCTCTGTGTATAGCACACAGCTGACTCTACCTCTCTCTAACCCCAAAGAAAAGATTCCAGATTATCTTGCCAAAATTCCAGAGTTCCCTAAGAAAATTTCATGATCCAGCATGCATGCTATGACTTATTTTATAGGTCTTCCACATTTACATTAGTTAGTGAGACAATAATGATAACAGAGCTTCTTTTTTTCCATTTATTTAACTACATATATGTATATGAGTAACATTCTGGAGCCCATGGACCACTCGGTACTGATGCCCCAGGAAAAGGCTCCCACCCCACCCCACCCATCCCAGAGCTTCTCACCCAGTCCTGACCTATATTTCAACAAACACTGACACTGCATCACATCCACCAGAATCAAAGAACCAGAGGCTGCTTTTGATAAAACACACATACACATGCTCTGTTTCCAAGAACATGTGTTTCTTTGCAAAGCACTACAACTCAGCATTTGAGGTGAGTTTTAAGGACATTTTTTTAAAAAGTCTGACATTCTGGGAGTAAAACACATGAGTAATAAAAAACACAAAGGAGATTTTTCATGGTACTCATAGGTTGGGAATATTTCTATAATTAAAACACACAGACAAATATATAGAATCCACAAGGTCCCTGATGGATAAAACGAATCAACAGATAGGGCAGAAGGGAATGACTCTTCAACTTTACAAAAGGACATGGACAATGTCAGAGAATGTATTTGGCATAATTATTATGAAAGAGAGGCAGTGTGGGTAGCACTTGAAGAGAGCTGGGCTGAAACGTCTGCCCAGACATGGGAATTTGAGGTCATGATCAGATGGGTATTTGTCCTGTTGTTTGGTGCACCTCAGGGATAGATTGGTTGACTCTTTTTTCTAACAGTCACACAACATAATTACTGGAGCTGACTTATATACCCACTACAGAGATGTTACCTGCACCTTTTTGAGCACATGTCAAGGCTTTCTCCTTTTTTGATGTGATTCCTGGGATTAGACCACACATGAACCTTGCAGCTGTCAAAGCTGCCAAGGCTCCTTCCACCTCAATTTCTAGCATGGCTTAATTGAAGTGGCAAATTAAAGACTTCCCCTGCTCATCTGTGGAGAGGCAGAGGAAGTGATTTTTAAAAACTAATTAGACCATCACAATCATGCTGAATCACTTAGGGTATTTTATTTACCTTTGTGTAAAGTGCCGATAGCAAGGAGAACAAAAATGTTAGTCTTTAAAAAAATCAACTCCAACTGCTTCTTGGAAGGTCAAATATTGAAGATGAAGCTAAAGTACTTTGGACATCAAATGAAAAGAGAGGACTCACTTGAAAAGCCCTTGATGCTGGGAAAGGTTGAAGGCAAAAGAAGAAGGGGCAGCAGAGAATGAGATGGCTAGATGTTATTGTTGATGCAATAGACACAGAGCTGGGTGGGTTGAGGAGGATGGTAGAGGATAGGGGTGCCATGCGTGTGATGGTCCATGGGGTTGCAAAGGATCAGACTTGACTATGCAACTGAACAACAACAAAAAGTGCTGATTGAAACTGCAACTGCAGGCAGTGTTTCAATTGGCACCATACACAATGATTTTTTTAAATTAACATTTGTGATTCAGTGCCTCAGTGATAGCCTAGCCAGTGATTCCCAACATGGGGTCCGTGCTCCACAGGGAGATTTCAATTCAAGTCTAAGTCAGTATGTTGGCTGATCAGTGCTTTGGGGAATTGACTTAGACTTCTGGGAATTGAAGCCCAAAAATCAAAGGTTGGGGAACACCGGCTGTAGCCCAAGCAAAGATAATAATTTCACTTCCTCTGCCCCTCCACAGAGGAGTAGGGAAAATGTTCAATGGGCAGCAAAAGGAGTGGTGGGTTGCTTGAGGTCAATATGCCACTTGAATGTGAGAATCATACCAAATGGCATGATCACTTCTCTTCCATCCCCAAAAGAGATGTCAGTGATAAGCTGCTCCTTATGTAAAATTAAAGGTCTTCCTTGCTCAAAAGCCAGTTGTATCCGACTCTAGGGTTCAGTGCTCATCTCTGTTTACAACCAAAGAGCCAGCACTGTCTGCATCTGCAAATGTTTGTGTGGCTATGTAACAGGCATGACTAGACACCAGAGTGCATGGACACACTGTTTACCTTCCCACCGAAGTGGTCCCCTATTTATCTACTTGCAGTTTCTTGCTTTTGAACTGCTAGGTTGGCAGGAGCTGGGACAGAGATGAGAGCTCACTCTGTCGTGCAGTACTCAGGTCTTGAACTGCTGACCTGCCAACTTTCCAGTCGTCAAGGTCAGCATCTTAACCACTAAGCCACTCCTTAGACTCCTCATAAATCTTGAAACCCCTATCAGGATCGCCATAACCTGAAAGCAATTGGATGGTTCATGACAACAATCATCCTAGCAAGTCTTGTGCCTCACCTAGGCTACTCCTGTCTCCCATTCGTTCAGACACCGATATAATAAATCTATTAGCTGCCTTAGCAGGCCTGCCTTGTTTTCGGTGCAAGAGATTAAGAGGAAATGTGGAGACTGTGGCCAAACAGCTGTCTGCAAGGTGTCTCTTCTTTATTCCGGTCGGGTGGAGCTGTCCACAAATTTTGGTACTGAAGCCTTTTAGCTGAGGGAATTTTTGACACGTACTTGGAACAGGGACTCGACAGGCAGTAGGACCCAGCGGACACAATGCCAGGAGCCAAAAAAAGAATTAGGGGAGGGGGGAGGGAAGGCTGCGACTCCCTCTTCACAAGCAGCGGTGCAGAGCGATCGGCTGGCAAGAACAGTCGTTCTGTCGCATCCACTTCCGTTGGAAATAGCGTCCGTGGGCCACACGTGTTGCACACTCAGCCGTGATTAAGGTCTTCAAGTCACTTTCACATCGGAGTGAATTGGAGTGGCACAAATATATCATCGCACTGAATTTGCCAAGGTTATGAAAACAAGTGTCACTATCAATCTTCAAACGTCACATAAAGCTGTAGTGTGTGTGTCTCTGCCTGTCTGTGACTGTGTGTGTCTGCGTATGTGTGCGTGAAGTGCTGTGTCATACCATGGACTATGATCTTCTCAATGCACACTCTATTCACCTCTGCACTTAATGCAAGCTGAAGGGTGGAGGTGGAACGAGCAGGGCCACAGCCAGGGGGCAAAACCCACCCTGAGTTAGCAGTTTGCCCACCCTCAAACTCCTGGCTGCTTATATATATGACATATATATACAGTTGTACCTCGCTTAAAGAGCATAATGCGTTCCACAGGATTGCTCTTTAAGCGAGTTTGCTCTTTAAGCGAAACATTTGTAAGTGACCAATTGTGGGGGGGATTGTGAACCTGATTTATTTGTTAAGTGAGTTTTTGGTTGGTTTTATTTGTTAAGCGAAAGTGAGGTGCTCTTTATGCGAGGTTTGACTGTACAGTAATACCTCGGATAACGTTTACCTCGGATAACGCTAAAATCACATAACGTTAAGTAATCTGGGGAGGAGAATTGGATCGAATAACATTAAGGTCCTATGGGATGGATCAGATAACAACCGCTAAAGCCTGTGCAGTTACAATGTATCTCTATGGAGCTTTAACGTTATCCGATCCATCCCATAGGATTTTAACATGCATCAGATAACACTAAAAATCGGATAACACCAAGACTTGTGGAACCAAGTCTTAGTGTTATCCAAGGTATTACTGTATATATATGACATTGTTGCCCATCCTGAAAAAATATTCACCCACTCACATCTAGAAGCCTGGCTATGGAACGAGACTGTGCTCCATTCAAATTTCTTGGCCTTTTTTTTTCAAATGTTAAAGTAAACCAGTGTAGATATTGTTCAAATTAAATGACCATTAAATGCATGTTGGTAAATAAATGTAAACTAAAGATGTAAGAAATAAACAATAGTACAAATAGTTGTGTGTTTCCTAACGCAGTATTTTACAAATGATTCAGTTAAAGAAATATCTTTTCGGCTGTCTTGGGATTTTAAAACCAGCAACTATTGCACTATTCCTCTTCCCTGTCTGTCTTTCTGCTTCTCTGTCTAGAGACATGAGGGATTGAATCTGCAACTTTCTGCATGCTTTACCATTGGGTTTCCCTCCTATATTAATAGCATTTTTTATTCAGCACTGCCGCCTAGAACAGTATGATATTATGAAAATCACAGTCCCTAGGCCTGGCCACAGAAAGGGCCTATTTAAACAGCATTTTTACATGAAAAGTTGATGCCTGGTTAGATCTACATCCAGAGGCTGGGAGTTTTATTTCTCATTATGTGTTCCAGAAGATATAACCTGTGTAGTTGCATAGTCCCAGGTCACCCTCAGAAGAAGGGAATGGTAAACCACTTCTGGATAATTTAGGCCTAGAGCACCCTGAAATAAATCACTATAAATCAGAATAATCTTGGCAGCACATTATTTAATGCTACTACTACAAAAGAAGGTGCTTTAAAACATGGATTCTCAACCCAAGACCCGTGGGCCAGATGTGGCCCATTGCACCATTTCATGTGCTCCCCCCACTGCTTCCACCACACCAGGAAAATGCCATGTGGTGTAAGAAGGGCAAAATGGCCAAAATGTGACCCAACCCCCAGCTTTAAAAGGTTGATAACTCCTGCTTAAAACAGACTGCATGTTGGGGTAGGAAGATCAAGGACTAATCTGAGAAAATGGGGTTTCCCTGTAGATGACAGCCTGGGTGAATGTGGAGAACAAACTATCTCCCTTATGGTAGAATGCATACAATGCCCCTCAATGTGCACTGAGGAGGACCTTATGTAGGCAAGAGGAAATGCTGCTGATGTGGCCCGATATTGGGCAGATGTCATCTAGCTCTTTTAAATTCTATTTTGTTTTAGATGTGTTGATTTTAGCTTTGTATGTTATTATATGCTAGTAGTGCCTCTGACATGAATAAAGAAACTACTACAAAAGATAGCAGATGTCACTAGCACTGCATTAAAAAAATCATAAAAGCTAGGTCAGGAATATGTCAACCTATTTGACCCTCCAGTCCTAGTCAAAATGGCCACAGTTTCTATTGACAGAAGAAAAAGAAAGTACAGGCCCAAGGATGAATTACCCCAGTGGTCCTGCAACACAGGGCTTCTGAGTCCTTGACCAGTATTCTATTCACTTAATGACACTGTTTCTTACAATACCTCTAAATATCATAAAAAGAAACTGTGTCTCTCTATGTTTAGAAAATGAGCAGATACTAAAACAGCATGTGGTCCCTTTCCATTTCCACTGCATTTTATTATTTATTTTGTTCGAATTTTATCGCCACCCTCTTGCCAAGGCAACTCCTGGTGGCTTATAGTCTAACCAGTAAGAATACTAAAATATAAAAGCATCCCCACACTAACAATTAAAATCATAAAAGCATTGAAAACCGTTAAAATACCCCTCCACATTCACAACAGTTAAAAACTAAAACCCAGATGGCCATTCATATGAATGGGGGGGGGGTGCTCCATGGGCAGCACCCCACACACTGGGTCAGCCAAGTTTTGAGGCCTTTTCTAAAGGCTAATAACTCTGACTGGAGGCATAGTGCTAGAGAGCTGAGACTCTCTAGCCATTGGTGCCACTAGGAAGCCCCTCCGGTCTGCTCTGGTGGAACAGGGAGATCTCCTGGGGTGATGCGGTCTCTTAGGTACCCTGGTACCCAGGTAATAGCCACCACCTTGAATTGCACCAGGAGGCACACCGGCAGCCAATGCAGCTCCCACAACAAGTGTGAGGCATGGGCATAACATCCACACCCCATCACCACGTGGGCAGACACATTTTGAACCAGTTGCAGCCTCCGAATGGTCATCAAGGGTAGCCCCATGTAGAGTGCCCAGGAAAATGTCCGAATGCTGTAGTGGAATTTTTTCAGAGTGGTTCCATGAGCTTTACATGCTCCTTCTGACAGGTGATATTTTGCAAACATATCCTGGACAGCTCTCCTGGAATGATAAACCATTGTCTGAAATGCAGTTTGAATAAGTAAGTTAATGGAAACTTGTACATGAATTTCAAAACATTTTTTCATGGGTTAAAGTAAATTTTAGATGAGTGGTCCAGTTTATAACGATGGCTTAATTGTGGTCATAGGCCCCATTGGCTGGTGTGCGTGCGTGCATACGTGCGTGGTTACAGGGAAAAATGAAATCTATGAATCTACAAAGTGTTTACCATAGACCACTTTTTGCAGAGCAACATTGCTGAAGTCAATGTTTTAAAAGGGAAATTATCTACTGCTGCAAACCAGCTAAACCTAAATCTGTCTTAATCTAATGGATGACTGTATATCACATCCTACTTTCATGATAATTACATTGCCTGTGTTTGAATAGTGAGACAAGACCTGAAAACAATAAATAGAATATTGCATCCCTGGCAACGTTGGGTGCCGCTTTAAGCTTTTCCAGATATAAACCACCCACTTCTGCCGTTTATAATATCCCCCTTGAATCAACTTGGAAAACAGGTGGGTTCTTGTTTTGCCACATAAATGCACAGTGGCAGTTTAATTGCTGCAGCACAAAATGACAGGGTTGGAGTCCACTTCCTGACCAGCAGTTAGAGTAGGGGTTCTCAACCTATGGCCCAAGGGCCAGATCAGGCCTGTAGCACCAAATTATCTGGCCCCTGACCTTGCTCCAGCCTCCCCTGCAGCTGCCGCTGCCACCTGTGGACTATTTACGGCCGTCAAAGCCACATTTACAACAGCTGTGGACATGTTTTACTGCAGCATTTATGGCAGGGGAACTACCAGCCGTATTAATATCTAATTCACTTTCCAGACCACAGAGGACTTGCTAATTAACGTGGTATTAAAGCAAATAAATGTTACTTCTCCTGCATGGCAAAAGAAAAGGAAAGTTCTGGAACTGTGTTACTCTCTACACTCCAACCTAGTTCAGTAATTGCCTCACTCTATGCAGAATTCCTGTTTTTAAAGATTTTTTAAAAAATTTAACACAAAAGAGCTAAAAGTAAGTAAGATGGCTGCTATCTTTGCTACAGCAAGAGCTAAAATAGGCTTGAGATCATAACATATTCCTGCAGTAAATTATCATACTGTATGTGCATATGCAATTTTGATGATCTGAAGTACTTGTTTATGCATCCAAGTTGGAGATGAATCAGAAAACGCTAAATCTATTCACTGCTTAAATTTTCACATTTCACTGCCTGTGTTATCCATATATTTTTCTTTTTAATATTTATTATTTCTCTTATCCTCCTAAAGTGTTGTGTTCTCCTTTTCGAATGGTTTACTTACTTGATGCCCCTTGTGCAGCAATGTAAATATGAATGCGATAGTTTAAAGACAGTTTCAAAATAGATATTATTGATTCCTCATTTTACACAGTATGTGCTGTGATCGTGCATCAATTCACTTGTCTACATTCACAGAATGGGTGTAACTGGTACACTAAAAGCAAAGATTTCTGCAACATATTGCTGTGGCTTGCCAGATGTGAATATTAGGTGGCAACAGTTCTATGTAATCATAGGCTGTAGATCAGGGGTCCCCAACCTTTTCAAGCCGGGGACAAGGTCATGCTCTCTCAGTCAACTTCAATGGCCAGACAGCCATTTTGCCCTGCCTGCATGATGGGGTGGCCATTTTGTCCCAACAGCTTCAAATGGACAGCCATTTTGTGTCTCAAATGCCCTTGTAGGGGGGGGGACATGAAATGGTGCCACAGGATGGATCCAGCCCAGAGGTCTTAGGTTGGGAACCCCTGATGTAGAGAATCGTAGTACTGTATTAGGTATATTGTATTATATTATTATAATCCAGCACTTAGAAAAGATACTGATTTATATTTCCCTGGATCCTCCAGCCAACTTCAGCAGTGGCCTGAAGAAAAGTGAAAGCTTTCTCATGATCTGATCATGCCCAAGTTTAAGTAAAGGTTTCCTTTGCTCAAAAGCCAGTCGTATCCGACTCTAGGGGTCAGTGCTCATCTCTGTTTCTAAGCCGAAGAGCCAGCACTGTCTGCTTCTGCAGACGTTTCCATGGTCATGTGGCAGACATGACTAGAAACTGGAGCACATGGAACGCTGTTACCTTCCCACTGAAGTGATCCCTATTTATCTACTTGCAATTTCTTGCTTTCGAACTGTTAGGTTGGCAGGAGCTGGGACAGAGACAGGAGCTCATTCCATCCTGCAGTACTCAGGAATTGAACTGCTGACCTTCTGCCTCCCAGTCAGCGTCTTAATGACTTGAGCCACTGCAGTCCTAGTTTACATGGAGCTAATAATTACATATTTTAATGGGATTTAATTTAAAACACATAGATTCCTACAATCCCACCAACATTGATGTTTACTTGTAAGAAAGTAAGTTCTATTGAGGTCAGTGGCATTTACACCTTTGTAAGTAACCAAATGTAGCATGTACGTTAGCACAGGATCCTAACTTTAGATCCATAGCGTGGGTTGGCAGTGTGTTAAAAAGGTATCCTAAGTTGGTAATAAACGATCTGTGCCTCAAGACCAGCTGTTAAAAAGCAGCTTGCCATACTGAGTCAAACACACATCTTGTATTTCTAACTACATGCTACTAGATGCATTGCTTGGAATATAATACAACGGTGGCTTAGTGGTTAAGACGCTGAACTTGACGACCAGAAGGTCAGCAAGCCAGCAGGTCAAGATCCAATTGCTGCATGACAGAGTGAGCTCCCATCTCTGTCCCAGCTCCTGCCAGCCTAGCAGTTCAAAAGCAAGAAATTGCAAATAGATAAATAGGTACCACTTTGGCAGGAAAGGTAAAAGCATTCTGTGCACTACGACATCTAGCTATGCCTGTCACATGACCGCAGAAATGTCTGCAAGCACAGATAGTGCCATTTATTTGGGTGTAAATGGAAATGATCACTTCACCCTAGAGTTGGATATGGCTGGCTTTCGAGCATCTCTTTTTGTATGCTTGTATGCTGTTAAAAAGATGTTTTATAGGCACAACTGCCAGAACTTTGAAGGGGGAAAAAGAAAAGATATCAGGTCCACCAGACCATGTCAAAGAACTTTTGAAACCTTTAGCTGTCCCATAAATATGAGACACTGAACTAGACATGGTACAAGACTATAACAGGTGGCTAGTGTTTGGTCCTTGAAGGCAAGTTCTTATAAGAAAAGAATGAGAATGTGTCTGCCTCAGATCATTCAGTCAAATAGCTGTCAGAAATATTATAGAAACGGCTGTTTGCTATACCATGTCACACTAACTATAGTTGCCAGTATTTCTTTTAAAAATTAGAAACTAAAAGGTGTTGTATTTCTAACTAACAAAACGTATAAGCAGTGGTGGGCATCAGCAGGTTTGCACCAGTTCCCCAGAACCAGTAGCAGAAATTCTGGCTGGCCCCGCCCATCCAAGTTTTGAAATAAAGTAGTCCTAATTCAGGTGCAACGCAGGGCTTTCCCCCTGGCCACACCCACCATACCACACCCACAGTGTGGAAGTAAAATTTTTTGGAGCCCACCACTGCGTATAAGCCTTCTTTTTTCTATATCCTAGGGTTTTTTTTTAAATAAAACATCATAGACAACAGCAGATTTATTTAGAAATGAGTTTTAAAAGAAAATTTAAGCTGGTTCCTGCATCTCTTTCATTAAAATAGAGTTGCATTTACTTCTGCCTACCTGCCTGTGGAGTCAGAAGTGAGGTAAAGGCAAAGGTTGCCTTTGCTTGAAAGCCAGTCATATCCCACTCTATGGTTCAGTGCTCATCTCTGTTTCACAGCCAAAGAACCAGCTCTGTATGTATGTGCAGACATTTCCATGGACATGTGGCAGGCATGACTAGATACCAGAGTGCACGGAACACTGTTTACCTTCCCACTTAAGTGGTACCTATTTATCTACTTGCACTTTCTTGCCTTTGAACTGCTAGGTTGGCAGGAGCTGGGACAGAGACAGGAGCTCACTCTATCATGCAGCACTTGGGTCTCAAACTGCTGACCTGCCAACCGTCCAGTCACCAAGTTCAGTGTCTTACCCACTAAACCACCACCAGAGGTACAGAAGTTCAATTCCCCACTTGTGCCTTGTAGAAGACAAGCCAGATCATGTGGTCTTGGGCAAGCTGTGTAGCTCCAGAGGGCTCCTAAATAAAGGGAATTGTGAGACATTTAAGAGTGTTTTATTCCTTGAAGAACCTGGAAATGCATCATAATTGACCTGATAGTATGTAACATTCATAATCAAAGATCACTCAGTCAATTACATTTTGCTGGAATGATTAATATCCTTGCCAAGTAATTATTAACCACATCAATAGCAAAGCAATATCTTTTCTATGGATTAATAATACAGTTGTACCTTGCTTAAAGAGCATAATGCGTTCCACAGGATTGCTCTTTAAGCGAGTTTGCTCTTTAAGCGGAACCCCATTGTAAGTGACCAATTGTGGGGGGGATTGTGAACCCCGATTTATTTGTTAAGTGAGTTTTTGGTTGGTTTTATTTGTTAAGCGAAGCGAACATTCAGAGAAAATTCTGCTCTTTAAGCAAGTTACTCTTTAAGCGAGGCGCTTTTTATGTGAGGTTTGACTGTACAGCATTTTTGTTCTATAAAGACTTATGCTTGACCTTGATACATTTGCAATCACCTCCCAGTCATAGAATACAGGAAATTTTTTATCAGAGATACATTCTAAAGTAAGGCTTGGGACATTTCAACTCAATACAGTTGTACCTCACTTAAAGAGCATAATGCATTCCACAGGATTACTCTTAAGCCAGTTTGCTCTTCAAGCGAAACACCATTGTAAGTGACCAATTGTGACTTCTGGTGTGGGGATTGAGAATCCCGATTTATTTGTTAAGTGAGTTTTTGGTTGGTTTTATTTGTTAAGCAAAGCAAACATTTGGAGAAAATTCTGCTCTTTAAGCGAGTTACTCTTTAAGCAAGGCAGTCTTTATGCGAGGTTTGACTGTATCATGAATATCTATGACAGGAGAGTAAAGAGAGTTCAAACTTTTTCCTGTGGACAATAATGATGTCTGTTTTTGCCAGTTCCAGGAACATCAACCCTATAAATCTTGGTTTTGAAATCTACACAAAAGTAGAATGAAAGCAAAATAAGAAGGGGGAAATCCTGAATGTCTCTCTGTTACTGAAATGTATTTCCAGACTTCTTGCAAGATTTATATGGCAAAGCTTCTTAACTGCTCTGCCTAGCACAGAGGAGTTCAAATCTGTAGAGTTCAAATCAAGAGTTATTGAATCCACAATTGTGAAGAATAGCCAAAGGCAGCAAGTAAATTAAAGACCTAATGGTAGAGTCTATTCATAAATAAGGAAAGCCCTGAAAAAGTCTGCCTCACATAACTATTCAACATGAATTTAAACTGAAATGAAAATTGCCACCAAGCTGCATCAATGATATCATGGGCTAAATGGAAAGCATCTTATATAATATTTGTTTGCTCATGACAACAACAGAACAATAAACAATACATCTGGGAACTTTAATAAGGGGAATAAACTAAGGGTGGGTTGTCTACGGCACTTTAGAAGTTTATGGATTACAACAGTCATCAGTCACAGTCAGCATTGCTATGGGAGAAGAGGGTATTTGCTCTGTACTCTTTGGCAAGGTTGGTATGCAAACCAAAGCCAGATGTTTTGCTTTGGAAAAGACAGGTGCATTGAAACCAGGTGGAGACCATTTCCAGAGGTCCCTAGATCTTGGGCAGCCATACCCACCCCTGTCCTGTGTCTGCCCTAAGGTATATTCTTTTTGAAAGACAGTTTTTAAAAGACTAAAAACTGAACCCCCAGGAGGTGTTTTTTTAGTTTAGAAAAATAAATGGTGACCTGAGATGCAAAAGGCCCCCGGGGTTGTGTGTTCATTCCAAAATGGCAAAGTTGTCACACTTTCTTGAGCCATTTTTTTTAGGTTTTGAGGGTATGAGGCATCTTGGGGACTGCAGTGCTAGAACAATTTACCCAATTCCTGATTGAAGCAGAAACTGGCCCCATAGTCCTACTGAATGAGACAGATATAAACGCTAAGATATTTTCTTGCAGAAACATTTTGCTGCACAGCTGGCAGTATTCCCTCTCCTAAACTATTTGCAATGCAATGCAATTTCCTATAATTAGGCAAGCAAGAGGGTGGCAAAGTATGGGTTGTTCTTTCACCTTACACCTACTGTCCACAGCAAGCCAGGGTTGTGTTTTGAGGATGTGCAAAAAAGGGAAATAGTTGCTAGTAATTATATTCTTCTTCTGCCATATTTGATTCTGAATAAGGGTTATCCTCATGGCAATCAGTCATGAAGACTGTCCTGAAAATATAATGCAGTGGCATCTGTCTTCCACATCACAACCAGTCACTTTCTGGTCTTGAGCCCTTTTGGCATGCAAAATCCTCATCAGCCCCAGGCTAATATTGATGAGGCTGCTGCCCTCTATCAAGAGGGATTCAAGTTGGATTTTATCCGCTTGGGGACCATTACCTTTCCCTGTGGACTTTGCCACCCAAGCTGTTAGTCCTCAGGGTTGCCAGGTTAGTTAACCATCACCTGACACTCAGCGTTGAGTTGCTGGTAGTATGGTCTACTCCTGTGATGGTGAACCTTGGCACTCCAGATGTTCTTGGAATTCAATTCCCAGAAGCCCAAGCACCCTGTGAATCCACATGAATGGATTTACTGCAATCATCCAGCCCGCACTGCCCTCATCGCTCCCAGAAGGAGAAGTAAAATGTGCCCATATGGGCATGTTTTACGTCCACTTCCAGGAGCGACAAGGGCAGCGTGGGCTGGATGAATTGCAGTAAACCCATTCGTGTGGATTCACAGGGTTCTTGGGCTTCTGGGAATTGAAGTCCAAGAACATCTGGAGTGCCAAAGTTCGCCATCACAGGTCTACTCTATTACTATAGCAGGATAACCTGGCCAGACATATAGCCATTATATTCCCTGACCCAAAATTCAGATTTTTCGACAGGTTTCTTGGATCTGGGTTGATGATGGAGCCATCCCTGCTCTCCCATAGTTCCTTCATTTGAAAAATGCATGCTCTCTCTATCCTAAATCACTTTGTAACATTATAATATTAGTAACAAGATGAAGCTCCATTCGTTAACAAGATTAACATTCTTCTCCTCCTCCCCCTGTCCCACTTCAAGTAATGTGTTTGGAGTGATATTGCATTTAGTAGCCAAGAGTTATTTAAAGGTCCAAATTGCTGGAAACTGGTCCCAGACATTCCAGCTTTGTGAGAAATGAAGCAGCCAGCTGAAAATTAGCACTTTGCCAAAATGTTGCTATTTGCTGACTACTCTCTTTTCCTTCACCTAATGAAACTTTCAACTCATGCAATTATATTGACAAGGACTCTTGTGCATCATTCCTTTGCCAAAAGGCCAGAGATGCAAAAAGCTACTTTTGGGGCTTCTGTCATGGTCTGTGAATTGTCCAAACTACAAAAGATATTTTGGAAGCTATAGCTCCTAAAATATAATTGTTACCATTTCTGCCAAAGATACATTAACCTTTTTAAATATATTTTTTAAAAACCTCATTGGACATTTAATTTCTCTTTCCCTTTCTCTATTACAGTATTAAAAGTAAAAATAATGTTTGGACTTTAATATGGTTGCCCTGGTATTTGTGTTATCTTCCAGCTGCCCATGCTCTGGACCCTGACAGTTTGCTGTAGCCAAAAAACTGTGCACTCTGACTCAGGCTGTCGGGAGTGTGGAGGTGATCAATGACATTCTAGCTCTGGGGGCCCAAATGCAGGCCTTGCAGAGGGATCTCATTGTTTTCTTCAGTGCAGCCTTAGACCCAGCATCTTACCATGCTCTGTTAGCCCCTCTGCCAGCTTGCTTTTCTGAAGAACACCATGCCCTGCAGGGCTTCATGAACTGGTGTCAGCTGCTGTTCCAGTTATGTCCAGATGCCTATCCCACTGAGAAGAGTCAAGTGGCATTAATAATCAGCCTCCTACCTGGGGGAGGCATGCATTTTTGGCTGTAGTGCTGCCCAGGGAGCTTGGACGAAGGTTGGAACCAAGTGAATAAGGTCCTCAGACTCTCCCACTGCTGGGAGAGAAGGCAGCCAGTCTGGATATAACAGCAGAAATGACAGAGACGGAGACAGAGATGGCACTTCCACAGCAATAAGTGCTGAATTGCGACTTCCAGTGGAGGGGGAGGGTGCCATTTTAAACTGTAAAATGGCACCAGCCGCCATTTTAGAGTTTAAAATAGCACTATTTTCTGTCATAAACCGGAGGGGACACCCATAAACCAGGGCATTATTATTGTAATGCACTCTACATTGGCCTGCCCTCGATGACCTTTCAGAGTCTGCAACTGGTGCAGAATGTGGCGGCCCACATGGTGATGGGGTGTGGCCGTTATGACCATGCCACACCCTTGCTGCAGGAGCTGCATTAGTTACCGGTGTGCCTCTGGGTGCAATTCAAGGTGCTGGTTATGACCTTTAAAGCCGTTCATGATAATGGACTGGGTTACTTAAGAGACCATCTCACTCTGAGAACATCTGTCTGTCCCACTAGGGTGGACTGGAGGGGCTCTCTACGGGTACCGACTAGATGGAGGGCCTTTTGGTATCCACATCAGCCTTTTGGAACCTCCTGCCGAGGGACCTCCACTTCCAACCACAACTGCTGGCCTTTAGGAAAGATTTAAAGACATGGCTGGCCCAGTGGGTGTGGGGTGCTGTTCATGGATCTACGCCACCCCACTGGCTTATATAACCATCTGACATTTTTTTTTGTTATTGGAATTTTAAATTTTTTGATTCAAGATTTTGTGCTTTTTAGATTTCAGAGATTTTAGAGTTTTTAATGATGTTTTATCTATATGTATGGGTTGTCAGAGTGTGTTACGTTGGGGTGTTTCTTGTGTTGTAAGCTGCCTGGAGTCACCTCAGTGAGAGGGCAGATAAACAAGTTAAAATAAATAAATAAACAAGTTAAAATAATTATTGTAATTTAATTTGCTTTTGTAAACCATGGCAAACATAACCCAGGGCAATCATAACCCGGGGTTTTACAGTATTTGGATTATTTACATGATACTCATTTCCTTTGTGAATAGTTAAATAGACAGCCCGTACTTTCCTCCAGATTTCTGCCCCCACCTCAGAAGAGTCATTCAGGGTTCCTGTCCATGTATCTAGACCAGACACCACATCCTGCTGTTCTTTTTCTTCATCATTTCCATAATCCATGATGCCTATTAAAACTGAAATACTAAAACAGACAAAATTATGTTATTTATTTTAGTTTTTAAAATCCTTTTAAAGCTCCACAGCATTTATAATCTCAAGACGGATTTTGTTGCATGGCTCAACTACTTGGGAATGACTGAACAGCATGAGCTAAAACCTCAGGAGGTTTGCCTTGAGAAAGGCAAAGGTCTGGCTTGAGAAGGCAGGATGGCCTCTTTCTTTGATTCCATTTGTTGCACGGACTTAGGTTTACAACTTATGCCAAAAAAGAAAAGAAAAGAGGAATCATGTTCCTAAAACTGAGTTCCTGTACAAAAGAGAATAGTAATCTGTGTACAATTAATGTGCTCATGTATACAGGGAGTTGGAAATTTAGAAACAATGGGTGAAATCCTGTCAGGTAACTCGTGTTGGGCAATAAGGATGACATGATTAGCCACAACAGGGCTGGAACTGGCGGCGGCAATTGTCCGGGTTCAAATTATTTCCTGGTTTATTTTAAGGCCCTTGAAGTTTCCCTCCTAGGGGTCCCAAGAACCTGGTGGAAGGGGAACCAGGAGGTTTTTAAGTGTCCTCAAATAGCTTTGGCATTGCCATGGCTGATGACATTGTTTGAGTCAGATGGCATAGCTCCACCAACATAACTTTACCCCATAGATCTAATTTAAACATTAGTCCAAAAGCCCTGGCCAGGTGCTGTCAATGGGCAACATCAAAGCCCTTTGCTAGCAGTCCTTTTAACCAGATGTTAGACTTGAAGCCCCTTCAAAGGGAGGACTGCTGCCTCTGAAGCCGAACACATAGTCATCAAGGAAGGAAGGCGTTCATTTGCCAACATCAAAGGATGTACTCAGTTTCTGAAAGAATTAAATGGAAAAGGGGAGAAAAAGAGAATTGCTTTTTGCTAGTGTAATATGAATTGCCTCTCGGGACAGTTGGCATGCTTACCATGGCTTTCCATAATCACCTCTCTAACAATAGGACACCCTTTAAAGTTTTGAAGGCTTTCTGCCCAATGCAATATTAAAGCACTGATGATTTATGGTCATGCTTAGTGTAAGGATCCTGTAGGGAAAATATAAAAGTTTAAGGCACATAGAGAGAAAAACAAACACTGCCTAATTTCAAGAACTATTATCAACCACTTTATTAAAAATTAGGGAGTACAGTTAGAACAACAAAGCATTTTAGATAGTTGCAGTTAAGGGTGCCACAGCAACTAACAATAAATTGTTAAGTACAGTGTGTTAGATTCCTGTTAACTATCAACTCGTGTGATTAATTTATATATATATAATTGCCACTGAAGGTGCACAATGTGCCTTTTCTTTGGAATCTTCTCTACCATTTGGCATTAAGCAGAATAAGTTGATTGCCTTAAACCAGTGATGGTGAACCATGGCACTCCAGCTGTTCTTGGACTTCAATTTCCAGAAGCCCAAGTCCCTGTGAATCCACATGAATGCACAGTAAACCCACTTGTGTGGATTCACAGGGACTTGGGCGTCTGAGAATTGAAGTCCAAGAACAACTGAAGTGCCATCATGGCCTTAGACACCAGATGAAGGGAACAACAGGGCAGCCTCTCAGCAGTTCTTCTGAAGCCCTCAGCCATTTCATGCAGTGAAGGACAAAGCCACATATAGCACATAGTCTTTCCTGGGCTCCCTAAGCTCAGCCCATTGTCATCCAATGTGGTGTGTGATCCCATTGGCACAATCCATTTAGCTTCTGTATATAAGGAATAGGGAGGTAAAACCATCTCCCCCTTTGTTCCAGGCAGTAAACATCTCAGACCAACCCAGTTTTACTTCTTTCCCTACCACCAGTTTCTCAGGCAGGAGGGTTCTGGCATGTGCACACAGATGCCTCCTTTCTGCATGAGAATTGAGGAAGATGATGGAAAATGAAGCATAATATGAGAGACATTACTTCCTGATGGGAATAGAGAACTGCATAGACTCAGCTGCATGGGGTGCTCATCTGAGTCATTACCACATCCAGGGGGTTGGACTGTGAAGGGAAGACAAATGAACATAATGAATGATACAAATAGATTTCTATTAAAAGCATGAGAAACCACTTCAGCTTTTGAGAGCTGAACAGATTCTAAGTGAATGGCTTGATTCATTTCTCAAAGAAGCAAAATATTATTTGGGGTTCCCCCCCCCCCCATCAACCAGAAGCTAGAAATTTGTCCTCATATGATCCTACTTACCAAGTCAATTGAAGAGCAGCTGTAGCTTTGAAGGAACACATGTTTGTATCAGGGCTGCATTGAGCTGGTTACCTCAGCACGTAAAGCACTGGTGATGGCAAATGTGTTGCTTCTTGTCTTTTCTGCCTTCCTTGTTGTACCAGGTGGTTTTGGTCAGCTTGTGAAAGATGCCATGCCACTCTGCTGAACTGCACAGACTCAGGAATTGAGGTGTCCTCTCCCTCCATTGGAAGTGACTGGGCTTCTGTGCCCTTCTGTGCATGCCACTGCTGGAAAATGAAGATGGAGGCAGCACAGGGTACCCGGGGGGGGGGGAGAAACAGTGTATTTCTGATGGTATAGGAAGAGTCTAATTAATAATATAATTATCCTATTGTGGCCTGGATTCTTTGGCCATCTGATCAATGTAAGCATGCACTTCCTTAGAAGAAGCATGCTTTTGTACGTGGGATGTTGCATGGGTTCAGCTCTCCATCTAGCTACAATGGGTCATTGAATTAATCCAGGGCATAACCACAAAATCCATGATGTCTGAAAGCTCATTCTAGAGACCCACCTCTTCAAATGTATAGAGGGTAGCTGAGGCATTAATACAATAATGGGGAAGGGGAGAACATGAATTGCAGTGGATACAATGGAAATGCAAGTACAGACCCAGAGGTCCACCACAGAGAGAAGTGACAGACCATACATCACCTTGTCAGACCTTGTGCAGTTCCAGTGGTGTTACAATTCATGCTCCTACCTTTCCCAGTACAATTATAAAAGCCTATCTACTGCTGGAATTATGCTTGCGGTGGCAAACCTTGGCACTCCAGGTGTTTTTGGATTTCAATTACCAGAAGCACAAGTCAGCACTTCTGCTGATCAGGGCTTCTGGGAATTGAAATTAAAGAACATCTAGAGTGCCAAGGTTTGCCATCACTGCATGCAGTCCATGAAAACTTAAGCCAAATAAAGCATGTTAGTCTTAATGGTAATACAGGACAGAAAGCCCTTGGTGTTACGAATTCCCTGAATGTGGAAAGGTAGTGAGAGAGAGAAATTTCGATTCACATTATTTGACAGAAGTGCAGCCATATTAATTAAAAGTAGAATGAAAATGATATAAAGGGTGTCATCACGTGAATAAGAATGTGCTTTGCATTTAGGTCACAGGGACCTGACAGAAAAGAGGAACCTCAGCAGGTGACTCAAGACAGAGTCACACGTGCCTCATTCTGACTACAAAACATGACCAATGCTAACCGCAAAACATGACATGACCTAATGTACAAAAAAAGGACAGTTTCAGAAGGTATATAAGGGAGGAGAAAAGACAGGCAAGTGGGCATTGCCAACACGGGACACTTCAGGACCCTGCCTTTGCTTTGCTCCAAATTTCTATATTATTGGCCAATCTTAATATTCCTTGCATCTCTTTATTATTTAGGTATTTTATTTATTTATTTTTATTAGATTTATATAACCGCCTTTTTTGCCTGAACGACCCAAGGCAACTCACAACATCAGCTGAAACCCATACCCAATACTAATTAAAACCAAATACTATAAAACTATCTAAAAACGTCCATAAAACCTCCCCAAACCTCTTATACTTTATGTAATGTGTGCTGATTTTATTTGACTTTCGTTTACAATAACCTACTTAATAATATTTTAAGATATTATGCCTAGAGTCCTTTTGTGTGCAGCAGCTGGGGAAAATAGAAATAAAATTTCCACAACAGTAGGATATCACTACATTTTCCCCCTGGTATCCCGCCTGTCCAACAGATAGGATGTTTCTTGTTGTGAAAAAAATATTTCCAAATTATCAGACATTATGTCTAAGAGCCCGTGGGATTTTCTCTGCTTATAAAATAGTTGATTTTATTTATTTTTATTACTCCTATAACACAAAGGCTGAATCAAATCCATCGTGAAGGTGCATGCGTGCGTGCGTGTGTGTGTGTGTGTGTGTGTGTGTGTGCATGCTGCAGGTAGCTGGGCCATCATGTTCAGGACTGGGAGAACACCCCTCCCCTATGTTCTTTCCTCTCCCCTGATTGTCTTCCATTTTAATTCTTTTTTAAAAAAAAATTCTTACACATAAGAGATATAAGAGGGTGGAGGATGCACATGTCAATTGTCAAATGTGGTTGTTGTTTATTTTCTTTTATAACATAAACAAAGATGAATAATTAATACAAACTTTGTATTAAGCTAATATTGATGTATTTTTGCTATGCTTTTTTCTATATGTGTATTTTTGTTTTATTTTCTCTTTTGCTTTATAGGTTTTGAAACTTAAAACAAAATTTATATTAAAAATAAGAGATCACTACTAGTGCATCCTATCAGCTAATCACTGGGTCATGGTTATTATTATTAGTCTGTCCATATGTGCGCCCTCATGTGTGTATGTATTGCCATAAGAGAGTGAGTGTGAATAACTAATAATGAGAATTTGTTCCTGCCAAGAATGTCAACCCTGACCAAGTGTCAACAAAGGGGAACTTAGTTCTGCTGCTGCCCAGAAGGGAAGAGGGGGGGACCAGACCGAGCGTTTAGTGATACCTTCAGCAAAATCTTGCCCTGAGAGAGATCCAAGGTGCTCAGCCTGTGAATAGGGAGAAGGACTGGGATGGGTGAGAATGCCAAGTATGTGTATGTACATTATGAAGCCCTGGGACTGCAGTGGCTCAGTGGTTAAGGAGCTCACCTTGTTAGCTGGGAGCCTGGCAAGTTGGCAGTTTAAGACCCAGGTACTGCATGATAGACTGAGTGCCCGTCTCTGTCCCAGCGCTTGGGGACATGAAAGGAGCCTCATTTGGACATACCCTGAGCAAAAAATCTTTCAAACCAGAATAATTTCTGACACAAAATTATTATTATGAAACCCTGACTGTTTTCCCTTAGTGATTCGTTTTTTAAAACATTCTTGGGCTGGTATGAATAATATGGCTAAGGAGGTTCCCTTTTGTGGTTTTAATGTTTCCTTTAACTCCACACACACAACCGGTAAGACAGCAAACCATTAAATTATTGGCAAAGAGGAAGAAAAGACTGGCAAAGGTGGGGCCAAGAGAAGAAATGAAAGCGCTGTGGGCTGGAATTGCATCCGGTATGAAAGGTGAACTCCTGAATCAATCCACCATCCCTGTGTGATCACTGACTATGATGTAAACATAACTACTACTACTTCAAGTGCCATATCTGATTCCGAATATTGGCTATCCTCATAGCGATCAGCCATGAAGATTGTGCTGGGAACCATATAATGCAGTGGTCTTCCATGTGCCTTCCACATAGCAGTGTGATACCCATACCACTGATCCAGTTCCGTGAGTCATTTTCTGGTCCTGCGCCCTTTTGGCACACAAAGTCCTCATCAGCCCCATGCCAGTATTAATGAAGCTGCTGCCCTCCATCAAGATGCATTCAAGTAGGATTTAAACCACTTTGGGCCCATCACCTTTCCCTGTGGACTTTACCACCCAAGGCCGCTAGTCCGCAGGGTTGTCAGGTTAGTTAACCACTGTCTGACAATTGCCGTTAAGTCAGTGGCAGTATGGTTTACTCTATTACCATAGCAGGATAACCTGGCCAGACTGGTAAACATAACAGCATCTGCAAATCAAATTGTAGCAAAGCCAAATTGTTACAATTGGTAAATACTATTACTGTTCAAAATCGCACCAAAGCTCACACAGAAACTGTGGACTGATTCAGGAGTTTACTTTTCATCCTGGATCTGATTCCAGCCCACAGGCCCTCTTCTTTCATTCTTTCCCTCCTCCTTTCCTTTCTAATGTAGCTGCACCCTATGACCTTTCTTCATCCCTATCCCATATTTTGCCCATTGGTTTAACCAATATCTCATCTGCTTTTCACAGTACAAGTAATACCTCATATAACATTAGTATCGAATAACACTAAAATCGCATAACATTAAGGAATCTGGGGGGAAGAATTGCATCAGATAACATTAAGATCCTATGGGATGCTTCAGATAACAACCGGTAAAGCCTGTGTGGTTACAATGTATCTCTATGGATCCCATAGGATTTTAACATGCATCAGATAACACTAAAAATCATATAACACCAAGACTTGTGGAACCAGGTTTTAGTGTTATATGAGGTTTTACTTGTACTACTATTCCTTTTCCATCTGGTGAGAAGCTGGGGAACTTAATGAATATCAGTTTTCAGTCATCCCAGAGTGCAGAACATATAATAATGAGTTCAAGTGACAGGAAGCCACATTTTGCTTGAAATTCAGGAAACACTTCTTAACTTGTTGGAGTCCTACAATAATGAAAATAATTACCTTAGGAGGTGGTGAGTGCACCAGTACTGGAGGCATCCAAGAGAACGTCACATAGCCATCTGTCAGGTATACCTTCACTTGGATCCTTGTATTGAGCAATGGGCTTCATTTGGGCTTCCCCTGGGTGGAGTTCCTAAAAAAAAATTCCTTTCAACCAAGAAAGCACCTTTGTGTGCTTCTAACATGATTTAAAAAAAAGCTTTGTGGTGGTTTGTTGTTTGTAAAACTACATCTCAAATGTGAGATAAAGTTCTCCCAGTAGTATTATCAGCTGCAGTTTTCACAGTACTTCTTTGGTGATGAAACCAGCATCTCTTCATCTGGCACTGCCTACTCAGTGCCTTCACACTCAGGTTGGGTAGTATTATTAGGACACAGTCCTAACTAACCAAGATGACTATAAGCTGATTAAGCTGATACTAAACTTGCTAAGGTTGTCATGAATCCAAACCTCTCTCAGCTTAAAATGTTGGAAATGTCTTAGGGCTATTCTCAGTGGTGGTCTCCAAAAAATTTTTTACTACCACACTGTGGGTGTGGTAAGGTGGGTGTGGCCAGGGGGACAGCCCTGCCTTGCACTCGAATTAGGACTACTTTATTTCAAAACTTGGATGGGTGGGCCAGACAGAATTTCTGCTATCGGTTCTGGCGAACTGGTGCGAACCTGCTGATGCCCACCATTGGCTATTCTGCCCTGGCCAGCGTTTGTGTCAGTAGAGCGACTGTGTGAGTAGAGCGACTGTGTGAGTGTGGGTTTGGATCTAGTATAAGTCTAAATATAATAATAATAATAATAATAATAATAATAATAATAATAATAATAATAATAATAATAATAATAATAATAATAATAATAATAATAATAATAATAATAATAATAATAATAATAATAATGCAGCTCTCCTCTGATTCCTTCCCTTTTCCACCTCTTCTTGGAGTTCATTCTTCTACCCACATAACTGAGATCAAACACCACAAAGGCACTTGTATTGGCACAATAAGCTTCTGTTTCTTCCAAACCCATCACAGTTGGCATATCTTTTGAGTTTGGAGTGCAGTTCCTCCTTTCTAGAGAGAGGAAAAAAACTGTAATGAGTTTTATGACACCTGGAAGTCCAACAGTTTACATTGAATGAACTAGAGCTCACTTCATCATATGCAGCTGAAGAAATAAAATCTAATTCACAAAAAATTACACCACAATACAAATGTTAGTTCCTAATTAATACATGGATAATAAAATATACTTTTCAAAATGAGCAGCATTGCTTTTGTCCATTACTCCTGGAAAGACAGGCGGTAGAAGAAATTCTTTGTATAATTTATAATAACCAAAATTCCCGTTCCAATCAATAGCTGTAGGACATGTTCCCAACCTTTTGGCATTAGAGAATTCTTTTCAGAAATTGCAGATATTAAAAGAATAGAAGGAAAAAAGCTGTCCATGCATTATCAGGAGGTGAAACCCAGTGGTTTTCAGATAAGGCTTCCGGCATACAAAGGTTTGTTTCTTTCTTTTTTTTAGGAACACTACTTCACATATCAATTCAAGACAGCTCTCTTCTGTCTGCTGGAACATGAAGTACCCTCTCTTTCTTCTCTTTTGCCTGACAAAGACATTTTCCGATGCCCTTTTGATCCTTTTCTGACTCCGAAAAGAGCAATCTTGCTATTGCAAGTTAGACTGGCTGCATAAAGGCAGATAAATCACCTCCTAGAGCCTTTTCCCAATTTATTGCTGAGAATTCATATTAATTGGCAAGGCCATATCATAACTCTAATTAGTGGAACTGAAATTAGGGTTATTTAACAATAAGTAAAGGGAAAAGGCCAGTAGCTCCAATTTGCTACTTGATGTAGGAGTTAGTTTTGCAGTCATAGAGATCTTTCTTGGGTCAGGAAGATCAACACAGAAGTCAACAACTTGTCTGAATAAATGGCATAAACTGAGGGGGGGGGTGTTACTCATGATATAAATAAAGGGATTTGTTCCTGAGGCTGTGGGAATATTTTCCATTCATAAAGAAGTAATTTCCAAACCTTTTCCTGTTTTCTAGGGTTCTGCTCACTATGGGTCTATAGCAGAGGTGGAGAAATTCTCAGGTTTGGGAGCTACATTGTCCCCATCAGGGAATTTTCTTGCTCCCCCAAACAGAAAGTGTTGATTTCACTAAAGGAATTTTAGCAGTTTTGCTGAGAAGCAGGATACAGTATAGAAAAACCCATGACTTGTTTAGGCTGGCTAGATAGGTCTGACGGTTGGGTACTTGGCTCTGGACCCCAAGATTGATAACTCATTTCCTCATTGTTTGTCACAAGGGAAGAGCCAGTCTGTGTAGAATTGGCCAAACTGTGCAGTTCCAGAATGTCCCTAGATGAAGTGGGTGATAAACTATTAGAAAACCATGGGAAGAGTTGTCTTAAGGCAGAATTGACATGTTGTGATGGTACATCGTTAGTTAGTTCCCCACCTGAAACAGGCCCTCCAACCAGTCCTATCACCTTTCCAGCCTGAAGCCTGATTCTGCTCAGAATTAGGGTAACAAACAGCTGTTTGGCATTTTCTTTCTGCAATAAAATAAACAACCCTCATGAAGCCTATTTCCTAGCAAAACAGTTGAGACCTGCAGCAACAGCACTTTTTAATGGCAACATAGAGT
Organism: Furcifer pardalis; assembly: GCA_030440675.1. Classification (NCBI taxonomy): domain Eukaryota; kingdom Metazoa; phylum Chordata; class Lepidosauria; order Squamata; family Chamaeleonidae; genus Furcifer; species Furcifer pardalis. The sequence goes on along the minus strand of CP126890.1, from coordinate 111,320,237 downwards.
TAGCAAATGACTATCTCAAGGCCCAATTGTTGTCCATCCCTCATGTATAGCTTCTTGTATATGGGCTTGGACTAAAATTACAATTCAGAGACAGTCTGTGGACTAAGAAGGGAGGCAACTCAATTTATGCATTAGTCTGCTTTATTGCACTTCAGTTTTCTTGTCTAGACCAGTGTTTCACAAACTATATTCCGTGGAACACTGGTGTTCCATAGAATTAGTCTTTAACATGTCACAACTTTTTGTCTTTTATGTTGTTTTATTTATTCTGTAGTGTACCTTGTTTTGTTTACTCTCTAATGTGGCTGAAAAATCCAAACTTAACTTTCTTTTACAAAACCCAAAGTATTCAGTTAAAATTTTAGATGTTCCACTATAGACTAAGTTTGGGAAACGCTGGTCTAAAACAGTGATGGTGAACCTTTTAGCGACTGAGTATCCAAACTGCAATCCAAAAAACTTTTATTCCAAAGTGACAACACAACAACAGGGGAGGAAGTAAATGGGCTGCTGGGCAAAAGGGCGGGGCAAACTTTTTGCTGCGGGTATAAGAAGTGCTCCCATTGGGTTGCTAGGCAAAGCAAACTTTGTGCTGGGGTAACTGCACAGGTGCCCATAGAGAGGACTCAGAGTGCCACCTTTGGCACGTGTGCCATAGGTTCGCCACCACTGGTCTAGATGATGCTATTGATGGCCTTCAACTACATCTTTAGAGATGGCCATGTCTAAAGATCCCAAAGGCATGACCCCCTTCCAACCCTCTGCCATGCAACCAGGGGGCATCTACATAAGAACTCTTGTGTGTGTGCTGGAATGTGTAGAGGTCTATATAATCTTTGCTTAGTATAATAAAGTAAAATTTTAATGGATTGTGAGAGAAAAACAGCCTAATCCACTGCCTTCCTTAACAAGCCCAAAAACTGTCATTAGATCCACTTCTTAAGACACCAGTGGCTGACTACTGAAGAGCTAACAATGTGTGATTGAATGTTTATGTCCTGTTCTCTAATGAGTTTGGCAAAGTGTCACCCAAAACCTCAGCTGATTTTACCTTGTTGAATTACTTACGTTTGCTCTGGCTGCCTGTGCTTCTTAATCCAGTGTTGCTGCAATAAAAAAAAGCCATGGACATTGATATTATTGATCTTGCTTTTCTAGGCAAGCTATGACCAAAATGGTTAGACTCCAACTCCCCAATCCTACCTCTTTCTCTTCAATGAATACAAGTAGCTATGTCTAGGGTGGGCGTGAAGGTTACACAATGCCATTAGAATTATTTTTGGCAGGGTTGTTTGCTCAACTACAGCCCAGAGAATACTGCGCGGGTGGGGGGGGGAGGTGGTAACAATTATTTATGAACTTTGGCAGTGATACCAACAACAAGAACAGAGAAACCGAAGAGGCAGAAGAAATGCAGAAAATAATGTTGTAAAGTAAAGTTCTGAACTAACCACAAGAACACAAGCACTCATCTCCATACACACATGTAGCCACATGTTCAGTCCTATTAGTAAAGCCAACAAAGTTATTAAAAAGAAGGAGAAAGGCAAAGCCCAAGTAACACCCATGACAGTCCCTGAATTTGCACTGCGGTGAAAAACAAATATGGACAGCGACTGTTATGGTCTGGCATTCTCACTCTGAACCCCTCAATACCAGATCAATAGTTGGGTGTCTAAGAGAGGTCTTTGGCTTTATCAGAGATTTCAGCTGTCAGTCTCAGGCTGAATGCTAGTCCCAAAACTGACTCCACTCCACGGGGTATCTGTCTTCCAGATACTATTTATTAATTTCAGTTTCCCTTTCCTCCTGTGGCACATGTTGTTTCCCAATTTTTTTAACTCCAAGAGTACTCTTTTAAACACACAAGGGATCTGTAGGGAGTGCCACTTTACCCTGTCTGTGACCAGGGGGTAGTTGCACTGACCCAAGGTCTTCAGGTAGCCCTGATTTGTAGTCTGCAATTACACATTTTGGAAACATAAAGCGTTGCATGTCTTGTTTTAAGTGGTTTATGTTGGCTATTAGTCTTTTCTAAGAAATCATTTCTATGACAATGTTGCTTATGCTGTATCTCTGCTTTCTGGGCTAATTCCCCTTCCCACATGCCAGACTAAAGATGTTCTTGCTGTCTTCTTGTGAGAAGAGGCCACCCACCTCTGCTGGCTGGCTTTCTGTTGCTTAAATGCTTGATTGCTACACCCATTTGAACATCACTACTGTATTTTCAGTAAGCTTTGTTATAACACAAATAGCTTCTTTTCCAGAGCAGTTTTTCAGCCTTGTTGGGTCTGAACACAGCTACACAAAACTGCCTCACTCACCTTAGCTTGTTGCACCTCTGGTGTATCAATAGCTCCCAATTAAGTTACATTTCTGGTCTACCATATTTTCCAATTAAGCTGTCTCTCGTGAAGTGCCTTTTCCAGCAGCAGGATGTAAGTCGCTTAGGCATGAAACCAAGGCTGGGGGCAAAGACTACAGGGCGAGCACACCATCTCTCAACTCTCAACCATCCCCAATACATTGGTCTCCCTGCCCTTCAAGAAAAAGGAGGAGAATGGGGTACACACACAAGCTTTCATCCTTGGACTCAGAGTCCAGGACCACAACAGTTGGTCTTGTTTTGTTGTTGTTGTTGCCATTTTCAATGTTGGTACATATTGCTGGCCAGTTTGAGATCCATGAGTGATGTGAGCAGACATTTCATGAGAGAAACACTCCAAAAGATAACTACGTCCTAAACCATATGGGGACTTATATGTTTATATCAACACCTTGTGCCTGAAACTGTAAGGAATGGGGAGCCAGTCCACACATGCCAGAGATCCTTTCCCACTACAACTACTTTGATCCTGACCAGAGTGCTCTCCTCAAGAACTGATCACCCAATGAGTTCACCATAGCTGGATGCAACGCCTATTAGACCTGCAGAAGACCAAAGCAAAGTTGGGGCAGCCTGGTTGCCCTACCAGAGGTTCCTTGGCTTACTCTACCTTCATTGACTCCATTGCGTTGTTGCTGGTGGAAGAAGCTGTACCATCTGGAGAAGAAGCTTCATACTAACGAAGAACAGCAAGAAAGGGCCAGGTCACTGAAGGACTGGGGGTGACAGGAACTGCTTAGGTGGCACTGGACTTACTAACAAACATCTCTGGGAAGGAGAATATTCATAATCGTCATTCTAGGATAGTGGATTAACATGCAAAATTCTTAGGAGAGGAATGAGTCAATGATCAATGCAAGAGTGATATTGTTACCATATCAAGGTAAATTTATTGAGACACTATTTTAGAAAGAAAATGCTCTCAATCTTTTAAAGCAAGTACAGTGCAGATTGTTTGCTATTCTTGTCTTGCTTTCACTTTAATTTGGACTGAGTAGAGAAAATCATCTCCACCTGTGGTCTTCTCAAGGGTTTCCAAAAGGATAGGTACCTATTGATCTTGTGTCATTCAATGACTAAAGATGAAGTACAGGTAATTGGGAAATCAACTAGCAGTTAATTAAAAAACACAGATTTTGAAGTATTATATAAAGGTGAGATTTCTCCATGGAATACAGCTGAGCCTGTAGATAAACGCATGTAACAAAGCATGCAGGGCTAAGTCATAAAGGTGAATTAGAACTAATTTGTGGCAGAAAGAAACTGAAAATTACTAAGTTAAATACTTAATGTTTTGCTTTTCAAAGTGTGGAGAAACGATACAGCAGGTGGGGGCATAAAAATGAACAGAGACCAGACAGATCCAGTTTGTATGATTGCGCGCAGAAAATTTCTCCAATGAGAATTTTGATGATTTCCATAAAATTGAATGAGGGAGACATTAATGTTGGTGATTAAGTGTCTGTGCACGCCTTCTTTTTCACTGGAAGTCAGAAGAACCTCTTGCCTCACAAGCTTCCTAATCCACAACTAAAGTCCAGGGCAACCTGGTTGCCCTACCAGAGGTTCCTTGGCTTACTCTGCCTTCATTGACTCCACTGTGTTGTTGCTGGTGGAAGAGACTATACCATACGGAGAAGGAGCTTCATACTAAAGAAAAACAGCAAGAAAGGGCTAGGTCACTGAAGGACTGGGGGTGACAGGAACTGCTTAGGTGGCACTGGACTTACTAACAAACATCTCTGAGAAGGAGAATATTCATAATTGTCATTATAACTTCTCCCAAAGAGCTTTTCAAGTCTGGCCAGGTTATCCTGCTATGATAATAAAGTAGACCATACTGCCAGCGACTCAATGCTGAGTGTCAGGAAATGGTTAACTAACTTGACAACCTTGAGGACTAATGGCCTTGGGTGGCAAAGTCCACAGGGAAGGGTGATGGTCCCCAAGTGGATTAAATCCCACTTGAATCCATAGCCAGAGGGGGCCCACGGTGGGCTTGGCCCACCGTGAGGTAGCAGTTTGCCCACTCTAGCAAGGCATGGTTTCCCATAGGAATGCATTCAAAACTTCTTTGTTGCTCACCAAATAACTCAAGGGGTGGGATGGATTTGGGATTGCCACTGCTAAAATCATTCCTTGCTTACATTATAATAATCATATTTCGTGTCAGAGATTACTGGGGGTTGAAAGGATTTTTGTTGGAGAAACTCTGCCCAGGGGATGCCAGAATGAGGCTCCTTTCATGTCCCCAAGTACAGCCCTTGGTTATTGAAACCCAACCTTCCAGTCTCCAAGCTCAGCATCTAACCACTAAGCCACTGGGGGAGCGTAGTAGTTACTTGCTTACATTGAAAGCCCTACTAAGATTGATGTAAGTTCACAGAATTTATTTATTTATTTATTTATATTTGTTTGTCGCCCTCCTCCCCGAAGGGACCCAGGGCGATTTCCAACAATTTTAAAATCATAAGAATCATAGAAAAATGGAGTTGGAAAGGGCCTTTAAAGCCAACAAATCCAACCCCTGCTCAATACAGGAACACAAGTTAAAACATATCTGACAGATGCCTGTTAACTTCCTCTTAAATGCCTGCAGTGTTGGAGAGCTCATCACCTCCCCAGATAACTGTCATACTTTTCTATTAGTTAGGAGGTTTTTCCTGATATTCAATAAAAATCTGGCTTCCTGTAATTTGAGCCCATCATTATTTGTCCTGCATTCAGGAGTGACTGAGAATAGATCCTACCCCTCTTCTGTATGAGGAAAGACTGGAAGAACTGGGCATATTTAGCGTTGAGAAAAGACGACCAAGGAAAGAGTACTCTTCAAATACTTGAAAGGTTGTTACCTTTCAAGTATTTGAAGAGTACTCTTTCCTTGGTCTTCTTTTCTCAAGGCTAAATACGCCCAGTTCTTCCAGTCTTTCCTCATAGGCAGTAGCGTAGGGGGGGAGGCAGCAGGCAGATGGCCCTGGGCGGCACTTTTCAGGAGGTGGCAAATTGTCCCCACCGCTTTGGCCTCCCTCTGCCTGGGCTTAGGAAGCCAGACTTCCCAGACAGAAGGTGGTCCTTTTGCTGCACTGGTGGCCAGCCTGCCCCCTTTGCCTCCCGCCAGCCATGGCTGCCCCTACTCTGCCTCTGCTGCCGCCTCCCCTGACGGCTGCCAACCGGGACTTTGTGGAAGCCGGCGGAGCGAGCCAGGCAATGGGCGGGAGGGCTGCTTTGCCCAAGCCTAGCCTAAGAACACAGGCAGGCAGGCAGGCAGGCAGACCCGACTTGGGGTCTGCCAAGTTGAGGGCCAGCCCGGACGTGGCAGCAGGGCAGGAAGGGTGGCGGCAGCGGGAGCAGCACTCTGATCGTCTCCTCCATCCTCCTCTGCCTCTTCCTCCTCCCGCCTTTGCCACCGTCAACTCTGGAGCCAGTATGCTGCTCCCCGCCACGTTTGGCGCAGGCAGCCCAGAGCTGGAATTGCCCTCGCCACCCCACCCCGTGCTTTGTCCTGGCTGTATCCCCAGTGCCAGAGGTGTAGCAGGCACCCGGGCTTGGCCTAGCCTCACCTGCTCATGCCCACCTGCCCAGCTGGCCATCAGGAGCTCTCCCCGCCCTGGGTCCAGTCCCTGGGGGCCTTTGCATAGGCAGCGAGGAGTTAACTGGGTCCTGCAAGGGGGCGGTGGCGAGCTTAGATGGAGGGGGTGGAGAATTTGGTCTTCGCCCCAGGCGGCTGAAGCCGGCGCAACGCCACTGCTCATAGGTCTTATTTTCCAGCCCCTGATCATCCCAGTTGCCCAGTCCCAGTTTGTCTAAGACTGCCATGTCAAGAATTGAACACAGCACTCAAGGGAAGGCTTAATCAGTGGTGAATAGAGAGGAACTAGTAATTCATGGGTTTTGGAGACTACTTTTGTTAATGCAGCCTAAAACAACATTGGTCTTTTTTGCAGCCACATCATACAGTTGACTCATATTCAGCTTGTGAGCTACAACAATTCCAATATATTTCTTGCTTGCAGTATTGCTGTGCCAAGTATTCTTCATCATGCAACTCTGCAAGTTGGCAGAAAGCATTGTGAAAAAAGCAAAATGATGTCCAGAATGCAAAATCAATTGTTATTGCCCTTTGCAGTGTCAGAATCCTAATTATAGTGAGCCTAACATTGGAGAAATTCTTGGGAGAATTTCTTCTCCCTCCCAAGAAAGATTAGTGAAGATCATCTGGAGATTGTGTAGCTGATGAGTTAGGTACTTGTGTGGCCTTGAGGAAAATATGTGGTCCCAGAGCACCACCAGAAGGAATGGATGGTAAATTTCTTCTGAGTAATTAAACTACTTCTAAGTAGTTTGTACATGAAAAACTGTGGGAGAGTCACCATAAGTCAGGACTGACTTGATAGTACATAATTACAGTAATTTGTACCTGTCAGCTTCTTTGCTATGGTATTCTCACTCACCCACCCAATGTGGTTGAAAGCATATTGATCAATGTGACAGATGGTGACAACAGAGAAATGAGAAATGGAGGACCTGAGACAATTCTTGTGTGAGCAAAATGCACTTGGGTAAAAAACTTTGATCCAAATTAATCATACTAGAGGAAGTGAAGTCTGAACTGTTTCAGGAGGCAAAAATGATCAGGATGGGGTTTCCTACTTTGGTTGTGTAATGAGAAGACAATAATGGAAAAGACAATAATGCTGGGAAAGGTGCAGACTAAACATGAGATGGTTTGACTCTGTGAGGAAAACCACAGGCTTGAGTTTGCAGGAGCCGAGCAGGGCTATTGAGGACAGGAGATTTTTGAGATCTTGGTTTGTTGTTGTTGTTCAGTCACACAGTCTAGTCCGACCCTTTGCAGATGAGACAGCCACCCTTTGCTCTTACCTCCTTACTCCTGTCCTGTTTTTTTAACAATGTTTGTAATTTTATAACTTGGAATTGTTTAATTCCTTTTAGCTTAACTTTTAATATTGTATTAACTCATATTTTTAACTGTTAAATAGGGTATTGAATATTGATCTGTGGTCTCCAACTATGTATTCTTAAATTTGTTATGTAAGCCGCTCAGAGTTGGGTTTTTACCCAATTGGGGCAGGATAGCAAGTTGGAAGAAATAAATAAATAAATAAATAACCTCATGGACCACCGCACTCCAGGCTCTTCTGTCATTTGCTATCCTCTGTAGTCCATCCAAATCTATGTCCACTGCATCAATGATGCCATCTAGCTATCTAATTCTCTGCCTCCCCCTTCTCTGTTTGCTTTTGATCTTTCCTATCATCAGGGCCTTCTCCAGTGAGTCCTCTCTTCCCATTTGGTGGCCAAAGTACTTGAGCTTCAGTTTCAGTATTTTTCCTTTCCTTTAGGATTGATTGATGTGAGCTCCTTGCAGTCCATGGGACTCTCAAGAGTATTTTCCAGTACCACAGTTCAAAGGCGTATATTCTTCTACGTTCAGCCTTCCTTAGGGTCCAGGTCTCACAGCCGAAAGCTGAAATCTTGGTAGGATTGCCGTAAGTTGGAGATGACTTGATGGCAAGTAACAACAACTGTAGGATAGTTGAATATTTTATGATTGCCACCTGTGTGAGTGTGAACAGATTAAACAAATCCTGACATATTCACAGAATTGTTCAAAGAATCCAGGTGACATGTAACCCTCTTAAACTTTACCAGATTATTTATGAGTTTTCCCCCACACAAAAAGGCATGGCACCAAAGGCATTCTCTCTAGAAATAGCCAATGTATTCCACTATCACCTAGAACAGGGATCAGCAAACTTGGCTCTCCAGATGTTCTTGGACTTCAATTCCCAGAAGTCCTGATCAGCAGGCATACTGACTTGGGCTTCTGGTAATTGAAGTCCAAGAACACCCAGAGAGTCAAGTTTGCAGATCCCTGACCTAGAATTTCATGGATAAATGGGAGTGGGGTTCATACCTAAAACCTGGCTTCTCAGCAGTGGTGGGATGTCAAAAATTTTACAACCCCACCATGACATCATCACAGTGTGGCTGGAGCTAACATTATGATGTCATGATGCCATGGGCGGGGCCAAAGAAAAAATAAAATAAAAATAAGCACACACGCACACACACCCCTCAACCCACCCACCCACAACACAAACCAGTAAAATAATTTAAAAATTAAATTAAAAATTAAAATTATTTATTTATTTATTTATTTTAGATTTATTATCCCACCCCAATCAGGCGAACCTGACAAATTACATAAATCAACCTACCCCCTTCTACCCAACCTAGCCCCGAAGGTGGCTCCCCACCCCCCACCCACCCACCCCAAAAAAACCTGCTACCGTTTCTCCGGGACACTGGGAAGAGTTACTACCGGTTCTGGCGAATTGGTGCGAACCTGTTACATCCCATCACTGCTTCTCAGCAGTGTGGATTGGAGGCACACTTGGTTCAAATCACACACTTCCCCTTGTCAAATTTATCCTCTATCAAGTCAAATTTATCCTGTATGGGTGCGTTTTACTTCCGCTTCTGGGAGCAACGAGGGCTTTCAGGGCTGGATATTAATTGGCACCAGGAGCCGGATCTGGCCAGCCAGTGGGCCATAGTGACCATGTCCTCCGAACCACGTGACTGGCCCCACAGTCCGAAAAGTTCGGGCACCCCCTGGTTTTTACCCCTCCCTCTCCGCCTCCTCGGGTTCCTGCAGCGTTGCAAGGAGGCAGGCAGCCGCTAGAGGCCGCACGCTGGCGCAGGGAGGCGGCCGGACGCTGCCCGGCCGTCGGCGTCGCCTCAGTGCTGGCGGAAGTGGGGCGCGCGTACATTTTGTGTCGACTGGAGGAGCCGGAGTCGACGTGGACGAGCGGGTGTGAGGCGCCCGCCATGGAGACGTGGGCTATGAACCTGCCCCGGGGACCCGGGAACCTGTGCTTCGACAAGGACGAGTTTATGAGGGTGAGGGAGGCCCCCGGTGTGGGTGTGGGAGGAGAGCTCGACATCCCTGCGGCTGCCTTGGAGGAGGCGGAGGCTGGGCGGGCAGCAGAAACGGGGGCAACCTTGGGAAGAAGGGGAAGCGATGGAGAAGAAGAGGGAAGGTGGGGGATGATGGGTGTCGAGGAGCGGCTGAGCTGCTGGGGTCACAGCCCCCAGGCCTAGCAGTCCCATGGCAAAGCTCCACGGGCTTGACTCGTATCCCTCCCACCTTAAACCGCAAAAATAATAACCGCTCCTTCCTTGACTGCAGTGGCTCAAGTCACTAAGACGCTGACTGGGAGGCGGAAGGTCAGCAGTTCGATTCCCGAGTACTGCAGGACGGAATGAGCTCCCGTCTCTCTGTCCCAGCTCCTGCCAACCTAGCAGTTCGAAAGCAAGACATTGCAAGTAGATAAATAGGGGACCACTTCGGTGGGAAGGTAACAGCGTTCCATGCGCTCCGGTGTCTAGTCATGCCCTGCCACATGACCATGGAAACATCTGCAGAAGCAGACAGCGCTGGCTCTTCGGCATAGAAACAGAGATGAGCACTGACCCCTAGAGTCGGATACGACTGGCTTTCGAGCAAGGGAAACCTTTACCTTTACCTTCCTTGAAAAGGGATCAGGGCGTCAGGCGGGGATGATGGGTGTTGTCGTTTCTCTGTGGCTTGCCTTGGGCAGGTGAACGAAGAGTCATCCCCCCCCTCTCCCCGGTATGTCAGTGTTTGCAGAGAGTCTTACTGGCAGCTTTCACATCAGCAGCTTCGTGTCAATGAAATTAAATACAATGTGGAGGCGTGGTGGTCTTTAATTAAAGGTCAAGGTCTCTGTTGCTCGAAAGTCAGTCGTGTCGGACTCTAGGGTGCGGTGCTCATCTCTGTTTACAGCCAACGAGGCAGCGCTGTCTGCATCTGTTTCTGTGGCCATGAGGCAGCCACAATTAGCCGCCAGAGTGCACAGAACGCTGTTACCTTTCCCACCGAAATGGTACCCTCTTTATTTACTTATAATGTCTTGCTTTTGAACTGCCAGGTTGGCATGAGCTGGGACATAGGATGGGAATTCACTCCATTGTGCAGCAATCGGGTCTTGAACTGCTGACCTGCCGACCTTCTGGGCGACCAGTTCATAGTCTTAACCAGGAGTTTTCAAGTCTCAACCTTTTAAAGCCGGCGGCCGGGGTCACACTCCCTCAGACAGCTTCAGGGGCCAGATGGCCATTTTGCCCTTCCGCCACCAATATGGCACTTCCTGGTGTGGTGGAGGCAGGGGGGGGGCACATGAAATGATGCCATGGGCCAAATCCGGCTCATAGGCCACAGTTTGAGAATCCCTGGTCTTAACCATTAGGTCTTTAGGACTGTCCAGATTGTTTTATGCCAATTTCAATGTCAACATATGCTGCACACACCTGAATGGCTTATGATGGCACAATGTGGATGCAGGGAGTGAAAGAGCTTCCATATGGAATTGACATTCCTGTAGCATATGTGCACATTATGCGAAACATCCTTACTTGTAGCTTGTAAGCTACCTGTGCCACAGTACTGACTGTCATGTTTTTCTGGAGACTTGCAGTGCTCTTGACTGACCTGTAGTTCAGAATATATAGCATTCATACTTATAGCACTTAAGTGCACTCTCTGGCAATCCATAAAGTAATTAGCATTTTGTCGCCAATATGCTGGGTACTCATTTTACTGACATAGGAAGGATGAAAGGTTTGTCAGCCTTAAGGCTCTCCATCAGGAGTGAACTCACAACATTTTGGCTGCAATACAGCAATTTAACCCTCGTGCCACCAGAATATATAATAATTAAAATGTGTATTCCTGAAAGAAACCAGTATACAGATTGTTTTTTAAAAACAAAAGTACTGTAGTTTGTATTATTGTAGTTCTTGACGATGTCCCTGAGAGACTAACGTCCTGCGCATGTATCCTGTTGAAATTCTGATGTTCACTGGAGACCTTTATCAATTGCTATGCAATCGTTAAGATGCTGCCAAGTTAAAAAAACATATTTATCTACTTTCAGTTTCTTGCTTTTGAACTGCTAGGTTGGCAGGAATTGATGATAGGAGCTCACTCTGTCATGGGGTTTTGAACTGCTGTCCTTCCAGTTGTCAGGTTCAGCATCTTAATCACCAAGCCACCGCAGTCTATGCATTTTACTGTAAACCCCATGGAAATGTTACTGTATTAAATAGTATAAAATTATGTCAATGAATAGTTGTTTTAAGAAATTCTTATTTGATATCATGGGCAATTTCTGAAAGTACGTTTCCTCCATGTTTCCTTTACAGCCAGACTTTGACGTTGATCACTTTGTGTCTGAGTGTAGAAAACGTGTTCAACTGGAAGAGCTTCGAGATGATCTTGAACTCTACTACAAACTGCTTAAAACTGCAATGATTGAACTCATAAACAAAGATTATGCAGACTTTGTTAATCTCTCTACCAATCTAGTAAGTCTTCATATTGGGTGTTTTGCGTAAAGTTTGACTATCCAGTATAGCATATATACTCAAAATATTCTATATACACACTAAGATTCTGAATTAAATATGTTGTAAGTAGAGAAGCCCTTGACATTTTAAGAAGACACTGATGGTTTCTAGACAGGGACATGGTAAGTGGCCATCTGGTTTAGGCAGGCAAGCAGGTTGCAGCGAGAGAAGTGAGGTAATACATATACAGTAACTGCAAAAGTGTTTTTGGTCTCCTAGCCAGATTTATCTTTCATTTTAACCATCCACCAAATGGCATTAGGGGGAGTTTTATTTTACATATTATAGCTCAGGAGTTTGAATCCACATTTCTGTTCTGCTGGTCTTTCTCTCCACCTGTCGTGTGCCTTCTACTCTGCATTGATCGAGATTTGGTGACTTTTCATTTCCACAGCAAGTGAATCTCCTAACTGGATGGAAACTTTAAACGAGTCTCCTTGGGGTTGAATAAATGTGTGACATTTGGACACAAAAGCTTCTGTTTGTGTCCAGAATGTAACGATTAAATTGGTGATAAAAGGGGCAGGGCTAGACTATTTCGCTCAGTGTATAAGGCCCAGTGATGGTGAACCTTGGCACTCCAGATGTTCTTCATTTCCCAGAAGCCCTGATCAGTAGGAGTGCTAACTTGGACTTCTGGTAATTGAAGTCCAAGAACACCTGGAGTGCCAAGGGTCACCATCACTGGTATAAGCTGTTCAAATACTTTCTGAACAACTTAACAAGTTTTTTTTGTTCGTGTGTGTCTGTTTAATTTCACCAGTCTTAGTTACACGTGACTTGGGACTGCATTATGATCAGCCCTCCAGAAACTGCAATAATAATAATTTCGTGTCAGAAATTTATCTGGGTTGAAAGGATTTTTGCTGGAGAAACTCTGCTCAGAGGATGCCTGAATGAGGCTCCTTTCTTGTCCCCAAGTGCAGCTGTTGGATATCAAAACCTGACCTTCCAGTCTCCAGCTCAGCAGCTTAACCACTAAACCACTAGGGGAGCTGCAGAAATTGCAGTGATCTAAGTTAGCTATTTTGCTAACTTAGAAATGGTAGTGAACTCTTAAGAAACTATAGTCATTTTCATAGTGATAAGCAAAAGAAAGGGTTTGTTTCAACTGTCCATTGATGGTAATAGTGTGATGTTGGCAATTTCTTTAGGTTGGCATGGACAAAGCCCTTAATCAGCTTTCAGTACCTTTGGGACAGCTTCGAGAAGAAGTTATGGTATGTTCTGAAATAAGCTCCTTATAATATCACTGCCATTTACTTGTGACTGTTTGACTGATTCTGTAAAAAAATTGAAAAAGAAACTATGGTATATGCACTGATTTTCTATCCTATACAAATATGGAAATTCTGTAGGAAGTACAGTGTGTCTTTAGAAGTATTTTAAGAACCTTCCATATAGATAGAAAGGGGGGAAATACTACAAGTTGAGTTTGTTCTCAATGCTATTAAGCTATTAGCTTAAACTTCAAAGGTGTTCTCTCTCTCTCTCTCTCACACACACACACACTCTCTCTCTCTCTCTCTCTCTCCCTATATATATATATATAGATAGATAGATAGAGAGAGAGAGAGATATTCTCTTAAAATAAATTATCTGGTTCAAGCTACAGTACAATAAACAGCTGTTGTTTGATTTACCTTCAAATTATATGAGCTATTTTAAATCTGAGGACACAAAAGATCACTTGTTCCTGTGCTGGAATAAAACAGTTTTACATTTTTAAAATCCATACCTCAAAAGCTCTTTGCCCAGGTGTTCCCTAATTTAGTGCAAAGCAAAAGCATTCTGTCTGCTCCATTTGTGTCAAGTTTGGTGCTGATTTGAAATAAAGTTTCAGAGTTATACCTTTTTATTTGAGGTGCCCCCATTTTTAGAATTGTTTTCTAGAATGTTGTTTTACTGCTGTTGAGGGTGTGATACAAACAGCCCATCCACTGAGATATTACGATTCGAATGAATGTTCTCGACAGCACCACAGAACTCTGTCATTTTGGTGCTACAGACAAATGTAGCCATGAAAATTACTGGATAGATTATTCCAGTGGATTTCATACAGCAAAGATAACATTTGCCAGGCTTTTAAGCAATTCTCAGTGGCAGACAGAAGATATTCCAATATTATAGTTTGTTCCTGATCTTATTAATTTTGAATTTGGCTACTACCACCTAATAAGGAATCTATTCTCTGGCTTCCTGTCATGTGCATCTTTTTTCTTTCTCCAAAGGATGGTACTTAATTGAAAATGTAGATAGGAATACAGTTTATATAGGGTGGTCCATAACTAAAGAGTTCTACCAGCTGCATGATTGAGACTCAGTGGCTTGCATTCCCACATCAAGTGAGTCTCCACTTGATCACTCATGAGGTCTATGTACTTTCTTCACTACCAGATGCTGTATGCCTCTCTAATTCAATAGCTGCAGACCATGAGCAGGAAGGAGATATATGTTTTATTTACATCCTGCTGAAAGGCTTCCTGTACACAACTGCTTTGCCATCACTGTGAACGGAATGTTACTGTAGATAAGAATGTAAAATGATGTGGCATAGGACTGTGGTAGTTTATGATTAAGACGCTAAACTTGATGACTGGAAGGTATCAGGCCAACAGTTCGAGACCCGAGTATGCATGATGGAGTGAACTCCTATCTCTGCCCCAGCTCCTGCCAATCTAGCAGTTCAAAAAGCAAGAAATTGCAAGTAGATAAATAGGTACCACTTTGGTAGGAAGGTAACAACATTCCATCCACTCCGGTGTCTAGTCATGCCTGCCACGTGTCAACAGAAATGTCTACAGATGCAGACAGCGCTGGCTCTTTGGCTGTAAACAGAGATGAGCACTGAACCCAAGAGTCAGATATGACTGGCTTTCAAGCAAGGATGACCTTTACCTTTATCTATGATGTGGCATGGCTTTTCTTATATTTTTACATTTTTACCTAAAATTTGGATACATTTTTGAGGACTGAGGTACCTTGATAGACTTTTTTTAACGGTAGTGAAGAGCTGTGATTAATTATGAGGGAAGTGTTGGCTAGTTTGTGGGGCAGAACTGTTTAGTTTATCTGGAAGGAAACACATAAAATGACTATACAGGATTCGTTTTAGAACTTGCAGTCATCTAAGCAGCGTTGTAGCCAGGGGGTGGCTTGGGGAGGATCAATCCCCCCTCGCCGAGCTAACAGCCCCTCTCCCAGGGCAAAGTTCTAATGTTATATATGTGTGTGCATGACATTGTTGCCCCTCCTGAAAAAATATCCCCTCCCCCATCTAGAATCCTGGCTACAGCCCTGCATCTCAGCACTAGTGACTTCCATTTGGGAGAACTACTATCTTAAAATGGTATTTTTCCTGTAGTATAAAAGAGAAGATTTTGAACACTTATCCTCTTTATATTTCCAGTGTCTCAAGTCATGTGTCAGTGAAGGAATTCAAGCAATTGATGAATGTCTATCTAAGCAAGAAGATATCAGAAGGAAAAAGGTACAGCAGGGAAATGTGTATACCTTTTCCCATTAAAATGCCAAAATGGATGAATAAAAGACAGACATGCCATGTTGAGAACCTGATCATTAACCGAGGGAAGAGTTAATACATGCAACTTCCTGGCGCAGCAAGATGAAAAGTCAGCTTATCATATTTCCAGATTTGCCTTGTTAGCAAATCAGAGCATGACTCCATTTCTTGCGGATAAACTATTTCCCACTCATCCTGTCCAAATGCAGTAAATTTAAAATTTAGTAGACCTGAACAAAGCACGTTATTTTATTAAAGTAAAGCATAGTTCTTTTTTGGTTACTTGTTTACTTCTTATGAATCCCTTTAACTATGAACAGAGGGATCACTATCTTCTGCAATTTTTGAAGTGTCTGATGAAGTGGACTTGATTCATGAAAGCTAAACTTGATCCATGAAAGTTAAAATACAGCAGTTAGTCTTTAAGGTGCCACAACATTTTTGTCTTTTTGTTTACTCTCTGACTATCTTCTGAATTTGCTTGGAAAGAGCGTGCTTGCTTCTTGGCAGCAAATATCAATTGTATTTGGGAACTGGATGCAATTACAAATTAATACTTCTGTTATCCAGCTGGCAAGGGAAAATCAGGGTCACTTTGGCACAGTGTGGAATAATACAGGTCTCACTCACTTACAGAGAGAGAGAGTATGCACCGAGAACGTGTTTTGAGACCTACCGCAGATACCCAAAAACTGCAAATAAACAGCACACCTTATATTTCCGTTGCAGGAAATATAGGCCTTTAGGGCCAGCTCAGGTAATGTGCTATAGAAATACATATATACAGTGGTACCTTGGTTTACGAATGCCTCGATTAACGTAATTTTCGGTTTACAAATGAAAATCCTTGCAAATAATACTTCGGTTTACAAATTTAATTGCAAAAAATTCTTAAACCAAAACATGGTTTCCCATAGGAATGCATTGAAAACCAATCAATCAATTCCCGAGGTCAGAGGTTTTTCAATGCATTCCTGTGGGAAACTACATTTTGGTTTAAGAATTTTTTGCAGTGTGAAACATCTCGGAGAACACATTAAATTCGTAAACCTAGGTACCACTATATTACTGTATGCATTTCAGTGATTTTTATTGAATATAAATCTAGGGATAAATTAAACTGGATAGTGGAGCTGCAGATATGGGCAGGTGTGTGTGCATGTGAAATGTACTTGCATACTAATATTTACATTTCAAGAAAATTAGAAATTATTTTCCTTAGTTTGTGGGTTACATGGTTTCAAAAAATCCCCCAAATTTGTTAAGCAGAATATAACTTTTCCTTTTTTAAAAACAGATATGTGTCTTGAGACTTGTTCAAGTTATCAAATCAGTTGAAAAAATTGAAAAAATTCTGCACTCTCAAAACTCTAAAGAAATATCGTCGCTAGAATTAAGCAGGTATGGCATTGGAATATGAT
This sequence comes from Furcifer pardalis, assembly GCA_030440675.1. Lineage (NCBI taxonomy): Eukaryota > Metazoa > Chordata > Lepidosauria > Squamata > Chamaeleonidae > Furcifer > Furcifer pardalis. The sequence goes on along the minus strand of CP126890.1, from coordinate 111,303,451 downwards.
TCTTTCCTTTAGAATATTACTGTTTCTTACCTGTGTGTTTTCTTCCCCTTTACAAGCTGTGCAGCAGTGCAGATAACCAAGCACTCTGCCCAACCCATAGGGTACCAGACGTTGGAGTCTGGGACATCCATTGTAGTGCTGTTTCCTCAGCGTTAAAATAAAGTGCTGCATTTGAGAGCACTTCAGCCATTTTTTTAGGAGGAAGAGAAAGAGTGTTATGATGAGAGGCAAAAGCGGATTCTTAACGTATTTCTTGCTTGGATAATTTTGCTCATGAATATCCAGGGTTGCTCCTTCCTTGCATCCCTGTACTGTAACTTGTTTTTTAATCTTGCTAAAATGTGAAAGGAACATGAAGAGAGGAAACAAAATGTTATAAACCAGTGGTGGTGAACCTATGGCACATGTGCCAAAGAGGGCACTCAGAGCCCTCTCTATGGGCATGTGCACTATTGCCCCATCACAGAGTTCACCCCGCCCCTCAGCCCAGCAGCCCAATGGGAGTGCTTCCTCCACCAGCACAGAGTTCACCCCGCCCCTCTGTTCAGTAGCCCAATGGGAGCGTTTCCTTCCTCCCCTGTTGCTGTGTTGTCGCTTTGCAATAAATAAGCGGGTTTTGGGTTGCAGTTTGGACACTTGGTCTCTAAAAGGTTTGCCATCACTATTATAAACTCTCTTTTTGTTATTAGAAAGGGAGGAAACACAGGATGTGAGAGAAAAGGTGTGTATGGATTAGATTCTTTTATTGTCATTATGTATTAATATGTTGTCCTTTTGTATTCTTTTGGTAGTCCACTTTTGACTGGACAGATTTTAGAAAGAATTGCTACAGAATTCAACCAGCTACAGTTTCATGCAGTGCAGAGCAAAGGAATGCCACTTCTAGACAAACTGAAGCCAGTAAGTATATTTCTTTGTGGAGGGGAGTTCCAGTTTTCTTGCTTGCTATGGACCATATGATAAATCAATATATTGAAACAGGCTTGAATTATACCATCTGAATGAATGTTCATCTGGATGAATGGTGCTCAACTCTGGAAAGAATTATACTTCTCCTCAAAGATCACATTTGCTATCTGGTAATATACAGATGACACTACCCTAATAGCAGAAAGTGAAGAAGACCTAAAGAGTCTCTTGATGAGGGTGAAAGAGGAGATTACAAAAGCTGGCCTGAAACTCAACATTATAAAAACCAAGATAATGGCATCTGGCCCCATCACTCCCTAGCAAATGGAAGCAGTGACAGACTTTAACCTTCTTGGGATCTAAGATCACTGCAGATGGTGACTGCAGCCATGAAATAAAAAGGTACTTCTTGGGAGGCAAGCTATGGCAAACCTAGGCAGCAGAATAAAAGGCAGAGACATCATCCTGCCAACAAAAATCAGCATAGTTAAAGCAATGGTCTTCCCAGTAGTAATGTATGGCTGTGAGAGCTGGACCATAAGAAAAGCTGAGCGCAGAAGAATAGATCCCTTTGAACTGTGGTGCTGGAGAAGACTCTTGGGAGTCCCCTGGACTGCAAAGAGATCAAATCAGTCCATCTTAAAAAATCAATTGTGACTGCTCCTTGGAAGGACAAATACTGAAGATGAAGCCCAAGTACTTTGGCTGAAGAAGACTCTGATGCTGGGAAAGGTTGAAGGCAAAAGGAGAAGAGGATGAGATGGCTATAAGTCATTGTTGATGCAGTGGGTGTAGACCTGTGCAGGCTATGGAGGATGGCAGATGACAGGTAGTCCATGGGGTTGCAAAGGGTTGGACTCAACTGTGCAACTGAACAGCAGTTCTGAGGCATCCAACATCATCAGTAGTCCCTTGTAGCCTCCTTGGTTAGAATTTTTTTAAAAAACATCTTTCACTGATAAGTCAGCTGTGACTGTATCTGAATGAACATTTACCCATTTAGTTTTTATTGTTAAAGTACATACACAGAACTGAGCACAGTATTTTAGAATCAATAAATGTCTTCTGCTTTCAATATATGCTTTTACTTATTTGCTGTTATTTTTCATGCTCATTATTATTTAGCACTAAGAACAACAACCAAAGTATGTTTTGTTATAAGTACATTATAGTTAATTAACTTCCTTTAAATTATTCCTTATTTTTATTGTTATTCATACATACACACACACACACACACACACACACACACACAAATTAAGTGTATCATTTACCTTAGGAGTATAGTTTACCAAGAATCTAATTTTTTAGAACTAGACAGTGATAGCCTTACTTTTAAAGACAGTAAAAATAGCTTGTTTCTCTGATCATCTTTAGAATGAAAGGTAATCTAATATGGTGATCCTTGCGGGTACTGTTATGCTCTTCAAATGCAAGATAAAATGAGTGGATCTTCAGTATTCCAATGTGGCTAATAATCCGTTTTTCCTCCAAATGATAGCGTATAGTTGGAATTACAGCAATGTTGCAACAATCCCTTGAAGGCCTACTTCTAGAAGGTCTTCAGACATCCAATATAGACATAATACGACATTGCTTGCGGACCTATGCAACAATAGATAAAACACGAGACGCCGAGGCATTGGTCGGTGAAGTGCTTGTGAAACCATATGTAGATGAGGTAAGTGAAATTATTGGTTAAGTGTATTATGGAAAAATATATAACATTTCTATATACAGTACATATCTCCAGTACTCTTCCTGGCATTTCAGAAATAAATCACAGTAAAGCTAGAGCAGAAGAAGCAAGTTACAGGTACTTGATATTTACCACTGGCTTTTGATTGCACATGTATTTAGAGTAGCACATAAAAATTGAAAACTGATTGAATAATGCATGCCATTGTTTGAAAGACATGGTATTTTCAGCAATTTAACTACAGTAGCTATGGAGTTGGCATTCCTGGTACATGTCTTATTTTTTATTGTGCATTTGATCTCTTTTGTTCATGAATTTTGAATCTGATGGTAAACATTCTTTGACAGGTGATTGTAGATCAGTATGTTCAGTCTCATCCTAATGGTCTCCAGACCATGTACAACAAATTGCTGGAATTTGTTCCTCTACATTGCCGTCTCTTACGTGAAGTAACAGGAGGAGGTAGTTCAAGGTAACGCAAACCTTCTTCCATCTTTGTGTTAAATGTTGTTACTACTTTAAAATCATGTGAGCAAAATCCTTTATTCTTGTGAAGAAATCTCCCTTGATCTGTACAAGTTTCCAGCAGTAGGGAATCACATCTAATCTTCAGTAGAAGAAGAAAACAGTAGGTAATAAATATGCGGCAAGCTATGTATATTTCTGTTAAAAATGCAGCCACATCTGAAAATTTGCTTAGTCACATCCAGTACAGCAGTGTTTCCCAAATGCTGGTGTTTGGACTTCAATTCCCAGAAGCCTAAGTCATTTCCCCAAAGCACTGATCAGCCAATGTACTGACTTAGGCTTCTGGGAATTGAAGTCCCCCTGTGGGCTGTGTACCCCTTGTTGGGAACCACTGCAGTACAGTATTACCTATCCATGCAGGCTCAGTAGCATAACCACATCTCTTCTGAAGAGATAAAGAGACACAAACTCGTTTGAAAAGGTCAGCGCAGCTCAAAAGATTGCATCCTTTCAGTGTTTACAGTTGTGGATTTTGGAGTTAGCTTTTTGTTATTCTTGTGAATTAATATGGCCTCACACTTTTAAAAAAAAATTGTTTCAACTTGAGAGTCTCTGATTATATTCTTAACTTGCTTCACTTAGTTTTGTAATGTTGTTTAGCTTTCCTTTTCGTGCCAAGGGAATTGCCCTTCAAGCTGTCCCCATGAAAACTGCCACTGGGGGCAGGATGGCAGCCCTACCCACGAGAGCACCGTGATTGTGCTGTATACTTTGCCTCCATGTTTCCAGCGTCTTCAGCTCCACCTTTCCCAATCATTCCCTCCCCCTTGCTGAGAACAGTGCTCTACCAGCGTTTCCAGAACTTTGATTTTTTTTGGACTTCAATTCCCAGAAGCCTTAGTCAATTCCCCAAAGCACTGATCAGTGGTTGTACTGACTGAGGCTTCTGGGAATTGAAGTCCACCAGTGTTCCATGGAACATAATTTGGGAAACGCTGATCGGTTGGGCTTCTATTTTCCCCCCAGTGGTAATTTCCATGGGGAAAATCTTGTTTTCTAACTCTGCCTTTAGCTTTCTGAACTATTTAACAGAAGTTAACATCTAATGTTTTTTAATACTAATTACATTTAGCAATTAGAATAGACCAGTATATGATTTGAAACGTTTTAATATAAACTCTGTTATTTTTATTAAAAGTGTTTATAGGATAAATATCCATTTAATCTTGCAGTGAAAAGGGGAATACTGTTCCTGGATATGATTTTTTGGTTAATTCCGTGTGGCCAGAGATAGTTCGTGGCTTAGAAGTTAAATTGCCATCACTGTTTAATCCTGGGAACCCAGATGCATTTCATGAGGTAATATTAAATATGTACATTAACCACGTAATTGAAAAGTACACTGGAAGAAGAAAGTTTAAAACCAGATGTTCAATTTCAGCAGCCGACAGCCATGTCACATCTTCTAATTTATATGCTAAGATTAACCTTCGGTGTTAAGGAAAGATGATATTTGGTAACATAAATTGATCCTAAGCAAGTTTCATATGGGCTGCTTTAGTACTAGGCTTTTAACTGATTCTGTTAACCGAAGATCTCCAATCTTACTATCCAGAAGATTTGTCATGAAGTTCATTTAATATACTTATTTCTTCTTCTTCCTTCTTCTGCCGTATCTGAATCCAAATATTGGTGATCCTCATGGCGATCAGCCATGAAGAGTGTCCTGAGAATATAATGCAGTGGCCTTTCATCTGCCTTCTGCATCACAGCATGACACCCATACCACTGATCAAGCTCCATGAATCACTTTCTGGTCCTGAGTCCTTTTGGAACACATAGTCCTCATCAGCCCCAGGCCAATATTGATGAAGCTGTTTCCCTCAATCAAGATGGATTCAAAGTGGGATTTAATCCACCTTGGGACCATCACCCTTCCCTGTGGACTTCAGCACCCAAAGCTGTTAATTCTCAGGGTTGTCAGGTTAGTTAACCACTGCCTGACACTCGGTGTTGAATCGCTGGCAATATGGTCTGCTCTATCACCATAGCAGGATAACCTGGCCAGACTGTATTTAAATAATAGTGATTTATACACTTAGATACATACTGAGAAATGCAGATTCAAAAGCAGTCAGAGATTCAGGCCAATGGGGAATAAAGAAAAGGATGTGGAGGCATTTTGTCCTCTCTCAGCCTGCACTGTAGGACCACAAAACCTGTATTGATCTTCTTTGCTTCCCTTTATCCATTTGTGCAGATACATTGGTACCTCGGATAACACTTACCTTGGATAATGCTAAAATCGGATAACGTTTGGGAATTTGAGGCAAACATTTGCATCGCACAACGTTAAGATAACGCTGTGCGATGCAAATGTTTGCCTCAAATTCCCCAACGTTGATCTCTGCCCCAAAGCCTGCAGGGCTGGAGACCATCCCTGCGGGCTTTGGGGCAGAGATTTTTGCTGTGATTGCTGCTTGGGTTGGGGGGGAGAACGGGTGCTGGTTCAACCTCTAGGCAAAAGGCAAAGGGGAGAGAGATTCACCCTGCTTCCCTTGCTGAAACAACAGGATGGGCAGGGTGAATCCCTCGCTGTTAGGTTTGCCTTTGAAGCCTCTCCGGCAGGCGGAATCTCTTGCTTTTACCTTTGAGTAAGGGGTTGAACCAGTGCCCATTCTGCAATCGGGGGAAGAAGTTTCAACCCTCAACCCAAAGGCAAAGGCGAGAGAGATTTGCCCTGCCTCTCCTGCTGAAACAACAGGGTGGGCAGGGTGAATCCCTCGCTATTAGATTTGGCTTTGGTTGGAGAGGCTTCAAAGCCAAACCTAACACCAAGGGATTCGCCCTGCCCACCCTGTTGTTTCAGCACGGGAGGCAGGATGAATCTCTCTTGCTTTTGCCTTTAGTTTGGGGGCTGAACCGGCACCCGTTCTTCACCCCAACCCATGCAGCGATTGCCCATTCTCTCCCCAGCCCAGCTGGTGCTTGGCTTGATTCGCCTGCCTCTTTGGAAAGGGCAGCGGGGATTCCACACATGGAATCCCCGCTGCCCTTTCCAAAGAGGCAGGCGTATCACACACACACACACACCTCTTTGCTTTCCTCTTCGGAAAGGGAACAGGGCTTTTTTAACATTGTGCAATCAATGCATCACACAACGTTACAAACCAGATAATATTAAGACTTGTGGAACCAAGTCTTAACGTTATCCAAGGTACTAGTGTATGTCTATGATCAGATTGTTAATGTGCTAGAGACAATTTACATGGAAAATAATTGCTTTTCCTTTACCATGAGCTATTTTTAACTCCTTTACTAATTATAATCTCATGTCATGATTTTAAAAAGGATAGTAATTATAAAAGAAAATAGTAATTAGTTAGCATTGTTGTTTCATTATCTGAATTTTTAAAAATGGGCATGCTAGTTAACATATATTTTCCATCTTCAGAAATACACAATAAGCATGGATTTTGTAAGAAAATTTGAACGCCAATGTGGCTCACAAGCCAGTGTAAAACGACTGAGGTTGCACCCTTCCTACCAGAGCTTTAATGAGAAGTGGAATTTGCCTGTTTATTTCCAAATAAGGTCTGTATTTTGAGTTTTACTTGAATTGGAACTTTTCTTTGAGACTTGTATTTCCTTGCTATCTGCTGAAAGCATTGCAAATGCTAAGCTGTAAATGAAAAGCAGTGTAATGACATGTAATATGTTTGTGCAACTTACTGTATATCTAGATGTTCAGAAAAGCCAAACAAGATACCCATATCCTAGGTGCAATGAACTTTTAATCACTCTGTCTCTCTCTCTTATCAGAAGTCCTAGGACTGGTATAGACCAGTTTTCTGCTCTTACATGTCTTTAACGCTTTGCAGTTGTTTACTTTGTCAGGATGTTCTTGTGAGGAAGCATGTAGATTAAACAGAGATAGTTTCTCCTATGTGCTTGTTTAATCATTTAACAGGTAATACAATTTTATTGTCAGCCTTCTGGATGTTAAGAACTGGTAAAACCTAATGGTATTTTTTGTGATAAGCCATGCACTTTACTTGCTTAGGTTGGTCTGAAATGTTTAGCATCATTATAGTCTTCTTTGGACCCCATGCAGCTGGTGGTATTCTTCCATAAAAATTGGTAGCAACTGCCACACAGCTTATGCTGAAAGCCTATACAGTATTTATAAACATGTGGCTGCTTTTGAGAGTACCTTTTTTAAAACCCAAAAGTTCAAGGCATCAGAAAGAACTATTGATTTCTGTCCCTTAGAACTGTTTGCAAAACCTTGTGCCAGTGTCGGTCAGCAAACATTTTGGAAACTGTTGATACATGATCAAAAGACTTCACCGTAAGCCAACTAAAGTACATCTAAGAATCGGGGCTCACCTCTGCTTCTTCTTTTTTCTTCATCAGTGTAAAAGAACAGTTTATTTCCTAAGGGCAGTGGGGTATTAAATGCATATCCAGAAAACAGTAATTCTCAATTATATCATCGTAAAACATTTGGGAAGAGGAAAAATACAATCTGAAAAATATATAAAACAGTGACATAAATGTCAAGTGATCCTTTCTGGGCTGGTTGGCTGTTGTGTAACTGAAACAAAGCTTTCCTTCTGGTGTACAGACTACATACTGTGGTTCCAGTTTGAGGAGAATTATGTCAAGTGCTTTCAGCACTAAGTTGCCAAATACAAGTACTGGATTAAATTGGTATTTTTCCTGGAGTCTCACAGAGAATGCCATTCTGTTTTTGTTTAGGTTTAGAGAAATAGCAGGCGCCTTTGAAGCAGCTCTTTCCAATGATTTAGAAGAGGCTCCAGGTAAATTTCTTCTCTGTAATTAGTAGGCCTTTAGATGTTGATAGTAAATGAAGAATATTTATTTCTCATTACCATACCATTAGAAGAGTTATAGTTATACTTCTAGTAATAGGATTTTGGTTACTTCAGCTACTCTATGTTGAATACAGTACTGTGCTTTTGCTTGTATATTTTCCTCTCTCCTTTTAGCCAGTTAACTTCAAATATACAGCAAAACACTTACTTACGTAAAAAGTCTGTTCTGTAGGCTTTTATGTAAATTGGTTTTTTATTTAACTCGACGCAAACCCATAGGAAAAATGAATGTTTTACTTAACTCGAAACAAACCCATAGGAAAATGATATTTATGTAAATCCAGAACCTCGCCCTGCTGGGGCTTTAAGAGACGCTGTGCGGTGGACGGAGAGGCTCGTTACTTGCCGTGGTGCTTTGCTTAGTTTTGTTTCTTTGTGTGAATTTGACTGAGATATGGAATTTTTTTTAACTACTGCTTGATATTGATGTTTATTGAATTTTTTTGTTACTGTTTATTGAATTACTTTTACTGTAATGATGTTTATGTGCTGATGTTCTGTGATACTGATATTGACTATTTATTGACTGTTTTCATTTGATATTGACTATTGACTTATTGATATGTTGTGACTGTAACTATACATGTGTGTAAACCACCCTGAGTTGGCTCTGCCAAGTAGGGCGGTATAGAAATTCAAATATAATAATAATAATAATAATAATAATAATAATAATAATAATAATAATAATAATAATAATAATAATAATAATAATAATAATAATAATAATAATAATAATAATAATAGAAGGAACCACATAGGAAAAACAACTTTTTAATGTAACCCAAAGCAAACCCATAGAAAATTGTGTTATGTAAATTGGGATATTGATGTAAATTGAGACATGGCTTTAGTGCAAAAATCATTATGTAAGTCGAATTTTATGTAACTCAAGGCATATGTAAGTCAAGGTTTTACTGTAGAAGCCTCACTCCCATGTCTGATGAAATTATTATTATTATTATATTTCAATTTCTATACCGCCCTACTCGGTAGGACCGACTCAGGGCGGTTCACAGCATATGTAAAATTACAAGTTCATATCAATAAATCATGAATACATAATATCAAAATATCAATATCACTACAATAACAAGACAGTCAATAAAACATCAATGTCAAATAACAGTCCAGAAGTTTCACATCTCGATCAAATCACTCAAATTATTACACAACAATTAAACAAAAACAAAACAATTACTAAGTCCCACGTCAGGTGAGAAGCCTCTCCACCCCTGCCGCAGATGTTTCTGGTGAGAGCGGCGGTGGTGCAAGGAGTCCCGGCTCGGCGTCTCTTTTTAAGGTCTCCGCAGGGCAGGGCTTCAAGGCCAGGTGGAGTGGGTCTTGAAATGGACTTGATCCACGATAGCTCACATTGAAATATAACAGTTAGTCTTTAAAGTGCTACAGCTTTTTTGTTTTGTTTATTCTCTGATATGCCTGAAATACAGACTAACATGGCTACTATTCGAAAAAATTCAAATATAGTGGTACCTCATACAACGATTTTAATCCGTTCCATGGGGCTCATTGTTGTATGAAACAATTGCTATACGATGCATGCATCGTATAGTAATTTTCCCTATGGGATACATCATACAACAGGTTTTTTTGCTAAGTGGTTTTTCCCATTGAAAAATTGTTGTACGAGTTTTTCCCCAAACCTAATTGTTATGTGATTTCATTGCTATACGGGGGGATTGTTGTATGAGGTTCCACTGTATAGAAAACATGCTGATGACTATGCTGGCCTGAAATTTGGTAGCAATGTTGGATTCATGTGCAACAGGATCCACAAGCAGGGAGAATGTTTTGAGAATGGAAGAAAATACATTGCACTTGAAAGCAGAAACTGTCTCCCCACCCACAAGATGGCTCCTATATTTAATGGGTCCAATCCATCAGGCGTTGGTCCTGAGCAATATTTTTGCTCATCTTACATTTAAATATACAGATGACAGGAGACAATGATGGATATTGGACTGAAAATAAAAGGGGGTGGGTGGGACCAAAGTATCATGTGTATATAGCTTAATATGTAATATGGATACTTTAAAAATAAATTTTTATCATATAATAGTCTGTGTTTAAACGATGTTCCTAGATTGTGATGAGTAATTTAGCTATCTCTGCTCCTTCTTTTCAGCTGGAAGTTTGTATCGTCTGTTGGCTACACACATGGCATGGGCAAGTTTGGAGAAATGTTGGTCAGCTCAAATATTTCTACCATTGCTAGCACATCGCCTCTGGAAGCTGTCTTTGCAAATTGTAGCACGCTATGCATTTTTTATTAATGAGGTGAGGGAAACTAATGCTTTCTGTAGTTTTTCTTGTATCTCGACTTAAATTTAAGGATTTAACTTTAAGAAATTACCTTTAAGGATATGCGGAATGATGCTTAACTGTAACTTGATGGAACCAGGCCATTGTCTTCTTAAAGTGTGAGGCACTTCTTGGCATGTTTGTCTGTAATTCACAACTTTGTCTCTGCCTTGTTTTATTTTTTTGTTTCGATGGAATAGGTTTTACTCAGGCCTATCTCAAGTGAAAGCACAAAGGACCCCAAAAGGACATTGGCAGGCAGTAGCAAGGAATCCTCACTTTATCCAGGATCTACTGAGGACCAAGGAAATGAGTCTTCCCCGAATACTCTATCTTTGCCTTCTATATCCACCGCTCAGCTTGTGTTTATTGCTGCAGATCTGGATCACTTTCAGGAATGGGTTAGTACATTTCATTGATTTCAAGTCAGGAACTGAATTGGGCCTAAAATGCTTTGAGGCCAGTGTGCTCATCTAGCTTTGAGGAGGAACTTTTGGCATGTTCATGCATGTAGGGCTCAATTTCAGAAACTTAAAATGTTCAGCACTCTAAGGACTTGAGTTTGAGCAGTGACAAAGTGAAGAAAGTGGCTTCATTTTGGCTGTCAAGGGTTTGATTGGGGCGTGAAAGAAGAAGACCCTAAGGTATAGGACAGTGGTGCCCAAACTAAGGCCCGGGGGTCGGGTGCAGCCCCCGACACCAATTCATCCGGCCCGCAAAGCCCTTGTCACTCCTGGAAGTGGAAGTAAAACACGCCCATATGGGCACGCTTTACTTCCGCCTCCAGGAATGACGAGGGCTTCACAGACCAGATGAATTGGCATCAGGGGCCACACCTGGGCGCCAGGCCTTAGTGACCGGCTTCCTGAACCACATGATTGGCCCACGACCCAAAAAGTTTGGGAACCCCTGGTATAGGAGATATATATTTTAGATAAAATGAAAGATTGATACTGGCTCCAATGCACATTAATGTGTGTCTTTATGGAAGAGGAGAATGATGAAATGTTCTTCTATGACTAATTTCAGGAGAAACCCACAGACCAAATGTGTATATTTGATTAATGCAGTACATTCTAAAGAGGACTGTTCTAAATACTCATGGCTCCTTCAGTTTCTTAAAGCTTCTTGTACTGTCTGGATTATGCTTTTCAACGTTTCTTTGGGACTATGTATGTTTGTGAGGGAGGGAGAATGAAAGAGAAAAAAGAGCGAGTGCACTGTACATGCATTTGGCTATTTACATTTTTATCTATAATTCAACCTTGCCAGCCAGATTCCTATGTGACTTTTCCTTGAAGTGTTTGCGGCTAAGAAAAGGGAGGGGGTGGAAGAGTGTGTACCAGACATGGGATCTATACAGCATATTGGTGTGCAGTACAGTCTACTTTGAGTATTACTCTTTGATCTGTGCTGAGTTAATTAAATGCTTCAAGGATCAAGTGCCCTATTTAGAATTAAAATACACTAATACCTCATATAACATTAGTATCGAATAACACTAAAATCGCATAACATTAAGGAATCTGGGGGGAAGAATTGCATCGGATAACATTAAGATCCTATGGGATGCTTCAGATAACAACCGCTAAAGCCTGTGTGGTTACAATGTATCTCTATGGATCCCATAGGATTTTAACATGCATCGGATAACACTAAAAATCGTATAACACCAAGACTTGTGGAACCAGGTTTTAACGTTATTCGAGGTTTTACTGTATCTCATTAATTCTAAGTGTTTTGTGTTACATAGGTTATGATGGTATACGACTCTGAATGCAAAATCCTTTTCTGGGTGGCTTCTTGGGGCAGGAGTGAAGGACAGTAACATTTTACATTAGGTCTGCATGAGGGGAAAACATCTTCACCATGTGGGAGACTAGTAGAAGATCCCAAGAGAATATATTTCACTGTACCTATAATGTGCATATTTTCATTCAGCTTCCAGAACTACTAGAAATTATCAAACCAAAACTTGAAACAGTCGGGTTCACGAATATAGACTGCATCTCAGGTAAAAATGAATTCAGTTACATGGATATATTCTTGTCGCATGTTTAGAATGTGCTAAACTGCAGGTGACCATTGATGAACAGACCTGCTTTTAAACAAATATCTAATAGAATGAAACTATTAAGTAATCAACCAAAATTTGAGGGAGGACACTTTGGCTGTAAACGGAAATGAGCACCAAACCCTAGAGCCAGATACGACTGGCTTTCGAGCAATGGCGAGGTGCAAATCTTTGTATGCTGTGGTTGAATAATAGAGATGGGTAGCAAAATGCCGGAACAAGCATAAATACATGTTGAATTCTGAAAATTATAATTTTATCATTCTAAACATGAAAAGCAAGAGTTTGCATGAGATAAAAGACTAAAACCAGCTATACTCCTGAGATCACACACTATATACTAAGTTGTAATGCAACATAGCATACAACATCTGTCTCTTTTGGTTCTCATTGCCAGTGCATTTTATTGAAGGAGCAAGGGAATTGGGACAAAATGTATATATATATTGGACTGATCTGGGAACTCAGTCTCTACCTCTTTCCCCTTTAATAGGAGCAGTAGAAGACTCAAAAGATTCTTTACAGGGTTGCTGGCCAATCTTAAACAGTAAGGTTGTTCAGGAGTTGAGTGATTCTTGCCTCAGTTGCCTGAAAAGTGCTCTTGAAATCCCAAGGCTGTACAGAAGGACCAATAAGGTAATTTGTTTCACATTCCAAAAATACGTCACCGCATAGAGTAGCCTGTATTAGATGACTGGTGATGGAGTAGCCTTTCCCTGTTATTTCCTTTTCAGCTTTCTGTAGCACAGAAGAAGCTTTCCCCTACTATCACTGTGCTTCATACTTAAAACTCTTCACCTACTATCCATCCTATACGGGACTAGATTCATATGTTTTGAAATCTTGTGAAAGCTGTTTGGGGGAAAAATGAATGTGCGCTCTCCTCTCTTCAAGGGTGTTGACTATTTACAAAATATTTTTAACAGTCTTCTTTTTCCCCCCCCCCCCCTCTTCTCTGCCCAGGAGGTGCCAGCCAAGGCGTTGCCTTATGTCGATAGTGCCCTCAAGCCATTCTACCAACTGAAGAATGAGTATAAAGACATATTAAAGCCAGCAATAATTAAGCACTGGCTTGAAGGAGCCGTCAATATAAGCACACAGAAGTACGTAAGTGAAAATTTAATGAAAGCAACAGGGTTATCTCCGTATTAGAAATCAAACAAAACTTTACCTAAGTCAGCAGGTGCCAAGGTCTTCAGTTTATTATTAAGCAATGATAACCTCCTATAAAATAAAGAAATTTGGGGGTTGATTATCAAAGCTCAGTAATAGATGCTTTGCATGCCAAACATCCAGGTTTTGTCCTGGCATCTCCAGGTTCAGCTTGGAGATTTCTTTCTGAAACACTGAAGCTGCCCTATCAGGCGTTTGTAGACAGCACTGAGCTATATTGACCAGACACCGATGTCTAGGTCCTTGTGTCCTTAACTGAGTAGCTATTTCACCCTTTTCTGGTACTTAGGGTAAACCTTCTCTGAAGATGCCCTAATTCTAAAGCAAAGTAGAGGTGCTTTTTTACAATGATTCAGACTTTTCATTCTGTTGTTGCAGCTCTCCTGGTGGCTTAGTGGTTAAGGCTCTGATCTGGAGACTGGAGGGTCGGGTTTCAATACCCGAAAGCTGTACTTGGGGACATGAAAGGAGCCTCATTCGGGTGTTCCCATAAAAATCCTTTCAACCCAGAGTAATCTCTCACACAAAATTATTGTTATTATTTTGTTGTTAGGAAATGGAAAGCAGGAAGCAAAGTGGCATAATTATGCTCCACTTACATTTGTGTATATAAGTGACCATTTGTTATTACTCCAGTGGTTACTAATACAAGAATATAAATTAAATTTCAAAATGTTTTCTGGTTTTTTAAATATACACTGTGTATGCCGTTGGTTTTATTAAATGCTTAGCACTTACGGAAGTTAAATATACTAGCGGATGACGTATGAGCCATGCACAGATGTAATTGTATACAGGTATCCAGAATGATTGATTCAGCCTCATTAGCTTGGAGGAAATAAGGTTGTTGAATAAAGGTTATGGGGATGTGAATAAAGTATAACCAAAAATGCAATAGTAGTACAGTAATACCTCGGATAACGCTAAGACTTGGTTCCACAAGTCTTGGTGTTATCTGATTTTTAGTGTTATCCGATGCATGTTAAAATCCTATGGGATGGATCAGATAACGTTAAAGCTCCATAGAGATACATTGTAACCGCACAGGCTTTAGCGGTTGTTATCCGGTACATCCCATAGGACCTTAACGTTATTCGATCCAATTCTCCTCCCTAGATTACTTAACGTTACGCGATTGTAGCGTTATCCGAGGTAAACGTTATCCGAGGTATTACTGTACTTATTATTGCATCCATTGACAGTGTGAAGAAGAGCAAAAGTGTGAAGGACATTAGAAAATGAGTTTTGTTTTTTGTTGTTCAGTCACACAGTCGATTCTGACCCTTTGCGACCCCATGGACCACTGTCCGCCAGGCACCCCTGTCCTCCACCATCCTCCTCAACCCGCCCAGCTCTGTGCCCATTGCATCTACAATACCATCTAGCCATCTCATTTTTGGCTGTCCCCTTCTTCTTTTGCCCTCCACCTTTTTTAATTTTTTAATTACTTGTTTTTATTTTTAATTAATTTTTATTTTAAATGAATAACAAAATATTAAGTAATTCGGTCCAGAAGAGGTTACTGAAGTAACCCATTCATTAATCTCTCTTTTCAGGTACTTTGAGACAATATCAGATATTTTGAGTTCCGTAAAGAAAATGGAAGAAAGTTTGAAAAGACTGAAGCAGGCCAGAAAAACTGTGACTGCCAACAGTATCTCTTCAAATGGAGGCATGAGTGATGATAACAAAATCCGCCTGCAGTTGGCCTTAGATGTGGAGTATTTTGGACATCAGGTAATTTAGATTTACCAAAAAAATGTTTTTGTTGGATATATTGAGATATACGGATTGCTGCCCCTTAAACAAGTGATTATATGTCTTCAAACAGCCTAGAAAATTTGGATATACAATACAGTAATACCTCGGATAATGCTAAGACTTGGTTCCACAAGTGTTATCCAATTTTTAGTGTTATCCGATCCATGTTAAAATCCTATGGGATGGATCGGATAACGTTAAAGCTCCATAGAGATACATTGTAACCGCACAGGCTTTAGCGGTTGTTATCTGATCCATCCCATAGGACCTTAACGTTATTCGATCCAATTCTCCTCCCCAGATTACTTAACGTTATGCGATTTTAGCGTTATCCGAGGTAAACTTTATCTGAGGTATTACTGTACTTCTTTCTGACCCAGAATTCCTTTATCTATTATAATATTGAGTTCAGAAGTTTTTTATCTGATAAGATACCACAGTGATTATAATGAACTGCTTTCGATAGCAGTTTATAAATTCTGAAAAACAGAACTAGTAAACTTCTCTATAAAGTTTAGAACTTTGTTTCTATTTTATTTTTAAATAACATGTTAATTACTTAATAGGAGATACCATGGCCACCATTAAGGTCTGCTCTTTCTTCTTGAAGCCAGTTTTATAATGGCTTTCCCTCCAGAGACTATATAATTAGGCAGACAAAAGGGTCAGTATTCTATAGAATAAACAGTTATTTTCAGAGGTTCAGTCCATTTGCAGATATTCAGGTAACATTCTTTCTCAGGTGTTATCATCAGTTATGCAGGAGTTTACCTAGCATCAACATAAATCCTGAAGTAAAAATGCTAATTATTTTGTGAACTGTCCAGAAAGTGCCCTAAATGCTCTGAGGTGGTATATAACTGTAATTGCTATTGTTAACCAATTTTGTAACCACGTATAGCCTATTCTGAATGTCTCAAAATATCCTGTCAAATGTAAATTACTGAACGGGATTGCCAACATAAGGCAGAACTCTGTAAGTTTGTTTTCTTCATCTTCTGATTGCACGATGATTATGAGATTTCTGCTTTTGGCTACAAAACTACGACAGAATTTCATTGTTTTGTTTCAGATACAGAAGATGGGATTGGAGTTGAGCAACATCCAAAGCTTTTCTGCTCTTTCAGAGTTTGTTCAAGCGGCCAAGGATCAGATATCAGCAGAACAATCCTAGCATGATTTCTATTTGTGTGAGGGGAGAAAGCCTGGCATCTGAAAAGGGGGAGGGTTTATTTTTACTTTTCTCTCCCAAAAGTATCTTGTAGCAATGAAGCGCTTCCTGCACCAAGTTCAGCATGTCTCAAAATGCATACAAACTTGTTTCACCAAAAAGAAGAACCTTACAGGAGAGAGCATTTATTTTAGTTTTCCATTATATGGAAGACCCTTTATATATATTTCTAAACATTCTGCACAGAGATATAGAAGGTGTTGTTGTTTTTTAATTTTTATTGTAAATCTTTATCATGAAGGAATAATATGATTAAAATAAATTAGAAAATAGTTGTCTTCCTTTGTGATGTTTTTATAATTTTTTGGGGGACGGACGGACAAGGATAGACCTGGTTTATTTATGTAAGTTATGTGACTTTTTTCTTATTACGGATTCTGCAAAGCAGGGATGCCCAATCTATGGCCTGGGGGGGGGGTTACTTCTGCTTCCGGGAGCGACAAGGGCTTTGTGAGCTGGATAAATTTGTGTCAGGGCCAGATCTGGCCCCAGACCATAGTGACCAGTTCCCTGAACCACATAACTGACCCACGGCCCAAAAAGTTTGGGCACCCATGCTGTAAAGAATGCAAGGATAGTAATTAACCAGTATCGTATATTTTATTTTACTGGGTATATTGTCTAATTATTTAAGCCACCCTGAGTCGGGTTTCCTGATTGGGCGGCATAGATAAAGGTTTCCCTTGTTCGAAAGCCAGTTGCATTTTTGGGTGGCGTATAAGTATGAAAATTAAATTAAATTATTGTTTGATATGTATGGAAGAGTTAAAAAAAAGTGAGTTCTGTCTCAAGTCTTAAGCAGGAAAAAACATCCTTTTAAGGTTGTTGTTGTTGTTCAGTCGCACAGTCGATTCCGACCCTTTGTGACCCCATGGACCGCCGTCCGCCAGGCACTCCTGTCCTCCACCATCCCCCTCAACTCGCCCAGCTCTGTGCCCATTGCTTCTACAATACCATCTAGCCATCTCATCTTGGGCCGCCCCCTTCTTTTTTTGCCCTCGACCCTTCCAAGCATCAAGGCTTTCTCAAGTGAATCCTCTCTTCTCATTTGATGTCCAAAGTACTTTAGCTTCATCTTTATTATTTGAACTTCTAAGGAGCAGTCAGGGGGTGATTTCTTCTAAGATTGACCTATTTGTTCTCCTCACTGTCCATGGGACTCTCAAAACTCTCCTCCAACACCACATCTCAAAGGCGTCTATTCTTCTGCGCTCAGCTTTCCTAATGGTCCAGCTCTCACAACCATACATTGCCACAGGGAATGCCATTGCTTTGACTATGCGAATTTTTGTTTTCAATGTGATGTCTCTACTTTTCACTATGCTCCCCAGGTTTCTCATCGCTTGCCTCCCAAGAATCAGTCGCTTTTTTATTTCATGGCTGCAATCACCATCTGCAGTGAGCTTAGATCCTAAGAAAGTAAAATCTGTCGCTGCTTCTACTTCTTCCCCATCTATTTTCCAGGGACTGATAGGGCCTGTTGCCATTATCTTGGTTTTCTTGATATTGAGTCTCAAGCCAGCTTTTTCACTTTCTTCTTTCAACCTAATCAGGAGCTTCTTTAGGTCCTCCTCACTTTCTGCCATTAGGGTGGTATCATCTGCATATTAAAAGTCACATTTTTTCAAAAGCCAGCTGTATCCAACTCTAGGGTTCTGTGCTCATCTCTGTTTATTGCCAAGGAGTCAATGCTGTCTGCGTCTGCAGACGTTTCCATGGACATGTGCGGTTTATCTTCCCATCGAAGTAGTACCTATTTATCTACTTGCAATTTCTTGTTTTTGAACTGCTAGGTTGGCAGGAGCTGGGACAGAGATGGGAGTTCACTCTGTCATGCCAGGCTTCCAGTCATCAAGTTCATCATCTTAACCACTAACCCACCTCAGGGCCTAATTCAAGAATGAAGGCCCATAATAAAATAAAATCCACACGGAGAGTTGTGTGGAAAAGCAGAGTAATCTTCAGGATATTTACACCATATAGGAATGTTGCGTGTGTGGTCTTGCACATACAAACAACATTTTATTGTCATCTGTATTCAAACTAAAATCCCAGAGTGGTAGGAAATCTGTTTATTGCTGAAACTGACAGGGTACAAAGAAACAATATTTTTTAGGGGGACTCGGTGCTCTTAATCCTTAACTGTTGTTTCATAATTGAAACAGTAAAAACTTGATTTTATTTTTGTTCTTTAAATAGTAAAGAGGAAAAAATATGTAAAATTCTGCTCTTAACAATTTAATTGAATGCTGCTTAGTAATCTGGATTCCCCGAATCGTAACTGTGTAGATACCTCAGGTGACAAGCTGTCATGAAGCTTAATCTTGCATTACAATATTCATCTAATACTGTTTCTGTGCAAATCCAAAGGGTGAAAGAATAATTAAAAGAAGGATGGGCCCAGGTGATTAAATGCTGAATGCCAGTAGCACTTGCAATAGGGACTGAATCTGATAAGTGGACAGGATATTATGGAAACACAGCCTCCAACAGAAAATGTGTGCCTAACCTGATACATTCAGTGTAGTCTTTTGTTCTTCAGGGAATACATCTTTACTATTCTTAAAATAGCAGAATAGATTAACGATCAAATGCCTGAATCCTACCCTATCCGTAACAGCATGTGTATTAAGAAACAATTTCATGTAACAAAAACCTCAAGCTCTGAATAAATGAAGAAAAAGGTTTTCAAATCTAGATTCTTTGCATCTACCATTGACTTCTGCCTTGTTTTACTGAAGAGATTAGTGAGGAGACTAGAAATGTTCTTGAAAGAGGAACTGATAGCAACAATTGACTTCTGAAATTGGGAAATAGTGAACACTGTTGCTCTTCAATCTCTCCGGTAGCCTGAAGCCAGCCTGTTTCCTTGGTTTACTAGGGAGATGGTAGTAATGAAATGAATGAGTCAGATACATCTATGATAATGGCAGGAAACGTAAAGCAGATCCAACAGAACGCAGGCTTCGAAACCATTGTTAAGCAGCAGCAAAATCATTTATTACCACCATTACATTTGAACAGAGTCAGCAGCAGTAACTAAGGACTATATTCTGTCGTGCTAAAAGAGAACACAGCCCACTTGTTAGTCCACTGTCAAGAATGTGCTCCACACTTTACACGGCACATTGTTTGGATTTGCTCTGAATTGATGCAGATTCCACAGATGTGAATGTAGCCCAGGGGTGCCCAAACTATGGCCCATGTGCTGGATCCTGCCCCGACACCAATTCATCTGGCCCACACCACCCTCGTTGCTCCGGAAGCGGAAGTAAAATGCGCCCATATGCTCCACTTCCAGAATGATGAGGTTGTTGTGGGCCAGATGAATTGGTGTGGGTGGCAGGATCCGGCCCACGAGGTGTAGTTTGGGCACCTCGTTTAAGCAGAGAAAATGGCAGCTTAAAATCTATCTCATCCTGTTGCAAAACATTGCAAAGCACATTTTACTTCTGCTTCTGGTGGGAGGAACCACGTGAGTGGCCTGCTGAAACATGTGACTGGCCCACTGAACCATGTGGCCAGCCCGCGACCCAAAAAGTTTGGGCACCCCTGATCTAGTCCTTGCTTCTTGAGCTAATGGATACATTATAGCGTGTGTAGCTTGAGGATGAAGTCAGGATCTTAGAAGATGTAAATTGGATTATTATTATTGTTTGACTTATTATTGTTTGACTGATCTCTACCTTTCCTGGTTCTTAAAACAACTTGGTTGGACACTAGCCAAGTGAGCAAAAGGAATAGTTAATGTTTCCAGAACAATACTAGGCTCCAGCCTGCTCAAAAGAGGCAGTATTAAAGTCCTTGTTGAAAATGAATTTGGATAGGGAAGAAGAAGGATGTTGCTTATACACCAGCAGATTTAAATCATCTCTTTACATGAAAGGCAAGGGTAATCTCAGGCAACAGAATGTTTTAGACTCAAACTGTTTCATAGACATTTACCCAGTTAAAGAACTGCCCCATTCTACACTTTTGAGATCAGGCGCAAAAGTGCAGTGAAGTATCTTTTTTGCAAGACAATACATTGGAGGATAACACAATGCTGGGCACATCAAGTAATTAACTGCAAATTAGCTGCCTCTTGCTAAAAGATAATCTCTATTTGTCAAATACTCTACCTTATACTTTGCAGGCCAAACAAACCATCAAGTTATTTGAGAGCTGCTATAGCTGATCATGTTGGTATAAGCAGGAATTCTGTTCCCCGCAACACAATAAAATGTGTTTTTAGAAAATGTTGTTGATATTTTAAATCAATTTTATGGTTGAAAGAAAAATTGAAAGGCAAACTCAAAACATCAAATGGCAATTTTGGGAAACCACAAAAATAGATAAGGTAAACTAAAAGAAGAAAACCCCTTCTTGCTTAACAAATACTTATATTCCTTTCAGGGGATTTCTTATTCTGCCAAAATAAAGCAATGCATATGACACCTTTTCATATACTGCTATAAGGAATGGCTGGTTCAGTGTTATTTTGAGTGTTTCGTTTTCTTCTGGAGAATCTTCAATTTGATCTTCACCACTGGGACTGAGTTCAAAAAACTGTTGATTTATGACCTGCAAACAAAAATTAATAGAGTGAGTCAGTTATTTTAAGGGTGCGACTACATTGAAAAGACAAATCTGAGTGATTTGATTCACAGCCTGTATGTATTATGTTTGCACACAGGCTCACAAAAGGATTGCAGATTGATTAGGGATTTCACCACTTGTACTGGATGAATTACATTCCATCGCACAGCCTCTATTTCATTGCTTCCTTAGTGTGGTCCCGCCTCTGCCAATGCTTTTACAATGACCCAGAAAGTAAGGTGATAGGGTGATCTAGCACTAATCTCACATATGTAAAAATAAAATTCAAAAGATGATTTGGAAGATGAAAGCATATGGAAGTGTGTTTCCCCTGTCCTGAATGTCATGTTCCAAAGACCTGCATCACAGAAACTTCATCTATAGACCACCAACACCTCTCTTTCAAAGAACCTATCAAAACTAACCATATAGGAAAAAGCAAATTCAAATCATTTTGGCTTGAATAAGTAGGTCTCCCAGCGGCAGAGAGAAAAAGGCTAGGTGAATTCAAATCAGCCTTTGTATCATGTGGTCAGCAAAAAATAGTTCAAATTCACTGCTTTATAAGCACAGCAAATTCCACAATATCTGACCACGTAAGCACAGACCAAGGCAACCAAGTATGATCTGGAGCTGACAAACACAAATTCCAAGTAACTGGGGGGAGGGGGAATCCAATGTATATAGGTAATAAAAAAGATTCCAAGAATAAACAATGATGTATGTTTATAAAATACATGTGGGATTCATTCAATCACGATTCAATGACCTGATAGGCCTGTGGTGCCCAAACTAAGGCCGGGGGGCCGGGTGTGGCCCCCAACGCCAATTCATCCGGCCCAGGCCCCCAACGCCAATTCATCCAGCCCACGAAGCCCTCGTCACTCCTGGAAGCAGAAGTAAAACGTGCCCGTACGGGCGCGTTTTACTTCACCTTCCAGGAGCGACAAGGGCTTTGTGGGCTGGATGAATTGGCGTCAGGGGCCCCACCCAGCCCTCGGGCCTTAGTGACCAGCTCCCTGAACCATATGATCGGCCCAAAGCCCAAAAAGTTTGGGCACCTCTGTGCTAGGCCAATGCCATTTTTTTTAAAGAAGAAAAGACATGTGATCAGATTAATGTGTAGGCCTGCCTTGAGCTCTTAAATGACTAGAATGCTTAATGAACAGTCACACCTTAAGAGAGAAATTGGTTCAGTGATGCCTTGACAGTTTTGAAACATGAAAGACTTGGAGGGAAGTTGCAGTTTGGGGTTTAAAGAATGCTTAATATTCTCTTCATGGCCGTTTTGATGGGACAGCCTTCATGGCTGAGTTGCATTTTGCTGAACACAAATCAAAATGCTTATTTATAAACATGGGGAGGCAGGAAAGTTGGGGAGGGGAATTTTTACCTGAATGGTTGACAGGGAATGGGGCCCCTTTTCACTCATCCACTCATCACTACAACTGTTAAGAGTCATTTTCACTTTTAAATAAAAACCTGCCACTTCTATGGATTTGCCTTGTCTTGTTTTCCCTGTTGTCTTATTTTCTTGAGACTGCAAGCCTTCATTCTCTCATCCTCTTCAGGATGTTTAGGTTTCCACCTTGCTGAACTGGTCCCCAGCCTTCCTCAACATTGCTTTCTGCAACATTTCACTTGGTCTCTTTCTACTGCAGTTTCCCTAAAGAATATGCTGGGTACACACAATCATATACTTCTGCTGCTGTATCCAAATCCAAATATTGGTGATCATCATGGCAATCAGCCATGAAGACTGTCCAGAGAATATAATACAGTGGCCTTTCATCTGCCTTCTGCATCACAGTATGAAACACCCCCCCCCCCCATCACCATTCCAGTTCCATGAGTCACTTCCTGGTCCTGAGCCTTTTTGGCACACAAAGTCCTCATCAGCCCCAGGCCAATATTGATGAAGCTGCTGCCCTTCATCAAGATGGATTCAAGTGGGATTTAATCCATTTCAGGACCAACCCCCTTCCCTGTGGACTTCGTCAAAGCCACTAGTCCTCAGGGTTGTCAGGTTAGTTAACTGCTGCCTGACACTTGGCATTGAGTCACTGGCACTATGGTCTACTCTATTACCATAGCAAGATAACCTGGCCAGACTTCATATATACAAATAAAAAAATATGAAAAGAATGTGCTTTTGGGCAAAAGTAGTACCTTGCCAATAGTCAAGTTTGTATCACTCAGTAGTCTGAAAGTGGCATTCTTTCCAAGCACGTAAGATAATTTCTGTTCCTCAAGGAGCTCCTGAATATTGTAAATGGTTTTCAGAGACACTTTTGGTAAAGTCAGCTGGATTTGTCTGCAAAAAAAAGAATGCAAAAGGGAATTAAAGGGGGGGGGGGTAAAGTTGCTTCAAAACCAGAATCTGATGCTGGTTCCAGTAGGGCTTCCAGATGAAGCTTTTATTGATTCATTATCCTGACTTTTACACATAATTTTTGTAAGGGACTTCGACACTCCCAACTTCCATTTGTAATTCTCCCATGTTCTCCTCTGCAACATGTACAGTATCTTTATTCTTGCTACAGGAAATATACTCTGAAGAGAAGATTAGAATGGCAGTTCTGACAGCAATTCATCTAAAAGCATCTTTGTTTTCCTGAGACCATTTACCCAACACACCCATGATGGGACCTCCTAAAATACTTAAGAGACAGTCTCATCCTGAGTACATCTGTCCATCCCACCAGAGCAGACCGGAGAGGCTCTCGCATTGTGCCATCTGCTAGAGGGGCTCGTCTCTCTAGCACCAGAAAAAGGGTCTTCTCTGTGTCTGTTCCAGCCCTATGGAACCTCCTGCCAATTGAGCTGTGTTACCAGATGGAGTTGCTGCAGTGGCGTCGCTAAGGGGGGCTAGGGGGGCTCAAGCCCTGGGCAGCGTTTTTTGGGCTATGTATATTCTTGGACTACAATTCCCAGAAGCCCTAGCTGAAGCGGATGCCAGTGTCCACCAGGGGACGGCAAATTTGGCTTCAGCCCCGGGTGGCTGAATTCCACCCGACATGTGAGTTCCTGTCCTTTAGAAAAGAACTGAAAACCTGGCTGGCAGGGCAGCTGTGGGGCACCAATGGAGGAGTGACCCCCACCTGCTGGCTTATATAATTAAGATTTTTCTCTCTCTTTTAATGGATGGGTGCGTGGAGTAAATTATTTTGACTTTTTAATGGGGGTCTTAAGGGTTTTTAGTTAGTTTTGATATTGTTTTTAATTGTTGTTAGCCACCCAGAGTCGTTGCCGAGTTGGGCGGCAATAGAAATTTTATTAAATAAATAAATAATAAACAAAATACTTTATCATTTGTAGGATTTCCCTATGCTCAGCCAGTCTGTTAAGGATGGTAGGTAATCCTTCCACATTGTCTAACTTTGTTTTAGCAACAGGGTTGGAAAGCCCTTCTGCCAAAAACGAAAATAAAGAAAGTGAAGGAGAAGGTGGTGGTATGGGGCTCAAGGTTGATTCAGCCTTCCATCCTGCCAAGGTTGGTAAAATGAGTACCCAGCATGTTAGTGGCAAATACTAATTATCTTGTGAACCACCCAGAGAGAGCACTAAGTGCTATGGTGCGTATATAAGTGTAATTGCTATTGCCAATTTGTACTCTGGGTACATTGTTAGAGACACATCTGCTGTTTCAAAAGATGAATCCTATCAGATAATTCTAGTTTAGATGCAACACAACATTTTGGCTACAGTCACTACATCAGGATAGCCATGATGATATCCAATCTCTTCTTCTGTGTCTAGGCCAGGTGTGAAACTGCCAAAATGAAGCCATCTCCAGGGAGTTCATTCTGTAGTTCCTTTTGCCTGACCTAGTGTGAGAAAGACTAGCTGGCAGAAGGTAGCCATTGCCTGGGGTATGCCAAATTGTGATACAAAAATACCACAATCTTTGAGGATGCTTTTTCCATGTGCCTCATCCAATCTCTGACAAGAGGAGGAGGAGGAAGGGGAGGAGGAGAAGCTGACAGCAAAAATGAAATATTTCACATTTGCTTTCAGGTGAGGCATTTTCATTCCTCATTCATGGGATTTTACAGTTTACTTCAGTTTCTTCCCCTTCCATGTCTTCCACCTTTTCTTCCATCTTTCTGCATCTCTTTTCCTTAAGGATGAAAAGACAGAATAGCTTCACTTTGTTATTTTTATCTTTTTACTGATAACTAGAAACCCTCTATTTTCTTGAATCCTCTCTAGTCCGCTGTTTTGTATCTCTGTTGAGCATACGGTACTATATTTTGAAGTATGTGTATATCACACACTCAAGAACAGGCAAAAAAAAGTCATCTCCATTGATCGATATCAACAAATTCATTCTGGCAGATTTCATTTCTATAAGGAACAGATCTGTGAATTTCAAGGGTTTTCAGTTATTCATTTAGGACTAGGCCTGCACTTCATTCAAGTACAACTAACATCAAGAATTTTTTTCTAGGGAAATCCATTGTCAGGAGGAGTATATAGGTAAGCTCAAAGGAATAGGGAATCCCAAGGAGGTTATAGAGATGATACTGACATTTCTCCAATTAAAAAATGCAAGCGCTTTGGCTCTGGACACCTCGTCACTATTACTATCATTTAAGTTTCATCAAATGGTAGTAGATAGAATCATCGTCGTTGTCGTTGCTATTGTCATGTGCCATCAAGTCAATTCGTACTTATGATGATCCTTTACATGGGTTTCTAGGTAGTGATTACTCCAACATAGTTCATCATTACTTTCTTCTGGGAATACCCTGGGACTGTGTAGCTTGCTTAAGGCTACATAGACTGGCTATACCCACAGGAGGCACGGTGAGGAATTGAACACCCAATCTGTGGCTTTGCAGCCAGAAACCTCAACCCCTGAGCTACCCAGCCAGCCAGCTTAGAACATTAACACCCAAAATGAGATGTTAGAGACATGACATCTCTCATTCTATCTAGCAACTGTGCTTAACCCAAAAAAGACAGGACATCCAAACTATGTGTTATAGATACTGCTTCATATGGGTAATTAATTAGTACTCCAGAGACTTGATTCCTGCAGACTTGCATGACTGTGCAGTGGTATTGGCAAATGAAGTCTGCGTTTACCTCCCAAAGACTAGTCACAAAATAACACAAGCTAATTCAAAACTACAAGATTTATTAAAAGCTCCCGCTATCACAATCAGACTTTCTCAGCACTTACCATATATACCTGACTATAAGTTGAGGTACCTAATTTGGACCTCTAAAACTAGGAAAATAGATTGACCCTAGTATAAGTCAGGGGTGGAAAATGCAGCAACTGTTAGAGAGTTTCAGTAATTAAAATACATTAAAATACAGTAAAACTAATTAATTCAGACATTTGTGTTGGTATGTTTTTGAGTTTTTACAGTAGTGTTAGTGCTTTTTAAAAAATGTATGTTTGAATTTGCATCACTGCGGTTTTGGGACCCTCGGGGTCGTTGACCCAAGTATAAGTCGAGTCCCTTTTTTGGACCTCATTTGGGGGGCTAAAAAACTAGGCTTATACTCAAGTATATACAATAAGGAATTTCTATCAGTAATGTACAGTTTGAGCTCAGGTGCCTCATCTAGAATGCCTTCAGTCCCTCAAAGCCTGTTCTTAGGAATATCTTAATAATCCATAAATGTACCTTGCTGCTAGCTTCTGCATCCATTCTACGGAAGGTGTCAAGGTGTACTGCGCTTCAACCTTGGCCAAGTCCCTGCTGTTAGTAGGCTGCAAAAGTAGGAGAAATATGCTCTTGCCAACAGGGAGTTTCACAACGGAAAGACTTTGGTTGTCATCACATTTATACTCAAAGGTCCCAGTGACCCTCATCATTGGTACGGAGACAGCTGTGTCTGAATCGAGCCAAAACTCCTGAGGTTTCTTCAACAGGGAGGCTCCCTTTACAATGGCTGAGAAGAAAACAGGAAAGTGGCAAGAGAAAACAAGTTTACTGAGTCCACTGAATTGAGGCACATGTGGTAGCTTGCAAGTAAGCATACTGTGATATTTATTTGAAATACTGTATGTATATAGTGCTTTCGTCAATGGTGATCAAGGTAACTAAGAGTCATGCAATTTTAAATCAACAGTTTATAAGAAGAGACAGAAAGATTAACAGCATAAAAAGTGTAAGTGCAGCCATTAAAATCAAAAACTTCCAATAGAAGTTTCTGGAACAGCATCCCAGGAATTACCGGTAATTATAGATTGGGATTCTACCTCAAATATCAGAGATGGAGGAAAAATACCAAATCCTTCCCTTTACCCACCAAGGCATCCAATAGGAAGGAGAATATAATATACCACTGGCCCCATCCTTTTCTCCTTGCCTGCAAAACCTTGGGAGGATGCCCTGGAAATTCCAACCTGGGTGTAATTCAGCAAAATTCTCCTACTAGAAGATGGACATAATCTTCATAATCTAATTAATCAAATACGGGAGACTGCTGTGACTTTGACATTAGGATTTTCTAGGGACACAAAAACTTCAAGGCCTCAAAAGGCCACAAGCTGAGTACCACTAATGTCGTACCTATATTTTATCAATTAAGCATGACCATCTTTTTCAGAGCTAGGTAGAAAGAAATAACTTAACTCTCCAAACCACCTAGTTTATTTCAGTTGCAGATGAAACAACAGTGAAAGGTTGCCAATCCCTAATCTAGCTTGGCTGGAAAGTCCAGTCATTTGGGCATCTCCCTACAGAGTCAGAGATTGAGCCTCCAAGGAAAAGAGCCAGAGTGTGGCCTTCGGCAAACTACACAGTCTCAGGGTGCCCCAGAAAGAGGGGAATAATGAACTGCATATGAGCACTCTCTACCTAGAAAACTGTGGAAAGGGTTCCCATGAGTCAAAATTGACTTGACAGCATACAATTATTGTCAAAGGTGTACAACCAGGAATTCTCAACCTGTGGCCCGTGGGCTGCATGTGGCCCATGGCACTATTTCATGTGGCCCACCACCTCCTCCATGACACCAGAAAGTGCCATGTGGTAGAGAAAGAGCAAAATGACCGTCTGGCCCCTGAAGCTGTCTGAGGGAGTGTGACCTGGCCCCTGGCTTTATAAGGTTGAGAACTCCTGGTGTACATGGTTCATTTGAGGTTGCACCATTGATTTACCTTTAAACTGAGTGTATGTTGCAAGCAGTAGATTGGTTTCTGGATCAATGTCTGCCAACAAACTCTTGCTTCTGGGCTTGCTTTTATCTTCCACAAAGGCCCCAATGTGTTTGGCTGCCTGTGTAGGATTGCTAAAATCAACTGTACGTACATAGAAATTAACATCATAAAAGACCAATTCATAGACAAAATAATCAGACAAATGGACATCAGGGGCAGAGAAAAGACAAAAAAGCTTGGAGAAGAGCAGGTCTTCACTCTCCTTTGAGCTGAGTGGACCACTCATGATGAGCCTTAAAGCAGAGAGGAATTTGCGCCCATCAATTCTGAGGGTACAGTTTGGATCAGCAGCTGAAAAGCTAAATTCTAATAAAAGTTGAAGTTGATTTGCTGTTTTTCCAGAAGCTCCTAAGTAAAGGGACAGAAAGGACTCATATATATGGATGGGTGACAAAAAAATGTTATCTTCTTTATCAATTTCCCTCAGCTTTTGGTAAAAGCGTGCACCAACTGTATAAATTGGGTCTACCAAGAAGTCCACAGCTACGCGTTTCTTTCCATCTTCATTCTGGCTCTTTTCAGAGGCTGAAATGATGTGAGATTCTATGGAGAGGGGGGTAAAGGTCTTTGTCTTTATCAGCTGTTCCCTGGCTTCCAATTCCATACAGGTGTTGGTCTTTGTGTTGTTAAGAGAAAAGAGAAAAAAGGGATGGACATACACTCGATCGCAGGCAGCACTGGTAATGCAGAGAAGGAGACACAACAAACTCATTCTGGGGTCCATGTTTATGTGGTCAGCAATATCTGTTTAAGGAAAGAAATAATAATAATAAACAGGGGATTTATGAGTTGTTAATTATTTTATTTCCATCTTGTACAACACCCATCCAGTTAAGTTTTGTAGACTCTATTGGGCTTTAAGAGGAATTAGATACTGGTCCAATGTGAATGCTCTGCTCCTCATCTTATCCAGAATGCAGATCATAAATTGCTGCACAGCTAAAATCATGGCATGTCTCCATAGCTCATTGTTTTGGTAACCACAACTCATTTATTCCTATGAAGCTTGGTTGAGGTGCAAACAAGTGGGAAATAATCAGTAGATGGATTAAATCTGAATATCTATCTTTGCTCATTACCAAATCTGGAAAACTACAGTGACTAATGTTTTGCAGTTGTATCTACTGTATTAACTTACCATTTGTATCCCCACCTGGTCATGGGGCCATGCACAAATTATTGCCATAAAGTCTGACTCTTATGTCTGAGGAAGTGGACTTGATCCCCAAACCAAACATTAAAGTGTAGCAATTACTCTTTAAGATGCTGTAACATTTTTGTCTTGACTTTTGTTTTGTTGTCTGTTATCCTTATAGGCAAATGACCAGCATACCTGTTCTGTCTCTTGTGCTGGTATTAACTGTGGATAGACAATGGCAACCCCTCTTTTCTCCCTTCTAATCATGCTCTACCTTTAAATGTGACTTAGACTGAGCAGCCCTCCAAACTGACAACAGTCCTCGGTGAAGCAGGACACAAAGTCAAGTTAGCTGCAAATTTTGTATTTCTCATAACCTCCTCCTCCAAATCCAAATCTTGGTGATCCTCATGGTGATCAGCCATGAAGACTGTCCTGAGAATCTATTGGAGTGGCCTTTCAGCATGACATCCATACCACTGACCCAGTTCTGCAAGTCACTTTCTGATCCTGAGCCCTTTTGGCACCAAAAGTCCTCCTTAGCCCCAGGCCAGTATTGATGAAGCTACTGCCTTCCATCAAGACGGATTCAAGTGGGATTTAATCCACTTGGGGACCATCACCCTTCCCTGTGGACTTCGGCACCCAAGTTCATTAGCTCTCAGAATTGTCAGGTTGGTTAATCGCCACCTGACACACTGCATTGAGTCACTGGCAGTATGGTCTACTCCAGTGTTTCCCAAATGCTGGTTTTTGGACTTCAATTCCCAGAAGCCTAAGTCATTTCCCCAAAGCAATGATCAGCCAATGTACTGACTGAGGCTTCTGGGAATTGAAGTCCACTAGTGGGCTGTGTACTCCTTGTTGGGAACCACTGGTCTACTCTATTACCATAGCAGAATAACCTGGCCAGACATAACCTCAAGGAAAAGGAATTCTTCCTTTGCCCAGAACTAATAGGAAAAAAAACAATATGCTTTCTATTGAAGATCTAGAAATGAGGATCATTTGTAGCTCACCAAGATCATACTTGTGGCTTCAAAATCCATTCAGAGTAGCAATAAGAACAAAATACATAGGGAAATGTAATTTGATCTTCTTCTGGGTAAAGTGACTCTGTAATCATAATTATTTTTTATTCTGGTGTGACTGGTGTGGACCCCAGAAGGTTCCAAGAAAATGGTGCCCAACCCTCATACATTCCTACCATTGTATGATTAGTCAAGCCATGGAGTCAATTCTCAGCTATGGGTCTTCTCTAGCCAGAGGCGTAGCTACCGCCGTATCAGCCGTATCAATTATACGGGGCCCCCGGGCTACGGGGGCCCCCAACGGCAAAAAATAAAATTTAAAATAAAAAAGAGCAAAAATTTACTGCGCATGTGCAGAAACTCAATCTGATGCATTGCGCATGCGTCAGATTGAGTTTCTGCGCATGCACACTTTATTGGAGCCATTTTTGGCTCCAATTTTAAAAAAAAGCTGGAGTTGGAGAGTCGGAGTCGGAGCCGCAGCTTTTAAGCGCGGCTCCGATGGCGGCCGTCAGAGGGCCGAGGTGCAGCGCGCGGAGCCGTAGCTGAGCTGGCGAAGGCAAGGGGCGGCTCGGCTGTGGAAGGCGAGGCGAGCGGGCGCAGCGAGGCAGCCCCGACTCCGAGCCCGAGGCCCTCCCCCCGGTCACCGCGGGGGCTCCCTGCCTGGCTGCGCCAGCCCGGGCGGCGCTCTCCACCTCGACGCTGGGGTGGGAGTCCAGCGCTGCAGGACCAGCTCGCGCCCCCCGTCCCCCGCAGGCGGCAGGTGACAGGTCAGCTCCAGGCACGCTCCAGGTGGCTGCGCCAGCGTCGAGGTAGAGAGCGCTGCCCGGGCTGGCGCAGCCAGGCAGGGAGCCCCCGCGGTGACCGGGGGGAGGGCCTCGCTCAGTCGCTCGGGGCTGCCTCGCTGCGCCCGCTCGCCTTCCACATCCGCCCCTTGCCTTCGTCGTGCGCGGCGAGGGAGCGATCGTTTGCGATGGCGGCGGCAGCAGCGGTGACAGCAGAGGTGGAGGAAGAAGAGGCCCCAGGATTAAAGTAAGTGAGGTTTTTGTGTTTCGGGTGGGTGGGTGGGTGGGTTGAGGTGTGTGTGTTTTTTTTTTTTGCATTTTAATTCTATTTTATTTTTATTTTGGCCCCGCCCATGACGTCATGACGTTGGCTCCCCCCACGACATCATGATGTCATGACGTTAGCTCCGCCCCGCATATAAAGGGCCCCCAAACAATTTTTATACGGGGCCCCGCCAAGGTAAGCTACGCTTCTGTCTCTAGCTCTGTTCTTTTTCCCACAAAAGAGCCTAGAGATTAAATCTGGGCCCATCTGTGAAATTCACAATTAGTGGAAGCTTTATTTATTTGATAATTCATTTTCCAGAGTTTAGTAACAAAGTAATTTCAAGTAATAAAGTGATTATTTTAGCTACTTTTGAAAGACAATATAGTTAAATGTTACTTCAGAATGTGACTATAGTTGTGACCTACAACTTGCAGCTTGTAATTAATTAGGTTTAAAACGTAACTTTAAAAAATCTTTTGCTTGGTCAAGTTGCTTAGATAGAAGCTGTTGCTCCATCACAACCTTTACTACTAGGTTTATTTAAAGTTGACATTTATTAGTTACAGTCATACTGATGTCTTCCAAAAAGAGAAACCTTTTCCCACAGCTCTCTCGCTAACAAATGTCTTCTTGCCTCACCCAATGATTTTTTAAAAAGCAAGCTCAGACCAGTTGAGACTAGACAGAATTTACAAATAAGCATGCGACCTTTAGCCAGACGTAATAATGAGCTGACGTAAGCTTTAGCTGTTCAATATTAAGGCTTGAGAAAGTTACTTTTTTGGACTAACCCTCACCCCAGGTGATATCCAAGCTAGTGTGGCTGATATTTTGGATGCATGTTCCATCTTTTATTCTATTTTAAAATTTAGAACTTATTGTGGTTCTTTTTGAAATACTGTAGTGTTTAATTGTATTGTAAGATGTCTTGAGTTTTGGGGCAAAAGGAAAGATATAAATGCAGTCAGTTAGTTCATAAGGAAAAAGCTCATCAACTTCCCATGGATTCTGGATTCTGCTGCACTCCAATTAAAATGAAGAGCCCATTGAACAAGGGATTTTCCCTGCAGACCTCAAGGCCCCTAAAGTAAACTGGGGAATAAGGCAGAAAAAAAATAACCTGTCAGGTTTGTGAAAATATTCCCTCAAACTTGCATTTAATTGGAATGGGAGGTGAGAGTAGCTTTGAGCACCCTGAAAACTTCTTGTGTCAAACTGAATGGCCTGAAATAATTAATTATTGGAAACATTCTGTACTCATGTATCTGGAAGTTTGCTCCTTTGAATTGCATTTAGACCTCCCATGTTGGCAAGTACAGAACTGTGCTGTATATATAACATTTTGTTTGCTGTTTTAATAAATAGTAAAGGTAAAATAGTAAATAGTAAAAATAAAGGTCACCCTTGCTTGAAAGCCAGTCATAGCCAACTCTAGGGTTCAGTGCTCATCTCTGTTTACAGACAATAAGCCAGCACTGTCTGTGTCAGCAGACATTTCCATGGACATGTGGAAGGCATGCCTTGACACCAGAGTGCACAGAACGCTGCTTAACTTCCCACTGAAGTGGTTCCTATTTATCTATTTGCAATTTCTTGCTTTTGAACTGCTAGGTTGGCAGGAGCAGAGGTGTGAGCTCCTTCTGTCATGCAGTGCTCAGGTCTCGAACTGCTGACCTGCTGATCTTCCTGTCATCAAGTTCAGCGTCTTAACCACTTGAGCCACCGCAGTCTCTTTTTAATAAACACAGTACCTGCTAAAGATTTGGGGGTTTCCCCATCTTGCCCAAGAACATTTCTCTCTTTCTTTCTCTTTCTCTTTCCCAGACAAATCTATTTATTTTTACTGTGTTTATCAATCCAATGTGGTGAGAAATTCTGTACTATGTCAGGGTACCCCCCGACCCCCCAGTAATGTTTAGTTGTTAGACTACTGGAACACTACCGCTTTTTCTAATCCTCTTTAGATTTCTTTGCAAACTACATCACTCTGGGTGGGTTGTTGCTGATTTCTACATAGGATATGTTGCAAACTATGTTTGCAAGAAGAAATAATACACCACATAAAGGCGATACATTTGTCACTTTTTCCAAACAAAAGAAAAATTGTTAATTTTATACCCAGTGGCTTAGAGCATACATCTGGAGTGGTATTAAACACCACATAATTTTTGGGTGCAGCACACTTCTCTGCCGTAGGCTGAATAGTGTACAATGCACCCAAATAATGTATGGTTGCACTTTATTTTACATAAAAGAGGAATAAGGAAAAACAAATTGTAATAAAAAAGTAATTCAAGAAACTAAAAATTACTTCCTATCAACAGGTGACAACGACAACGATAATGACGTGATATGGAAACAAGATTAGGTCGCCCTGCTCTTCATGCTAACTTCACAGCTGGAATCTTTTAAAAATCTTTGATTACCAATTTAAAACAAATTGTCAACAGCTCCTACTTTGCTTCCTAAAATTCAAGCATCATTGACTTTGGAAAGATGTCATCTCAGTCACAAACTTTTAGGTCTTGAAATCTATTTTTTTAGGTTTGGCCCTTTAGTGCCCCCACCCCACCCCATGCTCCACCAATGTTAAGAAGTGAGAAGAGCATCGTCGTCGGCATCATCATCATCATCTATAGTTTCCACTCAACAGTTATAAGGGAACAAAATGGAACACATACCTCTTCCAGGCTATATCTCTTAGCATGTGGATCTCACTCTGTTCTCTGCACTCCAGATCTGACTCCAAGGGACCATTGGGGTCTATATTTATTTATTCTCCTCATTGCCTAACCTAAGTTATACATTAGCTGCCCCCTCTGCTCTCTAGCTTCAGTCCACATTGTTCTGGGATATGTGTTTTTCCATGTATTTCTAATCATTACTCTTCCCCATCCCAGTGAGAAAAGCAAACACTGGCCCAGGGTAATATTTCATCAGTCCTCTGTTTGCTATCTTTTTAGTGTCCTTGTTCCTCATATGTTCTCACTCTTTTGAAACAGAACTCATCTAGATGAGGACCTCATCCTGCAGTGCAAACAACAGGTTACACTAACAGCAAGAAATTATATAAATAGTCTCCAGTACACCATTTGCGTATCATAAACAAAACAGCTCACTGACTGAACACTGGGAGCTCAGGTCGTTAAATTTAGACCTCAGGGTCAAAGCAGATGACGTAAGAAGAGATGCTCCCTTTACTGGTGAAAGATATCTGTTTGTCCTAACCTGCACATCTTCCCTGTAATGTGCTTTGTGTTGTGACAGGTCACTGAAAAATAAACACTGGCTTAATTTGCAAGTCTGATTGGCAGGTTGAGCATCTCTCCAGCAATAGCAATGTGAGAGGAAAAGCAAGGCTGATTCTAAGAGATACAGACCTTTTCTCAGTACTATATTGAAAAATGTGAGGCGCTTCCAAACAGTGATCACCTAGTTCCTAGATTTTCTGCCTTAAGAAAAAACTACTTAAGGAAACTACTTCAGAAAAGGCAGCTACATGGGAGAAGCTGTATGTTGACTGTAAGCCGACCTGAGTCGCTGTGGCGAGTGGACGGCGATATAACTCTAACAAATATAAATATGTATACACTGTCATATAGATTTTGGAATGTTCCCAAAATGGCACCATAGAGAGAGATATCCCAGGTAAAATTCTGACACTAGCACTTCACAACTCACCCAACACAATAATATCATAATAGAGGAGGAGTTCTTCTAATCGTACTTTTCCAAGAACTGGATATACAGGAAAACATTTTCCTGAAATCCAACAATTGGTCTTTTTCAGTCTCTGGTGGCCATTTGTTTCAGGACATTCTGAGAGTTCTTCTCTTCCCTCCACATGTCTTGTTAAATTAACATGGACCAGGGTTACATTAGATAGAACAAATAAGGGCCCAGATGTCACTCTTTTAGATCTGACTCTCCCATACTGTGGCAAATTAGTCTACAACTGTCTCTGCACAAAATGCTACCATCCAGTGGTACTGTATGTGGATTTCCAGACTGTAAATCCTGTCATCCCACATCTTGAGGATGCCGGAGTCAGGAAGGTTGGTTCAGATCAAAAGTGAGCAACTATTCATGTTTACTGCTTTACCGCCATTCAATATGATGTTAATAACTATCTCATGTCAGAGATTACTCTGGGTTGAAAGGATTTTCTGGGACACCTGAACGAAGCTCCTTTCATGTCTCCAAGTGCACCCCTCGGGTATCGAAACCTGTCCTTCTGCTCTCCAAGCCCAGGGTTTTAACCACTAAGTCACTGGGGGAATGGTGATAAAATATTGCACAGGCTATGCAAAGGAGAATAAAGGCTTTAGGAAGCCTCACAGAAGCTCAATTTAAAGTGTGCTTTGAAAAATGTTGTTGTCCTTTCTCATTTTAATTTGGAAGTACTGTACACTTTATTTTGTGGCCGCATCCACCATGTTTCAGGTTTTTTAAAATTGTGTCAGAAGCACACGGAGGTGCTTTCTGGGTTGAAAGGATTTTTGCTGGAGGAACTCTGCTCAGGGGACACTCAAATGAGGGTCCTTTCATGTCCCCAAGATCTTTTCCCTTCAAAGTGGTCCCTATTTATCTACTTGCAGTTTCTTGCTTTCAAACTGCTAGGTTGGCAGGAGCTGGGACAGAGACAGGCATTCATTCCATCATGCAGTACCTGGGTCTCAAACTGCCGACTTGCCAACCTTCCAGCTAACAAGGCAAGGTTCTTAACCACTGAGCCACCACAGTCCCTGAGCCACAGCAATTTCAGCTGTGTAGCGCCAAATGCAACAGATGGGGAAGGAGTTGCATGCACGTCTTCAGTGAGTTTCATTCAAGAGAGTGTGTGTGTCCGTTTCCTTCGGTTTCTCAAAGTTTCCTGTACCTAATTTGGAGACTTCAGCTGCAAAGCCTTTCTTCTCCAATTTTTACTCCTCCCATCTGCCCTTGCTTTTCATTGCCTTTACTTCAGGTTGAAACCTTTAGCTTTGGTTCTTATTTTGTCATACCCAGACCTAGATATGTTTAAATTCTAGTACAGTACTTGCACAATCCTGAAGAGTTTCTGCCCAAAGCAGAAGTCCTGTTGGCTACTCAGAATTATCAGGAATGCAGAATTGTTGGCAGGTAGGAGTTGATAGGTGAGCATCTCCTGTGTCTATCAAGCTTCAGGCTACCACAGCAACAGGCAGATAGACTTGGATTTTGTCTCTGCCCATGACCTCATAGCTTTTATTGCTCTTAACTTTTTAATTTATTTTTAATTATTTAGAAAACAAAAACAATACACATATACAAAAAGATAATAAACATAAGAGGAAGAAGTGTGTGTGTGTGTGTGTGTGTGTGTATGTATATATAAAAAAATAATTAAGTAATAACTACATCAAGAGACCGTGTCACCCCGAGGATATCAGCCAGTCCCACGAGAGTGGACCGGAGTGGCTCTCTAAGGGTACCAACTGCTAGAGAGGCTCACCTCTCTAGCACCAGACAGAGGGCCTTTTCGGTGGTGGCTCCAGCCCTTTGGAATCTCCTGCCAACTGACCTCTGCCTACAGTCAAATCTGCCAGCATTCAGGAAAGGCCTGAAGACCTGGCTGGCCCAGAGGGTATGGGGTGCTATGATGGGCGCTCCCTCCCTTACTGGTTCATATGACTACTCTAAAATAACCCGTCATCTGGGGACTGACTGGGGTTTGCCTAAGATGTTTTTAATTAAGCTGTATTTTATGTCAACTGTAAGCTGCCCTGAGTTGCTGTGGCAAGCAGTCAGCGATAGAAGTCTAATAAATAAATAAATAAATTCACCATTGACACATGCACCCTCCACTCTCAGAACCTTTTCTTCTATTCCATAATTCTCAGTTTTATGATTTTGAAATTAATATAGTAAAGGTTTCCCTTGCTCGAAAGCCAGTCGTATCTGACTCTAGGGTTCAGTGCTCATCTCTGTTTCAAAGCCGAAGAGCTAGCGCTGTCTGCTTCTGCAGACGTTTCTATGGTCATGTGGCATTGATTGCCAGGGTTGATTCGGCTGATCTGGCTGGCTAGGCGGGTGTCCCCTTCCTCCCTCACCACTCTGAATCCCTTCTGAAGCTGCACACTCGGTAGAATAGGACAACTTTCCCAGAGAGAAGGAGTGTACCGTTCTTTGTTCAAGGGTATACAATAGCTGCGCTCTCCTGCTAGAATCTCCAAACAAGCTCCAGTTCCATTTGACCTATCCCTATTTCCAAAAACTAATGCTTTCTTGACCAGGTTGAAAACCTTTAGATTTTTTAAAGACATAGTCAATAAAGTCTCCCCGTATTAAAGAAAATTCATTATTCTTTATCATCCCCCCTTTTTATTTTTCATTCACACGTCATATTGTTGTTAACTTTCAACCATTAATAGGGACAACTTCTAGTCATGGATGCTCCTCCATTCTCAGCAACCATTGAAGGTTGGTTCTCTAGGCCAAGAGAGACTTGCCCCACCTGAGACCTCAGCTACCAGTTCCTGCCTACGTGCTTAGCAGATGTGTAGGGTGGAAAGTTCACCTATAATCCCCACCTGCTGAAGCAGCAGGTATAACTAATACTCATTGGGAGAAAGATGTGGTCTAGAACAGTGTTTCCCAAATGCTGGTTTTTGGACTTCAATTCCCAGAAGCCTAAGTCACTTCCCCAAAGCACTGATCAGCCAACGTACTGACTTAGGTTTCTGGGAATTGAAGTCCCTCTGTGGGCTGTGTACCCCTTGTTGGGAACCACTGGTCTAGAACATCCTGTCAGGGTCCCTCTGTCAAGACTGGATATAATCTTCCCCTAAGTAAGATGCTGGGTGGGCATTAAAATGATTTAGTGCTTGTTTTAAACTTCCTCTTCTGTCTATATCTTTCCAGAGTTCATCCCTTCTGCAGTTCAGATGTAAAGTTTCTGCCTGAAATTATTCCAACATAACTGTCTTAGCCACATTGCCAAGGCTATTAGTGCAACCAAGGTAAAGCCTGAGAAATGTCCACCTGAAAGAATAACAATTGATAATGGCAGTGGCCAAACCCATTTGGGGGAGGGGTGCTTATAGTGACTCAGTTTCCCTTAATTCTTGGCCAGAGTAATATAATGTGTAACACCCAGTTCTGAGGTGAAGGAAAATGGCTGGGGGAATCAGCCATACTGTCTAACAGTTACATAGGTTTCCTATAGGGTAGCAAAGCCATGGTCATTAGTCCCACAATGACCCCGTGTTGTGGGTCTCAACTAAGAGATGGCATCCTGCCCAAGGCTAGCCAAGAAGCTTCTTAGATGAGGAGAACCCTGTAGCAATAGCAATTACACTTACATACTGCCCCATAATGCTTAGTGCACTCTGGGCAATTAACAAGTTAATTAGCCTCCCCCCACCCCAACATGTTGAGTACTCTGTATAGAGATCCTTCCAGCCATTTCAGGACTGAATTTATTTGTTTGTTTAGATTTATCTCGCCACCACTCACCGTGGCGACTCAGAGCAGCTTGCAATTACATGTTATAGACCAGCGATGGGTAACCTTGGCACTCCAGCTGTTCTGGAACCTTAATTCCTAGAAGTCCTGTTCAGCAGGAGTGCTGACTTGGGCTTCTGGTAATTGACATCCAAGAACATCAAGTGCCAAGGAGCTCACTGGGAAACGAACATCATTAAAGGTGGATATAGCTGAAGATCTCAATCTCCCCAACGTCACCTGGAGGACCCTGAATAGGCTGAGGGTTGGCATATTAGCTTGTTTTATTTCTGTATATCTATGAAGAACTAAAGTTCAATCTTTCCCAAGATATTTCCTTTTTTTGTTTTCCCCAAGCATTTACTGGGTTCTTTAAATCTTTTTCATAATTCAGGTCATATGCCTAGAATACATTGGTTAGTTACAATAGTATGAATTGTTTCTGGTGCAATTACTGTATTTCCTTTTTACTAGCCACTCTATTAGATCCAAACCAAAAGCTTTAGTTTGTACGGTGTTTTAAAATAGTGATTTTGCTGTTATTTCTATCATTTGCTGGGAATGATTTGCCAAAGCAGAGAAGTAGGGCAAAAATATTTGAAAGAAATTGTTTTCAAATGTGGACAGCAACATTTTGTTTTCTCTACCTGAAGACAGAGTGGGTTTTGTGAAGACCTGCATGTGTGGAGGATGTGAAGGGGTACATCTTCAGAGATGCTGGTGTAAGAACAGTATGGCATATGAGGCTGCAGCATACCTTGTTTTAATGGAGAATGTTGATGCACAGAAACCTTTAAAATTAACTTGGGAAAAAGATTTAGGTGTTAAAATTATGGAAGATTGGGATAAGATATGAAAACAAAGGATTATGAAAAATATGTTGGTTAGAATCAAAGAATGTTATGTTATGATAATGGGTTGAAGGTACTGTATATAAAGTTCCATAAGTGGTGGGTGTACTTATTCATTAATGTAATTGTTTGTTTTATTCTTAAATTGCTTTTACTGTATTATAATTGTTATTGCTGTTAGTTGTGTGATTAGTATTTGTGGCTTAGTGGTTAAGACACTGAACTTGATGACCGGAAGGCCAGCAGGTCAACGTTCGAGACCCAAGTACTGTACAATGGAGTAACCTCCTGTTGCCTGTCCCAGCTCTTGCCAACTTGTTCACCTTGTTGCAGGAGTGGCCATACCTCCACACCCTCCCCTTATCTCTTGCACGTAATGGAGTAGCCATGGGAGTGCCCCTTTCTTTGGTTTGGGTGCAACAGATTCACACTCCTTGGTCAACAGTAGACTTCTCTCTCTGCCACCCTTTGCCGTTCTTGAGTTAACAGGTCAGAAGGCAAGGAATCCAGCGGCCAAACAAGTTTGCTTTCCTGTTTGCTCTCAGGGTGTTCCCTCCGGCTATTGTTTCTCCAGGGTGAGACTGTCAACCTGCCATTCAAACAGGTGTAAGGAGGAAGGGCTGCTGGCAGGGAGGGTTGTGTGTGCCTTAGACTACCTCCAAGGTCTAGCCCTTTTCGCTTGCTGTAAAAGGCACTTTGATGCAATCCATTTCCTAGCTGTTGTTTTGTGGGTTGGCATCTTGAGAATTCCTCTCCTCTCTCCTCCATCCTCCAACTTCTCTGTTACCTGCTACAACTAGGAGCAGAGCAATGCCTTACACCTATCAGGATCCCAGCCCACGGGCTCCCCCTGTGCCACAGAGTGCTCGTGCCACCCACTCCACCGGCCAAACATACAAAGAACTGAAGCTTGAATGCCAGAAGAAGGGGAAGCTCTTTGAGGATTGTGACTTCCCAGCCAGTGATTCTTCCCTTTTCTTCAGTGAAAAGCCCCCTGTCCCCTTTGTGTGGAAAAGGCCTGGGGTGAGTAGAAAGAATCATCTTCTGCTTTTTTTCCTACCCCATCCCCCGGCTTGTTGTCTCATCCTGTAGAATTTTGTGGACTTTTATTGGTTTAAATGCCAAGTTTTTCACACTGGAGCTATAGACAGTGTTTGGTTAAGATGTGAGGAAACCTACTTCCCTAAATTCTAGCATAGCTTCCTTCTTGCTCCATGAACTTCTCTTGAATATATCCTCTAAAATAACTTGCTTTGCTGTAGCACAGGCTTCGTCAGCCTTGGCCTTGCAGCTGTTCTTGGATTTCAAATCCCAGAAGCCCTGATCAGCAGGAGTGCTGACTTGGGTTTCTGGGAATTGAAGTCCAAAAACAGCTGGAGGGCCAAGGCTGAGGAAGCCTGGTGTAGGATTTCAACCATGGTTCTTTGCCTTTTGCTCGCCAATTACTTTCTACTCTGTTCTGGCAACATAGTGCTCCTTGGCTTGTGGGAAAATGTACCATGGTCAATCCATATAACTAGAGTGAAGAAATTGGTCTTTCATGGCATAAGAAATGGATTTGGGGTGGCTATAACCCAACTAAGATTTCTTGAAAAGAATCAATTCAGTGCTTGTGCCGCTTCCCAATGCCTGTTAGGAAAGAGTTTTAGGAATGAAAATTAATGAGTTTACCACTTTTCTTTCTGTTGTCGGAAAATCAGAGGAGGAGAAAAACTACCATCTGTCTGGCACTTACTGAATTGGATAAGGATAGAAATAGTCCCTCATATTCCTTTTTCCTTAGAATATCCATGGATATTATGTTTCCCAGAAGGAATATTTTTCCCTGTAAATTCTCATTTTACTGTATGCCATGGAATCACATACTTTAAAATAAGCTATCAGAAAAGACAGAAACATTTCAAATGTAGACTTATCATAGGATGCTAGGAATTTTTTGGATTGAGTGGATGGACAACAAAGAAATGCTGGTATGAGTGAGGTTTATTGTGAAACACATAAGATGCAGAAGGCAATAATACCTTGGTAACCTAATGAGAAATTTAAATACAGATTGATGTGTTTATTTAAATTTATTTATTTAAATTTGTTTATTGCCCTCCTCCCAAAAAGGGACCCAGGGCGATTTACAACAATTATAAAACCATTTAAAAGAATTAAAAAACTTTTAAAACTTAGTATTAAAAGCTAGAAATTGTAACATAGGCATACTGGGGTCAAACCAACCAATTGGCTGGGGAAGTTGAACCATCCACTCCCCAGACCAAACCTGCCAGCCAGGTTTTCACTCCTTTTCTAAAGGGCAGCAACTCCGTCTGCAGGGGTAGTTCTATTGGGAGGAGGTTCCAGAGGGCCGGAGTGGACACCGAGAAGGCCCTCCTTCTCTTGCCAGCGAGGTGCGCCTCTCTGGCTGATGGCACAACCAGAGAGCCCCTTCGGTCTCTCTGTGGGACGGGCAGATGTCCTTGGGACAATGCACATCATTCAAGATAAAACAAATGAGACAAAAAGTGGAGGAAGGGAAACACTGTTCAGTACTGTCTGCGAAACCTTACAGTAACTTGAATGCAACAGGACATCATTGTGTAGAAGTTCTGCATCCAAAATCAGGCTAACTCTGGTGATGTTGATCATCTTCTAGGACGTGAGTTCTCAACCTTTTTGAGCTGGAGTCACGCTTCCTCAGACAGTTTTGGGGGCCAGGTGGCCATTTTGCCCTTTCTCCACCACATGGCACTTCCTGGTGTGGTGGAGACAGTGGAGGGCCACATGAAATGGTGCCGGGGCCCACATCCAGCCCAGTTGAAAACCCCTTTAGAAAGCAGCTTAAATTGATTCTGTTTGGGGAGGCTTTCAAGGAGGGGTTGTCATCTGTCTAGTTAGGTTTCTTGTTGGGCCTCCCCTGCTATTAATTAAGATCTGGTATTTGTATTTTTATTGTGTGATTTTAAGATGTTTTTAATATGTTGTTGTTAGCCACTCAGAGT
This sequence comes from Furcifer pardalis, assembly GCA_030440675.1. Lineage (NCBI taxonomy): Eukaryota > Metazoa > Chordata > Lepidosauria > Squamata > Chamaeleonidae > Furcifer > Furcifer pardalis. The sequence continues at coordinate 111,260,631 of CP126890.1, read as the reverse complement.
GGGGAAGACCCCCCAGATGGGTGGGGTACAAGTGGAATAAATAATAAATAAATAAGCATCCCAGGAGCACTTTTAATCAGCATGTCACTTGCCCATTTTGGATAATGTTTGCAGATTGAAAATTCCTTGCCTTGATTTTCCTGGGGCAGAATTTTTGCAGACTTTGGAGAAATGCATGTTTGGGACTGCATCTCCATGATTCCACCTCTGAATAGGGTCAGCTTCCATACTTCCAGGGAATTTAGAGAGTTAAAATTAACGTTTCCCTGATCACTTTCCCAAGCTCAACAACTTTGACACAGGGAGAGGTCAAGGGAAAAAGAGAACCTTTACATGAAGTATGTTATGTATTCCTAGCTTCCCCAATGTGATCCTGTTAAGATACTTTGGGCTACGACTTCAGTATCCCTGATCCTTGCCTTCAAAGTTGATGGTCTGTGGGAGTTGGCAGTCAAAACAAACACTTGAAAGGGACTGCGCTGGGGAAGGTTTGTGCATTATAGGAACGCGCTAAGACAGGGGCGCCCAAACTATGGCTCGCGGACCCAATTAGGCCCCTGCACATCATTAGTGCTGCCCACGGTGAGTACCCAGGCTCACTGCAGACCACCCCTCCACCTGCCCCCACCACCTGACATCATCCGTGGCACTAGGAGAGCCCCCTGGCTTGCCTGAGATGACATCACCGCAGTGCACCAGGTTTACCCTTCCAGCGCCAGACTTTGAAACAGAGGAGGCTCCAAAGATTTTCCTAACATGGCAATCGGCTTTGGCAAAGGCTGCAGAGGGGATGGCCAGGACAAATCGCGATCACCGCCGTCACCCCAGTTGACGTCAAAACTGTCAGCAGTGGAAGCAGCCCACCTCTGGTCCCCACAGCTATGTGTCAGGGGTGGGACCGGCCTGCAAAAAAAAAAAAAAGAGCTTGGGCACCACTGCTGTAAGAGAAGCCCTTTCCTACTGCAACCTCCCTGCATTATCCTCAAGGCAAACAAGACCTTTTGCATTCCTCAGCTCCATTACAAGCTCCATGTGACCTGATGTGTGTTGAACAAGCAGGTGGTGCTGGTGACAACCGCTTGGCTGCCTTGCCTTGCCTTTTGTTCTCTCTAATCATGACATGCCAAGTAAAGTCATGCTCTCCCCTCCGATGGCTCTGAGCAGCTGGAATGCGGCTGGCCAGCTCACCTGCTTTCTAACAGCTCTTTTGAAGCAACAACATGCTCTGATGGGGAGAAAATGCCACACACTGCCCTGCATTCCTTTGTGAAGCTCTTCACAGCAGAGCGCAAAGTCTTTGGCTTCAGTTAATTGCCTTGGATGCCTGTGGGCATTTCTCGCCTGCTGCGAAGACAATATTGATGTTCCATCTCCTTTCTGATGAGGAAGGTTCTATTTTACAAGCAGGATCCCGTAGTGCTGGTAGCAGGGGGAAGTTTAATGAACTTGGGATGGAGGTGGCTCATCTCAAAGGGGCAGGAGCTGAACTCACCTCTTCCCAGTTACCAGCCCACTATGGCTGGTAAAGATATAAAAAGCTTTTATTTACCTTTTATTGAATGTCTGCAAACCCTCTTGCATTCTCATCCCACTGTTGGGTCCTATCAGTTTACAAGACCTTTGGAATGGCTCCTGCAATTAATGAACAACTGCATAGACAAACTTAAGGTTCCTTAATTGTGGAGACAGGCTAGAGTTGTTGCTTTATTGAAACCTGGCAAAGACCCAGCTGACCCTAAAAGATACTGACCAGTCAGTGTCACTCCTTTGCCATCTTTATAAGGCACTGGAACAGAGGAGTAACACCTGTGGCCCGGGGGGCTTTAAAAACTGTAACGCCATTGCCACTGCTGCCCTGTTGCCGGATGCGCTCCAGCCACAAGTGAAGAAGTAGACTGTCCCTTTAGAAATATAATCACTTGACTAAACTCTAGTAGTGCTATAGTAGTGACACAGTAGTAACTTGGGAAAGTTTTTGTTTTTAAGCTGAACTCCACAAATCCCCCAACCAGTATAAAAATGAGAGATTCTGGGAGCTGTACACGAAAGAGGTAGTTTTACAAATCTCATACATTGCACATCCTTTGCCAAAGTCCATTCTGGAGCATTCCCTGGGGGGGGGGGAGTTTGGGAATTCAAGAAACAGGCAGTAATTTTCCATTATCCTTCAAGGCAGAGACCAACAACATAGGGTCTTTGTGTATTGGCAATGGCAGTATTTTGTAATAAAAAAGGAATGACTTAATTTTCCTCCATAATGTTTTTAAAATAAAGGACAGAGCGTAGTAGAGTTTAATGTCAATGCCAGACCTGTAGGACATAAATAAAATTACATCAGTCTTACAATAGAATATATTCTACACTTGCTTTTCTCTCCTGTATTCTTCAATTCAAGGAAATTGTTAAAGACCCAAAGTTTATCATTGGAGGTGCCACGAGGACTGACATTTGCCAAGGGGATCTTGGTAAGTGTTCTCCATGGAAACAATTCCAGCCTTATACTAGGTAAAGAAGATCACAGGCTGTGAAGTCAATTTTTTCAGTAGATGTGTTCAAGAACTTTGCTAATGTTTGAAGGAAACAAGGCTCAGCAAATGCCTGTTACCACATAGGATAATACAATATGCTCTATCAGGATGATAGACTTTTAGAAGTTGGAAAGGATCTTAGGTAAAGGTAAAGGTCGCCCTTGCTCAAAAGCCAGTCATATCCAACTCTAGGGTTCAATGTTCGTCTCTGTTTATAGCCAAAGAGCCAGCACTGTCTGCGCTTTGCAGATGTTTCCATGGACATGTGGCAGGCATGACTAGACACTGGAGTGCATGGAATGCTGTTTACCTTCTCAATGAAGTGGTCCCTATTTATCTACAATACGGTACTTGCAATTTTTTGCTTTCGAACTGCTAGGTTGGCGGGACCTGGGACAGAGATGGGAGCTCATTCTGGCGTGCAGTACTCAGGTCTCAAACTGCTGACCTGCCAACCTTCCAGTCATCAAGTTCAGCATCTTAACCTTAAGCCACTGAAGTGCTTAATTCAGCCTCCTGTACACAGCAGAAATCATGGGATTACAACATTCCTGGCATTGATTTATTCATTTTCTGATAAATATAAGGCCTTTGGCTTTTTAATGGAAATACCAATCCTACTGTCCAAATTAGTGTATTTTTCAATATGCATCATGAGGGAAATGTATGGGGGTGCTACAGCCACATTGGCATGGGCATGACTACATGTTGAGAGTTCACTGGGACCAACTCCCCCTTGATGTAGGGTCACCTGCTTTGCCTGTATATAGCCATATCTAGCAATGACATGAGCACATGCATGTACACTGATGCATGAGAGTATATTTCATGCTCTTCTTCCTTTACCCCAGCACAGTGGAACCCATTGTACATACTGTATGCATTTTTGGAACAACTGCCCATTGTATATAAGGCTTCTTTCTGGCAGCTCAGTTGCTTTCTGGAATGGTGGCTTGTAAGAGGGGGGGGGGAACCAGGCAAACAGCACAAGGCTTCATTAAATTCAGTTTATGAATTCAATTAAAATGAATAAAGAATTTTGATCTAAACCTCAAAATATGATATGCACCGAGTTGCCTTTCATTTCTGTTCCATACAGTATACAACCTAGTAAACTGGGTTGCCATTTAAGTAAGGTTAGACTTTTGCTATGAAAAGAAGCATGGCCAAAGGTAATAGCCAGGAGGGAATTGGATGTAAAGGTAAAGGTTTCCCTTGCTCGCAAATGGAGAGCTTGACTGTAGTTTAGCTTAATGGGCTTTAATCTACATTTTGTAGACATGAACTGGAAAGTAATCTATGCATTGTTCTGTTTGATTTCCAGGTGACTGTTGGCTGTTAGCAGCTATAGCATCTCTTACTCTCAGTGAAAGAACATTAGCCAGGGTAGTACCACAGGATCAGGACTTTGGGCCAGATTATGCTGGAATATTTCATTTTCAGGTAAAACATCTCTTGTAAGGAGAAAAAGAAGTCCAAACATTTTCCAGTGTGATGGGGTGCTGCATCCTCTAAAGAACAGATGGGCAATGGAGATTGTTGTACTGTACATCACATACTTCTACATCATTTTTATATAATCAGTCTCCAAAACCCATGAGGTACTAGTCTATTCAGCACTAGTTAGACCACTTCTAGCATGCTGCGTCCAATTCTGGGCACCACACTTTAAGAAAGATGCAAACAAACTAGAGTAGGTACAAAGAAGGGCAACAAAGGTCTGGAAACCAAGCACAATGAGGAGAGACTGGAGGAACTGGGCATATTTAGCACCAAGGAAAGGAGATTAAGAGAGGATGTGATAGCGCTCATCAAATTCCTGAAAGGTAATCATAAAAAGGAAGTATCTGTTCTCAATCAACCCAGAGTACAGGATGCATAATAATGGGCTCAAACTAAAGGAAGCCAGATATAGACTGAATAATGGTTAGAGCAGTATGACAGGGCTTTAACACTGGAAGCATTCAAGAGAGAACTGGACAACCATCTGTCAGATCTGCTTTGATTTTGATTCCTGCATTAAACAGGGGGTTTGGACTCAATTGCCTTAAAGGCCCCTTCCAACTCAGTCTATGAAATTCTGATCTCCCTGGGACTTTAAACTGGGATGCCCAAACTATGGCCCATACGGGTGCATTTTACTTCCGCTTCCAGAAGCAACGAGGGCTTTGTGGGCCAGATGAATTGGCATCGGGGGCTTGATCCCCAGGCCATACTGACCAGCCCCCTGAACCTCATGACTGGCCCATGGCCCAAAAAGTTTGGGCACCTCTGCTTTAAACAACTGTTGGGTTCATGTTTGCAACGTGCTACAAGTTACTGTATTGTTTCCCATTTGCTTCTCCCAGTTTTGGCAACACAGTGAGTGGCTGGATATTGTTATTGATGACCGGTTGCCCACTTTCAAAGACCGTTTGGTTTTCCTGCACTCTGCTGACCACAATGAATTCTGGAGTGCACTGCTGGAAAAAGCCTATGCCAAGTAAGCCATGTGGGTCATGCAATCCAGATGTTGGTTCTTTGTTTAATGAGCGACTATGCTATTGACTTTCCCTGTTATATAGATTCTTCGGTTACCTAGTGATCTATGAAAAGGTTCTGTAAGAAGCTGAATCAGACAGGCATAACATATGAGCACTTAATGTCTTGACATCTTCTACTTCATACTAATGTCACAACTTATTTGAAACCCTATATATACGGTATATAGGGCGGTATATAAATCTATTAAATTAAATTAATATAAATTAATATAAATAAGTTGTGACATTTAAATAAGGTGTGTGTGTGTGTGTGTGTGTGTGTGTGTGTGTGTGTGTGTGTGTGTGTGTGTGTGTGTGTGTGTGTGTGTGTGTGTGTGTGTGTGTCAACTTATTTGAATGTCACAACTTATTTAGACTCTGGACAGTGTACACAAGTTAAAACCAATATAAAACAATTTAAAAATCCTTAAAAACATAACAATATCTCCACCACCACTGTGACATTTACTATCTAAAAGCAAATATAAAATCTACAAAACCTTAACATTAAAAAAGTAATTACAGGAGGGGGGAGCCTCAGATGAGCCAGAAAGGGAAGCTTGTTGACAATCCTGGCCCCCAATATATATCCTGTTGACAATCCTGGCCCCCAATATATATCTGGTTTTGGGATTGCTCTTCCAGAAAAATAATTATTTTAAAAAATAGTAATCTGCTGCTGCTGATACTCAATATTAAATACTGTTAGTAGTGTAGTAATAAATTTGAAAATGAAGCTGTTCATTATGGCAAATCCCTCTTCCTAAAGGAGAGGCCCCAAATTCAGGCAACTGTATCAGTTTATATCAAGAAAAGAGGAGCACATTTTTTGTATCATGAACAACTCTTTAATGTCCTTTCAAGAAAAAGCCACTCTCAAATATTTTGCATTCCAATAGGGATAGGATGTAACGATATACAGATCCTAGGAAATTCATTTTCCCCAACTACTGTACCCTGAGGATTCTAGCTCAAATGTCTCATGAATGATTATGAGAAATACATGATGTGCTAAGAATTTCAAAAAAGAAAGGAAGGATATACTTGTAAAGGCAAGATTGAGAAAGCCCATCCCCCTCTTGGGAACATTCTCTCTCTTCCCTGTGTTTAGGCACCTTGGCAAGGAGGAGGCAGGTGGGGGAGCAGGGATGGCTCCGCTTGGCTCCAGGAGTTATCTATAGAGGACATTCCAAAGGAGGGGGTGGCTTCTTGGGGGATGAGAACAGAGGGGCGGAGGACTCTAACTTGAGTGACTGTGGTAATTAACCCCAAATGAGCCTGGTGAATGGAGGGCTTATGGCGGGAAGGGGGAGCATGGGATCGAGAGTGAAGTAATATTATAAAAATGCATGTAAGTTATTTATTTATTTATTTATTTACTCATATTTACTATCCCGCCCCAATCGGGTAGACCCGACTCTGGCGCGATGTATACTTTGCTCATTTTGAATTCTCTTTATTCTTTTGCTGTGCTGTACTGAACCATGTGGGGGGGGGGGGATTTTGGAGGCCCTGCTGGCCTATAGCTAGGTTCATTATTTTGACACTATTTCGCCTATGTATACTCTGTGAAACCTTTGCCTTGCAATAAACCTATAATCTACTGAAGATCGTGTGCTCTGTGTCTATGCAACAAGAGTTGGGCCCGGTCACACTATCAGAAAGAAGATCCCAACTCTTACAATACTTTTGGGGGCTATCCTGGATTTCTATGGGACTTGTCTAGACTCTAGGTAAGTGCTGGCCAACCTTGGCACTCCAGCTGTTGTGGGCTTCTGGGAATGGAAGTCCAAGAACAGCTGGAGTGCCAATGTTTGCCATCATGGCTCTAGGGGATATTATTAATTAATTATTACGTGTTAGATTAGATGTCAAATGTTGTTCAGGATGAGTTCTCAGTCTAATGTGCTTTATCTTGTATGCATGTGAGTATCTAATTGTCAATGGCAGGTTGAATGGGAGTTATGAAGCTCTGAAAGGTGGAAGCACAATTGAAGCCATGGAAGATTTCACAGGAGGTGTTGGAGAATTGTATGAAGTTAAAAAAGCCCCAGAAAACTTCTATGAAATCTTGGGGAAAGCTCTTAAAAGAGGTTCAATGGTGTCCTGTTCCATTGATGTAAGTAAGAGACTAAAACCAGGTTTGCAAACCTAAACTTAATTGTGGTGGGTAATGCCTAAAAATTATCAAGTCCCATAACTGCCTTGTGAATGTGCTATCAAACAGAGCCAAGATATATTGACAGTATATAATCTCATTTATTGGAATGGCATTGTTGTTGTTGTTCAGTCGCACAGTCGATTCCGACCCTTTGCGAACCCATGGACCACTGTATGCCAGGCACTTCTGTTCTCCACCATCCTCCTCAACTCACTCAGCTCTGTGCCCATTGTGTCTACAATACCATCTAGCCATCTCATTTTTGGCTGTCCCCTTCTTCTTTTGCCCTCCACCCTTCCCGGCATCAAGGCTTTCTCAAGTGAATCCTCTCTTCTCATTTGATGTCCAAAGTACTTTAGCTTCATCTTTGGCTGTAAGCTGCCCTGAGTCACCTCGGTGAGTGGGTGGCAATATAAATCTAAATAAATAAATAAATAAATAAATCTTTACTATTTGACCTTCTAAGGATCAGTCAAGGTTAATTTCTTCTAAGACTGACCTATTTGTTCTCCTCGCTGTCCAGGGGACTCTCAAAACTCTCCTCCAACACCACATCTCAAAGGCATTTATTCTTCTGCACTCAGCTTTCCTAATGGTCCAGCTCTCACAACCATACATTGCCACCGGAAATACCATTGCTTTGACTATACGAATTTTTCTTTGCAATGTGATGCCTCTACTTTTCACTATGTTCCCAGGTTTCTCATCGCTTGTCTCCCAAGAATCAGCCGCCTTTTTATTTCATGGCTGCAATCACCATCTCCAGTGAGCTTTGATCCTAAGAAAGTAAAATTAATTAAAGTCAGCTTGCATTTCACAGTTTGTTCATTGTAGATCAAGAAAGTTACAAATGTTAGAAATAAACAGACATGTGGCTTATCTTCACTAAAAGCCAATTCATACCTTAATGGAATATTTTCTGGTTCCTCTCCATGTTCCTGCTGACTCTTCAGCAACCAACAGACCCATTTGTTCCCAAAAGGTAGTCAAGTGAGAGTGTTCTTGTAACCCTCAATGATATCTGGGAATGATCAGGTAGCTGCATCTTCACTTATAGTGGTCAGTGTTCATAGTGCTGAGGTGAGGACCAGTGTTGTGCAAAGGACAACAGATGCATTTGATCTATGTTGACCGCATTTTATTCATCCATCTCTCAGCAACATTCCTTAAAAGCAGCCATTAATAGAGTTAACTGCTTTAGTTCTTCTGAGTGTCCTTTACATAGAAAACCTTGCAAAGGGTCATCATAAATCAGTAATTTTTTTTCTCAGAAGATTTTATGAAGGCTGATAAAATGTTCTGATTAGTTAAGCCCCTCTGTATGGTTCCAGCCAACAATTATCTGAGTACTTCCAAGCTAATTGTTCTATTTTAGGCCTACTGAAATTTGTAACATCCCTGTTTCAGTCCTGCCATGCTTCAACTGTTATTAATGATACCTACGTACCTGTAACTGTACCTGATATTTACACATCCTAGTCCTACAAGGCAAGGAGTCAATTTAGTTTTTCAGCAATCTTGTGAAATAGGAGAGAGCTAGTACCCAAAACACGGTAGACTGATAGTTGAACAGGAATCTGGATTTTCTGAAGCCAGAACTTAGGCTGTACAGTATTTAAATCACCTTCTCTGCCAAGGTGATTCCTCCCCCTTCTTACACAACTATCTAATACATTTTCAATATTTGCTCCAGAGGATTTGGGGCCTTTAGTAGATTACAGGTAAATGGATCTCCGTGGCAAAAGAAAAGAGAAGTCCTATTCCAGAAATGGAAGCCTCATGCCTGACAATGTCAGTTTTCTCCTATACTAAGTTGGAAATTTCTCCTTGGGGGTGACTTTTTCCCAAATCTTATGAAAAAAATTTGGAGCTTTATTTGTGATGGCATTGAGTGAACAGCCATTAGATTAAATATGAACATGAATGTTAAGTTTTATGTTGTACATTGTAATTTGGTTAACTTCAGAATATATACATTGTTTCAAATGCTCATATATTTTACGTGTAACAATGAAAATATAATGTTATTTCAATAAAACAAGAACAAAAAATGTTTCCATATTTTAGACCAGCAGTGCAGCTGAGACAGAAGCCCGAACGCCATATGGTCTTATAAAGGGTCATGCATATTCAGTAACAGGTATTGATGAGGTAAATGGTTTTTTGGACTATTTTTCTCACACAGAAGAGGGTTGGTAGAAAATAAAGGAAAGTCTGTTTAAAAAAATGAAAGGGTGCATTTGGAAACAAAAAGAGTCTATCCATTCTCAGTGATTCCTATGATAAAATGAGAATAATACTAATACTGTACTAAGTTTTTAAAATACTGCTGATTTGGTAAAATGTTTTCAGGCAACACCCAGAGTACATAGATTCTATTTAATATGCTACATTGTCTTTGATCAAATGAAACAATACATTTAACACATTCTTAGAGATTGGTTGAATTATTTGACCTCATAATGAAAATTTGTTCCTTGGTCTAACGCCAGTGGTGGGCAACAAAAGGTTCGCACACACCCCCAGGAAGGGGGGAAAGCTAAATTGGGTGGCCTCTGGGCAGGGGGGGGGGGAGGCGAAACTGTGTGGCCTTTGGGCGTGGGGAGGATAGCGAAATTGGGTGGCCACACCCACCTCCCTGCCCTGCCCCATCAGGTTTTGTCCATGCAAGTAGGTCAAGGTCTCCCTTGCTCAAAAGCCAGTCATATCTGACTCTAGGGTGCAGTGCACCTCTCCATTTACAGCCAAAGAGCCAGTGCTGCCTGTGTTTGCAAATGTATGCATGGCCCTATGGCAGGCATGACTAGATTGCCCACGATATAGGCTCTGCCCATAACGCCCATAACATAAGCTCCACCCACAGTGTGGTAGTGAATTTTTTTGCTGCCCATCACTGTCTAACATGTCACCAAGGTTTGTTCAGACTGATCAGCTGGAGTGCCCAGACACCTTTAGGTGGGTGGGTGACAGGACAATATGCCATTCAGTGATCAACTCCCATCTGAATGGGAAGCGATGCTTTGAGTTTTACATGCTTTTATCTGTTCATGTGAATACAGTTTATTGCTGATTGAAACCACCACAGAGAGAAACTGACTAGGGTGAAACTGACTTTGATTTTGACTGGCAATACAAACATGCAATTATTTTTTTACTTAAATGAACTGATGCATCACTTTAACAATGATCTCCTAAACATTAAAAAAAATCACTTCCCCTCATCATTCATAGGTGATCAGGGCAAGTGTTCAATTTCCAATATTCTGAAGTTGTCCATTAGTGAACTGCAGGGCTCACTTTTAGTCAATTCTCAGTACCACACTAATTGTGAATGGTCTAAAAGTGAATGCCCCACAAAAATAGAACCCCTAACAGGGGTTAAAGGAAGGAAGATTTGGGAAGATAGATGGGGGCACTTCAGCATCCATAACATGTAGATGCGATATCTAGAAGCAACCCTTGAGAGATCCAATACATGAGCTATAAGCCCTGTCTAGCCATGCTCTAGGTCCGTGATGGAGAAACTTGGCACTCCCAGTGTTCCTGAGTTTCAGCTTCAGCAGGAGTGCTGACTTGGGCTTCTGGTAATTGGAGTCCAAGAACACCTGGAGTGCCAAAGTTCACCATCACTGCTCTAGGTTATTCTTAGTACAGTCTACATCTGTCAAATGGTTTGCTGCTTTACTGAATCCTGATGAATCCACTGGAATAGCTTTAGAGCAAACAGTCTGAAGAAAGGCATACTTGTTGAACAGGAGAATAATTTCATCTTTCCATTTCTTGCTTTGGTCCCTGTTAGATCAACTACCAAGGACAGAAAGTGAAACTTATTCGTGTCAGGAATCCATGGGGCCAAGTGGAATGGAATGGTGCCTGGAGTGATACGTTAGTATTTTGACAAGAACCTTTATCAATACAGTATTCAGGTGATAAATATTGTGGGCGAGTGTTAAATAGCCACTGGTAGAAACAGAGCTGAGCGAGTTGAGGGGGATGGTGGAGGACAGGAGTGCCTGGCAGACAGTGGTCCATGGGGTCGCAGAGGGTCGGAATCAACTGTGCGACTGAACAACAACAACAAAAGACAGCCAACATTTGGGAAACACCTAGAATGTAAATATTGATTAATTATCTGAAATGCCATAAAATAATTAATTTATTGCATGGCTGCAGGGGAGAAAACTGTGTTTCTGAAGACATTTATAACTGAAAGCAGATTGCACTAAAATCAGTAGGATTTATTTCTGAATAATCAAGAATGTGAGATCACAATGTAAGGAGAATATACCCTGTTGTCAGAGTCTGGTCATTGGGAGGACACACAGAAAGAGCCTCCTCGAAGATTGTGGTATTTTTGAACCACAATCAGATGTCCCTGGCAATGGCAACATTATGTTGCCAGCTAATCTTTCTCACACTAGGTCAGGTGAAGGGAGCTGCAGAATGAACTCACCAAAAGGTGCCTTCATTTTGGCAGCTTCACACCTGACCTAAACACTGAAAAAGAATTGGAAAGGGTAAGTTTGTCCACATTTCCCCTGTCCTGGCTGCCTTGCACTCTCTCCCAGTCACTTACCATGCAAAGGACAAGGTGTTTGGTACTGAACTGTCAAGCTCTATGTGGTTTGGGACCTCGTGTCTTGTCAGACCCTTTTTTAAAGGGTCCCTAAACCTAGAGAAGCAAAATAATAATACTGTAATATGAAAATATCCCTCTCTAGGGAAAGGTTTTGGAGGTTTGTTTGTGAATTAATTAATTTTATAATTAGATGATCATTTCATTTTTGTTGTTGTATAATCTTTATCTGTGTTAATTTTGACATCCCCCACTGCCATCTTAGGGTGTTTGTGAGGGCATTCTCTCTTCATTTTGGCTTTCACTACTCATGGTTCACTGCTCAGAGTAGGCAATAGATAAGTATAACAAGCAAACAAGCAAGCAAGAAAATATTAGACTCCAACTACTCAGATAAAATAAGAACATATATATCAGGAAACATTAAACCAGGGGTGGCCAGACTATGGCCTGAGGGGCTGATCTGGCCCATGGCACCATTTCATGTGGCCTCTGCTGCCCTTGCCACTCCCAGAAGTGGACACATTTATGACAGCTGTAAAACGCACCCATGCATGTGTAAACGCACTTGGGCCTGCCATAAAGACTGCCATAAATGCATCCATGGCTGTCATAAACATGTTTATGACAGCCATGGATGCATTTTATGACATTTATGGTGGGAGTAACCACATGACCTGCCTAATCAGCTGTCTGAGAGGCATGATCCAGCTTGCGGCATGAAAAGTTTGGGAACCCCTGGATTAAACTGTCAATGCAAAAGGAAAGTAAATCAGTCTATTTTTGCAGAGGGCATCTATCTTGCAATGTATAAACATGATTGTTCATTAATTACTTTATTTATTAAAACTGTCTCTTTCTCTTCAAGTTCCCCTGAATGGCGTTACGTCAGCGCATCTGAGAAAACCCGTTTGGGTCAGACGCCACTAGATGATGGAGAATTCTGGTAAATTTATATATTTGTTGAAATGGTAACTGTGATTAAGCAGAAAGCTTTATTAGATAATTGTCACTTTATCTGATTCTGAAGAAAGAGATAATTAACATTAAGTCCTCTTTAAAGACAGACAATCTTTTACCATGTTACATATTCTATTTCAAGTAAAAGTGATTGTTTCTGTGCTTTATTGTTTTCTTAGATTTTTCAACCTCTCCTAGGCAGTGAGTTCTGAGTTTATATATTTACATACTGGGATAAAGGGAAGTCCATTGGAATGAGGGAAGAAATCGTGATAAGATTCATACCTAATGGTGAACTCAAAGGTGTAGAAATGCCTCAGCTGGAAGAACATTAGGGGAAATGATCTTCAATAAATTGGAGGATGTTTGTGGAAATACACTGACTATAATCTAGCAGCATAATTTACACCTTATAAAGCTGGGAATTTTTTTTAAAAATAAAACGTTTCTAACTTCTCCCCTGAAGAGAGCCCTGGTGGTGCAGTGGTTAAACTGCTGTACTGCAGCCAAAATCGTGCTCATGATCTGAGTTCAATCCTGACAAGGTTCAAAGTTGACTCAGCTTTCCACCCTTTGATAATATGAGTACCCAGCATGGGTACTTTGTGATTTGCCCAGAGAGTGCACTAAGCACTATGGAGTGGCATATAAGTGTAAATGCTCTTGCTATTTAAGAGGATATGGAATCCCTTTCATCATGGGGAAGCATTTGGCGATCACAGGTTGAGAAAAAGTGTTTTTAATTTCAAAAAATCATAGCCACTGGTAAAATTATCTCATTGGTGTCAGTTTTTGGTAATTGAAGACTTTCCCCTACTGTCCTTTAGCCTCCAATGGCTTCTGCATGATGAAAGGAATCTGAGGGGAACCTCAGGAGTTTTGGGAGAGGGATTCTGAATTTTTTAATTAAAAAAATTTCATTGTTGCATATCTTGGCCCTTAAAAAGCTCAAGTACCGGTAACTAAAATGATTCTAAGAAACCTCTGTTATCTAACACACTTGGGATAGTCACTAGCCATGCTGCTTATGGAATTCTGGAGAAATTAAATTTTTCATGCTCTGGCTGGGATGGTAAGTTTAGAAATTGTTTGCAAATCAATATTTTCTTGAGCTATGTAGTTCACAGAATGGCTTCTCTTCCATGTAGGATGAAGTTTGAGGATTTCCGGTCCCATTTTGACAAAGTTGAGATCTGCAATCTCACTCCTGATGCCCTTGAGGACAACGCTGCACATAAATGGGAGGTGACTATCCACCAGGGCAGCTGGGTTAGAGGTGCAACTGCCGGAGGCTGCAGAAATTTCATAGGTATGCATATACCCTCAGTCTTAAGGAAGAAGTCAGAAAAGAATCCTACTAGGATCTTAAGACAATATAGCAGATACAGATTTTAATTAGATCTATGCCTGCTGGAATTTCCTTCTGCAAACAACTGTTAAAGGCATTAAAGGTACAGGAAATTTGACCTGTTTTTCAACTGGTCCCCCAGCAGAGAGGAAAGGGAGTGAAATATAAAATAAATTTATAAAGTCCAGCTTTGTGACTGTGATAAAAGTTGTTGTTAAAGATTGTTGGGTGATGGTAAGTACAGATCTTCATGATGGTGATTAAGAGTCAATGGAAGGGTGACAAGATCATCTTTGTATAAATATGTGACTAGTGGAGAAAACTCTTTGCCTGAGCAAAGCATAATATCAGGCATTTCATAATCTGCTTCTAGAATGATTTAGTCCTCCATTGAATTTGTTTTTGTTTTACAACTGCCATCTATAGATTTTTTTTTCTTAGTTGTTATAATATATATACATATGGTCTTCTTTTTATATGGCATCTTTGCTGTGTTTGTTTTAATCATTAACTACCGAGAATGACTGATCAGTTAGATGGGTGGTAGAGTGAGTGAATGAGTGATATTTTAACATGGGTCCAGGAATGATTACAGTATTTGCAGGGTTAGTATTCTCTTTCTATTTTAATGACTACATTACAAAATGCATCCTCAACTGTTATCCATATTTTGAGGGGGGGGGGGACAGAACTGTTCATTCTTTCTCTTAACTCAACTTATCTTCCCATTAAAAAATAATTATGCTATCTTTTTTCCAGAAACGTTTTGGACAAACCCACAGATCAAACTTCAGTTGTCTGAAAAAGATGATGGAGAAGATGGCTGCACATTTCTAGCAGCTTTGATGCAAAAAAACCGCCGTAAACTCAGGAAAGAAGGAGCTGAAATGCTAACAATAGGTTATGCAATCTATGAGGTATTCTGATCTGCAATAACTTTGTGATCAGACTCATTCCAGATTCCTTATAAATCACAATCCTGGTTTTGGGAAACTCCTATGGTCCTTCCTGAGGGTGAACCTTAGATATTTTGCTGCCTGAGTCAAAGCACAAGATAGCATCCCCCTCCGTTGCATATAGTGAAGATGTTTGGACAGTCAGCTGAGTCTTAGTGATAGGATAACAGGGTGGAGGGTATCTTTTTAGCAATATTAATCAGCATGATCATCTAAAACCCATTTCAGTTGCTGTCTTACTCATAGAAATAAGTCTATGTATACAAAAAAAGGACAGTGGAACCTCAGTTAACAAATGGCTCAGTTAACATAAAAATCCCATAACAAAAGGAAATCCATAGAAAATAGTGGCTCGGTTTACAGATTTTTTTTAATGGATTAATTGGTTTTCAAAGCATTTCTATAAGAAATTGTATTCAATGCATTCCTATGGGAAATTTGGTTAAAGTAATTTTCGATGTAACAAATGACCTGGAGAACGCATTAATTACAATATCCAAGGTTCAACTGTATCAACAATAAAGTTCTAATGAAATAAAAAGACTCTTCCTCCTCTCCACAATAAAGAGGATCTGTGAGAGCCTTGGAAACTGGGAGGGGGGTATCACACATCAGTTGTCCCAATTCACAAGGGCACCTCCCCATCAGTTCCCGAGCCTCTTGCTCATCACTGGAACTTAACCCTTGCCTCACCACTGCTGGGAGAACCGAGGAGATTAGAAAGGAACTCTTACTATGCTCAGGCAAAGAACATAGAGCAAAACAAGGGAGGCTTCTTCTAGTAGCGTAGAGTAGGTGTGTGTGTGCTAAAGAACAACAATCTTCAAAGTGAAATAGCTGCTTTATTCTTCAGGTTCGTGTAAAGTCCATGGAAAAATCGTAGATTAAAAGGTTTTAACAAGAATCAGTCCAACAAACAGTCCAGGTTCATTAGGTAATCATAGTGAAAAGAAAAGAGCATAGTCCCACCATAGCTAGGGTCTTAACCCATTGAGATCCAGAAACGAACTAACTAACTTCTCTACAAAATGGAGAATTTACAGTCAGGAGAGTCAGAAAATTTTTATTTATTAAAAAATCTATTTATTTATTTTGCCTCATTTGTAGGCTATCTTTCTTCCAAGGCACACTCCATCTAAAAACAAGTAGTAGCAAAAACCCAATGAATTAAAATTTAAACTATAATAATTATTTAAAATCTATTAAGTAATTAAAAACAATTAAAACTTTGAAACCAAAGTTAGAGGAGCACAACCCAAGAAAACAGGCAAAACAGCATCTAGGGACTGATATATTTTTTTTAAGCCTACCTTAAAAAGTGGATCTTTGGCTGTCAGTAGAAGGATAAAAGGGAGGAGGCTAACCTAACCTGTCAATAGAGAGTATTTCACGTTTTAGGACAGAGATGGCTAACTTTAGCACTCCAGGTGTTCTTGGACTTCAATTACCAGAAGCCCAAGTCAGCATTCCTGCTGTCTTAGGAGCAGCCATTGCAAGTGATGACATCAGCAATGGCTGTGGTACCATTATGTCTTATGTGGTACAATTTATGGAATAGGATTGCAGCCATTATTTGGAGAATTACCAGATTGCTTTGAGATAGTTACTAAAATAACCAGAAAAGTAATTCTAGGCCCTGTCTGACAAGCTAACACAGAAGATGGAACATCTCATTTCAGAGCCCCAACAACGAGGAACACTTAACAAAGGATTATTTCCGTTACCACGCATCCAAGGCCAGGAGTAAGACCTATATAAATTTAAGGGAAGTCTCTGACCGATTCACACTGCCACCTGGGGATTATGTTATTCTCCCTACCACATTTGAGCCCCATCGGGAAGCTGATTTCTGCTTAAGAATTTTTTCTGAGAAGAAAGCTGTCACTAAGTAAGTATTGCCATGTATCTTGCCCACCTGAGGGACCTTTTCAAAGCTCAGAATGCACTTGCAACTAGTCTCCCATTAGAAATCTGTGACGCAGTGTCTCACCCAAAGGGTCACCTCCAGTGGTCATGCTGGCTAGGTATCTGGCTGCAGAGCCAAGAGTCGGGATTTGTATCTTGTGGGGAAAGAGCCCATCTGTTTAGCCTGTGGCAAGCTGCATAGACCCAACACACACACACACCCAGAAGAAGAGCATGGAAAACCACTCCTAAGTGCTCAATACTTACTAAACCCTAGAAAAGTTTGCCGTAAGTCAGAATGGACTATAAGGCATTTTATTTTTAAAGTATTCATCCCTCACCCCCGAACTTTTTTTAAAGAATAAACTAATAAAATCACGAGAAAAACATACAAAAATCTTAACAAAATTACATATAGTACATTATAACTACTACACAAGTCCATCACCAATGGGACTGTATACCCTTCTAGATTAAATGTTTTTAATATCATTAATTTTTTATATATTCATCCTTTTGTTGGGTTACACAGAAATAGCCTCCTCAAAGATTGTGATATTTTTTTAATCACAATCAGGCATACCCTGGTAACGACAACCTTGTGTTGCCAGCTAATCTTTCTCACACTAGGTCAGGCGGAGGGAACTGCAGAATGAAATCACCAAAAGGTGGCTTCATTTTGGCAGTTTCACATCTGGCCTAGACATGGAAGAAGAAGAAAATCCCCTTGTTCCAAAAAATAAAAATAAAAAAAATAAAAAACCCAACAACACACGTACATCTTGCTCTGGTTTTACTTCTTTCTCTTTCATTAGTACATAATCTAAAAATTCTCTTCATGTTTCTCTAAAATGATTTTTTTAAATTTAATCCCTTATTTTACCTTCAACTCACTTGTTAATTTATCATTTATAGCTATATTCTATATCTCTTTATACCAATCATCCAATTCAAATTCACAATCTACTTTTCATTTTTTAACAATATTCAATCTCAAAGCTGTAACAAATATAGCAATCATCTCCTTGTTTAATTCAATCTTTTTTTCACGTGTATTTTGCAGTTGTTATCTCTCATGAGGGAACTGTAATCAAATTTCTTACACCATTGAAGTGGACATGTTTATTTTTACATTTGTTGCATACTCAATAGTGGAAATCTACTTGCCCCTGGATAAGGGTGAGGGCATCAGAGGATTGTTCAGTAGTGAAAGGCTTTCTCCTCCTCTTCTGCCACTTGTGTGACCCATGAGTAATCTGTGTAATCACATGGAAGGAGGAAGTCTTTCATTGCCTCTTTCTGCTGGTAGTGTCATCTGGCAGTAGTGATTTCTGGTAATTAAAGATTATTGGAGAATTTTGGTTTTTCCTTTTAGTTAACAAAGGTAAAACAAATCAACAGCAAAGAAGACATAGAGCAACAAGCCCAATCTCATAACCTCCCCCCCATCCCTGGTTCCAGTTGTCCATACACTGACTAGCACTTTCTATGATGAAATCACTCTATAAACATTTAAAGTAGAAAATAAGATACAGTTATAATCTGTAGTTTCAGTCAGGAAAAACATTAGGGAAAATTGAGTCTCCAGTTTGCTTGGTCAGAGGAAGAAGATGGACAATCAACAAAACAATGGAAGCAAGAAAGCAAACAAGTAGAGGGAGTGGGGTATTGCCTCAAATGCCAGAGGTGGGAAAAGATCTTTACCAATCAAGGTTGTGGCAAAGGACAATCAGATTAGGCTGCAAAGTGCCTTCTCACTGATACTCAGTATTAGTACTTACAGAACTGTTATTATTCTCAAAAGACTTCCTCCTTTGGTCCATGCCTTCACACAGCTTCACTGGTAAAAAGAACACTAACAAGACAGCTGTTGGAGAGAAAGGGGAAGCCTTTAATCACCTCATATCTCTCCCTCCTGGTGGAAATTTTGATTTCACTCACACAACAGGATTTTTGCCTGTACCTGTTTTCTTAAAATTAAGTTATAAATTAGAAGATTTAATTAAATCAATTAATTAATTTACATTTTAATTCATTAGTTGGGTTCATGTTTATTTTTCATAGAGAGATGGATGGAAATGTTGACATTGATCTGCCGGAGGTATGTCACCATGATTAAAAAATGATTAAACAAATAATTATAATCATACTTTGTTTTTGTAGTAGAGTTAATAATAATTGCTTCTGAGATTAGGACAATGCCACTGTAAACAAAGAGTGACAGAGAGCATATCCAGATAGGTGTTTTGGACTTCTTGGGGTGTTGGTCTTGGCTTCCAGTGCCCACATTTTACAGGTGCTGAAGCATCCCAACCTCCCTTCTAGCGCTTCTTTTGAATCCTCACCAAGGGATTCTACTTCACTGCATCACAAAAAAAATATATTGTCTGCTACTTGTTCTAATCAATGTGTCCTATACTAAATCAAGTGCACTGAATCCAAATCTGAAGTCCGATTCTGCCTAGGACATCAGGATCTTAAGTAAGAAAGTCTCACCCTTTTGCTTAGGTTCTTGCATTGATCACACAGGGTATATTTGTCACAAATGTATCTAAAATTGTTTGGCTTATTAACACAGCTGGGCCTACTAATAATTGGTTAAAACAGACTCACTATGGCTTAGCTCTACTATCCAATAAAATCATTTCACACTAGAGACAAGCCCTTGGTCCATCTTGCCTTATATGCCTATTTCTGACATCAGCTCACTGACTTCCCCAGACATGCCTGACTGCTGCTGGAACATGCATGCCATCAGGGGACATGATTCAACTGAGGCGGCAGCAGACATAGTGGTAGCTGCAATTGTTATATTGTTCCTGTGTAAAAATACATTACCCAATACCATTTGAACAGCTATAGCACATCTATACCTTAAAATTTGCATGTGATAGGCAACTTCTGAGTTCAGATTTGGAAGTAGCACACTCAATATCATGTAAATAATATGTGTTATTCCCAGTAGCAAAATCATTGTTGTGCAGTGCTTTCTTTTAGTCATCCCTATACACACTGTTTCCAGCACCTATATATGTTGGGAATGGTGTATTAGGGAGGCTTGCAGCTGTCAAAGGCTGTTTCCACTGTAAACATCAAGTACTGTATGCTTAAGGAGCTAATGAGACCCACCAGCTTATCCAATGTTGGAATTAAACACTTCCCGTGCTCCTCTGCAGAGGGACAGTGAAAGTGTAGTTATTTCCCCCCCCCCCCCTTTAGCCAGTTGTTGTCATGCTTCATCAGTTAGGGGGCTTAGAAAAACATATCAGCAAAGGTCACTGGGCAAAATAAATGGGCTAAATGGTATTTAGCCTCTCTCTAGTCCCAAAGCAAGCTGAAAACCAATAACACCAGGCCATCCCACATGGGAAAGTCTAAACATGCTCTCAGTCTTTCAAACAAAATGTTAACAATTTGGATCTTTTCTTACTAAATAAGAAGGTGTAAATCAGAAATTTTCTTTTTTTTTTTTCCTTTTTCCTTTTTGGGTGCCAATTTTCATTTTAAAAACATTATCTGGATATTTTTAGCTTCCTCAACCAACACCACCCCAACAAGAAACAGAAGAAGAAATTCAATTCCGGTCATTATTCAAACAAATTTCAGGAGAGGTAAGGATATGACAGCAAACTGGAAAGGAAATCATCATGTGGTAAAACTAATGATTGCTATCAAGGCCATAGCTCAGGAAAAAAGAGTGTATATATTTTATGAGGGGGGGGGAAACCTCCCAACAACTTCCTGCCAACAGAGTTATGTCTTCAGATGGAGTTGCTGCCCTTTAGGAAAGGAGTGAAGACCTGGCTGGTAGGGCATGTGTGGGGAGTGGGCCAGACAGCCAACTCAGTCGCCTGGCTCTTTTAAATATTCCACCTCTCTCCTCGGTGTTTTTAACTTGAATTTTAATTTTTATGTATGTGTTTTAATTGTTTTTATTTGTAAAACCGCCCTGATATTCGGAGGAGGGCAGGGTACAAATGAAATGAAATGAAATGAAATAAATAAATAAATAAATAAAATAACAACATAGGGTCAGAACTTGGAAAAGTTAACATTTCTGGATCATAACTTCCAGAATTTTCATACAACATGGCCACTGGCCATGCCATTTGGAAGATTGAGGGAGGTGTAGTTTTTTTAAAAAGTAACTTTCTCAAGTTCTGTCCAGGTTCAGCCCATGCAAGTCTAAGAAAAGCTTCTGTGAAATCATGGATAAGTTTCAATTGTTTGGTCTAGCCTAGGTAGCTTCCTATATAACAAAGTGTAACTCCATCACTCTGATCCAGAGCAGACTTTCTATGATGGATACAGTCCGTTTAAACAAAAAATATGTTGGCTACTGTAAACCCCAGCTCAGTTTCACAAGTAGTTCCTATTGTGTGGGTTGTGCGGCTTCTTGGCTGGGTGGAGTGGGATTGTATTTGTAGCCTCCAGATAGATAAAAAGAGTGATCTCTGAAGCCAGATGCCCTCTTATCCTCTTCCCCAGATTAGCATTGTTAAAATGGGTGAGTGCCAGACATCTGTGTCCTTCACACAATTCCTTGTATGAGGCATTATGCACACAATCCACTGCCTTTGAAGATCTGGTGACTAAAGAGTAAGTGTCTGAACAATATGTATTTGTTCAGAAGCCTGGGTGAAAAGTTAAAAGCTACTCAACCCCCCAAAATTTTTTGTAATATATTCTATGGACCCTAGATGTCATGAGATCACTGTTTTTTATAATTAGGCACAGCTGTTCCTAGAACCAACAGAAATTAAATTGGCCCTTGGGTTTTCAAAGCAATCTGTTCAAATTATGTTGTACTGATCTGGTTTATTAGACTGTGTTGTCATGGAAATCTGTTTACGTGACTATATCTCTCCTGAGTTATAGAAGAAAGAACTCATATTGTGTGACATCTGGGAAGCATGTACCGGTATATGTATCACTGATACTGAATATGAACTTTCCTTCCTTGATTCTTTTTCCAGTCTGGATTCAGGCTAGGATATGATATGGAATCATGACTACAAAATGAACTGCATTTATTAGACAATTTATGTTTAGAGATAAACAAGAGGAATATATCCTTGCTGATGTTCTTAATTGTCCTTGACACAATGAGACACAATGACTGAAATTCAATTGTCAGCTGTGATTAGAGTAGGATTACTCAGTCAATGGAACCAACAGAGGAGTTGAATCACCAAATCACTGGTTCAGTAGAACTACTCAATTTGCAACTGACTATTGGATTTCAGCCAATATCTTGTTGTGTTGTAGTCTGGTGGATGTCATGAAGACTGCCCTTGATTTCATTCTATCATTACAAAAACATTCCAGAAAGTGGCTGTCAGGGTGGTTTGCTTGACCTCTTGAGAAACACAGCATGGAGCACTGTATAATGGGTGGAATTGGCTTTGGTCCTCTAGATTTTTTGAAGTACAATTCAATAATTCCTTACCATTGACTATGGTGGATGATGCTGACAAGATGCTGACATTCAAAACCTCTGAAAGGGCAACATATCACCCTTTGCTCTGTTGCCTTCATAGTCTAACACTTGTAAGAAGCTACTAGAAATGATCTTAGAAGGAGACAATACACAGCCCATTGTCTGTGACTCATTTGTATTCGTCAGATCATTTTTGCATCCCTTCCATGGAGCTGAAACATACTGTACATAAACAGTTAAAATTGAGCTGTCAAGTCATTGTAGTTAAAATCTGGCAATCAAACCATTAATTGGCCATGAAGATAAACAAGCATTGTTTACTTTGTATTCAGTGGCTAACTAGGAGCAGCTCGACATAACTGATCTTTCCTGCTTCTTTTTTTCTGATCTGCCACCAAAATTCAGTAGCAGACCATAAGGCTATACTCTGGACCTGTTGAACTAGTCAACTCCTGACCTAAAATTCTAAAGCTCATTAACATTGATATACTTAAGTCCTGTATTTCTTTATCCAGGCAGTCATGACTCTTAATCAGGACTACAGATTCCTGTAGTAAGAAACAAGCCTTTGGGAAAATGTACTCATTTTGGTATAACATTCTTCTTCACAAACCTCCCTGGTCTCCTTCTTCTCTTAATTTATAAAATGGTTTGAGGCTGGTTTTATTTTACTTTTAGTTTATTTAACTTCATGAAGGGTTTTGTTTTTTGGGAGAAAAGAGTGTAGTAGTCCAAACAGTAAGAAAAGGCAGAGTTTTTGCTGTAAATTTGGTCACATTGGTATCTTTTCATGAAGAAAGTAGCTGTCTCATGATATATTTTCTTGGTTGCCTTGAGTAAAACTGTAAAGGCTTGTTACAAAGATGTCACATGTGTGAATAGATTGTATGCTAAATCTGTAGAATGTGAAAGCAGCTTTCATTTCTTCAACTGTAGGACATGGAGATCAGTGCAGAGGAACTTGAATATATTCTGAATGCGGTATTGAAAAAAAGTAAGTGTTACCATCAAGGCTTTAGCACCTCTTACTCAACTGACAAGTGACTTCTTGGCTTACATTATGATAGAACCATGATGGGCTATCCAGTACAAAACAGATCAAACAGTGTGCTTGAATTTAAGCCAAATGCAGTCCCAGTTTAATTGAATGCAGTTGGGACTTACTATCATGTGTGTTCACTCACGCACATATTTAGGTTTGTTTCATCTTGCTATGATAAAGAAGATGTATTACTGAATGAAAAGTCATAGTGAATAGCTTTCCACTTGGGAGTCCATCTCTTTTTCTCTCTACATGGAAGAAATGGTTATGGGTAGACGTTCGGTCGGATGGTGTCAGAAATGGAGGTAGGAGGACCCAATTCTGACTGGAATGGTGCCAACAGGCATTCTAGTCCCTGAGATCATAAGAGCTCCCCATCCTGACTTAAACACTTTTACAACACTATAAAGTATCTAAATGTATAAAATAGAGATGGAGTAGGTTCTCACACCCATAAGTCCAGGCCCTCCATGATGCTTTGTGAATAAACCAATCAGAGGCAGAGTTAGTAGAAAAAACAGTCCTCTAATTCGAATTTAGCTTGTTTAGCTTGTTGGTGGAGTGATATAACATGGAGATGGTAATTTTTTTTAAAAAAAATGATAAAATGATTCTCTTCCAGCAAATAACATCAAGTTCAAGAAAATAAGTCTCCTATCGTGCAAAAACATCATTTCTCTAATGGATGTATCCTTTTAAACAAAATACGACGTTTTCCTTTAGTGAAAGGGATACAGATTCTGCAACACTTTGCCACTTCAGAGAGAAATCACATCTTAAGTGTTAACATGCCCTGGCAAAAGGCTCGGCAATATGCTTCTGAAGTTCTGGCAGCTTTTCAGCTCTTATTTTAAAAAGGAAAATAAATTGTTGAAAAACAAGACACTGTTACAAACCTTCTCTGAAAATATCTTCAAGGGGGGTTGGAAGATTGTTCAGACTATTGAAGCATTCAGGGAAAGGGTTATATTCCTTCTACTTAGGGCCTGTCTGCACTCGCCCTTCTGGTCCATTGAAGCATGGCTTTTTAAAAGCCGCATTTGGAAGGAGGAGCAAATTGCCATTTGCTGTGATCCCCGCATCCTAAAGGTATTTTTCTCCTCTAGTGACCCAATGTCCAGGAATCTGAAGCAGCTGACAGCTCGTGTTGGATGTCATAAACTGATAATTTCATCTGATCATTTGTGTATGACCAGGGAAAATACCATTTTAAAAATTCTATATGATCATTGCGCTGTGTTGCTTCGGTGAAAAGAAAACAAAATTCCCTTGAATTAGTGGATAGAGATGGGGAGGTTGCCACACCCCACAATTTCAGGATGAAACATACACTGTACCCTATTCACGAGCCACTCTTGGTGTACAGAATGTCACATTCGATGTTTTTGCTAGAAACATACTAAGCTGCATCACAGACACCAATACTAATCCATAGGGCAAGTCTGAAGAAATACATTAATTCATGAAAATATACATTCACGGTGGATATGGTCTGTTGCACTTTTCAGTAATGTTTTCCTTAAAATGGACTGCATTAGTCCAATGGAAATGGAAAACTGGAATTCAGCGAGTTCAAAATTTTCTGGGATAAACTGAAGAAATGGATTGTAAGTACAAGTTTCCACACCTCTTTTTAAAACTAGGACTTGTAGATATAAACTGTAACAGAGGTTACTTATCTTTGTTTTCTCCATTGTTTTCTTAGGCATTTTGGAAGATGAGATAGAGCACCCACTTTTATGACCCATTGCATTTTGTTCTGTATAACAATTATTTCTAAGAAAAATTCTTTGTTTGCTATAGTGCAAGCCACAATAATTGACATGTAATATTAACATTTTTATTGCAGTAAAAATGTTCAGACTATTCTTTTTGAGATGATAAATGTTCAGAAATGTTCCTTAAAGAGGGAGCCAAGCAAAATACATCTTAAACAAAATACTCTGCTGTTGTTTGGTGCCTATTAGAAGAAATTGCTGGTTCATGTAAAGAGAAAAATGCTTTTGACCTCTTGAGGGATGGTAACCTTTCCACTACTTATTGTCTTATCTCCTCTAGTCTTCAACAAAATGGGATTGGAAATGATGGCATATAAGTCGAAAAATACAATACAATACAATACAATACCTGTCAGAATGCGATCGCAAGCAAAGGCTAAATATAGAGGA
The DNA here is from genome assembly GCA_030440675.1 of Furcifer pardalis. Lineage (NCBI taxonomy): Eukaryota > Metazoa > Chordata > Lepidosauria > Squamata > Chamaeleonidae > Furcifer > Furcifer pardalis. Next base: position 111,235,025 of record CP126890.1, on the reverse strand, counting down.
GGAGAAGGAATTCCGTCTCCTCAGAATTCTCAAAACAATTCAATTGCCCATCATCCTGTGGTTTTTCTTTTTCATAGCAGTCATAAACAGTTTTCTCTTATTGGCCTGCCTCATGCTTTCCTCCAGCACAAAGGACAAAACTAGTAATGAAACCAAAAGTTGGCACATAAGCCTGAAAAACCTTTGGCACCATGGAACACTATTGGTGAGAGAAATGGGCAAAGTTCCATGCTTTTGTCTCTGAGACTGTTAGTAAAAATGAGATCCCTCCATATACAGTACTCCTGGCCTTCTCATTTAGAATGCCAAGCAAAATGGAGGAGAATCCTGTTATTATTCCCAGTTATCTCCAAAGAGCACAACTGATCCAGTAAAATGTTCCACTTGAACCATTTTTGGGTTCCTTGGAACAAACAGAGTCCCATGCTTTCAGCTGCATGCCAAGAAGACTCATCTTGCACCTCTTCATTTTAATGGAAGAACAAACAGCGGACCCATTTCTTTACACTATATAGTTGACATTCCAGAGAGCCCTGAGTAATTACAAGCAAGGCCACTGAAATTGTAAATTGAAAAAGACAGATAAGAGGCACTTATGGAAGAAGAAACAGGCAGCAGTTGGCAGGGTGCATCTAGGAGACCAGAGGTCCTCTGCTCAAGTACATTTTGACTTTAAACACAAGGCGTCATGTCACTGCAAGCTATTTTTGAAAGCTGATTCACTCATGTTATGTTTGATATTGCTGCTCTTAAAGGAGACATTAAGTATACACTTGAAAATGTAACATCTCATTTAGCTGCAGGACAGACATTTTGCAGAAAGACAATATCAGATGTTCATCAGGGCAGGATAGGCTGTGGTGCCTTTTTTATGAGTTTATATTCTCAATAGCAAATCCATGGTTCGTGTTATATGACTTAACCTGATTGTTACCCTGGAAGCAGCAAAAAGATTTAGCTAATCTGTTTGTTCCTTACCCAGAAATCAAATGTCTACTTACTTCAGTAAGAATTGCACTAAAATAAAAGAGCAAAGCCCTTCCTATAGTTGCATCCAAAATTAATCTGGTGCAAAGTAGTGCATTATTTCTTAAAAGGGGCTGTGGTGGCTCAGAGGTTAAGAAGCTCGCCTTGTTAGCTGGAAGGCTGGCAAGTTGGCAGTTCAAGACCCAGGTAGTGGATGACAGAATGAGCACCTGTCTCTGTCACAGCTCTTGGGGACATGAAAGGAGCCTCATTCAAGCGTACCCTGAGTGAAGTTTCTCCAGCAAAAATCCTTTCAACCCAGAATAATTTCTGACACAGAATTATTATTCTTTCTTAAAAACCACTGCTTGTGAGGAAAGCTAGCTACTAAGCTAATGTCAAATTAATTGTGTGCTTTCCGGTATTGTTGAGTGAGAAAACATTTATCTTGGGGGGGGGGGGGGGATTCATGTTTTTCAGGGTATTTACTTACATTTTGATTCGGATCACTCTGGCACCATGTCTTCCTATGAACTTCGTCTTGCTCTAAAAGCAGCAGGTACCCATTACTGTATCTGAAAGTAGGGATTTGGCAGTAGTGACATTAATTGAGTCAAGGTTGGGGGTGGGGGCCTGCCATTCAAATGTCATTGAATTCCAATGCTCTTTAGAAACAATTGAAAAAAGCAATCATACTTATATACCACCCCATAGCACTTAGTGCATTCTCTGGGTGGTTCAAAAGTTAATTAGCATTTTGCCCCAAACATGCTGGGTACTCATTTTACCGACCTTGGAAGGATAGAAGGCTGAGTCAACCTTGAGCCCTGGACAGGATCAAACTCACAACCTTTTGGTTGCAGTACAGCAGTTTAACTACTATGCTACCAGGGCTCTTAACCCTGCCCAGTATATTTTATGGTGAGGGATTAGGACAGACAATGGCCAAGAATATCTTAAAGTCTTGGGTTTCTAATGACTGCTTAAGGTAGTCTCCTGCAAGAAATCCTGATGATCCGGTCAGTAGAGTTAGCATTAGCCACTTAGAGAGCTATGATGTGGGAAATCCCCAACCAGATTGCCTACATGTTTTTGCTTTGGTGAAAAGCAACCAAACAGAACAAGGACTCAGGCACTGCGAAAGCAGTTTAAATCTGTTCCCCCACTTACCGTATATGCTTGACTATAAGTCATCTTGAATATAAGTTGAGGTACCTAATTTGGACCTCTAAAACTAGGAAAATAGATTGACCTGCGTATAAGTCAAGGTGGAAAATGCAGCAGCTCCTAGTGAGTTTCAGCAATTAAAATATATAAAAATGTGGTACAATTAATTTGTTCAGATATTTGTGTGGGTATGTTTTCAATTTTTTATGGTAGTGTTAGTATTTTTTACAAAGCGTATGTTTGAATTTGCACCACCACAAGTTTGGGGACCCTTGGGGTCGTTGACCTGAATATAAGTCAAGGCCCTTTTTTGGATCTCATTTTGGAGGCTAAAAAACTAGACTTCTACTCAAGTACAGTATATAAGTATTATTTATTAACCATAACGAACAAAAATAAGTATAACATGACTCATCCATAGCAAACAATAACTTTTGGAAGGCAAGAAGTGCAATTTCTGTCAAAGGTAAGGCATCAGAGGGGTCATTTAAACCTCAATTTCCTTCAGAAGTTGAGTCCAGTCCCTTAGGGCTGTACTCACAAAAGCTTTTTAAAAAACCCTGACATTTAATGAAAACTATTGAAAGATGCTCAAGTTTCTAATTCTTTAAGGGTTTCAACTCAACAACTACCTGCTTCAGCTGATTGTTCTTCGATATGCTGATGATCACTATGAAATTGAATTTGATGACTTCCTAAACTGCCTCATTCGCCTAGAAAATGCAAGCAGTGAGTATTTGTAGTTGTTTTATTGGAGGTTCTTAAAAGCTTTTTCATTGCCATTAATATGTAACTTGTGAAAGACAATAGATGTGATTCTGGAGTCTTTGTAACCAGTTTGACCTCATTCATCTTCTCTTTTGTAAATGTTCATTTTCTAACAAATGACCGTACAATTATGGGGTAAACTATGAAACTGCACTTACCTTTAGCATTCTGACAATAACATATATACTGGGGTGTAGTTTCTGTTTTGTTTTTAAATTTCTGATGATTTTTAATTTTGACGTTTTTTGATTGAGTGTTTAGGTTTGGTTTTGCTTTTATTAGGATGTAAGCCGCTCAGAGTCGGGTCCTCCCGATTGGGGCGGGGTATCAAATTTTAATAAATAAATAAATAAATAAATTATCTATTATTACCATTATTTACTTAATGTAAGCAACAGTTAGGACTGAATATGGAATGACTGAGTGGTTTGGAATAGGAAAAGGAGTAATACAAGGCTGCATTTTGTCACCCTGCTTATTCAACTTATACACAGAGCACATAATGCGCAATGCAGGGATGGAGGAATCACAAATTGGGATCAAAATTGCTGGGAGAAACAATTTGAGATATGCAGATGATACCACCCTAATGGCAGAAAGTGAGGAGGACCTAAAGAAGCTCCTGATTAGGTTGAAAGAAGAGAGTGAAAAAGCTGGCTTGAGACTCAATATAAAGAAAACCAGGAAAACCCTGATGTAGATGCATTGAGTCTTTCGTTGTTAGTTGCTACCTCTCCCCAGATGTCACTATGTGCAATGTTTGCTAGATAATTGATTTCATCAATAGGGTTTTTAGGTCCAAGCATCCAGTAATCATTTTACAGGTTTCATTGTGTGCTGTGTCTATGTTTTTTGCATGGACTGAACTATACTACACTAGGCTGGCATATTCGCCTGAGGAGTGGCATTGGGCCTTGGCTGTAGTAATTAGTGTTTGTGGTTGTGTGCTCCAACTGGTTCCTCATCATTTTTTGAAGAATTGTTTTATGGGGAGACCAATTATTCTCTGTGGTACATGGGAGGGCCGGCCATCCCCAAAGAACATGATTGTTGCTGGGGCAACAACAGCAATTCTAAGCTGATTTTTCCACATCAGAAGCAGCAAAGTGAGGTTCAACATGGTAATATAAAAGAAGAAATTAAGACAAAGGCTATTCTGATTATTCTTTCAGGGGTGTTCCAGGCATTAAGTGTGAAAACCAGAGACTTCATGAATCTGAATATATGTGAGGTAAGCTCCTAAAAGCATAAAATACAACTATACAGCACTTCATTTAAAAAGTCTGCAGTGGAAATATTTGGGTATAGGATTTTCCCTTTGGCGCCTGATTTTTCTCTTACCTCAGTTCACTTTGTACAGATGCAAATCTGGTACCTCACTCCTTCCCAAAGGAGCTGATGGTGCTGCTTGGCAGTGCTCCTCCCTGTTCAGACTTTCCTTTTCTCCAAACCAGAAAAATAAGATATCTACTCAAGCCGCAAAATAAATCACTTCAGGCTACCTCCAAAAAAAAACAAAAAACAAAACTCAAGGTGGGTCAGCCCCAATTTGAACCATATATATTGAATACAGATTGGATCGGGTATATTTACATGGTCCAAATAATCACCAATATTTTCCACTTTGATGTGCCTGGTATTTTTGAAGTTCTGCTAACATCTGGATCCGTCAGATTTTCCTCCTGACATTTACATGCTGATACTGAACATGAAGAAGTTGGATTCTAGTCACCAGAACCTTGTCAAATTGACATTGATCTTCCTTTATTGTTCTACTTCAAACCAGGGCAGAGTTTATGTTTGTAAACCACAGTACCTCTCCTTTTCGCCATTCATGTTTGTGTACCAAAAATGAAGAGATTTTGAGATACATTTTGGCATCAGAACCCTGGCATTGTCAACTGCTAACTTTTGGTTTTTCTCTTCCCCCCCATTAGTTTATCAACTTGACTATGAACATCTGAAGACATCCAACCTGGTTCTCTGCCAGTCCCCACAGTGACTCTAAAGCCACATTTGGTATTTGTCCAAGATCCCTTAAGATGACATGGGCGTTTTGTATTTTTCACCCTTTCTGTATTCACCCTGATACCAGAACTATATTTTTAAAATAACCTAGATATAAATAAGAACCAAATCTGTGTATATATTTATTGCACAAGAAGCACAAATATATATTTTAATGAGGTACAATTTATACAGGCTGAATGAGTTGTCATAAGCAATCACTGCCTCTTTATGGAAGATAATTATTTCAATTCCCAGTAAACCTGCCAGATGGATGAACGGCTTAGTGTCCTCATTTTGTTTTCCCTGCACTTGTGCATATGTTTATGAGAAAAATCGACTGCAGAAAAATGGACAAGAGACTGGCCACGGAAGAGTGCTACATTTTCCTTGTTATTAAAGAGCTGGTAGACTTTGATCAAGTTGGAAGAAGATTCCTTGGAATCCATCAAAATGGGGAGTAAAAGTTAACTTATGCATTGAAGTCACAATAAATTATCTCCTATCCATTCTGAATTCCAATCTATTCTCCTTTCCAGTTATTTTCCTTTTGTCCTAGTAACAGAAAGTGGATAATTGGGCCCTAAAATAAACTGCCAAACTCACTGTTTCTCGTCTTAAAAAAGAAAAAAAGTATATCTTTCTTTATTATTTTCTTGCAAGAAATTAAGTTTTCATGTGTTTGCAAAATGAGGGCTAAAACAGATCAGTGAATTACATACACCAAATCCAACTGCTTGCCCCATTTATAATAGATACATCAGAATTTCCGTGGTTTCCAAGGTGGGGCACATGCCCCACAGAGGGGCAATTTGATTTTTAAGGGAGGCAATTTGAGAATGAGTTAGACCAAATTAATGGTCTTTTAGGCTTCCTCCACATGAATAGGTGTTCACTTTTTGAATAATTATATGTCACGGTGGGGGCTGGGATTTTAGAGATGCTTAGGTGGGACATGGCTAAAAAAAAAGGTTGGGAACCACTCCATGAAATTAATTGATGAATGATGAGTCAATGGTTACATACCGGTAAATTAATGATTCAAAAAGGCTGATCCAGCTCCAGCTGGGACTCCCAGTTGGTTTCAGACCATAGCTAACAGTTACATCTTGTTTCATTCAGGTTAGGATCCAAGTCCGAGATCTGTTGACACAAATTTATCACTTTCTTTGTCAATGTAAAACAAAGTGGTTTCAGTTTAAACCATCACAGGGAAGACAACTAGATCAGATGTTTTGTGTTTATAATTAGTTCTGTGCCATCAAGTCAAAACTTACTTATACCAACCCTAGTAGGGGTTTTGACAGGAGATATTTAAGAAGTGGTTCTACCAATTCCATTCTCCCAGTGAGTTCCCTTGGCCAAATGGGAATTTGAACCCTGGTCTCCAGAATCCTAGTCCATCATTCTATCCATGACTCCACACTGGGTGTTTGTGCTTATACTTGATAAGAAATAGTGAGAGTTGAGGCTGACAGCAGTGCTGTTTAAATGTTGTCTAGCTTGATACTCAATCTGAAGTTTGTTAGAACCTGCATCCTTATTTTGAACCTCACAATACAGTGGCCTGTGAATGTCATGATCAGCAATGCAGTGATGTTGGCTTCTGTGCCATGACAAATCAGTTTGTGCTGCTGTGATCTAATGAAACTCCCAGAAATGGAAGCAGAACATCTTATTTGTTCTTTGTGCCCTGACGTTTGAAATACAGATTACAAATAGATAACTCCTCCCTGAATCCATTTTAGGTTGCAGAGTGGCTAATACTAGAAGACAGCAAATTTGCAATACAGACCAAGTTCATTTCCTAGAAGAGTATCACAGAAATAGAAAGGCGGCCACATTAATAGAGCATGTCAGAATCATAGCTTCCATATGTTAATACTAGACTTAATGATCATATATCTTTTTAGGTTAAAATGAATGGAAAGTTCTGTGGTGGAAATTTCAGCAATATGGTATATGAAATAAACCCAAAATATGAATTGTACCAAGAATTTACCTTGAAATTCTGGGCACTAACGTGTGTGGAAAAATATTTTCATCTTTGTCAGAAGTCAATCAAATTTGTGTAGCATCCTCCTCTATAAAGCCAAATCCTGTCTTTCCTAAGGAATAACATATCCTACCATTTAGCTGGGGTAATGTTACTCCAAATCAGGGGTCCACAACCTATTCATGCCGGGTCATGTTTTCTCAGTCAGCTTCGAGGGCCAAACAGCCATTTTGCCCTGCCTGCACGATGGGGGGTGGGTGGGGGCCATTTTGTCCCAACAGCTTCAAAGAGGTGGCCATTTTGTTTCTCAAATGCCCTTGGAAGGGTGGGGGCCACATGAAATGGTACTGTGGGCTGGAGCCGCCCCACAGGGCTTAGGTTGGGAACCCCTGCTTTAAATTGTGTGTGTGCTGGATAATAGGGCACTGGCCTTTCTGCTGTGAATGTTCCAATCTAGAAGCCATATGGGAAGCCAGGCAAGAGAGAGAGAGAGATTATTTTGTTTTTTGTTTTGCATGATTGTTACCCAGTCTGAACTCCTCCATCTATTCTCACACATCCTGCACCAGAAGGCAAAATATTCTCTGCTCCTGCATTCGGTCAGTTATTGGAGAAACAAGTAGAATGTACAATGGAAGATATGCTCCACATAGAGTAGGTAGAATAGGGGTGAGCAACTCCCAGGAGTTCCAGAGCCTGAGGAGTCATTGGCTCTTGACAAAACCCACTGAGTACTGCACTGTTGCTACCTCAATTTGGCGGCAGCTGTCAATGTTACTCTTGCTGAAATTTAGATGCAAGAGCAACTTCCTTGGGTGCAAAAATGCCTGCTTGCAACATACAGCAAGAGCATCTGTTTCTGAAAGGCAAGGATAGAAGATGATTATGGCTGTTTTCTCTATGGTGGCACACCTATCAATGTTAAGTTTCTTGTTGGCAGCAACTTAAAATGGCAGTTTCACCTACCCTTCATTTACCTACCTCAGTGTTTCCCAAATGCTGGATCTTGGATTTCAATTCCCAGAAGTCTAAGTCAATTCCCCAAAGCACTGACCAGCCAGTGTACTGACTTAGGCTTCTGGGAGTTGAGGTCCAAGATCCAGCATTTGGGAAACACTGACCTACCTCTTAGAACATCATCCCGCATCACACAATCTTCCCAGTCAGATCAGCTTTCGGTGGCGACACCGAAAATGGCAAGAAAGGCCACGACTCAGAAAAGAGCCTTTTTGGTGGTGCCATCAACCCTATGGAATTCGCTCCCAGTGGAATTGCATCAGACCACTTGCTTACTGACATTTTAAAAGCAGCTAAAATGTCTTCTGCTTAGGGAGGCATTTGGAAAGGGGTCATCATCAGCCTAGAGTCTGAGGCTTCTTGTTGTCGTCCCCCCGCCCCACTGTTAATTTAGGCCGATTTTTTTTAATTGTGTAATTTTAAGATGTCATTTTATGATTGTGTGAATTTTAAGATTTTTTAATATATTGTTGGTAGCCATCCAGAGTGGGGATGAATCCCCAAATGGGTGGGGTATAATTACTGCTACTGCTACTGCATTACTTACTTACTTACTTACTTACTTCAACTTCAGTGATGGGATGTAACAGGTTCTCACCAGTTCTCCAGAACCAGTAGTAACTTTTCCCAGTGTCCTGGAGAACCGGTTGCAGCTTTTGGGGGGAACCACCTTGGGGGCTTACCTTTTCACTGGTTCCTCCACTGCACATGCGTGCCAAGCACCTGGTGTGCATGCATGCCTACAGTGCTTGGTGCGTATGCAAGGCCTCCTTGCTGTCCTCCCAAGCAGGGAGGAGGAAGAGAAGCTGGTAGCCTGAAGCTCCCTATAGCCTGCTCCCCTAGATATCCTAGAGAACTGGTTAGGCAAAGACTTAGTACCTAACTTCTTTAACTGTTGAAAAGTTGAAAGGTGCCAAAATGAAGCCATCTTGTGGTGAGTTCATTCTGTAGTTCCTTCCATCTGACCTAGTGTGAGAAAGATTAGCCAGAATAAGCTTTAAGCTCTGGTTTAAAAGCTCTGGTTGATTTGTGTTGTGGGTGGGTGGGTGTTTGGGTGTATTTTAATGTATTATTTATTTATTTAATTTATTTACAGGTTTGTGTTGTGGGTGGGTGGGTAGGTGGGTTGAGGGGTGTGTGTGTGTTTATTTTTATTTTATTTTTTATAATTTTTAAATTTGTTTTCTTTGGCTCCGCCCACATCATCATGATGTCATGACATTGGCTCCACCCATGATGTTAGCTCCGCCCACACTGTGATGATGTCACAGTAAAATTTTTGACATCCCACCACTGTTCAACTTGTATACCACCCTATAATGCATAGTACTCTCTGGGCACTTTACAGCAATACATTCGATTTTTTAAAAAATCGCACAACACACAATACAAAATCACATTGAAATAATCTACTGCCATAGATCAACTCCAACATTAAATAAATTAAATATCAAAACAGCCTAACATCTCAAGTTTACATTAGTGTTATGGAGGTTTCCAGCTGCAGCCTGAAACATTGCAAGTTTCTCCTCATCATGGTGAATGAGTCATGTGATTTATTGTGGATCAATGATAGAGAAGAAAATAAACATCTTCAGTTAACAAGGCAGCTGTATATGTTTGCCATGGTTGTTTAGTCATCTCTTTAAAGGTGTGCACAGCTGGATCCATATTGATCGATACAAGAAACAGAAAGATTTATTTACTGTACTTTGTGCTAGAGTGAAGTTTGAGTAGTAAAAACTTTTGGCAGGTGGGCAGTCTTAGCATTAGTGTAGCAATAACAGGACTAATCTATCAGTAAAACAACAAACATGGAGGGAATATCAAGCAGAAAATATTGATTTAAAAAGATTTCTCATGATTTTTCAAGCAGTTACTGGAGATAGCTGATTTCTAAAGTGTCTTGGAATTGGATGGTTTTATCATATGATTTTATCATATCAATCAAATCAATCCTAAATTCTCAAAAGATAAAAAGAATTTTTTAATTACTGCATTTTGGGCACATAATAAGATGGGATTCCCTTGAAAAGACAAGTAAAACTGAGGGTGTGAACTTCCAACTACTATTGCATTTGTTTATTTTTAGGTTTGTTTGTTTAGCCTAAATAAGGGAAATTTCTTTCCCTCTTAATAGAAAAGGGAGATTAAATAACGGAAAAAACAGTCACAGATTTAGATGGAGTGATGGGTTCGATGTCCAATCAGGGAGGAGAACAGAACCCAATCTCTTTTTTGATTGGTTTCTGGCTTTCCCAAGCCTGTCCCCTCTGCTGAGAACTGTTTAGAACAGGGGTTCTCAACCTATGGCCCATGGGCTGGGTCTCGCCTGCAGCACCATTTCATGTGGCCGCCACCCTTGCTCCCGCCACTGCCAGAAGCAGCAGAAACATCCATGTCTGCATTTACGGCTGTTTATGACAGTCATGGTCACATTTTATGGCAGCGTTTACGGTGGAGAAAACCACCAGTCTTGCCTGCTCAGCTGTCTGAGGGAGTATGACCCGGCCCACAACTTGAAAAGGTTGAGAACCCCGGTTTAAAATGAGGTCTTCAAAGTGGATATGATCCACAAAAGCTAACATTGAAATAGAGGAGTTTTTAATTTCACATTATGTGTCCAATGTTTTATCCATTCATCTATACGTGGATGTACACACAAGATCTGCTAACTTAAGCACACTTCCTTTCTGATTCTATCTGAAGATTTCAGCTTTAGGGATTTGTGATGAGAGGATGAAAGATTTCCTTTATCACATAAAGTGAAGAAAATTTTAAAGACACTTTTTAAAAATCATGTCAAAAGCACACAAAGGTGCTTTCTGGTTTAAAAGGATTTGTTAAATATATACTCTTAAAGGCAAGCATGAAAAGACTGGTTTACATTCCCATGCGACTATGCTAAAACACCAGTGGTTCTAAATGAATTGTCCCAAACAGCCTTCAATAACATTTCATTTAAATACTGCATTTTTAGAATACAGTAATGGAATTTGATGATCCAAAGCATTTGCAATTTTATTGTGGTTCCTGAGAATTGTTTTTTAACCTATAGTTTCTCATCACCAAATTAAAAAGTGATTAGATGATCCTAAAAGCAATGAACATAAAGTATGTAAAAACCAATAAAGAACTGTGATTCTCTAATAATCAAATACTATAGATGTGGCCTATGGTGAGCTTTTGTTATAAAAAACAAAGACTAGAGTTTGTTTTGTTTAACCTGATTTGTTTAAAATGGCAATACAAACTGTCTCCCCCCCCCAAAAAAAAAAAAAAAAGAAAGAAAGAAAGAAAAGAAAAAAAGACCCAAGAACTACCCAACCTCTCAATCCAAAAAAGTGCATATTATTCTTAAGGTAAATTTTGTTGAAAATCTTACAGGCATATTTATAACCTTCTTCTGGAATCATAACTTTGGACTCTTGTTCGAACTGCCAACAAAACTGCACTTGTGTTTTTGTCGTGCTTTATATATACTTCTCCCACGCATGCTTTACGCTTATCCCAAGTGGACTGTAACCCTTTTGTTCAGAGAAACAGGCTTACACCTGTTTTTGATCAAACATTTTAAACTCAGCAATTCTTGGCTCAGAAAGACACTTTTTATGTGTCTGAAATTTCTGGTGTCTGGAAGAAATAAAACCTCCAAGCACAGGGAATCCTTTTGTGGAGACAGTAACTGTTTTCACCCTAACAGAGAGGCCCTTCAGAAAGTCAAATTTTGTACTTTGGGTGGGTGGGTGTGGGGGTTTTTGTAATATTCACACACAGTTTTCAATTCACAAAGACAATTTGATGGGTGAATTAACAGAAGCCTAACTCCATGACACTTTATGACAGGAGTTCTCAACCTTTTCAAGCTGAAGGCCGGATTACGTTCCCTCAGACAGCTTTGGGGGCCGGAAGGCCATTTTGCCCTGGCTGTCACACATGGCACTTCCTGGCGTGGCAGAAGAGGTGGGGGGCCACATGAAATGGTATCATGGGCCAGATCCGGCCCCTGAACCATAGGTTGAGAACCCCTGCTTTATGGTAATTATTGGCTAAAATCCTGTTGAGCAGTTATGCAAATAGAATAACGTTTGGAAGCAAGATGTTCCCTCTGGCATGGCAAGTCTTATGAATCAGCATGCAACATATAATGTCTATAGAGATTTCTTAAAACAATTAATTAAAAAAAGTTATCGCATATCGTATATTTTCCATGCTTTTACAAGTTTTAAATATCTTTTGTGTTTTACTGTTGCTAACCAGAAACCTAGCAACTTTTACTGCTGACTTCAGAATAATGCATGAACACCAGATCTGATGATTTTTATGTGCAAAACTGTTTGCAATAGGATAGGAAAGAGATGGACAGAAAACAGTAGGCAAAAGCAGACAGAAAAATGAGGAAAGACACAGAGGAAGAACGAATATAGAATCCCCTCATAGCTTTCCTATTCTACTTTCATATGTGCTTCCTGACTTCTTAGGAGAAACTCACACACTAAGTTTAATTGTGTTTTAATCTTTGTGACTTTTTTTGCTGAAATCCTGTAATGCAGTTCCACTTGTGCAACAAGAACAATGTTGTTAGTCATAGTAAATCTTCACTAATTAAAGGCTTCCTTTGGCAATTTTGGGCTGCACATTACTCACATACAATGCAATGAAGTTCTGTGTACCCTTAAATCAGGGGTGAACAACCTACGGCCCATGGGTTGGATCCAGCCCATAGTGCCAAATCATCTAGCCCACTCCACCGGCTAAAGCGGACATTTTTTACAACAGCCATAAACTCACCTGTGTTTATGGCAGTGTTTACAGCAGCGTCCACAGCTTGAAAAGGTTGAGAACCTCTGCCTTAAATCATCAAACTACACTTTTAACCAGAAGCAGTCTGTAACTGTTGATAATGCAGTTCCCAAAGCTGCACAAAAAAGTTTCAGTCATAATATTTTCATCCAATTGGTTTTTAACCATATTGTAAGCTACTTTGGATCCCAGATCTGAAAAAAGATGACATATTAATAAACATTTTTAATAGTTAAGATTTTAAACACAACAATCAAAGAGACTCTTGTATAACAAGATTCCTAACACAAAAATTCAAGCTGCAGGCTCACTTGCCATACTAATATTTCTCTCTGACCAGTTTAAGACTTATGTAGGAGAAAGTGTTTTAAATTGTTCCAAAGAGAAAAAGGAGCTTCCAGAATTCTACTACCTGTCGAAAGGGTTGTGAAGTCCATTGTGTCATTTAGATGTTCATATAATGGTTTGCAGATGGAAAGTGATGTGATCTGTATCCCCTTGTAATGTCTAAATCTGAGGAGGAAAAATGGCAAGATAAAAGCATCATCTGGAAGCACTCAGAGATTGAAGCAGATATAAGCCTCCTCAAGTGAAACCACTGTGAGATTCCTTCACAAGGAGCCTCAGCAATTCAGCACCCTTGCTCAGTCTTTATTCTCCTCTGGACTACAAGACCTAAGGGGCACCTCCTATTAGCTGACAGTGTTAAAACTCTGTTATTCACAGACAAAACATTGTAATATCTGGCAGCAATTTTGCTTTACGGGTTTGTTTGTTTATCAGTAAAGTTGGGCATCTGGAAATGAATTATCTGGTATGAAATTAAGAATAAGCAACAGCCTTTTAAAAAAAGTACCATAATTTCAACTACACTCGGGGTTATTCTAACTCAAGGGTTAGAAAGGTTTTTCCCAGCCTCTCTTCACCCCCCCCCCGGGCCTAGATTGCTAAGGGGCTTAGCCATGGAAAGGGTCCCCAGCCTCTTTTTAGAACGCCCCCCGCCTGGATCACTAAGCCCGTTCTTTCCCCCAACCCCAGTGCCAATGCCAGCTTGGGATCAGCGCTGGGGTTGAGTGGAAAGGGAATAGGCCTTTTTTTTAATGTTGTGAAATCAAAGCATTGCACAACATTAAAAACCAGATAACGTTATGACTTGTGAAACCAAGTCATAACGTTATCCGAGATACTAGTGTATTGTCAGCCTCTGCCGCAAATAGTCCCTGGCCATCGAAAGGGAGTTCCTAGATCAGGTGGTTTTTTTTTTAACATCCTCCTGGAGGTCCGCTGATCGCAACCAGGAATGCCTTTGGATCTGTATTGCAGATGCGACGTTCTTCACCTCCGACTCACAGATGTGATGCAAGGTTCGGATCTGTTGCTGGCCCAAGTGAGTTCCTTCCTTACAGAGAGTGTCCAGTTTGAAACAGAACTCTTCAGGCAATTTGGCGATGAGGTTTTCAGCCTTCCCCCACAGTTTAACGTTGTAGCCTCCCATCGCTGCTGCATAGTTTGCGGCCCTGAGGGACAGTGATGTGTTGGCATAAACTTTTCTGCCAAGGGCATCTAGTTTCTTGCCCTCCTTTGACAATGGGATGGGCACACTGCTTGCTGGTGTTCGATGTTTTGACACCTTTACCACCCTCGAATTGGGGGTGGGGTGGGTCTGCAAAAATTGTCCACCTTCACCCAACAGCTTATACATCCCGTCACTCCTGGTGGAGATCTGGTGTGAGGAGATGGGTTTTTGCCACAGTCTTGGCAGCGTCGTTAACTGCTGGTAGTAGGCCTAGATGGACTGGGAAGATTGCCTTCTGTTCAGCTAAGCCACTTACCTCATCAAGAAAAGGAGATAGGAGGGTTTTCAGCTTTGATATTAAATGTGGACCCCAACTGGGTGAGTACCATGGTGAAGGTCCTCTGATCCTCAGGTTGGGACTGCTCTGTGCTTCCAATTTGGTTGTCAGGAGACTTCTCCAGTTTGACAGCTGATTCCATCTCCCCATCTGACGAATCGTCGGAGCCTTCAGACCTCTCTGAGATGGTGGGAGGTGGGAAGAACGCCTCGGGTTCTGAGTCAGACCAGTAAGGCCTGGCTGAACTCAGATCGGTCCCTGGAATAGGAGAAGGAGGCAGTGGAGGGAGACTGGCCTCCTTTTATCCCGAGTCCATGCAGTGCCTCTTACTGGTAGATGGTTCCTTCTCCCATTCTCTATCTCTCAGATTGGACGTCTGATCAGAGGCCTGTGGAAGGGCAGCCCGGACCTGGTTGGAGATTTCCTTGGCCATTTCCTGAAACAAGGGAGTCAACATGACTGATCTGGTGGAATAAGCAGCGGACCCAACCTGCAACCTCTTGGGTGGTGGATTTCTATAGACACCATGAGGTGGAGAAGTCGGCGGAGTCTCCTGATGAGGCAGAATACAGGCAGTCTTCTCCGGTGAAGTGGTGACTAGGGAAGGTGGAATAGATGATTGAGATGATATAGCCATCATGAAAATAGCTGAGGCAGATCATAGAGGAGAAGGTCTATCCACCATCGGTGTTGGAGGCAATGAAGAGGAATGTTGGTGCTTCCCCCCCCCCTTTTCTTCTTCTAGAACAACTCTGCAGTGGTGAGCTTTTTATGAGATGAGGAAGAGGAGGAAGCTGAGGCGGACACTGATGGTTCAAATGGTGGTTGCAAGGAGGCAGTCATCTGCAGGGCCAGAGCGGTCACCATTAAGTGCACTTTGAGGTGGTTCTGATGATTTTTCATCGCGACTTTTGAAAAGTTTTTGCAGAAAACGCACTTGTGGTTCTCTCCGAGGCAGATGAGGCACTTCTTGTGTCTATATGCACTAGGGATCTTCAAAGAACACGATGGTCACCTTTTGAACGCTGCAGAGGCCATCCACCGATCGTGTAGATTTCAGGAAGAAAGGTAGTATGCAAATGTAATAAATATGTTTTGGTTGGATTGGAAATAGACCCCAATAGTATGACTCCATAGTTCAGAACAAGCTTTCTAGAAAGAAACACAGGACTTTGCCTTGAAAAACTGTTCCATCTATTCAGTCCATATTTTGAACTCTTCTGGCAGCTGTCAAAGGCCTCACACAGATGTCTTTCCCACAAACGCCTGATCCTGTTAAGTGTAAATGCAGAAACTGAATAGAGGACCTTATTTATACAAAACTCAAATTCTCCCAATGAGTAAATGGTCCTTCCCCCATTTGAATTTTTCCAGTCAAGCCTCTTAAACAAACATACAATAAGCTTGCTCTGTAGTTACTTAAAGCATCTGGCTCACATGAAAAGAGGTTTGGAGATTCTGTCTTTACAATTGTGACACTATTTAGTGCCAACAAATTTAAGCTTACAAAATAAAAACCAGCCATGTCTCCTCCTGATATAAACAGAGCACTCTCTGGGTATTCTTTGCAAAAATTTATAGAGTGATGTGATCAATTTGACCGGAGAAATTATTTTCTTTGGCCTAGACAGTTTCAGAATGACTGTCTGTAGAACAAGCCAATTCTATTTATAAGGAAAGAAAAAGTGCTTGTTTTAAAACCATCCTTTCTGTGTGGCCTGGGCCTGTATTTTTGATTAATTCAAGATTTTCCCCATTTATTGGGAGGGAGGAAGTTGTAATTTTACTCATAGAATCAACTGAAGCCAATGGAATCTGGTTGCTAAGAGTGCACTAAACCAATAAAAAAGGACAACTGTTTCCTGAAGCAACTGCTTTATTTTACTAAAGGATAAGAAGTCTTTCCACACCCTGTCCAAAATTATTATTTACATTTCTATTGTTCTTTCTTTTTTTGCTCCTGTGAGCTCAGCTTATACAGCTCTAAATTTCTTCCCTTTACTCCTACAATAATGCTGTGAGGTAAATTAGGCTGAATAAGGGCGACTGGTCAAAGATCACTCTGCAATCTTCCTCTGGAATTGAATCTGGGATTTCTTCCATTAAAAAACCTATATGTTACCACTAAGTTACACTCTGTGGAATCCTTTTATCTAGCTCCAAGTACCTGTACTTACTTAGTTGGTGTGATGTTTATGATTTTTTTAGCTAAGGCATTCATGTCCAAGTCAAGGTTTGTGGTAGACACTCTTAAAATGTCATGTAAATGCTCATCTGTAAGTTTTGATCTTTACTTGGATTTCACAATTTTCATCTTGGAAAAAGTTTATTCAGATATATGTGGTGCCAAAGACTGTAAACATGCCAGCACAAAAAGTATTTATGTTTAGAAATATATCAGGTAGACCAGAATAGAAATCTAACATTATATTTTCTTTGAGTCTCTGAGATGACTGTTGGCTTGCAAATCAACCGATTCCATCTGAAAAAAAGTTACTTGAATCTTATGGTGCTACTTAAAATGGATTCTAAAATATTCTTATATTCTTTCCATGCGTTTATGGCAATCAATAAATGTCCTGGAATTCCACTAGCCTTGATCAGTGGAGCCTCTAGAAATGTTCAGGATAAAAAAAAATATTTTTTATCCTTTTTTGCATAAACATCAGGCCTTTAACTTTCCTTTTACTACTTTTTTTTTTGCAAATGCAGACCTGATGTCTCCCCTACCCATCTACACAGCTGCTTTTTATCTTCCTCTCTCACACATATAGTATTCAACATGGTAATGCATGGAGGTAATGAAAAAACTGAGTGGTATAGGTACCTGAGCCCTGCTGGCTACCAATGCACACAAGCATGGCCAAATTGCTAGCTAGTATGGAGGAAACGGCCAAGTGGGGGGCTGATGGGGACCAGAAATAATGTTGCTGTTGTGATTTTTGTATGAAAGCAATAGGAAAAACAGCAGTAACTGGTGCCACTTGAGGCAGGAAGAACAGTGAAGGGAAATGTCTTGAGGGCGACAGCAGTAAACCAGCAGGTTGAAGGGCCATAAAGAAACTGCTTAGGGACCACAGGTTGGGGATCCCAGTTTCAAAGGAATAAGCTCATGATGCAAGTGCAATGAATGGCAGAGGTTTCCACCATGGAAGAGGTTTCTGAAGAAGTTTCACCCTGTTAGTTCCTCAAAGGCTGGCAAGATGCAGCAGCAAGGTCTACCAAACAAAGACTACAGTGGTACCTCGAGTTACAAATGGTTCAAGTTACAAAATTTTCACAATACAAATGAAAATCAATTGAAAATAACGGCCCGAGTTATGAATTTTTCCTGAACAGATTAATTGGTTTTCAATGCATTCCTGTGGGAAACCATATTTCAAGTTATGAATTTTTGTTTTCAATGCATTCCTATGGGAAATTTGAGTTACAAATTTTTAATAACATGAAAAATGCCTTGGAATGCATTAAATTTGTAATTTGAGGTACCACTGTATATCAAGAGGTCCCTGGCCACGGTAATCTCAATGCTTATTTGTGAGTTACCAGGAGCCTTAAACAAGTGCAGCTTCGCCATTTGTGACAAAGGTTTTTCATATAACGGCAGCACGTAAGTGTGAGACTCCATATTACTGCACATGCAGGAAGGTACACTCTGGTGGTGCTAAACAAGATCCTGACTAGAATCTTACTGGTCCTTCTTCTTAATAAATCTGGATCCAACTGGTTTGTATTTCTTTTAGTCATAAGGTCATTGTTTGCCACTTCTCCTAGAATGGCAATCTCACTGTATTGCAAGTGGGATTATTATCACATGCATGGGATAAAAGTCACTCCAACATCATCTTACTATATCACTTTTATGGTTGTTTGACACCCTTTTTCTCCCCACCTACCTAGCTATGGGGTCCCTCTAAAGACTTCTCTAGTCCAGGATATTCTTTGCCCATGGCAATCAACAAGACACCTAGGTAAAGCCAACAAGCAAGACATGAGTGCAACAGCCACCAATAACTTTGTTGTTGTTGTGTTCTGTCAAGTCAGAATCAATTTATACTGACCTTGCTAGAGCTTTCAAGGAAAGTGGGATATTTAAAGGCTGTTTTTGCCAGTTTCACACCTCCAGTGAGTCTCCATTGATTAAGTGAAGACCTGAACCCTGGTCTCTCGAGTCCTAGTCAGTTACTCTATCCACAATACCAAACTGAATCTCTCACTGAATCATACTCACTATTAAAATGTCAGATGAGACTGCTCCAATCTGAAGGGTAACAAGTATAGTACCAACTATATCACACATTTAACAGACAGTCAACAAAACAAAAGCATCAAAACATGAGGCGGATGGAAACTGGTCTATGTCAGGCGATTTTTAATTAAGAAGAACTGTATATAAAAATGTGACCAGGTACAATTACAAATAAGAACTGCAGTAAAAACATATATAGAAAGAGAAAAGTTTAAGATTCCAGCTGTCAAAGCAGAGTAAGAGTAGGAGTGAGTCCAGGTTCTGCAGTATACGCTGCTGGCTTGTTCCAGCGGCTACAATCCACCAAGACATTCTCCTGCACAAGCCTGGTAATGAATAAGACCTACATATAGATACTATACATTAACAAGAGAATAACATCCTAATTGCATATGATGAAACAAAGACAGAACACACAGAGATCCTACCCAACAATCAATTATCTGTGCATTAAGCAAAGACCTTTAAAAGAGGCCCCTCTTGGACTTAACAACAGTTGTTCCTGTGAACAAACAAAAATGAAAAATTTATTGCAGTGATCACCTTTTAAACCAAAATTATCTGGCTTTGGAATTTGTCTATGCAGAGGAAAGGACCTGAGCAGAGGGAATAACACTTTTTTTACATTGTTCAGCTCTGTTAAGATTATTAATTCAAAACCTCCTCAAACCAAGAATGCTTTCTACTAGGAAGACTTGTGCTCATCTTTACTCCTTTCTCAGCCTCCCATAGAATTATCTGCTGCTTTCCAAATAGCATTTGAAAAAGCAAGACAGCAGCATATAAACACAGCATTAGGCTGAAAATGAAAAGTGACACAGAATTTATGCAGAATCTTAATCTGTATCATCAGAGTTTATTTTACACTAATCAGAAGTGTGAACAGCAGAAAATCTCAAGGTTGCGATGATCATATGGTTGCTACAGAGGAGGCTACTGGTAACTGACCTTAAACAAACAACAGGGCACTTTGCTTTTTGTCCTACAGTAGCCTTCTCCACCCTGGAACTCTAAAGATGTGGACCACATGCCCCATAATCCACATACAACACAGGCAGCATGTGTGTATACATACATACATCTCCCAGTGTAAAATTTGGAGGACCTCCACATGGTATTAGATGCCATTGTGCACAGTAAGCCACTAGACTGGGTCAATTCACTGAAAATTCAGGTCTCGGGATTAGACCTTTGGTGTTGGAGTACTTGGATCACTGTTTGTGCGTTTTGTCAGGAAGAACACCAGGGGTTCACAGCCTTTCACCTTCTGTGATCTCTCTTGCCCAGAGTTCCTGACATCAAGTACACCAGTTGATTTTATGGGATGGAGACCAGTGAGTGAGCGGAAGCTTTTCCTTTACAAGAGGAAAATGCTGGAGAAGAACTGAGGTGGACATTCTAGACGGTGCCAGGGCAGAGGAGTGAGTGCTGAGAACTGGAGAGGCTAGAAGAATCACTGAGCCATGTGGTAATAGAAGAGCTATGAGAGGAATGGTCTGTGGACAGAGGGAATGGGGACAGTGAAGTGGAGTCCACCATGTTTGTCAGGAGCCTTCTAGGGAGCCTGGAAGGAGAACTCAGCTTGCCCCCCTGGCTGGACCTACAGAGGTGAAGGGCATCAAATTGCCCTACTGGAGGGAGAAGCAATATTGGGAGAGGTGAAGAAGAAAGGCTAGGATCTCTACAGCAATGGGTTCAACTGCCACACCACAGAAACACAGGAAACTGGCGAGTTGCCCTGCATTAAGTCCATGGACTAAAAAGGATGTTACCCTTTCCTGAGGGCACAAAGACTTGAGAAGGGTGAAGTAACCAGAGTGTAGGACTGTTGGGCTGGACTGGAGGTTAAGGACTACCTAGGTTGCTTAAAGATCACAGTGCCATAACTGGTGGTCCAGGCTGGGTTGGGCAACACAAGTAAGGTTAGCCCTTTGACAGAAATTGGCTTTTTATTGCACCTGTTCCTTAGAAAAATAAGAACTGCATCGCAACCTACCCCTGAGCCAATATGAGAGAAGATGGAGGAAGGAGGGCAGGCTAACAGCATTACAAAGTAATTAAGGCTCAAAGGAGGCTGCGAGAAGTGACTGAGGCTGGAAAACAATGGTCCGCTTTTCCTGATGTGTAATTTCAATGCAAAACAAGAACAGAGCTTGGTAGACAATCATAATACTGTATTGAGAAGGCATCAGAAACCTGAGATGGCAGGTTGGACTATAGCCATTTCAAGCCACAGCTGGGGAATACCATCTCTGAATTCCCTATAAGTAAAGTCAACAGCCCAAAAGAGCACGGCAAACTGTGTGTAACAAGTGGGACTTCAGTTTCCACATGTAGCACCAGAAGTTGTCTTATCTTCAAAAGATGCCATTATTAACACAGAACATCTTACTATGCTCTCCATTAAATATTACAAATGATGGAATTTGTGGCAGAGAAGAATTCTGGGGGGAGATGGGGAGAGTATGTACGGCAATGATGCAATGCCATTATTACTTATTATTTATTTATTTGTTCAATTTATATTGCCGCCCACTCACCGAGGTGACTCACCTGATGACAAAGAGGTATCAGGAGACTCATATCCCTTCTGAGGTTACATTATATCCACTAAGATCTCTCTATCTCACAATTTTAATCTATTAAGAAATAAAAGCTAGCCTGGTTCTATATATCTTCAACAACTTCATGTGCTTCTCACACCACCTTTTCCTTTTGCTTTAGGAAAATGGTTTAGGTCAAGTTGTTTTCATTTCAAAAAAATATTTCATATCACAGTTGTGCTACTCATATTTTTGGCAAACTAAATGGCAACAGGAATCAGCTGGATCTTACACACCTATACAAAAATTAAAGATTGTAAAGTATCCTCTTGCATTAGTTTTTTACATTATCTGTTCCACACAGGTGTTTTTGGTATTTGAGCTTCAAGTTTTGGTAAACTTAAAACTTTTTCGTGTGTAAATTGTTTTTTTCTTTGTAATACTGTAATTCATATTAGAGCCAATTAGCTGTTTTCATTAGTGTATAACATGGGTGCCCAAAACTTTCAGGCTGCGGGCCGATCATGTGCTTCAGGGAGCCGGTTGCTATGGCCCAGGGGCCGGATGCAGCCCCTGATGCCAAGTCATCTGGCCTCCAAAGCCCTAATCGCTCCTGGAAGCAGAAGTACGGGTGCGGTTTACTTCCGCTTCTAGGAGTGATAAGGGCTTTGGGGGGCGGATGAATTGGCTTCGGGGGCCGCATCCGGCCCCCATGCCGTAGTTTGGGCACCACTGGTGTAGAATATAGAAGTTGACATCTCTGCTAGGTACTTTCAACCTCCCTACCTTGTCTTTAATATACATACAGTTATACAGAAACATATTCTTGCTCATCTCCAACATGACAATTCACCCAGCAGACTAATAATAATAATAATAATAATAATAATAATAATAATAATAATAATAATAATAATAATAATAATAATAATAATAATAATAGAACTGTTAATTTTATTCCAGTCCTGAACTGTGAATCGAATGGGTGATTTGTATCCAATAATAATATGCACACTTCTAACACTTGATCATGTCAAAATACAAATACAATCTGGTTTTACAAAAAGTGTTAGTATAAAGGCAACATTTAAAAAGAGCTGGAAAAATTACTTTTTTAAAAGAAAACGTAGAAGCCAGTAATGAAACAAAAATAATGACGACCCCTCCCCTGCAAAAAAGCTGAAAAGGAGAGGGTGTTCCTTTATTTCTCCAAAATTGTGCTGAAGTTATTTTAGTTCCTCAGTTTACCAGTTGTCTAGAAAATCAAATCCTGTCTTCAAGATGACATTACTTGCGTTGCTCTGCAGAGAGAAAGAAAATTTGACAATGTTAAGTATCTGAAGCTTAGAAAGAAATACAGCTAGCTTTTATCCAAAATGTTGATGAAATTAACTAGTACATATAGCAGTTCGAAAGCAAGAAATTGCAAGTAGATAAATAGGGACCACTTCGGTGGGAAGGTAACAGCATTCTGTGTCTAGTCATGCCTGCCACATGACCATGGAAACGTCTGCAGAAGCAGACAGCGCTGGCTCTTCGGCTTTGAAACAGAGATAAGCACTGACCCCTAGAGTCGGATACGACTGGCTTTCGAGCAAGAAAAACCTTTACCTTTTACTATGGGCTTACTAAGATATAAATACTGCAGCAAAAGAGTTGTAAAATTGTTATTTAATACATTTATTACTATTACTACATGACTAAAATGGTTGTGATGGTTTAGCAGTTCCAGGCATTGAAACACATCCTGAAATAAATGGAGTGGATATGACTCACCCATTAGGATGAAGGATGCTTATCAGAAAATGAAATCAGGAGTTTCATGGCCAATATCTGGGCAAAATCTAACAATGGAAATATTTCCTTTCAAAGCCACAACTCTAAAAATCCCCAGGCAACATGGGGAGTGGTCATTTTGATGTAGTTTTAAGAATTAACTTCATCAATATCTGGAGAAACTAAACAAGAGCTAGGAAGAAGAGAATTATTCTGTCTAGTTGGAACGCCAGAATTTATTCCAACGTAATAAGGGAATTTTGTTTGTGAAAGGATGATTGCTTCCTGCATCCAACTACAGGTATCTAAAAATGAAGACCTGCTTTTCTAAAAAAATCCCATCTTATCTAAAAAAATTAGCTAAAAATTTATCTCAAAAATGATGACATTACTGTCACACCATTTTAAGTATTTACAGATAACAAGTCACATTAAAGTAGCAATTGGAAATAAAGATGTGAGCAAGAACTATACCCTACAGGGGAAATACTTGAAGTATAGAAGAAGCCTAGTTTCTACAATCTCCAAGAAATTTTTAGAAACAAGTCATTCTAGAACTATGGAAGTCAAAGGAAAGAGGAAAAAAAAATTCTGAACACCTAAGAAACAGTGAAGCACAACTAGTTTCAATTAAAGTAGATGCACTAAATCAAAGGGACTTATGTGATAGCTTAATAAATCCCATGGATTTCATGGGTCTACATAAGATAGAAGTGACATTGGGATTAAGCCTGAGATGTACTAAATCAAGAGAAGGCTTCTCTGAAATTATATAATGGTAGACTAATTTTATATTCTGTATCAAAATATCAAAAATGAGTACCCAGCTTAATGGGAGCAGACTATAATCTGCATACTTACTTTGTGAACCACCCAGAGAATGGGGCAGTATATAAGCAGAAAAAACAAAAAAGTATCAAAAATATTTCCAAGAGAAATTGATTGTTGTTGTTGTTAGTTTTGTAACACCATCAATCAATAACAGCATAAGATAAATCTCTCTGAGTCTGGGGCAAGACAACAGAACAATACTGTTCTTAACTGGATCAAATTAAGTTCCTTCCTCCCAAATGAATGGCTGCTGCTCACTTATATGGAAGGTAACTAAGGGGTCATACAAATCAGCTCTTTGCCCTTGGTGACAAAAGATTTTGTACAACAATGGCCAGAAGTAACAAATCTCCAATACAAAAAACCCAATCCTTTTAAAGACCCTTCTCCCCAAACTTGTACTGATTGCAGAGAACCAGGCAAATGGCCTGAAATAATTAAACACCAACTGAATGTCCAATGTGATTTGCCATATGGATTTGTCTTTACCCATACAGGTAGAGAGAGTTGCTTTCCAGATTAGCAAAGCCCCTGCAAACTCAAAGCACTGTCTACATGGCAAAGATGTTATTGTAGCTATAAGAACAAGAGGTCTTATGCACATGGGGAACCTCCTGGGGTATTGACTGGAAGTATGTTTATGCAACAGGCTACAGGACTGCAGGATTTTAGGCAACTTAAGTACCCGTACATCTAACCACTAATACTGTATCTGTGTATCTCTATCACTAGCTGTTAAAAACTCATCTCTTTTGGCAAATGACAGTACATTAACAATAAACTTGGTTTAGTTCTACACTTTACAGGAGCGAGAGAAAAAACCCAAGATTGGTTCATAATATAGACTAAATATTCTAAAAAAGCTGGCTTGATAGCTCAGTGGTTTAGATATCTGCGCAGAACTAAAGGTTCAGAGTTTGATCCTTCCCTGTGCATCCTGAGTGAAAACCCATCCTCTGTAATCATAGGCAAGCTACAAAGTCTTATGGTGTGCCAGAAGAAAGGAATGGTAAATCACTTCTGCATATTCTCTACCTAGAACATGCTGGAAAGGGTCATCATAAGTCATGATTGACTTGATGGCAGACAATATTACTGTTATTTATTCTGAAAGACATTTGGGAGAGGATATATTTATTTTAGTTAGTAATATTTTCCTTTTGTCCTTCCCTACCTCAAAGCCCCCTGTTAGATAAGGCATCAATCCTTTACCTGGCTAATTGTCTGCAGGTCAGAAAGGAAACCACTATCAGTGTCTTCAGTACCACCAGATGACAGTTTCTCCTCAGGGTCAGGCCGAGCATCAAGAGCACCAATTGAAGGTGGGCTGGGCTGAGGCTTTTCCCATTCTATTGATGTCATGGCAATAGCTGGGGCAGCTGACTTTTCCATTTTAGCAGCGCTGGGCTTCTCTGCCTTTGTTGCTTCTTTGGGACCAGACTCTTGTCGGTAATAAGGCTGGAGGGTCTTCTCGCCTTTCTCCATAGATTTGATCTGACTTGGGGTGAGCGAGTAGAACTGAGTTTGTTCTCCTTCACACTTGGAGCGCTCAGCATTTATCTTCCAGAAAGAGGACTCTTCTTCTTTCCTGGCTGGAATCTGCCCATCTGAGCCAGGTGCTTTGACACCTTGGGAGGGTTTGGAGACTGGGACAGCAGGAGCAGTTTTGGGAGGCTGTTTCTGTTCATTCTGTGGTGCCACACCACCTACCTCTTGGATTGACAATGATGCAACACTAAACTCCATCTGACTCTGTTGGGAATTAAACAAACAAACAATAATTTCCAAACCTCTTTGCATGAGTGGGTGGGGGGCAGGGACTATCTACAGGATCAGATCAGAAACACAACTGTAGGAATTGTGGAGAGTCCTGGGGTGTGGGGCTCAATGCCTGCTGTAAACTAGCTGCAGGCAGGAGTCAGCATCTGATAAGCAGATTTTGTTGCCCATAAAATATGGGTGCCCAAACTACAGCCTGGGGGCCAGATGCGACCCCCGGGCCTTAGTGACCAGTTCCCTGAACCACATGATCAGCCCATGGCCTGAAAAGTTTGGGCACCCCTAGCATAAAGGTACAAAATGTCTTTGGCATTTGTGCAAAGCTGCAATGCATTTGTATCTGTATTATTTTATTTCATTAGGCTTGTCAAATTTGGAAAGGAAAGGAGGGAATGAACCTGAGAAAGTACAGAGGGACAAAGGGTACAAAACCCTACATGATTCTTACTCTTAAGTATGAACCAAGCTATTTTAATGAGCACAAAATGTTAATGTTACTTGGATCACTTGTAGGGGCAACATGAAATGAAAACAGACTGCAGAAGCAGCTAACATGTTTTTAGACATCTTCTTTTATTCCCAAATTTGGTTAGTCATGTGAAAAGCTTGGAAAAGTTTGTTTCAGAAATTTATGTGTTTGTTAGAAGAGTCTGAGAACAGTAGTCCAAAAATGTATATGTTTCAATCTCTGGCCACATGTCTGCTGTGTCACCTAAGCCTCTTTACTGATGTGAATGAACATCAGTACAGTACTTCTAAAATTTTGTGTACAACTATAGTTTTTCCCTGGGAAAGCTATCTCATGGGGTTCCATCTTGTTTTTTAATAAGTTAAGGGATTTGGAGCATTAATATCATCAAAATCTTTAACAACACCCATCTATATTTATTTTTCTTTACCTTTTCTTAACTTTTGATGGTACGCTTCATATATGACAGCCCATGCTCAATTCTTTTCCTTCACTTCATTTTAAGCAGCAGGTAAAGTAACCTTATTTTTACATTTCCCAAATTTTCAGCATCACAACTCCTTTCGATTAATAACTTAACAATTCAAGAACACAAGGTAAGGTAAAATCTTCCCCTCCAAACTGTTGCTTAGTAGGCTAAGCTGATTGTTCTTGTTGGGGAATCACATATCAGTTTCAAGCAGAATTTGAAATTATGTAAACAGTGTTGGAGGAATTTTGGGCAATTTGCCTGGGGCCTGATTTAGGATGTCTGATTTGTATTTAAGTAAAAATAAAAGTGAGATACAGCAACATACTAACAAATATTTCCAAATGTAAATTAACTGAAATATGTTATTGAAGAGAAAGATGTAACACACTTAACATGTCTTAATGCTGTACTCAAAACAAACTGAACAAGTTTACTAGGAGTTATTTTCTTTTAAATCACTTAGGGGAATATTTGAAGAAATATAAAATCAGAGATTTTAG
Organism: Furcifer pardalis; assembly: GCA_030440675.1. NCBI lineage: Eukaryota > Metazoa > Chordata > Lepidosauria > Squamata > Chamaeleonidae > Furcifer > Furcifer pardalis. The sequence continues at coordinate 111,207,829 of CP126890.1, read as the reverse complement.
TGTACCATTAGACAAGTATGCATAGCTCAGTAAAGGGTGTGCATTCAGAACTTGATAGACAACTCTGGTGTCTCACTTTCAGATCTACCCCATTTCTTTTCAGTTGTTCTCTGTCAGTTTCCACGCGCAATTTTTCTCCAGGTGTACATTTTGTGTTCAGCTGCAAACTTAACAAAATAAAACTCTACAACAACTCAATAGCAAGTACTTTCCACACATCATCTCCTGGAGCCTTTTACATATGTATTTGATTCTAATCCCCTAGCACTGCCAAGGCTGATTAAAGTTGATATCTATGAAGACCACGATTTGCCTTCTGTGGTCTAAAAAGACAAAACAAAATGACGACACACTCATTGTGCGCACACAGTTTTTGGGTCATGCTGAAGTAAGCCCTTGAAAAGATAACAATCCAAATGACTAAATTTTTATTTCCAAACTGCTAACTTTGACTTCATGTTTTATGTACTCTCAATGTTCCTTGTGAATTTTGGCAGACACTCTAGTAGAAAAAAATCCATTTCATGTCAATGAGCACAACCCAGGCACAGCAGGGCTTACTATAAATTTAACCAGGCCCAATTTATATTAGAATGGGATGGAACAACTGCTTAGACAGACAGATAAAAGGCTACTGGGTACTTTTGGATGGAAACCATCATTTAGGTACTGGGCATGGTTTTGGAGAAAGAACACACATGAAACATTCCGGAGGTAAGTTAAAAAGGACAATGAAGCCCTCCGTCTTCTCTGTCAAGTCAGACTTTTCAGAAAAAATGTGTAGAGAAATTTTGCTCCTGTGGTTAGAATACTCTCAGTCTAGGTTATATTTGGAAGTCACTTGCCTCTTATACAAGCAGTATATCTTGTTTTTCTTGTGTACATTCAGGGAGTAGGTGTATTGCCTACTCAGCAAAAGATAAATGGGAGTGCTTCCCCAGAGTGTCAGTCTTGAGCTTCTACTCCAACTAGAGAATGGTGAAGTGTTGGTAGACCAAAGATAAAGCTCACTGCTTAACTTGGAAGTACGAGCTATCTATCCTGTTGCATGAACACAGAGCAAAAAGAAATGCCATTTGGCCTCCCACTACTATCCCAATCTAGGAAGCTCAGTTCTGCCCAACAACTGTTTGACTGCTCTTGGAACCAGTGTGACAATGGGCAGATTTCAAGGCTCCTGCCAGAGGAAGTGGCAAATAGCTATATGACTTCTCTTCTGTTTTGTGTTTGGGCAACAGGATACTAGCCACAGAATTTCAATTCAATAGGTGGAAAGAAATTTACTTAACCCTCCTGTTTTGTGGAAAGGACAGTTAGGTTCCTTCCATGCGCCATTTCAGCTTCTGACAGCAGATTAGGAAGAAAGAGAAGTCCTTCTGCCTCTGAAATTACACCAAATGATTTGGGGACTCAATGGGAAAGTCTGAAAAGATATGAGATGATGCAGAGAGGAGGAGAAAATCTTTCAACAGGAGACTACAGCTTGCTCAACAAAGAATTTCAGGCACTGGTCTGTTCTTCCTCACAATCCACTATTATTTAAAGCACTATAGTGTTGTTAACAGTGTAATCCCTTGTATATTTTAGGAAAGGACTTTTTAAACATAAGTCAACCTCATCAAAAGTTTTATTTTGAAGGCTTCCCACTCCGAACAACAAGAGCAGAGCTTGGAAGAGAAGATGCCTTCCAAAGTATTTTCAGAATAAAAGGTATCAGAATAAAAGGAGACATTTTGAGTGCTTCACATTTCAACTGAGTGCAAGTTAGCAGTCTTATGTACATTGTCTTCTCATGCAGGCCCTAGGGATTTTTTCTATGGAATTCTGCCTACCTTTGGGAATACGTGTTAGGGTGGAACAAGAACCAAAATGGGAAAAGTCAACAGTTATTTCTCTTCCCTTCTCCTCTCTTGTTGAACAAGTTCTCAGAGTTGTGCTGCAGGCATTTTGACTTTTCTCTCTTTAAAAGCCTCAAACACATAACACAGCCTAAATTTTGCATCTTAAATTTATGGCAGTTTTATATTTGACCAGAACATAAAGGTTACAACTCCAAAAACAAGAGCTCTTTCTGCATCGAAGGTCACCATCAATAGTTTTATGTTGCCAATAGGGTACCAGAGTACTTTATTTTAATTTAATTTTTAGACTTTTATGCCGTCCCACCCGCAGAGCGACTCTGGGCGGCCAACAGAGATACAAAAATATACAGTTATAAGTTCCACATAGTAATAATAAACATATCAAATGACTCACACCCACTGATTCACTGGCAAAAAAGAAGATTCAAACCACAGGGACTCCTAATTTGATGTTCACAAAGTAATCTTATGCATACTACCTTGGAATTGAGCCCTACTGAACACTGTGGAATTTATTCCTGAGAGAATGGGCACAGAACTGCATCATCGGTCTGAGTTGTTACACTGCTCTCCTTGTTTACATATCCTGTGTGACAACCCTGAACACACTTGATCTTACTTGATTTCAGAAGCTAAGGATGGATAGGCCTGAATATTATTTGGACTTTAGACCAAGGCATACTAGGATATTTCAATGATGATCTAGAAAATAAGACATCTTGAAACCTTTATGTCAATCACAGTTCACAATATTTAGCAGGATGGACCAATGGTTTGATTCAGTCTAAGACAGTTTTCTGTGTTCCTATGCCACTTGAGTGAAGGTAACTAATTTTGCTGGGTTTATGTATATATTTTGGGCCTTATGAAAAGCTGGCAATGTTCCTTGCTAAACAAATCCCAAATGCTCATAACTGTCCTTGTGCCTCTGGGTGTTCTTGGACTTCAATTACCAGAAGCCCAAGTTAGCACAGCTGATGATCAGGGTTTCAGGGAACGTTCAAGAATACAAAAACCCTGTCTATTATATTCAGTAATACCTCGGATAACGCTAAGACTCGGTTCCACAAGTCTTGGTGTAATCCGATTTTTAGTGTTATCCGATGCATGTTAAAATCCTATGGGATGGATCGGATAATGTTAAAGCTCCATAGAGATACATTGTAACCGCACAGGCTTTAGCGGTTGTTATCCAATTCATCCCATAGGACCTTAACGTTATTGGATCCAATTCTCCTCCCCAGATTACTTAACGTTATGCGATTTTAGCGTTATCCGAAGTATTACTGTATTGTACCAGGAGTCAGTAATATATTGCCCCATAGAGGCTAATGGATTGGAATGCCCATTATCCTTCAGCACTGGCAAGCCTAGCAAGGGTGAAAGTACGTTGTGCCAACATTTGGAAGGCCCTGAATTTAGCACCACTGCTCAACTTTACACAAACATTATGAACTGCATAGTGGGGGGGGGGGCGGGGCGTGCGTGTGTACATACTTCACCATCAACAATAAATGATGCAGGGGACAACGGCCTAGGTCTAACAATGGCCACCTTTCTTCCAGCATTTTTTGGAATAGTAGCCATGTTAGTCTGTGGCTCAGGCATATCAGAAAATAAAACAAACAAATAAATAACACTGTAGCACTTTAAAGCCTAACTGCTATATTTTGTTACCTTTCATGGATCAAGTCCACTTCTTCAGACAAGGAGTGAAACTCACAGGCATGGTTTTTATACACCAAATTCAGCAGTCAAAGGGAGAAGGGTGTGCTCAAGCAAAATGACAGACAAGCAAGCACAATACAGCTTCACACAGCCATCAGCAACAATAGATTATTCAGATTATCTCCCTTTCAATCTCAAAGGTGCTGAGAAAGCCCATTCTGGTCTCAGATCAACCTTTGACCTACATGTCGGAAAACAAACAAAAACACTGTACCTGGTTACTTCCTGTTTTGCTAAAGAGAATTGGCAGGAAGTAACCAGGTACAGTGTTTTTGTTTGTTTTCCGACATGTAGGTTAGTCTTTAAAGTGCTACAGTGCTATTTATTTGTTTGTTTTGTTTTCTGATATGCCTGAGCCACAGACTAACATGGCTACTATTCAAAAAAATGCTGGAAGAAAGGTGGCCATTGTTAGACATATGTTATATTCCTGCCAATTCTCTTTAGCAATCTGTGTATCAAATTTGATAATGTCCCATAAACCCTTCACTAATATTTAATCCCCTGCTATGGGTGTCTAACAAATGGATGTATTTGATTTCTGCTGTCTCCATGTCAATCCTAGTTTTGTAATTTCTCTGTTCCAGAATTGAAACTTTCAGGTCTTGGATAAAGTGTCCAGTTAGATTGAAGTGGTTTGAGACAGGTTTCTCTGTCAACTATGCCCCCACATTTGCTCTGGAAACAGTATTACTGGACCCAACTGCACCAAACACAACATTAAAGGCAGTTTTACTTGTGCTTCTGCCAATGTGATTTATGCCATTTCTTGCCAAAAATGTCCGTCTGTGCTTTATGTAGGACAAATAGGACAATCTTTACACAAAAGAATTAATGGACACAAATCAGACATCCAGAATGGCAATACAGAGAATCCTGTCTCAAACCACTTCAATCTAGCTGGACACTTTATCAAAGACCTGAAAGTTACAATTCTGGAACAATAAAATTACAAAACTAGGATTGAAAGGGAGACAGCAGAAATCAAATACATCCATCTGCTAGACACCCATTGCAGGGGATTAAATATTAGCGAAGGTTTTCTGGGACATTATCAAATCTGATACACAGATTGCTATATGCTACTAGATATTTTATATATCATATTACAACCTTCCTGCCAATTCTCTTTAGCAAAACAGGAAGTAACCAGGTACAGTGTTTTTGTTTGTTTTCTGACATGCATGTCAAAGGTTGACTGGAGACCAGAATGGGCTTTCTCAGCACTTTTGAGATTGAAAGGGAGACATCTAGAGCTAATCTGAATAATCTATTGTTGCTGATGGCTGTGGGAAACTGTACTGTTGTGCTTGCTTGTCTGTCATTTTGCTTGAGCACACCCTTCTCCCCTTGACCCCTGAATATGGTGTATAAAAACCATGCCTGTAAGTTTCACTCCTTGTCTGAAGAAGTGGACATGATCCACGAAAGCTAACAATAAAAATATAGCAGTTAGTCTTTAAAGTGTTTGTTATTTTTTATTTTGTTTTGTTTTCTGATATTTCTTCCAGCAAAGTACTTTCTATCACCAGCAATCATATTTTCTTATTAAATGATGCCCTAGTTGCCTGTCTAGCGCATGCAACTCCTTTCCATCTAGAAAAGAACCACTACTTATTTAATTTATAGAATATCTATAGGTCTCTTCAACAGATATGTCAGGATATTCTGCAAGCACAGGGACTTACTCTAGGCTCACTCAGCTCCACTCAGCAACTTCCCAGGCTGCAAAGCATGGCTCAATGCCATGAAACAGTTTCTCAGGTTTAAAAAACACTCCTTAACCCTGATCACTGACTGGAAATGTGGAAGCAGCTTGCGTATTAGATGAGCGTATCAGGCTTATGAACTACTGTACTTCCACATTCCAGCCCCAAGACTTCCAAGGGAGGCTGTTGAAATTGCATCACAGATGCCCCTTGCTGGTTCTGTGCCAACCTCAGCCTTCACTGCCAATAGTTAGCAAAGACCACAGGATACCAAACAAGCATTAAAATGAGAAGGCTGGCTCACTTCACATTGGATCCATCTTGATCTCAACTGACAAACACTTCACTATGCACAAAACAGAGGGAGAAGGAGAAGAATACATAGTTATTTTTATGCCTTATTCATTCATTTGGAATGTGGAGTATTTCGTTAAGCAGATAGTACACACAGCCAAAATAAACTAGTTCAGCAAACTCAAAATAGAAGGTAGAGGTTTTAAAAACTCTATCACAAACACTTGCACGCCCATACTGCCAACTAAAGAAAACCTCATTCTTGAAGCAAAAATCTGGATGATTAAGGGGCTGGAAAATAAGAACCTATAGTTGGTTGTGCTGATACACAATAGCAAAAACAAGAATTTTATTTCCTACTTTGATTCTGTTGACGCTATAGTGTCAGCTTTGTGTTGAGTGGATGCAAAGATGCAGTACCGGTATCATGGGTTTAAGGAAAAGCTGATCAAATACTCAGTGTGGACAGGCTCTTAGGCAGGGCAAGTGTTGTATTTTGAGAGCAATAGTGGCAAGGAAATGGGGATAGTTTCTTAGACTTTAAAAAATGTTCTATCATTGACTAGCCCTATTTTTGAAAAGTTCAGTTTAGCAGCATGACCAAGTTCCCAAAATATGGAAAGTCTGGAAGTAATTAAGGCTTTGGATTCATGACTTGTTGCCTCTCAAGTCCAAAATGGTATGTTATAAGGTGCTCAAAGAAGAATAAAACTGGCATCTAAATGTAGAGTTAAGCAAACTCTTCCCTATCCTGTTTTTATAGTTTGGAGCCTAACTTCTGTGGCTGCTTCTCAGAGAATTTATCATCACCATCATCATAGGGAAAGAAATATTCAACTGCTAGTAGTGTGCAATTCAACCCTTGTACCTGAGATGCATCATCTTCTTCCTCATATACAGTTCAATCATACAGTCAAAATATACAGTCAAAAAGAAGCAACAAAAGGAACACTACTAGCTATACAAACACACATACTCTTTTGCTCTTATGAAAAAGAGAAAGGAAGGAGATACAGCAGGGGTGCCAAAAATTTTCAGGCCACAGGCCAATCATGTGGTTCCGTGGGCTGGTCACGTGGTTCCTCCCTCCAAAACTGAAGTAAAACACACCTTGCAATCTGTTTTGCAACAGGATGAGGGAGTGCCTAAACTACGGCTCACAGGCTGTAGTTTGGGCACTCCTGAGATAGAGAGATCCTCACATCCACTCTAAATCAAAAGAAAGGACAGAAGAAAAGCCAGTACTTGTTAATGTAGAGTTTTCCATAACCAAATGTTTTGGTGGATCCTCCCCAATACCACTACAGCTGACAGCAAATATTCAAACAAGCCCACGCCCCACAGGGGAACTTCAATTCCCAGAGGCCTAAGTCAGTACATTAGCTGATCAGTGCTTTGGGGATTGACTTAGGCTTGTGGGTATTGAAGTCCAAGAACCAAAGGCTGGGAAACACTGATCTAGTGGGTGTCAAGGGTGCTGGTGTCAAACAAACCTAGTAAAGGTACTAAGACAAGCCATCATAAATGAGTAAAACAACATACAAACCTTACCTTCGTTTCCCAGGAGAAAGGAGCAGAGTGCTCATCTTGCCAAGTGATATCCTGAAACAAAGGTTAAGACATAATTATGCACAAATAAGCCCATATAAAAAAGGAAGGTATAGAATCGGACACTCTTAAGACAGAAAACAAAAGGAATTGGTATCTGTTTCAATCTGCTTCACAAACAGGGAGATACAAGGCAGGAGGCATTTTTAAGACACAAAGCTTGGAAGAGAATGGCTGTTATTACGTACATACATGATCAATTTAGAATTTGATGTGCACTGAAATACCGAAAAGATGAAATGTTCATTTTTATAATATAATGTCCACTTTCTCTTTAAAAGTACAGTAATACCTCGGATAACGCTAAGACTTGGTTCCACAAGTCTTGGTGTTATCCGATTTTTAGTGTTATCCAATGCATATTAAAATCCTATGGGATGTATCGGATAACATTAAAGCTCCATAGAGATACATTGTAACTGCACAGGCTTTAGCGGTTGTTATCCGATACATCCCATAGGACCTTAACGTTATTCGATCCAATTCTCCTCCCCAGATTACTTAACGTTATGCGATTTTAGCGTTATCTGAGGTAAACGTTATCCGAGGTATTACTGTATCTAAACAGTTGCTATTTTGTTTTATATTAGACTTTATACATTGCAGAATTGTGAGACTTTTTTAACACAAGGATACTGAAATAGCAATGATTTTATGCTTACTTTTTCATACTTGCGTGTGCCCCCCCCCCCCCAAAAAAAAGCTGCTTAGCTAGGTAAATGGAACCCTGGTCCCCTTATATACTGTATTGAATTTTCAGATTGTTTCCCACTGTAACTACAAGACATGGCCAGGAATTTCCCCAGCCAGAATTCTAGAAGTTTTAACCAAAATATCCAACTTCTCAGAGTTTCAGAATACTCACTTGTTCCCTGCCAATACTTTATCTGCAGTGGTAACCATTAAAGTATGAACCAGGACACAATGGAGCTGTCAAAACTCCATGGAATCTGCAAAGTATTAGGGGGTACCTTTAAAAAAAACCTATCTCGTGTCTGTAGCCCTTGGCCACACTCATCCATTCTCCAATGCACAGATCTCAAAAGATATACTAACTAGGTAATTAGGATGGCAATGGGCTCCTCCTTGAGACCTGATGGTGGGATGGATGGTCCACCAAGGATGCCAGCTGCAGCTGCAAAGCATACACCACAAAACAGTACCGGTATAACACTGCAACAATTTCAACCTACTACATTTCCACAATCAGAAAATTTAGAAGACATCACCTGTTGTCTAGTCATTATACAGACTAAGCACCCAATGTACCCTTTGTGATGACTACATGTCATTTTAGAGGTGGTTATATAAGAAAAAACTATCAACTGTGCCCAAAATTTTAGAATGGGTACAGTTTGATTTATAGCCTGACCCACTCTGCTGGCTAGAACAAGCTGATCATAAACCTGCCATTATTTTCCTTTTACCATTATTACTGATTACAAAAGCCAATTCAAGTACAATTCTATGGGCACGGAAGATCTTTAGGTTAGGCTAGTCACTGGTAACATCTTTGTGTACTTTTGGAATCCATCTTGGCATATACAAAACAATGTCCCTCATTATGTCAAATGCCGAGCTGAAATACAGAAGCAGTCTCTTGCATATGCTGTTTATTTACTGGAAGAGGATTAAGATTTCACAAGGCAGACGAATGAGTGCTCTAAGGGAAAGAGAAATAGCCAAATGCTTTGATTAGCATTCAAGAATGGATTCTAATAAAGAGAGTGTCTGTACACCTGTCTGTCTCTAGAACATAACTCCAAGAACACAAAATGCAAACAATGAAATATGGCATGAAAACAAAGAGTAATCTAGTTACATACCTTGTAATTTATTTATTTATTTTAGGATTTGTATTGCCACCCAATTCCAAAGACGCTGGGCAGTGTACAGATATTAAAACCATCACAATTTTAAAATCACAATTAAAACCCCATTAAAACCTGCCACAAAACATTCCCTACTCTCCAATGTAAAAAAAGGGAGAAAGTGTTCTTAAATCAGCCAGCAGGCTGGGGCCACAGCATTGCTGGTGCCCCACACCTGCTCTGCCAGCCAGTTGCTGCTCTGCATGCCAGTTGCTGCCGTTCCTGAAAGGCAGCAACTCCATCTGGAGACACAATACTCGGCTGGCAAGAGGTTCCATAGGGCCGGAGTGGACACTGAGAAGGCCCTCTTTCTAGCGCTCGAGAGACGCGCCTCTCTAGCAGATGGAACAATTAGAGACCCTCTCTAGTCTGCTCTGGTAGGACGGACAGATGTTCTTGGGGTGATGCGGTCTCTTAAGTATCCTGGCCCACTACCATGTAGGGCTATCAAGGTAAAAACAAGCACATTGAATTGCACCTGGAGGCATACCGGCAACCAATGCAGCTCCCGAAGAAGTAGCGAGGCATGGGCATACCGCCCTCACCCTATCACCACTCTAGCAGCTGCATTCCGGACCAGTTGTAGCCCCTGAATGGTCCTCAAGGGCAGCCTCATGTAAAGCGCATTGCAATAATCAAGTCTGGAGGTGACTAGAGCGTGCGTGACTATAAGCAAGGAGTCCCGATCTAGGAGGGGGTGTAACTGGCGTATCACACAAAGTTGTGCAAAAGCCATCCTGGCCATGGCTGCCACCTGCTCTTCGAGCAGTAGACGTGAGTCCAGGAGGACCCCCAGATTATGCACTGGGTCTGTTTGGGACAAAGTAGCCCCATCCAGAACCAAAGATGGTAGCTCCTGAGATAACGCGGGGGCCCTAACCCATAACCACTCAGTCTTGCCAGGATTCAGTTGTAGCCCGTTGTCCCCCATCCAGGCCCCAACAGCCTCCAGGCACCTGGAAAGGACTCTGAGTGCATTGTTGGGATCACCATGGGCTGAGATGTATAGTTGAGTATCATCAGTATACTGATGACACCTCATCCCATGGGAATGAATGATCTCCCCCAGCGGCTTCATGTAAATGTTAAATAGAAGAGGGGAGAGAACCGAGCCCTGAGGCACCCCATACTGGAGAGGCCTAAGGCTGGACATCTCATCCTCGAAACACACCAACTGGGTCCAACCCCTCAGAAATGAGGCAAACCAGGACAAAACAGTGCCCTGGATCTCCAATCCTCGGAGCCATCCCAGAAAGATGTTGTGGTTGATGGTATTGAAGGCCATTGAGAAGTCAAGAAGAACAAGGATGGACGGATGACCTCCGTCCCGCTCCCACCAGAGATCCAGTAGCGCAACCAATGCAGACTCAGTACCATATCCGGGCTTGAACCCTGACTTGAGTCCAGATAATCCACTTCATCCAGGACACCCTGCAACTGTAGCACCTCTGCCTTCTCCAGGACCTTCCCTAAAAAGGGGAGGTTGGAGACACGCCGGTAGTTGGTCAATATCGTTGGGTCGAGCGCTTGCTTCTTCAGAAGGGGGCACACCAAAGCATGTTTTAATGGTGCAGGAAGCACCCCCTCCTGCAAAGAGTATCTGAACAGCACAGTAGCAATGAATAGCCATTACTGTAAGGTAGAACCTATTAAAGTTACTAAGAGTCTATTGGATCCAATTCGTTCCCAGTATGCCTTGGGATGATTTCTGGTTGATTTGGCTGTTATTCCTGTCAAAGCCCAGGTCACTCAATGGTACTCAGAACTGACATGGCTGGTTGAGACACCCTCCCTACTCCTGATCTCAACCTTCAGTGTGGTGCATTGATGAGTTGCAAGCAACAAAATAGCATAGGAAAAGGCTAGAGAGCATATGGAGGCAGGCCCCTATGGATGTGAATCTCTCTGGAGTAAGAACATTGTCCAGCCAATATCTCAATGTGAAAGATATTTATAACACCAGGCGAATCACCAGCTAGAAACTGACAAGCTAAACTTTACTTTATAGTTCGCATACTCACTGAACCAACTATCGCAGTTGGAGATTGGAGGTCTAGCCTTGTGCTGGTTCCAATCCTTCCTGGATGGTCATGTTCAGAATGTACAGCTCAGGGAGGTTTTTTGCCCCTACCTTACTCCCCAACAATGTGGGGTCCCTCAGAGGCTGATTATCTTTCCAGTGCCATTAAATATCTATGTGAAGCCACTAGGAGAGATCATCTGGAGATCTGGAGTTCACTGTCAATAGTAGGCAGGTGATATGCAGCTGTATCTCTTCTCATTTTCTGCAGTAGATGCAGTTCAGAAACTGGAGTGGTATCTGATGTCAAAAATGGAATGGACAATGACCAATAGGTTGAACTTGAATCATGACACAACAGAAGTCATGCTATTTGGGGGGGGGGGGCTCTTCTGTCTGTTTGGGTGGACTGGCCCTTACTTTAGAGGAATATGGAACCACCACCACCCATTTTAGAGAAGTTTGCAAATTTGGCATCTTTCTGGACCTAGAGTTGTCCATTGCACATCAAGTGATGGTTGTGACTAGATCTACTGTCTAACATCTTTGGTGGGTTGCCTGGCCAGATTAATTGTTGGAGCTCATACATTTGATCACATCAGCTTGATCTTAGCTTGCTTACACTAGTTACCTGTGATTTTGCATACCATCTTCAGAGTTTTAATATCAGGGTGTAAAGCACCACAATGAGAGAAGCTAGAAATGCAGTAACCAAAAGTTGAGCTTTCTTGGTAGTATCTCCCACTCTATGGAATGTCTTATGACAGGTGTTGGGCCAATCCCTCCTTCCTGGCTTTTAAGAGACTCTTGAAAACAGAGTTGTTCAGAGAAGGATTCGGGCACATCCTTCCCACCAGGGAGTAATTTGTGTCTCCTATGTCTGTATTCCCACCAAATATGTACTATTATGCTTAAAGAGCATAATGTGTTCCATGGGATTGCTCTTTAAGCAAGTTTGCTCTTTAAGCAAAACACCATTGTAAGTGACCAATTGTGACTTCTGGTGGGGGGGATTGTGAACCCTGATTTATTTGTTAAGCGATTTTTTGGTTGGTTTTAGTTGTTAAGCGAAGCGACCAGAGAAAATGCTGCTCTTTAAGCAAGTTACTCTTTAAGCGAGGTGCTCTTTATGTGAAGTTTGACTGTACTGTACTATGTTTTGTTTGTTAATTTGGTTTGCATTGTGGTTGAGTTCTCTTTTATGATTGTACATGCCACCCAGAGTAGTGAATTTATCACTAGATGGGCAGGAAACAAGTTTACATATAAATTTTAAAAATAAAAACCAATCAGGCCTATCAATTTTTCTGGAAAGCCTCCAGGCAGCTTCCACTGATGCTACCCTCTGATGATGTCCAAATCCTTGTAAAAGTTTAGCAATAGAAGGTCAATTTGTCTAGTAAATTTGGGAGAATGAATGAGCAGTGGGAAGAGATATAAACCGAGAAAAATAAAAAGTGATAAGAGAAAGAAAAGAAAACAGAGGGAAAAGTTAAGAGTTGGAGGGCTAAGTATTTGTAACCTATGCAAAAATAGGAATTTATGCTAATTCAGAATTGATTTTGGGGTGGTATCCAAACATTTCTTTTGCTCTGCAGCAGAGCACTTCCCCTAAATGGATGCTAAGGATTTTGTGTTCACCGAATAGTATATTTTAAGGAGCCTCTCTGTTGGCTTCCACACAATTGTTCTCCTGACAAAAATCCCATCCACAAATAAGAATTTGTGCCAGCTGTAAAGCCTCAAATACAAAAGAAGTTTATCTCTAAAGCAGAATCAAGACAGTTTATGAAATGGGATAGCACTGGAATTTTAAGATGGAGGAAGACAGTACAGTAGTATCTTTCTTTCCTGATAGAGAATGACATAAACCAAGATCATATCCATCAAAGCACTGAAAAGCCAAACAACTGTTCTGTTATCCAAATCAACACAAAAGGCTTCTGTGTTGACAACAAAAGCCTCACAAAATCAGCTGTATTATGCAACAAGATTTTTGGTTAATACCTGTAAAAAATGAAGCCAACGATCACTAGGTTCATAGCTGGGAAGCAAGTGGTTCAGCTATGATGTTCACAAAATGGTGGAAGCATATTCAATGTGGCAAGCGAACAGTAGCCTCCTTGTGAATCTCCTTGCCACCAAAGGACTACCAATCTTCTAATTTTTCTTATAGGCATGAAATTCCTACTTAGACTATGGTTAACTCTTGCCCCTGCCATCTTCTTCTTCTTGTGCCTTATCCAATTCCGAATATTTGGTGATCATCATGGTGATCAGCCACAAAGACTGACCTGAGAATATAATGCTGTGGCCTTCCATTTGACTTCTGCATCGCAGCATGACACCTGTACCACTGATCCCGGTCCAGAAGTGACTTTCTGGTCCTGAGCCCTTTTGGCACACAATGTCCTCCTCAGCCCCAGGCCAGTATTGATGAAGCTGCTGCCATCATCAAGATGGATTCAAACGGGATTTAATCCAGTTGGGGATCATCATCCTTCCCTGTGGACTTCACCAAGGTCGCTAGTCCTCAGGGCCGTCAGGTTAGTTAACTGCTGCCTGACCCTTGGCGTTGAGTTGCTAGCAGTTTGGTCTACTCTATTACCATAGCAGGATAACCTGGCCAGACTAGCCACCTATTCCAATGTTTCCTTGTACAGTATCATTATCTCTTAAAAAAATTATTTATTGCTTTTCTGGTCAAAATATCCTTCAGATCTTTTGCAGTTAAGCAAAACATACTAAATGAATGAGGACAGTGATGCAAAGACAAGAGAGTGCAGGGACATACGATGTCCCTAAGTCGGTGCAAGCAAATGTGTATTCCCTTCCTACGCCTGTCAAAATTCATGGTTCTTTAGGTACAGAAGCTATGCCCTGAAAAGTAAAGACAACAAAGAATGTCACAAAGTACCTTTGTTTGTACAGTCTGTCAAGAAAGATGCAAGTTGAGCCTATAAAATTAGAACATAGTGCACTTAAAATGTCCTACAAACTGAGGTCAATTTAGATGTCACTCTTTTCCAATATGATGTGGTTTCAAAATCAGATGGAGATTACCGTACACTGGCCATGCCAAAAATCAGTGTTGACAGTAGTTATCATACAGAATGAGAGCAAAGAAAACTAATCCTACTGACATTATGCAATATGTGTTATCACAGTACAGCATTTCTCCTTCTAAAGCCCATTGTTTTAAATATATATTTTAAACAGGTCTGCCAGTCTCCTTTATTTAAGCATAATGAATGTTCATTCTGGAAGACTGAGTGCTAAAAATTAATATTTCCCCCCAAATTCTGCTCAAGTTACTAGGGGCATTTCTCACCTCAGCCAACTACAGTACTATCTAATTACTTGTGCTGTTATTTAAGGAAACAATAATTTACCTGTTCCAGGCCATGTCTTTGTTGATCAGAAAAAATGGTTTACATTGGCTTATTCAACAACAAGAAAATTTAATGTTATTGTTATTATAAATGCTATGCAGATATCATATACAGAGATGATTATAACTCTGTCCTTTCTCCACATGTTTTGCCTGATTTGTGGAGGACCATCATACTACAAGGTCTTACAATAATCAGTTTTAAGACTTCCCAGGGCACAAAAATTATTGTTGTTTTACCACTATTCTGTGGAGATGCCCTTGTTAAACATCTATACTTCATGGACGTGCAATCTTTCAAGAAGGAGATTGAATGTAACTGATCCTCCTTAAGCCACAGCACAATATCACCTGATCTGACTCCATGTGAATTTATTCAACCAGAGAAAGTGTGTTGACTGGAGAATAGAGAGAATATAAAACAACTGGGAAAAGAAATGGAATTAGGAATTGAATTAGGAATAGAAACCACAGGACCATAACTAGAAGTGCACACCTTTTTCTAAATAAAAAAAGGGATGCAGACTTTTCTGGGTTCTTAGTGTTTCCAAATGTATGCAATTCTATATTGGATAGTTTGCTTTTTAGCAAAAATTCTTAATATCTTCTCCACTTCCAATGTGAAAACAAAGGTTATACATCTGATAGTATAAATTGGTAGCAGGCAGCTTATCAGGAAAAAGTGGCAGTGTTAGAAGTGGGATCCAAAGGAACAGACATTTAGTTTGACTTGCCTGGCCTTGCTCCCAGAATAGTGTCCCCCCCCGGCCACCCACTAATATATGACCAAGTTTTTGGAGATTAAAATTTGTCCAAAGAAGCTCATCATGTGACATGGGAGAAGGATCCATCGAATGAAAATTCCAATGAGGTTTATCTTTCTATTCAAAATCCTTGTGTAGGCTGAATGGAGCTCTTTGAATTCCAGTCAACAAACTTCTCCCCTTTAAGCCACAACTAACAAAAATATACTAGTACAGGGGTGCCTAAACTTTTCAGCCCACAGGCTGGTCATGTAGTTCAGCAGGCCAGTCACATTGTTCCTCCCACCGGAAGCGGAAGTAAAACACGCTTCACAATCTGTTTTGCAACAGGATGAGATAGATTTTAAGCTGCCATTTTCTCTGCTTAAACCAGGGGTGCCCAATCTACAGTCCGTGGACCAGATCTGGCCCCAACACAAATTCATTTGGCCCATACCACCCTTATTGCTCCCAGAAGCATGCTAGTGCATTTTACTTCTGCTTTCAGGAGTGACAAGGGCAGCGTGAGCCAAATGAATTGGCATCAGGGGCCGGATCAGGCCCATGGGCCATAATTTGGGCATCCCTGTACTAATACATGGGGGTCAGGAAACATGGTGTTCTTGGACTTCAATTACCAGAAGCCTAAGACAGTACACCTACTGATCAGGGCTTCTGGGAATTGAAATTCAAGAACATCTGGAGAACCAAGTTTGCTGACCCCTGCTCTGGTAGGCTAATGATAAAATGATGGTAGTAAAGTTAAGTTTTTGTCCACTTAACATCTGCTGGTAATCTACCATTTTAATTTAAGACAGACAGCTAAAAACAAGGCAGATTTTAGTAGAACAGAACACAATTCAGGTTCAAGCAAACTAAACTGGCCTTCAGAGGCCCTGTCAACCCAAGAGGTCACATCCAATGTCAGGCTAATTAAGAAAAAGCACGAAAAGAACACGTAGTCCTCATATGTTATGCAATGCAATGCAATGCATAAACTAACAAAAATGGAAACCATGATTCTTCAAATGGCAAAATATTTGAAGTATCAGCACAACACCAACAAAAACATTTCTAATGGAAACTAACAGCACATCTACACTCTACTGTTAATAACAACATGATATCTCTTGAACTGTCTTGCATCTATCCAAGGAAACGTGGAGTTTGTAGTTTGATGAGTTTAGTAGGAGAGAATTAAAATGCCTCACAAAATTACAAACACCACAATTCCATAGGATGGAGCCATAGCAATAATCACCGCTGGCATATTTTCAGCAAGAGTGTATATCCATGTTATTATTATGTTTTATTAAGAGGCATTAGCTCCATTTTCATCATCAAGTGCTAAGAACAGCAAATCTCCCCCAAACCACTAATGCTCAGGAGGAATTTTATTTCATTTTCCTCACCCTTGTTTTTCCTGGCTCAAGAGTAGCAATGGAAAGCCTAATTCAATTTTAGAAGATGTCTTTTTTTTAAAAAAGGTCAGAACTTAAAATATTCTCCGTTATTATGCTGCCAAATTTTCCTCAAGTAGCACTGAAAAAACAGCCAGATTCCTTGAATCGAATGTAAACATTTCCTCCATTCTAATTTTAGCAATCACTTCCTACAGCCTGTTCCTAGACAAGCTAGCCATAAGCAGATTCATTTTCATGAATTACTATACTTTAGGTTTATGGATGCACTTTTCAGCCTACTGAAGTATTTCCTCCTGTTTTTCACCATATTTAGACATTTTCAGTCACATGTTTGTTTGCCTCGATATTCTGCTAACTCAAACCAACTAACTTATTACCCATTTGCATGTGTGGAATGTCATCACGGAGACGTCTGCTAGTGCATAGACTCCTCATTGAATAGCAACTCCAAGGTATCCAATGTAAGTTATTACCCATCCACTATAAGTGAATCCTCAATTTTTCAGCATTTATAGCTTGATTACTGTACCGCCAAAATTTAGCCAGAATAGTAACCAATCAATTTGTGAAGTTGCAGTTCCTGTGTCTTCTCTTTACAAGAGTACAATTATATTGGGAAGCACATGCTACTAAAACAGCTGTTTTCAAAATGTGTTTTCTAAAATGTTGGCGAGCCTTGGGACCATACCAGGGTCAGGTGATCCTTCAAGGAGATATAGAACAGTGGACAAAATTTCCCGAAACTCTGCATGACCATCACACCCAATAATAATAATAATAATTTCATGTCAGAAATTATTCTGGGTTGAAAGGATTTTTGCAGAAGAAACTCCACTCAGGGAACACCCAAATGAGGCTCCTTTCATGCCCCCAAGAACTGGGTCAGAGATGGGCACTCAATCCGTCATGCAGTCCCCAGATCTCGAACTGCTGACTTGCCAGTCTTCCAGTTAACAAGGCAAGCTTCTTAACCACTGAGATACCGCAGCCCCATCACACCCAATTTCCCCTTTCAGCATACAACCATGGAACAGCATTGGTGCTTCTAAGTCCTACACAAGATTTTTCAAGGCCTAAAACTCTACGTAGACTGGATCTACTAGTGAACAAGTGCCAGAACTTATGCTGGTATTCTATGATAGATTACTAGGTATCCTTTGCTGAAATGAAAATGGAGAACTCTTCAAGTTTAGAAATGCTAAAGTACGGTAAGTTACAGAACACCTACAAATTTTAGCCATCCATAGGACAACTGGAATCCCATTATCAATGTACAAAGAATGTTTATGAAAGTGGTGACAGAACAGAGCAAGAATAGAATGGAGCATCTAGAATCCTTATCAGAAGCATTCCATGCTGAAACATTTTATGGTCACTCTCATTTGTTTTTTGTTTTTTTACGTGACACATAAAATATTGGAGAATGTCCTCAACTAGTCAAGACTATTCTAATAATATAGACTTTATCAACATGGCAAAATTTCAGATGTGCTGAACCATAATTTTTATGAAAGGCACATCAGGAGGCTTTTTTTACTTTAAAGGTAAAGGTTTCCTTTGCTTGAAAGCCAGTCGTATAGAACTCTAGGGTTCAGTGCTCATCTCTGTTTCAAAGCCAAAGAGCCATCACTGTCTGCTTCTCCAAATGTTTCCGTGCTCATGTGGCAGGCATGACTAGACACCGGAGCGCACGGAACACTGTTTACCTTCCCACCAAAATGGTCCCTATTTATCTACTTGCAGTCTTTTGCTTTTGAACTGCTAGGTTGGCAGGAGGTGGGACAAAGACGGAAGCTCATTTCATCCTGCAGTACTCAGGAATCGAACTGCTGACCTCCTGCCTTCCAGTCAGCATCTTAGTCACTTGAGCCACTGCCTACATTAACTTTTTTTAAAGCAATAAATAAAGTCCATCTGTGTCGCCATTTCAGTTAAACCAGTTTTAATCCTCTTATCATATTTTGTTCTCCAATTTGTGTTGTTTCACACTTTTGCTACAACAAACCAGTTTGCATAGTGACAAAGCACAATGCTCCTAAATTTAACGCTGATTGTTTGTAGAAAATCATGTTGGCCAACGTTACTTCTGGGCAGAGGTGGTGACCCGAAATACAAAACATAGTTGGAAGAGAAAGCAAGGAGATCCAAAATGAACTCTCTGCTCTCATCATCTCATTCACACAATACCGTTTTTCTTTCCACAACACAGGACCATCATCTTTCTCAAGTCTGCATCAGCAGTGTTGCTCAAGGAAATCTGACTTTATGACAAAGAAATAAACCAAAACCACCAACAGTAAATGGAAAAGGATTGGCCAGCATGCTATTGGGACATCCTTTGGTTACAGTCTTTACTAACTGAAAATTCAGATTAATTTTAGCACCTGTAGAAGCAGGTTTAATGAAGCCACTCTACAGATGCAGCAATAACCAAGAAACCTACAGCTTCCCTCTTACCCACCCTTGGGACTTGATTGGAAGTAACATGTGCTTGGATTGTACCCTAGGCTAAGGAAAAACAAATTCTTGTTTCAGGGTTTAGGTTTTTAAGACTGTCTTTCTCTTTTTTCAAACCCTGGACTACCAAAATGAAGCCACTTTCTTGGCTTTATCATTGGCCAAATGTAAGTCCTCAACGGTGCATGTTTCTAGCAATAATCGGCAGACCAGTGAGTGAGCCGGATTCTGTATCTCTCCGCATTGACACATCTTGTTGTTTTCTGCCAGCAAGCCCCCATTTGGCCTTGCATTTAGGAACTCTGACCCTCAGTCTATTCAGGGTTCTCCAAGCAATGTAGGGGAAGTTGAGTTCCTCAGCTATATCCTCCTTTAATGTTACTCTTTGTCCAGTGAGGTCCTTCCTCCACCTTCTAATTTGGTTTTGCTCTTGTGGACCCTCAAGAATGTTTGTTCTTGCCATAAGCAATTCCTGGATCTGAGCCAATGGACTTGAGGCTCATATCTGTTCAGAGGGTGTATTGTAGAGGGTCATTCTCTTGCTTAAGTCTCTCAGCGTCTGCTACTTCTCTCCTTATCTTAGGTAGAGTGATACCAACAAGAGGGTATATTTTTCCAACTTGTGCATCCTGTCACTATATGCATGTTTTGTTTAGACTTGTCAGGAAACAGAACCACAGGCTAACAAGGCTACTATTTTAAAAATAAATTACTGTGAAAAGTGCCAAGCTTCCACACTTTACCAACAAGTCATGCATGCTCTCATCTTACAAAAACTAGGATTATATCAAATCCGCATTACAGTATATCAAATCCGTGCTTGTCAATGAGCAGAACCGAGCACTCTCTGTACGTGCTCAGAAGAGGTAAGGCATGTTGTTGTTGTTGTTCAGTCGCACAGTCGACTCCGACCCTCCGCGACCCCATGGACCGCTGTCCGCCAGGCACTCCTGTCCTCCACCATCCTCCTCAACTCG
Source organism: Furcifer pardalis (assembly GCA_030440675.1). NCBI lineage: Eukaryota > Metazoa > Chordata > Lepidosauria > Squamata > Chamaeleonidae > Furcifer > Furcifer pardalis. The sequence goes on along the minus strand of CP126890.1, from coordinate 111,187,745 downwards.
CTCAGCTTTGTGCCCATTGTGTCTACAATACCATCTAGCCATCTCATTTTTGGCCGTCCCCTTCTTCTTTTGCCCTCGACCCTTCCAAGCATCAAGGCTTTCTCAAGCGAATCCTCTCTTCTCATTTGATGTCCAAAGTACTTTAGCTTCATCTTTATTATTTGACCTTCTAAGGAGCAGTCAGGGTTGATTTCTTCTGAGATTGACCTATTTGTTCTCCTCGCTGTCCACGGGACTCTCAAAACTCTCCTCCAACACCACATCTCAAAGGCGTCTATTCTTCTGCGCTCAGCTTTCCTAATGGTCCAGCTCTCACAACCATACATTGCCACAGGGAATACCATTGCTTTGACTATGCGAATTTTTGTTTTCAATGAAAACCATTTAGAAACAGGTGTGCTTTGAAGGCTTGGCCTTGTCTCAACTGGATTTCCCCTTTCCTCCTCCACTAGCAGCCACTTCCCTCCCACGTTTATTTATTTATTTATTTAGTCCAATTTGTTATCCCGCCCCAATTAGGTAAACCCAACTCTGGGCGGCTTACAACACTACCAAAGACATGACTTAATACAACAGTAAAGGTAAAGGTTTCCCTTGCTCGAAAGCCAGTCGTATCCGACTCTAGGGGTTAGTGCTCATCTCTGTTGCTAAGCCGAAGAGCCAGCGCTGTCTGCTTCTGCAGACGTTTCTGTGGTCATGTGGCAGGGCATGACTAGACACCTGGAGCGCATGGAACGCTGTTACCTTTCCCACCGAAGTGGTCCCTATTTATCTACTTGCAATTTCTTGCTTTCGAACTGCTAGGTTGGCATAGTAAATATCCAGCCACGTTACTCTCCTCCTTTTCAATCGCAGGGTGGTTTCAGCCTGTATGGCTCCTGTGCGTGCCCCCGGCCCTGAGCATGTGCAGAGTGCCCCCCTGCGCCTAATGGGCGGGAGGAGAGAGGGCCTCTTACCTCGTCTCCGAAGTGCACCACTTTCTGGCCGGTGTTGAGGCGCAGGTTCGGGTAGCAGGCCGGGGCGGAGGGGGGACCCGGGGCGGCCCCTCGGTGCGCGGCGTACCGGGCCTGGGCGTGGGGCCCCACCAGGCTCTGGTCGACGACCTCGTCCTGCTGGCGAGGCGGGAGCCGCTCCCACTCGGGCCCGTAGCGCTGGCGGATGCGCTCCTTCTCCGCCATGATCTTCCGCGCCATGGGGTTCAGCGAGGAGAAGTAGGTGAAGCGCTTGCGCTCCCGCTCGTCCAGCGGCCGGTTGCCGTTCAGCGACGCCGTGCGGGACGCCGCGATCGCCGCCGCCATGGAAGCCATCGCGCGGCTCGTCGTTCCGCTCGGGCTCCCGGGACCCGACGCACGGGTGGAGCGGGGCGGGTGCTAAAGCAGCGCCGCCCTCCTTCTCCTAAGAAGACCGCCTCCCTTTCTCTCGCCCGGCGGTGCGGGGCCCTCCCCGGGTCCTCCCTCGGAGGCAGGGCGGCGCGATGACATCGGCGCGGGCTCCGTAGCAGCGGGAGGCGAGGCCACGGCGGGCTGCTTTCCCAAAGGGACCAGCCCAGAAATGCCTTTTAGAAGCACAACCCGGCGCTTGAACGACAGTTTTTGTTGTTCAGTCGCACAGTCGATTCCGACCCTCTGCGACCCCCACATGGACCACTGTCCGCCAGGCACTCCTGTCCTCCACCATCCCCCTCAACTCGCTCAGCTCCGTGCCCATTATCTCTACAATACCATCTTTCTAGCCATCTCATTTTTGGCTGCCCCCTTTTTCTTTTGCCCTCCACCTTTCCCAGCATCAAGGCTCTCTCAAGTGAGTCCTCTCTTCTCATTTGATGTCCAAAGTACTTTAGCTTCATCTTTATTATTTGACCTTCCAAGGAGCATTCTGGGTTAATTTCTTCTAAGATTGACCTATTTGTTCTTCTCCTGTCCAGGGGACTCTCAAAAAACTCTCCTCCAACACCACATCTCAAAGGCGTCTATTCTTCTGCGCTCCGCTTTCCTAATGGTCCAGCTCTCACAACCATACATTGCCACCGGGAATACCATTGCTTTGACTATGCGAATTATTATTATGACCTCTTCACAATTTAAAATAAGAGAATGTTCTGTATTTGTTTGCTGTTCCAAGAACAGGACCTGTAAAATCCTGAAGAGCCTCCACAGAAGTGCTTATCTGCAACAGGAAACCTCTCATGTAGTTTTTGTCTTTACAATTTAAAATTCTCAACTTTCTTTTGCAGATTACTGTATTTTCCTTTTCATAAACTCATTGGGCATGGTAGGAGGCAAAATGCTCAGAGCAAACAGTAACGTTCATATACATTCATCCTAAACTCAACCCGGCATTATTTTTGGACCGCTTAAGGCTATGTAAACACAGAATGGGCAGAATTGTAGCACTCAAGGTCAGTTACCTCAAGGTCAGCTGAACTTAGGTTTAAAGAAGACAATGAATCGCTCAAGATCACTCAGCAAATTCTGCAAACTGCCACAGGGAATACCATTGCTTTGACTATGCGAAATCTTTGTTTGCAATGTGATGTCTCTACTTTTCACTATGTTCCCCAGGTTTCTCATCGCTTGCCTCCCAAGAATCAGTCGCCTTTTTTATTTCATGGCTGCAATCACCATCTGCAGTGAGCTTTGATCCTAGGAAAGTAAAATCTGTCACTGCTTCTACTTCTTCCCCATCTATTTTCCAGGGACTGATAGGGCCTGTTGCCATGATCTTGGTTTTCTTGATATTGAGTCTCAAGCCAGCTTTTTCACTTTCTTCTTTCAACCTAATCAGGAGCTTCTTTAGGTCCTCCTCACTTTCTGCCATTAGGGTGGTATCATCTGCATATCTCAAATTGTTGATGTTTCTTCCAGCAATTTTGATCCCAAATTGCGATTCCTCCATCCCTGCATTGTGCATTATGACCGACAATAAGAAGTGCAATTTTTTTTTAAAGTAGTAGCCATGTTAGTCTGTGTTTCAAGCATGTCAGAGAGTAAACAAAACGGCAAATGCCATTGTGGCACCTTAAAGACGAACGCCTGTATTTTGGTGTTAGCTTTCGTGGATCAGTAATAAGAATCCCTGAAAGCAGGTCTTCTTCCCTTTATTCAGTATGCGAGTCCACTGAACTGAGAATGTAACCCTCCCTGTCCAGAAAAATAAACACCTGGAAGGAATCAATCCAGCGCCATCAAAACGAAGGAATAATTTTATGTCAGAAATTATTCTGGGTTGAAATGATTTTTGCTGGAGAAACTGCTCAGGGGACGCCCAAATGAGGCTTCTTTCATGTCCCCAAGAGCTGGGACAGAAACGGGCACTCAATCCGTCACTCAGTATCCTGGTGTCCAAATGCTGACTTGCCAGCCATCCAGCTAACAAGGTGAGCCTCTTAACCACTGCAGCGAAGTAAACAAGGCAGCAAAGTGAACAATCTCATGGACAGAAGCCACCTGATGCTTAGCAATTGAAACTTGTGGAGAAGCCTTATGATATGCTAGTTATGCTGTTTTTCGTGTCTAGGCAGGACATGAAACTGACAAAATAAAGCCACCTTTGGGTGAATTTATTCTGCAGTTCCTTTTGTCTGACCTAGTGTGAGAAAAAAGGCTTTCTGTGTACCCATTATGCTGTTCTGTGTCTCTTTCCGTGGTCATGTGGAACATGACAAGACATCTGGGCACACGGAATTTAATTTAATTTAATTGTTCGATTTTTATGCCGCCCCACTTGCCTAAGCGACTCTGGGTGGCTAACAACAATACAAAAAGAATACAAAATATACAGTTAGAATTAAATTAGCATAATGCACAAAACATTTTTAGAACTTAAAAAAAAAATCCCACTTACAAACCATGCTGTTACATTTCCTGCCGAAGCAGTACCTCTTTATCTACTTGCAATTTCTTGATTTCGAACTTCTGGGTTGGCAGGAGCTGATAGATGACGGGCGCTCATTTGGTCACACAGCACTCAGGTCTTGAACTGCCAATCTTCCGACTCAGCATCTTAACCACTAAGCCACCACAGCCCTTCCGAGGAGTAGGTCCATTGGCTAAAATCTTGTTGCTTAGGGTAGCAAATCATAGCAGTGTGGACCCATGGAATCATTTGGGATTTCCTGAGCCCATCCCATAAATTCCACCAACTGAAACTGTCCTACCCTAAATTGTGACATAGTGGGATTCACAATGCCAGGCCACAAGATTTTGGCCCCTGTCCCTACAGGAATGTGAGGGCTTTCTTGAGAAAAGGCAACAGAGGGTGGGGGTGGGGGGAAATGCACATCTCAGAAGACTAAGAAGCCGCCAAATGGCAACCCTTGCTGCTGATACCCATGCAGGGAGTGCCCACCCCTGAGTGTGATTGGCAACAGTTCTGGGGCAGCTCTGAAGACTTTTCTTGTATTCCCACTGAATATGGAAGAGCATGACCCAACAAGGCGGTGGTCATACCATACGAGTTCTGGTTGATTGGAGCCCAAGGTAGCACCTTGTGTGTGGCAATGTCTGGCTTAGAGGTTTTTCTTCCAAAAGGAGACCAGACTTGACAGTTAACAGCAAAAATATTTTTATATGAATTAGAGGTTTTTAACTGTCTGAAAGCCTATTAAAGTTACTGTAATGTAAAAGTTATGCCTGCGGAAGTGTGCTGGCATTACACTCAGACATTGGCATTGGACAATTTGCACGATCAGTCACTGGTTCACAATGCAGTGTAGAAGTGCATCCCGTGTAGTATTTCCACCCTGCTGTGTTTTTTTCTACTTCTTCCACAGCTTCATAATACAGTACATGTGTATAGTTGGATGGATAACAAAATTTCAGCACTGCAGTGGCTTAGAAGTTAAGAAGCTTAGCTTGAAGACTGGAAGGTCAGGGTTCGATACCTGAGTGCTGCATGATGGATCTTGAGGACATGAAAGAAGCCTCATTGAGGCGTCCCAAGTGAAACTTCTCCAGCAAAAATCCTTTCAACCCAGAGCAGGCATGGCCTGGGTCACTGGGACAGGGGGTTTCATCCTGGTGCGACCTCGCCTCTGGTGCCATGGGGCACAAATAATAATTTTATTATTTTATCTGCCCGGCGCGCTGCACCGGGTGGATTAAGCTATTGCTCTAAGCTCCTACCTTCAGCTTGGAGCAATGGTTTATTCTAAAGTGCTGCGCACCATGCAGACCAAGCGAGGGGCGGTGACCAAGTGGTTTCCGGGAGCAGCCTTCTCCCCCATCCCTTGGTCGCCGCCCCTGTCCAGTGTCCTCCCATGGTGCGCAGCACACCCCTGACCCAGAGTAATTTTTGACATGAAATTTATTTAGCAAATGTTTTGACATAACACCTTTTCCTGTTATGGCCTAACCTCTTCTTAATGATTATTGGTCAGAATCCTGCTGGTGTAAAGTTAATTGAAAACTTCCTATCTTCCCTCCTGTTTCAGGTTCCAAGGATCCCTAGGTCTCCCTATTGTGGGGAAGCCTAAGCCTTTGTTAACCTCCAATAGTCAAAAACTGCTGCTCCATCATTGAGCAAAAGGACAAAGCCATCAAATAAGGTGAGTAAACCGGGGGATAGGAGCTAACACTGCAGAGGGCATGTGATGCCAGTCTATCAAAAATTGAGAGAATGGAATTAAAAGAAGAAACACAGCATCCTAAGGATCAGCAGAGATAACAGAAGATGGAGAAGAGGGCAATGCCTCTGAAAAAAAATGAAAAAGCCCCATTTTATCTTTTGGAGGTCAATCTTAGAAGAAATCAACCCTGACTGCTCCTTAGAAGGTCAAATTGTAAAGATGAAGCTAAAGTACTTTGGACATCAAATGAGAAGAGAGGATTCACTTGAGAAAGCCTTGATGCTGGGAAAGGTGGAGGGCAAAAGAAAAAGGGTGTGGCCAAAAATGAGATAGCTAGATGGTATTGTAGAGTCAATGGGCACAGAACTGAGTGAGTTGAGGAGGATGGTGGACGATTGAAGTGCCTGGCGGACAGTGGTCCATGGGGTCGCAAAGGGTCAGAATCGACTGTGCGACTGAACAACAACAACAACAAATTCAGGGATGCTAAATTGCCTTCAAAACGTTGAAAAATACAGCTTACACCCCTTAAAGCAGTTCTCAACCTTTTCGAGCTGGGGCCTGGGTCATGCTCTCAGTCAGCATTGAGGGCTGGACGGCCATTTTGCCCAGCCTGCATGATGGGAGTGGCCTTTTTGTCCCAACAGCTTCAAAGCAGTGGCCATTTTGTTTCTCAAATGCCCCTGGATGGGTTGGGGGCCACATGAAATGGTGCTGTGGACCGGATCCAGCCCAAAGGCCTTAGATTAGGAACTCCTGCCTTAAAGCATGTAAGAGGTCTTTCGGGAGGGGGGAACCTTGAGGATATGTGGGTAGGGATGCTGAGAGCCATTAAATTGCCTTTAAGGGACCATATGCAGCTTATGGGCTGCATTTTACCCTCCTCTGATTTTGGTATATTTCACCATTGTGTTTTCTAGATGTTAGACGATGACCCTCTTAACTTCTAACCAGCATGGTTAATGGTCAAAGATGATGGGAGCGATAATCTAAAACCTGTGGAGAACACTAGGCAGGTGATGCTACTTTGAATGTTAAGCAAATCCCTTCAGAACCAGATACACTCCCCATTTTCTCTAAACAGACGTCTTCCTACAGGAAAACCAAGCTAGAGCCTTTTCCAATGTTAGATCTTAAATGGAACCAAAGTAAACAGTTTCAGGAACAGGGTGGAGATAGGCTGTTCTTCACCAGACAATTAAGAGTTATTCAGGTCTTTTCACACACTCTTATTCATTATAATATATCCAGCTTGTTCTGTTCTACTGGTTTTCCTTCTGATCCTTCATCATAGAAACATTAACTATGATTTATTAAGCAACGGTTGAGAGCTGCAATTGTGTAATCCTCTTACACCTCTCACCATCATATATACAGATTTCAGTTCGAAGACATTGGCTTGCATTAAGCTAAAGTTGTTATATTCCAGCTCCTTCTGTTTCCTTCACAAAGAACCTCCATTTTTAGTTAGCTGAGTTATATAAGCCAATGTGGTATTTTCATCAGCTGATATTTGTGACTATGAAGTACTTCTTCGAATTACACATCAAATAAATCATGGTGCAGTACTTGATTTTGTAAAGAAAAAAATCAGAAACAGGACAGTTTCAAAATATTATCCAAAAACCAACATTTGAAGGAACTGACCATTTATCTTTATTTTAATGGGTTACACAGTGACTAAAGCCTTTTAAGGCAATGAGATGAGTCTGTACTTAATACTTCAATCATAGTTCGTAATGTTGGAAAGGATTCTGATACCGATGGAAGATTCTTGTATATAGGTGAAATGCTGAGAAGAAAATACTGTATGCAAAAATTAACAGAAAATGGTCACAGATCTATTTGAAATAAATCTAATACAATGTATTGTTTATTAAACATAATATATAAATATTCACCTTGAATTTTAGAAGCTAAGTTTTTATGTTGAATGACTACAAAAGCATTTTGACTTCATCATGTAAAATGGCATTATCTGTTCTTAAACTGTAAATACTTGTAAAATTCTTATCTATAATTTCCATCTTTTAATGTTTCAGTATAATACACGATGTTAAATATGCTGTTATCAGGAACTTCAATGAGCTCTGATAATCAAAATAGTCCTATCCAATTCACCATTAACAACATTCAAGCCCAGGTTACTTTTTCCTTTCCTTAGTGCTTAAAATTCTACACATGAAAATCTCAACAAGATGGCAAAATTCAAATGTTCATCTTCACATCAATGTATAGCTTCATTTGTCTTCATTACTGAAAGCAGTGCTGTAAGATCCACTAATAAGAGTGGTGTCAATTTTACACACTATATCTGAATGATCTCATTATCAGTTTAATTTACATATGTGGATCAACATAGCTTCCATATATGGGCATTGCACGTGAAGGCTATATCAATTGATAAATGCAATTGCAATTATTAAACAAAAACACAATTGTGGGAACTGGAAATTTCAAGAAGAGAAAAAAAGAAAAGAAAACTAATGGAAGACATACAGAGTTTTCTAGTACACAAAATAGCTTAAGCATAATGAATATAAAAAGTATTACCTCTTCAGGCTCAGCCAATCTTTTGCTATTTTACTAAAGGCTTCTGCATTAGGAGCTGTCATGGCTTCAAAATCAACTAACTAGAACAGATAAACAACTGCATTGAAAAACGAGATTAAGAAACCCATTTGCCAAAGCACGTTTAGCAGTACCAGAAGGGTGTAGTAATGTTGGAATGGAATGCCAGTCTATTTCTGTCTGTCTCACAGAAATGAGACACCATTTAATGCACAAAAAATGGTGGAAATGGTATCTGAAATTAAATGAGGCGTATTGTACTACTCTCACAACATCCTTCTATGCTCATTTAAGTGTGGTGGGGGGGAATGAAAATACTGAGGGAATGTCCACGTTTTCATCATTTGCAACATCAGTTTAAGAAGGTAGGAACAGGTTTCATGACCTAAAGAGATGACAATCCATGCTAGTAGATATTTCTGAAATAATGACAGCTGGGTTGCAACCACAAAACCACTGCATGTATGTTAACAGAGTAAATTTCAGCATATATAAGTGTAGATATGACGGTGATTTCAATTCAGCTTATGATGTTGCACTTGTAGACACATTTCCCCAGTAATGCTTCTAAAAAGTAATGCTTCTAAATCTCAGGACTGTTTGACTAGTGGAGAAATACTCTTATTTTTTGACTGCGATGGACGCTCCCAAGCAAATTTTAAGAACTTTGCATTATAGCCATCAAAACCAATTCCTACATTACATTTAGAGCAGGGGTGCCCAAACTATGGCCTGGGGCTGGATCCAGCCCATGACACCAATTCATCCGGCCCACGAAGCCCTCGTCGCTCCTGGAAGTGGAAGTAACTTGTACGGGCGCATTTTACTTCCGCTTCCATGAGTGATGAGGGCTTTGTAGGCCGGATGAATTGACATCAGGGCCTAGATCTGGCTCCTGGGCTGTAGTGACTGGCTCCCTGAACCATGTGACTGGCCCCCCCACCCAAAAAGCTTGGGCACCCCTGATTTAGAGGATAATTTTGGACACAAATGCCTAACATTTGGGTGTTACAAATGTAACGCCAGACACTGTCTTTATCACAGTTTTAACATATTTTATCCACAACATACCTTTCCTTTTGTAATTTTCCCAGATATTTTTTTCCACCTGCCATCACTGCTCCCATGATTATTGAATAAGCTACTACACTGGAAGGGGGAAAAGACACATGCCCCAGAATATACTTAAAGCATTCCACAGCATTTTGAAACACGAGAATACATATTACAGTTCCAAAAACTCACAGAAGTCAATGGGGTACACAGAAAGAGCCTCCTCGAATGTTGTGGAGGTTTTTTAAAACCACAATCGGGCATGCCCTGGTAACGACATCTTTGTGTTGCTGGCTAATCTTTCTCACACTGCAGAATGAACCCACCAAACCAGGGGTGCCCAAACATTTTGGGCCACAGGCCAGTCACGTGGTTTAGGGGGCTAATCACTATGGCCTGGGGGGCCAGATGTGGCCCTCAACAGGAATCCATGTGGCCCACGGAGCCCTGGAAGTGGAAGCAAATCGTGCCTGTACTTCCACTTCCAGGAGCAACCAGAGCTCTGCAGGCTGGATGAATTGCTGTTGGGGGTCGCATCCAGCCATCAAGTCCAACCCCTTGCTCAATGTAGGAATCCAAATTAAAGTACAGTATATGGTTTTAATAATGGAGTACTTACTATCTCTTGAGATAACTGGCTCCATTTTTTAATGATCAAGCAGGAAGTGTTTCCTAACATTCAGCTGAAATCTGGCATCCTGCACCTTAAGTCCATTACTATGTGTCATGCCCTCTGGAATGACTGAGAATAGATCTTGCCCCTCTTCTATGTGACAATCTTCCAAGAATCTCCCTTCGGTCTTCTTGCCTGAGGTCCAGACATGTGGCGATCCTTCAGTCTTTCTTTGTAGGGTTTGGTCTCCAGTCCTCTGATCATCCTTGTTGCCCTCCTGCAAACCTTTCCACTTTCTCCACATCCTTTTCACATACAATTTTAGATTCTATCTTATTCTTTATTAAAATCTATGTAGCACAGCATGGGAAGAGACAAGATTAGGGCCTGAAAAAAATATTATGATACATGGCTTAATGTAAGCCAGGTGAAGACTTATTCATTTACCCAACTTATAGTTTTATATCTAATACAGTTGTCCATTGAATTGTGCTCACATTTTTTGTAGTCTGTTAGGGTTTTTAGTTTTTTCCAGGTGGCTACCTTACAAAGGCAAAACAGAGATTTCAAATATAAAATCTCTGCAGGGATCTCATAAACAGAGCTCTTCTCATGGGATGAAGAAGAATTTTTACGAATTCCCCTCTCCCCTTCCCACCCAGTTGGCTTAACTTTTAACCTTTTTAATTTTAGCGGCTGACTCTATGCTGCATCATCAAGTGCCTCTAAAACTGTCATTTCCAACACAGTTTGCACGCAGAAGAAGGAAGAAGTCTTAAGACAAAAAGATGTTTAAAGTCCTCTTGAGTTCATGGAGCTCATTCCACATTAATTGTATGCTGATCTTCAAAACAATTAAGCAACAGAACCCTTACCCCAGCTTCTGCAGATAAAACAAGTATTTTTCCTTTGGTAGTTAAATCTTTATAAAGAGCATCTATTTCTGCATGATAGAGGTGTGTTCTTTCCTTTGTTGTCTATGTTTCAACAGAAAAGAGTATGTTTCCAATTCTGGAAAAAAAGGTGAGAGTGCACATATGAATTATTAATATATGGAACGGTTGGGTAAGTCCCCCCCCCCCAAAAAAAAATATTCTAACAATTGCCAGTTGACTATAGTGTGGAATATTAATCTACAGCTATCTTTTTGTCCTTCAGACTTCAAACACCAACATTAAAAGTAATTGCAAAAGATAACTTGAGCTGATGTTTTTTGTTGTTGCTGTTTAAACATGCATTTCAAAAATGCCTATACAGTTTATAGACCTGAAGGGACTGACAGAAAATGAAAATTATCAATAATGCCATGAGTATCAGTCAAGTGGTGGAGAAGGAGCATATGCAATATTACACCCTTACAATGTATTTTTATATTATGAGAATTAAAAAGCCCATCCAAAGCCTCTAGTTTGTGCACTTTCTCTGTTGTTACGCCATTGGGAGGAGAAATAAACAGGAGTTCTGTTTCACTTTTTGCATTACAGTACTTTTATCTGTGAAACAAGAATTGTTGTTTAAAATGTCTAGCCAGACACTAAACAATAAATTTTGGGTGGGGGTTTTTTTGGGGCAAATTTAGCAAACCAGAGTTTATTTTAGACCAGGGGTGCCCAAACTTTTTGGGCTGTGGGCTGATCATGTGGTTCAGGGAGCCAGTCACTAAGGCCCGGGGGCTGCACCCGGCCCCTAGTTTGGGCACCACTGTTTTAGACCATAATTTCTTGACCAAAATGACAACCTTGAAATTTGCTAAAATGAGGCTGAAATTTGGCTTTTTGCTCCTGAAAGTTAAGTTGGAGAAAGGCAGGCTAGCATTTTTGCAGGCTTTTTTCAGCTCAAACATTTAGTGCCAAATTAGTTTTGTGCTACCAATAAGGATGATGACTATCATTTGGGATAGTTCTCTACAGAACAAGAACCTACAATAAACAAAACAGAAATTATTACTTTTCTGTACTCCTTGACAAGAACATTAGGGACCCTGTTTGTTACATGTCACATCCAAATGATCTTCGTACATGCTTGAGGAGTTTCAAACTTGGGTTAACAAAATCAGACTTGAACAAAATGCTAGGTATTTAACATGGCTGTCGAGCCACACGATTCTAAAGTGATTAATTTAATAACCTCATTAAAGGACAGAAAATGCAGCTTTACAGATAAACTTGAGGAAAGGCTGGAGGAGAGAATCCAGAGGCTTTGAAACTTGTCTATCAGCAAGCTGTAATAATTCTGATTCTAGTTTCTTAGAATATTAATTAAGATCAAGGCTGATGCCTTTTTGCCTGCAGTTACATGACATGAAATGAAAGCTTAACATACTTATCTCCTGTTATGGTAATAGTAAATCCATCATATTCTTTTCCTGGATCTTTGAGGCTTGAGACTTTGGTATTGACAGTGAATCCATCTCTTGTTTTGCTGTTAAGCTGCATTTACACCAATACCAACAAATAGAAAACAATTCTGACCTTTAATCAATAGGACAAGTATCTGTTTCTATGCAAAAAAAAATCATCTTATTGGCAGCCATCAGAGAATTACTGAATTCTCCAGTTAATTTATTTCCACAAATAAAAACAGCCCTTTGAAGTGCTACATAGGCAACCCATGAGTGGCGTTTGAGCCTTTTTCCTGGTTAAATATGAACTGGATACAATAAATGTCTATTCTCTGATACTTTTTAACAACTAAAGAGTCAATTTTTTTTGGCTCGGTTAGTCGTGTTGTTGATTCCGTACTAACTGAATAGTAGGAGTTTTTTCAGTACTGTACTGTAATCGTTGAGGGAATTACTTCTTGTAATGAGCACTAGTCATATTAGATGAGAATAGAAAGCCTAGGAAAATATCTTAACTATTTCTTATCAAACATTTAAATAGTCTGTAATCTAGCAAACATTTTCTCTTTAGCTTTACCAACCTACAAGCCCTCATACAAAATAAACAGCAGATTCATGTACAGTATCAGCTTCAAGTTATAACTTTAAATAAGTTTTCCCTTTGAAAGAAATTTAATGCATTTTAATAGCTATCTGAATATTATTTTGAGTGCACAAGAATCAAGAGACAATTGCTAATATTTTGCCACATGTGTTCATTTATTAACATGCAAAGTAGCTTCTTTTGCTATTATTTTAGCTTTGAAATTGAGCAGTGACCTGATAAACAAGAACTACACACCTCCCATCATAGAAATTAAGGCAACACACAATTTCCTATAAATAAACTCCATGAAACTCAATAGGGTACAAACCCAAGCCAGTATGATTTGTTGATCTTTTGTTTGGCCACTAGAAAGAAATAAGTAGTACCACACTCTATCAATGTCAGTAATAAAACAACTAATTCCATCTGTAAAAATGTTATAGATGGCTTTCCATCTCTTCATTCTCTATTAACTATTAAGTTTATATAATCTTAACTCGAATATCACCAGAAAAGAGTTGGGGGAGATGGGAAATTACCTTCATTATTGGGAGAAGATCTTCTACTTTATGCACCTGTTCCAGTGCTTCTCGAACTGCTGCTAGTTCTTGTTGATTATTAGCACTAAAGTGGTTAAACAATAGGGTTTATTACAATTTTAATAAGTCCTCATAATCTGGTCCTATGTTTATATTAATGAATACCAGTAAATATATTGACAAGGTAACTCAAAACATATATTTTTTCATTTACTTAAGCCACATTACTTTAATGATATTTCATTTAAATGCAAAGGTAAACTTTAATTGTTTACTGTAAGAACAAGTCTGTGTGGTCCTTATCCTTGGACCATAATACACTCTCCTCTGTGCTACAACAATTAGTCTCTACATCAGGGATGCCCAAACTTTTTTGGGCCGTGGGCCAATCATATGGTTCAGGAAGCCAGTCACTAAGCCCTGGGGGCCGGGTTTGGCCCCCAATGCCAATTCACCTGACCCATGAAGCCCTCGTCGCTCTTGGAAGCGGAAGTAAAACGTGCCCGTATGGGTGTGTTTTACTTCCGCTTCCAGGAGCAACGAGGGCTTCGTGGGCCGGATGAATTGGTGTCGTGGGCCACACTCGGCCCCCGGGCCTTAGTTTGGGCACCACTGCTCTACATATTCCTACTTCTTTCTTTTTAAAATTGTGTATAAAATATCCTAATGTCTTTTAAAGACATAACACTTATTCTTTCTACCTTTCCTTTCTCCTGTTAAGATAGTATTTTGTGTTAATGTTAACAAATATGGATTATTACTCATATGCTATTACTCATATTTTAGTTTCTTTGTCAGCTCTGTTATTTTGAGGTTTTTAAAAAGAAAACTAGGTTCTTTTTGTCAGCACTTTAGCAGCAGTCTTGATTTCCTCATTCCTTCTTAATAGTTCTTTAATTATCTTCTACACTCATCTTCCATCTTTCTCACACAAGGTCAGAAGAAAGGAACTGCAGAATGAATGCACCCAAAAGTGGCTTCATTTTGGCAGTTTCATGTCTGGCTTAGACATGGAAGAAGATGAATTATTTCTACCATGGTCTTAAGTTTTGATATATACAGTACCAGTATATAGCACAAGTCTTGGACCCTTGCTGGCCTTAACCATTTTAATTTTTTGCTATTCAATTCTACCCTCCTCCTTTCTTTTCTATTTGTAAACACTTTAGTAGCAGTCTTCTCAATTTTTCTTTTCAGTTATTACTCTTGTTTGAGTCTTCCTTAAACCTTTTCAGTCAGTCAGAATGAAAAGATTTACAAATCTGTTTCCAACTTTCAAATACTTCTGGTGTTTTTTTAAAATTTCTATATTGCAATAATATTGATCTATTTCCCCATTCTTCTCTATTTTAACTATAACACCTTTCATCCAGGGCTATAGTCAGCCCCCCTCCCCCAGAGGCCCCCAAAAAACCCTCCTGAGGTAGCAGCCCGCCCCTCCCCAACCCATGATGGCAATGTTATATATGTGTGACATTGGCAACCCCCTGAAAAATTTTCTCACCCCCATCTAGAATCCTGTCTCCCCTTTAGTCTTAACTATTCTGTCTATTTGCCCCCCCCCCCCACACACACACACCAATTTACTCATGTTTCTCCCGAGTTATAAACCTTCACTGGCTTTCATTTTCTCTTTTAAAAAATGAAATGTGTTACTACTTTTGTTTCTAAAAATATTGCCCGTTTGTCCCTTCTTTTTTATTTTCTCTTTTATTTTCCCCAGTTCCCTCTAGTCTTAACTTATTCAAGGCTTTCCTCTTGATTAAATCTCAGGAGAATTCTCCTGTTTCACACCTCCACCCTTTCTTTACTACTCATCAATTTGTCTCAGAACTTGTTGACTTTCAATATGTATATTTCTGTCCTTGCTCAACCCGTTTGAAATCATTTTTCAAGGCAACCTTTAAAAAAATCCTTCTCTTAAATTTTTCCTCATAATGATCTCATATATTTATAGATTGCATACCTGAAACCATCATACTCTATTTTTCAAATTAGTTTACAATGCAGAGCTCTTAATGCAGTTTAAACACTATTTTTAATAGTGCAGGAGATGAGAGAATTCATGTACCTGTGATAAGCAAGGATCCTGTCTTTGATAAAACGAAGCATCTTTTCAAAATATTTAATATATCTCATACTGATGACCTGTCCTCTATGGATATGAACATAGTAAAAAAATAGAAACTATAAATGAAATACTGAACACTTATTTCATACATACATAATTCCTATACAACACATACCGTATATGCTGGGGTATAAGATGACTTTTTACCCCTGAAAAACATGCCTCCAAGTGGGGCGGGGGGCGTCTTGTACGCCGGGTGCACTTCAGTTGAATAAAATGCAGTAATACCTCGGATAACGTTTACCTTGGATAACGTTTACCTTGGATAATGTTTACCTCGGATAACGTTAAGCAATCTGGAGAGGAGAATTGCATTGAATTGCATCTCCCTTTTGATTAATAACCCTCCCCTTCTTGGTGCCTTCCCTGCATTCATTCCTCCACAGGTGCGCCAGTGCATGTAATCCTGCTTTGTAGTTAGAGAACTGAACTGCTCTCTGAAGGAAATGTACTCCTTTTCGTGATGGAGCAGGAGAAAATAATGGCTTCTTATATTATTTGTATAAAGTTCTATAAACACCTACTAACAATTTAAGAACCACTGCAGGTCTGCATAGGAAAAACAATTACAGTAAAACACCGGATATCGCTAAAACTTGGTTCCACAAGTCTTGGTGTTATCCGATTTTTAGTGTTATCCGATCCATGTTAAAATCCTATGGGATGGATCGGATAACGTTAAAGCTCCATAGAGATACATTGTAACCGCACAGGCTTTAGTGGTTGTTATACGATCCATCCCATAGGACCTTAACATTATTCAATCCAATTATCCTCCCCAGATTACTTAACGTTATGCGATTTTAGCGTTATCCGATCCAATCGTTATCCGGTGTTTTACTGTACTCTAGTTCAATTGGAAAGATAAGGGATTTGGAAATTGATCCTTTGATTCTAAATTAACAGATATATCATTCTAGCTTTTCAAGGAAGTGGGAAGAGAACTATATCAATAAGGCTATAATTTTGCTACGTAGTGGGGAAAGACAAACCACATTATATAATCACTGAATGAAAGGGATATTATAAGAAAACATCAGCAATTCATGATAAACGATTCTGATTCTGCATGATGACTCTGGCACAACATTTGATGAAAAGACATTATTACAGTGCCATACCTTATTAGATTGATGTGATTATTAAAACCTCTGCTAAGACTTTGAACTTGCATTTGATCTAGCCATAGTACTGGCTGGTCTGGGTCAGCTATCCTGTAAAAAGACACAGTGCCAATGTTAGCAAAGATTCATTGGGTGTACCGACTAACATTTAACCATAATTTTTATAGCAAATAATGTTGTCGGTTTCCAACTACAATGTTGTGCTGCACCAGTTACAGGCTCCGAATGGTCATCAAGGGCAGGCCCACGTAGAGTGCATTACAATAGTTTAGTCTGGAGGTGACCAGGGCATGTGTAACCATGAGCAGGGAGTCCTGGTCCAGGAGTGGACCTAACTGGCAGATTATGCAAAGTTGCACGAAAGCTCTCATGGCCACGACTGCCACCTGCTCATCAAGCAGTAGTTGTGAGTCCAGGAGGACCCCCAAGTTACAAACTGGGTCTGTCTGAGGCAAGGAAGACCCATCCAGAACCAACCCACAGTCACTCAGTCTTGTCCAGATTCAGCTGTAACCCATTGTCCCCCATCCAGACCCTAACAGCCTCCAGACACTCAGATAGGACTTCAGCTGCATCACTGGGATCACCACGGGCTGAGATGTACAGTTGTGTATCATCTGCATATTGATGATACTTCACCCCGTGGGAATGGATGATCTTCCCCAGAGGCTTCATGTAGCTGTTGAACAGGAGAGGCGAGAGCACCAAGCCCTGAGGCACCCCATATTGGAGAAGCCTAGGGCTGGACCTCTCTCTCCCCCACACACACACTGACTGAGTTCGGCCCCTCAGAAATGAGGAGAACCAGGACCACACTGTGCCCTGGATCCCTAATCCTTGGAGCCACTCCAGAAGGATACTGCGGTTGACGGTATCGAAGGCTGCTGAGAGGTCAAGAAGATCAAGTCCCGCTCACGCCAGAGATCATCCATTAGCATGATCAATGCAGTCTCGGTACCATATCCGGGCCTGAACCCTGACTGAAAAGGGTACCTGGAAGATTTTGGATGAAATCTGGCTTTAGGAGTCCTAGAAATCTGGAAGTCCTATCCCTAATTATGTCAGTCCATCTTAATGAGTTACAAGTAACTACCTGTATGAAATTGTCCCTCCTTTTTTCACATTAAATGCATTTCCAGAGATATTTTAAGCAGAATTTTTAAAATTCTATGCTGCACTCTTGTAAATTGTAAGGGTTTCTTTTCCCTAATTTTTTAAACTAATGAAATAAATCATTTTGAATGTCCTGAGGTCTTTATATATTTACTCTCAAAACAAGAAACAAGAATGGGGTGCTAATTATATTACATCGATTATTCTGATGACAATAAGGGAGAACAAAAGCCTTAAATTTGCCTCTAAGGGTTTTGTTTTGTTTATTTTACAATTCTACACAAACTTTTTCTGTGTTATATTTAATTTAGATAAGAACCTAAATAACTGAGTAGCCGATCCCAGAAATGCTGGGGGTTTTCACAGCATGTCACACTTGCCCTCTACTGAGGTCACAAGGGGGCTTTTTGAGAAAATATTTCTTTTCATATATTTTATTAGCTACAACATACCTCGGAGGTATTTCACTTTCAGGTACTCTGTAGTAGCTTTCTGACTAGGTAAAGGATCATTTAGCATAGCTTTAGTCTGAGCTTTAATTCCCTCATAAAACTGGCCCACGGCAACATGGCTGAGTCCTTTCATGTACTGGCAGACATCGTTATATGGCTCTAGTTGTAGACATCTCTAGAAAATTGAAAAAGACATAAATAATACATCAAAGACATATTTGAAGTTTTAGATAAAAGAACAAAACCTGCAGACTTTCCCATTTGCTCCTTACTCCTACAAATATTTTTGAAGTAAGTGACACAAACTCCTTTTCTCCATGACAGCTAACGTATTTCGAGTGAACTCATCTTCACTTAAAAGATGGCCTCTTTTTGTAGTTGTTAGATGCTGTCAATTCTTCTCCAGCTGATGCCAACCCTATGAATAAGAGCTCTTCAAAATGTCCTGTTATCAACAGCCCTACAGGTTATAGTCAAAGCTTTCCCTTAGGGAATCAATCCATCTTGCTTCTGGCCTTGTTTCATGATGCCTTCCACTTTTCCCAGAATGATCGATTTTCCAGAGAGTCTTGCCTTCTCACGAGGAGCCAAAAATTGGACAGTCTTAATTTCATCATTTTTGCCAGCAGAGACAGTTCAGACTTGATTTGCTCTAGGACCATGATGACAAACCTTGGCACACCAGGTGTTCTTGGGCTTCAATTCCCAGAAGCCCAAGTCAGCATTCCTGCTGATCAGGGGTTCTCAGAATTTAAGTTCAAATAACAGCTGGAGTGCCAAGGTTCACCATCACTGCTCTAGGACCTTCTTGTTTGTCTTTCTGGCAGTCCAGGGTATCCACAAAGCTCTCCCCAAGCACTATATCGCAAACAAATCCCCCTGCCAATTTCTTTACTGTCCAGCTTTTGCACCTGTGCATCGTGATCAGAAATATGATGGTATGGGCAATCTTGGTCTTCAATGACACATCCTTACATTTGATGATCTTTTCCAGTTCCTTCATTGCTGTCCTTCCAAGTATCAATTTCTGATTTCTTGGCACCCCAAATTTGGATTGATGATTGAACCTAGGTGTACAAAATATTTCACTATCTCAGTTTCTTCATTGTCAACATTAAAATTGTGCGGTTCTTCTGTAGTCATGAATTGTGTCTTCCAACTGAAGCCCTGCTTCAGTGCTTTATTCTTTCACTTTCATTAAATGTCATTTCAAGTCATTGCTGCTTTCTGCCAGTAAGTTGGTGTCATCTGCGTATTTTCAATTACTGTATTGATATATCTTCCACCTGTTTTCACACCTCTTTCATTAGAATCTGGTCCAGCTTTCTGTACGATATGTCCCACATTCAGACTGAACAGAAAAGATGATAAAATGCACCCTTGTCTGACACCTTTGCCAATATGAAACGACTTTGTCCCTGTTGTAACAGTGGCTTCATGTCCACCGTACAGGTTATGTACTAGGACAATCAAGTGCTGAGACACTCATTTCTTTCAGAACCATCGTTTCTCATGAGCCACACAATCAAATGCTTTGCTGTAGTTTATGATGTTAAATCTTCACAAAATAGTTCATGTTTATGATTTCTGTGACCAAATACAAGCCTTGCTCACAAAGCACAAGTTTTTATTTTAGCAGCATAAAAAAAACCTTGCTATATTAGATCAAGGGTTCCTCAATACAATATCCAGTATACAGCTGTTGACTTTAATAATAATAATAATAATAATAATAATAATAATAATAATAATAATAAATAATAAATAATAATAATAATAATAATAATAATAATAATAATAATAATAATAATAATAATAATAATAATGTTTACAAATCTCAGAACCATCCAGTCTTAGACCTGAAGAGTGATCTTTGCAAAGACTGTGAAAAGGTTTTGCAGAAGTTTTCAAAACACAGAATGAAAGCAACTGTTCATCCCCATTTGTTCCCAGAATACTGCCTCTAAGAATGAAAATTCCACTTGTTTATGACAGAATTCATAACCTTTGCCTATCATGAAAATATCAAATTATTGTGTAGCAAAACAAATGAACAATTCTAAAAATGGGGGCAGTCCAAACAAAAAATGGTAGATATGATTTACCCATCATTTTTGTCAGAATATAAAAAATGGCTAATATATATTTGCAAACACCTGACTTGTTTATTTTAAAAGAATAGCAATTACCTTAACCCTACTTTTTATTTGAATCAAATCCATCCAATAGTTGTAGAAAAGCTGATAACATAAAATGGTTCATTCAAACAGGGAAACCAGCCATTTCATTACTGTTGAGCAAGCTTAGTAGAACCTTGCCAGTAAGAACAATGGCTCACAATCATTCCCTTCCCATTACTTTCTGTGTGGTTCCTCACCAATTAAATAGCTCAAGCTATTGAATTAAATGAACTCTGGGACGGTTCCTGATCAAATATGAAAAGGCACCTGAGAAGGGACCAAGGATAAGGAGATTTAGTGGTACTAAATATTGACTGTGGGGACTGCACCCTGATCTTAGTTACTCATGAGTAACTCCTGTGAAACTCAGCAGAAAAAATAGGAATTGTTGGAGAGAGAGTGCACGCGCGCACACGTAACATTGGAATTTATAATCTCTATTCCCAAATGAGATCTTTGAGCTGCAACTCATTTTAAATTAAAACTCTCTTGATATGGAATATGTTTTATCTGGTAAGGAAAAGGCTGAGATGTAATATAATAATTATCTTTAAATATCTAAAGCAGGGGTGCCCAAACTATGACCACGGGTCAGATCCAGCCTGCAGTGCCAATCATCTGACCTGCGTTACTCCCAGAAACAGAAGTAAAATGTGCATGTGCGTGCACATAACGTGCCTGCACATGATGCTTCTGTAAATGACCCGTGGCTGTTGTAAACATATTTACAACAGCCATGGGTAATTTATGGCAGTGTTATACGCATGCACATTTTACTTCCACTTCCAGTGGGAGGAGCCACATGACTGGCCCATGGCCCGAAAAGTTTGGGCAACCCTGATCTAAAAGGGCTGTCCCATGGAAAATGAAACACGCTCGTTTTCTATGGCTCCATAGGACAAAATCCAAAGCAATGTATTCAACCACAAAAAAGAAGATTTTGCCTAAACATTAGGCAGACCTTCCTGATAGTATGAACCCTTTTACAATAGAACAAGGTGGTAGACTCCCTTTTGTTGAAAATTTTAAAGAATGGACTGGATGGGCATCTATCAGAGATGCTGTATATGTAGATGTCCTGCTTTGGTTTGGATGTTACATTCAAACCTATTACATTCTTCAGATCTATTATTAGCATATATAATAAAACTTCTGTACTGTACACCAACTGCTTACCTTAAAATTCTTCAAAGCTTCATCCAAGCTTCCATGATGATACAGCAACATTCCCCCAAGTTGTATAGTTTGAACATGATTTTGATTTAGCATTAAAGCCTTCTGAAAATTTTCAGTGGCAGCTTCAAAGTTACCCAGCTCCCTAACAAAAATTGGAAAATAAGGACAGGTTTCACTTACCAGTAACTGTCGTTCTCCGAGTATGTTGTTTGGGGATTCACACTGATGGGTTCTGCGCCTGCGCTGAATCCTGAGCGGAGCTGGAAAGCTGATTGGATAAAGAGTTTTGAATGTGGGACCGCCCACCATGCCCAACCCCTTTAGGCGCCATTTCGCGCTTTCCCCTCAGTTTGATATTAAAGCTGCCCGCTAAGCATAAGGCCATCTCAGGCCGGCAGCCCTGAGGGGAGGCAGGGTTGGGTTGTGTGAATCCCCAAACAACATACTCGGAGAACGACAGTTACTGGTAAGTGAAACCTGTCCTTCTCCTTCGTGTTGTTTGGGGATGCACACTGATGGGTGACTAGCAAGCTCACTTACTTGGATGGTGGGCAGCCGGCGTCCTGAGATGTAGGAGAGCGCGATGGCATCATGGATGGGCGGTCATCAGCGAAGAGGATCGGAGACCAGCCGTCAGGATGGACCTGCCTCGTCTGACATCAGAAGCAGACCTTGTGTCAACCCGGTAGTGGGTGATGAAGGTGGAGGACCTGGACCAGGTAGCGGCCTTGCAGATGTCCTCCATCGGGATGCCTTCGAGGAACGCAGTGGAAGAAGCCAATGTCCTGGTGGAGTGAGCCCGGACATGAGGCGGGGGTGGCAGAGATGACATCTCATAGGCCAGGTAGATGGTGTTTGAGATCCATTTGGAAAGTCTCTGGGCAGACAGAGTGTCCCTTGGACTTGCCACCATAGGCCACAAACAGTTGCTTGGCTCTCCTGAAGGACGCAGTCCTTTGTGTGTAGAACAGCAAGGCCCTCCTGACATCCAGCGAATGCCACACTCTCTCTTGTGCAGACGAAGGATTCAGGAAGAATGCTGGAAGCGTGATGGACTGGGCCAGGTGGAATTCCGTCAGGACTTTGGGCAGAAAGGCCAGGTCCGGGTGCAATACTACCCTATCGGGGTAGAACTTGAGAAAAGGAGGGTCAGACCGCAGGGCTGCCAGTTCTCCTGCCCTCCGGGCAGAGGTGATGGCTACGAGAAAGGCAGTTTTGTAAGAAACAAACTTAATGTCCACTGTAGCCATGGGCTCAAAGGGCGCTTTCGTAAGCGCGGTGAGCACAGCAGTGAGGGACCACTGAGGAGGTGGTATCTTTACTGGAGGGTAGGCATTACGCAGTCCCTGGAGGAATCTTTTAACAGTCTTGTCTCTGAAAGCGGAGGACAATACTGATGAAGGTGGGGCCTTGGCTACCACCGCAGCCAAGTGGACCTTTAAGGATGAGTGTGCAGATCCTGACTCGGCCAGGTGCAGGAGGTAGGACATGACGTCCTGCAGGGATGCCGAGTCCACGGCACGGTCGCTGGATGCTAGAAAGTCTATGAAGCGGCGGTATTTGGCATCATAGGACTTTCGCGTGGAAGGTTTCCTTGAAAGTTCAAGGATCCGTGTTATGTCGGGCGGATAAGCCAGGCCGTCAGGTGTAGGCTCGGCAGATCCGAGTGGAGGATCCGACCGTCCTCCATGCGGAGGAGGTTCGGATCGGTGGGTAGGCTGAAGCGGTCGCAAGCCAGGGTTTGGAGTAGCGGGAACCACGGCTGGCGCGGCCAGGACGGGGCAATCAGGATCGCCCAGGCATTCTCCGCACGGATCCGTACTAGGACCCGTTGGATGAGAGGGATCGGAGGAAACATGTACAGTAGTTCCTGGTGCCACGGCACCATGAAGGCATCGCCCTCCGATCCGTGGCCGATCCCCGCCCGGGAGCAGTAACGGCGGCACTTGGTGTTGATCTGTGTCGCGAACACGTCTAGGCTCGGTGTGCCCCACCGTCGGCACAGGCGGTCGATCACCGATCCGTCCAGTTCCCATTCGTGCATCGCTGTCCCTTTGCGGCTCAGGGAGTCCGCCTCTAAGTTCAGTGTGCCCTGGATGTGGACACCTATGGGGAACACATGTACCTTCAGGCACCACTCCCAGATCTGGACCGTGAGGTGAAGGAGGGAGAGGGACTTGGTCCCTCCTTGCCGGTTGAGGTAGGCTAGGGTCGTGGTGTTGTCCGAAGCGATCTGCACCACGCGCCCTGCTAGTGACAGTCTGAAGGACCTCATCGCCTTCCATACCGCTAACAGCTCGAGGAAGTTGATGTGGCGGTCGGCTTCCGCGGGCGTCCAGATGCCGTGGACCCGTAATCCGAGGCAGCACGCACCCCATCCGTGTGTGCTCGCGTCGGTGGTGACCTGGACGGATGGCGCGGGGAGGGTGAAGAGCTTCCCGGCGGTCACATTGCGGTCCGTTGTCCACCAGTTCAGCTGGTCTCGCAGTTCGGGAGTCGGTGTGAGCCACTTCCCGAGGTTGTCGTGGGTGCTGTCGAAGGAGGCTAGGAGCCACGACTGGAGTGACCGCATTTTGAGCTTGGCGTGCGAGATCACTGCCGTGGTCGACGCCATGAGTCCTAGTAAGCGGAGAGCGTCCCTCGCACGGATGCGACGACTGCCTTGGATCCGTGCCACTACCGTGCGGATGTCGAGCAGACGTTTGGGAGGAGCGTAGGCTCTTAGAGCCAGAGAGTCCAATACGGCTCCGATGTAGTCTATTCGTTGAGTGGGGGTCAACTGAGACTTCTTGTAGTTGACCCGTAGACCGAGACTCTGCATAAGGGCCAGGCAATGGGCAACATCGTCCTTGGCTTTCTGTTGGGTTGGGGAGCAGACCAACCAGTCGTCTATGTACGGGAACACTTGGACGCCTTGCAGCCGAAGATGAGCAGCCACCGGCGCCATGCACTTCGTGAATACCCTCGGAGCGGTGGAGAGGCCGAAGGGTAGGCAGGTGTACTGGTAGATGTCGCCGCCGACCTGGAAACGTAGGAATCGGCGGTGTTCCCTTCTGATGGATACGTGGAAGTAGGCATCCTTCAGGTCGATGACGGTGAACCAGTCCCCGTGGTTGATCAGTGGGAGGATGGAGTGAAGAGTCACCATCCGGAACTTCCTCGCGTCGATGTGCTTGTTGAGGAGACGGAGGTCCAGGATTGGAAGTGCCCCCCCCCCCGTCTTTTTTGTCCACGAGGAAGTAGCGGGAGAAGAACCCTTCGTGAGACTCCGACGCTGCAACCGGTTCTATGGCGCCCTTCTCTAGGAGAGCTGATAGTTCTTCCTGGAGTGGCGGGGACGGATCGGTGACGCGGACCCGTCCGACAGTAGGGCATTTCTTGAACTCGATCGCGTAGCCAGAGTCTAAGATGGTTAAAACCCATCGGTCTGTGGTGATGGCAGACCAGGCCGATAGGTAGTTGGCGAGGGGACGGTAGGGTAGAGTCTCGGTCACGGAAGAGTCAAACACGTTGTTTGCCCTTCCGTTCCGTGCGTTTACCAGTCTGGTGACGCTGCTGGTAGCGTGGACGGCTGGGTTGTGGTCGTGGCCGGTAGGGCTGGTACCGGGAGTAGTCGCCTTGCCTCTGCGGTGGGCGAGGTTGGTAGGACGGACCCGCCTGGGACGTCGACGGTTGGTCCTGCTGGTAACGGTTGGACCCACGGCGTGGAGGGTGGAGCTGTTTGATGGTGGCGTAGTCCCCCTTCAGCTCTCCCAAGGAGGTGTCGGTCTCCTTGGCGAAGAGGCCCTCACCGTCGAAGGGGAGCTCTTCCACAAGCCGCTTAACGTCGTCTTGCAGGTCAGCGGAGCGGAGCCAGGCGTGGCGACGAAGCTGGATGGCGGAGGCCAGGTTCTTCGCCTCCGACTCCGTGACGTGGCGGCCCGTACGGATCTGCTGGAGAGCGAGTTGGTTTCCCTCCATGCAGACCCGCTCGAAGTCCGCTCGCTTGTCCGGTGGTAGCAGCGACTTGAAGGACTCCGCCTGTTCCCACAGTCGGCACTGGTAGCCCCCCATGGCCGTCGCGTAGTTGGACGCACGGAAGGACAAGGAGGCATTGGCGTAGACCCTCCTGCCCAGTGCGTCCAGCTTCTTCCCTTCCTGGGTCGACGGAACAGGGGTGCTACTAATCGGTGTCCGGTGTTGGGAGCCTTTCACCACTCGGGAGTTCGGCGCCGGGTGGACATGCAAGAAGTTGGAGTCGTCCAGTAGTCTGTACATGGAGTCCACCCTGTTGGACACCGAATGGGAAGAGACGGGTCTCTTCCAGACCTCCTTGGCCGCCTTGGCGATCTTCGGGAGTAGTCCCAGACGGACGGGGACTAGCTCCTTCCGGTCGGCCATGCCGCAGACGACATCTTCGCATTCATCCAGGGGAGCCTCCGCCCGGATACCCAGCGTGGATCCGAGACGGGTGATGAGGGCCGTGTACGTTTTCTGGTCCTCCGGTTGGGAGCCATGGACGGAGCCGATGTTATCGTCCGGGGATTTGTCAACCGCAACCGGTGGTGGCCGATCCTCCTCCTCCTGGTCCGACGAGTCGTCGGAGCCTCCTGACCGCTCCGAGACGCTGGGCGGTGGCAGGTAGGCCTCGGGGTCCGAGTCCGACCAGTACGGCCTGGCGGATCTCGGATTGTTCCCCGGCAAAGGCAGCTGGTACGGAGGGAGAGAGGCCTCCGACCGCGCCTGTTCCACTCGTTGCCTCTTCGGTGCCGGGCCCTCGTCACGGAGCGGTGGTGCCTCCGTGGCTGGTTCGGGAGGCAGAGGGTGCTCCACGAACTCGGATGGTGTCGGTCGAGGGCCTTGGAGCTCGGCATGCAGCTTCCGCACCATCGCCTCGATAAACGGGGCGATGAGGCTCAACTGGGGTGGCGCTTCGGAAGCCAGACCAGGAGCCACGGAATGGCCGCGAAGAGAGGAAGATCGTCGCGGCGGTGGAGGTGGAAGGGCCTCTGGCGAGGGCGGAGGGCTGGGGGCCCTCTCCGGCGTGGTGGTTTCCCGGGCATCGACCGGCATCCTGCCCGGCGTAGGTGGGGCTGCAACCGGGGCGGATGCTAGGGAGCGTGGCGGCGAGGGGTGAGCCGGTCCCGGGGTCGGTGGGAGAGAAGACGAAGAGCTACGACGCTTCTTCTTCTCTTTCTTGTCTTTCTTCTTCTTCTCCTGCTCCTTCTTCCGTTTAAACAGTTCGGAGGCCGACGGCCGTGAAGAAGGAGCGGAGGTCGAAGGAGCAGACGTTGAGGCAGCGGCCTGCTCTGGAGCTGGGGGAGGCGGTGGTGCGAGTGCGGCCTCCATGAGGTAGGCTTGGAGGCGGTATTGGCGGTTCTTGATAGCGGCCTTCGAGAAGCCTCTACACACCTCGCAGGTCTGGACCTGGTGGCTCTCCCTGAGGCAGCGGAGGCAGCGCACGTGTCCGTCCAAACTAGGGAACTTTCTCTTGCAGGACGGACACTGCTTAAACGCCGCCGCTGAGGCCATCCACCGAGGTAGATGGCCGAAGAGAAAAAATTATCCCGGCCGGGAGGCCCCAGCACGAGATTGCAGGAAAGAACGGTTTCCTTCTCTTGGTGTTTTTTTTTTTTTTTAACCGGCGGCTGAGGGCGAGCCCCAGCCACACGAGGACCAAGGGATCAAGTCCCCTGGTCCGAGAAAAATTGTAAGTTAGAAAAAATTGGAAGATTCTGAGACAATCTCAGTTAAAGTACTCACAGCTTTTTTTCCAGGCTCCTGCTTGCGCAGCGGAAAAAAGCAAACTGAGGGGAAAGCGCGAAATGGCGCCTAAAGGGGTTGGGCATGGTGGGCGGTCCCACATTCAAAACTCTTTATCCAATCAGCTTTCCAGCTCCGCTCAGGATTCAGCGCAGGCGCAGAACCCATCAGTGTGCATCCCCAAACAACACGAAGGAGAATAAAAGTTCATCAAAAAATCAACAGTGGAGCAAACTTTTCATCCAGCAAAGCTGTTTTTAGTTCTACTGATATTGGTTAGAGTAGGCTCTGAGTTTAAAACTAAAATTTCACAGAAAAATCCAGCTATCAAATTTGTTACTCATTATGACTACAATGCTATACACAGTTACTTGCAAATAATTCTATGGAAATAATTAATTCTCGATTTAATGGGTCTTCTGATTAGACTGCATCAGATGACACTGCTAATCTACTTAATGTACATTACAGTGAATAAATAAAAATAATTAACAAAATAAATATGAGGAAAATGTCTTCAAAACTAGAACATTATTTTAATCAAAGGAAATAATTAAACCCCTCAGGCATTTTAAAATTAAGAGCCCTGGTAGGGCAGTGGTTAAGCTGCTGTACTGCAGGCAAAATTGCTAATGTTGCAAGTTGGATTCTGATGGGGCAGAGGGTTGACTCTACCTTCCATAATTCTGAGGTCAGCAAAATTAGTACCCAGTATGTTGAGGGCAAAATGCTAATTACCTTGTAAACTGCCCAGGGAGAGCACTAAGTAGTATGGGGCGGTATATGCGTAATTGTTATTGCTATCTTAAAATTACTTTTCCTCATTAAACACTGAAAATAAGTTACAATCTCATGATATAAATACTGAATGCAGAAACTGCTGTGACCCTGGAGCCCAGCATAAATGTAGTTGACAGAAAGCAACCTTTGTTTATATATCTCAGTTTGTGGGTGGTTCCCCCCACCATATATATTTTTTAGAATTCATACCTGAGGGGGGGGGGGGGGGGAATCAATGCGCTGAAAAGGGATTTTGAAGTTACTTACCAATAGGCTTGCCCGAGGCTTTTATATGCATCAACGAAATCTGCTTTCTGTTTTAAAGCTTCTTTGAATGATTCAACAGTTTCCTAGAACAAACATAATTATACTAATTCCTGTTGCAATTCATTATTCCCGCTGGTTTTGGAATAACAATACAGTAATACCTCAGATAACATTAGTATCGAATAACACTAAAATCGCATAACATTAAGCAATCTGGGGGGAAGAATTGCATCGGATAACATTAAGATCCTATGGGATGCATCAGATAACAACCGCTAAAGCCTGTGTGGTTACAATGTATCTCTATGGATCCCATAGGATTTTAACATGCATCGGATAACACTAAAAATCGTATAACACCAAGACTTGTGGAACCAGGTTTTAGTGTTATCTGAGGTTTTACTGTATGTATAATTTATAGAAGATCAATAAATTTTGTGTCAGAAATTACCCTGGGTTGAAAGGATTTTTGCTGAAGAAACTCCATTCAGGGGATGCCCGAATGAGGCTCCTTTCATGACCCCAAGATCTGTGTGCAACACTGGGGTAATGAACCCCAACTTCCCAGTCTCTGAACTCAGCATCTTAACCACTATGCCACCACAGAGCTGCTATTATAGAAGGTATGGACCATGGCTTGGAATCCATGGACGGACAAATGCAAGGCAGCAAAACAGGGCGGAGAGCATCTACGCACTGAATCTGCAAATATGCCCTTTAAAACTAGACAATGAATTTTGACAAAGCTTAATCTCTTGTTCCATCCATGTACACCCAACATCACTATAACACTGCCATACCACTGTACTAATATCTGCCATGAAATTTAGCACCTAAACTAAATAAACCCAACAAAGATTTAAAATCAGAGACAAGAGGGAAGGACTCCAGACACCTATAAAATCTCTACATTTGATCTCTCATTTTTTCCAGATAATTCCAATTTTTTTTAAAGGCAGAAAATGAATGCTATTAAAATGTCTCCAGCAACGATTAATTACTGAATTAAAATCCTGAAATGGATTATGGAAATGTCAGACGTTTTCAACATCTCATTCTCAAATTATTTGATGTCTAACAGAATTATCCCAAGTGCACCGACAAAGCACATAAAGGTAAAGGTTTCCCTTGCTCAAAAGCCAGTCATCTCTGACTCTAGGGTTCAGTGCTCATCTCTGTTTCAAAGCCAAAGAGCCAGCGCTGCCTGCTTCTGCAGATGTTTCCATGGTCATGTGGCAGGCATGACTAGACACCGGAGCACACGGAACGCTGTTACCTTCCCACCAAAGTGGTCCCTATTTATCTACTTGCAATTTCTTGGTTTCGAACTGCTAGGTTGGCAGGAGACAAAGCACATATTTTTCACAAAAATAAGTGAAATGTAAATGATTTGTAAAGAGGGAAAACAGCAATAGTATTTCAGTAAACTAGAAAATGGCTACCTTAAATCAGAATTCACTTGAGGGGAGGGGGGAGCCAAACAGTTAAAACTCAAATATGTATTATTGCAACAATAAGATGAAAATAAAAATATCCCTTGGGAAAGATTAGTGGCAAATGAAAAACAGCAGGTATCATAAATGCAAGAGTATGCAACACCTTTTTAAACCACTGAGCTTCTGAACAAACAGCTACCTTTCAATGATAATCCATCTTCCTGTGCACCAATATTTTTCTGATAGTTCAGGGAAAATATGATCTATGAGATTCTCAAAGATTCATGGCAGTTGATTGTGCTGGATCTGCTTCTTAAGGTGGTTTAAAATGCAGGCTGCAAATAGTTTGAGAGGTGGTTTCAAACTCCAGACAGGACTACAGTGGCTTTGTGGTTAAGATGCTGAACTTAATGACTGGAAGGTTGGCAGGCCAGCAGTTTGAGACCCAAGTACCTGTACTGCACGACGGAATGAGTTCCTGTCTCTGTCCCAGCTCTTGCCAACCTAAAAGTCTGAAAGCAAGGAATTGCAAGTACATATAGGCACCACTTTGGTGGGAAGGTAAACAGCATTCTGTGCACTCCGGTGTCTAGTCATGCCTGCCACGTGTCCAAGGAAACGTCTGCAGACCCAGACAATGCTGGTTCTTTGGCTATAAACAGAGATGAGCATTGAACCCTAGAGTCAGATACAACTGGCTTTCCAGCAAGGGCAACCGTTACCTTTACCTTCAAACTCCAGCCCAGGAGGTTATTGGCTGGAATTTTCCTTCCAACTTCTTCAAATAAGGAACCACCCACACTCCCTTCTTTTGAAACTCAAGATTCCTCCTTCGCTGCGGGAAAGACGACACATAACCACGGCAGGCTTCCATCAGAGAAGTGGGAATTGAGATGAGCGTGTAACATATTATATTTCTTTTCTTACAGCACTGGCCTCAGCTAGTCAAATCTTGAGAACAAGTACTATAGTGTCTTGATGTGAAACAATGGACAGAAGACATAGCGCAAGGACAGAACACGTGTTTTGCATACAGAAAGTCCTAGATTCAATCTCTGCCATCTCTAATTAAAATGACCTCATGTAGCAAGGCTAGCAAAAGATTCCTGCTGAGGTCCTTGGACGAAAAGTGGCATTCAGAGTACAGTACTCAGCACTGGGCAACTGGGAACCATTGGTGAGAGAGAGAGAGAGAGAGAGAGAGTAAACTGATGAAGCAAATTCTGTTAGTTGCAATGCTATACTTTTCTACAAACCTATAGGAAAGACAGTCCAGATTTGTTTACCTTTAGAAGCCCTCTGTGAAAAAATGTCAAGCCTTTGTAAAGCATAGTTATTGGCTGGTTTCTGTTTAGTTCAAGGTAGTTTTGAAAGTCATCATGGGCTGTTACATATTCCTGTTGCACAAAAAACAACTTCCATCAGGCAGAGAAAAGTGGTAGATCCTACCCATAAAGGCAAAACAAATCACAACGCAATTGCATATTATTGTGCCTATAAAATATGACATTTAAAAAACTGGAAACCAACTGCACACTAACTTGACAGATTTAAGCTAACAGTTTAAGCAGGGGTCCCCAACCACCAGGCCAAGGACTGGTACTGGGCCACAGGCTGTCCCAAACTGGGTTGCAGAAGTGGGTGATGCTGGGAGCCCCAATGGCAGCCTTCTGCCCTCAATGTGCTCCACCGCATCTGCCTGGTGAAGGGAGTGAGAGCACAGGCTTTAGACACAGCAGATAGGCAGGTGGCCGGGCACCTCCTCCACATTGCTTAACTACCCCTCCCCACCTGTGTGCAGTGTGTTACCTCACTGCCTGAGTCAAGCGGTCCATGGCACGAAACTGTGGTGCAAAAAAGGTTGGGGTCCTCCGAGTTTAACTAAATGTTTACTTTCAAATAAGTTCCAATGAACAGAGCAGTTGCTGTTTCTGAAAAAAACACAGCAAAGGACTGCACCTTCAGGCTGTAATCCTAGACATTTGTGGAGATTTACATCCATATAAATATGCACAAGATGGGACTACGAGAGAAAGTATGGGTTTTTATTTGTTTATTGGATTTATACCCCACCCATCTGGGATGGACTCCCACCCTGTTCCATCTTTTCTGAAAGAAACTCTACCTTACAATTATTATTCTTCCCCTTCTTGTGCCATTTCAGATTCCGAATATTGGCGATCATCTTGGTGACCAGCCATGAAGACTGTCTGGCAAATATAATCCCATGGCCTTTCATCTGCCTTCTGCATCCACAGTGTGCATTGCAACCTGTACCACTAATCCAGTTCCGCAAGTCACTTTCTGGTCCTGAGCCTTTTTGGCACGCAAAGCCCTCCTCAGCCCCAGGCCAGCATTGATGAAGCTGCTGCCCTCCATCAAGATGGATTCAAGTGAGATTTAATCCACTTGGGGACCATCACCCTTCCCTGTGGACTTCACCAAGGCCTCTAGTCAGGGGCGTAGCTACCGTCATATCTGCCGTATCAATTATACAGGGGGGCCGGGCCACGGGGGCCCCCAACGAGCGTAAGCAAAAATTAATAAAAACTTCCCAATTTTTTTTTATTTCACAAATGACAAAAGTCAAAAAAAGCAATTTTTTTTCCCGCATAAAGCGTGCGTTCAAAAGTTGGCAACACCCTACATCGGGCTGCGGGATTTCCCCGTTGAAGTCATTTACTTCAATGGGGGAATCCCACAATAATCGATGTACATATGATACGATGATAAACCACGGACAGAGAGCAGTGTTTATTGATAGATAATTATGATGAATAAATATTTCTTTTAATTTTATGCAATTTTTTTTCTTTTGTGAGAAATCTTTACCCTTCCTGGTTGTCCTTGCCCATACTCAGCCAGAGCAGCCCTTGAGAAAGACCCTTCTTACAACATCTGCCCTGCTATGGAGCGGCATTAGGGACACGCCAAGGGTGTGGAACATGAAATCTAGCATCCGGCCAAAACAATAATGTAATTGGTTTTGGCTATCAATCTGCAGAGTTCAGATTAATAAGAGTCTATAATTATAACCCAAGTCCTCCATAGGTTTGTTATTCAAACAGGCCTATTCTAACTATCTCCAACTTTAGTGTAATAAATTGCAGTCAGACTAGGTTCATTTGAATCAATGGAACGTAAGGACACTTTGACTCAACAAATCCCTGTTGATTCAATATAACAACAATATGCTAAGTAACAGCATTTTGGCCACTGTAACCCTTCATCCTATGAGAGTATAATCCAGCCCCTTGATCATTTTTGTTGTGTTTTTCATATCCCTTTCAATTCTGCAATATTGTTTTGGAAGAGTGAGGATCACAACTATACAAAGTACAATATTCCAGTTGGGAGAAAACCAGTGACACAAATTTTCATCAAGATAAATTATGCTTTAATAAAACTTCAACAGAGCTTTATGCTAAAGTTTTGGGTTTCTCTTTGTACCTGCATCAGACCAGCTATGAAAGTGGTGCCACCTAGTTTATTTTCTTTTTGCTAATTCATGCTATAGAAGGCCTGCACATTAATTAGAAGAATGGTGACCAGAAAATTTCAAGTGTATGTGACTTGTGAATTCAGAAATTTCAACGTTTATAAATCAAACACTGGGGTATATCTGCAATTATGATAATACATTTAGCCAACAGAAAAGCAGAGTTAAATGCTTCAGTTGATCCAAACCTATATTGAATTTACATGTACATATATTACTGCAACTAATATAATTATTGTACCCAGCTCCAGAAATGGAAGATACTCACAAGTAGCCCTTTCTTTCCATAGTCCATAAATTGCACTAAGGAGTTCTGGCTGTTCCTGTTCAAACCAAAATAAAAATTATCTTTAGAAGATTCCAGTGCTGTAGCCTGACTAGAAAATGGCATATTTACAAAGTCCATCATACCTAACATACACCAAAATGTATGCAAAACATTCATGTCTTCTTTCAGATGTCATTACACTGTTACCTTTAAATGTTGTACACATTAAAAAGCACAACAAGTTGGCACAATGGTAGCTTAAAGGGGAAATTTCATCAAGTACATGACAGCCATTCAAAATATTTTGGCACAGAGGAACTCTGTCCTCTCCCAGCAAACACAGTGCAGGTCATGTGCTCATATTCTAGGATTCTCTGGCAATGAGTAATTTTACATGAGGGAAGTTCCTGTTGAAATCTGTGTGTAGTGTATGTATACTTAAACTTCCATTTTTAAAAAGCCAAGAAAATCAGTTCTTTTAAACACTCTCCAGTTTATGAATGAGAGATATTGTGCTTCCATATCCATGATTCAAACTGCCAGGAAATGGCCTGATATTGCTGCACAGTATCATGCACATGCTGCTAGCAGGAAAAAGGATGCCAAACTTTACATAGCTAAGGGAAGCCTGAATGTCGACAACACCAGTGGCAGCAGTCAAAATGGTCTACATTCACATATGTACCATTTACAAAGGGACACCAAGCGATGGAAAATCCCAGGAGCTAACTCTTGTTTTCGTCAATTAACCACTCCTCACCCAGACAAAAATCAACTTTCATGGCTGTTTTTCAACAAGTGTGAGTGGTAGGGAACACAAGGTGGTTTCCTGTAGACCACCTTGATTGTTGCCATTGGTGTAGTCAACATTCAGGATGGTCTTTGCTATGTAAAGTTTAGCATCTTTTCCCTGTTTACCTTTTATATGTTTAACTATATGCCCCATATGTACACTTTCTTCTGTGTTTTAGATAATGCAAGTAGGCAGAGTATATAATCATACAACTATGACAGAAGGGGCCTGTGATGCCATCAAATCCAACTTCTTGCTCAATGCAGGAATCCATATCAAAGCAAATCTGACAGATGGTTATCCAATTTTTTAGTGTCTCCTGAGTTGGAGTGCTCAACACCCCTGAGGTAACTGGTTCCATTGTTGTACTGCCTTAACAGTTAAGAATGTTTTCCTGGTATTCAGCCTCCGGTAACTGGCACTCATTATTATGAGTATTGGACTCTGGCATGATCAAGAAAGATCTTTCCCTCCTCTTTATGCCTCTCTTTCAAGTATTTGAAAAATACTATCATTTCCCATCTCAGTCACCCTTTCTCAAAACGAAACATGTACAGTTCTTTCAGTCTTTCCTCATAGTTTCCAGTCCCCTGATCATCCTTGTTGCCCTCCTCTGAATTTGTTCCAGTGTGTCTGTATCCTTTTTAAAGTGCAGTGTCCAGAACTGAACATAATAATCTAGATGGGGTCTAGCTGTTGCCGAATAAAGCAGGAATTTGATCCTTTTCTGGCTCCTCCCTAGGAAGATACTTAACATGCTTTGGAAAGCTCTATTATGAAGCATAAGATTAAAATGGTAAGAAGGAAATACAGTTTACCTGAAGCAATGTTGAGAAATGCCGTATGGCTTCATCATAAAGGCCACTGCTGATCAACACATAAGCAACAGCTGTCAAAATAATGATGTGAGTTACTGATTTAAGCTTCCATGAATTCCACATTTATCATACCCATAAAAATGGTTCAACAGCCCCCAAAAAGCTTAATGGAAATGAGAGTATTGAAAATCAAGTTTCAGGAAGACATCATTCCCTAACCTGTTAAATGGTGCTGTATAATCACCACCACCACTACTAATACTAGGCTTTTCTTAACTTTTCTGGTGTATTCTATGCTTAAAATGTATATATGCATGTATGTAGTGGGTGGTGAAGGTTATTAGCTGCCGCTGCCTTTTTTCCATCGCACTCAGTGACCCGAGTATAACCCGAGTACACTTTTTTGACCTCATTTTAGGACTGAAAAACTAGGCTTATATTCAAATATATAAAATAAATAAAACACCATAAAACTCTAAAATCTAAAAATCTAAAAATCTCAAATCTAAAAATCTAAGAGTGGTAGAGTTGACCAATAACCATATGAGCCAGCGGGGGGGGGGGGGGGGGAGGAGATCCAGTAGAAGCACCCCATACCCACTGGGCCAACCATGTCTTTAAAAGGAGAATTTAGAAGGGCTACAAAACCAGGCAGTGAAATGCATGAGATTAATTTGTTGCCTACACCTATCATCTCTGCTTAGATTAAAAATTCCAGTCTTACCCAATTCTTCATTTGTATTGTGATTATCTGTGGCAAAAGGAAACCTTTTCTGTTCTGCAAGTGATTTTGCCTGGCTCTGTAAAAACATTCCAAAAATTAACATGTCAACACAAATAAAAATTAAGAGATAATCAAACCAAAGTTAAAACATTAAATTCCACTGATTTCAATGCAAGGGTACCAAGAATGGGCTTAACTAATGTGATTTAAGGCTTAACTTTGGCTGGACTGAAAATTCATATCCTACTCAAATGTAGTCCAAAATGATCGTTACATAGCAACAAACTAGATTCCAACCAATGTGTCAGAACATGTGGTTTCTATAGCATTTAAAAGGTGAAAGAAAATGCAAATTTGGACATTTATGAAGCTACTATTACGTCTAAAAATATTTTAGTTTACTTTAACAAAGATTTTTAAGCACTCGTAGCTTGGTATACAGTGAATAGATAAACATACCAGAAGTTTTTCAGTATTAAGAGAAAGCAGTGATTCACAAGAAGGAGACCCTCGTAGTTCACAGTCTGTCTCGTGAAAATGCAAAAAAGAATCTAAAATAAGTCAAACCTCATATAACACTAAAACCTGGTTCCACAAGTCTTGATGTTATATGATTTTTAGTGTTATCCGATGCATGTTAAAATCCTATGGGAGCCATAGAGATACATTGTAACCACACAGGCTTTAGCAGTTGTTATCTGATGCATCCCATAGGATCTTAATGTTATCCGATGCCATTCTTCCCCCCAGATTGCTTAATGTTATGCGATTTTAGTGTTATTCGATACTAATGTTATATGAGGCATTACTTGTATTGTCATTATTAATTTATATGTTTACTTCAAAATAGCTAGAATACATAAGTTTTAGCTGATACAAAAAAGTATTATGTACAAAAAACTTGGCCAGGTGAGAACTTCTTGCTGGCCACTGCACCATTCTGCTGACTAATTACATCAACAAACCTGGACTGCCATAAAGACATACAAGTGGATCCTAAAGCAAATCAAGCCTGGACTGTCTTTGGAGGCAAAAATTATTAAGATGATGCTGTCCTACTTTGTGCACATCGTGAGAAAGCAAGACTTTCTGGAAAAGACAGGTAGACAGCAAGAAACAAGGAAGACCAAACATGAGATGGGTTGACTCGATGAAGGAAGCCACAGGCTTGCGTTTGCAAGAACTGGTCAGGGGTTTTTTTTGATGAAAGGACACTTCAGTGATTTTTGAGAGTCATCATAAATCAGAGGTGACTTGACAGCACATAAAAAACAATCAATTCCTCTATCTGATGTGATCTAAGATGATACTGAGGCCATGGTGGCTTACAGGTTAAGATCTGCAGCCTGACAGAGTGATCTCCCATCTGTGTCCCAGCTTCTGCCAACCTAGCAGTTTTTAAAAAAAATGAAATTGCAAACAGATAAATAGGTACCACTTCAGCAGGGAAGGTAACGGCATTCTGTGTAGTCCAGTGTCTAATCATGCCTGCCACATGACCATGGAAATGTTTGGAGATGCAAAGAGCGCTGGCTCTTTGGCTGTAAACAGAGATGAAACCGCCCCCTAGAGTCGAACACAACTAGGTTTCGAGCAAAGGAGAACTTACCTTTAGCTAAAATGCTACTGAAGTGGTTTACTGTGAGCTTCAGATCAGGGCTTGGAAACTGACTTTTGAAAAGACCATATACTGTATAATATATATAATAGCATGCAGAAGTCAGGGAATGCCCAAACTACGGCCTGTGGACTGGATCCAGTCCCCAACACAAATTAATCCAGCCCATGCCGCCCTCATCGCTTCCGGGAGTAATGAGGGCAGCACAGGCCAGATGAATTTATGCTGGGGGCCAGATCTGGCCCACGGGCCGTAGTTTGCACACCCCTGGATTAAGCAGAGAAAACGGCAGCTTAAAATCTATCTCATCCAGTTGCAAAACAGACTGCAAGGCGTGTTTCACTTCCGCTTCCGATGGGAGGAACCACATGACCAGCCCGCTGAACCACATGACTGGCCCGCGGCCCCGAAAAGTTTGGGCACCCCTGGTGTAGGATGATGCTTTGGGTCTCACAACCTAAAACCTACTACTTCATTATCCATCATTTCAACAATATACAGTATCATTATAATTTTTTGGAATAGGAGCCGTGTTAGTCTGTGGTTCAGGCATATCAGAAAACAAAACACCCCTGTTATTGAAGAGTGATTTGGAGTAGTGAAGGAAACCAAATGTATTAGAGA
The DNA here is from genome assembly GCA_030440675.1 of Furcifer pardalis. NCBI lineage: Eukaryota > Metazoa > Chordata > Lepidosauria > Squamata > Chamaeleonidae > Furcifer > Furcifer pardalis. The sequence goes on along the minus strand of CP126890.1, from coordinate 111,149,731 downwards.
ATTGGTTATTATGAGTTATTAAGAAAGAACCATGTAATTCTTTTTATGTGTTTAATAGAGATAGTTTTTTCATATTATGGAGGCTTGTATTTGGTTTACGTGATGTACTTATATTGATTTAAACGTGGAGAAAGTGTTTCCTTTTTTAAGACTGATTTTTTTTCTTTTTCATTGTTATTCTTGTATGCTCTTTATTTCTGTATGCTTTTCATATTTTTTCTTTGTATGTTTATTGTTTTAAATACCTATATAAAAATAAAGTAGAAAAACAGAAAACAAAACTAAACAAAATAAAATAAAAAACACTGTAGCACTTTAAAGACTAACTGCTATATTTTTATTCTTAGCTTTCATGGATCAAGTCCACTTCTTTGTCTGATGAAGTGGACTTGATCCACAAAAGCTAAGAATAAAAATATAGCAGTTAGTCTTTAAAGTGCTACAGTGTTTTTTATTTTATTTTGTTTATTTTGTTTTCTGATATGCCAGTATCATTAGAGTCACTCTTCTTAAACCTTGGGTCCCCCCCCCCCTTCTTTCTACGGTGCCACTTCTGCAACAAGGCAACAACCCACCACCTCCAAGGAGGAGGAGGACTCATCCAATCTTCGCGGAAGGCAAACCCGTGTCGCCACTTTCCTCCCAAACGTGCCTACCTGGTTGCCTTCTTTCCCCCTCCCATTACTCACCGCAATCGCCGGCAGAGACAGCGTAGGGTTCCCCGCCCCAGTCCCCCGCCAGGAGATCCGGGCAGCCTCTGCATCCCTGGACCTCCTGCCTGAACAAGGACAGCGACGGGTACTGCTCACTCAAGGCGGTCACCGTCTGGGTCGCCAACCTCAGCAATAGCAACAGAGTCAAAAACGGCGCTGCATTGCTCAGCCCGGAGCCGGCGAATGCCTTGTTCCTAACACGCCTGCGCAGAATACTTTTCTTTCTCTCCACTTCTCTCATTGGGACTCGGTCGGGAAGGGGGGGTGAGCGCGTTGCTTTCTGGGAATGGTAGTTCATCTGCCGATTGTCAAGCAACATGGCGTCCTGAAAAACTTGTTCAGTCGCACAGTCGATTCTGATCCTTTGTGACCCCATGGACCACTGTCAGCGAGGCACTCCTATCCTCCACCATCCTCCTCAACCCACCTAACTCTATGCCCATTGTGTCCACAATACCATCTAGCCATCTCATTTTGGGCCGCCCCCTTCTTCTTTTGCCCTCGACCTTTCCCAGCATCAAGGCTTTCTCAAGTGAAGCCTCTCTTCTCATTTGATGTCCAAAGTACTGTACTTTAGCTTCATCTTTTTTGTTGTTCAGTCGCACAGTCGATTCCGACCCTCTGCGAGTCTGCGACCCCATGGACCATTGCCCGCCAGGCACTCCTGTTCTCCACCATCCTCCTCAACTCACTGAGCTCTGTGCCCATTGTCTCCACAATACCATCCAACCATTTCATTTTGGGCCGCCCCCTTCTTCTTTTGCCCTCCACCTTTCCCAGCATCAAGGCTTTCTCAAGCGAATCCTCTCTTCTCATTTGATGTCCAAAGTACCTTAGCTTCATCTTTACAATTTGACTTTCTAAGGAGCATTCTGGGTTAATTTCTTCTAAGATTGACCTATTTGTTCTCCTTGCTGTCCAGGGGACTCTCAAAACTCTCCTCCAACACCACATCTCAAAGGCATCTATTCTTCTGCGCTCAGCTTTCCTAATGGTCCAACTCTCACAACCATACATTGCCACAGGGAATACCATTGCTTTGACTATACGAATTTTTGTTTGCAATGTGATGTCTCTACTTTTCACTATGCTCCCGAGGTTTCCCATAGCTTGCCTCCCAAGAATCAGTCGCCTTTTTATTTCATGGCTGCAATCACCATCTGCAGTGAGTTTCGATCCCAAGAAAGCAAAATCTGTCACTGCTTCTACTTCTTCCCCATCCATTTTCCAGGGACTGATAGGGCCTGTTGCCATTATCTTGGTTTTCTTGATATTGAGTCTCAAGCCAGCTTTTTAACTTTCTTCTTTCAACCTAATCAGGAGCTTCTTTAGGTCCTCCTCACTTTCTGCCATGAGGGTGGTATCATCTGCATATCTCAAATTGTTGATGTTTCTCCCAACAATTTTCATCCCAAATTGTGATTCCTCCATCCCTGCATTGCGCATTATGTGCTCTGTGCATAAGTTGAATAAGCAGGGTGACAAAATGCAGCCTTGTCTTACTCCTTTTCCTATTCCAAACCACTCTGTCCTTCCATTTTCTGTCTTTACTACAGTATTTGACTGAGGTTTCTCCTCCAGCCTCTACTGGAGGAAGCAGGGTGCGAAGAATGCGGAACTTCCATAAAAGCGAAAGGGGCGTTTCTGTGGCAACGGAAGATGGTTCTCTCTCTCTCTCTCTCTCTCTCTCTCTCTCCAACTCCGGGTCCCGAGAAGAAAATGGCGGAGCCTGGCGATTACAGGTGCATTGAATGCAATAAGAAAGCTGCTGAGCTCTACAAGGACTACCAGCGCGGTGTGCTGCGCATCTCTATCTGTGTGAGTTACGCAATTAGAAAGTTCATTTTTCGTGTCAGAGATTACTCTGGGTTCAAAGGATTTTTGCAGGGGACGCCCGAATGAGGCTCCTTTCATGTCCCCCATCGCCATCGGGTAGCTTTCAGGTTTCGAACCCGCCTTTCCAGTCTCCAAGACTAGCGTCTCTCACCCACTGAGCCACCGCAGGAGCTGCAATAATAATAATAATTTCGTATCAGCTCCTGCCAACCTAGCAATTCGAAAGCAAGAAATTGCAAGCAGATAAATAGGAACCACTTCGGTGGGATGGTAAACACCGTTCCGTGGGCTCCTCCGGTGTCATTCCTGCCACATGAGCACTGAAACGTCTGCAGAAGCAGACAGCGCTGGCTCTTCGACTTTGAAACAGGTGAGCACTGAACCCTAGAGTCGGATACGACTGGCTGTCGAGCAAGGGAAACCTTGACATTTACCTAATTATTCTGGGTTGCAAGGATTTTTGCTGGAGAAACTCCAACAGAGGACGCCTGGATGAGGCTTCTTTCATGTCCTCAAGAGCTGGGACAGACCCACAGTACCCGGGTCTCGAACTGCCGACCTCCCTACCAACAAGGGGAGGTTCTTAACCACTGAGCCACCACAGCCCCTTGCAGGTAAACAATTAGAAAGTTAATTGTGGGGGAAGAGAAGGGGAAACGTTGAGCTAGGTAACATGCTTTTCCTTAGCATTTACTTTTAGACTGCACTGGTAACTTGCGGTGATCTAGCAACCATTTTTGAATGTTAAATAAAGCACCCAGCCACCTTCCAAAAATTCCCAGAGGCTTCCCCAGGACAAAAGAGAGCCCCAGGAGGCTTCAGAACCTGAAACAAAAATATTACTGATGCCAGATGATGACATCATCTGACTCCATACCATAACTTTCATGTCTCAGGCTATATAAATACTGTATCTCAACTAGGAAAAAAAACCCATCAAGTACTGTATTACCTTAAAGTTATGCAGTCAGGTCCAGAAATCTTGGAACAAGAATAACATTTTTTGGCATGTGGCTTCTACACCCTACCACAAGAAAGATGAGAGGAAACACTCAAGATGTGAGCAAAGTTGAGGGACTTGATAAAATTGGCACACTAACCAGTCAGGAAGTACTGTATAGGTAAAGGAAAAGGTCACTTTTTCTTGAAAGCCAATCGTATCCGACTCTAGGGTTCAGTGCTCATCTCTATAGTCAACAAGCCTGTGCTGTCTGTGTCTGCAGACGTTTCCGTGGACATGTGACAGGCATGACTAGACATCAGAGTGCACGGAATGCTGTTTACCTTCCCACAGAAGTGGTCCCTATTTATGGTATCTACTTGCAATTTCTTGCTTTCAAACTGCTAAGTTGGCAGGAGCTGGGACAGAGACAGGAACTCACTCCGTTGTGCAGTATTCAGGTATTGAACTGCTGCCTTCCAGTCAGCGTCTTAGCCACTTGAGCCACTGAAGTCCCAATGTCAGGAAGTACTGTATAGCCATTGACTGAAACCTACACTCCATTTTTGGTAGCTCATAAGTAATGGAGCAAATGGCTGATGCAGTTTTATGGCCAGTTGTTGCCTGTTTCCTAGCTCAAGCAGATAAAACTAATCAGTGGCTTGTGTGTTCCACCACCCTTCTTTAGATTATAATGGTGATAATGAATCATAGTGAAAGAAAAATCTAATTGCTGTTTTGAAAGAGGCATTCCCTGGTTCTTTTTGCTAGTATCCTTCAGGAATATGTTGCTCTTTTCTTTGATTATGCTAGAGGCTTGCTCTTGGTAAACAGACTTCATTCTGGTTACCTTGGCTGTACTGTATATGTGAATACAGGCAATGAGTTTCAGGGCGTGTGTAATAGAATTCTAAAAGTTGATGCATTGTAGTCTTACATACAGACAGTGAGAAATTTGCTTTAAAAACAAAACAAATAACCTTAGTTTTTAATACGGGATTGCCATTCTCAATAAGCTTGTATTGGTATACAGTGTAACCTTGATTAACGTAATTAATCCATTTTCCAGGATGTTTCTTACAGTGAAAATTACTTTAACTGAATTTCCCATAGGAATGCATTGAATGCAATTTCCCATAGGAATGCATTGAAAACCAAAACACATTAACTGAAATGCATTTTCCCATAGGAATGCATTGAAAACCAATTAATCCATTCTGAACAAAATTCTGTAAACCGAGCCACTATTTTCTATGGATTTCCTTTTGTTGTGTGCTTTTTATGTTAACCTAGCCATTTGTTAACCCAGGTTCCACTGTACATCTGGAATGGATCTGTGCTTCTTGGTCTCCAGGGTTGAATTATATTGTTATGGTCCTTGCTAGCTAAATTATATTTTTTATGGGCCATGCAGAGTTGTTTAAAACCACATTGTTTTGCTTTTGTTTAATGAATAAAGTAGAATTAATAGAAAAATAGCTATCTTTGGATAGTGCATGACAAAAACCTGAAGTTTAAATTCAGGTACGTGGTTTGTTTGTTTTTAATTAAGCATTTATAATCTTAATGCTGTTGTTATGTTTTATAAGCATCTCATGCATCTGGAAGTTGAAACTTGCATTGTGGACAAATAGCTGAAATAGCAAGATGAAATAGCTATTTTGCTGGTAAGAGAAAAATTGTGATAAAAACTAGCATGTGAAATTGGGGCACAGAATATTTTTGATCATATTCTAATCTATTTTATGGGCTCCTCAACAATGTCAAGTATTTTTAACATTAATGGGTTTTCTGACCTTTGTTTGTTTGTTTTCTTATTTTCAGAAATCCTGTCAGAAACCAGTTGACAAATATATAGAATATGATCCTGTTATCATCTTAATTAATGCTATCTTATGCAAAGCACAAGTTTACAGGCATATTCTCTTCAATACAAAAATAAATGTAAGTTGCTGAGATTTTTCCCTCTGGTATTCATTTACTGTAAAATATGTCATTCTGAACATAAGCCATTATGAAAACAGTCTAGAAATAATTGTTCTTTCTTTCCATGTAGTAGCAATATTAAGTTTATTAGACTTCCTTTTCTAACTATTGTTTCATGTTCTGTGAGTCGAGTGCTCATAAAACATAATGGAATTGATCATAGCTGAGCAACTTCTCAGGCAAGACAGTAAGCGAGAGAGAAGAAAAGAGGGTTAGAAGAGGATATGAAGCAAAAATGCATCATTTGCTCCATTGCTATGCATTGGATGCTTCAAAGTCAAGATGCAGGAGGTGGCTGAGGAATGCAGGCAGACTTTTTCTACACAAAATTCTCTCTTCACCTTTTGTTCTCCTATTTTTCCTTTTCCAGCATGGAAGAAAATGTGACTTCCTCAATGGCAGATGTAATTAATTCAATAAAACATTGCAAAAATCATGTATTTACAGTTCTATATGTCATCCTTCAACGTATTATGGAGGGAACATAACCCCATGATAGAGTTAGTTGTATGTAGAAAGGCGCCAGGATTGATTTCTAGCAACATCAGATAAAACGGGAAAGAATCCAGACTGAACCCCTGGGGAGCTGTTGCCATTGAGATTTGAGAATACTGTACAGTAAAACCTCATATAACACTAAAACCTGGTTCCACAAGTCTTCGTGTTATATGATTTTTCGTGTTATCTGATCCTCTATGGGATCCATAGAGATACATTGTAACCACACAGGCTTTCGCGGTTGTTATCTGAAGCATCCCATAGGATCTTAATGTTATCTGATGCAATTCTTCCACCCAGATTCCTTGATGTTATGCGATTTTCGTGTTATTCGATACTGTTATATGAGGTATTACTGTACTTGGTTAGCAGGACCAATGATTGACTCAGTATAGTGGAGTTTCCTGTATTATGTAGGTTTATGTATGAAATACCTGTATGTAGATCATAAACAAGAATTATTAGAATTTGCTATTTAAGAGAGGTATTGCAACTCAATGATGGTGCATGTGTTTTGTGTGCAGAATGTCATAAGGTTGATTCCCCTCCATCTCTAGGTAAAGCTGGACAAACTCCTTCCTAAAGCTGGAGATCCAGTCTGGTCAGGTTATCCTGCTAGGGTAATAGAGTAGACCAGGGGTTCTCAATGTTTCCCAGCTATGGGCCAGATTGGTGGTTCCCCCATCATAAACACTGCCATAAAACCCATCCACAGCTTGTCAGCCATGGGTGCATTTACAGCTGTCGCAAACGTGTCTGCTTCAGGTGGCGGCTGCGGCGGCAGTGCAAGCCACATGAAACAGTGCCACAGGCTGGGTCTGGTCCATAGGTTGAGAACCCCTGGAGTAGACCATACTGCCAGTGAGTCAACGTCAATTTTCAGGCGGTGGTTAACTAAACTGACCACCCTGAGGACTAATGGCCTTGGATGCCAAAGTCTACAGGGAAGGGTGATGGTCTCCAAGTGGATTAAATCCCATTGAATCCATCTTGATGGAAGGCAGCAGTTTCATCATAGTGGCCTGGGGCTGATAGGGACTTTGCATCCCAAAAGGGCTAAGGACCAAAACGTGACTCACGGAACTGGAACTGGTTCAGGTGTCATGCTGTGATGCAGAAAGCAAATGAAAGGCCACTGCATTTTATTCTCAGGACAATCTCCATGGCTGATTGCCATGATGATTACTAATATTTGGAATTGGATACTGTGCAAAAAGAAAAAAGCCAGAGAAAGCTGGTAGTAGTCAGACATAGGTTACCATGCAGTGTAAAGCAGCTTCCTTTATTCCTGTTTGTTTTTTTAATGTGGCTTGTAGTTTAAAAATGAAAGTGATAAGTTTATGATGCTCCCATTTATAGTACAGTATTGGAGTGGACAAAAGATTTTGAAGGGAGTCTGTTTCTGCTTCTAATGCTAATGTTCTATCATATTATAGATTCATGGGAAGCTCTGTATATTCTGTTTGCTTTGTGAAGCTTATCTCAGATGGTTGCAACTGCAGGATTCAAGCCACAGTCCTGATCCGGATGACTTAATTAGATATGCTAAAGAATGGGATTTTTATCGAATGTTTGGAATAGCATCTCTTGGTAAGAAAAATATAATTTGTTGCTACTAATTTTTCTGAAAACCATTAAAAACTTTTAAATGCATTGAGCTTTTTGTAATTGAAAATGCACAGTAGATATGTTACACTGTTCAGTTCATTTGTCTGTCCTTTAGCTTCACTGAACTCACTTGAAGGGTGCCTGATATTCTGAAGACCACAGCATTTTATCGCCTGAATAGAGAAATCATAAATGAAAAGAATATGAAAGTAATTATTTTCATAATTGAAAATAATCCGACTCTAGGGGTCAGTGCTCATCTGTTTCTAAGCCGAAGAGCCAGCGCTGTCTGCTTCTGCAGACGTTTCCATGGTCATGTGGCAGGCATGACTAGACACCGGAGCGCATGGAATGCTGTTACCTTCCCACTGAAGTGGTCCCTATTTATCTACTTGCAATTTCTTGCTTTCGAACTGCTAGGTTGGCAGGAGCTGGGACAGAGACGGGAGCGAATCCCCCTACTCAAACCACACTGTACTCATTAAAGAGCATGCAGATTGGGGCCTTCTGTCCTATACCCTTCAAGTGATATTATTCCTCCTCCTTCTGACATTGTCTATATTTTTCTGAATTGTTATTAAAAGGAAATATTTAAAACAGCTATGTTTGGTGGGAGTGAGTGCAATGCTGTAGCCAGACATTGTGAGTTTTCTACTCAAAGACTATACAATAGTCATCTTTCTGCATTTCTCTTGTACACACATGCAGTCTTAGTCATCATCGGCTGTTACTCGTATCCGAGTATACATTTTTTCCCCTGAAAATCATTTTTGGAAAAATGCCATTGGCGTGAATTTGTTTAAGGTGGATCCCAGCTTGCCATGAAGTGGCCCACACTAGATCATGGAGCCATCTCTTGCAGCACGTATGAAATGAGACATGCAGGATTTGACACCGGGACTCTTAATGGACTGCCACAGCCTTGAGGTGCATCTTCACAGCTAGCCCATCTGGCATGGCCTCTTCCGCATCCATGACTATTGGGAATCAGAATAGTGAAGTGGTTCCTCCTCTGCTCATTTTGCCATTGGGTCCAATATGATGGTTTCCAGTGGCATCACCTCCACTGAGGGGACCATCACCCCACCTAAAGGGGTTCATCTGCCCATAGCCATTGGCCACTTTAGGAAGTCAGGTTATTTACCACCGCCCAACATTCGGCGTTGAGTCACTGGCTGTATGGTCTACTCCATTACCATCATGGGTGTCCGGCCAGACATATTAATAGGGTTAATATTAATAGATCTTAATAGTGGAATAGCATTTCAGCAATGTTTAATAAAGTATAATGAGAGAACATTTTAAATCTATACAAAGGCAAGTCTTTCTCTTTACCCACTAATTCCTTGAAGTAGTTACAAGGCGATATATATACTGTGTAGTGACTTCATTATGAATGTTCCTTGACACGTCAGTGGTTGGAGTATCCAGGAGAAATCTTGGGTTTGATTAGAGGTGCAGATGTGACTTGACAACCGCAGTTCATCCTACTATATTACTTTTAATCTTAATAATTCCATTTCAGTCACTGACCATCTTTTCTACCAGTGACTGTTAAGTGAAGTTCAGTGATCCATTGTGATGGTGTTCTGCCTTAGGGCTCCTTGCTCCACCCTGTAACCGCTGTGTAATTTGTACAGATACCCCTTATTTAGTTCTTTTTGCACATTTGTCAGAAAACAGTCCCTGTACCTAATAATGAACTCTGGTGGACACCAGAGGCTTACAGGTTCTTATCTTTTTTAAAATCTAGAATACTAAAACCATTTATACATTGGGCTTGGGATATCTCTGTCTATTGGTTCTGAGGGATTTTAACATGAGAGCCAAGTCTTGAGGCAAAGGCTGACAGAATCGCATCTGAATGACATCTTTTAGAACTTGTGAAAAGAAATGATTTAGGAGATGACTAGAGTGGTTATGGCATAGTGGACTCAAGGCAGATCCAACTAGATGCAGGTCTTGTTTATGAATAGGTATTTAAGGAACTGTTAATTGTTTAGTTATTTTTCACAGGGGCTTGTTTCTTATCTCTTTCTTTCAGAACAAACTGCTTTTTTGATTGGCATTTTCATTACTCTGTGGTCAGCAAAACTGGAAGACCTAAAAACCAAAGCAGATTTCACCTTTCTTCTGAAAGCATTGTTGCTATCCAGCTATGGAAAGCTGCTCTTGATTCCAGCTGTTATTTGGGAACATGACTATACTCATTTGTGCCTCAAGCTCATTAAAGTGTTTGTGTGGACATCAAACTATCAAGGAATTAGAGGTATTTTTCTGATTTTATTCTCATAGTGTAGCAAAGCTCTAATTTAAGTTAGGATTAGGTACATTCAGACCAAATACAGCTGCCAAACATTTCAGGATTTCAGTTTCATGAAACAGAGGCAGAACTCCATCAGTAGGCTAAACATGTTATTGAAGGAAATTTGATTTAGGGAGAGAGAACTCTCATAGAGGAGAGAGACTGGACTATATGACAGCAGCGCTGAATATGCTAAGTTAAACAGTATACAAAAAATAGAAAAGGCTAATAGCTGGGCTTTTTGAAAAACTGGCATTGTAACAGTGATTTGATCCAGAGGAACACCTGGTCTTGTTTCTGAGATGTTTCTCTTTACTTAGCCTTAAATATGGACATAACAGGTTCATTTATTCAGATGCATTATGTTCCATACTTCATTGAAAGACTGCATTGTCCTGGAATTTGTTTATTTTTTCATTTCTTAATGCTCTTTGTTTAGTGAATTTTTTGGAACAGTAGCAGTGTTAGTCTGTGTTTCCAAAAGCTAACATTAAAATATAGCAGTTAGTCTTCAAAGTGCTACAATGTTTTTGTTTTGTTTATTCTCTGATCTATTATTGAGTCTTTTAAAAATCAAGACAACATTTTGTAGCAAGAGAGATTCTGTAGCAATTATTTTCTTTGAATATTTTGTTGATAGTTTATTATCCAACAAATGTGTGAGAAATTTGTGTTACCTAATAACATTATGTGCCTGGATTTCAGACAGCTATGATTTCTAGATAGCCTTCCTTTAGCAAACATACAAAGGATTGTTGTACCTCAGGTGCTACACTTTAAATATATTTATGTTTAATTCATTCCAAGAATTATATAACCTCTTGAACTGAATCACTGTTTTTCATTGGTTGAAGTCACTAATTCAGATCCTTTCTTTAAAATGTCTTTTTTCACCATCTTTCATGTCTAACAAGGTTTTATACATACTTTGAATCTGTCAGTACTGTATTTAACATTTGTTTGAATATATGGTAATCAGATCTTGAATTTTGTACAGTACTATTTTTCAAACATAGTCATTACAGAATTTATTTTACTAGACTTCTAGCACCTCCATCTCCTCAGGCCTGTATAAATGTGAACACAAATATATAATCAAATGAGAAAAGGCTTCTTACATACACAGCATTTCTATGATTTTATAGTTAGTACAGTCAAGTAATTATAGAAATAGATATTTTGAAAGTGATCTTATTTGTCTGCATGAATTGATTAAATGCAAATAATTTGCAGTTTGAAAATCCTTAATACTGTATGTGTGCCTTTTTTATATAAGAAGGAAAATGCACTAAACATTCTACAGGTGAGAATTTTTGGGGCAAACCAACTGCCACATCCAAGATGCCACCAACATGACTTCATTCATGAGCCCTGGTGCACAGTGATGGGATGTCAAAAATTCTACTACCACGCCATGACGTCATGGACGTCATGGGCGTGGCCAATGTCATGACGTCATGACGTCATGGGCGGAGCCAACGCCATGACATCATGACGTTGTGGGCAAGGCCAAAAATAAAATAAAAATAAAAAAAAATAAACACGCACACAGACCCGTAAATAACTTAAAGAAATAAAATAAAGAAATAAATAAAATAAAAATTAAATAAAAGTACAACCACCCACCCTAAATATAAAAGCCTCACTTACCTTCCTTGGCGCCGACGAACCTCCATGTGGACCGGGGCCACCCGGCAAGACACGCTGCCCCCGACTGCGGCCGTTTCCTCCTACGAAGGCCGCGGCCGGCCCTGCAGCCGCCGGCCACGGCCGCCACAGCCGCCTGCAGCCTCTGGCCGGCCACCGAGCTCCCACGGGCACGTTGGTGCCTGCGCAGGCCATCCACCGCCGCCGAGCCCTCCTAGGGACTTGGGCCCGACAAACCCCCATGCCCTGGGTAAGCCCGGTGGGGCTCACCACCGCCGCATCCTCCTCCGCCAGGCGTCTGCAGCTTCCTCGGGGCGGTGCCTTTTCGGCCTGGCTCTGGCAGCGGCCACGGGCGGCCAGGGCCTGCGGGGAGCAGTGAGTATGGTGACGGCTGCCGTCCTCATGCCGCACCGCCTCCAGCTTCCTCCTCCGCCAGGCACCGCAGCCGGGCTAAAAAGGGACCGGCCCAAGGAGGAGGCCACAGGGATGCAGGCAGGTCCAGCGGCAGTGGCGCGGGGCGGCAGCTGCAGGCACCCAGTCCACAGGCACCCGGCGGAGGAGGAGGCAGCAGCGGTGCGCCGCGCATCCCCAGGGCATGGGGCTTGTCGGCAATGGACGGCCCCGGCAGCCCTCAACGTGCCGCGGGGGAGGTGCCCTCCTCAGAGGGCTGGTGCCGTCACCGTCCTGAAAGCAGTAAAACAAATTTTTTTTAAATTGGAGCTAAAATGGCTCCAATTGACTGCGCATGCGCAGAAACTCAATCTGACGCATGCGCAATGCATCAGATTGAGTTTCTGCGCATGCGCAGTCAATTGGAGCCATTTTAGCTCTGATTTTTTTTTAAAAAATTCTTTCGGTGAGGCGTCCGGAACCGGACGCCTCAAAAGTGGACTCCCCTCCCGGAGAACCCTCCGGAATTGGTCCTACTGGTTCCAGGGAACCGTCTGGAACCGGGGATATCCCATCACTGCTGGTGCAGCAGTGGCTAAACTGCTATATTGCAGCCAGAACAATGTGAGTTTGATCCTGATCAGGGATCCAGGTTGACTCAGCCTTCCATCCTCCTGAAGTTGGTAAAATGAGTATCCAGCACGGTGGGGGCAAAACGCTAATTCACTTTTGAGCTGCCCAAAGAGTGCATCCAGTTGTTTGTTGCAGTTCTGTCTCTTATCTTGATTGATTGCAATAGGAGGAGATTAACCATCCTTCTTTGTGCGTGGTTTTGAGATGGTGATGTAGATCCACAACTGGCTGAACACTGTGGCCAGAGCTTGGTACTGCTGCACTCTGGAGGAGACCTCCAGTAGTGCATATATGCAGGTGGACCTGTGGAGTAGCAATTCCACCACATTTAGTAGCTTCTAGGAAGGTAACTTCATAACAGCTGCTGCTCATTGTTAGAGTAGTGCACCAGAAACAAAGTACTGTACATAGAAACAGTCTCCTCGAAGATTGTGGTATTTTTGAACCACAATCAGGCGTACCTTGGTAAAGGCAACCTTGTGTTGCTGGCTCTTCTTTCTCACACTAGGTCAGGCCAAAGGAACTGAAGAATGGACTCACCAAAAAGTGCCTTCATTTTGGCAGTTCTAGGTCTGGCCTAGACTCAGAAGATGATCAGAAAAAAAAGGTAGATTGAAGCAGTATGTCCTTCAATTCTACACCTCCAGTTTAGGATTAGGACACCACCAATTAAAGTTTAAATTGATTGATGTATTAAAAAAGAGTTTGTAACTGTGGTTTAATGTCACTTTTGTTTAACAGATTGTTCCCAGCACTGCAGATTTAGTTACAGTCATTTTTATTGTATAGAAAAAAAGTATTCATTTATTTTCACTGTAGAAAATGTTACAGAATACTGTCTATCTCATTTTTCCGTTCTTTTGCAGTTACCTTGAACACAAGTCGAAAACTATGCCTGTTGGCCATTTTTAATGGATTAATTTTGGAAAATGGTGTCATCTATTCATTCCAGAGCATAGGATGGAACGTTTCAAATAATCTTGTTCAACTAAATTAATGATCAAAGTCTTCTGAGAATTTAAATAAAAGTGTGCCTTTAAAGCCATTTACTTCACCACAATTCACTACCAGTTAAAGAGAAATACTGAATGTAAATGTTTTTCAAAAAAGTTCTCTATGCTGCAGTATCCTGGATAATTAAAATCCAGTTATGCTCCATTTTTCTTCAGCACCATTTCGTATTTTGCACTGAAAAAGGAAGCTCCATTAACTCTTTCATTACAAAGACTAAGGAGGATACAGTATTGGAGGACTGAAGGAAAACGTAAATCATTGTCCTGTGAAAATCTGTGATGTCAATCTAATCTTTGGGTTGTCATTCTATACTTTTCTGAAGTTGAAATAAGTCCCATTGTTCTTAGTGGAATTACTTCAGAGTAGATGTTTAGAATTACATGATCAGTGTAGGATGTTTTGTTGCAATGAAAATGAGTTTGGCAACACAGTCTCGGTGTTCACTTAGAATTAACCATCACTTTCAGTTTATTAAGTAAGCAGGTATAGAATTGCATACTAAATGTAATTTCATAAGAGCATTGTTTATATTCCATCAAACACTAAATTCAAGTATCTAGGGAGGAAATAGCTCAGCTATTCCTGTATCTAAAAACCACATCTGATGCCTGGTACCTCACTAATGTAGTTGGCCGGATAGCTTAGTGATTGAGGAGCCGGAAGTTGGGAGTTCAGTTCTACACTGTGCCTCCTTAGGAGAAGAATCAGCCTATGTAGTCATGTCCCCAGAAGAAGGGAAAGGTAAACCACTTCTGTGTATTCCTTTCCTGGAAAGAGTTACCATAAGTCTCAATTGACTTAATGGTTAATGGGCCATGATTTTACCTCATCTGCATTGGATTCCTAGAAGCAACTACTGTGTGAAGAATGCCCTTCCAAGCCAAAATGAGAATTATCTATTCGAGGTTGTTTTATGTTTTCTAATATTTTGAACAACAGATTGCATAGTTTAGAAAAGGTGTTCAAGCATTTGCTTCCAATTTCTTTATAGACTGGTTGGTCCAATAAGAGGCCTTGACGCTCTTGTTCCATTTTGACTTTTGAGAATGGTATCTTCTATATTGCCACACTAGCTCTTTCCGAGTGATTCAAATGACTCTTCTCTGTAATTACACTGGTACAATTCAGACCAACATAGTTACTGTTTGTAACATAGGCTTGCAAAGTGATGGATCTCGTATCATTTTAGATTAGCTCCGAGAGCCCAAAATTAAATTTTTGAACATAAAACACAGGTGTCTGCCTGGAATTAGAGAAAGACTTGGCCATTAATACATCTGCTCCCAAATGTCCCCAGCTACACTCTAGTCTAGAGCAGGTTTTCTCAACCTTGGGCCTCCAGGTCTTCATGGACTTCAATTATCAGGGGCCCAAGTCAGCACACCTGCTGATCAGGGCTTCTGGGAATTGAAGTCCAATAACATCTGGGGGCCCGTGGTTGGGGAAACTCTGTTGTAGAGATAAACAGTACTGGGTCCTTGGTACTATAGTCGTCGGCTGCAACCTGTATCCAAGAATGCATTTTTTTCCTGAAGCAGGAAAAATGCCATTGGCATGAATTTGTCTAAGGTGGATCCCAGCTTGCCATGAAGTGAGCCACACACTATGATCAGGGAGCCATCTCCGGCACATATGAGATGAGACATGCAGGATTTAACACTGGGACTGCAATGGACTGCCACAACCTTGAGGATATTATCAAGGTGCACCTTCACAGCCAGTCCATCTGTAATGGTCTTTTCCACCTCCATGACCGTTGGGAATCAGAGTTCCTTCTCTGCTTATTTTGCCATTAGGCCCAATATAATGGTTTCCAGTGGCATTTTCTCCACTGAGAGGACCATCACCCAACCTAAAGGGATTCATCTGCCCATAGCCATTGGCCCCTCTAGGGAATCAGGTTATTTACTGCTGCCCAATACTCGGCATTGAGTTGCTGGCTGTATGGTCTACTCCATTACAGTAGCGGAATGTCCAGCCAGCCAGAGGTAGAGGTACTGTACTATAAATAATTGGCAATAGAAGGATGATTTGGGTATCAGATTGGACCAAAGGCATGCAACTGTGGTCCTACAGTTTTGTTTTTGCTTACAATTTCCCACAATCCCTAGCCAGCATAGTTGAAGATGATGGGATTATGGGAATTGCCATCCTAAACAGCTGCCTGTACCTATCTTTAAAATTATAGTATTGGATGATACACTCTCCTGTAGCATTCTTGCTCGGGAAGAAGGGAGATCTCATCTAATTCTTAGCTTATTTTAAACTGCAAGTATTTCATTAACAATTCAGACTGATTAAATGTGCTATAGATAGAAGACAAATTTAATATAGAAGATAAAGATAGTAAATCATGTAGTTTGTCCCCAAAAAATTACACTTTTGAAATACTAGTAAATGAGATGTTGACATTTTTGGAAAACAGAATTCCACAGAAGGAAACAATTTTCTTCCCCGAGATGCTGCTGTCTTTGTGAATCTTGGAAAAAATGCCAAATGAATGTGGAAACAGCTCCAGACAAGACAACTGGTTGTGCAATCTGAACTTGAATAGTTTCACAGGAATGTGTTTTCAGCATCAGGAGTTACATTTTACAGATAAGTTGGTATGTTATTAAGGAGGATAATTTTCTTGCTTGCTTTGGTAGCTTATAAACGACTCAGTAGTTCAAGGCTGCTGAGTAAACAATTTCATAACTTAGCCTTACATTATTCGAGTAGAAAAGCTAGCTTGACTATTCCAAAGGGATTCATCGAGTCTGCACATCTGTAGTAGAGCATGTTTCCATCCCCATCAATCCGAGAAAAAAACGAGTACTTTTTGGATCGGTAACCATTCTAGGACTGAGTAGGCTATACACTCTTGTAAACAAATATAAATTCCCTTCTTGATGTCCTTTGCATATCCAAAAAGCTTAGTTAAATTGGCTCAAGACTTTCCTACCATGATCAGTTCACACCAGCTCAAAATTTTGCTTATTAAAAGGAACACATTCTGTTATTCAGCAACCTTTTAAAATCAGGGACAGGGTCAAGCTCCCTCACAGACAGCTAAGGGGGCCGAACCAGTGTTCCCCCTGCCATAAATGCTGCCGTAAACACGTCCATGGCTGCCATAAATGCGGCTGCTTCCAGCAGCTGCGATGGCAGTTGGAGCGAGGCTGGATTATTTGGTGCTGTGGGCCATAGATTGCTGATCCCTGCTCTGGACCATCAGGAGTTTGCTACCGTTACTCCCATCGGCAAGACTCAAGAGTAGCATGTGCCTGTTGTTCATTGACACGTTATCATTGCCAATGTAGGAACTACTGGCCAAAAATGGTTCTTTAAGGTGGCTGGCTGCTAACAAAATTACATTTTGACCTGAAAAATATTTATTGATGTGCCTCCCTCATCCTTTAAGAAGGACTTACTGTAGAGCCAGATTTGAGTTACTAGATTCCATGAATAAATACTGTATGGGTGTTTTCTCCACTTACCACATCATGAAAGAATGTGCATATGTGGTTCTCCAGATATTGAAAATATCTCTCATATTTTATTTGATTGCCAGTTATACACTGATATTAGATTTAAATACTTCGCATCCCTATTGGAATAAACAACTTTTTGGGACTCAAATCACAAACTATCCTATCTCCTGGGTTCTAATGTGCACATTGTATGTAGAACTGTCCAGTTTATAATTAAGGCATCAGCTAAAAGAATCCAATATATCAATCAAATTGGGGAATACTTCAAGGGAGATTCACTTATCTGACTATGGATCTGCATGTATTAATTGTATTAAGGCACCTTCCCCAGTTTACATTCCTTTTAAAAGTAGCTCACTTTGAGGAGGGTGGCATACAAATATGGTTATAAATAAATAAAATTATTGTATTTTATTGTATTTCGTTGCACTCCATTGTATTGCACAGATTTCAATTCTTCTGCTATGTTATTGATAAAGTCATAAGACTAATCAATTAATAAACATCCATTCATTGCCAATGTAACTATTGGAAAATGTTCAAGCTATTCCCTCATGGTCTATTTTGTTTACGGGATAGTGCCAGTACTGTTGAAAAAAGCAACACTTCTTGCCTTTTAAAAATCCTAACTATTAAATTCCAAAGCAAATCAGCCTCATTTAAAGTTGTTTTTCTCATTTAAAGTTGTTTTCCTCCAACAACTAACCTGCGTCTTTCCAGCTAATGTTGCTGCCTCAAATTATGGGGGAAAGTGGGTTTATGTTTACATGTCCTCCCTATGTTCCCGCTTTCCAAAATCCAAAGAAAACTAGTCTCTTATAAATCTATTAAAAATTATTTCTAGTCTAGAATGTCCATGACTTGTTGACCAAAATACATTTGCTTATCGTACCAAGTTATACTAGAATAGAATCTCCTGATTTAACTGAAATAGTAAGTCACAATTAGAGTAAGCCCATTTGAATAAATGCAATTTATGAAGGCGCTGACTCACCAAATCCTTAGACCCAACGGACCTATTCTAGTGTGACTTACTATGCTGAGCAATAGGTTTTCAACTGTCTCTCTTTTGTGCAGTCCTTCCTTTTGGTGTCCCAAACTGCAAAGCAAACCTGTCTAAAGGTATTTTCCTTTACAATTAACCTGAACGTCTCTTTTCTTCCTTTGAGACTGTCCTCTCAATACTGTCATTCCCTCTGCCCCTTCTTAGCTTGCAAGACAACACATCATAGTACAGTAATGTTAAAATCCTTTGAAGTTTGGCTTCTAATGTTTTTTGGTGAAATGAAGATTTGTGAAAACCCCAGAGTACTTTAATTGTAATACTGTATATAGAATAGCATATTTATAGGTCAACCTCTAGTCTGAACAGCAGTAAGTTTGTGATGATCAGAAAACTGAGAAAGCTGCTGCATAATCAAATTTTGATTTGTTATCATCATCATCATCATGCACTCTACATGGGGCTGCCCTTGGTGACCATTCGGAGGCTTCAGCTGGTCCAGAATGCGGCTGCACGAGTAGTGGTGGGATGCGGGCGTTATGCCCATGCTTCACCGCTGCTGAGGGAGCTGCACTGGCTCCCAGTTTGCCTCCGGGTGCAATTCAAGGTGCTGGTTATTACCTTTAAAGCTCTACATGGTAGTGGACCAGGATACTTAAGAGACCGCATCGTCCCAAGGACATCTGCCCGTCCCACCAGAGTGGACCGGAGAGGCTCTCTGGTTGTGCCATCAGCCAGAGAAGCGCACCTCGCTGACACGAGAAGGAGGGCCTTCTCGGTGTCCACTCCGGCCCTTTGGAACCTCCTGCCAATAGAACTATGCATGCAGACGGAGTTGCTGCCCTTTAGAAAAGGAGTGAAAACCTGGCTGGCAGGTTTGGTCTGGGGAGTAGATGGTTCAATTTCCCCAGCCAATTGGTTGGTTTGACCCCAGTATGCCTGTGTCGTAATTTTAGGCTTTTAATACCAAGTTTTTAAAAAGTTTTTAGAGTTTTTAACTTTTTAAAGTGATTTTATGGTTGTTGTAAATCGCCCTGGGTCCCTTTTGGGAGGAGGGCTATAAACAAATTTAAATAAATAAATAAATAAATAAATAAATAATCATCACTATTATTTATTACCCTTTTCCGAGGATTCAGGGCAGCTTACAGTCTAAAAGAGTTAAAAAAACATCACTTACAATTCAAGATTTAAAATCTAGGATTAAAAGACTAAAAGTTATTTTTAGATTCTGGACCATTCCAAGATTTTCTTGGCACACCTGAATAGGCCTTATGTTTTTATTCCATGTGTTGTGATGTGGCCAGCAGCCTCTGCCTAGTGGTATTCTGAAGGACATGGAGTGTGTGGATTGTGCCTTGTTGTGAGTACTTAAAAGGTTTCGTTTTTATTTTACTCTATACCAACCAAGCCAAAAACAGAGAATGTGGTAGTCACTTTGATTGCCAGTCTTCCCTTCTTCCTCTTCTCCTTTTGCCATATCTGAATCCAAATACTGTATAGTAAAACCTCGCATAAAGAGTGCCTCACTTAGAGAGTAACTTGCTTAAAGAGCAGAATTTTCTCTGGTCATCTCGCTTAACAAATAAAGCCAACCAAAAACTCGCTTGACAAATAAATTGGGTTTCACAATCCCCTCTGCCAGAAGTCACAATTGATCACTTACAATGGCGTTTCACTTAAAGAGCAAACTTGCTTAAAGAGCAATCCCGTGGAATGCATTATGCTCCTTAAGCGAGGTACCACTGTATAGGTAATCATCATGGCAGTCAGCCATGAAGACTGTCCTGGGAATATAATGCAGTGGCCTTTCATCTGCCTTCTGCATCGCAGCACGACACCCATGCCTCTGATCCAGTTCCGTAAGTCACTTTCTGGTCCTGAGCCCTTTTGGCATGCAAAGTCCTCATCAGTCCTAGGCCAGTATTGATGAAGCTGCTGCCCTCCATCAAGATGGATTTGAGTGGGATTTAATCCACTTGGGGGCCATTACCCTTCCCTGTGGACTTTGCCACCCAAGGCCATTCATCCTCAGGGTTGTCAGGTTAGTTAACCACTACCTGAAATGGTGCTGAGTCAGTGGCAATATGGTACCCTATTACCATAGCAGGATAACCTGGTAAGACATTTGCCAGTCTCTTCACCACCCAGTAATCCTTCCTGACACTGGCTTCCTTATTTACAAAAAGTACTAAAACTGAGCAGGTTTTGCAAATACCTCCTTTATAAAAGGACAGTGCTGATTCTCAAGTAACTTTTCCTATGAATTTCAGGATAATGATCCAGGAGAACCAAACTAGTTATTCATACATTATATTCCTGCACGGAAAAACACCATCTTACTATATAAGTAATTTTGTATCTGCTTGCTTAGAAGCCAAAGCTTTTTACAATTTCTCATCGTCTGTAATACGATCATCTTACAAATTACCATTCTTTGTCAGGTTTCCAGTACAATTCTGTGTGGAAGCAACTTCCACGCCAAAGTTTGACAACATGAGGTTGCTTCTGTCTGTCTTTACATCAGTGTACAGAACAAAGATGATAGCTTGTGTCTTCATCCATTTTCAAGCACCATGTTACACATACAGATAAAGTATATTTTATTTAAAAGTTTAATAAGTTATAATTTGTGTGAATTTTCAGTTATTGAAGTATAAAAACAAAGCTTCCTACAATGCCCTACAAATTCTTTGCAGGCGTTCTAATACGAAGCAAATTCACAGTTTACCAACCAAGTATTAAAAGTATATAAAATACTGCTGTTTTGATCTCAGTTATGAAACTTCCTCATATTAATATCATTTGAATAATAACCTACTAAGTTAATTGTGTAAGCTTGTGGTAGTGCAAGCCAGTCAGTCAGGCAGACTGATTTGTTTTTAGTGTACTTGATTAAAAATATACAAAGTAATAATAAGATCAAACTTGAATTATGTTGGTTTAAATTATGTTGGACCATAAACTAACTAACACATGATAAAAAATGGAAAACACAGTGAATCACAGATGGAAAAAGATAAACCTGAGAATAAGAAAAGAGAAATTTAGGATGATACAAGATATTGCAAAATCCATCCGCCACTTTAGTGTGGCAGATATATATCGTTGCCATAGTTCTGGATTTCTAACAAGATTTTCAAAATAAGAACACAAAGTGTAATGTTTACAAATACATGAACTCTATAGTCATAGCTGTGTTTCTATCATTACACTCCAGATGTCCTGGCTTCCTTGTATGAGCCTACGGTATAGCTTGCAGAGAGTTCTTTGCTAATGTCTGTAAAGTTGGAAACACCCCGTGAATAAATCATACTGACATGTTCTGGCATATAAACTTGAGGATACTTAAACATTTGTTGCAGAATGCTTTCCTCAAGCAGGAGTGTATAACCTGGGTTGACAGCATGCCAGAAACAAATGGGTTGCAAAGTAGCAGAGCATCTTTTCTTTAGCACAAAGTAGGAATGCACTTAGCGGTCCAATTAGACACTGATGATCTCACAGATGTAAGCCTCATTCATGCTCTGCTCTTGGGAACTGTTCTGTGTTCTTAGAAGTATTCCTCCTCTTCATCAAAAAAGCCATTTTCCAGTGCGTATGCACAGTCTGCACTTGATACAGCTTGACAGGCACCTTTATATTCTTGAATTGATTCATAAAGGGAGTATAGTTGACACAATAATGACATATCTAGCTGGCGGAGACCAACCTTGAAAAAGAGAAAGCACATTAGTATTTATGACTTATTTTTTTATTCCTAAAACGTGACTTGTGCACATTTTTTCCTCAGCAATTTAATGTAACATGGTCAGTGCTGTATCTGACAATTACCTTATATAGCAAGATAATCACTTCAGAGATTCCATCCTAGTGGAATAACAAGAAGAACACGTAGTGCGGAGTACACAGGATGCAATGTGGCAAGGCATTCCTTGTGCTTAAGTCATGATGCTATGCCCTCTCTAACAGCAAAAGAGCTACATAGTCTTCAGCTGATGAACCCAATCTCACTCTATGTGATCAGAACAGATCTTTATCAGAACTGCTTTTATTTATAGTAAAGGTAAAGGTTTCCCTTGCTCGAAAGCCAGTCGTATCCGACTCTAGGGGTCAGTGCTCATCTCTGTTTCTAAGCCGAAGAGCCAGCGTTGTCTGCTTCTGCAGACGTTTCCGTGGTCATGTGGCAGGCATGACTAGGCACTGGAGTGCATGGAACGCTGTTACCTTCCCACCTAAATGGTCCTTATTTATCTACTTGCAATTTCTTGCTTTCGAACTGCTAGGTTGGCAGGAGCTGGGACAGAGACGGGAGCTCATTCCGTCCTGCAGTACTCGGGAATCGAACTGCTGACCTTCCGCCTCCCAGTCAGCGTCTTAGTGACTTGAGCCACTGCTTTTATTTATAAAGCTCCTATAAAGCAGGTACATCTATATAACCTGGCAGAGCTATTTCACTTCGTTCCCAATGTTTCTACACTCTAACCCAGTGTTCCCCAACCTTTGGTTTTTTGGACTCAAATTCCCAGAAGTCTTAAGTCAATTCCCCAATGCACTGATCAGCCAATGTACCGACTTAGGCTTCTGGGAATTGAAGTCCCTGTGTGGGGCATGGGCCCCATGTTGGGAACCCCCGTCTAGCCATATTCCTCCTGGTGGGAGCCCCAATCGTAGGGACATGCTAAGACAAAAAGCAGCTTCATGGGAGGAAAAGAATAAGCAGGAGAAAGAGCCAACCTTCTCTTCCCAAGTATGATGTGCTTGAAATTCTGTCCCCCAGGTGACAAGAAATCAATGCAACCTGTTTCTGACAAGCTGGTGAGACCCGTCACATTTAACTCTTCCCCTAGAGAGCACTCACTGATACCATTCTTACAAATGTCCGTGAAAGGAAGCCAGTGAGATATCCCAATAATCTGATCTCTTTTCCACCTCAGCGCTGCTTCCTGCTCAGTAACCAGAGAGGTCAGAGGTGTGGCTGCATATGAAATGTGCAGCTGTGACTTCATGGCACTACGTCCTCAAGGGTGTCTATCTGAATCCCACCCTCTCATGCACAAGAACTGTTTATCCTCAAATGCAGTGTTAAACAGGACTTAAATTTCTTATCCAGGGTGGCTGTGAGGTCACCATCTGCACCTTCTCCCTTATGACATGCCAGGAACACCCATCCTTCCTGACTTGGTTTTCCTGATGTACGAGATATAGCAACAGTTGAACACCCACACACACCACAGTGACCCCTAAAATGTGTTGCTTACAGAATGTTAATAATGTCTTTTGGGCTGCACTTCATCTGTTGTGGTGAAGCAATTATATCATAGAGATGTTCCATTATTAAAACACAGGCACTTTCCTCCCAACCCATAAGTGAGTAAACTGTAAGCATGAAGGACCAGATTGCACTGTGACAGTGAACATTTTCATTAATGTTAGTGTGGGCAACTGGTTGGATAGCGCAATGGAGGTTGGGAGTTTGATTCCCCACTGTGTATCCAGAGAGAAAAGCCAGTCTGTACAGTCATGGAGAAGTTGTAGCGTCCCAGGGCACGCCCAGTATATTCTCTATCTAGAAAGGGTCACCAAAAGTCAAGAACTGACTTGACAGCAGGCATTATTATTATTTACCTTGGGCAAGATGATCTCTTCACAATTACCATTTTCTTTCTGATTTAAAAGCCACACAGGATCCTAACTACAATCTCCACACATATGACAGGGATAAGGAAAGCATGTCCCGCCAGATGTTCAATTACAATGCCCAGAATGTTCAGTGCTGGTTAAAGATCATTTTTGGAGTTGCAGTTTAACAAGATACAGGGAGCTCTATGTCCTCTACCTCTGACGTACAAGGCAGTGCACAAATACTTTAGCGGTGGAATAAATTTTAGTCACTTTTCCAACTAGATATACAGTGGAGGCTCAGTTAACAAACAGCTCAGTTAACATAAAAATTGCAGAACAAAAGGAAGTCCATAGAAAATAGTGGCTCAGTTTACAGAGGTTTTTTCCGGAACGGATTAATTAGTTTTCAATGAATTCCTATGGGAAACCGTGTTTCTGTATTAATGTATTTTGGTTTTCAATTAATTCCTATGGTCAATTCAGTTAAAATAATTTTCGCTGTAAGAAACGTCCCAGGGAACACATTAATTACATTAACCAAGGTTCCACTGTATTTGGAATGATTCCACACTATGCACACACGAGTTGACATATATAAATTCTTAAAGATTTTTATTAGTTGCTCCAACTTCCTTTCATTAGAAGAACAAGGAAAAATACTAATCTAGAGTACTTAACTAGGGTGTGTCATACTGTTGCCTTTTGGAATTTCATGTCACAGATCCAACGTACCTAATAATTAAATCTTGTTTCACTGTGGGCGAAATTGTTTATCTTGACTCTTCTTTTCTCATCAGACATGTGTACCAGATTTTAAAAAATCTTTTAGAACTGTAGTTTTTTTAAAACTTTAATGGAATAAGAAATGAATTTGCCACTAATCAGTGCATTCTTTAAACCAAATGAAAATTCATGCTTAATATTCAAAATGAATGTTGTGCCTTCGTTTGCTTTCAATTGATATTATAGTTAAAGATTACAAACCGATGTAAATCCACTGCTGTAAGCAGACCTGTGTATAACCCAGAAACAACCCTTGCAAAATAAAGCCCATTAAGCCAATTAACCCTTGTTTAAAAAAAAACACAAGCCAAGTCAAAGATGGGAAACAAAGAGCTTGCTTGCTTCAAGTCACATTATGCTTTCTAAAGCAAAATAAAACAATTTGATCCAAATTATAGGAACATATTTGTGTGCAAAAACTATGTGAGGAGGATGGGAGAGGGCATAATGAAAAGGGTGACCTGGTTTTAATAGACTTTTTAAAGGAATTGAGTGTTTAAGCTATATTCATTTATTTTTAAAGGAAAATAGTTTACAAGTTTCTTATTTTCAAAAGAAATATAGTGAAGATGGTCAAAGAAATTAACATTTTAACTAAGAAAAAAATGATATGCTAACAGCACATTTTCAGAACATAATTTCAAATATTATCAATAACCTAAAATGGTTGGTGGTTTATTGAGCTTCTTTCATTTATGTCACATTTTTCTCTTTCTTCTGCATCAATAATGTTTCAGTTGCATTGCTAGATGTGTATTAGATCAAGTAACAACTCTGGCAAATACCATGGCACTGCTATATGCCTTTTTTTAAAAATTCCACTGAATTTGTTCAAGTTCTTCAATACAGTAGCTGTAAGTTTTGTGGACCTGCCCTGCTGGTTATAGTAATTCATCCTTAAGTAAGCAAAACAGCTGCTCGACTCTTCTTACTCCTTTCATTAATGAAATAGAGTGAGGGTTATATACCAACTTTGGAACCTAAAAGGGGCCTCCAAGCCAGCTCAGTTTAAAACCTTATAATTAAGACTGCATTAAAAGAGGCCAGTGTCGGGACAGACGAAGAACGAGTCCATAATAAACAAAAGTAAAATTAATTAAAAAGAAGACAGCTAGGAAGAGTCACTCTAACGCAGGAGTTCTCAACCTTTTAAAGCTCAGACAGCTTTAGGGGCTGGATGGCCATATCCTCCTTCCTTCACCACATGGCACTTCTTGGTGTGGTGTAGGCAGTGGGGGGGGGGGGCACAGGAAATGGTACCATGAGCCGCATCCAGCCCACAGGCCACAGGTTGAGAACCCCTGCTCTAACTCAACTTTGGATAGCAACTCAACTGTTACTATATATTACCATATATACTCGAATATAAGCCAACCCGAATATAAGCCGAGGTACCTAATTTTGACCTGAAAACCCAGGAAAATAGATTGACCCGGGTATAAGCTGAGGATGGGAAATGCAACAGCTGCTAATGAGCTTCTATAATCAAAATACATTAAAATATGGTAAAATTAATTAAATTGTTGGCACATCTCAATCCAGCATGGTTCTGGGACCCTCATGGTCATTGACCCAAGTCTAAACTGAGTCTCATTTTGGGGGCTCATTTTTGGGGCTAGAAAACTCAGCTTATACTCGAGTATATACGGTATTTCTGCAGAGTTGTGTGGCCATGGTGATATGATGCTGTAGACAGTTTTCCTCTACAAAATAGGGTGAGATAAGGAGGACATCTGACAATGTTGACTTACTCTAAATGTAATAGTTAGTCTTCAAGATAGCGCAATATCGCTGTAGTCTTCTTTTTAAAACCTTGTTTTATTTGTTTCTTTTTGACATCCCTTCAAAGCAAATACGATCTTGGAGCTTAGAGACAAACAACAGCTTGCCTCTGGTTGCCTGCTGATGTCACGACTGATGTAAGATTTAAACGTGAGTCTTCCCAACTCAGGGCTGGGATGAGAGGCACAACAAATGAGGAACAAAAAGAAGCCAACACAAATATTTTGATACCTTTAAAGGGTCACACAATTATTTCAGTGTGAGCTTTGACGAAGGTAAAGGTAAGGTCACAAGCCAGTCATATCCGACTCTAGGGTGTGGTGCTCATCTCTGTTTACAACCAAAGAGCCAGTGCTGTCTACATCAGCAGATGTTTCCATGGTCATGTGACAGGCATGAGTAGATATCGGAGGGCACAAACACTGTTACCTTCCCAACAAAGCGGTACCTATTTATCTACTTTATTGTTTGTTCGTTTGTTTATTTATTGTTCATATTTATATGCCGCCCTCCTCGGGAAGCGACTCAGGGAGGCTAACAACAGCAATATTGTACAACAATCCGGCAATAAAATTCATTCAAAAAAACCATGACAACCCCCTAAAAATTTATCAGATAAAAAGATTTAAAAGATAAAACAGGTAAAACAATTTAAAAAGTTGAAAGCAGGAGAGGCATTCAAAACAACCAGCTGGTTGGGGTTGTCGTATAGTTAGTACCCCATACCTGCCCTGCCAGCCATGTCTTTACGCCCTTCCTAAAGGGCAGCAGCTCTGTCTGGAAGCGCAGCTCCGTTGGCAGGAGGTTCCTTAGGGCCAGAGTGGACACAGAGAAGGCCCTCTTTCTGGTGCGAGAGAGATGAGCCTCTCTAGCTGATGGCACGACCAGAGACCTCTTCGGTCCGCTTTGGTGGGACGGACAGATGTTCTTGCAATTTCTTGCTTTCAAACTGCTATGTCCAAGTACAAAAGGATAAACTGGGAGTGGTGGAGGGTCATCCACAAAAGCTCACAATGAAATGTGGTAGTCTTAAAAGTGCAGCAATATTTTTGTTTTCGGGTTGTGTTGTTGTTGCCTCTCCAAAAACTAAGAGAAGTCTACCCAGAGGTGAGAAACTTTTCAAAAAAAAAAAAACTGTCTAGCCAACCCTTCCTTAATAATTTTCACAGCCAGGCAATCTGCCCCCCCCCCCTTTTCAAAAAATGCTAGAATAGTTTCCAGCCAATGACATCTAGCTGTGATTATGTCTAATAGCCAAGTACAGTACTCCAACCAAGACACCCTTTCACTTTCACTGTGATTACAGGAGAATGTCATATTTTGGTGTGGTGTGTCCATTTTGCAAGCCCATTTGAAAGTGGCTAATATAACATATACTGTACTGCAAAGTAGAAAATTTCAAGAGCTGCCTGATCCACTCAGTTGTTGCTATACAAGGTGGGAAGAAGCCCTGTCAGCAACAAAGAAGCTGCTCAGAGACACTGCTCTCCTTGTAACCCGCTTTCTCCAACCCTGTGCTTAGGAACTGCAATTAGATCTCTCCCTGTGAAGCTTAGGGGGTTAAGACACTGAACTTGATGCCTGTCAGCTCAGCAGGTCAGCCGTTCCAGACCCGAGCGCCATGCGAGGGAGTGAGCACCCATTGTCTGTCCCAGCTCCTGCCAACTTAGCAGTTTGAAAGCAAGAAGTTTGCAAGTAGATAAATAGGTACCGCTTCGACAGGGAAGGCAACAGCGTTCGGGCATCAAGTCCTGCCTGCCACATGACCACGGAAAATGCAGGCACAGAATGCACTGGCTTTTTGGCTGTAAATAGAGCACCGGACCCTAGAGCCGGATATAACAGGCTTTGGAGCAAGGGAGACACACACACCCCAGCAGTTAAATGAACTATACAGGGGTGCCCAAACTTTTTGGGCAGGGGGCCAGTCACGTGTTTCAGGGGGCTGGTCACTACAGCCCAGGAGCTGGCCCCCGACGCTAATTCAACCGGCCCGCAAAGCCCTCAGTCACTCCCGGAAACAGAAGTAAAACGTGCCTGCACTGGCGTTTTCAGGGGCGTAGCTACCGCCGTATCTGCCATATCAATTATACGGGGGGCCCCAACGTGCGTAAGCAAAACAAATCTTTACCCTTCCTAAGGGCCCCCAAACAAGTTTTTATACGGGGCCCCGCCAAGGCACACTACGCTTCTGGGCCTTTTACTTCCACTTCCGGGAGCAACGAGGACTTCACAGGCTGGATGAATTGGCGCGGGGGGGGGGGCGGATCCGGGCTGCAGACCGTAGTTTGGACGCACCCCTGAACTATACAGAGTAGAGAGGGGGCAAATAATCAAAGACTACAGACACACACGCCAGGAAAACTCTGGTTTCTTTTGGCGTCGGCACGGCTCTCCGCCCCTGCGTTCGATCCCTCGGTCCGCTGGCTACCTACCATCTCTTTCCGGAGCAAAGCCAAAGCGGCGTCGAGGTTGGGAGGCTTGGGCGGCCGAGGGGAGCCGCCTCGCCCTCCTCCTCCTCCTCCTCCTCCGCGGCTCAGCTCGTCCTGGATGCGGGACTTCTGCGCGTAGAGGCGCTCCAGGTCCCGCCAGCGGCCCCCGGCGGCGCCGCCCCCGCTGGAGGAAGAATTCAACAGCCCGCTCAGGCTCTTGGGCAGCGGAGGCAAACCACCGGACCCGGGCAGCCCCGAGGCGCTCATGCCTCCTTGCTGCCTGGACGGCCAGCCGGTCACCTCAGAGCAGCCGAGCTAATCCGGAGCGAGCCCCGCCACGGCCCCCGCCGCCTCCCTTCCCTGCTCTGAGCCGAGCCTCTTTTCTGTCCGGCTTGCTTGGCCCCGGGGCCGCCCCTTCCAGCCGGCCTCGCCCCGCCTCCTGGACCGGCCTGTGGGGAGGGACCGGGGAGGGGTTGGCGAGAGGGCGAGAGCCGAGGGGGGCGGACCAAGGAGACGGGGCGCGCCGGGCAGTATCCTACTGCCTGCTTCTGAGCTCTACCCAGTTATTTCTTCTGAGACCACTACCCCCCCCAAAAAAAAAAAAAAAAAAAAGGCGGGAAAGGGTGCTCGTTTTTTGCACCCATGTACAGATTTTACTTTCCTAGGATCTAAGCTCACTGCAGATGGTGATTGCAGCCATGAAATAAAAAGGCGACTGATCCTTGGGAGGCAAGCGATGAGAAACCTGGGGAGCATAGTGAAAAGCAGAGACATCACATTGCAAACAAAAATTCGCATAGTGATATTCCCTGTGGCAATGTATGGTTGTGAGAGCTGGACCATTAGGAAAGCTGAGCGCAGAAGAATAGACGCCTTTGAGATGTGGTGTTGGAGGAGAGTTTTGAGAGTCCCCTGGACACCGAGGAGAACAAATAGGTCGATCTTGGAAGAAATCAACCCTGACTGCTCCTTGGAAGGTCAAATAGTAAAGATGAGGCTAAAGTACTTTGGACATCAAATGAGAAGAGAGGATTCGCTTGAGAAGGCCTTGATGCTTGGAAGGGTCGAGGGCAAAAGAAGAAGGGGGCGGCCAAAAATGAGATGGTTGGGAGGGTATTGTAGACACAATGGGCACAGAGCTGGGCGAGTTGAGGGGGATGGTGGAGGACAGGAGTGCCTGCCGGACAGCGGTCCATGGGGTTGCAGAGGGTCGGAATCGACTGTGCGACTGAACAACAACAAAACTTGCACGACTTATTCAACTTATACACAGAACACATGCAATGCAGGGTTGGACGAATCACAAGTTAGGATCAAAATCAGTGATGGGATGTAACAGGTTCTCACCAGTTCGCCAGAACCGGTAGTAACTTTCCCCAGTGTCCCGGAGAACCAGTAGCAGCTTTTGGGGAGAACCACCTTCGGGGCTTACCTTTTTACTGGTTCCCCCACTGTGCATGTGCGCCAAGCACTTGGTGTGCATGCACGCCTACAGTGCTTGGCACATATGCACAGCCTCCTTGCTGTCCTCCCAAGCGGGAAGGAGGAAGAGCAGCTGCTAGCCTGAAGCTCCCCAGGGTAAGTGACTCACCTTTGGATGTGGTGTGTCTGTGTGTATTTTAATGTGTATTTGATACCTTTACCTATATTGACATACTACCATAGTTCCTAAAAGGCCTGAGGGGTGTGTGTGTGCTTATTTTAATTTTATTATTATTTTGTATTTTTTATTTGGCCTCACCCATGACATCGTGACATCGTGATGTTAGCTCCGCCCACACTGTGATGACATCACGGTGGGGTAGTAAAAAAATTGACATCCCACCACTGATCAAAATTGCTGGGAGAAACATCAACAACTTGAGATAGGCAGATGATACTACTCCGATGTCAGAAAGTGAGGAAGAGCTAAAGAAGCTTCTGCTTAGGTTGAAAGAAGAGAGTGCAAAAGCTGGCTTGAGACTTAGCATCAAGAAAACTAAGATAATGGCAACAGCAGTGGTGTAGGGCGGGTTTCAGCCGCCCAGGGCCCAGGGCAAACTTGCCGGCCTTCCACCTAGGGGCTCACCGCCACTGCCCGCCCCCCACTCGAAACGAAAATCCTTCCTCGGTGGGGACTAAGGAATGCTTTTACCTCTGCTGGCTTCGTTGTTCTCTTCTTCAGACTTCCTCTTACGGCCAGCTCGTGGTGCTGGGCAGTGCTGTGCCGAGCCCGGGGGCCGCCCTTGGTTCTGGGTCAAGACCCAGAGGCTGACGCAGCATGGCAGAACCCCAGCAAAGAGCCCGCTGTCGATGTCCCAGGTGCACAGCCACCCTATCTCCGAGCACAGCAGCGGCAGCTCTACCTTCAGCGGCAACAGCGCGCAGGAGGGTGGGAAGCAAGCCTGGTGGTCGTTGCGGCCCAGCAGCCGGAGCAGCGTTATGCTTGAGCCTTGCCACTGCTCTGGGAGCTGCACTGGCTGCCAGTATGCCTCCGGGTGCAATTCAAGGTGCTGGTTATTACCTTTAAAGCCCTACATGGTAGTGAGCCAGGGTATGGAACCTCCTGCCAATTGAATTGCTCCTCCAGACAGAGTTGCTGCCCTACAGGAAAGGGTTAAAGACACTGTACCAGGCGTGGGGCACCAGTGGTACAGTGACCCCAGCCTGCTGGTTAATTTAGTAAATATTATCTCTCCCTTTTAATCTTTTAATTTTTGATCTTAGATGTGTAATCTTTTAAATTTTTTAGCACTTGTTAGTGTTGATAGGGTTTTTAGAATTATCATTATAATGTTGAATTTTTCTATATTGCATTACTTGTAATTATGGTGATTATCTAACTGTTATGTGAGCTACCCTGAGTCGGATTTCCTGAGTGGGCAGCATATAAGTGCAAAACTAAATTAAAATTACAATATAGTTTTTTTTAAAAAAAGTACAGTATAGACATAGTATATAATAGGATAATAGAAACACTTTAAAAAAACATTTTTTTAAGATGGCAATACTGTACTATCTATAAAAACAATAGATGATTAAACATTAAATATTTGCAGAAATAATAAAAATGTTAAGCATAAGTATGAAACAAAAATAAAGGCAGACTAACTTTTTCCCATTTGGTTTTAGATAAAATTTGTATCTTTTAAATAGCAACTGAAATTACTTTTACCTAAAAGGAAGCTGTATTGATATGCATGCTTGTCTGTCATTCTGCTTGACTATTCTTTACCTCATTGCTTTCTGATCCATTTGCCTTGTGACATCTTGACCCCTGCATCTGGTGTATTATTTAAACCATGCCTGGAAGTTTTACTCCTTTGTCTGGAAAAGTAGACTTGATCCATGAAAGCTCACAGTAAAAATATAGCAGTTAGTCTTTAAAGTGCTGCAGTGTTATTTTTATTTTTTGTTTTCTGATATACTTTTACCTACTGTTCCACTTTTCAATGTATTTAAAGAAAAAAACACTTTTATTGTGTTTTGTTTCCACCTGTTTTTATTAATAGTAATCGTTAATAATATTGATACAGCACTATAAATTTATTCAGTTTGTTTATTCTTTATGTTTAATTTCTTATTGTAAAGATTTTTTAATGTGTTGTAAGCCGCCTAGAGTGAGGAAATATCCCAGATGGGCAGGATAGAAAGAAATAAAGGGCTGAGTAAATCTTTTGGTAAATAAGCATGACTAGTTTAGTCTTTCAGAGTAAAAAAGAACAACAGCCCAATTTAATTCCCAAATAGGTTAGATTGTGTTTTACAATTAACAGTTTGGGGTCAAGTCATTGAACGGCATCTCAGAGTGTCCGCATTCAGACACAGGAAACAAAGGAAACAGGACTTACAGTGACATACATGGAACCCAGAGATCTTATCTCAGGAAGTGGACAGAAGTTCAGAAGACTTATTTTCCACATAGCATAGCGAAAAACACTTATGTAGCTAGCAGCCTACCTCTTCAGTGCACTTAAGTGAGCAGACAGAAATAATGATTATTGTGATGACATTAGAAAGTATATGAGAACATTAGAAAAGGGAGATGGATGCTTTGTGATGAGAGAGAGAGAAAGAGAAAGATTGAGACATTTTAAAGAAAAACATCAACGTTCTTGAAATTTTTGGAATAGTAGCCGTGTTAGTTGGTGGTTCAGGCATATCAGAAAACAAAATAAAATAAGTTACAGTTCTGGAACAGAGAAATTACAAAACTAGGATTGAAAGGGAGACAGCAGAAATCAAATACTGTACATCCATCTGTTAGACACCCATCGCAGGGGATTAAATATTAGCAAAGGGTTTCTGGGACATTATCAAATTTGATACACAGATTGCTATATGCTGCTAGATATATTATATATTATATTACATCCTTCCTGCCAGTTCTCTTTAGCAAAACAGGAAGTAACCAGGTACAGTGTTTTTGTTTGTTTTCTGACATGCAGTTCAAAGGTTGATCGGAGACCAAAATGGGCTTTCTCAGCACCTTTGAGATTGAAAGGGAGACATTTAGAGCTAATCTGAATAATCTATTCTTGCTGATGGTTGTGGGATTGTGCCTGTTTGTCTGTTATTTTGCTTGAGCACACCTTCTCCCTTTGACCCTGAATTTGGTGTATAAAAACCATGCCTGTAAGTTTCACTCCTTATCTGAAGAAGGACTGCAGTGGCTCAAGTCACTAAGACGCTGACTGGGAGGCAGAAGGTCAGCAGTTCGATTCCCGAGTACTGCAGGACGGAATGAGCTCCCGTCTCTGTCCCAGCTCCTGCCAACCTAGCAGTTCGAAAGCAAGAAATTGCAAGTAGATAAATAGGGACCACTTCGGTGGGAAGATAACAGCGTTCCATGCGCTCCGGTGTCTAGTCATGCCTGCCACATGACCATGGAAACGTCTGCAGAAGCAGACAGCGCTGGCTCTTCGGCTTAGAAATAGAGATGAGCACTGACCCCTAGAGTCTGATACGACTGGCTTTCGAGCAAGCGAAACCTTTACCTTTACCTGAAGAAGTGGACTATATCCACAAAAGCCAACAATAACAATATAGCAGTTAGTCTTTAAAGTGCTACGGTGTTTTTTATTTTGTTTTCTTTATTTTATTTTGTTTTCTGATGTGCATCAATGTTCTTGACTTGTTTTTATGGATGGATCAATGTAGCAACTCTGCTGGCTCTTGTTCATGGGAATTTGAGCAAACTAAGCCCCACTCCATCCACTATTCCTAATGTGGAACGTCCGGCAGAGTAGGAGGACTTGACCTTGTCCCGGCATCATTGTTTGACTTGTGTTATATGAGATATTTGAAATGCTTATGCCAGTTGACACAGGACATTACATAAGGGAAGTTTTGCAAGCCTTCAGCTGTATGAGCTCATACGGTACTAATTTCTCTGTCGAGGACTCCATGAAAAGAAATCAGAGTTGACGATAACATGTAAACAGTTAATAATAAATGGTTTTGATTGGACTATTGACTCCCCATTGTTAGTATGTTGAATAATAATTGGAGTATCATTTGGAGTTCTCATCCTTCAGAAGAGGCATGCACCTTTACACCCTGTCTGCTGCCATGGTCACAACATACCTCTGTGTTTGCAATTGCATCTAGTGCTACTGTATGTATCTGGGTTATGATCCTGGAAGGCAAAAGCAGTCAAAGGGCCCACTTGTATGTGTAATAGAGATTGGTTACATCAGACCAGGGTTCACTACCCAATTGCTGCACAATGGATCTTGGGGACATGAAAGGAGCCTCATTCAA
The DNA here is from genome assembly GCA_030440675.1 of Furcifer pardalis. Lineage (NCBI taxonomy): Eukaryota > Metazoa > Chordata > Lepidosauria > Squamata > Chamaeleonidae > Furcifer > Furcifer pardalis. Next base: position 111,115,321 of record CP126890.1, on the reverse strand, counting down.
GCATCCCCTGAGCGGAGTTTCTCAAGCAAAAATCCTTTCAGCCCAGAGTAATTTCTGACAAAATGTTTTATTTATTAGTGAGAAAACTGTATCCAGCATCCTGTTGGCATATGTTACACCATGCAGATTCAATGACATCATTGCTTAAACTCTGTGGATGTTTTGGGGGAGTTAATGCTTCCCACTCACCTCCCCAGGTTCTGGAAATTTCTAAAAATAAATTTTATCCCAGGAACCTTCAGCATTTGCAGAATGAGGTCAGGGAATGCTTTAAATCTAGAAAAGCACCACTGCTGAGAGTAGCACTGGCAATTTTTCATTTTAACAGGATTCTTTATCCCAGGGGTTCCCAACCTATGGCCCATGGGCTGACCCCTGTGGCACCATTTCATGTGGCCCACCACCACCACCATACCCAGAAGTGGAAGTCAAGGTGTTTAGGACAGCCATAAAACACCCCCGTCCATGCATAAATGTGATTACATCAACCATAAATGTGTCCATGGCTGTAAAAAGATTGGGAACCACTGCTCTATTTCCCCCAAGTGGTGGGCATGGGCCGGTTAGCCCTGGTTCCGTAGAACCGGTGGTAAGAATCCAGGGTGGTCTCCGGGGGTGGTGGTGTAGTAACCTTCCCGGGAGACCACCTGGGGTGCTTACCTTTTTCTTTCTTTTTTTTGCATGCGCACTCCAAGCACAAAATGGCTGCTTGGCTCAGTGCGCATGCATGTTAAGATATCAATTGACGGGCATGTGTCAATTGATATCTTAACACGCATGCTTGCCAAGCCAAGCAGCCATTTTGTGCTTGGACTCAGTGCGCATGCAGAGGCCGCTGCCCGGCACTAGGCCAGGCTTCCGCCGTGGCCTTCACTCGCCACGCCGAGCCCACAGTATGGTAGCAAAAATTTTGTCTGCCTATCACTGCCCCCCCCCCAAGGCCTACAAAGTACAGTAATATCTCAGATAACTGTATATAAGAACATTTACTTGGACAAAAGGGATCTCTGGAGATTGCCTGGGGAAATGGGGCATTTTAAATTCCTCTGAAGCGGCCATAGCATGCCTGCAGCTAATGATGTCACTGAAATTATGGGGTGCTATTTGTACTAAAGGAACTCCAGCCATCATCTCAGCTGAAGTACATTTGTTACAGTGGAGTCTAACCTTTTAAAATTTATGTTCTACAAGTCAACAGCAGAGCTTGAGTGACAACACTCATCAATGCATACAAGTCATATTAAGGTACATATTAATATTTCATATATTAAATTGTACAATTCTCAAACTGTACAACTAAAGAAATATAGCCATTTGGTTTTTCTTCTAATTTCCTGAACCCAAGTGGTGCAAGGATAATGCAAAGTCAGACAGCAGTATCCACATGTGATAAGTTTACCTTTCAGTCCCAAGGAGCTGAAGGAAGAAAAGACAGCATACTGTATGCTCCAGTACTCACATTGCATTGCCATGAATGATTAAAAACATGCAACTCTTGAGAATCTGAACTACATTAAAAAAAAACTTACCTCTGAAAGTAAATCTAAACTTAAATTTACAGGGTGCACTTACCAGGCAAGTATATGGAAATATGTATCAAACAATGTCTTCAAGGTGTTTTGACCTCTCATCATTTCCCCACCATTTTGTGGTCAATTTTCTTAGAAGGAAAGAACCATTAAGAAGAAAAGTGAGAATAGCTGCCTTAGGCATGTGGAATAGGTGGAATCTTGGATTTGACCTGTGGAAAACAGTAGATCTGCTAGTTAAAATTATTTTAATTTTTCTACTCTAGATAGGTGATTTAGCCCAAGACAACAAAGAACATAGAGCCCCAAACTTTATGTTTTCCTTCTAAGACAAATGCCAGGTTAGCATGCTTTTCTCTTGTCTGAGAAATCTATTCATCACATCTTTTAAACATTTTATTCAACCAGACTATTGGCCATACAGCTTGTTATGGATAGCAAATCCCTGGAAAAGAGACATTCACAAGTCCTGAGAACATCTGGCTGTCAAATCAGTTGTTTTTCACTTCCTCCAGAGTACACAAACCTTGCTTTGTTTTGTGTTTAGTCATCAGGAAACAAGCAAACACAGGCTACCTTTGAAGTATGGCTGTTCATTCAGTCATAAAAACCTGCTGCAAATCTACCTCCAAAATACCAACAAGTTTCAGCTTTTAATGACACACTTTCTGTAACATACAATTAAGGCCTTAAAAGCTATTCATACATTCAGTAAGTCATAGGTGGAAATGCCTTTGGGAGAACTTCAGAGGTAAAATGTTCAGGTATGGGAGAGTTACCTTCCTTCCTACCACCCCCAGTAAGTATCCCTCACATTCATATTATCTGAGAAAACAGAAGCTTGGAAACGCACATATCTAGGAATAATGAATAGCTAAGGTAAACAATAAGAATAGTACTTTGGGAATATGCACTATATAATCTTTAATATGTAAACCTTTCCCCTTTGTATGACTTATTGGTAAACAGTAAGGGGATAATAAGATAAAAGCTTTCAAGTCAAAAGTTATATCAGCTTTCTCCATTCTGTGACAGGGCACTGAGATAATACCTGAGATGGGGCATCATATTAATTTCCTCAGAACTTTCACAAGTTCTTGAAAAACCCTGGGTGCCTGAACATGTGATGCTCATATCTAGAAATGCCAGTTTGTCTTCTGCTTATGTTCAAAGCTTATGCTTCAAATTAGAGGTGAGGAATCGGATGTTGTTCAACTGGTTTTAATTTCTCATGTTCTATACTGTAGGGATAAGATCCCCCACTAGATTAGAGCTTTGTCAAGGCGCAGGGGCTTTAGTGGTGTAACTAGGCAGTGTTGTCCATCTCTTGTCAATGATGTTAGGCTGGGACTAAAACTCGCCAAAAGTGTCCTCCGTCCGTCCGATCCCTTGGACCAGGTGAAAGCGGGGGGCACACGTCATGGTCCGCCTAGGCAATGGGTGACATGATATTCAAATGGCTAAAAAACCACATGTGCAGTATATTGTCATGGAGATGTCCACCCGGTGTATGGACTCTCCGCTGAGTAACAACTCCAAGATATCTAAGGTATGGGGATGAAAGGACTTGAGAGTCCCAAAACACTCATACAGCTGCAACTTCCTCTCCCTTGCCTTAAAGTTTGATGCAACTGAGAGGTATGAAATCACTTTCCATCCCTATTTGCACAGGTGGCTCAAGATGAAAGGGAAAGGTGCTGCCTTTGCGTGAAATGTTGGGGTGAAGTCTCTCCTTGTTGAGACATGCCTGTGACTTATCTATGGACAAGACGGAGAGGTAGTTTCTTATTGAGTATTAAATGGACTCTCTCTTCTGCTGTACATATCAGAGGAAATGGATCAATCTTATTTTGTTGCACCAAAATAAGTGATGGAAAGATTTTTGATCAAGCACTGTCGAGAGGTTTGTAATAAGTATCTGTCTGCAGTTTTAAAAAAAGGAATAAAGATTTATTGTTTCATCCGCCGCGCGAGACACTGCCGCCGCCGCGCCCTCCCGGCCCCCGTCACCGGCCGGAAGGATAAAAGGAGCCTTCCTGGCTGAGGGAGGCTCGAAGACGACGACGACGACGACGCCGTGTAAGACGCTGCCGACGCCGCTGCGCCCTCCCGGCCCCCGTCACCGGCCGGGGGGATAAAAGAATCCTCCCAGGCCGAGGAAGGCTTGAAGACGATGACGCCGATGCCGCGCGAGACACTGCTGACGCCGCTGCACCCTCCTGGCCCCCATCACCGGCCGGGAGGATAAAAGGAGCCTCCCTGGCCGAGGGAGGCTCGAAAACGCCACCAATGCTTTGTTGGACTCTCCCTCGGCCAGCCGGCCTCGAAGGGAGAGAAACCTGGGGGTCTTGGGCGGCGATAGAGGACCTTGTATTGTGGGAGTTGTTAGTAATTTGTGATGTTGTTTTTGTATACTATGGAAGCCGCCTAGAGTCAGGTTCGCCTGAGCAAGGCAGGGTATAAATTTGAAGAATAAATAAAAATAAATAAATCTCCTGAAACAATATATTGTACCCTTTAGCCTCCTCCAAACCTGGTTTCCTCAAAAGGTGTTAGACCACACCAGGTACCAATGAATGATGAAATTTTACTCCATCACAGCTGGAGGGCATCAGGTTGGGGAGCTTACAATAACAGAACATAAGAAGTGTTTGACTGAATCAGATAAAAACTTCACCTGACAAACACTTTGTCCAGGCCTGTGGTATGGGAAATCATGGATGAAGGTTACCCAAACTGTCCCTCCAGCCTCCCCTTTCATGTCAGAGGCTGAGTGGCCATTGATCACTGATCTTGGTCAGCCAGGCATACTTATTTGTTTTCTGTTGACAATGTATTTCAGGTTGTCATTTAAACACATTGACCACTTTTATTCTGCCCAGTCACTTTTGACCACAGATCTGAATCTGTCTTTGACAGCAGACAGATTGATGTTCCTGACATTCTCACAAGCAAGAACATCTGGTGACAAAAGACCCTCTCCACCATCTTATGCTACTGCAGTTCTTTCATTTGACCCATCAATAATGTGCTATAGAATCAAAGGAATGTGGGCATGACCCACATACAACCACCCCTTGTAGTCAAAGATCAATAATTGCAGGAGTTGTTGTGTCTTTTATACTTTCTTGGGCAACCCAGTGATCAAATGAAATATTTCACTTTAAAAATTATAACTTTTTCCTGCCATAATTTATTTAAAGTAGTTAATAAAACCTATAAGCACTCTGAGATTGTCCAATTTAATAATAATATAGTGGTACAGTACCTTGCTTAAATGGCATAATGTGTTCCACAGGATTGTTCTTTAAGCGAGTTTGCTCTTTAAGCGAAACACCATTGTAAGTGACCAATTGTGACTTCTGGCGGGGGGATTGTGAACCATGATTTAGTTGTTAAGCAAGTTTCTAGTTGGTTTTAGTTGTTAAGTGAGGCAACCATTCAGAGAAAATTCTGCTCTTTAAGCAAGTTAGTCTCTAAGCGAGGCGCACTTTATGCAAGGTTTTACTGTAACTGCATGCCTTCTAGTCAAGTCTGACTTATCACAACTCTTTCCAGGGTTTTCTAGGTAGAGAATACAGGACGGAGGTGATACCTTTATTGGATCACTAAAAAAAAAACATTGTGCGAGCTTTTGAGATCAAGCAAGCTTCATCAGGCAGGCATAACATTATTAATGAAAGTTCATGGCACTGTGTTATTGTGCCAGACACTCTTTGTAGAAATGCATGCTGGACAAACAGCAAAATATTTCATGGTGGTTTCATACCTCCCCCCCTCCCCCCCGAAGATGGGTGCTTGCTCCACCTTCTCCTCTCCGCCTGGAGTCACTTCAGCGAGGGAGGTGGCAATACAAATACAGTAAATAAATAAATAAATATTATCTTCCTTTTGTGACCAGATGAAGAGAATACAGAACTCCATGTGCTCTCCACCAGGTAGCAGGGTTTCAATTTGGTTATACACTAGGCATGCCAATTGTAGCCAAATCAAAGTCAATTAAAAATTATTACCTAGTGATCCAGTGTTTCTTGAGTTTGTGTTGCTGAAATCTTTTGCGTGTCCAGTGATCTGGTATGAGTAAGATTAGCTGGCAAAACAAGGTTGCCATTGACAGGGTATGTCCAACTGTGGTTCAAAACTGTAAAAAGTATCCACAATCTTTTCAGGAGGTTCTTTCTGAGTACCCCAACTATGAATTCATAGCATAGCACATGTTTAGTTACAGTTACAGTTACAACTATGCATTAATCAAAGGAATGGGAAAGAGAAGGTGGAAATGATGCATGCATATTTCTCTCAGCTTCAGTCCTACTAGACATAGGACAAATTAGAGGATGCATTTGTCGGTTGTCTGTTTTGATTTGCTGTGTGTTCTGTTATTATTTGTTATTTGCTAGTACACTGCCCAGAGTGGGATACCACCCAAATCTTGCTTGTTATAGAAATGCAATAAATAAATAAATAATAGTGATTATGAACTGCAAGGAGTGTATCTATAGTGCTACCCAGGAATGAAGCTTTTTAATGGGTGCCATCTGATTGAGGTGAAGATTTTGAGACCCCTTTCTATTGCTGTGCCAGAGCAATGCAATACTCTATTTTAAAAAGTTTGTTAAATGAGCATCCTTCCTAGGCAACTTTTGATGGCAGGTATGTCTTTGAACAGTTGAAGCTTTTGCTATGTTGTCTCCTGCCCACCGCCGCCAACGAGAACACCTGTGGCTGGAGGGAGGCTGCCTCCGCGTTCGCCCCGGGACTCGTCCACCTGTTCCCGGAGGCTCTGCCCGGCAGGACTTAAAAGCCATGGCGGCGGCAGGGGTCTCGTACCACCGCCACCAATGAGAACACCTGTGGCTGGAGGGAGGCTGCCTCCGCGTTCCCCCCGGGACTCGTCCACCTGTTCCCGGAGGCTCTGCCCGGCAGGACTTAAAAGCCGCGGCGGCGGCAGGGCTCTCGCACCACCGCCGCCAACGAGAACACCTGTGGCTGGAGGGAGGCTGCCTCCGTGTTCGCCCCGGGACTCGTCCACCTGTTCCCGGAGGCTCTGCCAGCGGCCTCAAAGGGCGCAACACCTGCGGGTCCCGGGCGGCGATAAAAGACCTTGCCGCTGCCGCCACCACGCCAGACTCTCCCTCGGCCAGCGGCCTCGAAGGGAGCAACACCTGCGGGTCCCGGCGACGATAAAAGACCTTCGGGCGGCGTTAAAGACTTTCGCCGCCTCCGCCTTCGCCGGTCTTCCCCTCGGCCAGCCGTGTTGTATCGTATATTTTTGACCATAATGTATTTTCTTTTGATTGAATTGCATTTTTCTGATTGTATTGTGCTTTTGCTTTTATGACTATATTGACTGTATTATATTTGTTATATTGATATGTTGTTGCTTCTATATTTGATACTGTAACATTGTAAGCCGCTCTGAGTTGCTTCGGCAAGGAGAGCGGCATATAAATACAAATATAATAATAATAATAATAATAATAATAATAATAATAATAATAATAATAATAATAATAATAATAATAATAATAATAATAATAATAATAAATACAGGACTGTTACATGCTGGGTCTGCAGAGCCAGCTGTTAAAAGTTTTAATGATTGCTAACTGCATGAACAAAAAGCAAGTACAGCTTTATTTCAAAGGACCTGGTTAAAGCAAACAATTAGAATTCCCTGGAGAACGTTAGCAAATCTGTTTCCTTCCTGCCTTTCTCCTATCTCTTCCTGCCTACCTCCCCTAAGGATGTGAAGTTTAAATGCACTGTTTGCCTAAAATATATTTATTGAGTTCAAGGGCCAAAGAAAACACTTGCAGCATAACCAACATGGATGATGCCAAACCATATGGCAGGGAAGAGGGGTTGATTTAAAACACACATACCCTAAAAAACAAACAGAAAGGAGGAGCTGAATCATCTCCCCTTCTTGCTCTCAATCCCCCTGAAAAGTGTGCATTTAACATGACCCATTTATTCAACAAATCTGTCCTATTTGGAGCTAACAATTGCATTCAGCTCCAGGGGTGGTTGGTTGCTTGGTTTCCATTTTCTTCCTGACATGGTGGTATATTTTCTTAAATGACTTATTTCAGGAGTTCTCAACCTTTTTAAGCCAGGGGTCAGGTCACATTCCCTCAGACAACTTTGGGGGCTGGATGGCCATTTTGCCCTTCTTCCACCACATGGCACTTCCTGGTGTGGTGGAGGTAGGCCACATTAAATGGCACCACGGGCCACAGGTTGAGAATCCCTGACTTATTATATAGTTTTCACTGAGCTTTCTTTTGCTGTTCTGGAAGTACAAATGTAAGGGAGTTTAAATCCTTTCCCCTTCAATAGCTTTTGGATGAAACACAGTCATTTGCCTCTCCTAAACAATACGTATAGGAGATACTGTAATCTATAATAATGACCCTATGGACCATCAAGTCCAGCCCCTGTCAAGGAGTAACAATGGAGGATCGAACTCCCAACCTCTGGTTCCCCAGCCAGATACCTAAACCACCGAGCCATTAGCAGTTCAATTGAAAGGGTCCCCATGGACCATTGAGTCCAGCCCCTATCACGAGGCACAGTGGGGAATCAATCTCTCAACCTCTGGTTCTGCAAGCAGATACTTAACCCACTGAGCTATCTAGCAGTTCTTCTTAAGAGTTTATTGCAATGGAGAGACTTGAAAGATGTTTGCTGTCAATAGTGCAGGTAATTTACAATAGCATTGACTGAGGAGAATGAACCGGATTACTGAAAGCAGATAAAGCAACAAGCAGGGTTAAGAAAGGCATTTGTCTCATTATCCCAGTGACACTGAGAAGACCTTTCTCTCGAGGGAAGCCTCCAGCGATGGCAGGCCTCTGAAACCAGCAGAGGTTATCTGAGGCAGACACTTAATCTCTAAATCTGTAGATAAATTACAAGCCAGAAATTAAATTCTACCAAATAAGGTAATGCTGCTTTGTCATTGCCCAAACCCAAGTCCTCATCAGTGCATGTCACTGGCAGCAATTTGCAGACCAGTAAATGAGTTGGACTCTGTGCATCTCCATATTCACACTGTTACCTGAAAAATTAGGGCTTGGTCCGTTTCCTGGTGGAGAAGTGATTAACCCCAAAAACTGACACCAAGGCATGATTTTAATCAGAACAAACATTGGTTTATTGGTATTTTAAACAGAATTCTAATTCATAGTGGCCATCAATGAGAAAGAATTCCCAATACCTCACCTGTTCTGGCACAAATCACCCTCGGGAGCCCAATTCCAGCTATTCTAGGAATGAGCTGAAGTACCTCCCATTCCCCAACATTTTTATACATTTTACTGGTCGACAATTAATCCTGGATTAGTGATGGCAGTTGCAAATGCTGTTTTACTAACATGGGGGCAATTAAATGAATCTTTACACTTCTTGATTACATGATACAAAGCTTAATTATACAGTACAAAAGTAATTTCCGAAGTTACACTTGACAATTTACACGTACAAAAGAATGGTAGCAAAGGTAGCAAACAGTTCATTGTTTCTTGAGGAAGCGATCTCCCAGGCGGTCGTAAAACTATTACAAAGTGTTTAGGAAAATATTTGCAGGGCGATACTGTATTTTCGGCTTCTGTGATTGAATGAAAAGGAGCGCCTTTGTTTTACTGAGATTCCACACCTCTTGTAACACTTCTGGGTGAACTCTTGAGGCTCAGAGAATGGGGACAAAAGAGAGATAATTAGTTCTAATTTACATTCTTTTGGAGAGGAGAAGCCAGCTCTTAATTGCTTACATTCCTTGCCAGAGTACATGACCCCCTTGGAATGATCAATATTCTTTACCAATGCTCTTAGGCAGGCTTTTATATCAATCCTTATAAAATTTAGTTCTATTTTCCCTTTTTAATTAAGCCCCTTTGCAAAGGTTTATATCAAACCTTGTATTGTTTTATTTCATCTGTTAGCTATTAAACGTTGGCTTCTCCCCCTTATATCCTATCCCTTTTGCTCATGTGTGTGCTGGTCCTCAGGTTGTTACTTTATTAAAGAAATAAAAGTGGAGCGATGTGTCTGATTTTAAAAATCCAGGTAACAACACCATGTGTTGTTGACCCCACTTGAGTATGTTGGTTTTGCATCTAGGGACTCCAACCCTCAACTTATTCAGGGTCCTCCAAGTGACATAGGGGAAGTTGAGTTCCCAAGCTACATCCTCCTTTAATGGTGTTCCCTGCCCAGTGTGCAACTTCCTCCATCTTCTAATTTGGTTTTGCTCTTGTGTACCCTCAATAATGTTTGTTCCTGGATCTGAGCCTGCAGACTTGAGGCTCATATCCCTTCAGAGGGTGTCGAGGGACATTCTCTTGCTTAGTTCTCTCAAGGTTTGCTGCCACTTCTCTCCTGATCTTGTTTTAATTATACATTAACAGAGAGTTGCTGTGATTCAAGAGGAGACCCCTAACCAGGAAGCAGCCCCTGAAATCTCAGCACTGAAGAAGGATTGTTGATTTCTTCAGTGCGAGGGGAAATGCATACTACACATCCTCGCAGATTGTTTCACTGTCCTGAGTTTCAGCCTACTTTGGTGCAGATCCTTGTGCAATCAAATATTATCTACGTGCATTAACCCTTTTCTTCTAGAACCAGTGTGGGCAACCTCAAGAGGTTCAGGAGCCAAACATACAAATCCCTGGATCTTGGAGGGTCTCTCCCATGTCCTGTAAACCCTCCCAAAAACATTTTAAAAGGCTTTTTTTTAATTGAAAAGTTCCTGGTGCCCTCTAGTGGGCAGTTTTAAAAATCAGATTTATTATTAATATTTTTTGAAGGATGTGGTTGAAGAGGTTTGGACAACAATATATCCTCCCTCCCCCAATGCCCCCTAGAAGGCAGGAGAGAGTTATCCAAGGGCGATTTTAAGAAGCCCTCTTGGATGGGAACGTGCTTCATGGGCCTCAGACAGCTATTTGTGGCCCTCCAGCCATATTTTTTGGTCCCATTTTAAAATACTGCCATAGTCAAATCATATAGGCTTGAAAGAGCTAAACTTCACTTCAGCTCTTTTGCAAAGATGGCAAAAACCCATGAATATAGTTTTTGGTGGGCAGAAGATGTTGTTATCCTCATACCTATTTATCTACAATTGACTTCTTATTATTCTTCTTGTTCTTCTCGCTGTTGTTGTTGTTGTTCTTGTTCTTCTTCAAGTGGTGTGTCCGATTCCAAATACAGTATTGGTTATTATCATGGCGATCTGCCATGAAGATTGTCCTGGGAACAATATAATGGAGTGGTATTCCATTTGCCTTCTGCATTGCATTGTGAAACTCATACCATTGATCCAGTTCCACAAGTCATTTTCTGGTCCACAGCCCTTGTGACACACAAAGTCCTCATTAGCCCCAGGCCAGTACTGATGAAGCTGCTGTCTTCCATCAAGATGGATTCAAGTGGAATTTAATCCACTTCAGGACTATCACTCTTCCCTGTGGACTTTGCCACACAAGGCCATTAGTCCTCAGGGTTGTCAGGTTACTTAACCGCCAACTGATGATCGGCACTGAGTCTCTGGCAGTACGGTCTACTGTAGCAGGATGACCTGACCAGACTTGTACAATTGACTAATTTAGAAAAACAAAAGTTTTTTAAAAAAAATTTCTAAAAATGCCCCTTCAGATATCAGTCCCTGAACACACTCTCAGCTATTTGTGTGAACTACTGCTGACACTATGATTTAAAATACATTTTAGAAATTCAGGGGGAAAGTGTACTAAGATTCCCTCCTACAACATTTAATGGGTAGAAATCTCAGTTCATTCAGGGTCAGATCTTTCCTTTTCCCTCTCTGCATGGGCTTCATTGATGTTAGTGGGGCTGTGTGTGTTCTGGAAATGTGCCAGCTTTCGAATCATGTCACAGCTGTGCCTTTCACATCAAAGTGGGAAATGAGCTGGAGAGCATTTGCACAGGCAGGATTTTAATATATCATGTCTTAGAAGCTGCATTTGTCCCAGAGAACAAGCAGCACTGAAGAAGTAAAAGCTTCTTAACATATGACTTTTTAATTTGGGCCCACAAACAGAAAAAGTTCTACATACCTATTAAAAAGTAAAGCATGCCATGCTACAGCTTCCTCATGGATGGATGTTCAGCAGTAAGCCTTTTTGCTTCTGCATCAGTAAATCTGAGACAATGGCAAGCAGAGAAGAGTCAACTGCTTTCTAAGGAAGGGTGGCCTGTTTAACAGGGTGCTCCATTCTGCATAAAATATTTAGCTTTTGTGTGTGGATCAGGGGCGTAGCTACCGCCGTATCTGCCGTATCAATTATACAGGGGGCCCGGTCCACGGGGGCCCCCAACGTGCGTAAGCAAAAATTAATAAAAACTTCCCAATTTTTTTTTATTTCACAAATGACAAAAGTCAAAAAAAGCAATTTCTTTCCCCCCCGCGTAAAGCATGCATTCAAAAGTTGGCAACACCCTACATCGGTTATCGCGGGCTGCGGGATTTCCCCGTTTAGGTCATTGATTATGGACTGTATCCTGATTGTATTGTGGTTATATTTATTTTGTTTTGTTACACTGTATTTTATATTGTATCATTATTGAACTGTTATATTGTATTTAACTGTATGTTGTGAGCCGCCCTGAGTTGGTTTTCACCAAGTAGGGCGGCATATAAATCGAAATAATAATAATAATAATAATAATAATAATAATAATAATAATAATAATAATAATAATAATAATAATAATAATAATAATAATAATAATAATAATAATAATAATAATAATAATAATAATAATTTACTTCAACGGGGGAATCCCACAATAATCGATGTACATACGATACGATGATACGATGATAAATCACGGACGGAGAACAGTGTTCATTGACGCGTTTTATTTAATTGTGCATTACATTGTAATACAATACAAACAATATTTAATTTGAATTGTTTGTAAAAATTTTGGAAAAAGTGACAGATAGATAATTATGATGAATAAATATTTCTTTTAATTTTATGCCATTTTTCTTTTCTTTTGTGAGAAATCTTTACCCTTCCTAAGGGCCCCCAAACAAATTTTTATACGGGGCCCCACCAAGGCACGCTACGCTTCTGGTGTGGATTCATTTTCCCTGTGCTGGCTAATGGGAGTTGGACTCTTGCTGCAATGATCTTAAAGGGAATCTCTTTGTAAATGTGATGTATTTAATGTCTTAAAAGGGACTGCGGTGGTTTAGTGATTAAGACGCTGAACTTGATGACTGGAAGGTTGGCAGATCACCAGTTCAAGACCTTACAGAGACCAGGCATTCTTCAAGCCTCTCCTGCTCATAATTCTGCTATGTGGACACTGATGGCTCCAATGTCAATGCTGGCTCATTCAGAAGTCCCACTGTGTTCACATCTGCGAGTGTATATTGCGAGTGTATATAGTGTTACAACTTTAATGCACTGTTAGCACAAACCCAAAATCAATTTTCAGAGGAAATAAGAAATACAAATAAACTGGGCTTCCTTTCCCCCTCTATTAACACCACTTTCAAATATATATACTGCCTGATTTATTGCAAAGGTATTGCTCATAGCAGTGAACAACATATATGCATAAAATACAAATAAGGAGCAAACCAATTAAAACAGACATTACAATAAATACCAGCTAAACTCCGGTGGCAGCAGACAGCAATATAGGGATTAAATAGAACTTATATGATAACATTATAAATTCAAAGAACAAAAGAACAAAAGAATAGAACCCCAAATTAAAACCCATCTTACTGAGGAAGAATTTCCATAAAGGCCTCTCTGTAAAGAAGGGCTTTTAATAGTTTTCTATAAGCCTGAAAAGACGTGGCCTGGCAAATCTTGACTGGGGAATTATTGTAAATTTAGGGGGCTACCACCAAGATAGCTTTCCTTCAGGTAGCGTCTGTCATGGGGAGCCTGAGAGAGCCCACCATAGTATTCGGACTATTTCTATAGCAGAGTCACTCTTTGAGGTAGCAGGATCCCAAACATGCATTAGTGCTTTGACCTTCAACATCCAGCTCTCAATGTCTGAAGGGTAATGTTCTGATAGATTCATGTAAAAATTCACAAGTGACCTTTCTAAGAACTGTGTGATGTGGAGCCATATTGCTTAACCGCTTTATTAAGCAAGGAATTTTGAAATGATAATATCTGTTTCCTGAGAAGGTAACAACTGTCTGCTCCCCAAACTTAATTCTATCGTACTTTTCAGGAAAAAAGTGCTAAATTAAAGGTGCTCCATCTGCTATATTAAATTTATGCATTTGCTTTGAGCAGGCCCATCAGCACTTTATCTAAAGAATCCCCTTAGTGCCTGTATGACCAGGATGGCACTTCCGAGAATCACCAACACTTCTGGGGAATTCTGGGAGCTGCATCGATGGAGTGGCTGAGAGAACAAAACAAGAGAACTAGAACAACCTTTTAAAACCCGACTATGTTTCTGACAAACCACTTCTGACCTTTATAAGTCTCATGCCCCCTTTGCTCCCTGGCACTGTGGACTTGGCCACGGACTTGGCCTCTGGGACGCGACCAGACATCGCCCTCTGCCCAGCCTAGACTTTGGACTCTGAGGCCTTGACTCTTGCGGTTGAATTCTTGTTTTGGGTTGTTTTGACTTAGGTGACTTTTATTATTGTATGCTAATTGTATTCTGCTAATTGTATCTTGTTCTCTAGTGTATGCTAATTGTATCTTGTTTTATATTGAATTGGATGTAATATTGTTGTTAGCCGCCCTGAGTCGCATCTGCGAGTGGGTGGCATACAAGCCCAAATTAACGACAACGATGACGACGGCAACTGTAATAATAAATGTATAGTTTTTTTGTTTGGAAAATGTAAATAAAATCAACCCCATAGGCATCCTGCTATAGATTAAAGTTAAGAGGCCTCAACCTCTTGAGGCACATTGTGTTAAGTTTTTTTTATATGCACAGGAGTAAAGCGAGGCAGCTTTACAAGTACAATGGAACTTTGCTTAACAAATTTAATGCGTTCTCTGGGAACTTTTGTACTACAAAAAATTTGTAAGGCAAATTTCCCATTGGAATGCATTGAATGTAATTTACCATAGGAATACATTGAAAACTAAAATTTGTTAACCAAAATGCAGTTTCCCACAGGAATGCATTGAAAACGAATCAATCCATTCTGAAAAAAAATTGTTAACCAAGCCGCTATTTTCTATGGATTTCCTTTTGTTATGCAATTTTTGTGTTAACCGAGCCGTTTGTTAAGTGAGGTTCCACTGTAGATTTACTTGTAGTTTGCAAGTTATCCAAGCATTATACTCCCCACTCTTGCCCAGGAATTAAACTCTCCACGCGTGTTTAGAAATATTAGGAAATAGGGTAAAACACCAGATAACGATTGGATCGGATAACGCTAAAATCACATAACGTTAAGTAATCTGGGGAGGAGAATTGGATCGAATAACGTTAAGGTCCTATGGGATGGATCGGATAACAACCGCTAAAGCCTGTGCAGTTACAATGTACTGTATCTCTATGGAGCTTTAACGTTATCCGATCCATCCCATAGGATTTTAACATGGATCGGATAACACTAAAAATCAGATAACACCAAGACTTGTGGAACCAAGTTTTAGCGTTATCCGGTGTTTTACTGTAGTTCTTTACTTACAGTTGCTTTAGAAAGATTAGTAAACAGTTGCTTTGGTTGATAAAAAGAGTTCTTTGCAATAAGTTTCATAGAAGGCAATCATGCTTTGCTTGTAAGGCAAAATAGGAGAGACAGCAGAACAGTAGAATAGTAACTGGAACAACACACTGAATAATAGACCCAAACAACAACCAGCCTAATCATGTCAGGTGACCCTAGAGGCAGGAAACTTGAAAGACTCTTCTTATTGATTGCTTAAAGACAGAATTTACATTAACAACCCATTGCATGGTGGGGTTGCTCTAATATACTCAACACCATGTTGGTCAACTAAAAAGCAAAATGCAGAGAAGAAGAAAATGATTGTGGAGGTCTTTTTGCATCTGGTTTGTCCCCAACCCCCAGTCTTGTTCTAGCTATGCTGAATTAACAGGACATGAAGGGGGACAGCTTGAACCAGAAAAGCCCTTCAGTCCCTTTGGCAATTATTTTCAGATGGCCATGTTGGCTCATTTTGGCGCATTTCCTTTGCATCTTTCACTTCTCAGGTCCTCTTCATAGACAGCAACAACAGAATGTCTTCGCTAATTTTCAATTCCCTTTAGGCAGCTCCTCTCATTTCAATCTGCAATAGCGTTATGGACTGATTGCTTCAGCCAAGGCCCCATGTGTTACCTCTTGTGGTAAGAATGCAAGCATTTTGTGCCCTTTGTTATTGATGTCAAAACAAATAAGTGGAAAAGCAAAGGAAATAAACAAAGATATTTGTGCTAAATTTTTAATATTACTGATGAAACAATGTGCCTAAAGAGAATGAGTGCACACTGAAGTTGTATTCATTATTTCTGGCAATCTGGCAGTTACAAAGCACAGGTTTGATTATGACTCCAACTACTTTTCACAATTAATATGTGTTTAATGCTTGATCTTGGAGATCTAAATGTGCACAGGATTAAAAGGTTGCAGTGTGATTGACAATACCTGTATGCATTACAATTTTTAAAATAAAATTACACCTGAACGAGATAAAAAAATAAATAGCCACACCATTTTTGAAATGAAGAATGTACCAAATTTATTTTTATTCTCATATAATAGAAGCCATTTTTTCCAATTTGAAAGGAGTTGTTTAAGAAAAAAAATTCAGAACACCAGTAAAAATGCAGAAATGTGTGTTGTAGAAATGTGTACATGTCTCGCTGGGTATCTTGACCAAAGAGATTAGGAGTCTCCACTCAATCTATAGAATAAAATTGTGATTAATATCCCACCCCTTGTTTTCAGATGACAGACGTTATGCCAGATTAGGCAGCATCTGTCAAGAGGCAGGGATGTGATCCATCTACAAAAGAAGTGGGAGTACAGTACCTTTACTTAGGTGGCCACACATGTTTTTGATTAAGTGCTACAGAACAACAACATTTTGAAAAACTTTCCAATTTATCTTTATATTATATTTTATTTTTATTCCACTGTTCTTCACAGGACTCCAGGGTACCTAAGAACCTATATCAGTGATGGCAAATCTTGGCACTCCAGGTGTTCTTGAATTTCAATTACCAGAAGCCCAAGTCAGCACTACCCATAATTAAAATCACAGATGTAAAACCATATCTGTCTGTCTATCCGGGTTAGCATGCCAAGACCATACTGTGTTTTTAATTTTGTAAGCCACCCTGAGTCTTTGGATGAGGGTGGGGTATAAATGTGATAAAATAACATAAATAAATAAATACCGCCAGTGACTCAATGCTGAGTGTCAGGCAGCAATTAACTAACCTGACAATCCTGAGGTCTAATGGCCTTGGGTGGCAAAGTCCACAGGGAAGGGTGATAGTCCCAAAGTGGATTAAATCCCAATTGAATCCATCTTGATGGAGGCCAGCAGCTTCATCAATACTGGCCTGGGGCTGAGGAGGACTTTGTGTGCCAAAAGGGCTCAGGACCAGAAAGTGACTCACGGAACTGGATCAGCGGTACAGGGTTGGTGGGGTCATGCTGCGATGCAGAAGGCAGATGAAAGGCCACTGCATTATATTCTTAGGACAGTCTTCATAGCTGATCACCATGATGATCACGTATATTCGGATATGGAAGAAGAAGAAGAAGAAGAAGAAGAAGAAGAAGAAGAAGAAGAAGAAGAAGAAGAAGAAGAAGAAGAAGAAGAAGAAGAAGAAGAAGAAGAAGAAGAAGAAGAAGAAGATTTCTAATAAAAATTAACAATGGTAAAAAAACTAAGGTAAAGGTAAAGGTTTCCCTTGCTCGAAAGCCAGTTGTATCTGACTCTAGGGGTCAGTGCTCATCTCTGTTTCTAAGCCAAAGAGCTTAGCGCTGTCTGCTTCTACAGACCCACCGAAGTGGTCCCTATTTATCTACTTGCAATTTCTTGCAAGTACTCAGGAATCAAACTGCTGTCCTTCCGCCTCCCAGTCAGTGTCTTAGTGACTTGAGCCACTAAAACCCCACAAAACACTGATTTAAACTGGCATCTTTTTTGTTTGTTGTTTGAAGTGAGTAGTAAACCACTTCTGAGCATTTTATACCTAAAAAAACTTGAGAAAGGTCACATTAAGTCAGGATAACTTCACCGCACATAGTTAGTATAAAGATGCACAAACCTGCTTATGATCTGGACTTAGTGACATAGAGCGTTTGATACATACCTGCTGCAGTTGAGCTCTCCAATAGCAGCTTGATTTGCATTACCAGTGCCTGCACAACCAGTTGTTGCATTTGCAAATATCTTTTGTGAAGCCTTTGTAAAGACAAGGTGTTGTTAGTAAATGGAAATCAATAAGGTATTCAGATACACAGCAAGTTTGCTCAGTGCTCCCTGCATTTTTATTATCACACTGTTATTGAAAGCTCTGTCCAAATTGTGCTCTTGTTCCATTAACCAATTTCTGCTGGAGCTGGCAATATAAATATATCACCTACTTTTCTCAAAGAAAAGTACTAAAAGAAAAGTTACCCCAAGTCTTGTATCCTCCTACTATTTGCATTTCACAACTAATCCAAATAACAGACAGAGAACATCTGCTATTACCAGTTGTAAAAAGCCATATTAATTAATATACTTCTCTGTTATGTTAACCAATCACTCTGTACCTGATGTGTATAAATTGATGCCATGAAGTCTCACTCCAATGCCTGATGAAGTGGACTTGATCCCTTCCATCTCGGCCCGGGGATGGACCAAACGGCGGCAACTGCAGCCAGCGAGGCGTCGCCTCCGCCCTCCCTCCGGGACCCTTTCCAGCTCGGCCCGGAGGCCGATAAAAAGATTGGCGGCGGCGGCACTGAGAGGACGCTCCCGCATTCCACGGGTCCCTTCCATCTCGGCCCGGGGATGGACCAAAATGGCCACAACTGCGGCCGGCGAGGCGTCGCCTCCGCCCTCCCTCCGGGACCCTTTCCAGCTTGGCCCGGAGGCTGATAAAAAGACTGGCGCCGGCGGCGGCGCTGAGAGGACGCTCCCGTACTTCCCCGGGTCCCTTCAATCTCGGCCCGGGGATGGACCAAAACGGCTGCAGCTGTGGCCGGCGAGGCGTTGCCTCCGCCCTCCCTCCAGGACCCTTTCCAGCTCGGCCCGGAGGCCGATAGAAAGACTGGCGGCGGCGGTGCTGAGAGGACCCTCCCGCACTTCCTTCGGGCCCCCTTCGCCTTGGCCCGGAGGCTGATTAAGAACAGCTGTCAGCGTGCATGTGTTATATTTGTGACATTTGATGATATTTGTATTTGTGACATTTGATATTTGTATTCATGACACTTGATTATATTTGTAATGTTGGACTGAATTTTTTGCTATTATATTGTTATATTTTGCATATTATGTGTTATTTTTGCCTTATTGTTGGACTTTGTTGATTGACTGTATACTAATTATGTTGTACACCACCCTGAGTTGGTCGCACCAAGTAGGGCAGTATAGAAATATAAAAAAATTAATTAATTAATTAATTAATTAATTAAAACACAGCGATTTGTCTTTAAAGTGCTACAATGTTGTTGTTTTGTTTATTCTCTGATATGCTTGAAACACATAACATGGCTACTCTTCGAAAAGATATCTTAATATTCATCAAGTTTCTGCACCATTATCTAAGACAGTGATGGCGAACGTATGGCACATGTGCCAGATATGGCACTCAGAGCCCTCCCTGTTGGCACGCATGCTGTCGTCCCAGCACAGAGTTCACCCTGTCCCTCTGGCCAGCAGCCCAATGGGAGTGATTTTTCCATCCCCCCAGCACAGAGTTCACCCCACCCCTCTGGCCAGCAGCCCAATGGCAGCGCTTCCTCTCTCCCCTGTTACTATGTTGGCACTTTGCAATAAATAAGTGGTTTTGAGGTTGCAGTTTAGGCACTTGCTCTCTAAAAGGTTTGCCATCATGGATCTAAGAGATGTGTCATAGCGAATTGCCTAACATTGCAGGGGATTCTGAAATATATCTTGCTGAATCCACATGATTTCGGAAGCTAAATAGGGCCATGCCTAGTTAGTACTTGGATGGGAAACTGCCAGGTAATCCCAGGGAATGTCAGATAGGGAAGGAAAGCATCCCTCTCTATAACTTTGTGGACCTGATGCCAGACTGAGCTGACAATACTGGTCTACTGGAACCAAGAGTATGACTTAGCATAAGACAGCTTTTTATGTTCCTAACCCAGGGGTTCCCAACCTACAGCCCATGGGCCGGCCCTGGAGCGCAGCACCATTTCATGTGGCCTGCCACCGCTGCCGCTTGGAAGTGGAAGCGGACATGTTACGTCAGCCGTAAATGCGCCTGCCACTATCATAAACACGGAAGCGGGCACATTTAGTTCCGCTTCCAGGGGGCATGGTCAGCTCAGTTGTCCAGGGGGCATAGTCAGGCCCATGGCGTAAAAAGTTTGGGAACCCCGGTCCTAACCCAAGCCAGAATTAATGTTTTCCTAGGTAGTAGGTTCCTAATTTAGCCAGTCTGGTCCAGAGCAAAAATAAATTAACTTTCACTTGTACTTAAATTGACAATGCCGTCATCTAGGAATGAGGTTTGCTCATTTCAGACTTCTTTTAGTTATTTGTACATTGTCACTTTGTTTTACCTTTACTGCCCTTGACATAATTAATTATTGAATTCTTCATTTCCTGTAACATGAGTCACTGCTGCAGAAGCTCTTCTACTTTTTCTTATCTCCTTAGGAGGCCATGTAGAGTTTTGATCTCCACCACATTCCCTATGGCTTAGCATGGGTTGGTAATGTTAGAGAATCTCTTTACACAACACAGACACAAACAGATAAACACATGTTCGGTAAACATATTGCTTTTCCAAAGACTCTGGAGCCCAACTGATCTGTGTTATTTTTTAACTGTTGTCTGATATTTGGTCACAACAGTTTCTTTCCTGTTTGTATTTGACTGTTGCTCCCTACAGCTTGATTTAAACTTAT
The DNA here is from genome assembly GCA_030440675.1 of Furcifer pardalis. Lineage (NCBI taxonomy): Eukaryota > Metazoa > Chordata > Lepidosauria > Squamata > Chamaeleonidae > Furcifer > Furcifer pardalis. Next base: position 111,094,711 of record CP126890.1, on the reverse strand, counting down.
TCTGTTGTTTTAAAAGCCTCTATCCTCAAATATGCTATAAAATACAGTTGCTATGAACCTCTGGCCACAAATGATCTAACTGGCATAGGGGAGCTATTGTACTCATATTGCATGCAAGTTTTTCTTGTCCAGCTGTCTACTTTCTTCTAACCTATACCTCCCCATTCATCAATCATATTCACACAGCAGAAATCGCTTTTCCCAGTTAAAACAACACTGAGTATGAGATGGTTAGATGGTATTGTAGAGACAATGGGCACAGAACTGAGCAAGTTGAGGAGAATGGTGGAGGACAGAAGTGGCTGGCGGACAGTGGTCCATGGGGTCGCAAAGGGTCGGAATCGACTGTGTGACTGAACAACAACAAAAAGGAATAAGAGAATCCATTTTCCCGTTGCAGCCAAAATTGCCAGCACACCCTGGATCAATATCCTATCTCAATCAACTTACAAAAATAAATTATCATCTTCTGAAACAGTCAAACTACTATTACTTTCTTCTCCTTGTGTCATATTCAGTTCTGAATATTGGCAATTATCATGGTGATCAGCCATGAAGATTGTCCTGTGAATATAATACAGTGGCCTTCCACCTGCCATCTTCATCGTAGTGTGACACCAATGCCACTGTTCCATTTCCACAAGTAACTTTCTGATCCTGAGCCCTTTTCGTGCAAAAAGTCCTCATCAGCCCCAGGCTAGTATTGATGAAGCTGCTGCCCTCCATCAAGAGGGTTTCAAGTGTGATTTAATCCACTTGGGGACCATCACCCTTCCCTGTGGACTATGCCACTCAAGGCAGTTAGTCCTCAAAGTTGTCAGGTTAGTTAACTACCGCCTGACAACTGGCGTTGAGTTGCTGGCAGTATGGTCTACTTTAATACCATAACAGGATAACCTGGCCACGGCACCATTTTGGCCAAACTATTACTATTAGTTTAATGGTAAAAACAACCACCCATTGCTTTCTTCCTGACATCAAAAGCAGGATTTCTGTCTTGAAAACAACTGTTGTTCTTTTAAAAATGAAAACCATTTTGTAATGTGAAAGCCTGCCTTTGGCCCAGATCTGGAGAATACCTTTGCTCTTATTCCACAGATCCAAGATCAATTGTGTGTAGAATATAGAGGATATATAGCCCAAAGGCAGAAGCTCATCTGCAAGCTAGAGAATGCTTCCATTGTTTCTTCCCCCCACTTTCATGGGTGTATATCCCCAACCTTGATTCTGTCTCTAGTACTGTAGTTTAAAAAAAAGCCCAGCTATAGATTGGCTGTAAAAGGCAAGCAGCTAGAAAGCCACAGCAGATGATAGCAGACAGAACAGTGATGTGAGGGAGATAAGAGGAGGCAGTAGAGGGGGAGGCTTGTCCAAGCCACAACAGCTGGTGGAGAACAGCAAGATCCATAAACAGAAATCATTGCTGCAACATAGCATTAATAAGCATCAACAACATGCTGCTCGCAACACAGACAACACACCAGGGATGAAAAGGGGAGCCAAGAATGCTTGCCAGGTTTCCTGGCCCTGGCAGAAATGTGAGGCTTCTCTGGATAGGCAGGCAAGGAGACAAAATCTAAGGGCAAGCAACAGTGTGTGAGGAAATAATTTGGATTATTGTGTGCTCAAAGGGTGTTTCAGAGCAGAAGTGGGCAATACCTCAGGACAGTTTTGGAGTCCCCAAAGCTATCTCAGATCCTCCCCATCCAGAAAAATATTACCAGTGAATTTTTAGGGTAATGAAAGCATTTCCCTGCTCCTGGAAGACTCAAAAAATGGTAGCTTCAATCTGGAGGAGTCCTCAAGACTCCCCCTAAAACAGGGGTTCCCAACCCCCGACCTATTGCCCTAATCTGGTCCATGCATCTCATTAATCTGGCCCACAGTGGCTACCCAGGCACCTCTAGGACCGCCTGCCACCCCTGGAAGTCATGATACGTCACTTACCATGGTGATGGCAGCAGGAATCACACCGTTTTTCCAGATTCTTGCACAGCCTCCGCCTCTTCCCAGGTCATTGGGAGGATTTTTGGAGCATGTTTGCCCCATTTTGGAATTTTTCCACTGCTTCTCTGCTGTGCTTCGGCAGCTAGAATGTGGTGATTGGCGACTTCCAGTGCCAGATGGAGCTTACGTCAGTGTCTGGGATCCCAGCATGGAACCAGGAAGTTGCCCACTGCCACACTCTAGCTGCTGAAGTGCAGCACAGAAGCAGCGAAAAAAACCCAAACTGGAGCAAACATGCTCCAAAAAGCCTCCTGAAGGCTGTGTGAGAACCCAGAAAAATTGCACGATTGTCGCTACCACTACCACCACCGCCAGTGATGACAAAAACATAAGTAGTGGGTGCAACCATGCCTCCAGCCCTCACAGCTGAGCCCAGTGGCTGGAACTGGCCCCTGGGAGCAAAACATTGGGAACCCCTGCCCTAAAACCCCAAAATAGAAACCAGATGAATCTGTTTGGGCATTTCCTAATTTGTTTTTGATTTTTTAAAGACCAGTTTCCAGCCATTTACTGGACCTGGTGTGACAGAAGATGGGGAAGAACATGGCCAGAAAGCCCACTGATATTGTACCCTCTTTCTTAAAAACTATTGCCATATGGCAACAGGACTGACTGATTCAGCAAGATAGGGCATACATGTATGTGCACTGTGTCTCGCATTGGGGGAGAAAGGTTGGAAGGAAATCAAATAAACAAAAGGTAGACATTAAATGTTCCAGATGGCTCAGTGGGCCCAAGCACAACTGTAACCCCTATGGACCAATTGGTTCAGCCCGGTGAGTGGAAAATCTTCAGAAAGGGATGTTATTCTATATTCCGATTAGAAGCAGAGAGGCAGAGCATCAAGAAAGGTGCTTCGTACTCTCATTTTAAATAAGTTCAATCTCAATGTCAGTTTTCTACTGGAAAAGCTCTCAATATTGTCATTATACATCCTTGAATTTCTAATAATTAGCATGCAGCCAGAACAATCACAAAATTTTTGGATAGATCTTAGAATAGAATAAGCAGTTTGTAAAGGTAAATGTCTCCCTTCCTTGAAAGCCAATTGTATCCAAATCTCATCTCCATTTACACCCCAAAATCCAGTGCTGTCTGCATCTGCAGACATTTTCATGATTATGTGGCAGACACACAGAACACTGTTACCTTTCCTATCAAAGCAGTACCTATTTTTCTACTTGCTTCTTCTTCTTCTTCTTCTTTTTTTTTTTTTTGCTTTCGAACTGCTAGGTTGGCAGGAGCTGGGACAGATGCAGCACTCGGGGCTTGAACTAGTGACCTGCTAACCTTCTGGTCTGCTGACCTTCAGGTCATCTTGCTCAATGTCTTAACCACGAAGTTCCCATGCAGTTTGTAGACTGTTGCTAATAGCATTTTCAGGATTGAGATATCAGTGCCACGCTATGCTTGTTTCGAACTACTGTATGTCCAATTATGTTAAGTGGGGCTCACTTTAAGAGCACAGGGCTAGAGGCACTACTGCATCTTAGTTATATGAAAGACTGCTGCAGCTAACGAAACTCCAAACACTATCATTTGCACAAGTACTAAAGGTGCCAGAACCTTTGGCATCTGGCCATTTCCCATCACCTAATCAGTGTACAATGTATTTCAGCATTAGGCCTTGGCACTGTGGTGGCTGAGTGGTTAAGACGCTGAACTTGACAACTGGAAGGTCAGCAAGTCAGTAATTTGAGACCTGAGTACTGCATGATGGAGTGCGCTCATGTCTCAGTACTTTGGGAATTTGACTTAAGCTTCTGGGAATTGAAGTCCAAAAACCAAAGGTAGGAAACACTGGTCTAGCAACAACAAAACTATCCTTTTTGTGTGTCCACCCATCCCATCTCCTCCTCTTTCTATGAGGAAGCTTTCCATTTTTAATCCCCCCCCCAAAAAAAAAGGTACAGCACATCAGAAATGTTGTCATAAAATGTAAAAACATCAGCAATGTTTCTTTCTTTCTTTCCCACTCCACAGAGGATCAGAGGAATGTTTTGCTTTTCCAATATCATGACATTGTTACATTATCTTATTAAACCATTTAACAACATTTTCGTTAACTGATTTATGATTACCGTTGGTTAACAATTTAGCCCCTGACAGGGACCCCAAAAGGTGTGGGTAGGAATGCTCTGGGAATGAGCTGGTTTGCTGGCTGGGTAAAGGAGGAAACCAGTCTGTCCCCAGAGCAGACCCTGCAGGGTGACAAATGCCTATAAGGTCACCTTTGATGGAAAGCCAGTTGTATTCGACTCTGGGGTTCAGTGCTCATCTCTGTTTATAACCGAAGAGCCAGCACTATCTGCGTCTGCTGATGTTTCCGTGAACATGTGGCAGGCATGACTAGACACCAGAGTGCACAGAACGCTGTTTACCTTCCTACCAGAGTAGTACCTATTTATCCACTTGCAATTTCTTGCTTTTGGACTGCTAGGTTGGCAGGAGCTGGGACAGAGATGGAAGCTCACTCAGTCCTGCTACACTTGGGTCTCGAACTGCTAACCTGCCGACCTTCCAGTCATCAAGTTCAGCATCTTAACCACTGAGCCACTGCAGTCCGTTAACCGTGCCTGTGTAGTTTCCCCTTTTCTCCAGGACAGCCAGGATTTTATCTGTGTCACTGAATAAGCTCCAGGCAACTGAATTCCTCCAATACTATCTGTTGCTGCAGTGATAGCCCGGAAGGAAGAACACTGCTCTGTATTTTCTGGGGTGGCGGGGGTGGAGAAAATAACAATGACCAACTTCAGAGGGACAAAAGGTGGAGAAGAATGAAAGCAATGGCTCTTGAGAAGGGAAAATTAGGAGAAAAGAAGCACTTGACAGACCAGAAAGGTTATGTTGCAGGAGAAATTGGCCAGAAGACACCAGAAAGTCAGCAGCCAATTAAAACTACCAGGGTCACGCTACTTGCATAGCAACCAAAACAGGAGACTCTCTAAGGGCCTAACTAGACAAAGTGATCCAGGTCTACATTTGTGTATCATACCTCTTTTTATGTTTTAGTGAATGATCTTGAAGGCTATGAGTTGGACTGCACCTGATGAAATGTGTCTTTGCCTGCTGCTATTTGCCTCATTAGGGGGATGTTACAGTGTACACAGCCATGGGGTACTCTTGTTTCCATGAAGTGAAAAGAGAGGAGAGGTCTTGACATTTCCTTTTTATATTCATAGCAGAGTATTGGCACAATTTTAGATTATGTAGGTTTATGAAATATAGCTAGACTTCAAAACAAAATGTTATAATAATTAGATTATTTGTCAGTGAGCCTCCTGGTATCCCCAGGACCAGAGTGCAAATTAACCACACACACAAGCTATTTTGGTGAAAACTTGGCCACAGATTTATTTGTTACACCTGCCAAAAGCCACAGATGCTAACACAGAGGACGGACAGCCATTTAGTCCTTCCTCTACCACATGACACTTCCTGGTGTGGTGGAGGCAGTGTGAGACCACAGGTTGAGAATCCCTGCTGTTAATGAAGCAATAGGCATAGTGAAAGGATGCCTCAAACCAATTGAGAAAATATACCCACTTGTTGGTATTGCTCCACCTATTTTCCAAGGTAGTTTCCAGTACAGATACTTATTTCAAATAAAATATGAAACCTCAAGGCAGATTTAGTAATTACTGAATATTCACATCATATTTATATGTAATTGGAATTGTATTCTGTAACCTTTATTTTGCAGTGTGGTTTTGTTTTATTGCACTGCTGTACTGTATTGTTGTATTTATTGGACTGTTCTATATGACTGTACTATATGACTTTTGGTTTTATTATATTACTTTTGATTGTCCTATATGTGTGGTTTCTGTGAACCGCCCTGAGTCAGTTGTACCGAGTAGGGCGGTATACAAATCGAAGAAATGAAATGAAATGAAATGAAAATAATAAGGAGAGACGTACCAGGGGACACCAAGAGAACTAAACAAGAGAATGACCCTTGACAGCCTGTGAATACATAAGTTCCTCAGGTCTGCTGACTCAGATCCAGGAGGGGTTTTATGGGAAGAACAAACTTTCTTGAGAGTACACAAGACCAAAATCAAATTAGAAGGTGGAGAAAGGAGTTCACTGTAAAAGGAACAACATTAAAGGAGGATGTAACTGAGGAACTCAACCTCCCTGACGTCACTTGGAGGACTCTGAACAGGCTGAGGGTTGGAGTCCCTAAGTGCGACACTAACATGCTCGAAAGGGGACTGCTGGCAGATAAAAACATGCTTTGTGAATGTGGAGAGATACAAAATCCAGCTCATTTACTGTTCTGCTGATTTATTTATTTGTTTGTTTGTTTGTTTGTTTATAATTCACATTTATATCGCTGCCCACTCGCCACATTGTGGCAACTCAGGGCGGCTTACAAAGTTAATACAGTGTTACAAAATTAATGCCAGAAACATGCACCAATGAGGACATAATTTTGGCTAATGGCAAAATCCAAGAAAGTGGATTCATTTTGGCAGTCCAAAGTTTGATCTGGAAAAGAAAGAAAGAAAGAAACCACAGAAACATGTGTGGTTAAAGACCTCTTCACCTCCCTCCAGAGCTAGTGCAGCTGCAGCCAATCACACAGCTCACCTCTTATGGCATGTAACCAAATACACACACACACACAGATGCTCATCATATGAGCAAACAACTCTGGTACTCGAATTGACATGCCACTGCCTCCTCTTAAGCCAGTACAACTCAACAGTTTCTGGAAACAGCTGTAGTTGCCTGATCAACTCCTGCTTAGTTGCACACAGCAGATCATGGCCTTTCCTTTCCGCCAATCCATTTTCACCCAGTCGAATGATTGTCAAGTTTGGCTGCAGACACTTCTTGGCTTTTTCCTCTCAGCATTGATTGCATAGGGAGTTCCATCTCATTCCTCTCCAACCAAACCAATGAACTTGCAGTCTGTCCTCCAGTCCCAGGTGGGTTTTATATGCCCTGGATTTCTACTACCCAATAACTATGAAGTGTCCACAGGAGCAGCTTCTATCCTGGAAGAGTGCACTTCAGACAATTGCATGCTGCAAGTGCTACCAACACCACACAAACTGGAATTTAGAGAGTGGTTGCCTTTTGGAGTGCATAAACAAGGGCCCAGGATACAGTGGATGAACATGTAGATACTCTTTCAGGCAGGAGTTCTCAACCTTTTAAAGCCAGGGGCCTCATACAGCTTCAGGGATTGGACAGCCATTTTGCCCTTCCTCCACCATATGGCACTTCCTGGTGTGGTGGAGGTGGTGGTGGGCCACATGAAATTGTGCCATGGGCCACATCTGGCCCATGGGCTGCAGGTTAAGAATCCCTGCTTTAAGGTTCTGACTGGCATGGCCACCACTTTCCTCCCCCCTCTGAGCTGTTTTGGGCCTCCTAATTGCCAGCTGAACTTTATTCCCTTCCAGCATGGCATTCCTCCCCACTGAGGGTGCATCCAGACTTGTCATGTGCTGATCCAACTACCACCCCACTGATCCTGAATGCATCAAAGAATGTAATCATGAATTCCACCGTGTACAGCAGAGTCTCCATCTTTAACCAGCATATTTTTAACAGGGACGTAACCAACTTCCCCAGTATAGTTGGCATGATGGGTTTCCTCATATCAGGATCATTGGGGTCGATTTCTGCCCCCCTTCTAATGCTTTGCAATTCAGAAAAGACCCACAAAGGTCTGAGTAGCCCTACAGCTTACTGAAAAATGTGGTTACCGGCAGATATCCTGCGATGGTCCTGAGCGCCTGGCTTTACTCCCTCAAATATGCCTTGTAGCACAAACATTGCTGTCAAAAACTGAACACTCATCCATTTCCCCTTCCCAACTGAATTTATCGAATTCCACAAAGCTTGCCACTGCCCTCCTTATCATCATCATGCGCTCTACATGGGGCTGCCCTTGGTGACCATTCGGAGGTTTCAGCTGGTCCAGAATGTGGCTGCACGAGTAGTGGTGGGATGCGGGCGTTATGCCCGTGCTTCACCGCTGCTGAGGGAGCTGCACTGGCTCCCAGTTTGCCTCCGGGTGCAATTCAAGGTGCTGGTTATTACCTTTAAAGCCCTACATGGTAGTGGACCAGGTTACTTGAGAGAGCGCAGACCGGAGAGGCTCTCTGGTTGTGCCATCAGCCAGAGAGGCACATGTCTCTGGCACTAGAAGGAGGGCCTTCTCGGTGTCCGTTCCGGCCCTGTGGAACCTCCTCCCAACAGAGCTACGCCTGCAAACGGAGTTGCTGTCCTTCAGGAAAGGAGTGAAAACCTGGCTGGCAGGTCTGGTCTGGGGAGTGGATGGTTCAACTTCCCCAGCCAGTTGGATGGTTTGACCCCCAGTATGTCCAAGTTATAATACCTAGCTTTTAATTAAGTTTTTAAGATTTTTAAAAGTTTTTAATTTTTTAAAAGTGTTTTTAAAATTGTTGGAAATCGCCCCGGGTCCCTTCAGGGAGGAGGGCGTTAAACAAATATAAATAAATAAATATTTATTTATTTATTTATTTATTTACATCTATATGTGGCCACCATGTTCTGGACCTGTTGAAGTGTCTATAGCAGCTTCAAGGAAATCCCCACACAGGCAGTATTACAGTATTAGATCCTTAAGGTTATTAGTGCATGAACCAGTGTTGTCAGGGGCCTGCCATCTAGATAAGGTCATAGTTGAGTGGTGCAGTGCCAATGGAAAAAAGCCAAGTGGACCACAGAGGCTTTTTGATGTTTGTCAATAGTGCTGGGTCCAGCGACATGCCCAAGCTTTGAACCTGACCCTAAATGACAAGGAACTCGCTAGGTGATATATCAGATCAAAGTTTTTCTCTCTCTCTGGCAAGAGGATATGTACCAGTAGGTTCTTATACAAAAAATATTATGCTAAACAGAAAATATTTTCTGGCAGTGTTACAAGAAAATATAATGTTAATCCAACAAACAACCCTATGTTAAATATTAACACACTTTTTGTATATGATATTTCACAAACTATGTCACAAACTATATATATATTCAAAAGTTGAATGAAATGTGGGCCAAAATTTCAGATAAATATTATAGAACATCTATCTAGATGTCTTAAAGTTTTTTTCTTTTCCCATTGCTGTAATGTTTTTGGTCTTGCATGTAATCATATTAAATCAGGGTATTTATTGCTGATTTTGAGTTTAATATAAACTAGCCCATGTTAGAAAGGGCAGAATAAGAGTTTAAAAATATATTACTTCTTTACAAATTAAGATCCACATACAAAATACTGTAAATGGATGACTATTAAGATCACTATATTAACAAGAAAGGCAAAAAGAAGAGCATAGAGGATAGACTATTCAAATTAACAAAACAAAAGGTTTGGAAGTAAAGTGCTAGAGCAGGCATTCTCAACCTACACCCCGAGGGGCCAAACCTGGCCCCCAACATCAATATATCTGGCCCCCAATGCCCTCACCAATCCCAGAAGCAGAATTGAAATGCATTCTGCGCATGCACATTTTACTCCCGCTTCCAGGTGGGAGGGAGGAACCACGTGACTGGCCCAATCAGCAGTCCAGGACCTGAAAACCTTGAGAAAGCCTGTGCTAGAGTGTGATCGATACACTCAGCTACCACCAAGGACACTCACTGTTATCACTAGCTAAATAAAAGCAAAGATAGAGCTACATAAGGGTCCCCAACCTTTTTACACCATGAGCCTGACCATGCCCCAGGACAGTTGAGTGGGCTGGAAATGGGCATATTTATGGCTGTCATAAATGCGACCGCGTCTGTGTTTATGACATATGTGGTTGTATTTTACAGATGACATAACGTGCCCGTTTCCACTTTCGGGTACCTTGGAGGTGGCAACAGGCTGGATGGAATGGTAACGTGGGCTAAATGAAAGAACTGAATTTGAGTATCATTACAGTCCCTTTTTACAAACAATTTTGCAAGATTTTCATCCAAACTTTTATGCTAGAATTATGAATAAGCAAAGGCCAGGTCCCCTCCCTCTACGATCATCAAACCACATTAGCATTTTCCATATATGATGGTATTGAGATAAACCATCTGGCTTTCTTCTAGTGGATGATTCAGATGGACACAGGTCAGATGACCCAGACCTGATTCAGCTAAGGTCTGAGTCAATCCTCAGTTACTGTTATTTGTTGTCAAGTTGGAACTGACTTATACATAGTAATGCTAATAGGGCTTTTGAAGATAAATATATTTAAGGAGTGGTTTTACCAGTTCCACACACCTATTGATGTTCCATAGCTAAACAGGGATTCGAACAGGGATTAAAAGACAGAATTCCTGAATCTTAGCCCATCACTCTAACTCAGTGGTTGGCAGGAAAAAAAATTGCTTCCACACCATGGGCGGAGCCTATGCCATGGGCGGAGCTAACATGGACAGAGCTTATGTCATGGGTGATCTAGTCATGCCTGCCATATGGCCATATATACATCTGCAAACACAGGCAGCACTGGTTCTTTGGCTATAAATGGAGATGAGCACTGCACCCTAGAGTCAGATATGACTGACTTTCGAGCAAGGGAGACCTTGAACCACTTGCAGGGACAAAACCTGATGGGGCAAGGCAGGGAGGTAGGTGTGGCCACCCAATTTTGCCACCCCCCTGCCCAGAGGCCACCCAATTTTGCTACCCCCCTCCTGGTGTGTGTGAACCTGTTGCTGCCCACCACTGCTCTAACTACACCACCACAGTGGGTATCCTGATATGATCCACTTCAGACTTGACTCAAATTGGTCTGAACTGGCTTGTTTCATTTCAGGATCTAGGATTCTGCAGAATCATTTACACAACCCTACTGTAAACAGAGAGGGACTGCGGTGGCTTAGTGGTTAAGACACTGAACTTGACAACTGGAAGGTTGGAGTTTAATACCTGAGTACAGCACGACAGAGTGAGCTCCTGTTTCTATCCCTGCTCCTGCCAACCTAGCAGTTCAAAACAAGAAAGTGCAAGTAGATAAATAGGGACCACTTCGGTGGGAAGGTAAACAGCATTCCATGCGCTCCAGTGTCTAGGCATGCCTGCTACATGTCCATGGAAACATTTGCACACACAGATAGTGCTGGCTCTTTGCCTATAAACAGAGATGAGCAAGAGTGACCTTTCCCTTACTGAAACAGTCTTTGATACAACGTAAAGCATGTGAAGTACTGTACCTGTATTTTGATTTTGAATGGATATCAAAGGCCCATTTGCTCTACAAAAGCCTTTCTTTTGAAAATGACTAGTTTGATGACCTTGTGATAAACTAGATCAATCCAACTGCCTGCAGTTTTGGACTATCTTTGGAGTCACCAATATAGATAAATTGTCACAATGACAGAAGGATGATAATCTTGCACTTGAAGTTTTACCAGCATCCTTGATATCAGATTTGATTATCTGAAATAGTCCTTGGTGAGTTCTCTAAGTACTGTATGTACATATCAGTTGAAAGAATGAACACCTTGGCAATAGTAATTTAGGTTACAAAATAACTGAGATGGAGGGGGGGGGAAGGTACTTTGAGGTACTTCAACATTACCACACTAATACATGAACCTTCCTCCCTGGGGACTGCAGGCAGTATTTTCTGGGGCCAGAAGGCCAGTCCTCCTCCTCCTCAGCTTCATTAATTTCTCTCTTGGCCTCTGGAGCATTAAACATGACAGCAAGGTAGTAATCCTTCACCCCTGCATTTCTAATGGAATGATAATTGTGCCTCCACTTTACCAAAGGAAGAGAGCATTTTCCTTCTACTGTCTGTCGCGGTACTTTCCTGACCAGCCTGTTTTACTGAGCGGTGCGTGCGTGCGTGCGTGTGTGCGTGTGTGCGTGCAGTTGGTCTCTTGAATTCTCCTGTACAAAAGGCAGAAACAATGACAATAACTCTCTTGTCTTGAGAGTGAAATAAGTACTGTAAGTCAAATATCTTTTTCTGTCCTTTGCTGTCTTTCTTCTAAGGTTGAAATGTAGAACACTGACCTTTAAAATCTCCAGGAAGAGCTCTGGATCATAAACACCAGCATAAAATATATGACGAGAAAAATCTTGACAATGATAGAAAGTGATTCCGTCGAAATATGTTTATTATGTCATATTTCTCTTTCTAGGATCATAAAATACGAATATGTAAATTGGAAGAGGAGCAGATTCATTGCAAGATGAGACAAAGTTTGAATATTTTAATATCTGTAATCTGACCACTAGTTTACTAGCGTATAAATTTGATCTGAACACAGTTCCCTTGCTTTCTATTGCAAGTTAACAACATTCACAAATGCTGGAGCAAAAAGCAAGAACAATGAATTATTGTATTGCCTAAGATAAAGAATGGAACTTTGAGTAATACTGTATTGGTTTTGTTGTATCTTTTTGAATACTGAAATGTATCTTCATTATGTGCAACTTTGGTGCAGTGCTAGAAAACAGACTCTTAAATTTTAGAATACGTGAATGAATAACTTAAGCTTCCAAAGACATATCTCAGAAGATACAGTTTTGTGGTGTCTTTAAGACCAATAGGTTTATTTTAACACAAGCTTATGTTGATTGCAGTTTGCATCTTCAGATTCATGAAGTACAATATTCATGGAACAGGACGATATATTTCATGTTTCTTTGGGGATCTTCTCCATCTGTCGAGTTGTATATATAGTATTAGCCAATAAACACAAGTAATTTAGAAGTGTTTACTTTTAGCTATTGATCCAGATCTTCCCCTGTTCCTGTTTTCCATCTATTTTCATTATGTGCCATTTCAATTTGTGGCGCTCATAATTTGCTTTTAGTCCATGTTCAATGGACTAGTGACGTACGCCACTAGTGGGATTTGTAATGAGCTGGAATTTGTAATGGCCCACATATAGTATCTGGGTCAAATAGTTTTCTCAAAAGAAAAGCTTGGTTGTAAGAAAGAATGTAGAGACCTCTGTATATATAAAAAGAATGATGCTCGATCTTGTTACTAACATGAGACTCAAAAAATTCTACTTGAAGGTGTGCTGTTAGTTCACTGGGTAAATCAGGGGTTCTCAACCTTTTCAAGCTGGGGGCCGGGTCACGCTCTCTCAGTCAGTTACAAGGGTCGGACAGCCATTTTGCCCTTCCTCCACGATGGGTGGTGGTGGCCATTTTGTCCCAACAGCTTCAAATTGGTGGTCATTTTGTTTCTCGTATGCCCTTGGACAGGTGAGGGCCACATGAAATGGTACCATGGGCTAGATATGGCCCACAGGCCTTAGGTTGGGAATTCCCAAGGTAAATAAACACATTCCAAATGGATAGTACTATTGCTGATAATTAAATTGGAGGTGTGAAGGCATCTCCATGCTTCCCAAGCTGATTTTGTTGTCGGGGGGGGGGAGTATCTAATGGTTTCTATGCTGTTGATTTAATCTTCTTCCTCCTCCTCCTTCCATGCTATTAAATGGCTTCTAATTTATTATGACCCTATAAATTAGTGACCTTTGAAAGATTAATACCCTGAGCAGGTCTTGTAAAGGGTATGGCTTCTTTGTTGAGTTAATCCATGTCATTTCTGGTCTTCCTTCAGCTTCCCCTTTTCCCAGGATTGTTATATTTCTCAGTGAGTCATGCCTTGACATTGTTTGTTCAAAGTATGGTAGCCTTCATTTAGACATTTATTTGCTTCAAGAGACAGTTCTGGTTTGATCCAATACAACTCTTAATTGTCTTTCTGGCAGCCCATGATAGCCATAACAGGGGTTTTTTCAACACCAGATTCCAAAGTAATCAATTTCTTTTCCTGCCAGCTTTCTTCATTACCCTGCTTTCACATTCATAGACAGTGATGATAAGTACCATATTGTTGTTGTTCAGTTGCACAGTTGATTTTGACCCTTTGTGACCCCATAGACCATTGCCCTCCAGGCATCATCATCCTCAACCCGCCCAGCTCTCTGCCCATTGCATCTACAATACCATGTAGCCATCTCATTTTTGGCTGCCCCTTCTTCTTTTGCCCTCCACCTTTCCCAGCATTAAGGCTTTTTCAAGTGAATCCTCTCTTCTCGTTTGATGTCCAAAGTACTTTAGCTTTGATTTCTTCTAAGATTGACCTATCTGTTCTCCTTGCTGTCCAGGGTACTCTCTAAACTCTCCTCCAACACCACATTTCAAAGGAATCCATTCTTCTGTGCTCAGCTTTCCTAATGCTCAAGATAATACAGGATAGACTGCAGCAGCACGTCGAGAGAAAAATACCAGAAGTACAGGCTGGGTTCCAAAGAGGTAGGAGAACTAGAGACCACATTGCCAACATACGTTGGATCGTGGAGAAAACAAAGGAATATCAGAAAAAAGTCTACTTCTGTTTCATTGACTACACCAAGGCCTTTAATTGTGTGAATCACAACAAAATGTGGCAAGTAATCAAAGAGGTGGGAATACCAGAGCACCTTATATGCCTCATGAGATATCTGTACATGAATCAAGAGGTAACAGTTAGGACAAAATACGGAATGATGGAGTGGTTTGGAATAAGAAAAGGAGTAAGACAAGGCTGCATTTTGTCACCCTGCTTATTCAACTTATACACAGAGCACATAATGCAGGATGGAGGAATCACAATATGGGATCAAAATTGCTGGGAGAAACATCAACAATTTGAGATATGCAGATGATGCCACCCTAATGGCAGAAAGTGAGGAAGACCTAAAGAAGCTCCTGCTTAGGTTGAAAGAAGAGAGTGAAAAAGCTGGTTTGAGAGTCAATAGAAAGAAAACAAAGATCATGGCAACAGGCCCTATCAGTCCCTGGAAAATAGATGGGGAAGAAGTAGAAGCAGTGATAGATTTTACTTTCTTAGGATCTAAGACCACTGCAGATGGTGATTGCAGCCATGAAATAAAAAGGTGATTGGGAGACAAACTATCAGAAATCTGGGGAACATAGTTAAATGTAGAGAAATCACCTTGCAAACAAAGGTTCATATAGTAAAAGCAATGATATTCCCGATGGTAATGTATGGTTGTGAGAGCTGGACCATTAGGAAAGCTGAGTGCAGAAGAGATGTGGTGTTGGAGGAGAGTTTTGAGAGTCCCCTGGACAGCAAGGAGAACAAATAGGTCAATCTTAGAAGAAATCAACCCCGACTGCTCCTTAGAAGGTCAAATAGTAAAGATGAAGCTAAAGTACTTTGGACATCAAATAAGAGAGGATTCACTTGAGAAAGCCTTGATGCTGGGAAAGGTGGAGGGCAAAAGAAGACGGGGGTGGCCAAAGATGAGATGGCTGGATGATATTGTAGACACAATGGGCACAAAGCTGAGCAAGTTGAGGATGATGGTGGAGGACAGAGGTGTCTGGCAGACAATGGTCCATGGGTTGGAATCGACTGTGTGACTGAACAACAACAATAACAACTCTTTAGTAGGCCCCTTTCATTCTTTTGAGTTGCAACTCCCTGGCTGGACAACCCAGGCATCTAGATATGTTTAGATAAGGTAGCATAGAGCCAAAGAACCACTCCAAGTCTCTTCAGGTATTTTAAAAGTACAGTATATTGAAAACAAAGCAAAGTTCAGAGTAAAGCTCATCAGAAGCTTAGAAAACATTTCAAAAAAAAAAAATTAAGCAAGCTGCTTCTTTAAGGGATAGCCTAGGGGGCCCCTTTCTCTCAAGCCTTTATATTTTTGCAGTTCAATAGCACAGCATCCAAGAGAGTGTATCTCGCCCCCCCCCCTTCTCTGGGTTATATCTCCTCCCACAAGATCCTCCTTCTGGCTATCCCCCTTAGGGATTCCAACCATTAGGTTTTGTTTCATCCCAGCCGTGAGGCCCACGTAGTTTACATTCTATTCTCTCTCTGCCTGATCTGAAATCGCCATATTGAATGAGGCTAAAGCAAGGGTAATTAGGTGGACAAAAAGGTCATGAAAAAAGTGCAGTTTAAAATGGGGCTTATTTCATGTATGAAGCAAAAGACAAAGAAAAGAAACAGTAGCTCTGCTGTTCAGTGGTAATGGGAAAATGATAACGGATGACAAAGAAAAGAGAGAAGTGCTCAAATTATTACTTCAGCTTGATCTTTCCCCAAAAGTTAGCATATAACCCTCCAGGTAAGTGTGAAGTACTGTACAAGGGGAAGAGGCAGGATTGCAGCTTGAGAATGGTAAACAGTCAAGGAATACTGTATCTTATTACCTTGAATCAGTTCACATCTCTAGGACCAGATATCCAAGGATATTGAATGAATCGGCTGAAGAGCTCTCAGAACCACTGTCTATCATTTTCTTGAACTCATGGAGGATGGGTGGAGTGCCAGATGATTGGAGAAGGGCTAATGTTTTCCCTATCTTCAAAAAGGACAAAAAGGAAGAAATGGGGATCTACAGGTCAGTCAGCCTGATGTTAAGCCCAGGGAAAATTCTGGAGCAGATTATAAAGTGGTCACTGTGCAAACAATTTAAAGACAATGCAGCAATAGGTAGAAGTTTGAAGGTAGTCTGCCCCAGCAACAGGGTTATCAGGTGGTCAACACATCCGTGAGCTGGGAAGGCTCATGCTCTTTGTGAACAGTGTGGTAAAGTGACTGAAAACAAACTCTCTTTCCTTTATATTTGCTGTTTTACTGGATCTAAGCAAGTCTAGCCCATATAAAGCCGATGAGAAAGGGCAAAAAAGCAATCCATCAAGTTTCATGGTTGTGAAATCCAGGGAACATTTGAGAACTGAAATGTAAGCAGTACTGGTATATAAATTAGGAAGATGTGGTTTGTACAAAAGTGCTCAAGAGTTTCATTAGGATCTGTCAGTGCTGGAGATTCCCTTCCACAGCCATACCCAGCAACCAATGAGGGAGGCAAACCTTAAGAAACTCATGGGGTGTAGGTAATACTTTGGGTTGACCTGTATTGCTGAACTGAAATGAAGCTGTTGTGCAAGCTAATATATGTATTGTTTTTTCCCCCTAAATATCTATACACACTTAAATAAAAAGTCAAAGGATAAGGATAAGATTTTATCAGTAATGCCCCAAACCCAAACCAGCCAATCTGTTTTGCTCTCTATACCACTATAACTAACCTTTCGGTTGCAGTGTCATTGTAACTTCTGTTTAGCCTAAAGATAATGATTGTTTATCATATTCCTTTTTAAAATTGAAATATTCCATCTCTCTATCTAGCCCTAACCATACAGAGAGGAAAGAAAAACCCAGAGTGGGATTCGCTTCTGCTCCTGCTTTCTTGTAATGCTGGCTATTTCCAGCTCACAAAATACTCAGCTGTCAAGTCTGATTTATTTATTTTTAAGCAAATCTGGATTTAGTTGCCAATTGTGTGATGCATTTCTGCTTCCACCCTCAACCTCATCTTTATGAGTGTGTCTGGAATGCTCCCATCCAATCACGATTCACCCCATGTGCCACCTATAAAAATAATGAAGCCTCTTCTCTTTCATTCTTCTTTGCTAAGAGTGCTTGACATTTTGTGGTTTGAATTTGTGCTTCAGCATGATAATGGCTGCGGAAAGGAAAACATATTTTGGGGCATGTTCTCCCCATTTTGAGCATTCCCATTCTTCCCTCTGGCAGGGTCAAAGAGAGCTAGTAGAGATAAAAGGGGAGAAACCCAATATATTATTCTTCTTCAATTTCTAGGCCAAACGTGAAACTGCCAAATGAAGGCACCTTTTGGTGAGTTCATTCTGCAGTTCCTTTCAACCGACCTAGTGTGAGAAAGATTAGCCGCATAAAGTGGCCATTACCAGGGTACACCGGATTGTAGTTCAAAAATACCAGTCTTCAAGGAGGCTCTTTCTGTGTACCCCACTATTCAAGACTGTCAATAATCAATCAATCTTTGTTATGGTCCAAGACCAGCATAGTACAGTAAAACCTCAGATAACACTAAAACCTGGTTCCACAAGTCTTGGTGTTATCTGATTTTTCGTGTTATCCGATGCATGTTAAAATCCTATGGGATCCATAGAGATACATTGTAACCACACAGGCTTTAGCGGTTGTTATCCGATGCATCCCATAGGATCTTAATGTTATCCGATGTAATTCTTCCCCCCAGATTGCTTAATGTTATGCGATTTTAGTGTTATTCGATACTAATGTTATCTGAGGTATTACTGTATAGTGAAAGAACAGAAGCTAAAATACATATTTAAATGCAAATTAAAAGAAGTGAGTCTTCTCTGGGTTAAAGGAGTAATAGGACCAGCATAGTACCAAGTAGGGTGGTATAGAAATCTGAATAATAATAATAATAATAATAATAATAATAATAATAATAATAATAATAATAATAATAATAATAATAATAATAATAATAATAATAATAATAATAATAATACAGCAAAAGAGGGGAAAGGCAGAAGTTAAAATGAGGGTACTTAAAATACATTTTAAAAGGAGCGTGTCTGCTCTGAGTTATTGGAGCACTGGATAAATATATATGGATAATGAATCGTAAATGTATAAACGGTAAAGAATGAAGACATCTCCCTTTGAGAAAACCAATCATCTCTTTGCTGGAAAGGCGATTCCCGCCCCCTCTTTCCTCTCCTCTCCCCTCCCTCCTTCCCCCTCCCTCTTCCCCCTCTGCAACGAGACGACAACTAGGCTCGCTGCCTCTACTACCAAGAGCAAGGAAATTCCTTTGCAGTAAACAATAGCTGCCTTCCGTCTCGTTGGCTGCCGCCAGGCAAGGTCAGCCCCGCTGCGGCAGCAGCTGAAGAGAGAGAGGGGGGGGTGTTAGAGAAACGCGCCCCCTCCTCTCCCCTCGTCCCCCCCCCTTCCTCCTAATACTCGCGCCCGGCGACGAATGCGTAGCTGTCATCCGCTACACCAGGTGGAGAAGAGCCTTGGGGCCCCTCGGCGCTGTTGGGCCGGACCCTCGAAAGCCCACAGCTTGCGGGAGGGGTGGCGGTGGGTCGCTGTCCACTCCCGCCCGGGTGCTGAAATAGCCCCCACCCCTCGGGCGCCAGGCGCTGTCCGCCGCCGCCGTGGTGCTGAAACCTGACTCCGCTCCGACATCTTTCCAGCTGCAAAGACAGCGGCAGGAGGAGGAGGAGGAGGAGGAAGGGGGGGAAGGAGGAAAGGGAGCGCGACTCGAGCCCCCCCTCCTCCTCTCCTCGGATGGAGGAGGGTAAGAGCGCCGGAGATCGACAGCCCGGCCGTCCCCGCAGGCGTCGGGGCTGCTGATCGGGCTCGGCCGCCATGGAAGAGGAGCTGAAATGCCCGGTGTGCGGCTCGCTCTTCCGCGAGCCCATCATCCTGCCCTGCTCGCACAATGTCTGCCTGCCCTGCGCCCGCACCATCGCCGTCCAGACGCCGGAGACCGAGCCGCACCTGCCGGCCCTGCTGCACCCGCGGGGGCCGTCGGCGGCGTCGGCGTCGCCTGCCCCCCTCGGGCCCGGGCCCGGGGCGGCCCCCCTCGACTATGACTGCGGGCCCGGGGCGCAGGGGGCAGCCGGCGGGGCCGCCGTGGCCGACCACGCCGACAAGCTGAGCCTGCACAGCGAGACGGACAGCGGCTACGGCTCCTACACGCCCAGCCTCAAGTCGCCCAACGGGGTGCGGGTCCTGCCCTTGGGGCCGCCGCCGCCACCTCCCGGGGCCGGGGCCGCAGGGCCCCGAGGGGGCGGCGCGGGGAGCCTGGGCGCCCCGGGGCCCAGCGCCTCGCTGACCTGCCCGCAGTGCCACCGCAGCGCCTCGCTGGACCAGCGGGGCCTGCGCGGCTTCCAGCGCAACCGCCTCCTGGAGGCCATCGTGCAGCGCTACCAGCAGGGCCGCGCCGCCGCCGCCTCGGCCGCCGCCAAGTGCCAGCTGTGCGACCGCAGCCCCCCCGAGCCGGCCGCCGTGCGCTGCGAGCAGTGCGAGGTGCTCTACTGCGGCTCCTGCCAGGTGAAGTGCCACCCCTCGAGGGG
This sequence comes from Furcifer pardalis, assembly GCA_030440675.1. Lineage (NCBI taxonomy): Eukaryota > Metazoa > Chordata > Lepidosauria > Squamata > Chamaeleonidae > Furcifer > Furcifer pardalis. The sequence continues at coordinate 111,074,808 of CP126890.1, read as the reverse complement.
GCCCTTCGCCAGGCACCGCCTGCTGCCCCCGGGGCCCGCCCCGCCCACCGCCCCACTGCCAGGCGCCGCCTCGGGCCCCGGAGGCGCGGGGGCAGGGGCGGCCAAGGGCCCCGGGCTGGTCGTGGCCCCCCGCAAGCCCCCCACCTGCGTCGACCACGAGCTGGAGAACTACAGCATGTACTGCGCCACCTGCCGGAGCCCCGTCTGCTACCAGTGCCTGGAGGAAGGCAAGCATGCCAAGCACGAGGTGAAGGCCCTGGGGGCCATGTGGAAGCAGCACAAGGTATTTATTTATTTATTTATTTATTTATTTGCTCATATTTGCTATCCCGCTCCAATCGGGTAAACCCGACTCTGGGCGTCTTACAGATTAAAATCATAGGTTAAGCCTATGATAATCCCAGAAGAGTAGCGTGCCTTGGTGGGGCCCCGTATAAAAATTTGTTTGGGGGCCCTTAGGAAGGGTAAAGATTTGTTTTGCTTACGCACGTTGGGGTCCCCCGTGGCCCGGGCCCCCCGTATAATTGGTACGGCAGATACGGCGGTAGCTACACCTCTGGATAATCCTAATTCTTCTTAAAAACTTAATATTTAAAACTTTTAAAATTTAAAAAATTCATGAGAAAATTAAAACAACAACACAAGGAGATAGCACCGAAAGGGTGGCTGTCCCTTAGATCAGCCACCCTATATGGGGTCCCCCGTTCTTGGATCCCCATGCTTGTCCTGCCAGCCATGTTTTTAAGCCCTTCCGAAAGGGCAGGAGCTCTGTCTGTAGGCGCAGTTCAATTGGCAGGAGGTTCCAAAGGGCCGGGGCGGACACGGAGAAGGCCCTCCTCCTAGTGCAAGAGAGATGTACCTCTCTTGCTGATGGAACAACAAGGGAGCCTCTCTGGTCCGCCCTGGTGGGGCGGATGTTCTTAGGGTGACGCGGTGTCTTAGGTATCCTGGCCCACTACCATATAGGGCTTTGAAGGTAATAACCAGCACCTTGAATTGCACCCGGAGACATACTGGCAACCAATGCAGCTTCCGGAGCAGTGGTGACACATGAACATAACGCCCACACCCCATCACTACCTGGGCCGCCGCATTTTGGACCAGCTGGAGTCTCCGGATGGTCACCATGGACAGCCCCATGTAGAACGCACTACAGTAGTCAAGTCTGGAGGTGACCAAAGCATGTGTGACCATGAGCAAGGCGTCCCGGTCTAGGTAAGGTAAGCAGGGAGGGGGAGGAGCCGCAGTGCCTGGGGTGGCATCGCCCACGGCTGGCCAAGGCTGGAGCCCGCCCGCCCCCAGCACTCATTTGCTGGGACCCACTTCAGGAGAATCGGGGGCCCAGTGCCTGGCTGGAAGTGCGCTTACAGTGTGGAGAAGAACCCACCCCCAACATTATGGACCAATAAGCCCTCAAAGCAGGGCCATAGCCATGATTCTAGATGTGGGTGGGCAAATGTTTTTTCAAGATGGGCAACAATGTCATATATGTATGTATTTCCTATATATAAGCAGCTGGGAGTTTGAGGGTGGGGAAACTGCTAACTCAGAGTGGGTAAAGCCCACCCTGGTCACCCCCAACTAAGCACCCCACTTTTAGGTAAAGGCCACCCATTCTCTAAACCCAGTTGTATCCAACTCTAGGGTGTGGTGCTCATCTCCATTTTGCAGCCAAAGAGTCTACAGATGTTTCCAGGGTCATGTGCCAGGCATGACTACACGCCAGAGCACTCAAAACAGTCACCTTTCCCACTGAAGTGGCACCTGTTTATCTGTTTGCAGTTTCTTGCTTTCGAAGTGCTAGGTTGGCAGGAGCTGGGACTGAGACATCATGAAGCACTCAGGTCTCGAATTGCGGACCTGCCAACCTTCCAGTCGTCAAGTTCAGTCGCTTAACCACTAAGCCACATATGTAAATGCCATGAACAAAGTACCTCTGAGCAGGTGCAAAGTACGTATCCATCCCTATCGAGGTACATCACCTAGGTATAGTTGGAGTGGAAGGTCTTTCCTGCGCTGATTGTATTTCATCTTGGTGACTTTTCATTTTAACATTTTCCCACTGTTTAGTCTTTACAACATGGTTGGGACTTTGAATGTGTTACACTGTAACTCTTACCACCCCCAGACAATGTGGCTGTTCCAGCTGGTGATGATGAATCTTGTAGTAAAACAGATCTGGATGCTGAGTTGAGGAAGGCTGCTGTATTGTGTTTGTCTATTGTAACAGCACAATCGTGCTTGTTTTAACTATGGCATAATAGTGACGTTCTCAAGACTAACTTGATGAAAGGCAAAACATTACCTACACATTTCCACCTGGCTAGACAGGTCTGAATACTCTTCTACAGAGCTGATCAAAATGACGTCTGTTCACCCTGAATCAAGTTCTGATAGTAGCTAAGGAGTTACTGCTTTGTCCAAGCAGAGCTAGTACACAGGGACTATATTGAACTATTGAAGTTCTGCAGTAGGGAGATTTTGGCAGTTTTTGGAGATCTGGGAAGACTTTTGCTAAACAAAACATTGAAGGTATTTCAGTTTGTGTGGAAGATGGACATGGTGAGGGAAAAGGTGGAAGAGGTAGGGTTGATTGTCCTGTAGAAGGCCTATTCCATGGAAAAACACATTTATTGATTGTTGGGACATTTTTACCCATCTGTAATATCTGGATTCCATTTACATTCAGTAAGTCTGCTGAATAATTGAAAGTTATTATGAGTTTCATAATACAGTACCTGTACAGGGTAAATTACTATCAAGACTCTAAAATAATTACAATAACTTGCATAAATAGTATGTGATAATTTATTATCTGCTTACATAAATCCTTTATGCTTGTTTATAGTTTTAAAAATAATATTGACAACTGAATACTATTTTAGAGTGTGAACTATATTATTTTTGTTTTAACATTACAGTTATGGAGAGGGAGACCTCTGCAATATAGATGGATGTCTAGTGTGATGGTTGTGTGATTTATATAAAATGCAGCCCTATTTTATTAACAAAGCAGAAGATGTTGATGTGGGAACTATTGTGAAAACCTGATTTGATATCAACTGCATTCATCATTGATAGGAAGCAAGGGCATATAAGTATTTATTGATTATTCATATTGCACTTGGAGGAAGGCCTTTTTATTACTAGGTAATGTAGATCGGGTATACAGCCCAGGGGATCATGCCAGTGTAATTATGCACATATGGGACGGGTGGACTAAACTTCTATCCCTATCCTATTCTACTCCCCCTCCAAATGAAATGCTAGCATGTCAGAGAAGGAGATATTTCTGTGGTATGCTTTTAGGCATGTATCGACAAAAGGAAGAGAGAGGTGAAGCAGACCCTTGATGATTCTGACATATGAACTTCAAAGAATATAAGGGGCTGGGGGAGCAGAAGGAAAAGGATGTTCTGTCAAGCTGCTGCTGCTAATATTGGAATGAAGCTGTGGATGCCCATTTTCTTCCATCTCAAGCAATGACAGGCTGACCCTGCACTTCGTATATCTATTCCATTTTTACCCACCCTCTCTTTTTTGGCCGTAGCATCCGTTCTTTCCTGAATACAAACAAAATCTATTACTATCACCAACCCCACACAAACAAATGTATGTACAGTACTTCTTTCCAAGCTCTACCATATGGAGGGAATTGAGAACACTCTCTTTAGTTGTAGGCTGACCCAGGCTGTTGGTCCATCTAGCTGGCCACCTGTGAGGCCAAGTGATCCATCTGACAATGTTTTTTTAAATTGTCAAAAAAAGAAAGCTCGATGTCCACTCCCAGAGCCTTCAAGTAGTAGCAGATTTTGCACTGGGAACCTTGGGTGGGTACTCCTAAGGTTTCTTACCTTCCCTGCTCCCCCCTAAAAAAAAAACCCACAGAACCAGAAGTGACTATCTGGGTGCTTCCTGTCTCTGTTCTCCACCCCAAAACATTCTATATCTTTAAAAAGCATGTAAAAAAGAATTTCAGCAGGTTCAGTTTGCATGACAAGGCACATAACTTTAAGGATACAAGAGTCTTCTCTTCTTCTTGTGACCATACCAGGGAGAGAAAACATTGTATTCCTTATCCCACATAGGAAAACAACTGAGTCTGATTGATGCTAAACATGTTTCTCCTAAAAGGGTTTATGGCTCAGTCCACTTCCCTTTTCCACTTTGGATCCGAGTGAGCTTGGACTCCATTAGCAAATTATCCTGTCACAATTGTTAGTAACTCAGCATCCTTTTGCAACCATCATTTGCTTGAAATATTTTTCTTCCTGCTTTTTGCAACCTAGCTGAAGTGGAGTGCTGTACTGTTTTTGCCAATACCTGACAACTTTATTTAAACACAAGCATTGTAAATGAACATTTTTCCTTATGCTAAAGCTGTGCCTGCACAGTAGGAACTAAAAAGAAAGAAAGGGGGAATTAAAGAGGGCTTGCATTTCAAAGTACAGTCAAAACTCACATAAAGAGTGCCTCGCTTAAAGAGTAACTCACTTAAAGAGCAGCATTTTCTCTGAATGTTTACTTCGCTTAACAAATAAAACCAACCAAAAACTCGCTTAACAAAAATAAATCCGGGTTCGCAATCCCCCCCACAATTGGTCACTTACAATGGTGTTTCACTTAAAGAGCAAACTCACTTAAAGAGCAATCCTATGGAACACATTATGCTCTTTAAACGAGGTACAACTATACTGTATTCAGTCTTTGGGACATGTTAGCTGCACCATTCTTCAAAGATTATCCAACAATATTTCCTATGAACAGATTTTCATGCTTGTGTGGCATAGAATTTATTCAACAAAGAGAAACTACACCACAAACTGAGAAGTTACACTGACTTCTTACATCTAATAAAATTGAGGTTTATTTGAAATGGTTCCTTGTTCTACAGAACATGTTATATCGACATTTGTAAAAATCATTTTTAATCAATGGTTACTCAAGGCATCATTTAAATTGTTGGTGGCTCCTCCCAAATACAGTACTAGTTATCCTTAGAAAACTGAAGCCATTTGATTAATAGTTTCCTGGAGTTTAATCATGCAGCAGGAATTTATCATCTCTTATTCCAGACTCAGAGCATTAATTATTTGTGGATAATTGGAGACAGAATAGAAAATTAAACACACAATTAACTAATTTTTGTGATCATAGTGTTAATTTTGTGGTCTTATTGTAAATTATCATTATCCTTGCACAATATTCTTAGCAGAAGATAAATGTGACATCGATGGGCCATCATTTTCTGTCTCTTCCCAAAAAACTACATGTTAAGATCACAGATTTGAACTTGGCAGCAGTAGCTTCTATACATGCCACTGTTTTTCATAATCTCTAGTCTTCTGACTAATAATAATTTCGTGTCAGAAATTATTCTGGGTTGAAAGGATTTTTGCTGGAAAAAATCTGCTTTGGGGATGCCCAAATGAAGCTCCTTTCGTGTCCCCAAGATCTTTTCCCACTGAAGTGGTCGCTATTCATCTACTTGCAATTTCTTTCAATCTGCTAGGCTGGCAGGAACTGGGACAGAGACAGGTGCTCATTCTGTCATGCTGACTTGCTGACCTTCCAGTTAACAAGGCCAGCTTCTTAACCACGGAGCCACCCCAGTCTCATCTTCTGGCTCACCTCTGTCATTTAATCATAAATTAAACTGCCATGTGCTCAACAGTTTATCAGGTTTTATGGATTATTGGAGGAGATCTGGCAATAAAAGATGGTGAAGAACATTCCACTGTGAGCATATGTGAGTTGCCACTATTTTTCAGATTGATTCCTCCTGTACCTGCATGTCTAGGGAGCCAGCCTCTTTGTCATGCTTAAATTATCCTTTACATAATTTTGAATTTATTTAATCAGCAGATTCAGAGGTGTATCTCCAAATGGTGGAATTTAATGATGTAATTTTAACAGGAAATATGTAGTCTAAATTATCAAGGGAAATTCTCTGATGATTCCAATTTGTTGAATAAATTCTATGTCCCACAAGCATGAAAATTTGTTCATAGGAAATATTGTTGGATAATCATCCTAGAGTTTTCTTGGCAAGTCCAGCTGGGAAGGAAGAAGAGGTGTGGGAAGGAATCTGAGCACATGGCCACTGAAAAGTTGCCTGATGGACTGAGCTTCTTGGTTCTGCCTCTTGCAAGTACAGGTAAATGCTTAACCACAACAGCCCTGCCAGAAGCACTTAATATCACCCTTAGAATTGCAGGAAGAGCCTGGGTATCACAAAGATGCAAGTGTAGAATTTCCAGCAGAACTCCAAGAGGAGCCCTCAGTGGTGGTGAACCTATGGTACAGAATTTGCCCTGCTCCTCTGCCCAGCAGCCCAATGGCAGCACTCCCTCCCTCTCCCAGCCCAGAGTTCAGCCCACCTCTCTGCCCAGCAGCCCAATGGAAGCACTTCCTCCCCCCAGCACAGAGTTCACCCCACCCTTCTGCCCAGCAGTCAAATGGGAGCACTTTCTCTCTCTCTCTCCAGCACAGGGTGGGTTTTGGTTTCCAGTCTGGGCACCCAGTCTCTAAAAGGTTCTCCATCACTGCTCTAAGCTGTCCCACTGGGATTGAATAGCTCAAAGGCTGATGGTGGTAACACTGGTAGAGGAAGGAATGACAGTGAGACTCAAACTAAATTTGTCAGGACTGCACATTAGGTGGCAATGGTGAACCCCTGCTGAATTTACCTAGAAAACCCTCTGATGAGACATTAAACAGCCAGAGCCTCCCTTATTGTCTGGAGAGGGAAGCAACCTAACTGTTCAATTCTTGCAATTGAAAATTATCATCTGTAATGTATAGTCCCTTCAGCTTCATGGATGGTAGTTGTCCATGATTTGCCTATTTTGGACTCTAAGTGCCATCATCCACAACTCGTTTCTCACACTGGCTGTGGGATTATGGCAGTGTTGGGCAGCCGAACTTTTTACTACCACACTATGGATGGAGCCAACATCATGACATCATGGGCGGAGCCAACATCATGATGTCATGGACAGAGCCAATGATGTGGGTGGAGCCAATGTAAAAAACCCATCAAAATTAGTACACATAAAAATACAAATTAAATAGACATTAAAATACATAAAAATACACATAAAATACACATTAAAATAAATACACATTAAATAGACATAAAGTGCATAAAAATACAAATTAAATACACATAAAACACATAAAATACACATTAAAAATAAATACTCATTAAATACACATAAAAATACACACCCACACCCACACCCAAAGGTGAGTCACTTACCCTGGGGAGCAGGTTAAAGGGAGCTTCAGGCTAGCAGCTTCTCTTCCTCCTCATTGCTTGGGAGGACAGCAAGGAGGCCACACATGCATGCCAAGTGCTGTAGGTGTGCATGCACACCAAGTTCTTGGTGTGCATGCACAGTGGGGGAACTGGCAAAAAGGTAAGCCTTTTCACCAAAAAAAAAAGCCGCTACCGGTTCTCCGGGACATTGGAAAAAGTTACTACCAGTTATGGCGAGCTGGTGCGAACCTGTTGCTGCCCATCACTGGGTTATGGTAATCCAATATTGTTGAAAGTCATTTGGTTAGGGAAGGCTGCTGGACAACATCAAGCAACCAGAGTGTGCAAAAAGTTGTGTTCTGAAGCACAACATTTGGGAGATGTAATCCAACAAATATCATTGAAAAGCTCTGCAAACAACACACACGGCTATGTTCATGCATAACTCCTTTCTTTGCATGTGTATTGTTTCAATATATTATGACAGAGTAAAAGCAAACACTCATGTGAGAAGGAATAATATAATTACTTTTGATATTTTATTTTATCTTTTTGTGCTTTTATGTTTTGAATTGAATTCTGAGCAGCTAAAAGTAAAAATTGGATGTTTTAAGAAATGGGCAAGTAATAAGTAGGGGTTTTTTTTTTTTTAAGAAAAGCTGTGGACATAAGAGTATTAAGCACTTCCCTAATCCTTAGAACTGTAGGTATTTATTTTTTTTAGAAGTAACTGTCCTGTCTCCACAATCCGCTGACCCAAACATTTGAAAAAGATCTATTCTTCCCTCAGTTAAGAACCGGGGTTTAAAAGAAAGAATGCTGTCATCTTAGGAACCCTGGGATATCACAGGCAATCTCATTTTGAGCAGCTGACTAAAAGCTTGGTAAAAATGGACTTTATTCACAATGTTTTGAATAACAAATTCAAGATCACAGTTATCCATGCCTCTGTTTAACTTTGATGACCTATTTTTTTGACCCTCCCCCATCTCTTTGTGTCTTTATTCATTCCTTTCTATCTTATTTATGAGATGTAAATGTATTAATATTTTCTATCTTAATAAAAAGAAAGAAAGAAACTGCAGGCTGCAAACTGATTACCTAAACACAGATGAAACCTTATAGAGCAAAGTGACATGTTATATGTAAATGCCTGCAACACAAAGCTTTGTAAACAACTCTGTTTCCCCTGCCGTGGGACTGGTTGATTGAGAGCAGAGAAACATTGGGAGGCAAAGGGTGCTTAACCCACTCTTTCCCCACCCACTATTCCCCTCTTCCAGGTCAACTCACCCCAACCCAGAAGCTATTTTCCCAGCTAGGATTCAAATGGATTTTAAATGCTCCCCTCTGAGCCAGTTTGGGAAGCTAAATGTTTTCTGACTGTAGGTACATGTGCCTGCATGGAACATGTAGCTCCAAACCCTTCAATTTATGTTATGCCTTGATAACAAGTAGACAAATGAGCACAGACAAATATTACCATCCAGTTCTGAGCAGAGTGTGGGGTGGGGTGGGAGGAGGATAAACACTTTGCAAAAATTCTGTTGAAAATGCTAATTCTGATTAACATCACAATCATATACAGATTTTCTCAGTAGGTGTTCATACGTACGTGTACATAGGACTGTAGCCTTAGACATCCAGTTCAAACATCCCATTCAAAGAATTTAGGACTTCTCTTTCATAGCAAACTCCTGTCTCTGTCCCAGCTCCTCTCAACCTAGCAGTTCGAAAGCAAGAAATTGCAAGTAGATAAATAGGGACCACTTCAGTGGGAAGGTAACAGTATTCTTTATGTTCCAGTGTCTAGTCAAGACTTCCACATGACCATGGAAACATTTGCAGATGCAGATAGCACTGGCTCCTTGGTTGTAAATGGAGATGAGCACCATCTGTAGAGTCGGATATGACTGACTTTCAAGCAAGGGCGAATGTGACCTATAGGACCAAAATAATCTTGGATGTAAAGCATTCCGAAATGTAATAGGTCTAGGGATTTTTTTCTTTACTATTAGAAAAATAAAAATAGAAGGTATGAAATAGTAGGCATGTAAAAATTTACAGTAAAGGATGTAAATTATATTACATGTTGTCTCACATTGAACCTATTGTTTACAGGCCCAGTTGTCTCAGGCTTTGAATGGTATCTCAGATAAAGCAAAAGAAGCAAAAGAATTTCTGGTTCAGCTGAAAAATATTTTGCAGCAGATACAGGTAATAATTCCAGAATTCTGACTGCTGTTTATAGTGGATGGATTGGTTATAGGTCAAATGGCAGACCAATCATATCTTGTAGATTTCTGTGTGGTGTTAATGAAAATGTTATCTGCTTAACACGAATCAAATATGTCCTGAGCAATGCCCAGCCCTATACTGTGTTTTGGTCTAAATACTTTCCCCCCCCTAATTTTTGGAAATTAAAACAAAATTTGAGAGCAGGAATGAGTAACTTGTGGCGCTACATTTCGAAACTACATTGGTGATACTGTTAGGACTTGCACAAGTGGCAGTTTAGAAAAAAATCACAAGTTGTTTACTCTTCTTCATGTTGTTCTGTCGTATTCGAATCTGAATCTTGGCGATCCTCATGGTGATCAGCCATGAAGACTGTCTGGAGAATATAATGCAGTGGCCTTTCATCTGCCTTCCGCATCACAGCATGAGCACCATACCACTGATCCAGTTTCACGAGTCACTTTCTGGCCCTGAGCCCTTTTGGCACACAAAGTCCTCAGTCCTCATTGGCCCCAGACCATGTTTTGATGAAGCTGCTGCCCTCCATCAAGATGGATTCAAGTGGGATTTAATCCACTTGGGGACCATCATTCTTCCCTGTGGACATTGGCATCCAAGGCCATTAGTTCTCAGAGTGGTCAGGTTAGTTAACTGCCGCCTGACACTCAGCGCTGACTCGCTGGCAGTAGGGTCCGTCTACTCTATTACCATTGCAGGATAACCTGGCCAGACTCTGCTCACTTTTGCTCTCAGATAATAACGAAATCACAGCTGAATTGTTTTTACATCATAATTATCTGCACACTTACTAAAAGTAAGCACTATTGAAATCAGTGGGAGTTTGTTTTCAGATAACTGTGTTTAGAAACATCAGTTTGGTATATAATAGGGATGGACAACATAATGACTCCCAGAGTCATTTTGCAGCTTTCCAGACCCCCTGGAGTTCCCTTGTGTTCTCTGGGTAAGGGAAAATTACTACCAAATTTAGACTAGAGGGCAGAAGAGTTTTGTCAAGTTTAATTTTTTTAGTTGAAGCTATTATTTCAGCTCTCAGGTTGCTGACAAGCCTGAATGATTTCCTGAGATTGCCCACCCTTGGTTAATGGGCTGTTGCTGTATTTTTAAATAACTTGCTTGAATGTCTGCAAAATGATTAATCAAATAACATCTGCATAGATACCTCACTTGGTGTTCACACCTGGGATCTTATGGTGCACTTATGAATATAGATGTGTGGTCACGTCAGCATGGGCAGTTCGGCTGATAGAAACCTCAAGTCCTCCACAACTGTTCTTGTGTCCATAGTTGCTGTGACCAATTTGACACCTGCTCATCAAATGTCTGGTGATCAGCATGTTTGAAACTAGTTAGAATAGCCCATGGAATTCAGACATTTATTGTCTGCATGTTTGAAGACTTAGGCCAGTGGTTCCCAATGTGGGGCACATGCCCCACAGGGGACTTTAATTCCCCAAAGCCTAAATCAGTACATTAGCTGATGAGTGCTTGGGGAATTGACTTAAGCTTCTGGGAATTGAAGTCCAAAAACCAAAGATTGGGAAACACTGACTTAGAAGCTTGGTAGCATTTGCCAATTTTAATGCCCAGAGGGTGTCACCTTCAAGAGTCTAGGGTGGATTCCATGGAATGATGAGGCAACAGAATAAGAATTTATGAGTGTAAGTAGGCCACAGAATGGATATTTCTTTTTCTTGAGTGGATCCATGTAGGTTGCCTAACAGAAGTATTATTCCTTAAGCTCTCACTTGTTTTCTGTCATTTGCTTCAAGTTGCTCAGTTACCCACCATGTACTGTACTTTGAATTCCATTTTTGGACAAGATTTTTTTTAAAGGTGCAACTTGTTCCACATATCCAAGAGACGCTTTCAGTGGTGTATTTTCTATACATAAAAGTTAGACACCTTGACCTTTTTCTAAGGGATCAGTGGACTTTTAAACCATAGGTATCTTGTGAGTTCTCCACTTCAACTGCAAGGCACTCTGGTTTGAAACCAAGAGGTTACTGTAGAAGAGGCCAATTGTAACAGTTATGGAAATGTTTGAATTTATCAGTATTCTGGCATAGTCCTTGTAGCCATTTTACACCAAACTATTCTTAATGCTGAATCACACAAAAGCCATGATCTGCCCAACCCTTTAGAAAAGAACAGGGAGAAATGTTGACAGAGTGAGCCAGACATTTCTATGGTATGAATGAATGCATCTTTTCCCTCCTTCCCAAGGAAAATGGCTTGGATTATGAAGCTTGTCTAGTTGCTCAATGTGATGCTCTAGTTGATGCTTTGACTCGTCAGAAGGCAAAACTGCTCACAAAAGTTACAAAGGAGCGGGAGCACAAGCTAAAGGTGAGTGTAACCTCATTCAGTGCCACCTATCAATATATGAATGTCCTTAGGACATTATTCAATGAGTAAGGCAACTCTAAAGCAGTTTGACATAAAGTGGGGTGATGTGTTCGCTTGATGAACATCTTCCTACATTCACAATTAACAAGAGCCACGTAGGCCATTTGCCATGAAGACTGGATGTTTGTGGATTTACAATCTGCAAATGAGTTATTGGAAAGCTCACCTCTAACACTGCCTGATTTTGGTGCACTTGGACTCTGACAAAAGAAACATGTGGTTGGGGGCCAATGTTTTCCCCATAATAACTAGTTTTATCCCAAGGAAAACTTTGTGTGAGCAATGGTGAAAAAAAGTCTTTCTTGGAGTAAATAAAAAAAAAAGAACTGCACAATCAGTATGAACAGTAAAGCACTGTACTAGCGTAATCGTTTCCCCTTATTTCCTAATGCTTTCTGGAAGATTTGTGCCATCAAGAGATTAAAAATTAGTCTACCCTGCAGAGGTGATGTTAGTTTTTTGTAGAAAGGCTTTTCCTCGCTCAACAATTTAAGGCAGCCCACCTCTCTTCTAATTGTAATTGTAGCCAGGATTGCCATTCAGATCAGGAGTGTTGGAAGAGGAGGAGGAGATAGTGGTGGTTTTGGACTCCATTTTCCTTAGCAGCCCCAAAGTGTGCAGATCAAAAACATCAGTTTAGCTGCGGTTAGCAAATATAGCTTTTATGTACTTCCCTGTTCCCATTCATTCTGAGTGGAAGCTGACAGGATCGCAGACTCTGTATGGAATTTTTCTCCCCTTAGGTTGTGTGGGACCAGATAAATCACTGTACCCTGAAATTACGTCAGTCAACAGGGCTTATGGAATATTGTTTGGAAGTAATAAAAGAAAATGATCCTTCTGGGTTTTTACAGGTATGTTGTCTTCTGATATTGTAATTAGTGTATCTGTTGCTGTATCTGTTGCTGTATCTGTTGCTGTTGCTGTTGCTGCTGTTGTTGTTGTTCAAAGGCTAAATTTTTGAGGGTTTTTTTCTTAACATCTTCCCTGAGGCATGCACAGGTCTTGTGCACTTGTATGGAATGAATGGGGCACTCCATTGATTTCAGTTGATGAAACTTAAGGGAGGTGAACTCTTCTGAGTCTGATTTTAAACTGGTCCATTTATTTACATAGATAAATCTTCCCCGTGTTTTGTCAGAATGTGTCACCCCACCCAGTGAACATAAACAAAAAGAATCATGACTCTCTATAGAAGAATATGGTGGCCAAAGTAAAAACTGAGGGGGTATGACTCTGGAGCATGTTGTCCTGATCACCTGAAGGCCCAAAATGACAACTCTTGGGATTGAAGCTACTTTTAACTTTTTCTTATTTTAGGATCACATTTTTTTTTGTTTCAGATTTCAGATGCTTTAATTAAACGAGTCCAAGTGTCTCAGGAGCAGTGGGTTAAAGGAGCTCTAGAACCGAAAGTATCTGCTGACTTTGACTTGACTTTGGATAGTGAACCGTTGCTGCAGTCGATTCATCAGTTAGACTTCATTCAGATGAAATGTAGGGGTGAGCTTTTATAAATTGATTTTCTTTACTGTTCCTATGCCATTCCCCACCATTTTGACTAGGATTTCAAATCACAGCAGCAGTTGTGAGTCAAAGACGGGCCTCAGTGATGGCAATCATTTATCCAAATGTCAGCTACCACTTCTTTGTTAAGTAACATCTGTCTCTCCTCGAAAAAACCTCATATAAAAGCATTAATGATGGTCTTAGACATCTGAGAAGTTGGTGGCCATATCTCCTTTTCGAAGTGCTGAAGTTTGCTAATGTTACCTCCTCCTCCTCTTCTTCTTCTACTCCTCCTACTCCTACTACCACCCCCACCCCATCAGGTATTGAGGGAGATGCAAGGTTCTTGCTCTGGCACTTCCACTGCCCTCCACTCATGTTACTTGGTGTTGTTGTAATATTTCTTTGATGTTATCTCTCCACCTTCCTCTGGGTCTGCCTCATGGTCTTTGTCCTTTTCCTCTTTCCACATATACCTTATAAGGTATGGAATTCCAAGACATTCTCTCCAAAAGGGCAAACCACTTTATTTTTTTTTTCTCTTTATGTAGTGCAAGATTGGTTCTGTTCTAATTCTTTCCCTTATAACCTCATTCCTGATTTTATCCCTTCTAGTCACTCCAGCAGCCATCCTCAGACATCTCATTTCTGTGGTGACCAACACTTGCTTATTTTTGTTGTAAGTGTCCATGTTTGGCACTGGTAACATAAGGTGGGGATGAATGTGTTTGTATGAGGTGTTTCTTTGTGTTGATTAGTATTGCCTTGTGTTGTAAGAATGGAGCTAACTGTCTCAACATTTGGCTTGCCTTCCTGCAGCACATGCAGTGGTGGGCATCAGCAGGTTCGCACCAGTTTGTCAGAACCGGTAGCAGAAATTCTGGCTGGTCCTACCCATCCAAGTTTTGAAATAAAGTACTGTAGTCCCAATTCAGGTGCAACACAGGGCTTTCCCCCTGGTTATGCCCACCATACCACGCCCACAGTGTGGTAGTAAAAAAATTTGAGCCCACCACTGAGCATATGTTAATCTCTTCGTCCATTTTGCCATTTTTTGTAAATGTTGGCCTACCTAGGCAGTGGTGGGATGTCAAATTTTTTACTACCCCACCATGATATCATCACAGTGTAGGTGGAGCTAACGTCATGATGTCATGACATTGTGGGCAGGGCCAAAGAAAAAAATAAAAATAAAATAAAATAAAAATAAGCACACACACACACACACCTCAACCCACCCACCCACCGCTAAGCACTGTAGGCATGCATGCACACCAGTGAAAAGGTAAGCCCCGAAGGTGGTTTCCCCCAAAAGCTGCTACCGGTTCTCCGGGACGCTGGGTAAAGTTACTGCCGGTTCTGGCAAGCTGGTGCGAGCCTGTTACATCCCATCACTGAACTCTGCCACTTGTTTATACTTGTTCTCTCTATATTTAGAGTATGCCGTTTCCTTCCAATTGCCATTACCTCAGTCTTCTCTTTATTGATTCTCATATCATTTATCTCCTCTGTCCTGCCCTCCAAAAAAAAAAAAAAAAAAGAGCCTGGTGGAAGTTTCCAATCAAACAGCTTCTTTAAAGGGCCAGCCAGCAGGAGTTTACAGCAGAAAATAAGAAAGCTAAATTTATCTACCTGTTATACTCATTTTAGTATAGAGCAGTAGTTCCCAATGTGGGGCCCAGGGCCCACAGGGTGACTTTAATTCCTAGAAGCCTTTCAGTACATTGGCTGATCAGTGCTTTGGGAAACTGATAGGCTTCTGGGAACTGAAGTTCAAAAACCAAAGGTTGCGAAACACTGGTGTAGACTAGAGTCACTGTATTTCCTAGGCCTACTCATTCTTAGAGTGAAGAGCAGAGACAAACTGAACCGTCTAACACAATGTTTCCCAACCTTTGGTTTTTGAACTTCAATTCCTAGAAGCCTAAGTCAGTACACTGGCTGATTAGTGCTTTGGGAAATTGACTTAGGCTTCTGAGAAGTGAAGTCTAAAAACCAAAAGTCGGGAAACATTGACCTGTCTAAACCCCTTTTTTATATATTAAATAACCCATTCCAGATATTTCTGGTCAACATCTTAATGCAGGGGTGGATAACCTTTTTGTGCCATGGGCTTGACCACACCCCCAGAACAGCTGAGTGCACTTATGGCTGATGTAAATGCGCCCACTTCTGCATTTATGTCAGCTGCTGTTGCATTTGCACAGGTGCAAGCACATTTTATGGCTGACGTCCATGCACCTGACTCTACTTTTGAGTGCAGGGGAGATGGCGACGGGCCAGTTGGAATGGCGTTGCAGGTTCAGGTTCGGGTCCAGCCTGCGTGCTGAAGGTTGGGAACCCCTGTTTTAATGTATTTTAATATTTAACAAGACAAAAAAGGCTTTCCACCCCTCTGCCTTGCACAGTTATAATCCTTCCCCAATTTGCATGACTCCAGCAAAAGAAATAAACTTGGCTTTCATGCACCATCTAACAAGAGATAAGCTGTAGGTGTCAATTACCCCTTGATACTGCTTTGATGTCTGTTCTGACAAGAAATCAATTGAAGATGTTACTTCTCTCTTTGTTCTTAGTCAGTTCTGGCCTCCTTCTACCCACACAGATTTGTCAGGCACTCATTAAAAGAACCCTCAATGTTTCTAGATGGATTTTATATCTCATGTTCCCCTAATTTCCTGGTTTCTTCACACATTTGATATATACATGAAATTGCTTGAAGAAGTTATCCAGAGTTTTGAGACTTGGTGTCATTAGTATGTGTGAGACACCCAAATCTATCACTCCTTTCCATTTAAATCTGAGGAAACTGTTTTGGTTCTAGATCAGTGTCTGTTGTCAGTAATTGACTGGATGAGTGTGAATAAACTGACACCTAATTAAGACAATACAGAGGTGTTCCTGGTGAGTTAGAAGGCAGATGAGAGAACAGAGACCCAGTGTTTGCTGGATGGGGTTACACTCCCCATGAAAACAAAGGTCTACAGCTTGATATGCTCTTAGGTTCACCCCTCACCCTGGATGCTGTCTTGGCAGTGGCCAGGAGTGTATTTGCACAGTTAAAACTAGTACACAAGCTGTGTCCATTCCTTGAGATGTCTGATTTGGCCACAGTAACACAGGACTTAATCACTTTCTATCCTGTTTACTGTAGATCATATTACATGGGGCTGCCTTTGGAAAATGTTTGGAAACTTCAGTATGTTTTGAATATAGCCAAATTGTTAATTGGAGCTGGTTACAGGAATCTTGTGAATCCCCTGCTGCAACAACGTCCCTTGCCTGTTTCTGGGGACAAGCTAGGTTTTTGTTTTTGTACCCTGGGTGGTTGAGGTTGAAAATAATAATACTTGCACCAAAAGTAAGAAAGAGAGAGAAAGACTTTATTGTTCTTATGTATGCATACAAGCACCTCTTGCAGCAAGGGGGGCAAAGATATGAATAGACAAAGGCGTTTATAGACCAAGACCAAGACAGACAACCAAATACAGTACACAAAATTCACAAGAGGGCAGACCTGGTCTCACCTTGTCCTTCACATACCACGCCAGTCCTTTTACCTGCTTCCTGGCATATACACAAAGGCCTGAGGGGAGGGGGACTTTTTACTCTTTTCTTAATTTAAAGTTCAAAATGGCTTTTCTTCAGTTACAGTGGTTTTTGGGTTTTTAATATTGTTAGTTTTGATCTTGTAAGCTGCTTTGGGAAGCTTCTTTTTGAGAAGGCATAAGGCATAAATATTTTAAATAAATACATACATACATATGTACTGTAGCATGAGTGCCCAAACATTTACCTACTATGGGTTCATTTCATCCCTCTGCCTTACACCACTAAATGAACGAAAGCTAACAAAGATTAATTACTCAGCATTTTGCCAGATACAAGCTTCCACCATGAACTAAGAAATAAAAAGGAAGTACAGTGGAACCTCGGTTAACATAAAAATTGCATAACAAAAGGAAATCCATAGAAAATAATGGCTCGGTTTGTGGATTTTTTTCTGGAATGGGTTATTTGGTCTTTAATGCATTCCTATGGGAAATCACATTTCAGTTAATGTATTTTGGTTTTCAGTGAATTCCTATGGGAAATTGCATTCAATGCATTCCTATGGGAAATTCGGTTAAAGTAATTTTC
The DNA here is from genome assembly GCA_030440675.1 of Furcifer pardalis. Taxonomy (NCBI): domain Eukaryota; kingdom Metazoa; phylum Chordata; class Lepidosauria; order Squamata; family Chamaeleonidae; genus Furcifer; species Furcifer pardalis. Next base: position 111,057,230 of record CP126890.1, on the reverse strand, counting down.
GCTGTAAGAAATGTCCCGGAAAACACATTAGTTACATTAACCGAAGTTCCACTGTAGTACAAATTGGCCACTGCACTGCCACCTTCAAGACCACTACTGTGCAGACAACCTGCTGAAAATTAAGTGAAAAGAAAGTCCAGCTGTCCTTTGGATTACACCAAGTTGCTGTGTGAATGTTATGCCACTTGTTGCACAAACAGCCTGATGGGTAAGGGCAGAGTTGCACTAATCTCTGCTTAGTTTCTGTTTTAGTGCCACCAGTCCCACTACTCCAGCTAGAGAAGTGCTGCACCAGAAACAACAGTGTGACCCTAGCCTGGAGGATGCCCCCTTTCAGCCACAACCCCGTGGAAGGTTACATCCTGGAACTTGATGATGGAGATGGTGGCCAATTCCGAGTGAGATGTTTGCTCTTCCCTGATTTGTGTTTGGCAGGCTTAGACAAATACTTGCATAGCCTGTAGTGCTAATACAGTAGTGTATTTAATAATGACCTGTAAATGTTTTGAACATAATTATTTCCCCTTTTACAGGGCTCATGATTTGTCTGTATATGGCTGTTTTAATGCTCAAGTCTTTTAAGAATCATACAGACAGGCATTTGTCCCATAGATTGGTGTGCTGTGGGAACATGTTGGTCTGCTTTTTCCCGAACGACCCCATGACATAATTGCTAGAATGGGTCAATCTGCCTCCACTGGCATCTTTTCAAGCCCCTGTTAGGGGACTCTACTATTTTGGTGTGCTCTAGTTTAGACCATTCCCAACAAGTGCAAACATTGAGAATGGATCAAAGTCAAGCCTTGCATCTCTCAAAGCTGCCAAGACTCCTCTCAGTTTGAACTTCTGGTAATGTGAAGTAGCTTAATGAACAAGCTACAAAAGCACATTGGCAAACTGAACACTTCCCCTGCTCTTCCTCAGAGGAGCAGGGGAAGTGTTTCATATCTGCTAGACCATTGCTGATGTGCTAAATCACTTGACTTTTAAGTGATTCATTACATCAATTATTTTTTAAAAAATCACTTCCTCTGCCCCATCAGGGGAAGCATTTGATTTGCTGATATCCTGAAGCTGCTGTACAATACCAGAAATAGGTTCGCTTGAGGTTAGTATGCTATTTGAATACAAGAATTTCATCAAATGGTTTTTTGCTCCTCCTCCTGACCTCATATGCAGATTTAAGCTGCCTCAGCCTGCACCAAAAGGGATGGTGTGGTTACACCTTTAGTCTTTCCATTTAGGCCCCTATATAGAGATAGCTTTTAAGATTTTCTGTAGTTTCCAGAGAGATAACAATGATATTGGGGGTGGGAAGGAAAAAGAAACTCTATGCATTAAAGACTTATTTCTATTTCTTTAAAAAAAACTGTACTCTCTCCTTGCATAGATTTCATGTAGATGAATTTTATTGTAATAGTGTTCTTACAACTAGAAATTTTGCATGCCATTTCCATCTAAGAGTCTGGTTGTGCCAGATTTAAAAGAACTGAATGAACTCTGTTCCTGCTTCTTCTTTTTTCCTGTTTAGGAAGTTTATGTTGGTAAGGAGACCCTTTGCACTATTGATGGCCTTCATTTCAACAGTACTTACAATGCAAGAGTCAAAGCCTTTAATTCATCTGGAGTGGGCCCTTACAGCAAGACAGTAGTTCTGCAAACATCTGATGGTGAGTAACTTTTAATAGAGTGTAAAAGCCACATAAATGTTTGCAGATGCAGACAGTGCTGGCACTTTTGCTATAAATGGAGATGAGTACCATACCCTAGAGTCGGTTATGACGGGCTTTTGAGCAAGGGCGACCTTTACCTTTAAAGGTCTTTTGCAAAATGGCACCATATTTTGAATGCACTCAACATTCTGTAATCTGCTGGATTTTGGAATGAAGAATAAATAATGTATTAGCAGCAGGCCAAGATCTGACTCTAAATGAATTATTTAGAGTTACTCCTCCATGGTGGGCATCAGTCTTAGTCTCAGCATTCAGCTGGGTCAATGAGACAGGATTCGTTCCAGGTACTGAATATGGAAATATACCTCAGTATCAATGATATTTTTAAAAGACCAGAGAGCCAACCTTGAGTGCTTTTGACCAATTAGTCTACTCTCTTCTTAAAGCAAATTATATATGCATGATGTATTAGACCAACTGAAGGAATGGCTAGAGGCTGAGAATATCATAGGACAAGAACAAATTGATATAGAAGGAATTACCCTCAGTTGACTATTTTCTCATTTAGAATCAATTAGAAGAAAAGTATGTAGCTATTCCAGGGAGATGGGGTTTTTTTGTGTGGCCTTTATGGACCTGATAAGGGCCTTTGATTCAATTTACGGTAATTTTATCCTGATAAACTATGGCAGACATTAGAGAACTCTATGACTGATAAATGCTTGTTAGGGCTGATTCAAAGGCTTTATGTAGGTTGCATATGTCAAATAGTTTTAAATGGTTTGAAGAGAAAGTGCTGTGGTTTAAAGGGAAATACAAAAAGGGTCATTTACTTTAAATGAAGGCAAATATATGACAAGGGCATTTACTCTCTCCTTTGTTGTTTAACCTTTTTGCTAAATTATCTTGCTCTCTCCTTTGATAACTCTTGTCATCACCAAAATTGGCCCAGCAGAATATAGCAATTCTTATTTTTGCAGACAATGCAGCACTTTTATCTTGGTCCAGAACTGGTCTCAAACAACCTTGAAAGGCATTTTAGGAATGTTACAAACTTCATAAACTAGAGATAAATGATCAGGAATCAAGAACAAGAAGGTAGGGAGTTTAAACAAGTAGAACACTTTCCCTACTTAGGAATAATCATTTCTTCAAATGTATCTTCATGACATCAACAGGATAGCATTTTGTGCAAAGCAAAAGTGCTGACACAAGCAGTTGTTAAATTCTACAACATAAAAGGAGATCATTATGTCCCAGGAAGAGCCTCCTTGAAAAGTGTGGTATTTTTGAACCACAATTTGGTGTACCCTGGTAACGGCAACCTTGTGGTGCTGGCTTATCTTTCTCACTAGGTCAGTGGAATGGAACTGCGGAATGAACTTACCAAAAGGTGCCTTCATTTTGGCAGTTTCACGTTTGGCCTAGACATGGAAAAAGAACTATTATCATTTAATGCAACAGAATTCCAATTATTTTATACGACATGGCAGTATGCATAACTGGGGTTTCTGAGAAATTTAATCACTTTCGCTCTTCTTTCTTGAGGAGGCTAACAAATATCCCAAAGAGCAGAGATGACGAACCTTTGGCACTCCAGGTGTTCTTGCACTTTAATTACCAGAAGCCTAAATAAGCACTCCTGCTGATCATGACTTCTGGAAATTGAAGTTCAAGAACATCAACAGTGGTGGGATGTCAAAAATTTTACTACCCCACCGTGATGTCATCACAGTGTGGGCGGAGCTAACATCATGACATCATGATGTTGTGGGTGGGGCCAAAGAAAAAAATACAAAAATACAGAAATTTACAAAAATTTAAAATAAAAATAAGCACACACACACACACCTCAACCCACCCACCCAGAAACACAAACCCATAAAATAAATAAATAAATAAAATAAAAAATACATTAAAATACAGCCAGCCACCCACCCCAAACACAAATCAACCAGAGCTTTTAAACCAGAGCTGAAAGCTTATTCTGGCTAATCTTTCTCACACTAGGTCAGATGGAAGGAACTACAGAATGAACTCACCACAAGATGGCTTCATTTTGGCACTTTTCAACTTTTCAACAGTTAAAGAAGTTAGGTACTAAGTCTTTGCCTAACCAGTTCTCTAGGATAATATGCCTTAATGTAAATGTAAAACAGCTGTACCTCCTTAAGGGTTCTCCAATTGGAACAGCAATTGGAACAGCACAGGTGTAGCTTATTGATGAGGTAACTCCAAGACTTTGCTGAAAACCCCAAGCCAGGCTGCCAGGGCTGCCAGGCCTTTTTAGGAACTGTGGTAGTACGTCAATATAGGTAAAGGTATTAAATACACATTAAAATACACACAGACAAAGGTGAGTCACTAACCCTGGGGAGAAGGCTATAGGGAGCTTCAGGCTAGCAGCTTCTCTTCCTGCTCCCCGCTTGGGAGGACAGCAATGAGGCCGTGCATACGCGCCAAGCACTGTAGGTGTGCATGCACACCAAGTGCTTGGCGCGTATGCGCAGTGGGGAAACCAGTGAAAAGGTAAGCCCCGAAGGTGGTTCTCCCCAAAAGCTGCTACCGGTTCTCCAGGACACTGGGAAAAGTTACTACCGGTTCTGGAGGGACTGGTGAGAACCTGTTACATCCCATCACTACATCTGGAGTGCCAAGGTTCACCATCACTGCTCATTGCCACAGAGTGTGGTGAATTTTGTAATACAGATGGAGTTTGCCCAGCCTTCTATCAAGACAAGACCAGGCATTATTAGATCACCCACCCAGTCACATGGCCATGCCCACAGATTAGGCTATGCCCACAGTGTGGTAGTAATTTTTTTTGAGCCCACCACTCGACAAGAGCATAGAAACAAGCCTTTGCATTACGGCTGAAAATCATCTCTTCTGAGGGTTCTTTTCTTGCCTTACTAGAGGAAGTTTCATTTATATCCTCCTGGCGGAAATTAATAGATAGCAAGCTAGAAGTACAGGGCTTGTCACAAGAATTAATTATGAACGTGAACAAAAGAGAATCAAGATTATATATATGGAAGCAGATTCACCCAGAAGATCTGCCTAGTATTCAAATGAGAGCAGGATGAATATGTTCTCCCTCATTCTTTGAATCTCTATATTCCTTTTATATATTTTTTCTATCTAACTCTTCTACAAAAGGCTGAACCTTTTTATATGTGAGATTAAATATTTTCCCTTCGAGGCAGATGCAAAGAAGATTGTCAGGACAACCTTACTCCAAGAGTTCCATTAGAGGACACTAGGTTGGATACTTTTTCACATACAGTATTCTGTGTTCTTGCTCTTTTTTGCACAACTTCAAGAGAGCCTTTTATTTAACCCTTCTTTGACTTACTGGAGATACAGTACTACTTTCTGAAGATCCTATCCATACATTTTTGGAAGATAAAAATCCTTATTCCTCTGTAGCAGTTGCTAAACTTGTTGCTTTTATTCATTCCTACATGATAATTGTCTTCAGATACCTTGTTTTATGCTGCTCAAAAGTTTTTCATGAACTTCTAAAAAAGAATGTCAAGATACCACTGGCTTCAGAGAAGCCCACACAAACTACTGAGTGACACTCCCATGTAATGGATGAAGCCAAAAGGACTAAATCTGCTGATGGTTAAGGGAATTTTATTTTATTTTTATTTTTAAATTATATTTATACCCTGCCCATCTAGGAGATTTTCCTACTCTAGGCGTCTAACAACAGAAAACACACACATTAAAACAGTCACACATTTTTTAAAAATACATATAACTATGCCAGGAACAAAAAACCTATTGGTAACGCTTAGCCATTGGCAATATACTCCCAAAAGCCTCTTTAAAAAGAAATGATTTCTACTGTTTTTTTAAATATAGGCAGGGATGGAATCTGGTGCAGCTCAACTGGAAGAGAGTTTCACAAAGTTAGTGCCGCCACCATGAAGGCTCTTCTCTGAGTCACAGCCTTTCTTGCCAATCTCGGGGTCAGCACCTGGAGCTGTGCTGTCTGGGAGGAACAAGTGGTGTGGGCTGATGTCCTGAGGTGAAGACGTTCCACTAGGTAGGAAGGTCCCAAAGCATTTAGGGCCTCCCTGCCCCATCAACTTCCCAACACCTTAGTCTGACCTTACTAAGCTGTACTTCCAGGGAGTGGAAAAATTCACAAGTTAAAGTGCCTTTGACTCTTGTGACAACTCTGCAACATAGAACCATCATCACACCCACAAAATATACAAGCTGTCACAAACCCTCTTGGTCCAAAATCCAAACAACTGAAATAGTAAATGTTTACATTTTATTAAAGATGGTAACGAAGTAAAATGAAACAGAAAAAGTTTAAAAGAATTTAAAGCAGTTGCAAAAGACATCAGAAATATTGTGGAGCAAATTTATTTATTTATTTATTTATTTATTTATTTATTTATTTACTCATATTAACTATCCCGCCCCAATCGGGTAGACCCAACTCTGGGCGGCTTACATCATAGATTAAAATCACAGGTTAAAACCTTAAAAATTCATAAGAAAAATTACAACAACGCAACAGATATAAACAAGGGCAGAAAGGGTGGCTGTCCCTTAAATCCGCCAATCTACATGGGATCCCACATTCCTAGGTCCCCACACTTGCTCCGCCAGCCAGGTCTTTAAGCCTCTCCGGAAAGGCAGGAGCTCTGTCTGTAGGCACAGCTCAGTTGGGAGAAGGTTCCAAAGGGCCGGGGCGAACACAGAGAAGGCCCTCTTCCTAGTGCTAGTGAGGCGAGCCTCCCTAGCTGATGGAATAACAAGAGAGCCCCTCCGGTCCGCCCTAGTGGGACGGACAGACGTTCTTAAAGTAGCTTAGAGGCAATACAGAATAAGCACACAATAAAATAAGAAATCTGGTTAAACTATTCTAGTACTTACATTCTAGCATAGCCTTGGAGCATACATAAAATGCACCCATTTCACATGGCAGCAAGTGAGCCCAGCATCTCTCAAGTGGTAACTAAGCCAACTAAAGTAACTTTTGCCTTTGTTTTATGCATAATTTACAGCTGCCTCACTCTGCCACAGAACTTTCCACTCATAAATCGAGTTCCCTTGAACCTTCATTAAGACAAGAACAGTTTCTGTCACCCTCCTCTCACACACAGCTGACATCATCTTCCCAGTTAAATCAGTACCAGGCCAGCTTAGCCTTGAAAGCCACTCTCACACTGATAAGGTTCAGGAGTAGGACTAGAAAATTGCAGGTTTTGTGATTCCAGAAAAAAGATACCAGAGAGTTAACAAAACAAAAAGAGAAAAATGCTGTGGCAGTGGCACCTATAAAATAGTTAGTCTTTAAGGTGCCAACCTAGCAGTTCGAAAGCAAGAAATTGCAAGTATATAAGCAGGACAACTTCAGTGGGAAGGTAAACAGCGTTCTGTGCATTCTGGTGTCTAGGCATCCTTGCCACATGTCCATGGAAATGTCTGCAGACACAGATAGCACTGGCTCTTCGGCTATAAACAGAGATGAGCACTGAACCCTAGAGTTGGATACAACTGGCTTTGGAGCAAGGGTGACCTTTACCTTTAAGATGCCACAATGTGTTTTTGTTTGTTTGTTTGTTCACTCTCTGATATGCTTGCACAGACTAACACGTCTACCGCTCCAGAAAAAGAATGAAGCTAGTGCAAACGGAAGATTATTCACAGATCTTTGTATGAATAGCATCTAAAAATTTGAGACTCTCCCACAAAGCTGAGGCTAGCATCAATGGAAAAGCATGTTCCCACTATGTCTTCAAGCTTGACAGGATTATTTTTATCACAAAGCAGGCGTGTGGATTCTTATTCTTACTGAAATAAGGTTAAGGATTGAGTGTGTACAAAGAATGAAATACCCTCTGAGATATATTCCATGCATCAAAACCAGCCATTTCAGTGGATCATTGATAAAGATCTTTACTGGTTTTGTATTGCATTCTCTCATCTATTTTATGCCTGTTATGAATCCCAGAATTTAATTACATTCCTTCTTAGATGGAAATAATTTCTTAGCCATGTCTTATAAAATATGGATGTTAATTCATGCCTTGGTTCCATGTAATTGCACTTGCTATCCATAAGGGCAACCATAGAAATTAATCTTGATTAATGATACTTAACTTTCATGAATCATAAAACACATGTTAACCTAATTCTCTCCTTCCTATTAATATTACTAAACTATGCCAGAAAAAAGCCATTTTTACAAAAGAGTCTTTTTTTAAAAGCCTGCAGAGAAGGGTGTTGATTTGTAACAAACCTGGTCTTCAAAAACCTAAACCAGTTTGCAAAAAATATACATGTTTGAATTAAGGAATAATTTGTAATTTAATTCCCAGTCAGAATAACACAAGATAACAAGCTGCCTCTGGGCACCAGTAATTGTATTATTTTTGTAGTACAATTTTGATGTTCTTTATTACTCTAAAAATTTAATTGCTGTGGCCAGAATTTAAATATTCCACCAAACCACAGAGGCTGCAGAAGAAACCCCAGAAGCATCACATCTTGTTCACCCTGGTAATGTCTAGTGATACAAAATTAAAGTACCACATGGCAAATTTCTGCACACTCATAAAGAGAGAGTTGGCCTATCATGAGGTGGAATGAAAGAGCCATTTTAGGCAGCAGGGACTAGGTGGTGATGGTGGTATAAAGATTGGTGGTGAGAGAATTAGCAACCGCTGCTGATTTGTTTAATGAAGTTCAGTGGATGATGCTCGATAATGGCTCAATTTGTCCACATTTTTCTAGTAATAAAATTGTCACATGATAAAAATCCTGTATATTTCTCTCTTCTTATTCTGCATCAAGGCTGTTCCTTTCTAATCTAGGCTGAGCCAAGATATTTTGCCACCTGGGGCACAGGGCAGGATGCTGCCTTTTCTCTTATTCCATCATTCAAAAGTCAACTAGACTGGAAATTTAATTGTAGGTTGACAATGAGGGTATGTAGAGTACACAACAGTTATACCATAGAGTTCATACAATTCTGTAGCTCCTCCACCACCTCTGTTTCACTCCCGCTCATGGTAGGGTTGACTTCCTCTTTGTGAATGTTAAGAAATTTGTCAAGTGGCACATTAATTTCATTCCTTTTATGAGGAAAGTGGCACTTCTGAAGAAGAAAGATTCCTCAGGAGATGAGATTGTGCCCATGGGCAAGGACACTGGAAAAACAGGTGAAGAACCTCCATTTGAACAAGAACCACTTCTGTTCAGACAAGAAGAGACAGGACTAGGAGGAGTCTCTGAGCTGCAACTTTCCATGACATCCATGCTGTGGTCACTAATCTGAGCAATAGATCATCATCTTATTTTAAACCATTGAGCTCATACAGGCAGTTGTTTTAACATTATTTAATCACATTGGATATGTTATGATGTTTTTCTCCCCTTTTGAATGCTTAAGGTAACCAAACTACAGTATGTTATGGTGAAAATTGGATAGACAGGTGATCTGTATTGGTTCCCATATTCTATGAAACTGTAGGATAATATGCTTAACTCTGAGTTCTCAGCGATCGTTGGATTTGAAAGTTTATTTCATGTGTTTATATCCTATTTTTCTTCTGTCATGGAACTAAAGACAAATACTTCTTAACTGGTCTTTTTCGTCTCTTGATTCGGTCAATTTTCCTAGATGAAACATAATAAACCATTCTTCTAACTGCAGACTTATCTCCCCCACCCTCCTTCTATTTCTCTCCAGTGGCCTGGTTTACATTTGATCCCTGTTCAGCCCACAGGGATATAGTCCTTTCAAATGACAACCAAACAGCTACCTGTAGTAGCTATGATGATCGTGTTGTTTTGGGCACAGCAGCTTTCTCAAAGGGAGTCCACTATTGGGAATTGCATGTAGACCGTTATGATAACCATCCAGATCCAGCCTTTGGGATTGCTAGAATTAATGTTGTCAAGGATATGATGCTGGGGAAGGACGACAAGGCATGGGCGATGTATGTTGACAACAATCGCAGTTGGTTCATGCACTGCAATTCTCATACGAATCGGTAAGCATTCCACAAGCTTTCCTTATGCTTAATTATGATTTTCTGCCCTTCCTTGGCAACTACATTTGGAGTTCTGTTGGCATTTGTTGATACAGTACCCATGGATCAAACTAGATGTAATGTTAGCAATTTTATACCCAGTGACATATAAATCAAGAGAGGTATATAGTATATAGTTTTACTTATATAGTAAAAAGGACACAGGAATGGGATATACAAAACTTTCCTCTCCCAAAAGTGGGTGTGGACAGGATATAGCCTGTCTCCTGCCATGTTACTTTTCACAGAGATGCAACACTGGAAGTAACTTTTTTGAACAGAGTCTGAACCAATCATCCACCAACCAAAATGTCTCTTGCTGAGAACAATGATGGAATGTTATCATATGATTTATTACCTATGTTCTTACATTGCTGCACTGTACTTATGACCCTCCAGTTCCAACATTTTTATCTTGTTCAGCCTTTATCTCTTTCCCTTTCATTAATACACTAGCCAATAAAATTTCCCATACTGTATCTCTTTAAAACAATTTCTTTCACTAATCCCTTTAAAACTGTAATTCCACGTATTACTTTATCATTAATAGCTATATAGTATTCAATACTTCTTTAAACCAGTCATTGCATTCAAAATCAAAGTCTACTTTCCAATTTTTGACTATAATTAACCTTGTCTCTGTAACTAATACAGCATAACATACTTCCAGTAGCCTAAAAATCTATTTTGTGAATGTGGTCTCCAGCAGATTAGAGTTTATGTCTGTTACATATTTTGTAAAATACACCAAGGAATTAGGAAAAGCTATTGGCATGTTTGCTTCTAAAAGTGACAATTTTATAAAAAATTCTGTTTCCAGAACAGTTGTATTCTATATGCAATCTCATATAAAAATACAATACTCCATCTACTGGCAAGAACAGTAAATGAAGTACAGTATTGTATTTTTATATGAGATTACATATGGAGAGCAAGAACAGTAGATGGATACTGCAGAAGAATGGACTGCCACAAAGAAGTGTATTGTCTCCATCACTGTATACTATATACACAAATGATCAACAGTTCCTGACAATACAAAATTGTTCATCTATGTCAGTGATGGTGAACCTTGACACTCCAGGTGTTCTTGGACTTCAATTACCAGAGGCCCAAGTTGTCACTTCTGGTGATCAGGGCTCCTGGGAATTGAAATTCAAGAACATCTGGAGTGCCAAGGTTCACCATCACTGGTCTATGTAGAAAACACAGCAGTGATCATACAAGGAACAAGTTTGATGCGATATCTGGAAAACTAACTGGAACATTTGAAGAATTTGAACCGAGCAAGAGTCAAGTGTGCACTTTCCACCTTTGAAGCTGAGAGGCAGGGGTTGAGTTGGATGTTATGTGGCAAGGAAATCAATTATAGCATTGTTCAGCACTGAAATATCTTGGTGTGTCACTAACAGGGTGCTCTCTTTTAAGCATCACTGCCTGAATACCAAAGCTAAAGTTAGTTCAAGGAACAGGATCATCAGTAAATTGACAAACTATACATAGGAGATTCAACGATCCATGCTGCGTACATCAGCTTTGGCCCTAAGCATCACTGCAACACAGTATGCTGATTCAGTATGGAGTGCATCCGCACATGTGAAACAAGTTGACATTGCTGTAAATGAAACAATGGGCATAATGACATGATACCTCAAACCTACACCAGTTGAGAAAATATATTCTCTTGTTACTAGTATTGCTCTACCTAATATAAGGAGAGAAGTAGCAGTGGACACTGAGAGAACTAAACAAGAGAATGACCCTCAGCATCCTCTGTATGGATATGGGCCTAAAGTCCACTGACTCAGATCCAGGAAATGCTTTATGGCAAGAACAAACATTCCTGAGGGTATACAAGAGCAAAACCAAATTCGAAGATGGAGGAAGATGGAGCTCACTGGACAAGGAATATCATTAAAGGAGGATTTGGCTGAGGAATTCAACCTTGCCTATATCATTTGGAGGACCCTGAATAGACTGAGGGTCAGAGTTCCTCAATGTAAGACCAACATGCTTAAGTGGCAGACAACAATGTTGTGTGAATGTGGAGAGATACAGAATCTGGTTCATTTGCTGATCTGTTGATTACTACCAGAAACATCTATCAATAAGGATTTAAGTTTTGCTGACATCAAATGAAGAAGGTGATTTTATTTTGGCAGTTTAAAATTTGATCTGGATAAAAAAGAAGTATATAAAAATACAAACCATAATCATTTTAAAAACTCATCATCATCATTATGGTGTGCCATTAAGTCAAGACTGATTTATGGTGACCCTTTTCAGGTTTTTCCAGGTATAGAGTACTCTGAAGTGGTTTGCCATTCCCTCTTTCTGGGAGCCTCCTGGTACTGAGTAGCTTGCCTAAAGCTATACAAGTTGACTGTATACATAGGAGACAATGTGTGACCCAATCTTGTAGAGAAAGAAGGGTAAAACCTCTCTACAGAATGTAGAGATTCCTACATCCTTTAGTTATTTTCTATACATTTACTATACTATATATTTTCACCTTTATATCAACTATCCTCTTTCACCACAATATTACAACTTTATTATTTTATACATGGTACATATCACCCAGTGCACTAAAGTCCTTGAGTCTACCAGCCACTCCTTTTACAACTCAATCATTTTGCCAAAAATACATTGTATTCGGTGCAGGTTTTTCTCCTTTATTATCCATCAATGTGTGTTGCAAAAAAGGTTTCCAAATGTCCCAAAGTCTATTTTGTTTTACTAACCCCCTTTTTATATTTAATTCCCATGTAAGTTTTTCATTTAATGCCATATCCCAAACATCAGCATACCATTTACCTATTTCTAAATTCATATCACCTTTCCAATTTCTGGCTACTTGTTGTCTCGCCAACGTTAAGAAAATAGACAATAAGTCTTTTATATCTTCCTCTAAATTCAGTTCCTCTAAGTCCATTAGTAAAACAATTTTTTCATTCAACTTTAAGCTGATGTTTAAATTTTTTTACTATTTCTTGTTCCATTTTATGCCAGAAATTGGAAATAATTTTACAATAAACTCAAAAAAATGTTGGACATGTCATCAGGAAATTGGGACATACAAACATATGTGGTGGGATTGTAAAAAAAAATTTTCTTATCTTGAAAAAAAATCATAACTCAAGGGATTATTTCACTGGACTTCCTTTTGTATCATGGAAATTTCATAACTCGAGGCATACATAACTTGAGTTACCACTGTATTCTTGTTCCGGTCCTACTTCTTTTGATTTGATTAAAACATAATAAACTCTCTGCAAATCTCTTTAAATTCATTTGTTTTGCTAATCTCTTCTTTAACTTAAATTCACATGTCAATCTGTTATTGCTATATTCCACAATTCTTTAAACTAGTCATCATAAAACTGGTAAGAGTGATTTTATTTCAAACTGCAGGTGAGATGTTCTTCTTCTCTTTAAAGATTCCAGAGGAAGGCTGACATGAGATAGGTGCAGATTATAGTACCAGGGCTGTAGCTATAGTAGAACAAGCAACCATTGAATGACACCAACTTGAGGGCTTTTAAAAGAAATTACTGTATGTACTTTCCCCCAGGGGGGTGCTTGGCTATGCTAAAAGGGCACTGGACAGGGAGGGAAGTAGAGCCACTTATAGGGGCACTGCATGACATCATGGATTGAGCATCTATCTCGGGTCCCAGTTCCTGCCAACCTAGGTCTTCGAAAGCAAGACATTACAAGTAGATCAATAGATCAACTTCAGTGGGAAAAGATCTTGGGGACATGAAAGGAGCCTCATTCGCTCTCCTCACGAAGGGGCAGCGTAATAGATGGAGGGGAACCAGAAAGAAAGGTGCTTCCCTCACCTTCCTATCTCCCCACCTCCGCTGGACAATGGGGAGGGGTAGAAAGAAGGAAGAGGCGGCACCTGGCAGAGAGAGAGATATACCTTTATCCCACTTCAGCTGCCTCTCCCACCAACCCCCCCTCTCTCCCTGCCATTTTGGTTTGGGCATGGCAGAACCTGGCTGCTGGTATGGCTGCTGGGATGAGGCCTCCGACTCCTGCCCCCTGCCTTCTCAGTTCTCCCTCAGAATCTAACCTGGTGCTGGCGCTACTGTTGCCAATGCTGCAAGCCATGAAGTAACCCAGTGGGTCTTTCCCATCCACCAAGGCCATGAGGGAGTGGGTGTTTGGTGCATGGTGCATGGTGAATATCACTGTGCACCAACCAGCCCCACTTTCCCATGGCCTTGGCGGATGGGAAAGACCCACTGAGCTTCTTTGCAGTTTGCGGCGGCAGCGACAGCAGCGGCAGTGCTGGGTTTAATTGGTTGGTGCACCGCGATACCCAACATGCACCAACAGGGGCGTAGCTACCGCCGTATCTGCCATATCAATTGTACGGGGGCCCCGGGCCACGGGGGCCCCCAACGTGCGTAAGCAAAAATTAATAAAAACTTCCCAATTGTTTTTTTAATTTCACAAATGACAAAAGTAAAAAAAAGCAATTTCTTTTTTTCCCGTGTAAAGCGTGCGTTCAAAAGTTGGCAACACCCTACATCGGTTATCGCGGCCTGCGGGATTTCCCCGTTTAAGTCATTTACTTCAATGGGGGAATCCCACAATAATCGATGTACATATGATGAATAAATATTTCTTTTAATTGTATGCAATTTTTTTTCTTTTGTGAGAAATCTTTACCCTTCCTAAGGGCCCCCAAACAAATTTTTATACAGGGCCCCGCCAAGACACGCTACGCTTCTGTGCACCAACCAGTCATGGTGGGGGGGGGAGGCTTGTTGGTGTGTGGCAATACCCACCCCATGGAAACAGCGCACCACCACCTGGAAGGTTCCGGTTTGGTGGAAATCTAGTGTAGCCGCCAGGTGACATACTTCCCACCTCTGGGGGGTGCCAGTCACTGGGGCACACTGAGACTTGTCCCTCTGTCCCAGATGGCCAGCACAGGCCTGCTTTCCCCCCTCTTGATCACTGATTGATTCATAGACTATCTAACTCAGAGGTGGCCATCCTTGGTGCTCCAGTTCTGTTCTTGGACTTCAGTTCCCAGAAACCCTGCTCAGCAGGTGTGCTGATTTGGGCTTCTGGTAATTGAAGTCCAAGAACAGCTGGATCACCAAGGTTGGCCACCCCTGATCTAACCCAATGTTTCCCAACCTTTGGTTTTTGGACTTCAATTCCCAAAAGCGCTGATCAGTCAATGTACTGGGAAACACTGATCTAACCACAGAATTTTGGGGAAATACCCTCCTACTCTGCTCACAAGCCATCAGTGCTTTATACTCTATCCTTACCCTTTTCTGTAATGATTATATAAGATTCTATGCACATTTGAAATTTGGTGAAAAATATATCAGTTTCGTCTTTGTCTTGGGCAGAAATTCAAGGAAGCCTGACATGCATGGTTCAATGATGGTATAGTTTTGTTTCTTCCTTGAATTTCTGAATTATTCTCCATCTCAAGGATTGTAAAAATCATGGAATGTTCTTCTGTACATAATGTACTTATTAAACTGATCCAAATCATATTGAATGCCAAAGCATTTACCAAGTATAAACAGGAATTCTGCAAAGTTATCATTATGCTTTAATTATGGTATTGAATACCAAATTTCACTACCTCTATAACTAGATGCTATTACTTTTACCTTTACTAAAATAAATATCCAAACATTTTTAAAACTTTGAATTCAGGATTCCATGTTTAGGATCATATCCAGTGGGGGCAATGTCTATGTCAGTGTTTCTCAATCTTTGGTGTTTGGAGTTCAATTCCAAGTAGCCTAAATCAATTCTCCAAAGCACTGCTCAGCCAATGTACTAACTTTTGGGAA
The DNA here is from genome assembly GCA_030440675.1 of Furcifer pardalis. Lineage (NCBI taxonomy): Eukaryota > Metazoa > Chordata > Lepidosauria > Squamata > Chamaeleonidae > Furcifer > Furcifer pardalis. The sequence goes on along the minus strand of CP126890.1, from coordinate 111,041,657 downwards.
TTGAAGTCCCAAAACTATGGAACATAGCTTGGGAAACACTGCTCTATGTAAAACTCAGCATGGTTATATTAACCTGTCTTATGGAAAAGACAATGCAGCCTGACTCAATGTAATTAATACAGAATAGAATTGCTTCCTTGTTTCATAGGACAGAAGGGGGTGTCTGTAAAGGTGCAACTGTAGGAGTTCTTCTAGACCTCAACAAGCACACACTGACCTTCTACATAAATGGGAAACAGCAGGGACCGCCAGCATTTGAAAATGTGGAGGGTGTCTTCATGCCTGCATTAAGCCTCAACCGAAATGTGCAGGTAAAACCCTTTCCCAGGGTCTTGGGAAACATCTATGCAAGCCAATGGTAAAAGTAATCCACATACAATCAGTGAGTATACAAACAGAATTAGAGAATAACTGATAGCTATCATGCAGTGTCCTTTATAGAGATGATCCCAAAAACATTAGGAGACTTATTTCAACTAGAGTAATATTTTGGTGGTGGTGGTGGTGTCCACACTGGCATTGTCCATCACAACACATGTAAATATCCATGTGGGAGAAAGAAGCTGAGCTGTTGTTCAATTCCATATTTTGCCTTATAACTGAAAAGTCAATCTGTGGAGCCATGAGCAAGCTATAGTCCAAGGGGACCCTGAAGAGAAGGGATTAGTAAAACACATCTGAGTCTTTTATATGTAGAAAACTCCGTGGCAGTTTTCTGTAAGTTGGAGTTGACTTAAAGGAATTGGTAATTATGACTGTAGTTGCTGCTGCTTTTGTTACTTTTGGCAGAAATAATATTCCTTTTATATAAAAGAGGTAGTTAAAATTGTACCTGCCACATTTTATATATCCTGTGTATATATATAACTTGATTTATATAACTGCAAGCAGTGATAGGAAGGACTTTACACACTTACTTGGCACAGAGCAGGAGTGCACAGTCTTTTGGTCTGTAGGGTAGAGCTGGAGAGGCATGGAAATGTACCTCACCCTACAAGGAGAGAAACTCCCTCTCCTGTCAGCTGATTTGGAGAAACTGCCTGTGGGTGGAAGCAAATGCTTCTCTCATCTCTCAGCTATTCCAGAAGAGATCTAGTTGATTGAGGAATACGTCAGTCGCTCACCTATAGTGCCATCTATGCAGTCTTCCTACTAGAGAACAAAGAGCACCTCGGTCATGGTTTAAGTTGGTGGTTGCACTTCCAGTATCCTCTAGATGTGCAATTCTCTTAAGGTATATGATTCCAGAACTCCCTCTTTTTTTGGGGGGGGGGGAGGGGAGGAAATTAGTTTTCCATCACCATGAGTGAGATTCCCCCCCCCCCAATCCTGTTGACTGACACGCCATTCAATTGTAGGGCCTCAAAGGAGGAGCAAAGGGATATAGCCTGTAGTAGGACATGGGGCAGAAGAATCTGCTTTGCAACCTGTTGAAGTTGCTCATTGCTGTCTTTTGAAACTACACTCGGATAATGTTATGACTTGGTTCCACAAGTCATAACGTTATCCAGTTTTTAACGTTATGCGATGCATTGATCACACAATGTTAAAAAAATCCCTGTTCCCTTTCCAAAGAAGATAGGGAACAGGGGGCCGATCTGGTTTGCTTAGCAAGCCGGGGGGGGGGGTCTGAAAAGAAGGGACACAAGCCTCTCTTGGGTCCCTTCTTTTTAGAAACCTCCGTCTGGCTTGCTAAAGAGCTTAACGATCCAGGCCGGGGGGGGGGGGGGCTTCCTAACAGAGGCTTGGCTCCCTTATCCCAGCCTCTAGTAAGAAGACACACACACACACGGCCTGGATAACTAAGTCCATTACCAAGCCAGGTGGGGGGAGGGGTTCTAAAAAGAAGGTAGGATTTCTCCCGTTCAGCTTTCCAGCCACCCAGCTGCTATGAACGACTGCATCGGATAACGCTAGCAGATCGTTATCCGATGCAAAATTTCTTTAGAAATTTTGTATCATTATCCGATTTTAGCGTTATCCGATATAGTCTTTATCCGAGGTATTACTGAATTCAGAATGCAGGGGGGAAATGCACAAAATATTCTAGGACAAATTCATATTGAATAGAATGAAATATGATGAATATTTTTACCTCAGCCCTTTCTCCAGTATCAGTTATTCACTGTCATTTTCCTTGCAGAGACTGTAACTACAGTGGTACCTCACTTAAAGAGCATAATGCTTTCCATGGGATTGCTCTTTGAGTTTGCTCTTTAAGCGAAACACCATTGTAAGTGACCAATTGTGACTTCTGCTGGGGGGGGGGGGAGATTGCAAACCTTGATTTAGTTGTTAAGTGAGTTTTTGGTTGGTTTTAGTTGTTAAGCGAGGCAACCATTCAGAGAAAATTCTGCTCTTTAAGCGAGCTAGTCTCTAAGCGAGGCGCTCTTTATGTGAGGTTTGACTGTATTACAGTATTTGTCATGCTCTAAGACCAAACTACAAAGCCTTCCAATTAATCATTTCCTAGTGATGTAAAACTCACACATATTTTCTTCTTCACCTTTTATTTTTACTTCTGAATTCTTGTTGTTCCCCCCCACCCACCCACCCTATTGCAGGTGACTCTGCACACAGGACTTGAGGTACCTCAGACTATAAGACCACCAAAGCTGCCAAGCAATTAAGCTCCACTACTGAAATCTGAGCTGGATTTTATAATCTTTCTATATAATTTTTGGCCTAAGTCAATTTTAAAAATTCAGATCAAAATTAACACTGGATATTTGATTTGGGTATTTCATTGGTTTTAATTTTCAAATCTACATGTCTTTTACATTTCTACATTTTTTCTAGAGTGCTTGTGTCACAAAACCTCCTGTGGATTTTTATTACATCATTGTGTGAAATCCGAATGGTCTACCCATCTAAAGATAATCGTATAGCTGATTTTTTTTTACGAGATGTCTCGTTTTCTTTTCCATACTTCATTGTTTCATTTCAGACTATGTTGCACATACTACAGAAGGTTAATCATATTCATATTCACTGATTGTAACAAAAGTAAATCCCCTTTAACCTTCTCTAGATTAAATTCATTGTGGGTATAATCACTCTATCCTGGTCTGTGATTGTAATGCACCAATGTGGATGATTGTAAACCACACACTAAATGGTGGAATGTGGATATTGTACAGAACCCTGATTCGTTGCAGATGCTTTTATTAAGGGGCTGTCTGAGTTCCTAGGAAGCCACAGATTTGTACATGACAGAAAAGTAATAGATTGGATTGTGATTCCGTCAGAGTCAGTAATATGATTCTCAAATTATTCCACTGTGAGAAAAGATCAAATGTTCAATGCAAGATATGCTGTAGTTCTAAAACAACATATCCACACTGGTTGCATCTGCTTGCTACGTCTGGCTGAAAATCCTACATTGCTGCTTCCACTTTAATGTTCTGTGACTTTTCCTTCCTGATCGGTACACCATAATTTAACAAAATTATATGCAAGTAGAGCAAGTCTTTGGAAGAAATTAAAGATCTGCTTGCTTGCAGATATGGGTCAATAGACATATACTAGTAATAGATCTTTAGCATCTTGGTGTGATTCTGCATCCTCCTTTTTTAGCCTTGTCATTTCATTGTAGCAGTCTTGTTTCTGTCATCCTTTGGCAGCCTGGCAAAATAGACTGTGATCAACTTCCCTATCCCAATGAGTGCCCTGTCTGCTAATCTTTGTCTTGCAAATTGCATATGTGCTTTTTTTAAAGAAACAAAATAAGAGCTAGTGTCTTCCCCCACCTCAGAAAAAAGGCTGGGTGTGGCTAATGCGTCCGTTGTGAATAATTCACTTTTCTGCAGCTAACAAAAGCACTAACCACTGGCTCTAACCCGGATTTCCTGCAAACTTTAACAGCTTTTTCAGGAATGTGCAGTTTAAAAAAAAGAAAACTTATTGGGACACTCTCAGAGAAGTACAGCATTCTCAGGAAATCCAGCTGCACATCTCAGCTAAAGTCTCGACCCACTGAATGAAAACAACCCATTGAGGTAACACTTATAAAAGCCCACTGGGTTTTATGGGTCTTCTCTACCTGGGAATAACAATTGGATTTAGCTCAATGTGTATTTATGTGCCTTGCTGTACTGCAGTGAAATCCTTCAGAGTTACCTGGTTGCTGCCAGCTGGATGGCTCCTTAAACTATACAAAAAGTGCAAAAAAACAAGAAAACAAACCACCGTCCTACTGATGAGTAGCAATTGTAGCATAAGGGCCAAACAAAGCATGATGTTTGTATTTCTTCTGCTTATTGGTTGTTGTTTTTTTAATTACCAGAGATTGAACATCATCAGGTTGTGTTTATTTTTTTACAATTGCAGACAGGTGCTGCTTAGTGCGGAGAGAAGGAGCAATATGGCTAATTATTGGTGTCAATCAATGATTTCCTCCCATTACAAATAATAGGCATAGAGGAATAGTATTCATCAACACTAGAGCCTGGAGGAAGTTAAGCCCCTCCTTTCCAATCACTGTAGTTTTAACAATTTACTACCTCCCAGTACCTGTTATTTGCATTGAAGTCCTTCACATTAAATGCAATGCTGTATTTTATGTCATGTTTAGTTTAGTCTTTAGGTCTGTCTAAAGACCATCCTGGCTTTATAAACGATGGTTTAAAGCAGGGGTTCTCAACCTATGGCCCATGGCACCATTTCATGTGGCCTGTGTCGTAGCCGCCACCAGAAGCGGACGTGTTTATGACAGCTGTGGATTCATTTTACTGCAGCATTTATGGCGGGGAGAACCACCAGTCTGACCCATGCACCTGTCTGAGGGGGCGTGATCCGGCCCATGGCTTTAAAAGGTTGAGAACCCCTGGTTTAAAGTAAACTATGGTTTCTGAACTCAAGAACGAGCACTGGCTGAGCACTCCTCTATTATCCATCCTCCTCTGTTATGAATTCCAAAGCGTAACTCTTTGTTCTCCTGTGATATCTGGGGTATTCAGAATTTGGTGCAAATTATCAGGCCACAGGAGAAATGGTCTGAGAGTTCATTCTATATTCTAGATCACCCTGAGATCTGCCAGTATATTCAAATTTTCTCTCACCTTTGCCATATAGAAAACAATATTGTTTTCCTTTTTAGGACACACTTCCTTCCCACTATGTGATCTAGCTTTCAACTTGCAAATCTCTCCCAACAAACTCTGGAAGGCAGACAATTGGTAGCAGTATTCCCACTTGTCTTGAATTAATCATCGTGTTTTCACACTGTCACAAATACACATCATCATGTAACATAAGAATACCCATAAATCTTAGACTTGGCCCTGAAATCTCAGGGGAACATGTGCTGCTGACCTGACAGCCATACCTAGATTGCGAAACTCTGGCTGAGGTCCAGTAGTAGGGCACAACTTGAATCAATGGGGAGTTGGTGAATCAACATCCATGTTACTCCCACTGATTCAGTAGACCTAGTCCACCTATGACTTACTACTAGATTTTAGCATCTGGCTCAATCTCCTTTCATTAATCAACCTGATTAGCTAACAATGGACTAGCAAAACCAGTGGACATAAAGAGGGTGAGGGAGGAATATTCAGCTACAGTGCCTACAGTTTATGATGCTGGGCAAAATTGCCCAAAATTAATTGCTTTGAAATAAACTTTCCAAGCCATAAGAGGATGGAAGTCATCATCAATAACAGTGATTTCTTTATTTTGCTCCTCAAGAAACAAATTATGTACCTGGCAAACTATGGGAGCCAAATAAATCACTTAAAGAAGAAATTATTAAGGTGATATCATAACCTAAAGCTGGTTTTGTGGCCTGCTTTAAGTATGTGAAGAAACTGCGTACTTGACTTTTAGCATGTAAATAGTTTGGACTTTAGAAAAGACTGTTCTTAGTTGAATTATTATCCAACTTCATCTCTGTCTTCTTCATAGCATTGCTCTTACAATTATTTACCTTTCTACATGTTTCTACTCACTTTATATGCATTTGTGCCCACATACCTTCATATATATGCACTGTCGACTGAAGGATAACATGTACAAGCTAAATTCCCATGTGATGTACCTGTATTTGAGCTGCATCATTTCAGACTGCCTGTGGAAGAAAGGGCACTTGAATTCTACCCACCTACATAAGTGGGTGGCCATATGAAATGGAGGACAAGAGTCCTCAAGTTTTAATAGTTGTATGGAGGAAGAAATTTCAGCAGTTGTAACTTATATAGTTGCAACAGCACATTAGCTAAGATTTCTTCTTCTGCATGACCATTACAGATACAGGAGACCTTTCTTCCTTCTCATGTAGATACCCTATAGCCATGATGGCAAACCTTGGCACTCCAGATGTACTTGGACTTCAATTCCATATGGGTGCATTTTACTTCCGCTTCTGGGAGCGACAAGGGTGGCACGGGATGGATGAATCACAGTAAACCCATTCGTGTGGATTAACAGGGGCTTGGGCTTCAGGGAATTGAAGTCCAAGAACATCTGGAGTGCCAAGGTTTGTCATCACGGCCCTATAGTTAGGACTCCTAAAACAACAACACAATCCAAGTCACGTTGTAGGCATCCTCCACTCAATCATAGCATGCAGGTCAGATCAAATCATTTTTGGTCTGAATATATCCATGATCACAGGTGAATATTCTGCTGTGCCAAAGTCAATGGTGAAGTGCAACTGTGGGCATTCATTTTGAAAGGGAAGCATTTTCAGATGGAAGCTTAATAACTGTGAATTTGTGATTGCTGTTTTAATACCGTCATCAGTTTTGTTGGCTGGACTTGCACAAAACCTGCTCATGTGAAGGATTCAAAATCCACCCATGTCATAACACGTGAGGTTTGATGTGGAACTTTGCATGGAACTCAATATACTTTAAATGTCTATATGGAGAAAGTTGTTCGCAAAGCATGAAAAGGAGGTTGGTGAGATAGTGGGACAACAGAGTGAAGAAATGGAAGGGGGGAAGACCCATATCTATTCACATCTCCTAAGCTTGCAAATAATGGTGCTTTCTTTTAAGATGTAGCATTTTTTCTTACGTTGTTATAATTTTAAAATATTTCTAGAACTGTGATACTATAAAAAGTGCAAAGAATGCTGTTCTATTTCTTAACATTTCTATTTGAAAAGTTGTCATACTTTTGTCCAGGATGTTAAGAAAATGTAGCTGGGTCTGCCTCAAGCCTACCTCACCTAGCATGTTTTGGAACCTGCTCACTGTGAACATGCCTTCTATGAACCAGTAACTATAACATTGACTTAGGGAATTTTTTAAAATAAGCTTGCATGTCTTGACAATGGTTCCCAAACAGCTGGAAAGCCATTCTTCTCCTCCCAGTTACAAGAACTTTGTGGGTGAGAGTTACAGAAGGTGAGAAGTAATGAGATCCAAGACACTAAGAAGGTTCAGTTTCTGGTTCAGAGCCAAAGTCAACAGGAGGTAGGCCCAATCCTATTCATGGTTATCCTTCTTAACAAAGTGTTTGGGCATCATTGGTGGATGTGAGTACCACACTGAAGCTATATATGAATTGTCTACAAGGTAGATCACAAAAAGCACTTGACCTTTCTTTCTAAGGGTAAAATACAGCATTGTTTATTTCAAAGCAATATTTCTGTCTTTACTCCAAAAGGGTCCTAGCAATCATAATTCTTGCTATTCGGTATTCAAAGGGATAGGGGATAAATTTTAACAAGTTTGCAATATATATATATATATATTGAAAAATATCTCAGTATGTTTGTGTTACTTCACATTTTGAGGTCCCTGTGCTGGGCTTTTCTTGTGGATAATAAATGAGAAAGATATTAACACAGGTTTAGAAGACAAAAATAACTGCATGCAGCCAATGGGAGAATAGGTGAGAAAAATAGAAGAATGTTCATTGATGTGGAGAGATAAATTGTCTTGGCCATGTTTTGGTTCCCTGAAATTAAAATTCTAAGAAAGAAATAAGTGGAATAAAAGCTTTGGCTCCCCTTTCCTTATAAAGAAAGGACCCTTTCACCACAGTAGCTATACTAACTGAAGATAGCATGGCTGTTCTTTGATTAATATGATTATAACAATATGATTATATAGTATGAAAACAAGTAGAGCAAAAAGCCCTAGTAAGATATATACTTACACTGTGTAAAGACAAATTGTCTTCAAGTGACTTAACTTACAAAGACTGCTGGGTTTAAGTAGAAGCTAAGTAAACTATTTTTTAAGTTAGGGCTTCAGATTATGAGGGACCTCTTTTTTTTAAAAAAAAAACCCAAATTGTTGAGTGTCAATGTTTATGTAACTGGTTAAAAATAAAGAAGGAAATACAGAAAATGGACTCTACAGCAGATATTATTGTTCTGATAAAAATGACAACATATCTAATTGTGCCACCATGCAGTTAAAGAAAAGCCATGTGTGAACTGGATATCATGACCAGTGACCTGCTGGCATTTACGCACAGAACAAGATGTAGGGTTTCCCCTTCAATCTTATATCAGTATTGGTGCTTTTGATGACTAGTATTTGTGTGCCACATCCACATTTAGTTTGTATAGGGGAAAGGTTGAAAAGATGAAAATTAGATGTAAAAGATGGAAATAAGACACTGAGTTCTGGAGATTTCTAAAGGTCATCAAGATCTGACCCTTTTCTGTGTATATTCTTTGTGATATACTCACCCAATTTGTCTTTTATCAAAAACCACATACAGTATTATTTGTGCGTGAGAGAAGTTGTTGGTTCAGGGAGTGACCTGGATAAGCCCTGGCTCAGAGGCAGGCAGAGTCAAGCAGGTCAATACCAATTGCTTCTTGTTTGTCTTTGTGCCTGGTGCTAAGAAGTATAGCAGCCTGTGTTCACAGTTGGGTGTACGAACCACAGAATCTTTTCACCCACATGGTCAGTGGCCATGCTAGCTGGGGGAAATACTGTGAGCTATAGTAGTACATTAGGTAACTTTGCTAAGCTCTGCTCTGTTCTCACCACCTCTTCTGGTTTTCCGTCATTCTGTCTCTCTTAGCTGCTATGGAGAAAACAAACCCTGTAGCCACATAGGAAATAGTGTTCTGATGTTCAGACCTGCTGCCTCTGTGTCCATGTGTGGGTTAAAAGATTCAAGCAAGCCTACTAATGGGGAAATTCTGCCACTTGCCCAAATATATAATTCTGGCTCTTAAATTATTGTACGTCTCTATCCTATCCCTTTTGGAGATTCAACAGTGTCCCTCTGATCCCTTTTGATGGTTTCTTTATAGCTCTAGATCAGGGGTCCTCAAACTTTTTAAAGCCAGGGTCCGTTCATGGTTCCTCAGACTGTTGAGGGACTGGACTCTGCTGCTGCCTCTGCCATCACTTCTGCTGCTGCCACCTCAATCTTTATCCCCTCCGCTTGGCTTGATGTGTCCCTACCAGCTTGCCCAGCTGTGCCAGCAGCAGCTCCTTACAACATCCACCCTGCTATGGAGTGCCGGCAGAGACACGCCAAACCAAGGGGAGGGGACAAGGATTGAGGAGGCCACCACCATGAGGGCAAGGGCTTGATTTTTTTGATGCTGCAAGCCGGATTTGGCCCACTGGCCATAGTTTGAAGACCCCTGCTCTAGATTACCCCAGGACATTTATAGAAATCAGAGATCTTGTCCAGACTTCTTGCATAAACCCATGGTTAATAATAGGGAACTAAAACTGGCAAGTTCCTTCTATGGATACCTTAGGGTAGTGATGGCCAACAGTGACACTCCAGCTGTTCTTGAACTTCAGTGCCCAGAAGCCCTGATCAGCAGGCGTGCCGACATGGGCTTCTGGTAATTTAAGTCCAAGAACAGCTGGAGTGCCAAGATGCAAAGTACTCAAATGATACCTCTACAGCAGGGGTCACTAAACTTGGATCTCCAGATGTTCTTGGACTTCAATCCCCAGAAGCCCTGATCAGCAGGTGTGCTGACTTGGGCTTCTAGTAATTGAAGCCGAAGAACACCTGGGGAGCTATGTCTTCTGACCCCTGCTCTAGATGAAGGAGGAGGCAGCAAAGCAAGATGAAGAGTTGTCCCTTGTACATCCAGGTGCCCTTTATATAGTATAGCTGATAGAAGTCAGAAGCTCCTTGGTATTTCTGCAACTTTTCTTCTGTTCCCCACCCTAATTATTTTCAAATCTAGCAGGTTGGGACTTTGCCATGAAATTTAAGATCTTTGAGGACCACATGTTACTTCAGAGAATGTAGGGATAAAGCCAGTGGTTAGTTCCAACAAGAGTAGACCTATTCAATCAATGGTTGGTAAGTCAACCTTAATGCACATCGAATCAGTGGGTCTACTGTGGTTGGAAAGAAGATGAAGATATAGCTCTTAGCGATTCATAGGTGAAGGGGCTTTGAAAAGCAAACCTAAATACTTTCTTCATGCTTTCGTCTTCAGTGTTGATTTTAGATTATCACTGAGGAAGTAAAAGAAGGCTATGTTTTGGGAGCACTCTTTGGATTATATGAAGTTTTGATTTAAAGCAAGTACTTTTTGGGTTATGTGAAGCTTTAAATTTAAAATATTCATGTCACTTTACAGCATAGGTAGCTATTTATCATAATTCTTCCTCTTGGTTCTTATTCTTGGTAAAAGAAACTCATGTTTTGCTTCATGCAACTAATTAGCAAAAATGATAAGGTGTAACATGGAACAGAATCCTACTAGGCTTTGTGGTTGAAGTAATTTACTGCAGCTGATTAATGAGATGCCTGGGGCTGTCTCAGTTCCACAATCCAGCATAGGAGTAGGCTCACAGCCAAGACTTGCCCCAGCACCTAGACAATTAGCTGTAATTGACCATAGCAAGTTACACAAATGTCAACAGGATTCTAACAAGGATGCCATAGATCTATGCAACAATATGCAGTTGCTCAATCACTCATTTTTTATTAACTTGTTTGTTTTGGTCAACTAATATTTTGTGAACATAATTTTGATCTGGTAAGGGCAACTAAAACTTATGTGGGGAAAGGGCTGTATATTTTATTTGGTTTATTCACTGAGCATCTTTTTTTGATTTACATTTAATTCATAAATATGTCCACAGTGGATTTTTTGAATTAGCAAAGAAACAGCCCAAAAATAACCAACAATTCCCTTTTAAAGTGAAAAACTATATAAAGCAAAAAAAAAAAATCTAGCAGTTAGGTATACTTAAGGCCATAGATTTTAATGTGCTTAGGTTTGTGGGAAATTGAAATAAGCTATAGAGTATAAGAGGAAACGTATTAATATGTAATGTAATGTATTATGTACACATGCCAATCCATTTTATTGTAAATACTTCTTTGTAATGTACTGGTGTAGTCCATTATTGCTTAGTGGTCCAGTTCTGTTGTAGTGTGGTAGATGTTTTTTACTGTGTTCATTAAAAAAAAAGAGAGCACTTGGCTTCCAAGTTTCATAGATGTTTTAAAGCAAGAGGATGCTTGCTGGTTTAACTTTTATCCTCCTTTTTTAAATACAGAAAAATGATTTTTCAAACCTTTAAAGCTTCTCCCATTCCTTGCAGTGCAAAGCAATGTAATGCACTTGCAGTTGCCACCATTTTGTTTCAGACTTACACAACCACAGCTCTGCTTTGCCTGTAATGTAAGCAAGGTCCCTAAACCTCCTGGGCCAGTATTGCTCTTTGTGTAGTGGATGGCCAGAAATATGTCTTAACTGCACTCTTCCACCACACTTATAGCATGATTTGTGGGGTAGGGATTCCATGCCTGTAAGCCTGTTTCACATCTTTTTTAAAAACTCTGTCAGTGCCTGGAATGACAAAAAAAATGGGTGTAGATCTGTAGTATAAGCTGTCCTTGTTATGAGTATGTTGCAGGACAGAGGTACATATATAAATGTCAAGCTACTACAAGCCACCTCAAAAACACTTGCTTTAAATGTTCCCTCATTTCCTGTCATGTTTCGGAGTACTTTATGCCAAAGCTTAATGGCTCCATTTGGGATAGTACCTTGGGGTAGGGGAGCATGAAACCTTGTTGTTTAGCCTTGTTATGCAAAGTGGTGGCCAAACTAGACGCGTTGTTGTGCAAATAGGTGTGGTGTGCTTAGCTCTTGTGTGAAATAATAGCTGTGGGGGAAGAATGAATACTCTGAAGACAGTTGGAAGGGAACAGTCAAAATAGCCCACCCCTGCTCCCTATTTTTATGATCCTCAACAACTGCTGAAGTACCACTGAATTTCACCATTGCCTTATTTTGAAATGCAAAACAGGCATTTGGCACTTCTAGGCTACTGGGATTTTAATGGCACGGTGGAAACTTTGGTGGTGTGGAAAGATGTGGCTTGTAATGGATGGTTTGTGACCAGCATGGAGACCCATCCCTGGATTATCCACCCTCTTTGAGGAGATTGGGTTGATATTTCTCCTCCCTGCAGTGATTCTGAGAAAAAGTATAGTGCTGATGGAATTTTGAGGGAAGCCTCCACAGGCACCCACAATAACATGAACTGGTGCCTCTGATTTCTGGAATGGTACTTCCTAGTTGGGACGTGGTGGACTTTAAAAATTTCCACACTCCCAAAGTTCTTCAGGCTTCCTCTCTGTTACTATTTACATAATACTAGTAATAAAAATAAATAATTCACTTACAAAGCTGCATTCATGCAACATTGCATGTCATTCGGCCTGTTGACTTCAGAAGGTACGGAATTGAATGGACAAGAATCCAAGTAGGACTTTGGCATGTTTATTCCATACACAATTTGATGGGATTGAAGTTACAAGGCAGAGTAGAGTCTCAGTTCACCTCTTTTAAACCCACCCCTGGGTTTTTGGTACTTTCACAGTATCCTAGTAAAATTGCAACATTAAGGTAGAAGGTTCAGTAGTGAGTAGTAATAAAATTCTTATAACCTCAGTGACTTTTTCCTCAGCTTAACATACTGAATCAAACCAGTAAAAGCAATATAGAGAACTCATTGTTCCCAATATTTATCCTGTGGGTATTTTAAAATGTACAGTTACCTATTTTTATTGACAATATTTATTTAAGAAACAATGGACATATTTATTTGAAGGATGTTCAAACTTTTTTAGACTGTAAGAAGTTATACTAACTAAGCCATTTACATTGTCAAACAGTAACTGAGATGGATATAATTCTGAGTTCTATTGAAATGGGTCTAGAATCTAGGACTAAATTTACATAGCAGCAGAATTGGTTCCATTCATATATTCAATCCCCGTACTTTAGAGACAGCGCTAATTAGATGAGAAAGACCCCATATGATCAGCCTTAGTGTCTGAGACTCTCAGCAAAGAAGGACCTGGACCAAGCCATGGCATAATTATCTAAGAAAAGTAAGGTGACTAGCTACTCTCAGAGCTTAAGAGACATTCCTTTTTAGACAAAGTTTCTAAAACTTTCCAGAAAATAGGTTCTGCCTTAGAAAAAAGAATCCTATTTTCTTTATGGCAGCAGATTTTGTGATATTGAGAATGTGGCATCGTAGACAGTGTGTTGGACTAAGATTCAGGAGACCTTGGTTCAAGTCTCCATTCAGCAATTGAAACTCAAAGGGAAACAATGCTGAACCATACTTGAATTTCTCACGTGTCAAAAACATTATTGTTAATGTTAATCTGAATTGCAAATCAATAGTAGCTTGATACTACTTCCAATTGCTGTAGCAATATCCTACAGAATCCTGGGATTTGTAGTTTGTGAGGTACTTTGAATTCTGTTCTGTAGTTCTGGATAGAAGGGCTGGTGATAAATAGGTCACAGAATTACAAGGTTCCGAAATAAGTTTCTACATACAGCACATTTGTCTTGCAATCCATCATTTGTTGCAAAATACCATTTCATTGCTGGGAGAAGGGAGCGTCCAATTAACAATTGTTTCCATAGGCTCATCAGAGCACCATTTCACAAACGTAACACTGGAAGCTCACGAGTAGAGCTTTAAAGTAATCACATGATCACTGCTGCATAGACATTCTTTATATAAGGAGTGCAATATTTCTTTTGTGTGTCTGCAACATTTTCCCATGGAACGGCTTGCCTCAACATCGTTTTAACAAGTGATGCTGGGTGTTCTGTCAGAAATTGTCACATGCATGCCAGGATTCAAGATGAATCTCTCTTCCCCCATGGAAGATCTCAAGAATCTTTGTAAAGCTACAGAATGATACTATATGCATGATCATGAAACTTCATTGGCTTTGAGAACAGTTGTGGCCTCTTGGCTTGTTCACTGGTTTCTTTCCAGAAAGAAATTCAAAACTAGTACAAGACAGGCTGCCTCTGCCTCTGACCTTGTCTCAGAAAAGGGGCAGAAGTGACCATTAGGTTGGAAAAGGCCAGAAATCTGTATAACCTAATTTATTTACAACAGACAGTGGGGAGGGGAGATGATGCACACACCTGACTGGTAACAACTGATATTTCTCAATGGAAAATAATGAATGAACATGCATTGCTGTTTCCTGAAGCTTGCTGATAAATGGGCCTCAAAAGCGATCCTTTGCCTTTAATTGTTGCATGGCAGAGAGGGGAATGTTGCATGACAAATCTGGGCCAAACTGTGGCATAATTATCTATGAAAAGTCATGAGAACAGCTAACATAAATGGTTGGAAACATTATTACTTTTTAGATTGCAAGTCCTCTAGAAAATCTGCCATGAACAGGAAAGAAGAATCCTGTGTTCTTCTATGGCAGCAGATTTTATTTGGCCGTGCTGCCCAGAATGAAAAGTGGCACTTGTGGTCCACAAAGAGGAACCTGGGGAAGTATGGATTGTCCCATTACCACTTCGATGTGGGTGGAAAGACAGATCAGCATCATTTCTTATTGCCAGGCAATATCTTAAAACACAGGACCGCTTTGAGCTTTGCAGGAGTTCACAACCCTGCATTACGTAAATGCTGTCAATAAAAATAAAGTGTTGAAAATAAGCGAATGGAAGCACAGCTGAGACACGGTTTGATGAAATTGCTATATAATTACTGCATGAGATAGAACTGCTGTTTCTTTTTTTCTCGAGTTGTTACAAAAAGCATGGAATTTAAATGTTGGCAAAACCATTGGAAAGAAAGTCACGTTATGTTCATGTCTGGATAAGTTAAAAAAAACTTGATTATTTGCTCTGGCTTCCCTCTCTGATCATTGTTGGTTTTGTTGTATACCATAGTTTATATCCTTAGATCTGGTGGAATGTCCATCTCCTTATCTATGACGCCAGAGGAAGAAAGGAAGGTTAAAACTGACTTTTTCTAATTTTCTACGTATAACAAAATTTGTATTTTTTGAATTGGAAACAATTTTTTTGTCTTATTGTCTTAAAATTAACCTTTTGTGAATTACCCTTTTAAAACATAAAGTATGAGTTTATGCTGTTTTACAGATTTTAAATAAATTCTTATTACACTGCCAACAGAACCAATGACAACGTCTCATTTATTTCCTGCTTTAAAATAGAGCTGTGCTCATGTTTCTTAAAAATATTCTCAAATGTTTCTTAAAAACATTCTTCCTGGGATGAAGCACTGCTTAATTATTCATACTAAGCATTATAGGGCACAGAATTCTGGCAACTCTTGGATGGATTCTAATGAAATAAATGGTCCATCATTCTTTGGGGTCACACGTATGGCCCAATGTTGAAGCATATAGTAAGATCCCCCTCCCCATTGAAACCAAATCATATAGCTTATCATAGACTCCTTTAACACATTTAATAAAGCAGATCTGATGTTGCTTGGGCCTTTCCTATTTGTTTGTGCCATTTTCCTTGAAGTTATTCTTCAGCAGAAGAGTAGCCCATATCCCCTTGTAGCGGACTGGAAAACTGCTGCATAGGATACATTTATGCACATTTCCCCAATAACACCAGATGAACAGGAGGCATGAGCACAGAAGCAGCTGCATGTTGTAACTAGACATGGAATTTTTGGATTTCTTGGATGTGGCCCTCGGAATTTACTAAGAATTTACACAGCAAGAACTGCGGGGGCTTTAGCAAAAAAAAAAAAAAATCAAAATATTCACAGGAGTTTACAATCATGCACAGGTGGGGAATGAAAATTTAACCAGTCATGTTGCTGTGAGGAAAACCCAGGAAATGGTTGAGAGTTGTTAAAAGATTGTTAGCTTCAGAAGCCCCCCCCCCCTTTCAACAGAACTTAATAGGCAGAGAGACTACTAGTCTCCTAAACTTTTACAGCTCCCATGGAACTTAAGTCACTTTCCTCTGTCTTCGTCACAGGAGCATCTTGTAGCTACACCCATATTCTGAGAAGAGTTTATTTTATCATAATGATAAAAACTGCCACAGGTTGTGGTAGCCTCAATCCTCTGTAGGAAAGAGCACCAATCATGCATGCAATACTATATGTCAAGGACCATCCCCAGCTAAAATCACAGGAGTTTCCCTGGTGGTTGTAGTTGAGGTTTACATTCTTCAGACCAGTGGTGGGATGTCAAAAATTTTACTACCCCACCATGAGATCATCACAGTGTGGGTGGAGCCAATGTCATTACATCATGATGTTGTGGGTGGAGCCAAAGAAAACAAATTAAAAATTTATAAAAATAAAATAAAAATAAGCACGCACGCACACACACACACACACACACACACACACACACACACACACACACACACACACACACACACACACACAGACTGCGAAGAGGGCAGCCAGAGATATAGAGGAGAAGGAGGGCTAGGAGCCAAATTGGAGGAGGGTTTTTTAATAGCCATTTTGCCCCCCATGAAGTAATGCCTGACGGCGGTCCCGTGGGGTGGCAGGACGTAATGGGAGGTGGTTTTAGTGGGTAAGAATCCCACACACTGTGAAGCCAGAGCAAGGGCTCACAGTGTCTTTTGAAGATTTCCACCTGCCCTTAAAAAAACACACACACACACACACACACACATCAGTGGAGGAACCAGTGAAAAGGAAAGCCCTGAAGGTGGTTCCCCTCAAAAGCTGCAACCAGTTCTCCAGGACACTGGGAAAAGTTACTACCGGTTCTGGAGAACTGGTGAGAACCTGTTACATCCCATCACTGCTTCAGACCTTGGCAAAGTTAGTTTTGAGTGACAACTTTCAGTAGCCCCCAGTCATGATGGATTTTGAAAATTCTAAAGATAACTTTTCATAGCTCTTTCTTGCAGAATTTGAATAAAATTGATAAAGGTCTCTGTAGAGGTCTTTCAGATATCCTACTATTGTACTGCTATAGGATCGCCTTCTATAGGGAGAGCAAGAACAACCTTCTGTCTGCAAAATGCATATTCTTCCCAGTCACATACAAGCTTTGTGGAGAATGTTTTGTTCATAGGCAACCTTTCAAGAGAACTTGCTTCTTATCGCAAACAAATCCATTGTTCCTAGAAGCAATATTTGAGAAACAATGCACTAGATAGAGCACTGATGGCACACCTTGGCACACCAGCTGTTTTGAACTTCAATTCCCAGAAGCCTTGATCAGCAGGACTGCTCAGTTGGGCTTCTGGAAATTGGAGTCCAAGAACCTGGAGTGCCAAGGTTCACCATCATTGGACTAGAGTCTTACTTCCACATTTATTGATCACTGCTAATGACTCCATTGACTTTTGGCCCTTGTTCTTTAATGGAAGCAGACCGATGCTTGTTATTTAAATATACAGTAAAATCCCGGTTTACGACATTGGTCCATTCCACCAGCCTTCATCGTAAACAAACAAACAAACAAACAAAGTAAACCAAAGCATGTTTCCCCATAGGAATGCATTGAAAAATAAAAAACTGCTCCCGACCGGACGAAAAATAATTAAAAAATCCAAAAGAAATCCAAAAAACGCCAGACACAATTGTCCCCCCCCCCCCCAAGAGACAAAGTGATCTCCCTACCTTTTCCGTTGCCATTTGGAGGCACGTGTTCCCGGCTGTAGTGCCGGTAGAAGTGGTGGAGTGTGTGGAAATGGGCAAAAACACCACCAGTGCTACTGCTGCCTCCTCCCCCACAGCGTTAAATGAAGAATCACAACTTCTGGCAGTGGAAGGCAGGTGCCATTTTAGACTCCAAAATGGCACAGGGCCACCATTTTAGTCTAAAATGGCGCTGGGGATCTACTTCCCAGTCATAAACCGAAAAAATGTTGTAAACTGGGACATTAGGTTAGTATGATTTGCTGTCATAAACCATGGCAAATGTTAATCGAGGTGTTTGTAAACAGAGGTTTTACTGTACAACGTTTGAAATCTTGTGCTTATCAGCATAAATTGCAGCTACAATAAGCACATTGAATTAATGGCACTTATAGAGAAGTGGACACACCAAACCTGATTTAACAGGCCTGCTCTAGTTGCAAATTACTATTCTAAGGAAAAGGATTTCAGCATATGTTTTTAAAAAATAAAAATGCCCCAGCAATTTTTTAAAATGTTCTTCAAAAGGATATTTGTTTTTATTTTGCAACATTCTTTACTTCATTTTCTGTTCAATATGGTTCAGTGATGTCACTTAATCACTTTGGAAGATTTGATTTTCTTTATGTCAGAACTACGAAGAAGCAGAGTTCCATTTTTAAATGTCCCAACTTGTCCTGTGGGCAATATGCTCTGTTTTGTCTTCTTCCTGGGCTTCCTATTTTTAAAAGAAAAAGAAAATAATTTCCACAAGATGTTGAAACAAAAAATGACTACCAACACCACACACTAATAATTCCAACAGACATGGGACAAATAACTTCATGATTCCTAACCTGACCCATCAGCGATTTCATTCATCAAGCTGAAACAGATCCAATTTGTTACTGTTACATTCATATAGTTTTGAAAATATTGGCTCACCTCTCTTCATGTCCTTGTTTCTTCTGCTTCTTGAGAGAATCAGATTTATTTTCCTATCCATAAAGATCAAGAAGGTACTTCAATGCAAGTGTCAGAAACAAGGAGGGTGCATGTCAACCCCCCTTCATGTTTTTATGCCCCTTTTTCTTGTCGTCATTTTCCAGAGGAATACCACAGCAATAGCAAATACACTTTTAAATACCACCCCATAGCGCTTAGTGCACTCTCTGGGCAGTTCACAAGTTAATTAGCATTTTGCCCCCAACATGCCAGGTACTCATTTTACTGATCTTTAAAAGATGGAAGGCTGAGTCAACCTTGAGGCCTAGTCAGGATTGAACTCACAACCTTCTGGCTGCAATACAGCAGCTTAACCACTGCGCCACCAGGACTCAGTTACTCACACTTCCAAGCTTTCAGCAGTGCCAATTCTCTCTCAAAACAATTTTTACCCTGATGCTTCCTTTTGGACTACTAAAGAGTGTGTTTGTGAATCAAAAGCAGATTTCTGGCCACTTTCCCGTTTTAGCGGCTCTCTTGAGTCTATCAAAGCATGGCTCTTCTGGCCAAACTGGGGTAACACTGTGGCCTCACTTGAAAATGAAGGCTGCCCAATGTGTCTGTCCCTATGAAAACCTCAACATCTGGCCACCAAATGCACAATTTATTTATTCTTTACAGGAAACACTTCATACAAACCAGAAAATGTTCTTCCTTCTTTGTGGCTTTTTTCTCTTTGATTTTCCTTTGAAGAATCTTGTAGTTCAGATATTCTTTTTTAGGAGGCTGCAAACCATAGTTTGAAAATGACAACTTTTACAACATGTTCAAAAACAGATGGAACAAGTACAAAAGTTATCGGCAACCGAGGGAGAAAGGTAACGACACATAAAGCATCTTTCTGTAAAGCAGATCTCTAGACTTATTTAAATATATCTTAATCTGATTATTTTAGGTAGAAGAGCCAATAAAATAGGTCTCATCCAGAGTTTGGAAATAATGTAACAAATCTTTACAAGTTACTGTAATTTGCAGGATGTATTTGTGTGTACCTAACAACCACAAATGACATTAGATGCTATCTTAATGAATCAGTGGCTGATGATGTGGGGAATATGACATAATATGGACAGATTTTGACTTGTTTGCATTATGCTTTGTCAACTAAATGATGTTGCAATAGAACCAAACAATGGACTGGAACTATGATAAGTATTAATAAATATGAGCTGAATGATAGTACATAGTTGACTATTAAAATGATATAGTGTTACCACTCAGCTACTGTTTATTAACCAATGCTGCTATATTTGTCAGCCTTTATTTCACAAGATGCTTAGAAATAGGAGTTTAAAACTTTATCGAAAATATGTAAAAGAAATCCTCATTTCTCATTTAGGAGCGAGCATCTTGTTTGCATTTCAGATTCAACAGAACCAGGACTTAACAGACTAAGCCCACAAAAAAATTCTATGTAACAAACCAATAGTGTTTTTTCCTATCCTAGAATCAGTTTTCAAATGTATCTTCCTATGAAGCAGCAATGGAGATATGGAGACTGCTTACAAGCAAAAATGAAGGGAAGTGAGAAGATTGAATAAATAGCCTGTTCTGTCTCTCACTGTGTGCTCTCATACTCGAGATAGAGCCACTGGAAGGCTGTGTGTGTGTTTGAGTGAGTGAGTCAGAGAGAGAGAGAGAGAGAGGTGGCAAACAGAGAGAAAAAGATTTAATCCTCCCCTTTAAACAAATTCCTACAAAGCAGCCTCACAGCTGTTGTTTGACAGAAACCTCTAAGAAGGTAATCTCTGAAAGTGATAAATTTGCCCCTTTTAGATCAAATTCTCTCCTTAAATCATGATGGTGCTTGTGAGGAGATGGCCTGTTTTTCAGGGCCCCTGGAAAGAAAAAAGAAAGACCATTTACCTTTGCCCCCAACATGATAGCACGTTCTTGCTCCAAAACTCGCTGTTCCTTCTTCTCAAATCCAGTGATTCCAAACTGGTGTACTTCCAAACGCGCCTAAGGCATTTAAAAAAAATGGTTACCACTGTTTCTGAAATATCAGTAAACACAAAGGCTGGGAGTTGAGTTGTCACCAAAACATATCAATTTGAATATCAGACTACAGTAGAAACAAAATTAATCCCTCTGAAGCTGCAGTGGAAAACTCTGGAAAAACAGAAAAATTGCTGCCCATCTCTAAGATGTTTTGCTTATCGGTCTACAGTAGCAACTTTTCTCCCCTAATAATGATTTCCCTTGTAGCTGAAGATGAAATGCACCTTGCCAGTAATAAACATCTTGTTGCCCATGTATGCACAGAAGCGCAAGTAGCATACAATTATCATAGGAAGCCACAGTACATTATACCAATATACAGAATGACTTTTCCAAAATCTGGTCTTAGAACACTGGTCAGTCTAGTCTGGTGTTATCAACCTGGACTAGCATTGGCCTAGTCGTGCTTCAGGCAGACATCTTTCCTGCCATTTGCCACCTGGTAATTTCAAACTAGTTATTATAGCTGGGAACAGAGGTTTGCTGATTTCACTTAGAACTACAACTCTCAGAATTCCAACCTCTACATCACTACCTGAGTTTTGCTTACATGGCACGCGCTCTACAGAAGGACATGAACAACCGTTAGATAAAGATACATACTCCTGGATTTAGTCACAGAAGCTGGTTTTGGTTCAAGTTTGGCTGAGTTTAAAACACATGAGGTAGCTTGTCCTGTCATTTGCACCCAACTTTCACCATAAACAGAGCTGGCCTTAGATATTTTGCTACCAGAGTGAATGGTACTCTTACTCAGCTCAGTCAAAATACAAAGTACTAGAAAGCCTGTCAAGAGACACAAGAAAGAGAATCCAACAGACTCCCCCTCTATGGCTGGGTTGTCATGCATGGATGCTAAAACATTCTGCAAATGATGTGGGAAGATACCAACTGAACATTATAGTTCTAATTTCAAATAACATGCACTAGATTGTGCTATTTTTCTCTCCACCAAAAGGACAACTGCATCACACTCTACAAGCCACACCTCTGTGTCCCATACAAATCCCAGGCGAATTTATGAAAAAGTGCCATGGCCAGTCTAGTTAAACGTGAGCTTTCGTGGGCTTGATATAAGCGTAGTTATAGGACAGTGATGGAGAACCTTGGCATTCCAGATGTTCTTGGACTTCAATTCTCAGAAGCCAAAGCCCCCATGAATCCACACGAATGGGTTTACTGTGTCCGGGCGCGTTTTACTTCCACTTCCAGGAAAGATGAGGGCAGCGCAGGCTGGATGAATCGCAGTAAACCCATTCGTGCAGATTCATGGGGGCTTGGGCTTCTGGGAAATGAAGTCCAAGAGCATCTGGAGTGCCAAGGTTCGCCATTATGGTTATAGGAGGTCTCATGGACACACTTTGTTTGTTTAATATAGGGAGGCCCCAATCCATTCTTTTTTTGAGGTAAATGTTAAGAAAACATCTGAATACTTGATACCGACACACATAACTGTACCCAATGGCAATTTCAGTACAGTTAAACCTCGCATAAAGAGTGCCTCACTCAAAGAGTAACTCGCTTAAAGAGCAGAATTTTCTCTGAATGTTCGCTTCACTTAACAAATAAAACCAACCAAAAACTCGCTTAACAAATAAATCGGGGTTCGCAATCCCCCCCCCCAATTGGTCAGTTACAATGGTGTTTCGCTTAAAGAGCAAACTTCCTTAAAGAGCAATCCTATGGAACGCAATATGCTCTTTAAGCAAGGTACAACTGTATTTGCCTTGAAGTTTGGTAGGCCAAAAATGTACATAGATGATATTTGGTATTGAATTCTGGAATTCTTGATTTGCAGTCTCTTTGATACATCAACAACCTGTGTGCCTTTAAAACAGATAGAACAATGACTCACTTTTTCCAAGTTAAATTCCTGGCCACTGGCATGTTTTTCTTGAACAACTGTTTTCACCTAGATTTTGAAGAAACAGAAGAGTTATTTGTACAAAGAGAATATTTTACTAAACAATAAGTCAATAGATTTTTGTCAATACAGGGAGAAACAGAAATCTAAATAAATAAAACAAATTCTGTGGATATAGCTCAGCTGACAATGGATTTGTCTGAATTACAAGCAAGTTAACAAAAGCTTTAACTAAAAGCAAACAGTTTCTTAAAAGAAACATATGAAAGCTGCAATCATATACAGTACTGTACTAAAATGCTTGAGAATAAGCCCTACTGCATTTAATGGAACCTACTCTTGAAGAGACAGAAGATTTTGATGTAACTCTAAAATGGAAAATAATTTCTAATTCACTAACAAAAATGTTGTAGCACTTTAAAGCAGGGACCCTCAACCTACAGCCCATGGGCCAGATTCGGCCAGTGGCACCAAATAATCCAGCCTGCCACTGCTGCCACTGTCTCAATCATTGTCCCCTCTGCTTGGCTTGGCATGTCCCTGCTGACGCTCTGTAGCAGAGGCAAAAAGGGAGTACGGTAGGTATTTTGGAGGATATGCCTAGTAAATCAGAGGAAGAGCATGGAAAAGTCTGATTTGAAACGAATAACCTTACCCTGGAATCATTATCTTTCTTTTTTTGACGTTGACCATGAAACGTGATGACTTCAACTTCTGCTGCATTTCCCTGCTGGTTAGATTTCAGAGGGACAGTGCTGTGGCAACTGTGTTCTGGAATAGACTTGCCCTGCTTAATACAGTTATAAGCCTGTTCATCTTTCAGGCTATCAAAGAAGCTGGATGATTTTTTCCTCTTGCCTGGAGTGGCTGCTCCCAATTCAGGGTTCATATAGCTGTCTTCTGATAAATTATTGATTTCTGTCTCTGCTACCTTCTCCAGTGAATTTTTCCTTTTCCGCTTTTTGTTTTTTGCCAGTAATGGTTCACCTGTAGTATAAACAAACACTTGTCACCCTTCTCATTTATTTATTTTTAAAAAGCTCAGTGTTCTGCTTCACTGAGCTATCCAGGCAGCACCTGACAAAAGTACAAATAGCAACATTGGTTGTTGTTTTTTTAAAAGTAGTAGCTATGTTAGTCTGTGCAAGCATAACAGAGAGTAAACAAAACAATAAAAATGACAAAAAAGTTGTGACACCTTAAAGACAAACGTCTGTATTTAAATGTGAGCTTTCATGGATCAAGTCCACTGCATCAGACATAAGAGTAAAGCACTGGCCAGACTTCAAAGAATCATAATTCAATTCCACATATACAAGGTGTCTTTTGGCTGCTTTGCAAAAGCTACCCATACACAAGGCAAACTGAAGACATTTCCTTGGGGGGAAACCCCCCAGTTTTTTTTTTTTTAAAAAAAACCCTTTGGTGATCTACTTCTTCAGACAATCCACAAAAATCTCAAGCCAAGGTGCAAAACCTCCTTTGTTGCTTTTGCTAAAATTGATTATAAGGGTGTGACTACATTGTTAAGCTTGGTTCACAGCCTCTTTGGTGACCACATTTGGTTTAGGTGGACATTTGAAGACCCTGGATGGTTTCAGGGCCAGTGTCCAGACTGGCCTTTCAATTCAAAACAGTTTGATCCATACCCACAGCCCTCTTCCCTTGATACCATCCTCCTAGCTCTCTATTTGTGGCTTTCTGCTGGAACTGAAGTTCAAGAATACTGTACCTGGCATGCCAATGTTAGCCATCACCGTATAGCAGAGGTGCCCGAACTTTTTGGTCCATGGACCAGTCATGTGGTTCAAGGGACCGGTCACTATGGCTTGTGGGCCAGATCCAGCCCCCAATGCCCTTGCCGCTCCTGGAAGCTGAAGTAAAATGTGCCCATACAGGCACGTTTCACGTCCAGGAGCGACGAGGGCGTCAGGGGCCGGATGAATGGGCCGGGGGCCAGATCCAGCCCACAGGTCGTAGTTTTGGCACCTATGCTGTATAGCAGTAGCAACTACGCTTATATCATGCCCACGAAAGCTCACGTTTAAATAAAGGAGTTAGGTGCCACGACGGTTTTTTTTTTTGTCTTTTTGTTGTTATTTTGTTTTGTTTCCTTTTTGATCTGCTTGCATAGAGTCCAGGGGTCTGCAAACTTGGCACTCCAGGTGTTCTTGGACTTCAATTCCCAGAAGCCCCAGTCAGCACGCCTGCTGATCAAGGCTTCTGGGAACTGAAGTCCAAGAACAGCTGGAGAGCCAAGTTTGCTGACCCCTGGCATAGACTAACACGGCTTAGCTAGCAGATGGGCTTCTCGGGGGACCCACGTACCGAAATCATACAGGTCGTTCAAGACGGCATCCAGAAGGCAGCCTACATTCCCCTCTGCACCGACGGCATCATCCTCCGGCTCCTGCCGGCCACCCGTCCTCTTCGCCATGCGGCGGCCAAAGCCTCCTATTGTTCTCCGCCCCAGCAACCCCGAACGAAGCCGGGCGAAAACGAGCGCAGGCGGAGAGGGGAGGAGTTTTGTCCTCGCACGACCACCATAGGGGACCAAAGATGGCGGCGCCCTACGGGGCACTTCCGCCCTTCCGACTGAGTGACTGACAGACGGGCTCCCTCCTTCGGCCTCGCAAACCAAGAAGAGCGGAGGCAGGTTGATGGGCGCTGCCGGTTCCCGGCGGAGAGAGGCGTGAGGAGAAGCCGGCCATGGCAGCAGCGGCCGGGGCGGTCCCTCGGCGGCGAGGCCCCCCGGTGTATTCGGTAGGAAACCCCCCCCCCAACCGACTTGGGAGGGATGGGGGGGCGTATGGGTCCCCCCCCCTTCAAGCCTTCTGGGGGACAGGGCCTGCCCACTCCCGCCTGGGGGGCGGTGAGGGCGGCGGCACTGCGTGGCACCAGCGAGGGCGTGACTGTAGCCCGTGTCCATAGGGAGCCCATATTAGGGCAGCCACCTTCCTTCGCGCGGTGGGTGGTTGGAGGAGCTGTGCGGCAGGTTGCAATTCAGTGGGAGAGTCTCCCCAGGTTGGGTTGTTAGGCAGCTGCACCGGCTGCATTGCTGCCTGCCTGCCTGTTCCAGAAGGCACGGATTATTAAACAAATGTTCAGCAGGTAAGAGGACTAAGACGCTGACTGGACGGTGGGAGGAGGTCAGCAGTCCGATTCCTGAACATTGCAGGATGGAATGAGCTCCCGTCTGTGTCTCAGCTCCTGCCAACCTAGCAGTTCCAAAGCAAGAAATTGCAAGTAGATAAATAGGGACCACATCGGTGGGAAGGTAAACAGCGCTCCGTGCTCTCCGGTGTCTAGTCATGCCCTGCCACACGACCACGTAAAAGGTCTGCAGCAGCAGACAGCGCTGGCTCTTTGGCTTTGAAACAAAGATGAGCACTGAGCCCTAGAATGAGATGCGACTGGGTTTGGAGCAAGGGAAACCTTACCTTTACCTTTTACCTCAGCAGGTAAATGTAGATGCAATGGGCACAGGATGGTGGAAGACAGGTGCCTGGCGGGCAGTGGTCCATGGGACCACATTGGTGGGAAGGTAAACAGCGCTCCGTGCTCTCCGGTGTCTAGTCATGCCTGCCACACGACCACGGAAACGTCTGCAGAAGCAGACAGCGCTGGCTCTTTGGCTTTGAAACAAAGATGAGCACTGAACCCTAGAATGAGATACGACTGGGTTTGGAGCAAGGGAAACCTTACCTTTACCTTTTACCTCAGCAGGTAAATGTAGATGCAATGGGCACAGAGCTGGGCAGGCTGAGGAGGATGGTGGAAGACAGGTGCCTGGCGGGGTCGCAAAGGGTCAGAATTGACTGTGCAACTAAACAACAAAACAACAGCAGGTAAAGGTCAAGGTCTCCCGTGCTCCAAAGCCAGTCATATCTGACTCTAGGTTTTGGTGCTCATCTCCGTTTACAGCCAAAGAGCAGCACTGTCTGTATTTGCAGATATTTCCATGTACATGTGGCAGGCATGACTTGACACCAGAGTGGAATGCTGTTACCTTTCCCACTGAAGCTGTATCTATTTATCTACTTGCAACTTCTTGCTTTTGAACTAGGTTGGCAGGAGCTGGGACAGAGATGGAAGCTGGCTCTTGAATTGCTGACCTGCCAACATTCTAGTAATCAAGTTCAGTATCTTAACCACTAAGCCACCACACTCCCCTGTTCAGCAGGTAAACAGATGGTAACTTTGAACAAGTGAACCCACATGCTGTACGTCTTGTGCCAAACATATTTAGGAGCTACATGTACTGAGGTCCTTGGCACTACCTTGGTATCTCTCTCTCTCTCTGTATATGCACATGGCATTGATACGGTGGGTGAGCAACTTTAAAACATTTATCTTCATCTTTCATTTTTGGGTAAGACGTCTTCTTTTGTGTCCTGATCAAACCCTGGACTGCTAAAATAAAGCCATTTTCTTGGCTTTGTTGTTGGCCAAAGTTAAGTCCTCATTGGTGCATGTTTCTGGCAGTAATTGGTAGAGCAGTAAATGAGCCTGATTCTGTATCTCTCCACATTCACATTGCATGGTCACTTTGAATTAAGCATCACTGAACTATAACTGAGTTTGCTTGTCACCGTCATACCTGACCTTGTCTGAAACATGCATATTCTTTTGACTAAAATAAGTATTTAGGTTTGGCAAAGTCTTGTGCCAGGAGTAAAAATGATTTTTGTTCAAGATGCATTTAATCCCACAGACAGTTGTAATTGCCTTAATCATGATTTGAGGTTTTTTATTGAATTGTAAGGTTTGGGACTGTTTTGTTCTATATTGAACATTTTAAAAAATCATTTGAGAGATGTAGCAATAGCAATTACGCTTATATACTGCCCCATATTGCTTAGTGCACTCTCTGGGTGGTTTACAAAATAATTAGCATTTTTGCTCCCAATATGTCAGGTACTCATTTTACTGACTTCGGAAGGATAGAAGGCTGAATCAGCCTTGTGTCCCATAAGGACTGAACTCACAATGTTTTGGCTGCCCTACCAGGGCTCTTTATTATGTAACAACTATTGTCCTAGAAGGCAGCACTGTTCATTCACCTCCTGTAGTCCCCAAATTGCCACCAAACAAATTACAGTTCATTAGTACTGCAAATACTTACTTTGTCATGAGATTAAAAATCTCCCAGCCCTCTTTTTGTGAGGTGTGAGAAGCAAGGTAGATTTGATTCGATTCAAAAAGACCCAATTCAATTGTGTTAAACTCCCCCTGCAAAAGTGCATTCCTGGCTTCCTGTAACCTTATATATTACTGTATTTGTAATGCATGTTTTCTGTTGTGTCCTTGGCAAGCTTTTCTCTATGCCTCCTAAGCCTCTGTTCTTTGAGACCTCTGGTGTCTGAAAGTGTGCAATTTAGACAGAAAGGCAAGGGCTTAGCTTGACATCAAGTGAGTTTGCAGAGATATTCATAGAGCTTTTAAGAAGTTCCAGTGTTATGATGTGTTAAGAGGAGACAAAGAAAAAAAGCTCCAAGCATAACTATACTTAGAGTTGGAAAATGGGGCTGATCTGATTTGTTGTTTCTCACCTCCATATATGGTGCTGATCTTGCAAAATACAAAGCCACTTTGAAAAGTGCAGATTCTTCTAGTGATATCTTCCAAAATGATTTCTCAAGAGTTAATTCATGCATATTTGCTCTGGAATTCAGTGATAGTATAAAAGCTATTGTTATCAACCATAGTATTTTCTCGGTTTCCTTTCCTGTTAGATATGGCATAAAATAAGCCTATGGTTTTGCGTCAGGTCTTTTAAATCATGCTTTATTATGTTCTGGAATGCTTGTGGTTCAATCTTGCACTGATGGGAAACTATTCAATCTTCATTGTAATGATGCATGAGTTCATATGTCCTATAATTGCACTCTTAATGCAACCACAGTTCTGGATATGTGAAGAAATCTTGATATGTGAAGAAATTTTGATTTATTGTCCTCTGCCTGTAATAATTTCATCTGAAGATCAGTACTGATGGGACAGAGGTGATGAATCAACCCGCTCTGGATGTACCTGCTCTGAAGGTGTAAACCCTCTTAATTGCATTGGATAAATGCATGTATCTTGGCAATGCTGTGTTCCACTGTTCTCATCAATGTTGAAGTGACTTCACAAATCTCTCATGCTAGTATTGCCTTTGGAAGACTTTGAAGCCTGTGTGTGGAATTGATGTGGAATCAGTCTTTCCCTTAAACTGAAGATGTATATAAAGCTGTTGTTCTATCTTATCTACTTGATGGAGTGGAGACTTGGACTTTCTTTGAATGTAATACAAAAAAAGCTCAATCATTTCCATCTCACCTGTCTTCTGAGAATTCTCAGCATCAAATGGCAGCAACAGGCACTGAAATCTTGGAGCAAACACAGATGACCTGCATTTTTACAACCAGGTGCTGGTATTTTTGCTATTGCTTAAGTCTTTTGAAGACATATGACCCTCTAGAAGTTTTTGGATCATAACTGACATCATCCAATACAAAGTTGTATGTCTATTGGGTCAGCTATACAAATTGAATAAATAAATAAATAAATAAATCCTATGGTGAAGGATCTGAGAAGTTACAGTCAACAGGAGGTTAGGGGTAGCATGTTTCCTGATGCTGATTTATTTTCTGAAATGGTTGTTGTGTGCTGTCAAGTTGTCTCCGATTTATGGCAACCCTGTGAATGAGAAATCTCCAAAATGTTATGTTCTGAGTAGCCCTTCTCAATTCCTGCAAGTTATAGTTTGTGGCTTCCCTTTGCCTTCCACCTTTCCCAGTGTATTGTCATTTCCAGAGAATCTTGCCTTCTCATGATATACAGTATCCAAATTAAAATTGCCTCAGTTTCATCATTTTTCTCACAAGTCCAACATCTGGAGAGGCAGTTGTTCTATATCTTATTTGTGGCAGTGAATAGTCCAATTTGAGGACATCCCACACTTCCCAGGGAACTACCTTGCCAGACTCTGAAAAAAACTCATTGGCTTGATTCTAGCTTGTGGTCGTAATTGGAGGAGATCTGGTGAATAAATGGAATTTAAATAAGTTGTTTCACCCGATAGATCTGCGCTAGCTTTGTGCTGCAAGTAGATTTGGTTCATTGTTCTTAAAAATCTTAAGACTCTAAATGATCCATGAGAGGCGAGAGATAATTGACTTTGGGCTGAAAAAGCGGACAGTGGGGGGATGAAGACAGTGATGTGTGTTGTTTGTAAGAAGGAAGTGATTGTGCAAGGGAGGATTGGAGAATTGTGGAATTGTGGGACTGTGAGCCAAAATGGCATAGGGCTGCACAGTAAGCAATCTTGGTTTTATTCTTTTGCAATAGGAGTAGGTGTTAATTGTAGCATTGATAGCCTGTGTGTTGCATTCAACTTTTGGAGGCCTCTCATGTATTCACATATGCTACTGCTGTCAAAAAATCAGTGATTATTTACCAAAAACAAAAAACAAAATACCAACCCTGTGTATTTCATCTCTGTGTGTCTGTACACGCGTGTGCATACACACATTTCATGTAGAAGAATACCACATACACTAAATTTAAAAAATGTACTGTATAATTAGAATTTATCTGGTTTGTGTGTGTGTTTAAAATACCGGTAACCATATTCTTCCTTCCTGTTCAACAAAGGCAGTACAGGTGGACAACAAGCAAGCCTATTGCACAATTCATGAAGCTTATAAATAAACAAGCATTACAGCAAATAAAGAACAGGATTTAACAATAAAGCAGAAAGTAAAAGCTAGGATAATCCCCCTCCCCCAACCGATCAGCTGTAAACTGTACTGAAACAAATATGTTCTGGTTAAATATTGGGGAGAGGGGAAATCAGCTGGGTACCTGTCACAAGTGAGTCCTAGAACCAAGATGATATCAGAAAACCCCATTCTCTTTAGGATTTGAAAAGTTGTAACAGCACTTTGGCTCAGAAATGAATGGAGACACACTGAACTGGGATGGCATAGGATTTGCATGCTCCCA
Source organism: Furcifer pardalis (assembly GCA_030440675.1). Lineage (NCBI taxonomy): Eukaryota > Metazoa > Chordata > Lepidosauria > Squamata > Chamaeleonidae > Furcifer > Furcifer pardalis. Next base: position 111,010,958 of record CP126890.1, on the reverse strand, counting down.
AAGCTGTCTTGAGTAAAAGCAAAAACAACACACACATACAAAACAAACCAATTGCTGAATTCAGGACCAGCTGCAAGACATAGCAGTGAGGAGAATATAAAAGTCTGTAAAGAATGTGCAGTGACAGCTGTGTCCTGTCTCTCTCTTTTATGACTTCAGTTTATGCTTTAATAAGTGGATAGTTTTTCAAAGGCAATATCAGATTGCATTGAGTAGGTCAGGGGAGACCTTGCCTTGTTGCTCCTCAGATAGTTTGGAGACAAGATTCCTGTCAGACCCTGCTAACATAGCTGTGTTGTAAAAGACTGTGAGAGGGGTTGTTCAAAACCTCTGGAGCAGCCAATCGTTGTGGTAGGCAATTTCTGCCTGTCTGCTATAGTGCAGTCCAGTATATGTCTATTCCAAAGTAATCCCCATGGTGTATAGTGGGGATTACTCCCAAATTTGTGGGTAAAGAACAGCAGTCCTTTGTGTTATTACTAGTTGCATTAAGAGTCATGGGGTTATATATAATGAAAACAATCCGTGATGGTATCAATAGGATTTATTTTCAGGTTTGATAAAGCCCAACAGTTATCTTTGTGGCTTGTTTGTGTAGACTGAGCTCTTCTTACATGTTGAAAGCAAGCACAGTATTGCAGAAGTTTTACAAAGAGATCAGGCTGATAAGCCTAAGAATTAATTAATTAATTAATTAATTAATTCTTTCTTTCTTTCTTTCTTTCTTTCTTTCTTTCTTTCTTTCTTTCCAGACCCAAGTTAAAGCAGTATAAAAATAGAATAAAATAATAATTAAAACATACACATATTTAGGGAAAGTCAGTTAAAATGCTAATTACCGTGTGAACTGCCCAGACAGTACACTAAGTGCCATAGGGCAGTATTTAAGTGTAATTGCTGTTGCTATTAAAATAATAGTCTCTTATGAGATCTTATAACAGAAAACAAAACTTTGCCACAGTCTCTGTGATTGTTTGGTTTACACTTGCCACCAAATACTCCAGGTAGCATGTGAATTGTCTTTCAGGGCATTTTTACGTTCTTTGTGGAGACTACATTTAAACAAAAAATGGGTCAGAGACTTGGCTACTTTATTTTCACAGACACACAGCCAGTCTTCATATGGAATGCTGCAGTAGCGCCCATCTAATACTGTTGAAGAGAGACAATTTAATCTAAACCTGGTAAATGAATGCCAATATTTTGGGCTGAGTTTATCCAGCCTTAAGTTGCAGTCCTGTTGATAAAGCACATCTAGGCATTCCAAAAAGTCAGCACAGCAGGTTTGAGACCACACTTTCAACAGTTGAATTAAAACCTTGAAACCATATCACAGTACCATGTAATTACTGAGATAGAGTTTTGACCATGACTTCCTGCAGAGCATGGGATTGTGGTGGCTTAGTGATCAAGACCACACAGAGGATTCAAAGCTTGATGACCAGAAGGCAGGTCAGCAGTTTGAGAACTGAGTGCTGCATGACAGAGTGAGCTCCCGGCTCTGTCCCGGTTCCTGCCAATCTAGCAGTTTGAAAGCAAGGAGTTGCAAGTAGATACCACTTCAGATGGAAGACAACAGCATTCAGTGTATCTAGTCATGCCTGCAACATGGCCACAGAAACATCTGCAGATTCACTGGCTCTTTGGCTGTAAATGGAAATGAGCACCGCACCTTAGAGCTGGATGTGACTGGCTTTCGAACAAGGGAGAAATGCAGCAGGGATGAATTGTGTCCTCAGTGTAAAAAACCCAAAGAACTGCTTTACGTCTATTCTATGACATCTGCAATGTAATTCTTTATGGCCAGTCCAAGTATGCAGAGGGGGGAAATGCCCAAGTACAGGTATCTACATTTTTTAACCTGCTCAGTAAACTGTCCCTTGATTAGCCTCTCATGTATCTGTGGGCATCTAGAAGAAATCCACTAAAACTGTGATCCTTTACATGTATGCATGAGAATAAATCTTATTCAACTCAGTAGGACTTACTTTTTTCTGAGTAAATGTGCTAGAATTGCACCACATATGGATTGATATACTATCCACATTTATGGTTGTCATTTTATAGGAAGCACAACCTATTGGACACGGTCCATTTCTTGTCATTTATGCATCTAAAAAACAGTCACAGATATTTTAACATTGTGGTTTACTTTACCCAGACAAGATGGGACCATAAGCCAGCTTTAAACCAGGGTTTGGTGTTGATTTGTATGTTCAGCTCTTGCAAATCAATGCCTTATTTATTTATCCACTCATGTAAATGGCAAAAAGGAAAGAGAGAGAAGAGAATGGGCTGGCTTAAATTGAACAATGCTTAATTCTTTGTGGTGTCCCCAGCAGAAAAATCTCACATCAAAGAAGAAAGATGACTTTGAAGATATCTTGGAGGAGAGGCGGCGGTCCAGTGACCTCAGATATGCAATGAAATGTTACACACCGGTTGTTTACAAGGAACTTTCTCCATGCAAACCGAGTGTCATTAAAAAGACGGTTCTACAATCTGAACAAGTTCAGTATGTCATCAGACAGGTGAGTAAAACTCTTATCAGATGTGCCTGCACTGACCAGTTTATTAGTAGTCCCTTGTTGCTAGTAGCCTAAGCAATGTTCTTATGTCAGCAATTGCTTTCTAAGGGTATTACTTTGCAGCTTGTTTAGAGTGTGCTGGTGCAGACTAAATAGTCACTTAAGGTCAGATCAAGATCCAGTTATGCCATGTGGTGTAATCTTTGCATTTTATGTGACCCTTTGACAAGACATAAAGAAAAGAAAAACTGTAAAGAAGAGAGAGAGAAATTCCCCTGCTGCCCCCGTCCTGCCTCCTCTGGCTGCCAGGGTGAACATTAACACAGTGGATGCAGTTCAGGGAAACCAAGAGTCAAAAAATGTAGTAAAGGTTGCCCCTGCTCGAAAGCCAGTTGTATCCAACACTAGGGTTCAGTTCTCATCTCGGATTACAGACAAAAAGCCAGCGCTGTCTGCATTTGTATATGCTTTTGTGGACATGTGGCAGGCATGACTAGATACTGGAGTGCATGGAAGGCTGTTTACCTTCCCACCGAAGTGGTACCTATTTATCTGCTTGCAATTTCTTGCTTTCGAACTGCTAGGTTGGCAGGAGCTGGGACAGAGATGGGAACTCACTCCGCCGTGCAGCACTTGGGTCTTGAACTGCCAACCTACCGACCTTCCAGACGTCAAGTTCAGCGTCTTAACCACTAAGCCACCATAGTCCTCAAATAATGTACATGAGGGGAAAAAATCCTGAGTGCTGGGGCTGAATTGGCAGCGACTGCCCAGAAAAGGGATTCTGGAAATTTTTTGGTTTGTTTAATGAAAACTGTTAGCACAGGTTGTGGCTACTTCAAGGGAGGCAGATTTCATGTTGGAAGTCATTATGAAAGGAACCAGGAAGTGAAACTACCAGTATCAAAATGTTTTTATAACTCTGGTATGGCTATACTTGGGAAACTGGTTACTGTAAATTAAATAAAAAAGAGACATTTCAAGGAAGAATTTTCCACAAGAGACAAGCAGTGATCCTGGCCTTTCCAGCCCTAGGCTGTTGCTACTGCCTATCTGCTTGTTTCAAAAAATAAAAATAAATTGATGGTGTAAGTGATGTGGCAGGTCATCAATCAAGTTTATTTATTTTATTAAAAAATAATTTTATTATTATTAAAACAAGACAATGCTCAAACAAACACGAAAACATTACAACATGACATTAATAGCTATTACAATAACAAAATATATGTATATATCATTTTATAGTAACAAAACAATCCTCTCTGTGCTCCCTACCACCTATGGAACTTATATTTTCTATTTATGATTATTTTATTTTTATTAACAAGATTCTATATATTTGCCCTTACTTCCCAAAAAGTTATATATTCCTGTCCTGGTTTTGTTCCTTTTGTTTTAATAATTAAAAAGTGGGGGCAGGGGTGGAATTAAAGAAAGAAAAACTGAGTAGGAATCCTTCATGGATCCAGCCAGCATGGAGGAGGGTGGGAGTGTAGCTGGTGGATGCAGGCCATACTGCGTTCAGGTTAATTCAAGTAAATCTCACGTGGCATTCAGCGACAAAGAGAGGCGTTACAAATCCCCCCTTCCAGGTTTATACCTTCATTTCCTTCCTGTCACACTGCAAAGCAAACCTGCTTTTTTTGCCTGAAGGTAACTATTACTTTACCTGAGAAGTGTCTACTACCTGTTACTGTTGTGTGTATGTCTGTTTTGTTTTGGTTAGTTATCGAAAGAGACAGGTGAATCGCCTGATATTATACAAGAAGAGGCAGCAGAAATTCTGGATGAGATGGGGCACAGCATGCATATGGGAGCTATACGGTTATTCGCTTTCACACTGAGCAAAATATTTAAATGCCTTTTCAGGAGTATTTGTGTGAATGAAGATGGCATGCAGAAAGTAAGTATGCACGTGAAGATGTAGAGAATAATTGTAGTGTTTTAAATAAAATAACTAAACAAATTCTGTGCCAGTATAATTGAGGTGAATGTGTGTAAGTGTCCAGATGCAGTGACTTTTTGGTCGCCTGGTAGTTTGACCTGTCATCTTTCCAAGGATGGGCAGGTAGCTACCCATGGTCACGTGATTGTCACATTGACATAGCAGAGAAAGGCAGCATAAAGATAAAGTAAAATAAGATGAGATATGATAATTAGAATTTGCCTTGTTGTCAGTCCATGATATACAACAAACTCTATCTACTTTTTAAAATCAAAGAACGTAAGATAATTCTGTCTACCTTAGCAGGTATGCATATTGTACCTGTGAGTCTTAAGAAGGAAATGATGACTTTTAAGAACCAACCCACCGCAACTGAAATAATTTTTAGAGCAATTCCAAAATTACACATGCTCAAAATATTGTTATTCCAGTGATTACAGTTTACATTATTAGGTGTATGCTTGAATGAATGCTGACTTTTTAAAAAGCAATGAGTCTGAACTTATTAGATCATGTAGTAGTATTTTAGAGATCCCGATACCAAACAGGTATTATCTCATTTTAAAAACCCTTCTGCTTAACAACCCTCCTCCTGGTATATCTTGGAAACAATCTAATTGTCTGTTTTTGTCTTTCCTGAATCCCTTTATGGAATACAGCATATACAGTAATACACCGGTTAGCGTTTGCACCGCACAACGCTAAAACCAGATAACAAAGGGGAATTTGAGGCAAACTTTTGCACCATGCAAAGTTAAGATAGCGTTGTGTGATGCATAAGTTTGCCTCAAATTCCCCAAAGTTGATATTTGGGGCAGAGATTTCTGCTCAGAGTTGCAGTTTGGTTGGGGGAGAGGGTGCGTGCGCCCGTTCTCCCCCCAACCAAATCGGTGGTCTGAGTGTCCGATTGCCGGTCCCAGCGTGTGATCACTGGGTTGGGGATTATTGAAGCGCTGGTTTGGTTGGGGGGAATCATGCACGCCCTCACCCCAACAAAACTGCTGCTTGGCTTGATCTGCCTCCCTCTTTGGAAAGGGCAGCAGGGATTCCATGCATGGAATCCCCACTGCCCTTTCCAGAGAGTCAGGCAGATTGACTCCCTGTTCCCTTTCCTCTTTGGAAAGGGAACAGGGCTTTTTTTAACGTTGTGCAATCAATGCATCACACAACATTAAAAACCAGATAATGCTGAGACTTGTGGAGCCAAGTCTTAGCGTTATCAAGGGGATTAGTGTACTTGCTACATCTTAGAATAGATTAGTTTTGGCTGGTATGCTGTAAGCAGTTGGAAAAGAAACATCAGTGCAGTTAATATTCATTTATTTCCAAATTTGATGTCTTAACATATCCTTCTAGCTAACTTGTCTTGGGGGCAAAATGAAGTACAGCCAAACCTCGCATAAAGAGCACCTCGCTTAAAGAGTAACTCACTTAAAAAGCAGAATTTTATCTGAATGTTTGCTTCGCTTAACAAATAAAACCAACCAAAACTCGCTTAACAAATAAATCGGGGTTCACAATCCCCCCCACAATTGGTCATTTACAATGGTGTTTCACTTAAAGAGCAAACTCGCTTAAAGAGCAATCCTATGGAATGCATTATGCTCTTTAAGCATGGTATGACTGTACTCTAACTGTAAAATACATTTTCATATGATGGCATTTAAAAAAAAGTCTACTTAAAATCTTTCTTGAATGTTGATAATCTTGTTCTTTGTTAGTTACAACAGGCAATACAAGAGCATCCAGTTGTCCTTCTGCCCAGTCATCGAAGCTACATGGATTTTCTCTTATTATCCTATGTCTTATATACTTATGATTTGACTTTGCCAGTCATTGCTGCAGGAATAGGTAATCCCCCCCCCTTTTCATATTCTCATTTTTTGAAAACTGAATTAGCCATGCAAAATAATTCACTTAAATCATCATCTAAATGGCTACCTTTTGCTTTTAGAGCTGTGTACGCTTTAGTAACATTGAGGTGCAGATGTTTGCATAACTGATCACAGGCATGTGCCATAACAGTTGCCGTCACTGATGGAAACTGATTGTAGAAGATCCCAGGATCCCAGTGTCTTTACATTAACCTTTGAATGAAAGTTCTGCAAAGATTAATGAATTAAAGCTTGCAACAAAAAGACATTTAGAATGTGTAAAATGCATTGCATCTATTTGGACAGTGTAAATACAAAATATAAGAAGTGAGTGAATATAAACCCATTAAAAAGGCAATATTTTGTGATGATCTTTGATTTGTCCAAGGACAATATCCCAAAAAGCAGAAAATCTAATGTTTACCTTTGTTAATGCTTAAGAATTCATAGTGTGAGTGCAGAATATACCAAGAATATATCTTGATATAATGTGTGTCACTAATTCCCTCCCTAAATCATTTTTGTTTCTAAGGCATTACCCACTTTCGTAGTTCCTCAGGAACCTTGAACAAAATACCTTCGCATACATTGATTTACTTTGCTAACTGGTTGACTATGCCTTTCATAGATTTCCTGGGAATGAAAATTGTTGGTGAGCTGTTACGAAAATCAGGTGCCTTTTTTATGCGACGTACATTTGGAGGAAACAAACTCTATTGGGCTGTGTTTGCTGAATATGTGAAAACTGTGTTAAAGGTATATACTCTGAAATTACCCATGATTTAATATTAAATTTTAAGGTTTGCTAAATGTAGCGACTTTGGAAACTGTGCTTGTAAATATTTGACTGTCTTATAAATCAGAGCTTTGGATTAAATTTTGTATTTGATTTTTGCACTTGTTATGCTTATGGATAGATTCTGTGGATAGGTTTTGTGTTTTTTATTATCCAGCCCATATAGCTGTTACATTATATACTCGACTATAAGTCATTCCAAATATAAGTCGAGCCACCTAATTTGGACCTCTAAAATTAGGGAAGTAGATTGACCCAAGTATAAATTGGGGGTGGAAAATGCAGCAGCTGCTAGTGAGTCTGAATAATTAAAATACATGAAAATATGATAAAATTAATTAATTTAGACATTTGTGTGGGTTTGTTTTTGAGTTTTTACAGTAGTGTTAGTGCTTTTTAAAAAAGTGTACGTTTGAATTTATACCACCTCATTTTGGGATGCTCGGGGTCGTTGACCCAAGAATAAGTCATGTCCCTTTTTTGGACCTCATTTTGGAGGCTAAAAAACTAGATTTATACTCGAGTATATACAGTACTTAGAAAAATGAACATCTCTAAAATTACAGATTTTTAAAAAAGTTATATTCTTGTTATTACTAATAGCTAGCTTTTTGTCTTTTTTTTTGCCATGAAGAATGGATATGCTCCTGTTGAATTTTATCTTGAAGGGACAAGAAGCCGCACTGCAAAGACTTTGACTCCAAAGTTTGGTATGTTCAGAAAGTTACAGCATTTACGGAAATAGCATATTTATAATAGCTACACAGGAAATGAACAGTGTGTGGTCTCTAAAAGCAGTTCATCTTTTTATTTAAATGAAGATTATTTAAATAAAATTTTACATCTAAATAAAATGTAGATTGTTGTTTTTTACAGGTCTCCTCAATATTGTGATGGATCCCTTCCTTAAAAGGGAGGTGTTTGATATATACCTTGTCCCAATCAGTATCAGCTATGAGAGGGTATTAGAAGAATCTCTTTATGCACATGAACTTTTAGGAGTCCCTAAACCAAAAGAATCTACCTCGGTAAGAAAGCAGGTTCACTGGATGAAGCATTGGGCAATCTGGGCTTGTTTATTCTGTCTCCTCCCTTCTCTTCCTTCTCTCACTCCTTCCAGTATTACAAGAAAGAGATTGGAAGCTTTCACTTGCATTATAAATTAACTCCACTCATAACCTCTGAATCTGGACTAGGAGTTAATTTTAGCTATCACTTCATAAAATAAGCCAATTTCAGATCACTGCTGATGAAGTTGGCTTGTTTCAGCTAACCATAGCTAAAGTTAACCATAGAGGGTTCAGACCACATATTAAACTGTGCTTAATTTAAAACTGAATTAAAAGGATTCCATTGTTTTAATTGAGAGCTCCTTCAGCATTTCTGCTACTTAAATAGTAGGTTACCTCCTTGTGAGTGTGAAAGAAATGGGAACGATTGCATTTTAGTGTTGGTGTAATTTGTTTTCATACTGAAATACAGAGTAATTTTACTCTCCTTTGCCTCAGTTGCCTTCTATAAACAAAAAGAATGGTAGCATATCTCATAGACTTACTGCAAGGATAAAAGGGCAAAATTCAAAAGTTACATTGAAAATTTGTAAAACTGGTACTTGGGGAATGAAAATAAAATGATATATATTACTATCATCAGTAATAAAACAATCACTAATCAGAAACATAAGATGGACCTATCTTTACCATTGTAAATCTCTCCCTCCTAAACTGCCCCCACCCTATTTTATGCCGTAGGGACTTTTGAAAGCCAGGAAAATTCTGAGTGAAGATTTTGGAAGCATCCATGTGAACTTTGGTCAACCTTTATCCCTAAGAACACTGGCATCTGGGAGAATCAATAGATCTCCATTCAACCTGATTCCAAGGTATTACAGTGAATGCATTTAGTAATTGTTTATGAGAAAAAGAAGTATTTCATCATATTCTAAATTCATTGAATGCTTTGGTACTCCTTTTGTTATACCATTGTGCTAATAACAATTTCACTGTACAGTCAAACCTCACATAAAGAGCGCCTCGCTTAAAGAGTAACTCGCTTAAAGAGCAGAATTTTCTCTGAATGTTCGCTTCGCTTAACAAATAAAACCAACCAAAAACTCGCTTAACAAATAAATCGGGGATCGGAATCCCTCCCACAATTGGTCACTTACAATGGTGTTTCGCTTAAAGAGCAAACTCGCTTAAAGAGCAATCCTGTGGAACACATTATGCTCTTTAAGCGAGGTACAACTGTATCAAGCCAGTGCATCTCTTCATTCATTAGTCATTTCCTGTGCCTCTAATGTTGGCCAGACCTCAGTGTTAAAAGGTGTTCCATTGTCTGCTGAACCTATCATGGGTGCACATACGGCAGTCTTGTGCTGTCAGCTAATCTTTCTCACCCTATGTCAGGTGAAAGGAACTGCAGAATGAATTCACCAAAAGGTGGCTTTATTTTGGCAGATAAATGTCTGACCTAGACACGGAAGAAGACGAAGACTGGTGTATTGATTTCAAACTAAAATATTCTTGAAATCATTCAGTACTTTCTGTAGCTGTAAGTACTGTTTGATGAGCAAAATTGAATTCTTTTTTTTCACATGACATAGAAGAACAATAGTTTGTACATATGTTGTTGAGGGTGATCTCGAACAGGGAAACTCTTAAGAATTCATCAGTAGTTGCTAAGTCATAGAATTGTAGGGTTAGAACTTGCCCAAGTGTTACCTCATCCAACCTCCTGCTAATGTAAAAATCCATGACTGAGGGTTCTCTGATGGATTCCCCTTGTTTCCAGATAATAGACTTACTGAGGAACTTGGAAATGGGACTTTTTGGACTATAATGCATGCCCTTGTGATTCAGGGAGTTGTAGTCCAGTAAAGTAAATTTTCCAAGTCTTGATTTGCAATGTAACAGACACACCATTTTGGCTCATCTCTCCCCGTAAGAGCTTGCTTCTCTTTTGGAGACGTGCCATTTGTCTCTCATTGTTGTCGGGGTGACAATGGGGGGATGGGATGAAGCCTCATGAAACACACACAGTCAGTCCTGTCCAGCGGAAAAACCAACTTCCTCGAACACTTGTTCGAGCCTTTTTATTGTTACAAACGAAAATCACCATTGGCTAGTTAGGCTTCGTACATTGGCCGTGATTGGGTCATGCTAGTTTGGGCATCTACCTGATTGGCTAACACATGATATGCATTGCCCCCTATTGTAATCAGTCTCATGGCTTAACTCTGTAACAAACAACTTCCCTCCACGTATGCAATCTTGTGACTTGAGACAGTCACAGACAACCCAAAAGCAGAAGACCTTTGAACTGGATCAGGGATGGGCGCTGGCTAACTTACTGGGGTACAAGGGTTAACTAGTAGAAGCACCCACACCAGGAGCCTGTGGGCAGTGACTGTAATTTGGGGGGCCCCATCAGTTCACCACACATTGTAATCAAACTGCTGCTGGCAATATGAAATATAGGATCAGCCGCAGAAAGCCACCCTGTGAAGTTCTAGGTGCTTTGCATAAAACTGTTCTCTTCAAATGAAAAATAGGATAGGCACTTGGTTACAAAAAGGTACAGTATATGCATAAACACAGCAACTAGACATAGCTGGTGGGCCCGCAACTTTGCAAACTGGATCATTCTGGGAGCTAGAAGTAATTTTCACTGCCTGTCTTCCCCCCCTTCCTGCATGCTTTTGCAATATCTGCTACCCTATGAGCAACTGCCAGAGGCTCTTCATCCCATCTGTATAACATGCCATGTCCCTTATTTATGGTGATACTAGCTGTGTTGGTGGGTGGGAATTGTGATATTCCACAATAATAGTGGATCAAACATATCAACCGTATCATGAGGCCTGAACCTGATGTTGGGGTCTTTTGTTATGTGAACAGTGTTAGTTATGGGTGTTATGCTGTTTTATTGATGTGCAGTTTGTGCCAAGGAGAGAGTATAAGAGTAGGCTTGTTTCATAGCTATCCATGCAGTGGAGGCAGGGCTCCAATGATGGGAGTGGTGGAAAAGGGCAGGTTGGAAGTATGAGTGAAGGTTGGTTGGGAAGATGGTGTACCCTTATACATGGTCTCACCTTGCTGAAGACATGATCACACCCTGAAACGGTGTACACTGTCCAGAATACAAAGGCAGAGTGCGGTAGGAAAACCAAACAACAGAAAACATTGCAGTAGTTCATCACACTGCTTCTTGTTCTTTAAAACCAGCATGAAAAACCTGCTGATTCACTATGAATTATAATGTATGTCAAGGGGCTGAAGAGCAATAAGCCCTTTAGTCTGTTTTCCCTTCAATATCTGAGGTGGCCCCTGGAAACTACATGTGAAAGAAGGAACTGGGTGGGCAGATCAGTCTATGGTTTGGATCTCTGTGAATGTTGTGTGTGTTTATTCCTGTGCTCGATTTAATCTTGCCTTATTAATTGATGTAAGGGATACTTCTTTAGGAGATGGTTGCCCTGAAATGGTGGAAAGATCCTCTAACCAAAGGAGAGTGTTTTTCTCTGGAGTTAAGGAAGCAAATGAAACCTACCATGGGATGCAGGAAGCTCAGTGTGAATGGATCTATTTACTTGTCCTTTCCTTTTAGGCATATTCCTCAAAAGCCACCGGAGGAAATCCAAGAATTTGTCAGTGATGTAGCTTACAAAATTGAGCTCCTTCAAATAGAAAACATGGTCCTGAGCCCATGGATATTAGTAGCTGCTGTGTTGGTCCAAAATTTACCAGCCATTGATCTTGAGGTACTAGTGGAAAAGACAGTTTGGCTCAAAGGTTTGGCTCAAGCATTTGGAGGATTCCTTGATTGGCCTGGTATGTAATGTTTATGGTGCATAGACTGCTTTTCTTTGCATTTAGGATAGTGGAAAGCTAGAACTGCTGCCATTCAGTGTCACTTTTGAGCCTTAGAATCCTTCTGATTCTGTAAAAAGAACACAGGAACATTCTTATGGCATGTGAATATATGAATGAGACCCTTCCAAAACATTGACTGGAATCCTTTTCATTCTCATGCAATGTAAAGTTATGCCAGGCAACCAACATTACACAATTGGATCCTGCAACTGATTGTGCAGCTCCTTGCATGGCATGCATGCAGATGTGATTTGTAAATAGCACTTCACATGACCTATATTAAGTGGTGCCACAGGATTTCAGCCATTGAGGAAAAAGACTGAAATTAAGATGATCTTCATGGAGTGTAAGGAATTGTTCTTGTCTTCCAGTTTTTTTAAATAGCGATTTGAGGCTTTTAAACAAACTTACTCTGACCCAATTCAAGAATTATTGCATTCAGTTTTACACACAGATGTCCTCATGAAAAAGCATGGCATGTTGTAGACCTTTCTTTATTAATCTCAAGGAGCACAAATGCTGAAATAATAACATTTTAAGGAACACAGGAATGTGATTCTTATCATGCCTTAGTGTAGCTTATCTGGAGTTTCATGGTCTTGCTGGTTTGGATGAAAGGTTTCTCAGAGAAAGGAATTGGTCAATTTTAAGAGTTTTTGTCCAAGAATAGAATTTCTCTGTCCTTGGTTGTTCTGAAAGAAGATAAGCAAGTTTAACCCATCACTAGTTAAAGCAATTCATCAGTTCTACCAGGCCCTCTTTCACTGGTGTCTTTGTTGCAAAACACAAAGCAAAATGATGAGACTTTCTAGATGTGTTTAGTCAACATCTTTTCCCCCCATCCATAGATAATCTGTGTGCTGACAAAGCTGTGAGTTCTGCCCTGGCCCTCCACTCTAACATTGCAAGTATTGTTAATGGCCAAGTGGTACTCAGTGACCAAGGAATGGAACCCAGTGCTCCAGAGAGACTTGTATTTAAAAAAGCCCTCTCTATTCTCCTGTGTGGATGCTACAGGAACCAGTTGTTGAATGTCTTTGTACGCCCAGCATTTGTTGCACTTGCCTTGCAAATGACACACTCTTCCAGAAAAGGTAAATTTTCCCTTGAATTTTTTTATGACACCAAATGTGAAATATATACACCAGGGGTTCCCAACCTTTTCAAGATGGGGGCTGGGTCATGCTCTCTCAGTCAGCTTCAAGGGCCGGACGGCCATTTTGCCCTGCTTGCATGATGCGGGCAGCCATTTTGTCCCAACAGCTTCAAAGGGTTGGCCATTTTGTTTCTTGAATGCCATTGGAGGGGGGCACATGAAATGACACTGTGGGCTGGGTCTTGCCCATGGGCCTTAGGTTGGGAACCTCTGATATATGCTGTATATACAGTCTGAAAATTAAATTGTAGATTTATTCATGCTGTTCAGTCAGCTCGATCTTCTCAGCAAGCAAAGCTTGATGGCTTTATTCTCATTCCTCAGCCCCACATATTTTGAGAATTAATGCAAGATAGAACAACTGCAGAAAGGTCCAAGAGTTGACCTCTATTTCCCTGACCTCACAGGCAGAATCCACCCCACATTATCAAACAAAAATGTTCTTAGATAATTTCTTGCGGTTTTTCAGGATTGTGATTTGGGGCGACAACTTTGGGGCTTAAAATATAATGGGGGAAATGGTCATGGTTAATAGAATACTCATTCCCTTGCAGGTTTCTGAGGGCACAATTCTTATGATTTTTTTAATGTACAAAGATTTTCTTTTTAGAGCATGAGGCTACTTGAATGACACCTACACATGCCCCCACCAATGACTGCGAACTGACAGTGGCATCAATATAAGTATACCCAGGGTGCCAATTCACCATGACCTATCATTCATTCAGAGATTACTCACGGGCAGGTGTAAATAGGATGACAGCTTTTGTTTGGTAACCAGCAGTTATGCAATAGCTGCCAGTTCACATACTAATATTTTATTCCCCTTTTTTTTTTTTTTGATGTTAAATGCAATCTGTCAAATCGGACAACAAACAAAACAAACATAAAACAATAAATAAATGAAGAAGATAAAAATGTTGTGGCATCTTAAAAATTAGCTGCTATATTTTAATGAATGCTTTCATGGATCAAATTTATTTTATTTATTTATTTATTTAAATTTGTTTATCGCCCTCCTCCCAAAAGGGACCCAGGGCAATTTACAACAACCATAAAATCACTTTAAAAAGTTAAAAACTCTAAAAACTTTTTTAAAAACTTGGTATTAAAAGCCTAAAATTACAATACAGGCATACTGTGTTCCTTTGGGCTTGATCCATGAAAACTCACATTAAAATATAGCACTTAGTTTTTCAGGTGCTACAAAATTTCTGTCTGCTTCTACTTTTACTTTTGTTTTGTTTCTTGTCTGGCATGACAGATTATGTTCATCCTCAAGAAAAAATAATGGAATAATTTCTAGTCTGATGTGGCTGCAGAAACTAAGCCAAGCTACCACTTTGAAAACTTCAGTCGGCATAAAACCCTTCTGCTATTGTGCTGTTCCACTCCATTTCAGTAGACTTACACAGAAGAAGTTTCTTCTTCCATTCCCTGGTGATTCAAGTATAAATATGTATATGTTCTGTTTTCCTTCCAATCTCAAATGTACATTATTGGTTTTCTAAATGCAAACGACAATGACAAGGGGAAGGGGAGACATCTTGGAGACTTAGACCTTCATCTTGTGGGATGGTTCACTGAGGGAATGTCTTCTGTCAGCAAAACCAAAAAGGGTGACCGTCTATCCTGCCCCCCTTCCCCGCCCTCGGCAATGAATCTAGAGTATGAAAGACCGAAGTCGAGGGTAGAAGTGAATTGATATGAAAATGATTTGAGGGAAATTGCTGTTAATGAGCAGTTAAAATTTGTTTTCCAGAGGAAGTTTATAGCAATTTCACTTTCTGGCGTGATATTTTTTCTGACGAATTTATCTTCTTTCCTGGAATACCCCTGAAGGTAAGATACTCTGTGGAGTCTTGATCTCCTCATGTCAGTAGGAATTTCTTACTAACTGAATTTCTTACTAATTGTAAATTAAGAAAATGGTATTGGGAATGCTTCGTATTAGATAATTCTTAGTTGTGTTTTTTTATCCCCATCCCACCCCTATTTTGATGTTTTCTCTTTTCAACAAAACAGTAGTCAGTCTAAGCATTACGTGACATTCCCTACACATTTTAAAAATATATAGCCTTAGAGCATCTCAAAGGTGGTATCCACTGATACCACTATTCTTTCAAGGCTTTCCTTATTTTCTTTGGGAAACACTGATTTAAACCAATCTTTTTCTAAATGGTGACCCCCTAATAGTCAAGTAATCTGTGACCCCCCCCCCATGCACACATTTGATTAAAAAGGCATTGTAATGGGGTAAAGAAAATACATTAAAATAGATTATTTTTTTACCCCAATGTGGCTGTTTTGCCATACCACCAACCTCACAATATGGTGGTATCTCTCTAAGCTCCCCCCCCCCACTCCCACCTCCCAAGACACCCTTTGTTAGTGCAGTGTAGCATAATGACAATAACCCCGCCCCCCAACACTTTGCAGTCTCCTTGTGAGTCTCAACCTACAGATTGGGAAGCTGTGCTTTAAATAGAATTGCCTAATTCTGTGCTATACCTTCAACCCCAGATACCACCAGATTGTTTTTACATGTCTCTGCTACCTTACTCCAAAAAACAACAGCACTGATTATTTTGAATATTTGTCAAATAACAAATTGTTTCATTTGTCATATTTTTGAAAGCTTTTAAGAGAATAGTGTGAAATAACAAAATAGTGGTAGAAAATACAGGCAGAACTCTGACAATTACCTTGGCAATGCATCAAAGATTCCAGGCTGCTTAAACATACAGTAATTTAAACTAAATAAAATGTATTTGTCTCTTTCTTGTGTATGCCCAGAAAGATGAATACACAGACAACTTCTTAAATCATTTTCTCACTGCACATCACCTGCTGTAGTTTTAATATTTTATTCTTTAACTTCATCCGCTGAAGGTTAGAGTTATACCATCCATTGTTCCTGTCCCATCTCTGTACTTCTATGCCTGCTCCTACACTAGGTTGATGTTCCCTACCATCCTTTTTGGCTTTAGAGCCTTGCTGCTTCTGATGCTTTAGCTGTTCTTTGTGCCATGGTGTTTAATAAGTGCTTAGACATTATTTATTTAAGTTTCTCTTGTTGCTCTTAAGTGGAGGGGCCCTTTGGCTCAAACTTTCCCTCCTGCATGTTCTACTTGTGCCACTCTTAATATTTCTGTAGTTGCAGAAGCTACTCTGTGGCTCCATTTGCTCTTACATAAGCCCAGCGAGGAAATGTTTGCCCTGAATATACTGAAATAGATTAGCTTCTCCTCTTCTTCAAAGTGCAGGTCTTAAAGTCCACTTCTTGCTTTGCATTCAAGAATACTTGATCGCTGTGCAATAGTATACCATGTTCAAGTAGAAACTCTTCACATTTTCAGGTTCTCCTTTGGGAACAGTTTGCAAACTCCAAAAATCTCTCATCTCAGAAAAAAAAGGAAACTAAATGTAAGCATCTGTTGTCAGCTTGAACAATTTCTGCAGTAAAGCTGCTGCTTCTTCCATTTCTAGGCCAGACTTGAAACTGCTAAAACGAAGGCACCTTTTGGTGAGTTCATTTTGCAGTTCTGTTTGCTTGACCTAGTGTGAGAAAGATTAGCCAGCAACACAAGATTGCCGTTACCAGGGTACACCCGATTGTGGTTCAAAAATATCACTATCTTCAAGGAGGCTCTCTCTGTGTATTGGAACTAACCAGAGGCGTAGCTACCGCCGTATCTGCCGTATCAATTATACGGGGCCCCCGGGTCACGGGGGGCCCCAACGTGCGTAAACAAAACAAATCTTTACCCTTCCTAAGGGCCCCCAAAAGATTTTTATACGGGGCCCCGCCAAGGCACGCTACTCTTCTGGAGCTAACCCATGGGCTCAGATTCACCAGGGATACAACAGAGAACTAATATGCTTGATGGCAATAATGGTTGCTGTCAAGCAGGTTGAATTCTAAATTGACAAGAAGACCGAATTATAGAGAATCAATAGGAATGGCTACTGGTTACAGAAATTGCTTGTCTTTGATTTTGTGTTCTTGTAAGTACGCATCTTACTTTCATCAGTTCATTATGTAGGAGCAGAACCATATCACTTTGGACCAAATCTTTCAGTCTTTTGGTCTGGATTAGCATGCTGTATCACATAACATACAAATCAATCTTACAAAGTCTTTGGCCTTTCTTTGTAATGCTTTTCTCTCAGAATGCTTCATGCATCTCTTGAAGCATCTGTCCCATGATCCATGTGTCAGCTTCCAATGTGTCACAAGATTCCCCCTTGTTTCTATCAGGTTTACTCCAGATTTTCGCATCTGCAACTGTTTTGCAACAGGATGAGATAGATTTTAGGCTGCCATTTTCTCTGCTTAAACCAGGGATGCCCAAACTGTGGCCCATGGGCTGGATCTGGCCCACCGGCCATAGTTTGGGCACCCCAGCTGTAGAGTCTTCTCACCCTCTCTATTTTCAGGCTGGTAGGAGGCATTGCCATACTGAGATGGAAAATGTTTTATATTATTTGAAGTTCTGTATTTCTCAATGCTCTGCCTAGCTGAGGTGAAACAAGAGTGGGAAATAAAATATAGTACGATCAACAGATATCCTTGAATAATACTACAATAATAGACATAGAACAAAGGCTTTATGTACTTAATCTGGAAAAGCAGGTTTGGACTTGAAATTGTGTAAGTCTCTTCTATATTACTCAGCCTTAAACGTGTACAGTCAGAATAATTCCTTATCATACATTAGCTTACTGTTCTGGTATCACAAAGGAGTCAGTGACTATGGACTATTGTACCATTTCCTGGTTACTGAAGTAACATTTTAATAGAACATTTAGAACATTAAAGCTAGTAGTAGCTTGGTTTCTGAGATATATTAGGGATATTTTATGAGGTAGAAATATCACTTTGTATAGTATTACCTTCTATGCATTGCCCCTTCCAAAATAAAATAATAATAGTAAAATTAACAACTTTTTTTTTGCACCTAGGATTTTGAAGAAGGTTGCTTTTTGCTTACAAAAAGTGGCACAATTCAAGTTACTCCCCAACAAATATTTATTACAGAGAAAGGAGTGGCTGTCATCTCTTTCCTGTTGGCAATGTTCAGGCCTTTTGTGGAAGGTTACCAGGTACAAAAATCATTGCTAAGCTCTCTTTGCCAGCCTCCAAGCTGTTCTTTTATTTATTTATTTATTTTATTCAGATTTCTATTGCTGCCCACTCGCCGAGGTGACTCAGGGCGGCTTACAGTCAAAACAGCAACAGTACAGTACAAATCATAAAATACAACCTCACAAAACAACCAAAGGAGAACACAGACTAACTCCCCTCTGGCCCTTGTTGTGGGCCCAGAGGAGGGGGCGATGTTCTCAGCCTCCTGCCAGGCCATGGAGTCTTCTCCCTCAGGCCATTGTTGGGGGCCTAGAGGAGGGGGCAAGGTCCTCAGCCGCCTGCTTTCTTGGAAAGCACCAATAAGTATCATATAGCATCAGTGGCAGACTATGTACAGTGGTACCTCAAGTTACAAATTTAATGCGTTCCAAGGCATTTTTCATGTTATGAAAAATGTGTAACTTGGATTTCCCATAAGAATGCTGTATTTTTTATGTTTGATTTTATATTTGCAATAATACAGTTTCTTTAAAAGAAATCAACCATAGAACAAGATTACAGCATTGTAAGATAAGCAATAAAAGCAGCAATCCAATGTGCAAATGAAGCAGAACCTGTAGTACAAAGATGATAAACTGCAGAGCACAGGTGTTCAAAGGAAAACAAAACATACATTCTTCTTATATAGGCCATCTCCTGATTCAGGTGATACTTATAATCAAGTAGCATCTCTTACTCACAGTATATATTTTATTGAGAAATGTCAGAATGTAATAGATAAGCCGAGACACCTATTATTCGAGGAAAGAAGGCCTGCCTCTAATCCAGGGGTTCCCAATTTACAGCCTGCTGCACCTGGAAGTGGAAGCGGATGTGTTAACGGCAGCCATAAAATGCCTGCTGTAAATGCAGAAGTGGGCACAATTACGACAGCCGTAAATGTGCCTGCTTCCACTTCGGGGGGACGTGGTCCAGCCTGCTCAGCTGTCTGGGGGGCATAGTCAGACCCGCAGCAAAAAAAGATTGGCCACCTCTGCTTTAATTATTTCTATTTCTTAGCCTTCTAGTTCTTTAAGGTTTCCAAAAATATTATACTATTTAAGTAGCTCCCCACCTCGTTTCATATTATATGCTGTTGTTAAGATTATGGGGACTTTCAAAAATAGACTGTACTGTCTAGTAGGGGAAATTTGCCAAAGCAGAAAAAAGGGGAAGAGGAGAGGAATAGCTCTTTGGAACTCAGTTCTAGATTTTTAGTGTTGCAAATGATTTTTTTTAACCTCAATATCATGTTTTTATTTTGGGCTTTCTTTCCTCCAATTATTAATGTAGATTTTTTTTTAATGAAACAATGGGATTGTTTTGTGAAAGAAAGATGACTGATTTGGAAAGTGTATAATACAATGTATCAATGTTTTTCTTAGCTCATCTGCAAGTATCTTTCTAAGGAAGTAAATGAGGCCTTTACTGAGAAGCAATTTGTGTCTGGTACCCGAAATTTTGCTTCTCAACTGCTTGAGACAGGTGTGTGTTTTTTGGTTACTGATGTGTTTTACCTATTCAACTCTTGGGTAGTAGGACTGATGTTTTGATTGATTTCTTTCATGTTTAGGAAGCACTCAGTGTTATGAGGTCCTGTCTTCAGATCTACAGAGAAATGCTTTGGCAGCTCTTGTGCGACTAGGTGTTGTGTCAAGATTAAAAATGTGAGTCTTACTTTGTGATTTAAAAGAGGGAGATGATGTTCCATTTCCAGGCCCCATCATTGGCTGCCTTTTAAAAAAACAACAATTAAAAACTTTCTTATTCAAGAAGACCGTTCAGGATGTTGTTCCTTGTCAGTTGATCCTCTGTGCCCTCAGATTTGTTGTGTGTTTTGTTGTGTGTTTTGTTGTGTTATTTGATACTTGCACGTACACTGCCCAGAGTGGGAAATTTCCCAAATGGGCAGTATAAAAATGAAATAGATAGATAGATAGATAGATAGATAGATAGATAGATAGATAGATAGATAGATAGATAGATAGATAGTCAGATTTGTTCAGAAGTAAGTAAAGAAGTAAAGTTTATTGCCATCATACAGAAACCTCAAATGCTAAACATAATACTCAATGTAATAATGTATATATTTACTAAGACTGTCCAAGCCCTATGGGTTGTTTCTAGTTGGAGTCTCCCCGTTCACATTGGAAGATTTGTTCCACAGGAACAGAGAAGTAAGGAAGTTTTACAGTTTTCTCTTCCTGCTGGCAGCTGAACCATATCCAGTGGTGGACATTAAAAATTTTTCCTGCCACACTGTGGGCGTGGCCATGTGACTGGGTGGGTGTGGCCTGATGGCCATGTGAGTGCTCTTCGCTTTAGAGCAGTGGTTCCCAATTAGTGGTACACGTACCCCCAGGGGTACACGAGATTGCATCAAGCGGTACGCGCAGCAATCTCTTAACTAAAATATTAAATCCTTAAAAAACAATAATGCAATAACAATTGGCAAAAAATTATTCAATTTAATTAAACGATCAGTAGGTAAGTCAGTCGTATGCATCAAGCGCTTTCTCCCGCGGCGGCGGTTTTCCCCACGCCTCCCACGTCTCGGGTCACCCGATCGCGGCCGCCCCCGTTCCCGCCTATTTGCTCGTCATTGTCAACGTGCACATTTGTCACATTAATGAAACATGTGTTCTCTGTTATTAGAATGTATTTTGATGATAATAAATATAAAATACACCTGATTTCATTTTTTATTTAACATTCCTGCAATAAGGGGTACGCGATATTTAACGTTCCTGCAATAAGGGGTACGCAAGTTTGAGGTCTTTCTTGAAGTGGTACGTAGAAAAAAACTAATTGGGAACCACTGCTATAGAGCTATGAAAATAGAAGCCGCCTCTATTTTCATCCTTCTATAGTGAACCTCCGAAGCCATTTCCCCCCTTCCTCCAAGGCTTTTCCAGGGCTCTGTTTCACCCTAAAGTGCCTCCCCAACCACTCCGAGTGGCTGGGGATGTATTTTGGGATGAAACGGAGCCCAGGAAAAGCCTTGGACGAAGGGGGAAATGGAGCCAGCCCCCTCCGAAGCCTCTTCTAGGGGCCGGGAGGTGGGCAGGGCCAGCCATTTTTACACACGTACTAATCCGATCCGGCTGATGCCCATCACTGACCATATCTCTTTCTGGTCTGTTCCAAAGGACTTCCAGTCCTCTGAAGCAGATTCAGAAGGCTGTGGAGAACTGTAGCAGTTTGGAAGAACCCCTGGAGCTGAAGAGGCGGTTTTAAAAAATGGGGAGTGATAGCTGCAGTACCTGTAGCTTATATCTGAAAGACCGTAAGCAACTTAACATTTTCAGGCCACACACTATCAATTAAAACTGATGGGGAAAACCTCAGAAGTCAGTATGCTATTGATCACATACTCAGAACGACATTATTTACTTGACAATACTTTTTAGAGTAAAGAATTGGAAGATTGCATGGTTTATTTCTTCTTTTCTCATCAGGAATGGTGGATTCACTTACAATGTAAGTAAAGAGGCTGTGAGCAAAACTTCAGGAATGTTTGGTAAGTATCCTTGTTATGCTGTAAAATCTGATTTTTTTAAACAGACACAGCCTTTTTGCACCTTGTTTGCATTAGTCATTTTCTTTATATTAAATACATATTTATTTTAGTATTTATTTATTTATTTATTATTATGACTTATATGCCGCCTTCCTCAAAGAGACCCAAGGCAGCTAACAAAGGTTTAAAAAGACATAAAATACAATATAACATTCAAATTAAAATTAATATTAAAATATTAAAAACTAAGCAAAGATAGAAAGATTAAAAAAAAATCATACTTTGAGGGAGGGAGGGGTCAGATGAGCCAACAGGCGGACATTCCTGTCTGACCCAAACCCCATATCTGTCCCGCCAGCCAGGTCTTAACCCCCTTCCTAAAGGGCAGCAACTCTGACTGGAGACGTAGCTCAATTGGCAGAAGGTTCCATATACAGCTCTCTGTAATATACAGCTCTCTATATTTCTTCAATGCATGTTTCTACTCTTTGTGTGCGTGTCCGTCCGTGTCCGTCCCCTTTCCTCTTGCCACCTGCATTCCATCTTGGCTGTTTTAACTCTTTGTGTGCTTTATTTCTCCCCTCCCCCTTAAAAGCAAACAGAAAAACTTTGGCTCACATAGAAAATAAATTCCTATTAAAGACTTCAGTTACTATATATTATTAGATTTTTAAAATGTATTTTGATGTGTGCACTCTAGTACTTGTCGTCAGGCTATCGCTATAACTCATAATCTCATACTTTTCATTCATGAGTCCAGCCTTTTGACTCGTTTCAACAGTGCTAGCAACTTTTTGTTCCCTGCCTTGCCCTGAAAGCAGGTGACTTGCTGACAATTACAGTAAAACCCCTACGTAAAAAGTCTGTTCTGTAGGCTTTTATGTAAATCGGTTTTTTACTTAACTCGAAGCAAACCCATAGGAAAAATGAATTTTTACATGACTCAAAGCAAACCCATAGGAAAAATGAAGTTTTTACTTAACTTGAAGCAAACCCATAGGAAATTGTGTTATGTAAATCGGGACATTTATGTAAATTGGGACATGGTTTTAGTGCAAAAATCATGATGTAAGTTGAATTTTATGTAACTCGAGGCATATGTAACTATATGTAACTATGCTCATGCAGTCTTCTTTGGCTTCTTCTAAACCAGGGGTCCTCAACCTTTTAAAGCTATGGGCCAGTTCACGCCCCCTCAGACTGTTGAAGGGCCGGACTGGTGGTCCTGGCGCCACCAGCCATTTTACTGACCTCAGAAGGAAGGCTGAGTCAACCTTGAGCCAGTGGCGTAGCGTGGGGGGGGCGGGGGGGGCAAATGCCCCGGGCAGCGGCTTTCAGGGGGCGGCAAAATGTCCCCTCCCCACCCTTTTGCTGGTGAGCGCCCCACGTGCGCTTCGCCGCTTGCAGGCGAGGAGGAGAAAAAGGGTTTTTTTAAAGGCGGAGGAGGAGCCCGTCCGCCCGCCCGGCTGGCCATCGGGGGCTGTCCTGGCGGCGGCCCGCGTGCGCGCGCACGCTGCTCGCCTCCGCCCGCCCACTCACCCACCCAACTTGCCGTGAGACGGGGCGCTCGTCGGGGGTGGGTGGCGCCGTGGCGGGGAGCCCCTGGTGGCTGGCTGGGCAGGAGGAGGTGGGCAGCGTGCGCGCGCACGCGGGCCGCCGCCAGGACAGCCCCCGACGGCCAGCCGGGCCCCTCCTTGAATTGTCCGCTTAAAATAAAAACCCTTTTTCTCCTCCTCGCCTGGAAGCGGCGAAGCGCAAGCCGGGCTCTCGCCAGCAAAAGGGTGGGGAGGGGACAGTTTGCCGCGCCCCCTGAAAGCCGCTGCCAGCGAGCGAGAGGACGGGTTGCGCGGTCGCGCGGTCGCGTGCGCGAGCGGACGGATCGCGCGCGCGAGCGATCGCCTTCTGCCTGGGGGGCACCTTCTGCCTGGGTCGGGGGGAGGGGGCGGCGGCAGCGGCGAGATGGGGGGGGCGGCAAGTTTGTTCTTCGCCCCCGGCGGCTGAAGACTGCGCGACGCCACTGCCTTGAGCCAAGTCAGTTTCAGGAAGCTGAAGTTGGCCTTAATAAAACCTCATTAAAATCCTTAATGAAATTAAAAGCCTCAGTCATACCTTAGAAATAATACGTATTACAGCAAATAATGGAACATTACAGTAAATTAATCCCTGTATCCTATTCAATACTTACCTATTGCAAATTCCTATTCAGCTTTTTTTAAAAAATCTTTTTTGTTCCTGTCTTTCCCAGTATGGCCTTGTCTGCTAGGCAGTACAGCCGTAGGAATGGTGGCAAAGCTGAAAAATGACTTTCAAAGCTTCTGGGCTTGCCCATTCTGGCCAAATAGAAGATTTTGCCTTGCGTTTTCCAGACTATCCTGGATTTATTCAGGTTTTCTTGTCTTGATGAGCTTGTGTTCACAGTTATGAGAATACACTAAAATATCCATGCCTGTTCTTTAGACTATTGCTAAATAGAGCACATGGGAGGTGATGTCTAATATATGGAGGCTTGGATATTTTCTTGTTTTAGTTAGTCAAGCAGAGCTGTAACTAGTAATTTTCGCAAATGGGGTTTTACTGTGAGTTGATTAAACTTGGATCCTGTCAGATTGGCATAAGTGGGAGAGGATAGAGAAATGGAGAATTAGAACACACAAAATATCCATTCCATATTGAGCCTTCCTGGTTTTTATGCCTTTCTTTCCAGAGAAACAATTAGGAGGTAGAGTGGATGGGTTCATGTTGTTCTAGCAGCAAATACTGTACTACTAAGTGAATTTGTGCCCTTCCAGCACATATCTTTACAACTTCTAAATTTTGACAGGACTGCTGTGGCTTAGTGGTTAAAATGCTGAACTTGATGACTGGAAGGTCAGTAGGTCAGCAGTTTCAGACCCGAGTGCTGCACAATGGAGTGAGCTCCCATCTCTGTCCCAGCTCCTGTCAACCTAGCAGTTCAAAAGCAAGAAATTGAAAGTAGATAAATAGAAACCACTTCAGTGGGAAGGTAAACAGCATTCCATGCACTCCAGAGTCTAGTCATGCCTACCACATGTTGACAGAAATATCTGCAGACACAGACAATGCTGGCTCTTTAGCGAGCGCTGAATCCTAGAGCCAGATACGACTGGCTTTTGAGCAAGGGCGATCTTTACCTTTACCTAATTTTTAACCTTTACCTAATTTTTGACTCGGGCGGCAGAGAAGGGTCCCGCCCGGAGGCTGAGGATGCCTGCCGCCCCACCCCTGAACTTTGTTGTTTGTTTGGGAACTTTTCTTATGTGGTTGTGACTTTATCATTGTAATATTGAATTTTGTATATTGTATTATTCTGTATATTGTTTAATTATCACGTGAGCTTCCCTGAGTCGGGTTTCCTGAGTGGGCGGCATACAAGTGTGAAAATTAAATTAAAATAAATTAAAATCCTGGCTTAAGTAATAAATCAAAATTCTTCAGCATGCTGATCTATCATTTTGTATGAGTGCAGTGAAAATATTTTAAAGAACAAGTAGAAGTTTTTACTCCAAACTAGTTATTAGCAACACATGCATCCTGCTCTAGTGTTATACTGCCCTATTTTTTCCCCCACTATGGTTTTCCTACATTTCTTGAACAGATCTGATGGCAACTAATCAGGCCTGACTCTGTCGCCACATTTGATGATTGTCTCTGATAGATCTTCTTGTTCTGACCTTGTCTTGTCTTCAGCCATTCTTCTGATTCAAGTCTGCCATGACCAGTTCTTTCACTACTTTGCCCTATCGTTTCTTTATCCCAACATGCCTTCAAGCTTCCATTCTTTTTTTCTTCCATTAAGGACTTTTAGTCCCTGTCCGATTGTTGAATAAGTTTGAAGATTTAATTTACCTCCAAAGCAGACAACCTATGTTTGAAGCCAGAATAACATGGGCTTCCCATTATTTGTTCCGAAATGGATTGGAGGCAGTGTATGCAGACCATCATCACGAGGTGTTCCTCTTTTGTTTCGATCATGGAGGATCTGCATGTGGATCATGTCAGACTTGAAAAGAGGGGAATCTGCTAGAACCAATAAGTGTACCACAGAACATTATGGATTACATGTGTAAAAGTTTTCCAAAAGAATGTAGAATGGTTTCTTTCCATATCCGTGGCTCAGAGGTATTCTGCTCTGTATTCCCATGTTTTTAGAATCTAGAATATCTGCAAGGAAACCAATGGCTGCAAGACTTTAAGCTGAAGGATCTCGGGTTTCTTACCTTCTGAATGCTGTGGTTTGCATGACAGTTGTAAATCTGCCAAGTGATGGACAGAAGGTTACTGAAGACTTCAATATAGGCTTTCTACCCTAAATGGGTTACTCCTGCACAGTGGCAAAGAAGACCTTCTGGAGTCAGAATATTTACGTCTCCACTTGAACTTTGGCAGCATTGATGCATAGGATTGTTTATATGCTCATCTCTCTTTAATAAACAACACTTTTTTCACCCAGCCAGAATTACACAACATTAAAAATGTTTGTCATTAGAAATAAACAGGAATTTTTATATTGTGTGTGTGTGTGTGTGTGTGTGTGTGTGTGTGTGTGTGTGTGTGTGTGTGTGTGTGTGTGTGTGTGTGTGTGTGTGTGTGTGTGTGTAAAAAGCGTAACTGAGAAACTAAGGATGAAATATTAAAAGCTATAATTTAAAGGAAAACATGATTAGTTGACATAATATTTATAAAGAGATTCTCTTAGTTTCATGGAATAATTCGCACAATGCCAATGCTGTAACAATTTTTCTAAATAAATGTATGCAAGACTAAAAATATTAAAAATGTAACAAAAAAGTAATTTGTGGTTCTTTTCAACTTTTGCACACACACACCAATGTTATGCCCATTTCATGAATGGTGTGTGTGTCTGCATGCGTGCGCGCATTCATTAAATGTAGAGTTTATTCTTTTGAAAAATGTTTCGTTTCTTACCTTCTGAATGTTGTGGTTTGCATGTAAATCACTACATTAGATTGATGACTATCACAGAAGGCAAAATATTAAGAAAATCTTTATGCTTAACATTGCTTGATGCAAATATTTCCAAGCTCTTGCTGTATGTTCACAACCTATGGCCCATGGCGGCAAATCATCCGGCCTACAGTGACAACCCCAGAAGTTGAAGCGGTTATGGCAGCTGTAAACATGCCCGCACCTGTGCAAATGTACCCGCCACAATTTATGGCAGTGTTTACAGCTGGGGGAACCACATGTCTGGCCCGCTCAGCTATCTTGAGGGGGCATGGTCTGGCCTGTGGTGCAAAAAGGTCGAGAACCCCTCTTTGATGCTGTTGAGAGTCAAAGCAACAGATCTGAAATATAGACTCATTATTATCTGAAGGATTGCATCTACAGTAATACCTCGGATAACGTTTACCTCGGATAACGCTAAAATCGCATAACGTTAAGTAATCTGGGGAGGAGAATTGGATTGAATAACGTTAAGGTCCTATGGGATGGATCGGATAACAACCGCTAAAGCCTGTGCGGTTACAATGTATCTCTATGGAGCTTTAACGTTATCCGATCCATCCCATAGGATTTTAACATGCATCGGATAACACTAAAAATCAGATAACACCAAGGCTTGTGGAACCAAGTCTTAGCGTTATCCAAGGTATTACTGTATTTATTTCATAAACTGTAGCTTAAGCCTTAGATTGGCAAATAGCAGTAAAGTAGTACCTCGGATAACGAATGCATCGCATAGTGAAAAATTCACATAATGAAGCATTCATTATGCAGGGGTGATACTCCGCATAACGAAAAAAAATTGTTCGTAATGCAGGGTTTTTTTGTAATCGAGATACTGTATACCCGCTCAATGGGAACCCCGGTTAACGAAAAAACTGAATAGTGAAGAGCTCCGTGGAATGGATTTTTTTTTCATTATGCAGGGTTCTACTGTATCAGAATGGTGAACTGAACCAAATGTCACAGTGGATTTCCAGTGGACTGAGATTTTGTGTTAATTAATTTGTAGTACTATATGTACATTACCCTCAGTGTCTTCAGGCCTATGTTTCTATTGGTCCACCTATTTATTTACTATATTTCTATTCTGATTCTCTCCCAAAATACCAATATGCCAATTATTGCCTAAATTACTATGGATGGACTGTAAATTTAGCAAGCTTGAGGCTCCTGGTTATTGAGGCAGGCGCTGTACATGTTTGCAGCTATATAAGGAAACAATAAAGGATGTAAGCCTAGTATATATTTTTGCTGATTTTAAAGTGGAGTGGGAGAAAAGAGCTACTGTACATGGGTGCATTACTGTAAGCTTTGGTGGCCATCCTGTTCTTGCAATGATGCATTACTTACAGTATTTTCTCACCTTGAAATCTAATTAGTAATGATTTACACTGTAGGACATCAGGTTCTGTGTGAGTTGCCTCAAGGGCCCACTTGTTTTTATCTTTCACGCTAATAATTAGCTGTTACTTCTCCCATCAGCCTTGACTTCCCAGGAACCATACCACTGTTTGTAGGAAGCAGTTGTGTAGTCACCATCATGTTTTTGAGTGGCTTCATTCAAAGGAGAGGCCTTCTGTATCCTGGGTAATAATTTGGGGAAAAGAATCTCTTTGCTCCTGTACGCAGAAATGAGAAGGTCCTGGACATGAAAAGCAAAATGTGGTCCACTAATTTACTTTTCCAATAGAGAAACTGGAAAGAACAGGGAGTATTGGAGAAGGGAGCTATAGCCTATGAAACTTCTTCAATATTCTTCGGATATTGGCTATCATCATGGTGATAGTCTTCCTGTTCTTCACAAGAGCAAACTGAGAGGACACCCTCCATATACCATTTGTTGGGGAGGCGCGCCTCTCCAGCATGAGGAAAAGGGCCTTCTCGGTCATAGACTCCCCCCCCCCTTTTTTTTATGGAATCTCCTGGTAGAATTACGACTCCAGGCCCAGTTGCTACAGTTTAGGAGAGAATTGAAAAAGTGGTTAGCGGAACAGGTCTGGGGGCCGGCAAGCTCTCCTTTCTGGTTCGTCTGAGGTCCCCCTCCTGTAATTGGTTTTATTGAAGGGCTTTTAATTGTTTTAATATTGTTTTTAAGTTTTGCTGAGCAGCCAGTGAGGTGTTCACTGGTGTACAGTCCAGTGAACACCTCACTGGCTGCTCAGCAAAACTTAAAAACAATATACGGTTCCCTGGAACCGGTAAGAACAATCCCGGAGGGTTCTCCCTGAGGGGAGTCCACTTTTGAGGCGTCCGGTTCCGGACGCCTCACCGAAAGAATTTTTTTTAAAAAAAATCGGAGCTAAAATGGCTCTGATTTACTGCGCATGTGCAGAAACTCAATCTGCCGCATTGCGCATGCGTCAGATTGAGTTTCTGCACATGCGCAATAAAACTGGAGCAATTTTTACTCCAATTTTACTGCGCATGCTTAGAAACTCAATCTGACACATGCGCAATGCAGCAGATTGAGTTTCTGCGCATGCGCAGTAAATCGGAGCCATTTTAGCTCCAATTTTTTAAAAAAATCGGCAACACCGGCAGTCCTCAAGAATGAGATAGTGGCGGTGGCGGCGCTGACGGCGGCGGCGATGACGGCACCAGCAGCGGCAGCAACGATAATGGCGGCGGCGGAGATTGCAGCGGGGATGACTTTGGCGGCCGCAACTCTCCACGGGCGCCCTAAGCCTCGCTGCCCGGCGGCGCGCCTAGCCGGGCGGCCCAGGGCTCCTGGCCGCAACTCTCCACGGGCTGCCCATGGAGAGTTGCGGCCGGAAGCCCTGGGCCGCCCGGCTAGGAGCGCCGCCGGGCGCCAAGGCTCGGGGCTGCCCGTGGAGAGTTGCGGCCGGAAGCCCTGGGCCGCCCGGCTAGGAGCGCCGCCGGGCGCCAAGGCTCGGGGCTGCCCGTGGAGAGTTGCGGCCGGAAGCCCTGGGCCGCCCGGCTAGGAGCGCCGCCGGGCGCCAAGGCTCGGGGCTGCCCGTGGAGAGTTGCGGCCGGAAGCCCTGGGCCGCCCGGCTAGGAGCGCCGCCGGGCGCCGAGGCTCGGGGCTGCCCGTGGAGAGTTGCAGCCGGAAGCCCTGGGCCGCCCGGCTAGGAGCGCCGCCGGGCGCCGAGGCTCGGGGCTGCCCGTGGAGAGTTGCGGCCGGAAGCCCTGGGCCGCCCGGCTAGGAGCGCGCCGGGCGCCGAGGCTCGGGGCTGCCCGTGGAGAGTTGCGGCCGGAAGCCCTGGGCCGCCCGGCTAGGAGCGCCGCCGGGCGCCGAGGCTCGGGGCTGCCCGTGGAGAGTTGCGGCCGGAAGCCCTGGGCCGCCCGGCTAGGAGCGCCGCCGGCTGCCGAGGCTCAGGGCTGCCCGTGGAGAGTTGCGGCCGGAAGCCCTGGGCCACCGGGCTAGGCGTGCCGCCGATGGGTGCCGAGGCTCAGGGCTGCCCATGGAGGGTTGCAGCCGGGAGGCCCTCGGCCACCCGGCTAGGCGCGCCGTCGCTGGGCGCCGAGGCTCGGGGCCAGCCCCAACAGTCCCCATTGTAAGTGGGGTTTGTGTTTGGGGTGGGTGGGTGTTTGGGTGTATTTTTATTTAATTATTATTTTATTTATTTATTTTATTAACGGTTTTGTGTGTGTGGGTTGAGGGGTGTGTGTGTTTTATTTTTATTTTATTTATTTTATTTTTGGCCCCGCCTACAACGTCATGACGTCATGACGTTGGCTCCACCCATGACGTCATGACGTTAGCTCCGCCCCCACTGTGATGACGTCAGGGTGGGGTACTAAAAATTTTATCATCCCATCACTGCTGTACACTACCCAGAGTCTATTGATTGGGGCGGTATATAAATCTAAATAAATAAATTCTATACTTCATGTCGTTCCTCGTGATATTGCCCAAGATATTTGAGCTTTCTTTGCTTAATGGTCTTAAGCAGTTCTTGTTCTCATTCCATGAAAACGTTTTAGAAATAAGAACAATGCTTTTAAAGTAAGCTTTTATTCATTTAAAACACAATTTAAAAAGCACTTTTCAATAAGAGGATCTTGGCCTTGCTTCTTAACATCTGCTTCCAGTGGCCTGGGGACCATCCTTGGATATATTAGAGCAGGGGTTCACAACCTGCAGACCCTGGAACAGCTGAGCAGGCTGGACCACGCCCGTGGAAGCGGGCGCATTTACGGTTGATGTAAATGTGCCCACTTCTGCATTTACATTGTGGCACTTTAAAGACTAACTGCTGTATTTTAACGTGAGCTTTCATGGATCAAGTCTGTTTCATCAGACATAAGAGTGGAACTTCATGGCATCAATTTATACACACCAGGTACAGAGGTACAGAATGGTTAGCATAACAGGTAAATATACAAATCATTGTGGTTTTTTGGTGTAGTTGATCCAAGAAAAAAGCTAACATTAAAATGGAGTAGTTAGTCATTAAAGTGCCACAAGTTTTTGCATTTTCTGAGCACAGAAGAATAGATGCCTTTGAACTGTGGTGCTGGAGACTTTTGAGAGTACCCTGGACAGCAAAGAGATCAAATAAGTCCTGAAGGAAATCAACCTTGACTGCTCCTTGGAAGGACAAATATTGAAGATTAAGCTAAAGTACTTTGGCCACCAAATGAGAAGAGAGGACTCACTCGAGAAGGCCTTGATGCTGGGAAAAGATCAAGGGCAAAAGGAAGAGGGGGTGGCAGAGGATGAGATGGCTAGATGGCATTGTTGATGCAATGGGTGTAGAGCGAAGTGGGCTGAGAATGGTGGAGCAGGGTTACCATATCTCAGGATTTGTCCTGGGATTTCAGGATTTTTGGACCCTCCTCAGGATTGCGGCCGGATATAAGCTGTTTTTTATTGAAAGCTCTAAAAATCCTGAGTTTTCTTGAGATTTGAAAAATCCGGCCGCAATCCTGAGGAGGGTTCAAAAATCCTGAAATCTCAGGACCAATCCTGAGATATGGTAACCATCTGGCATGCAGTGGTCCATGGGGTCGCAAAGGGTCAGACTCAACTGTGCAACTGAACAAGTTAAGTCTTTAAAGCAGGGATGCCTAAACTATGGCCCACGGGGCAGATCCGGCCCCCGACACCATCTGGCCTGCAAAACCCTTGTCGCTTCCGGAAGCAAAACGCACCCATACGGGCGCTTTTTACTTCCGCTTCCGGGAGCAACGAGGGCTTTGCGGGTAGGATGAATTGGCGTTGGGGGCTGGAATCTGGATCCGCCCCATGGACCAAAGTGACTGGCCCCCCTGAGCCACATGACTGGTCTGCAGCCCAAATAATTTGGCCACCCCTGATTTAAAGTGCCACGACGTGTTTTCTGTGTTTTGTTTACTCTCTGATAGGGTCGGAATTGACTGTGCGACTGAACAACAAAAAATGCTCGAAACCCAGGCTAAAAATTCATCCTTGGATATAGTTTACAGGCAGCAACAACTTCACTTTTTGGGTAGTCCTGCAAGTGCTGTAACTTTTTTTCTTTGTAAGATTGTGTAATGTTCCTATGGGTTTTGTAACTTTATGACGTATATATTGGGGTTTTATCTTACTGTACTGTATTTTATGATATTCTATTGTTTGAATTATTGATGTATGATATTTCATTGTGTTGTGACATTTTATTGTTCTATTGAATTGTTGCATTGTGTTTGATTGTGTTGTGAGTCGGTTTTCGCTGAGTAGGGCGGCATATAAATTTAATAATAATAATAATAATAAATAACCGCCTCTGGCCGGTCCTCCCCTCCTCATGGACGGCGAAGCTAACAAGGGAAGTCGAGGGAGCTGGGGAGGGAAAGAGGCAGGAGAGGCGGTGTCTTCTCTGAAGGCCGCCTTTTTCAGGCTCAACCCGAGGCAGCGACGGGGCTGAAGCCTCCGCCCCACCAGAGGCGCCGCCTCTTCCTCCCGGGACGCCGGAGCCCAACCCGGGGGGGTGGCGGAGCATGGGCTCGCCGGTGGTGGAGCTGGGCTTCGCCGAGGAAGCCCCCGCTGGGCGCCTGGGCCGGGAGCAATTCCCCTGCAAAGTGGGCGGGAGGCCGGCCTGGCTGGGCGAGGCGGGCTTGCCGGGCCCGGCCGAGCTGCGGTGCGGCGCCTGCGGGCGGCCGCGCGCTTTCCTCTTGCAGCTTTACGCGCCCTTGCCCGGGCAGCGCCCCGATGCCTTCCACCGGAGCCTCTTCCTCTTCGGCTGCCGCCGGCCCGCCTGCTACCGCCTCGCCGGGCCCGCCCCGGGCTGCCTGAAAGGTAACGGTGTGCCGCCTTCCCTGCTTCCGGGGCTATATAACAGGCCGAGAGGGCTTCCTCCTTCTTTCGTGTCCAGATCAAACTCCGGACTGGCAACATGATGAAGCCACTATCTTGGCTTTGTCGTTAGCCAAACTTTAAGTCCTCTGTCTAAGTCATGCCTGCCACATGACCACGGAAACGTCTGCAGAAGCAGACAGCTTTGGCTTTGAAACAGAGATAACCACTGAACCAGTGATGGGATGTAACATGTACTCCAGAACCGGTAGTAACTTTCCCCAGTGTCCCGGAGAACCGGCAGCAGCTTTTGGGGGGAACCACCTTCGGGGCGTACCTTTTCACTGCGCATGTGCACCAACCACTTGGTGTGCATGCACGCCTACAGTGCTTGGCGCGTATGCATGGCCTCCTTGCTGTCCTCCCAAGCGGGGCAGAGGAAGAGAAGCTGCTAGCCTGAAGCTCCCTATAGCCTGCTCCCCTAGATATCCTAGAGAACTGGTTAGGCAAAGACTTAGTACCTAACTTCTTTAACTGTTGAAAAGTTAAAAAGTACCAAAATGAAGCCATCTTGTGGTGAGTTCGTTCTGTAGTTCCTTCCATCTGGCCTAGTGTGAGAAAGATTAGCCAGAATAAGCTTTAAGCTCAGGTTTAAAAGCTCTGGTTGATTTGTGTTGTGGGTGGGTGGGTGTTTTGGGTGTATTTTAATGTATTTTTAATTTATTTATTTATTTAATTTACGGGTTTGTGTTGTGGGTGGGTGGATGGGTGGGTTGAGGGGTGTGTGTGTGCTTATTTTTATGTTATTTTTTAATTTGTTTTCTTTGGTCCCACCCACAACATCATGATGTCATGACATTGGCTCCTCCCATGATGTCATGATGTTAGTTCCGCCCACACTGTAATGATGTCATGGTGGGGTAGTAAAATTTTTGACATCCCACCACTGCACTGAACCCTAGAGTCAGATACGACTGGTTTTCCAGCAAGGGAAACCTTTACCTTTTAAATGAGCTGGATTATGTGCTTTCCACATTCACACAGAGTGTTGTTGTCCGCCAGCAGCCCCACATTTGAGCATGTTGGTCTTGCATTTCGGGAAGGGATGGCGAACCTTTTAGAGACCAAGTGCCCAAACTGCAACCCAAAACCCACTTATTTATTGCAAAATGCAAACACAGCAACAGGTGAGGAAGGAAACGCTCCCAATGGGCTGCTGGGCAGAAGGGCAGGGCAAACTCTGTGGTAGGGTGACTGCACAGGTCCCCACAGAAAGGGCTTCGAGTGCCACCTCTGGCACACGTGACATAGGTTCGCCACCACTGATTTAGGGACTCCAACCCTCCACCTATTCAGGGTCCTCCAAGTGACAGGGGAGGTTGAGTTCCTCAGCCATATCCTCCTTTAATATTGTTCTTTGTCCAGTGAGCTTGTTCCTCCATCTTCTAATTTGGTTTTGTTCTTGCGTACCACGTTTTGCTTTTTCACCTTGCAAACAAAAGTCTGCATAGTTAAAGCAATGGTATTTCTAGTAGTAATGTATGGTTGTGAGTCCATAAGGAAAGCTGAGCGCCGAAGATTAGATGCCTTTGAAATGTGCTGTTGGAGGAGAATTTTGAGAGTCCCCTGGACAGCAAGGAGAACAAATAGGTCGATCTTAAAATAAATCAAACCCGACTGCTCCTTGGAAGGTCAAATAATGAAGATGAAACTAAAGTACTTTGGACATCAAATGAGAAGAGAGGATTCACTTGAGAAAGTCTTGATACTGGGAAAGGTTGAGGGCAAAAGAAGAGGTGGCAGAGAATGAGATGGCTAGATGGTATTGTTGATGCAATGGGCACAGAGCTGGGCAGCTTGAGGATGGTGGAAGATAGGGGTACCTGGCGTGCGATGGTCCATGGGGTCGCAAAGGGTCAGACTTGACTATGTGACTGAGCCAACAACAATCCTCAAGAATGTTTATTCTTGCCATAAAGCTCTTCCTCGATCTGAGCCAGCAGACTTGAGGCTCATAGTCATTCTCTTGCTTAGTTCTCTCTGTGTCTGCTGCGACTTCTCTCCTTATCTTAGGTGGAGTGATACCAACAAGAGGGTATATTTTCTCAACTGGTGTAGGTTTGAGGCGTCCTGTCACTTTAAGTATGGCTTCATTAACAAGCAATGTCAACTTGTTTTGCGAGTGCGGATGCGTTCCATACTGGAGCAGCATACTCTGCTCAGAGATGCTCAGGGCCAAAGCTGATGTGTGATGCATGGGTGGAATGAGCTCCCGTCATCTGCCTCAGCTCCTGCCAACCTAGCAGTTTGAAAGCAAGAACTTGCAAATAGATAAACAGGTACAGTACTGCCTCGGTGGGAAAGGTAACAGCATTCTGTGCGCTCCGGCGTCTAATCATACCTGCCACATGACCATGGAAATGTCCGCAGATGCAGACAGCCCTAGCTCTTTGGCTGTAGTGTAAATGGAGATGAGCACCAAACTCTACAGTTGGATTCTACTGACTTTCAAGCAAGGGAGACCTTTATCTTTTTTACAGCAGCCTGGGAGACGTAGGTAGGCCTATAGACTGTGGAACAGAATTAATATAGTAGCTGAATGAGTCTAACGCCCAGGTGTATGCCTTACTGTTTCTTTCATGTTACGAATCATGTACAGTTTTATTACTATTTTTTCCTTTTTTTCAAGTGTTTCGGAATCAGTTGCCAAGGAAGAACGACACTTACTCTTATGATCCGCCGCCTGAAGAACCTCCCCTGGTGCCATTGCCTTGTGTGAACCTGCAGCTAAAATGTGGCTCTAAACTGTGTCGAGTCTGTGGGTGCTTGGCTCCCAAACGGTGTTCCCGATGTCATAAAGCTGATTACTGCAGTCAAGACCACCAAATTAGGGACTGGAAATCAGGACATAAAGTTTCATGCTCACAGCCCAGTAAGTTGCTAGAGGTGTGTTTGAATTGATACAAGTGCTTTCAAGTAACACTTGAGTTAGGGGTGGGCAAATCCTTAGTCCTCCAGATGTTTTCAACTATAGCTCTCACAGTCCTTTCCTGTGGGCTGATAAGAGTTGTCAGCCAACATTTCATGAGTGTCCAGAGGTCCCTAGGGGTACATAAAAGTACACATGTCTGTGAACTTGTGGCACTTGGATTTGTGCCTGCAGATTTTGCAGTTATGTACTACTTCTGAAATGGGGTTAAGATTCAGGCATCAGAGACGAGAGGGACTGCACTAAAGTAGTGGCTGATATGAGATTAGATGTCCAACACAAGAGGAAAGGCATTGGAGAATTGATGCCACCTCACTCCTTGAAACAGGCAGCCGCCCCCCCCCCCGAAATTAAATTAATGGAAGCATAAGGGCCTCATTTGAAAAGGGCCGCCTCCCCCTCCTTTTATAAAAGTTTGCCAGCAATCCAGTGGTGGGATGTCAAAATTTTTACTACCCCACTGTGATGTCATCACAGTGTGGGCAGGGCTAACATCATGATGTCGTGGGAGGAGCCAAATAAAAAAATAAACACACATACCCCTCAACCCACCCACCCACCCACAACACAAACCTGTAAATAAATTAAATAAATAAATACATTAAAATACACCCACCCACCCCAAACACAAATCAACCAAAGCCTTTAAACCAGAGCTTAAAGGTTATTCTGGCTAATCTTTCTCACACTAGGTCAGATGGAAGGAACTACAAAATGAACTCACCACAAGATGGCTTCATTTTGGCACTTTTCAACAGTTAAAGAAGTTAGGTACTAAGTCTTTACCTAACCACTTCTCTAGGATAATATGCCTTAATGTAAATGTAAAACAGCTGTACCTCCTTAAGGGTTCTCCAATTGGAACAGCAATTGGAACAGCACAGGTGTAGCTTATTGCTGAGATAACTCCAAAACTTTGCTTAAAAACCCCAAGCCAGGCCACCAGGCCTTTTTAGGAACTGTGGTAGTACATCAATATAGGTAAAGGTATTAAATACACATTAAAATACACACAGACACACCACATCCAAAGGTGAGTCACTTACCCTGGGGAGCAGGCTATAGGGAGCTTCAGGCTAGCAGCTTCTCTTCTCCCCACTTGGGAGGACAGCAAGAAGGCCGTGTATACGCGCCAAGCACTGTAGGCGTGCATGCACACCAATGCTTGGCATGTATGTGCAGTGGGAGAACCAGTGAAAAGGTAAGCCCCAAAGGTGGTTCCCCAAAAAAAGCTGCTACCGGTTCTCCGGGACACTGGGAAAAGCTGCTACCGGTTCTGGCGAACTGGTGAGAACCTGTTACATCCCATCACTGCAGCAATCCCAGTTTATCATTTCCTCTTGCTTTTCTTCCTCTGCAGTGTGTGAAAAGTGTAATGTAAGGAAATAGCGGATGGTATATGAGTGAGCAAGAAATTGAGTGGTGGTGTGAGTAATATTCAACTTTTTTTCTAGGTACAGGAGAGGGAAACCATGTATATGTAAGAACAGGCCCCGGCATATCCCTTTCATTGTTTGGAATCCAATATCCTAAGGCACTTATACTTCTAGATTTCCTTTACCCTTTTACTTAGTTCTATATTTAGTTTTATTAGTTTTAAATTTTGCCCCAATAAAACATTTTAAAATACACTTGATCTGTAATATAAAATACGAACATGAAAAACAAAAACATGCTGGATTTTTGTTTTCTAGATGAAATAAATAGTGTGATTCCTGATCATGGATTTCTTTTTCCTGAATATGAAATTGTAAGGGAGCCAGAAGAAATGGATGGCTCCAGTATTGATGAAACAGAACAAGATGACTTGGATAAAAATGAAGCAACAGCTGCAGATGATACAAGTGAGTAGTTTCAATAAATGTTTGCAATGAGTAGTTTCAATAAACTTTGCAGAGCTCATACACTTGTTATTATTATTATTATTATTATTCCCATTTATTATCCCGCCCCAATCGGGCATACCCGACTCTGGGCGGCTTACAAGATAAAAATACAATCACAGACCCAAACCCATCCAATAAAATACTAATAATTAAAAAATTTAAAACTCTGAAAGTTCATAAAAACATGAAATAAACCAGGAACAAGCAACTCCATGGAATAAAACCAACAGCAAGGGAGGCTGTCCCTTAAATTAACCACCCTGTGTGGGATCCCACAGACCTTGGTCCCCACACATGTCCCGCCAGCCAGGTTTTTAAACCCTTTCGGAAGGGCAGGAGCTCTGTCTGTAGACATAGATCAGTTGGGAGGAGGTTCCAAAGCGCCGGGGCGAACACAGAGAAGGCCCTCTTCCTAGTGCTAGAGAGATGAGCCTCCCTAGCCGATGGAATGACAAGAGAGCCCCTCCGGTCCGCCCTGGTGGGACGGACAGACATTCTTAGGGTGACGCGGTCTCTGAGGTATCCTGGCCCACTACCATATAGGGCTTTAAAGGTAATAACCAGCACCTTGAATTGCACCCGGAGACATACTGGTAACCAATGCAGCTCCCGGAGCAGTGGTGAGGCACGAGCATAACGCCCGCACCCCATCACAATCCGGGCCGCCGCATTTTGGACCAGCTGCAGTCTCCGAATGGTCACCAAGGGCAGCCCCATATAGAGCGCATTACAGTAATCAAGACTGGAGGTGACCAAAGCATGTGTGACCATGAGCAAGGCGTCCCGGTCTAGGAGTGGGCGCAACTGGCGTATTACACGAAGTTGTGCAAAAGCCCTCCTGGCCACGACTGCCACCTGCTCTTCGAACAGTAGTCGTGAGTCCAGGAGGACCCCCAGATTGCGCACCGGGTCTGTTTGGGGCAAAACTGCC
The DNA here is from genome assembly GCA_030440675.1 of Furcifer pardalis. Lineage (NCBI taxonomy): Eukaryota > Metazoa > Chordata > Lepidosauria > Squamata > Chamaeleonidae > Furcifer > Furcifer pardalis. Next base: position 110,972,119 of record CP126890.1, on the reverse strand, counting down.
CCATCCAGAACCAAAGCTGGTAACTCCCGTAATAATGCAGGGCCCCTTACCCACAGCCACTCAGTCTTGCCGGGATTCAGCTGTAACCCGTTATCCCCCATCCAGACCTTAACAGCCTCCAGACACCTGGAGAGGACTTCCACCGCACCGCTTGGGTCCCCACGGGCAGAGATGTATAACTGTTGATCTAAAAAAATAAGCATTTTTTTTAACTTTTTCATCTGAGAAATTGTTTATAGTTTCTCAGAACTTTGGCAGCTTGCCATGTAAACAGGGTGGCATCAAAAGTCAAAGCATGCTGCGGAGGTTTTCTGGTGAGCCATAATGAACCCCATTTGAAAAGATTGGAATTACCGAGTCTGGAAAATAACGTCTACATTTCAGCCTTCTTCTAGCTCTCAATATACTGGAATTCTCATGGGATCAGGAAAAACCCTAGAACTCGATGATTGCAAGAATGTTTTGTTTGTTTTTAATTCTAATGGATGAGGGTCACTATGACAGCTTGATCCTATTCCTGTTTTATGAATCCACAAGGAATTGGGTTTTAGTGCCTCCTCTAGTTTGTATTTCACTTTGTTTTAGCATGAGTTGCCATTTATGCACAATGTGAAAAGCAAGCATGGTAGAGAAACTGTCTCAAATGGAACTGGTTAAAGCTAATTGTCAAATTGATGATGCAATTTATTTTGCTATTATACATACCGTATACAGTAATACCTCGGATAACGCTAAGACTTGGTTCCACAAGTCTTGGTGTTATCCGATTTTTAGTGTTATCCGATGCATGTTAAAATCCTATGGGATGGATCGGATAACGTTAAAGCTCCATAGAGATACATTGTAACCGCACAGGCTTTAGCGGTTGTTATCCGATACATCCCATAGGACCTTAACGTTATTTGATCCAATTCTCCTCCCCAGATTACTTAACGTTATGCGATTTTAGCGTTATCCGAGGTAAACGTTATCTGAGGTATTACTGTATACTTAAGTATAATAAGCCGAGTTTTTAGCCCCCTAAAGTGAGCCCCAAAAAGGGGACACGGCTTATACTCGGGTCCCAAGACTGTCCTGGATTGAGACAGACTGACAATTTAATTAATTTTACCATATTTTCATGAATTTTGATTATTGAAACTCACTAGCAACTGCTGCATTTCCCACCCTCGGCTTATACTTGGGTCAATCTATTTTCCTAGGTTTTCAGGTCAAAATTGGGTACTTTGGCTTATATTTGGGCCGGCTGATACTTGAGTATATATGGTACTACTGTATGTAGCCTTCTTCATTTTTAGTTGAAGGTTTGCATTGCTGACGTTTCTCTAGGTTGTTCAAGCCTTGACAGGCTGAATTAAGAGACTTCTATCAAAACTGTAGTGTGATATTGTGTTTGATTCTTTTTCTTTTTTCAGATGAAACATCTGACTCCTTAGATGAGGATTTCTTAGAGGCGATGGCAAAACGTGAAACCCAAGATGACAAGATTTTTCAAAAGTTTAAAGACAGAATATCTTTGGAACCAGAACAGGTTTTAAAATGGCACTTTCCATAACTGTCTAAGTATCTGATTAGAACATTATTGCTTGATTTTTGTTATTGGACTAATTTTTCTCACAGTAGGTCAGGCAAAAGGAACTGCAGAATGAACTCACCAAAAGGTGCCTTAATTTTGGCAGTTTCACAGCTAGCCTAGACATGGAAGAATTGGGGGAAATGGGATAAATGGTACTTGTTGAATCCTATGAAATAGAGTTCTGCTTTCTACCCACTGGACTTCCGTGGTACTGACATACTTTGATGTGAAACAAGAACTGGAAATAGGAGCCTAATGGGTTTATGATAAATCTATTAACTATTAAGTGGTGAGACTTGGTGTTAATTCATTGCAGGGCAAAATGAAAAAATTGAACTGTCTGAAGACATAATTAGATATTGAGAGCCTTATTTTTTTATCCTTTAAACTTTAAAGGATAAAAAAAATAAGGCTCTCAATATCTAATTATGTCTTCAGTCAGTCCAATTTTTTTCACATCAAAGTATGTCTTGTTTCACATCAGAGTATGTCAGTACCACCGAAGTCCAGTGGTTAGAAAGCAGAACCCTATTTCATAGGATTCAACAAGTACCATTTATCCCATTTCCCCCAATTCTTCCATGTCTAGGCTAGCTGAAAGTTTAAAGCAATGGCTCCCAACCTTGGTGTCACAAATGATCTTGGACTACAGCTCCCAGATGCCTTGGCTTTGCTGACCAAGCTATCTGAGAGTTGTACTCCCAAGGTTGAGAACCATTGCTTTAAAAAAATATATGGCTAAGAAAAAGGCTTGTGTCCTCCAGAGAATTTTGTGTTGTAACTCCCATCAGCTTCTGCCTGGATGACTTCTTGACAGTGATTGTTAGAGTTTTCATTCTATATATAGAAGGACAGGTTGCCTGTCCCATGAAATTTGTTAATTTTACAGCTGGTGCATGCTGGGTTGACTCTTTTTAGATATATGTAATGGCATATATGTAGGGACTGTGGTGGCTTAGTGGTTAAGATGCTGAACCTGATGATTGGAAGGTCAGCAGTTTGAGACCTGAGTACTGCACAGCAGAGTGAGCTCCTGTCTCGGTCCGACCTCCTGCCAACTTAGCAGTTTGAAAGCAAGAAATTGCATGTAGATAAATAGGTACCACATCAGTGGGAAAGTAAACAGCATTCTGTGCACTCCTGTGTCATCATGCCTGCCATATGACCATGGAAACGTCTGCAGATGCAGACAGTGCTGGCTGTTTGGCTATAAACTGAGATGACCACTGAACCCTAGAGTCGAATACGACTGTCTTTCGAGCAAGGGCGACCTTTACCTTAGCCATTTTGGAGGTCTCTGTTGTCCATTTCTGTTTTCAGTACCCTCAATATTCTTGGTGTCATCTACAACCATGACCAGCTTACTTCTCATAACTAACTTTCAAAAAAGTTTAAAAGCTCAAATGTACAGTATATACCAGTTTGTTCTTCTGTAGGAATAATAGTAATGTCATACATTCAGACATGAATACTCAGGTTAAATAATCCCGGAACACATTTTTTTTTTGTTTTTAATTGTAAAATAAATGTTTAAATATTCACTGCATGTAGCATTAGGCTGAAATGTTGGGCATTCTTACTTACAAGAGGTTGAGTCAGATACTTTTGTTTTTTAAGCAGTTATAATACAATCAAATTTGTTTTGACTTTTCTATATTTTTACCTTACAAAAAATCAGTTGTTTGGTGTCTTGATTTTGGTACAATAATACAATTTTGGCAACATTTTCTTCAGTTTGAGATAGAAACCATTGTTTTTTTTTAAATTTCTCATCTAGACTTCAATTTTTGTTCCTCCAATAACTTTTTTTTAAAATTCTTAACTCTCTGTTAGGATTGCTACTAAAGATAGAAGCAGCTGAGCCATTGCTATGGACACAGGCTTCAAACTTGCTAAAATTGATGTTCAGATTGAATGGCTCACTATTGTTAACAGGACTGTTTGTTACATAATATGACCAGCTATATATGGCAGCTTCATTGTTCAACCTTTTGATCTAAGCTAAGGTTGCTTAAGTTACAAGTGAGAAGTCCATTCACCAATAATGAAGTACAGTAATACCTCGGATAACATTAGTATCGGATAACACTAAAATCGCATAACATTAAGCAATCTGAGGGGGAGAATTGCATCGGATAACATTAAGATCCTATGGGATGCATCGGATAACAACCGCTAAAGCCTGTGTGGTTACAATGTATCTCTATGGATCCCATAGGATTTTAACATGCATCGGATAACACTAAAAATCGGATAACACCAAGACTTGTGGAACCAGGTTTTAGCGTTATCCGAGGTTTTACTGTACAATAATACCTCGGATAACGCTAAGACTTGGTTCCACAAGTCTTGGTGTTATCCGATTTTTAGTGTTATCTGATGCATGTTAAAATCCTATGGGATGGATCAGATAATGTTAAAGCTCCATAGAGATACATTGTAACCGCATAGGCTTTAGTGGTTGTTATCCGATCCATCCCATAGGACCTTAACGTTATTTGATCCAATTCTCCTCCCCAGATTACTTAACGTTACGCGATTTTAGCGTTATCCAAGGTAAACGTTATCCAAGGTATTACTGTACTGTATACCTAATGTATATTGTTTTAGGGCCTTTTAGTGTAATTTAATCTCTAAATGAAAATCTCTATTGAATTTCAGATTATCAGATACTCCAGGGATGGAGAAGGTCCCCTTTGGATTTCAGGGGAAAATATTCCTCTAGAGACAGATATTCCTAATTGTTCATGTGGTGCTCAACGAAGATATGAATTCCAGGTATGTAAATATTATTTAGAATAGTATACATAAAGGGCAGCAGAACTTAATAGGTTAAGCTGTTTCTGGAAGTGATGTCTGGGATGCCTCTTCAGTTCTGCTAGGCTCAGTCTTTAAATTTCAGAAGGTCTGCGGTGGGGAGTGTGTGGCCTTCTAAATGTTGTTACACTTTTGTTTATTACCTGGGTTGTGTACAACAAATTAAAAGATTATTTTTTTTTTACAAATGACAATATAAAATTAAACAAAATATAATACACAAAACCAACAAACAATAAACCAAACAGAGTAGATTATGGGCAAAAGCAATAAACAGCGTTCGTCCCACCACTGACTGTTGGCTTGGTTTGATGGGAGTTGCACTCCAAAAGTAGCTGAAATGTCATACTTCATCCACCTCATTATAAACTTACGTGGTGGAAAAATAATACAGCTCAATTCTATGCATATGCATTACTTCCAATGATGCTTTGCTCAGCTAACTGTAGTGACAGCTAAATGACTAACAGATGTTAAGCCTTTGAGGACCACTAGATTTTTTGGTAGTTTTTGTTGTGACAGATTAACACTGCCTGATGTATTTTCCAAATTAGCATAATGATGAATAATCTATACTACAGTGTTTGCTGCTGGTGTAAATGAACCTTTAGAATAAGCAAGGTATACTAGCTTTAAAAATTCATTAAACAAAACTCTATTGTCTTTTGGTTGGAAAATGTATTGTAGTGAAGTCTAATCACTCAGTTGTCTGTATTATTGCACTGATTTTAAGTAGTGACCTGAACGTTCTACTTGACCATCTGGCTCACTTGGAAAAATAAACTCTTTTGTGTGTACCTAAGGTTATGCCACAGCTGCTGAATCATCTTAAAGTTGACAGCCTTGAAGAAAGCATTGACTGGGGGACATTGGCTATCTACACATGTGCTGAGAACTGTAATTTGGGAAGCCATTACACTGAAGAGTTCATCTGGAAGCAGGACATCTCTACCTCTGTTTAATTTCTAACATGTAAACAGTGGGATGCCTTCCCCCCAGTACCATTAAAATATGTCACATACTCTGTAAGTTTTATAAGTATGCAACACCTACATCTAACACCTTGTACAAAGAAAATGAGCATTTTCCCCATTAGTGGCCAAACCTCATGTATTACTTGAAGCCCAAGATCCATAGCTCACCACCAGGTGCAAGAGAGGAAAGGGAATAGGCATGGGTACATGATGCTTTGGTCCTCACCAGCATAGAGTGCTAAGGAGTTCTAGGAGTTGAAGTCCAGAAAGATCTGGACTTAACTCCTATAAATGCCCATCCAGGTCTAGAGCAAATATTAGGGTGGGTTTTGTTGTTTAATACCAGAACAGAAATCGGTGTTCCTTCATACCAAATCCATCCCCGATTGTTGTTTAGGATGGGAGATGAGCATTGCTGCCATGGGGGGGGGGGGGGAGGAAGTAATTTTTGTTGATCAAACTCAGCGACCTATGTGTACATCTTAACATTCATTTTGTCCACACCTGCTTGCATGCTTCCCTAGTCTTGGACACGAGTTAAATATAAAACCCTTGTCAAAGCCAAGATGTATGTTTCCCAGGACCCACCCTTACTCCATCAATGAGAATAATGGCCAAGACTGCCAAACTTATTCTGCTTGGGCAAAAGTACAGTATTTCTGTAAGAAGTCAAGTACCATCCATCTGACTATAGTGTACACAAAAATAATTTCTGTTTGCCCAGGACTGCTAGCACTTTTTGATGCCAGACTCTAAAGTAGCATTAGACTGCAGCTTCTTCTGAGTGTCTAGGATAGGAATTCCCAACCTTTTCATGTCACAGGCTGGACCATGACACCGGGTCAGCTGAGCGGGGCAGTCATGTGATGTTGTCCGCCATAAAACATGTCTGCAGCTGTGGGTGCATTTATCGCAGCATTTACACATGCACATTTTGTGGCTGTCGTAAATGCATCTGCTTCCAGTAGTGGCAAGGGTGGCAGAGGGCCACATGAAATAGTGCTGCCGGACAGGTCTGGCCTGTGGGCTGTAGGTTGGCCATCCCTGGTCTAGGAAATCCTGCATTTCAGTCACTAAGTTGACATCTTGCTATTAGATGCATGCCCCCAGTGTTTCTCAAACTATGTTCCACAGAACACGGGTGGGCTTCAATTTCCAAAAGCCTAAGTCAGTACATTGGCTCATCAATGCTTTGGGAAATTGACTTAGGCTTGACTAGCACTAGGAAGAGGGCCTTCTCTGTGTTCGCCCCAGCCCTTTGGAACCACCTCCCAACTGAGCTGCGCCTACAGGCAGAGCTCCTGCCTTTCCGAAGAGGCTTAAAGACCTGGCTGGCGGAGCAAGTGTGGGGACCTAGGAATGTGGGATCCAATGCAGGTTGGCTGAGTTAAGGGATTTAAGGGGCAGCCACCCCTTTCTGCCCTTGTTTTTATCTGTTGCGTTGTTGTAATTTTTCTTATGAATTTTTAAGGTTTTAACCTGTGATTTTAATCTATGATGTAAGCCGCCCAGAGTCGGGTCTACCCGATTGGGGCAGGATAGTAAATAAATAAATAAAATAAATAAATAAATTGAAGTCCAAAAACCAAAGATTAGGAAACACTGCAGCCTATTCTATAAATACAAGTTAAACCTACTTAAGAGACATACCTTGAAATTTTCTTTCCAGATCAAAAAGCTGCATTCTCCAAATCCTCTATATGCTTAGTGTAAAAGCTGGCTTGTATCCCTTCCCTCCACCATCTAGATGGCAAGTGATGTGAGTTGATAAGGGTTTTATTGGTGAATAAGCCTTCACAAGGTAGCTGGGATGCAAATCTTTTTGACCAAATGAATTGGCAGAGAAAGTCTCAATTATATATTAAAGCTGATTAAAATAATGCTCTAAGAGACACATTGTTTAATGGCAAAACACATTGCTTTAATACTGGAGTGTTAAGAAAAATCTTATAAAAACAATTCAATACATTGAAGCTACAGGCATGCACTTAGCACACTGAAACAGCAGCATAAGCAAATCAGGTTGATCAGGTGTTATTCAGATTCAGTTTTCAAGTTTCATAAACAATAATTACACATTTAGAACTCCCAACTGTTTCCCAAATTAGGATTATATACAGGCATTTCTTTTCAATAGCAAGTTTCCGTCCTGCTGAACACTGGAAAAGGGAATGTCAAAAAAGGGGTGAAAGACGAGAATTAAAATTTCTGATTATAAAACTCCTGATTAAAAGAATACTGTAACCAAAATATTTTAATTGTTGGATGACACCGTTTAACTTGCCAGCAGAAGACCCCCAGATTGAGAAAAGTGTATCTCAGCAGTTAAAACTGTTTAAAAGTTAAAGTATAAATTGACTTGTTTTCTGAGAGTGCAATGAAGCAACTTACAGCTCAGTGAGAGGCAGAATACACAAGGAGCGCTTCCCTTCCCAGGAAGATCCAAGGGAAGTAGGCACTAACGGGGGGAAATACTCAGTCTAAGTCCTGATATTGCAAGTCTGTTCATCGCCTTTTACTGCTTGTATCATAATACCTTTCAAAGTGTGCCCCAATTTCCTGGATGACCACAGGAAACTGTTACGTTGTCTTTCTGAATCCCTTTAAAATAGGATATATATTTTCAAATGCTTCATAAATTTCACCTCTGACTTTTGCACCTAGAAGACAAAATCAAAACAAATTTAAATGTGTGTGTGCGCGCGCATGTGCAGGTGGACATTATTTCTGGTTTCTTATATGCTGCAAAAGTGTAGAGTATGGTCATATGTTTCACTGGAGACTTTTAAAGAACTTAAAACCCATTTTAAAGAACCTGCCAGGGCTTTCTGCTTGTTTGGGGTTAAAAACTGCCCATTTTCTAGGAAAAGGTGACAGCTTTCCTGCTCTCTGCTTTGTGCAACTGTTATTTGGTGGTGGTGGTTCAGTCACGCAGTCGATTCCGACCCTCTGCGACCCCATGGACCACTGTCTGCCAGGCACCTCTGTCCTCCACCATCCTCCTCAACTCGCTCAGCTCTGTGCCCATTGTGTCTACAATACCCTCCCAACCATCTCATTTTTGGCCGCCCCCTTTTTCTTTTGCCCTCCACCTTTCCCAGCATCAAGGCTTTCTCAAGTGAATCTTCTCTTCTCATTTGATGTCCAAAGTACTTTAGCTTCATCTTTACTATTTGACCTTCTAAGGAGCAGTCAGGGTTGATTTCTTCCAAGATCGACCTATTTGTTCTCCTCGCTGTCCAGGGGACTCTCAAAACCCTTCTCCAACACCACATCTCAAAGGCGTCTATTCTCCTGCGCTCAGCTTTCCTAATGGTCCAGCTCTCACAATCATACACTCCCACAGGGAATCAATGCCAAAGGTAACTGAATTGCCACTTGTCTTACAACCTCAACAATCAATGCTATGATTTCATAGAACTTACCAGTTAGAACTACCTTCCCAGAAACAAATATAAGCAGGACGATTCTTGGTTTGATCATTCGGTAAATTAGACCAGGAAATAACTCTGGCTCATAACTGTAAGGAAAACAATGAACCAGAAGCTAAAATGTATAAACAACTAGCTAGTGTGAGTTGATCAATATGTTTAAAAATAAATATATCCAATTGTCATTAGCTGACTTTTATACCTAATCTGGTTAAACATCAAACAGAGACAGGACCACTTAAAAGTACATCAACAGAGGTAATAATAATTTTGTGTCAGAAATTATTCTGGGTTGAAAGGATTACAGATTTCAATTCTGTTGCTACTCAGCTAGCAACTATCACTTGATTAAGTTATTAACTAGTCCAAATCCAAGTGTTAGTCCCAATTAAAGTAAACTTCCTGAATGAATGAGGAACAAATATAAATGTTGGCTCACATGCAGCAGTTCATTCAATAAGTTCTAATCTAGCTAGACTAGCTTTTGGACTTTAAATATTGAGTTATTAAAATTTCCATTCTAAACAAACACAGGAGACTTTCAATTTGCTAAACTTACAAAGTGCTCCATGGGAGAACCTTCTCTGCTTTCATGGAGATTAGAATACGACGGAAGACATGAGGGAACAGATCAGGTATGTTAAGCAGATAAAATTAAAAAACACAATGTTGTCTACCATACACCAGCCAAATAATAGAGAAACTCCTTTACCTACCTACTAAACTGTTGGTGTGTAAGAACCAATCCCTCAAGTCGGATAGGAAATTTTACATCGCAGCTGCCCACCATATTCTGAATCTTAAAATCCAAAAATTTGGCTGGAAACCCCAACTTTTGCACAACTCTAGCATACTTTCTTGCTGCCAGCCTGGACTGCTCCTCACTGAAATAAAGGCAGAACCACAGCTTTACCAAGGAACTACAACTAACAAATGTTCATACTGGGGGAGTATATAAGAATCATGGTTGTTAGCTAGATATTAACCCACGTCTAAAGAGGTTGATTATAATGAATACCTATAAAATTAACTACTTACCTTTTAGCCCCTGTACACACCATTTTCCCAGAGCTAAATATGAGAGCTGTTGTACGTGGCTCTCTTATTCGCATAATTACAGCAGCAAAACGCTGGAATATAGAAAAGAAGATGTAGTTGATAAAGAAGCCCAAGACATTAACAAGTAATTTTTCAAGCTGCAGAATCTACTTCCATAATACTATCAATTCTTGTCACCCCTTTTTTTATTTTGAAAGTATCTGCAATCAATGTGAGGTTCAGGAATTAAAGCCTAGCCTGACTTGAGGTGTTTTCTCCCAGATTTATTTATAAAGCAGCATTGGACTACAAAACAAATCTCCCCAACCAATTATGCTACTGGTAAACTGTTGTTTAAACAGTGAACATTTAACCTGGTAACCATTGGCTTCCTTTCAATCCCGGTTTTCTTTTTATTATGCTAAGCATAACCTACATTACATGCCTGCATATTTGCCCAGCAAACACTGGAGTTTTGCAATACATCCCCCTATTATTACTTTAGAGGCCTCTTTTTTTGTAGAAAGCCATTACTTTGAAAGTATCCAATGAAATTTCACTTGTGAAATTCCACATAAGGATGAACTAAAGACTCGTGTTGATGCCACATGAGAAATCAGAAGAACCAAGTGACTACCCAAGCAAGTGAAAAAAATTCCCATCACTACTCCTTACCTTTGGGTTATACTCGGCATTCCGAGCACGAAGGGCGATGGTTTTTAGGTCCAATTTACAACCTAGATTTACTGTGGACACAATATTCCTAAAGACAATTTAAAAGACGCATATTAGCAGCTTACAAATCCTCCATCTTTTGATGGCATCTCTCATTATGCAACTGCATTTGAGCTAAATAAGAACCCCTGGCCTTTTCTATCTCACCAATATTTTTGTTCTCATGCATCAAAAGCCTACTAAATTTTTATCATTATCGTATTTGGGAACACATTGCAGTTGCAGTATTAAAGAACAAAAACAATGAAAACAGTTGGGAATTCTTTCACATACACACACAAACTTAAGAGTATATGAAAATTTCAATTAATGGTTGCCACTTCCAACTGAATAAATGCAAAAATCTGAATAAATGCCAATAATAGGTGTATAAGGCATTCTCATGTAGTAATTTTTCTCTGAACAATGAAGTGAAGTCTTATTAAAGTTTTATGTACAGAAGTACAGTAACAACTCAGATAACGATTGCATCGGAGAACATTGCACGATCAATGCATCACACAACATTAAAAACTGGATAACAATGAGACTTGTGGAACCAAGTCTCATCGTTATCTGAGGTACTAGTGTCTTAAAATTTATGCTCAACATATTTCAGTCATTTTCTGATTTATATTCCTGTCACTCTGCTTAAGAATGATCAAGATCCCTGATACCCTTTCTACCTGCATACCTCAGAAGACCTCAAGACCTCCTTATTTATTATTATTTATTATTTATTAGTTCAAATTTATATTGCCGCCCACTCGCCGTGGCGACTCAGGGCGGCTTACAGACAATACATTACATTACAATATGTTGGCGTGGGCACAGGGGTAGGGGTGGCAAGGTCCTCATCCTGCCCCGGCTTCTTCCTCCCCTGGCAGTTGGTATAGGCACAGGGGGAGGGGCGGCAAGGTCCTCATCCTGCCCCGGCTTCTTCCTCCCCTGGCAGTTGGTATATGCACAGTGGGAGGGGTGGCAAGGTCCTCATCCTGCCTTACCCTGAAATGTCTGTTAAAGTCCAAACATCTCTGAGAGAGAATCTATGGTGAATGAAATCTTTTTTCTTCTCCTACTTTGAACTCTTCACCTGACCCAAATCAAAGCTGCTGGCTAAGATCAATAGGTAGATTTCATGCACCCTGAACAGCTAACTAATACAAACATGAAACTTATGATCACTATTTAGAACTACTGTTGAGGGGACAGCAGGAAGTAGAAGGGAGTCATGCACACTTACTGGAGCTGTGGCACAATCCCAGAATTCTCTGAGGCAGGTGTGGCAGGAGTTATTGGGGTCATGGGGGTCATTGGGGAGGGATAGAGAGGTGTGGTTCCTGGTAAAGGAGCTGTGGTAAGTGTCTGTGAATGAAAGAGCTGTGGCGTTGGTCCAGATGACCCTTGCGTGGGTTGTGACGTGGACTGCTGTGCTGCTGCCTGCTGCTGCCGCTGCTGTTCTTCCAGAATAGATAAACTGTTGGTAGTTTGAACAGGTTGGGGGGTGAGCCCCGTGCCATAAGGCATCATGGGGCTGAAAAGGGGGATGCCAGGAGTCATCGCACTCTGCAAAAAGAGAGCATAACACAAGCTGCAAAACACTAATATTTCAGAAGTATGTGATGAGTCACTTTTACAAACAGTTGCCTTTGCATGCTATATTTTCTTGCGCCATATCCGGTTCCGAACATTAGCGATCCTCATGGTGATTAGCCATGAAGATTGTCCTGAGAATGTAATGCAGTGGCCTTCCACTTGCCTTCTGCATTGGAGTGTGTCACCTGTACCACTGATTCAGTTCCATGAGTCACTTTCTGGTCCTCAGCCCTTTTGGCATGCAAAGTCCTCAGCCCCAGGCCAGTATTGATGAAGCTGCTGCCCTCCATCAATATGGATTCAAGTGGGATTTAATCTACTTGGGAACCATCACCCTTCCCTGTGGACTTTGCCACTCATACTGTGCATAGGAGACACAATTCATTGCACAATTACCTGGGAAGAAGCCATCTTGGGCACTCAACTTCTAGGTTGGTGGCGACGAACTTTAGCACTCCAGTGTTTTTGGACTTCAATTCCCAGAAGCCCAAGTCAATGTATCTGTTGATCAGGGTTTCTGGGAATTGAAGTCCAAAAACAGCTAGAGCATGGAACGCTGTTTACCTTTCCACCAAAGTGGTACCTATTTATCTGCTTGTAATTTCTTGCTTTCAAATTGCTAGGTTGACGAGCTGGGATAGACCATTACTCAGGTCTCAAACTGCTGACCTCCCAACCATCTAGTCATCAAGTTCAGCTTCTTAACCACCAGAGCTACCACAGTCCCATGAACCTTCACTACTATACCATGAGTCTGTTGGCATGGGTACAGGAGTGCTAACACTAGGATCTGCCCACCACCTATGTAAGGTTTCAGACCCTTAAATATGGGGGAAAATATCTTTAAAAGTTTTGTTTCCCATAAGCTCCGTGTTTGCACATCTTTACCTGAGGTGATGCCAACCCCTGGGCATAGGGTGGTATACTATTATTCTGATCCATGACAGCAGTCAGTCGCTTCTCCAATCAGATGAATGAGTATTCCCAAAAGTTCAACTGAGAGCAGGAATGTCACAGCATTTGCCCAAATGAGTCTCCCTCCCTGGAGCACAATTAGCTATGCAGCCAAGTTTGACATTATTGAAAAAAAATAGCAACTTCCAGGCATGAAAAATCCAAAACCTGAAAGAAAGAAAGAAAGCCATATTATATGTACACTACGAAGTAAAATTTGCACAATAGCCTTGGGTTGCATAAATACTTGTAACATACTCTTTTCATTTATTAGATTAGGCTACCAAGTGCACTATCATACACAAAGCATTTAAATGTACAGGTATTAGCAAAAACAATTCCAGCTAAACACTTCTACAGAAGAATTCTTGCATGTCAGTTATAAAATGGCAGTATCAACAAATGTATCACTCGGACAATACATTTCATTAAATTATAATTGCTTTGTGTACTCTTTTTATGTCGAATGTTATCTATAACACACTTTAAGAAGGTTACAGCTACTAATTAGCTATGGCCCACTAATACATTTCAACAACTGCTTCTAGGTGAGAAGATTTCTGTTCTTTTTACTGTACTAAGATGAATTAGCTAGGGGGAAGTTCTGTTTTGAATTTTACAAAAAGCAAGGTTTTTTTTTACAATAAATAAATAAATAAATATATGGTGCCAAAAATGTATACACATTTTAAGAAAGGGAAAAAAAACTATTAAAATGTTAATACTCACTATACACTAGGGCAGTGGTTCCTAACAAGGGGTACACAGCCCACAGGGGGACTTCAATTTCCAGAAGCCTAAGTCAGTACATTGGCTGATCAGTGCTTTAGGGAAATGACTTGGGCTTCTGGGAATTGAAATCCAAACACCAGCATTTGGGAAACACTGCACTAGGGGTAGGCAACCTATGGCCCATGGGCCGGATCCAGCCCGTGTGGCCAAATCAACTGGCCTACGCCCCTGCTCCAGCAGCCACTGCAATTGGCTGTTGTAAACACGTTTATGACAGCCACCGGCTCATTTACAGCTGTTGTAAATGCATTTAAGACAGCCATGGGCACGTTTACGGCATCTGTAAGTGGCGGAAGGGACAACCCCTCCAGGCCCCTCAACTGTCTGAGGAAGCGAGACCTCCCCCCCCCAACTTAAAAAGTTTGGCAAACACTGCTATACGCTGATAACAAAAGATGAATACAAGTCACATTTGACTTCTGCAATTACAAGAGGTGCATAAAGTGGTTGCCATTAGCGCCCCAGACACTTCTGATTACAGCAAACTATTGCTTGAGCAACCTCGACCAAAGTGTCCACTTGTATCTCTGCAAATTCTGTTTTAATTCCTTCCTGAAATGCCACCAGTGTAGTTGGTGCACACCACATCCTTTAAGGTCCACGATAGAGATAGATCGAAATCATGGGGTGTCAAATCAGGAGAACATGGGGGACTTAACTGAACAGCTTCATCCTATCTATTGTCCTGGTAGATTCTCATCAAGATAAGCTCTCTTTGACTGTCCTGCCTGTTGCATAGTGTCACTAGCATGAATTCTTTTGAATGAACTACACATTGCTACTATAATTAAATCCAATTATGAAAAGTAAGACATAGATCACATCTCTTAAAATGTGCAAACATTTTTGGCATCCTCTGGTAACACTTCCAAAGATTTTAGTATCTAAGTTTTAGCAGGAAATGGTATTTCTAAAATACTTTTTGGCATAAAAGAATGAAGTCTTTAAATCAAATTAATTTAAACCATTATTTAAACCACTAGTCAGTAAAACTAGATTTAAATCAAGACTCATAAAGGTTCAAAAGGTTTCACTTTCATTTATGTTGCTCATCCTTCCCTCCTCACACTTAGATTTTTGTGCAGATCTATTCCACTCCCAAAAATCTTCCATTCATTTAATTTTACTGAAATGTAGCACTGAAAAGATAAGGGGGCTATTCTGTGTACAGAATCCCCATCGCAGGGGATTAAATATTAGCAAAGAGGTTCTGGGACATTATCAAATTTGATAAACAGATTGTTATATGCTGCTAGATATTTTATACAGCGTAACTTCCTGTTTTCAAAACTTAATAGAACCCATTGTATGAATCAGAAAATTTTTATTTGTTTTTTATAATGTAGGCGCATACCTAAAGTTTTGTTTTACACAGTTTTGAAGATCAAATCAGGTAGGTGACGTCCCCCATTCTCCATACACTGAGTAAACCGATTTCTGGCATTTGTCATGACTCTTTCCAGCATAGCAGGCTGTATGTTGGGTTGCGATCACTGAACAACCGCTCGAAAAGTAGGCCTCAACGGCAAACACACGCTCCACACTATTCCAATGCATGACGGTGACTGAACTGTGTCAGGACAAAACTTTATAGTCCCGCCTCTCGAATGAGACCACTAGCGCTCTGCTACGACATCAACCGACTGAATTGCGCGCATTTTAAAAAAGGAAGTTATGCAGACGCACCCTGTATATTATATTACAACCTTCCTGCCAATTCTATTTAGCAAAACGGGAAGTAACCAGGTTCAGTGTTTCTTTTTGTTTTTCAACATACATGTAAGAGGTTGAGGAGATCAGAATGGGTTTTCTCAGCACCTTTGAGATTGAAAGGGAGACGTTTAGAGCTAATCTGAATAATCTATTGTTGCTGATGGCTGTGGGAAGCTGTATTGTTGTGCTTGCTTGTCTGTCATCCTGCTTGAGCAGGCCTGGCTCCCTTTGACCCCTGAATTTGGTGTATACAGTCAAACCTCACTTAACAAGCATTTCACTTGAAAAACTGGCATAACGAGCGGGTTTTTCAAAAAGTGATCCAACTTGCATAACGAAAATTTTCGCTATGCGAGTCAGACTTTCCTTATGGAAATGCTCTCACAGCAAGCATTTTTATGGGGGAAAACTCACATAATGAAAAACATTTTGCTATGCGAGTCAGACTTTCCCTACAGAAAACTTGCATAATGAGTGTTTCTATGGGGAAAACTCGCATAATGAAAAAAAAAATCGCTATGTGAGTTCCCCCCTAAAAAAGCTTGTTATACGAATTTTTCCATAGGAATTTTCGCTATGTGAGTCTGACTCGCATAGCAAAAAACTCGCATAGTGAGCAGCCTCGCAGAACGAATTAAATTCGTTATGTGAGGTATTAATGTATAAACCATGCCTGTAAGTTTCACTCCTTATCTGAAGCAGACTTGATCCACGAAAGCTAACAATAAAAATATAGCAGTTAGTCTTAAAGTGCTTCAGTGTTTTTTATTTTGTTTTCTGATATGCCTGAACCACAGACTAACATCCCTACTATTCCAAAAAATAAAGCCTCATGTTGCACAATTAAAAATGAATCCTTTATTTCATGATGGAAATCCTTTAAAGTAGCAATGCAAACGTAAGCAGACTAAATCAGAAATCAATGCTGTTAATGTAAATGGAACTAAAAAGTGATTTATGCATACCTACCATTCCCAAATAGTAGGATTAAAACCTACTCAAGACTGTAATGACCTTACCAAATGAGAAAAGTCCTAAAAATGCCTAATAACACCTACAGCTAAATTATTACTAAAAGCTGAATCAGATCCAGCTTGAAAGCATCAGCTCCTGGGAAGACCATTTGGTGCTGTCTGTGAATGTTAATAGTTGACAGGAGAGACACTGCAGGTTATCAAGAGATATAAGGAGTTACTGGTAACTCAAGACCCCTTTGAAACTGTCTGAGATGGAGCTGTACATTGGTTATAATTCACAGCTGTATTCTGGTGAGAAATCAAAGCAGCTTCACACAGAACTTACTTAAACCCCTCACATGCATAATGAGGGATCTCCAACCCATCTTGGACAGGAGTGCTTCACTTTCCAAAGCCCTTGGTGACAGACCCCTACTCGCTTATAGACAACCCCCCAATCTCAAACAACTTTTGACACACAACAGACAACACAGAAGTGGAGCAGATATGGGAACTAGACCCTGCTGCAAATCCAGATGTCAACTATGCCTCCACATTTGCTCTGGAAACAGTATTACTGGACCCAATGGCACCACACACAACATTAAAGGCAGTTTTACTTGTGCTTCTGCCAATGTGATTTATGCCATCTCTTGCCAGAAATGTCCATCCATGCTTTATGTAGGACAATATTTACGCAAAAGAATTAATGGACACAAATCAGATATCCGGAATGGCAACACGGAGAAACCTGTCTCAAACCACTTCAATCGAACTGGACACTCTATCCAAGACCTAAGAGTTGCAATTCTGGAACAGAGAAATTACAAAACTAGGATTGAAAGGGAGACAGAAGAAATCAAATACATCCATCTGTTAGATACCCATCACAGGGGGCTAAATATTAGTGAAGGGTTTCTGGGACATTATCAAATTTGATACACAGATTGCTATATGATTTTATATTTCAACTTTCCTGCCAATTCTCTTTAGTAAAACAGAAAGAAACCAGGTACAGGTTTTTGTCCCCCCCCCACACACACACACACACACACGTAGGTCACAAGTTGATCAGAGACCATAATGGGCTTTCTCAGCATC
Source organism: Furcifer pardalis (assembly GCA_030440675.1). Taxonomy (NCBI): domain Eukaryota; kingdom Metazoa; phylum Chordata; class Lepidosauria; order Squamata; family Chamaeleonidae; genus Furcifer; species Furcifer pardalis. Next base: position 110,954,457 of record CP126890.1, on the reverse strand, counting down.
TTTGAGATTGAAAGTGAGTCATTTAGAGTTTATCTGAATAATCTATTGTTGCTAATGGCTGTGTGAAGCTGCAATCTTGTGCTTGCTTGTCTGTTGTCTTGCACACACCCCTTCTTCCATTGAGCCCCTGAATTTGGGATATAAAGAACATGCCTGTAAATTTCACTCTTTGTCTGATGAAGGGGACTTGATCCACGAAAGCTAACAATAAAAATATAGCAGTTAGTCTTTAAAGTGCTACAGTGTTTTTTATTTTATTTTATTTAGTTAGTTTTGTTTTCTGATACACAGAACCACTTTTCTTCTGGAAAATTCTGGCAGAGGGGACTCATCCAAGGAATAAAGGAGTATAATTCGTGAATGGAGAAATCCCTACACATGAATGGAGAAAATTTGATCACATCCATCCATGCAAGAGCAAGATGAATTACTTTTATCAATGAATCAAATGAAAGTGCCTGCTTCAGGCTTTACACCTGCAGATTTGTAGTGTAGGTGTCTTTCTCTTAGAACAGGGTTCCCTATGGCCTGCAGGCTGCATTGAGCCTCCAAGTTCTTTCTCTGCAGTCCTCCAACTTGTTCGTTTAGTGCTATCACCTTCAAGGCATTTTCCCTCAGATCCACACTGTTCTTCCTGCCTCACGCAGCATCTTCTACTGCTTTTTCACTGTCCCTTCCCTCAAAAAACCACTATAGCAACATGGTTCCTTCAGTCAGCAGCCTCTTGGTCATAGCCTTCATCCCCAGATACCAATACCACTCAGCTTTTTTGCTCCCCCTTCCATGGATTACCATGCAGAAGGCTATATGCATGCATGCAAGATAAAGCAGCGGCACGGATGGGTACATGAGAAGGCAGGAAAAGGAGACTAAAAGACCTTCATTCACCTCTGAATGTTTATTTTTTATCTGAATTGGTAGGTAATTCTGTTACATTTTGACCCTGTTTAGGTTATTGGGCACCTTAATGCAACCCTACATCCCAGATGGCTGGCGGAGCATGTGGGGGGACCCAGTAACACGGGATCCCATACAGGCTGGTTGATTTGAGGGATAGCCACCACCCCCCTGCCCCGGGTTTTATCCGTTACGCTGTTTTAATCTTTTCTTATGAATTCTTTCTTATGAATTCTTGAGGTTTTAAACATTATTATTTTTATTGGATTTGGTCTGTGTTTTTAGCTACGCTGTAAGCCGCCCAGAGTCGGGTTTACCCGATTGGGGCGGGATAGCATACGTGAATAAATAAATAAATAATAAATGGTTTAGAGTAGACCACTGTCTTAGAACAATTCATTCCATATACCATTTGCACTGTTTGTACAGAAATCTGTTGGATTTCACAGACACCATTGTGGATTACAACAAAACATTCAATGCTACAGTAGATTCTGACTGAGATCTGACTTGTTCCTAAATTGGTGTATCAAAAAAACAACAACAACACATTTAAACCATGTCATGGGAGGCGGTGCTCATCTTGGTTTACAGCCAAATAGCCAACGCTGCCTGCATCTGGAACATTGTTACTTCTCCAGCTGAAGCAGTACCTATTTATCTACTTGCAACCTCTTGCTTTCAAACTGCTAGGTTGGTAGGAGCAGGGGCAGGCAACGGGGAGCTCATTCCATCGTGCAACTCTCGGGCCTCGAACTGCTGACCTGCCGACCTTCCAGTCGTCAAATTCAGCATCTTAACCACTAAGCCACCGCAGTCGGCAAGCAAACGTGCACTGAACCCAATCCCAAGCGTCCCTGCCTGCAGGCAAATCACAGATGTATCACATCCCGTTGCTGGAAGAACTACAAGAAAAGGGGGGGCAAACACAGTAAGTACACCAGTGAAAGAAGCCTCCCTTCCACTCGAACGAAGCCAAGTTCGAGACCAGCCTTGGGCTGATCCGCTCACCTTCTTTCCTGGGCAGAAGGAAAGGGAGGGAATTTCAGCGCTGGATACCGTTAGCGGAGCTGGTCTTTTTTTTTTTGCCCATCCGTCACATGACAATCCCTCGTCCTTCCCGACCGTTACTCGAAGGCCTCCCACCCGGAGCAACGGAGGGAGGGGAAGGAGGGAGGGAGCCGGGCCCAGCCGACTCACCTCGTCAGAAGTTCTCCCGCCGGCCCAACACCTGGGCTTCCTCCCGCTGGCTTCAGCCGGCAGCGCACTTTTACAACGTCACACGCGCGACGCCCTTCTTTCGTAAGGGCGGGGCGGGGAAAAAAAAAAACCAACGGCGGCAAGGAACGCGCAAGCGCGTGGCAAGAGTCCGCGCGCGGGGGAACTGACTTTCAAGAATCTGCCAGAGAGAGAGAGAGAGAGAGAGAGAGCAAAGGGGAGGGGCATAAGCGCCTAGAGCGGCACCTTTGAGGGATTCTCATAGGGCAGGGGTCAGCAACCTTGGCTCTCCAGCTGTCCCTGGACTTCAATTCCCAGAAGCCCTGATCAGCAGGTGTGCTGACTTGGGCTTCTGGGAACTGAAGTCCAAGAACACCTGGAGAGCCACATTTGCTGATCCCTGTCATAGGGCAGTGTTTCCCAAATGCTGGTTTGTGGACTTCAATTCCCAGAAGCCTAAGTCATTTCCCCAAAGCACTGATCAGCCAATGTACTGACTTAGGCTTTTGGGAATTGAAGTCCACCTGTGGGCTGTGTGTGTACCCCTTGTTGGGAACCACTGTGACATAGGGGGAAACGAAAAAGAATGACATATGTGGGGTGGGATTGTAAAATTATTTCCAATTTCTGGCATAAAATGGAACAAGAATTAGAAATTTTTTTAAATATCCGCTTAAAGTTGAATGAAAAAATTGTTTTACTAACGGACTTAGAGGAATTTGAATCTAGAGGAAAATATAAAAGAGTTATTGTCTATCTTCTTGACGTTGGCGAAGACAACAAGTAGCCAGAAATTGGAAAGGGGATATGAATTTAGAAATTGGTAAATGGTATGTTGATGTTTGGCTTTGGGATATGGCATTAAATGAAAAACTTGCATGGGAATTAAATATAAAAAGGGGGTTAATAAAACAAAATAGATTTTGGGACATTTGGAAACCTTTTTTGCAACACACATTGATGGATAATAAAGGAGAAAAACCTGCACCAAATACAATGTATTTTTTGGCAGAATGATTGAGTTGTAAAAGGAGTGGCTGGTAGACTCAAGGACTATAGTGCACTGGGTGGTAGGTACCATGTATAAAATAATAAAGTTGTAATATTGCGGTGAAAGTGGAGAGTTGATATAAAGGTGAAATTATACAGTATAGTAAATGTATAGAAAATAACTAAAGTAATATCTGACTACATTATATTATATTGGTATGTATTTTTTTCTCTTATCTTTAACACTGTAAGATGTACGTGGGAACTACTTTTTTTGTATGTAATTGTTTTTTTTTTATGTTTTGTAGATTGTTTTGTTATCTTTTTAAGATTGTAAAAACCTTTAAAAAATAAAAAAACAAAAAAGTATGAAAGAAAAAAGTTTTGTGGCACTTTAAAGACTAACTGCTGTATTTTAATGTTAGCTTTCGTGGATCAAGTCCACTTCGTCAGGCAAAAGAGTGAGACTTCGTGGCATTAATTTATTCACACAAAGTCCAGAGGCACACAGAGAATAAACAAAACAAAAACGTTGTAGCACTCTGAAGACTGTTCTATTTTAATGTTAGCTTTAATGGATCAAGTCCACTTCCATCAGACATGGGAACCACGGTTTTCAAATCAATGTGACTTTTTACAACCAGTACAGTTGAACCTGCTTTGATTAACATAATTAATGCGTTCTCCGGAACGTTTCACTTCCGCTTCCAGGAGCGACGAGGGCAGCACGGGCCGGATGAACCGCAGTAAGCCTATTCGTGTGGATTCCTGCCCTTCCGGAAGGGCTTAAAAACCTGGCTGGCAGGACAAGTTTGGGGACCCGGGAACGTGGGTTCTCATATTAGGTGGCTTATTTAATGGATTGTCAACCCTGGATCTGAATGTGGGATTTGTGTGTTGATTCTGTACTGTTTTTAACTTTTGATGACTTTTAACTCTTGCTGATTTTTATTGATATGGATTGTTCTATGTTTTTGTTTCTTGTTTTGATGTAAGCCGCTCAGAGTCGGGTTCTCCCGATTGGGGCAGGGTAACAAATGCAATAAATAATAATAATAATAATAATAATAATAATAATAATAATAATAATAATAATAATAATAATACTAATAATTCACAGGGGGCTTGGGCTGCTGGGAATTGGAGTCCAAGAACATCTGGAGTGCCAGGGTTCGCCATCACGGTCGTGGGGGAAAGTGGCGGCTCCTAAATAGCCTCTGGTCTTTTTCCTCCACCTCCTGCCCCCCGAGCGCCTTCCGATTGGCTTCTGGGACGCTTAGTATCCGCCCGCCTAGAGGTGGCGCTGTGGTGCCCAAATGTTGGCGGGGAGGCGGGGCGCCGGAAGCCGGCTTTCCACTTCCGGTTCCTCGGCCTCCATTTTGCCGTGAGACAGCAAGAGCGGCTGAGGCGAGGATGCTGTCGACCGCTGGCTATAGGGAGCCCGCGCTTGGGCTGGGCTTTGAGGCGAAACGGGGGGCTGCTGTGCAGCACCGCTTTTCTCCTTATACCTTCAACGGCGGGTAAGAAGTCCCTACGTGTTGGCGGGTCTCCTCGGGAGCAGGTCCTTTCTCAGGGCTTTGTTGCTTCCGCTCTCCCCTCTTCCTTTCATTTCCAGCTTGCTTTTGAAAATATCTATTCATCCTTTTTCAGACTAAAAGGCCTTCCTCCTCTGCAGTATTCGCGATAGGTAAAAAGTAGAAATGTAAATTAATACTAATTCGGTAAGGTGACTTAGTGGTTAAGGCGCTGAACTCGATGGCTAGAAGGTCAGCAGTTTGAGACCCAAGTGCTCCACAATGGAGTGACCTCCTATCGCCTGCCCCAGCTCCTGCCAACCTTGCAGTTCAAAGCAAGAAATTGCAAGTAGATAAATAGGTACCAATTTGGCAGGAAAGGTAACAGTGTTCCGTGCACTCCGGCGTCCAGTCATGCCTGCCACGTGACCACAGAAAACGTCTGTGCAAAAACAGGCAGCGCTGGCTGTTTGGCTATAAACAGTTGAGCACTAAACCCTAGAGTCGGATACGACTGGCTTTCGAGGAAGGGAGCCCTTTACTTATACTTAAGGATAACAGTCGAAGCATTATGTAAAATAACTTTTTAAGTAATAACTGGACAGACTATTAAAATGAGTTGGTTAAAATGAATGATAAAACTTTGATTTATGTGACGTGTTTTTAATCTAAGGTTATGTTGTGCAACAGTCAGGAAACTTGTCCAAAATATGGCAGCAGAGCAGCAGCAGCAGGTACTGGTTAGCGTGGCCACATCATTAATTTGCTAGCAGCACTGGGTACTATACTGTTTCAACCCCCAAATCAAAGTATTGATTGCAACCTGTACACATATAGATCCTGTGCCCTGAAGCCTTTTGAGTTAAGTTATTTGCAGCAGCAATTTTTACATACAAAGCCCTAAGGATCCATGTGCCCCCATCAAATGTGGCAAGGTAGATGGATACAGTAAAGAAATGTTTGAGTGCTGGTACCTTGCCTAAGGAATTTACCTCCATGGGAGGTACTGCTAACATGTATAATAGGAACTCCTTGTTGTTCTAAATGAGTCACTCTCTATTGAATGTGAGAACTTCTTAAACACTCTTTGACTGTTTCTTCTTGCTGCTGGCTGAACTTTTGGATTTATTAAGTAATGTTAGTTCTTTATTGTAGCATCCTGATCTATTTGGTATTAAATTATGCTTAATTTTTTTTAGTCTGTCTGCTTTTGGATGGCTTCACATATGCTAAATGAATAAGTCATAGCAGGAGACGAACATTCAGAGAGTGAAAGCAAAACAGAAAGTTAATTTTCCTCTTAAATAAGAGTAGAATCCAGCCCTCTAGACATTCATTGAGTATGAAGGAAGATTGATGAAATGATATCAGCATTTTATATCTGGGGTTCCCAACCTTTTTACACCATGGGCGTGACTATGCCCCCAGACAGCTGAGCGGCCCGGACCACGATCCCCCTGGTAGCGGGTTCATTTATGCATGTTGTAAATGCACCCATTTCTGCATTTACAACAGCCGTAGGTGCATTCATGCATGTGGGGACACTTTTATTGCTGACATAAGCGCATCCACTTCCAGGTGTGGCAGCAGTGTGGGCCACATGAAATGGTGCCACAGGCCAGGATCAGCCTACGGGCAGTAGGTTGGGAACCTCTGTTTTATAGCCTCTGAAGGTCTGAACAAGATCCCTATCTAGATTTATAAACAACAACACCTGTGTCTCTTCTTTCCTGTGTACCTGAATTTTCCTTCTGAAATTTGAGGCTTTTCTGTCCAGAGAGTTACTTCCAGTATTACCTTACTTATTCACAAAATCAGTATTGTTTTCCCCCCGATTCTTTTATTGTTTACTGCTGACTTACAAATTTGGTATACAGTATTGTGTTTTGTTTTGAATTTCATGTGGCATTTCATGTTATTCCTGGTTTCATGGGTTCGTAGATGTAAGAGGTTATTTATTTAGACCCATTTCAATTTGGCTTTATGCCAGGTTATGGGGCAAAGACTGCTTTGATTACCTTGGTGGTTGACTTATGCTGGCAAATAGACAGAGGGAGTGTGTTCCTGTTCTTCTGGACCTGACAGTTGCTTTCAATTCCATTGACCATGGGATTCATCTGGGACTTCTCTCTGGAATGGGAGTTGGAGGCGCTGTTTCACAGTGACTCCAGTCCTTCCTGGAGGGGAGAATTCAGAAAGGAAAGGAAATAGAGAGAGAGAGTTGGGTGTCTCCTGTGCTCCTGGATTTGTTCCCTGAGCCTAAAAGCCCAGGTTTCAGATGTGGCACACTAAAACTAGTGTGCCCTGTATCCATGCTTAGAGATGTCTGATTTGGCTACAGTGATATATGCCTTAGTTCAGGGGTTCCCAACCTATGCTCTGTGACACCATTTCATGTGGCCTGCCGCCGCACCCAGAAATGGAAGCAGACGCGTTTACGACAGCTGTAAAACATGCATGCATAAATGCGGTTACATCAGCTGTAAATGCACCCACAGCTATCATAAATGCAGAAGCAGGCACATTTGCTTCCAGGGACGTGGTCTGGCCCGTTCAGCTGTCAAGGGGGCGTGGTCAGGCCTGCAGCATAAAAATGTTGGGAACCCCTGCTATAAAATGTTAATATCATTTCGTGAAACTTCCTTCATGCTCAATTGGTTGTCTCAACAACAAATTCCACAGTTTCTTTGAATTCTAGCTTCTTTGTGTCTAGTTGACAAGATTGCTCAATCATACTATTACAATCACCATATTAGGTCTGATAAATCAAATGAGGTTGTAAATTGTAGTGTGTCATACATCAACTGTGCTTCAGTTCTTCTAAGCTCTATTGGTTTTAGTGAAAGTAATGCGCTCATGCTCAAAGTCCTGTTAAAATCATTGGGATTTTCTCCTTTCATGTCCAGATCAAACCTTGGACTGCCAAAATAAAGCCGCTTTGTTGTTGGCCGTAGTTAAATCTTTGTTGGTACATGTTTCTGGTAGTAATTAGGATTTTAACTGAATGGATCATATCCATAGTACTTCTGGGTATCACTTCACTTTGGCTGCAGATGCTAACAGTTTATTTGAACAATGCACCAGGTACCTGTATTACATGAATAGTATAGCCTGGAAAGCTAAAACATCTTGAACTCTAGCCATTAGATTAATCCCCAAGGTGATGCCAAAATCAAAGAGACTTCATTCTTACGTAGCATAGACTCTAATGTCTTACTTTTTATTTTGAACATCTCTCTGTAGACGATGTATGGGAACTTTTCTTTTTTAAAGTTTGTTGCCTTATTAGTTACTCTAACATTAAAATATACGTGGAAAGATTTCAAAGGAAATTCCCAAATTAAGTAAAATGGTACCTAAATCTTTGCATTCTGCCTTTGTAGGTAAGTTATTTGTTTGAGGGGGGGGGGATCAAACAGTGAACAAAAAAGCCCCTGATATTTTTTTAATTTCTGATCTTTTGATTCTGAAGCTAAAGTCAGATAACGCTGAATGTATTGAAAACTTTCTCTTGTTTTTTTCCTATTTTACAAAGGACCATTTTGGCAATTGCTGGTGAAGATTTTTCTATTGTGGCATCAGATACCCGGCTCAGTGAAGACTATGCAATACATAGCAGGGACAGCCCAAAATGCTACAAACTGTAAGTTGAACTGAAAACCTAAAACGGATTCTAGTTTATATAAGTAAAATTCACCTTTTCAGTATAATTCTGTTTTTTTTAAATGAAATGTTATATACAGAAAGATCTTTCTTTGCCCATCTGTGATAGGCCTTTAATACAACATGTAGTTCATATAATTTAGAGTCTTAATTGAGGGATTAAAAGTTATATTTCTCTTAGTTTACAGTGTTTACTGCCTTTTGAAAGAGAGTGACTACATAGGCATATTAAATACTTCAAACTCCAAGGAGCAATAGAAATTCTTATTTTCATTCCTTCATATGGCTAATATACACATTGTGCAAATTTAAACAGGCCTATCTGAAGTTGCTTCATATTTTTCTGTGGCAGGAAAGAGAAATCTTTTATGGCATGAGGTATAAATTTCATATTTAATTTCACCACTCCTTGCATAATTTTAATTTAATTCGGTGCATGACAGTAGTCTTTTCATTGTCTCAATGAATGTTCTTCATTGTCTATGAAGCTCCCAACTACATATTTGATGGTACATTACTAACATAATTGCTACAAAATTTTGTTACTCCGAATATATGCAAATGTTTATTCATAGGGCGACTAGCCATTCTGTTGAGTAAAAGTAGCCAAAAATGAGATGGCTAGATGGTATTGTGGATGCAGTGGGCACAGAGCCAGGTGGGCTGAGGAGGATGGTGGGGAGGACAGAGGTGCCTGGAGGACAATGGTCCATAGGGTCGCAAAGGGTCGGAATCAACTTTGCGACTGAACAAAAAAAATATTAAATTACAGCTTCTGTATTAGTTTATGAGAAAAGTGATTGGATATTGGTGAATAACTGATATACAGTAGTATCTCGCTTTAAGAGCATAATGCGAGACTGCTCTTTAAGCGAAACACCATTGTAAGTGACCAATTGTGACTTCTGGTGGGGGGGGGATTGTGAACCCCGATTTAGTTGTTAAGCGAGTTTTTGGTTGGTTTTAGTTGTTAAGTGAGGTGACCATTCAGAGAAAATTCTGCTCTTTAAGCGAGTTAGTCTCTAAGCAAAGCACTCTTTATGCGAGGTTTTACTCTACTTCATATTTGGTTAAATACAAGAAGGGACATTGGGACTGAATGTTAGGAAGAACCTCCTGACTACAAGAGCTGTTCAGTTTTGGAACAAACTGTTTAGGACTCTCCTTCATTTTAAAGCAGATGTTGGATGGCCATCAGAGATGCTTTAGCTGTGTATTTATTTTTGTACTGAAAATGGACTCAACCGCTGATGTCCTTTCCTGCTCTAAAATTATTTGGTTCTATGATTGCTGGCAGTATTTTAACAATAACAAAAATCCTGTGTGCAAAAATGCTTTGTCAATTAAAATAATATCAATTTTACATTTTTACAGGACAGACACGACAATTATTGGCTGCAGTGGATTTCATGGAGACTGTCTCACATTGACTAAAATCCTTGAAGCTAGATTAAAGGTAGGACAGTGTGTGCTCCCAAATGAAGTTGGCCAAACATTAGTAAAATATCACCAAACAAAACAATTCCTTAAAGATCTAGAATTTCTCCACTGGTTTAATTTCACTAGTATGACATTCCCATCATTTGCAGACATGTCTCTTTATTTTGGAACCTTTGCAAAAAATAATGCTTTAATTCTATTTCCACAACTGCTTTTATAGGATGCTTTGAGTTCATTTCATCAGATGTTGCTTCTCTAGTTTTACTAGGACCTATACTGGACCTACATGATGGATTGAGCACCTGTCTCTGTCCCAGCTCCTGCTAAGTTAGCAGTTTGGAATCAAGAAATTGAAAGTAGATAAATAGGGACCACTTTGGTGGGAAGGTAAACAGCATTCCATGCATGCATGTCACATGTCCATGGAAACGTCTGCAAATGCAGACAGCGCTGGCTCTTTGGCTATAAACAGATGAGCACTGAACCGTGGAGTTGGATATGACTGGCTTTTGAGCAAGGATGACCTTACACTGTCTATAGTGGAAGAGTATCACTTTCTGTATATATTTTTTCTATTAGGGTTATGTTGAATACAGCCATATATTTTTCTGTACACCTGGTGGCAAAATGTAACCAAGTTACAAATCAGTTAAACATAATATCAGCTGGATACAAAATTAATTTTCTGTTTGTTAGTGCTTGGGCCTTTGGAATCCATGTGAGATTTTGAAAGCCTTTAATATTGGTTGTTACCAGCTATTAAAAAAAACCTCATAAAGCTTGTTTGTAAAAGCTGAATTTGTAGGCGAAATGTGCAATGCACTATCAATTCAAAATATTCCGTTCCTGAGAAGGGAGTTCAAAGGCATTTATCTTTATCTCCTTCCTATCAGTAAAATCTATTTCATTAACTAGATACAGGTACAATGTTTTAATTATTGCTGCCTGAAGTTATTGCTTTGTTTTCCTGTCCCAGCCCTGCTGTATCGCATTCTTAGGAGATGCTTTGCTGTCATTTCAGTAGAGTGTTTAGCATGAACATATCTGTTTCTTTTGGTTCCAGATGTACAAGCATTCCAACAACAAGTTAATGACTTCAAGTGCTATTGCAGCTATGCTTTCTACAATCCTGTATTCCCGTCGTTTCTTCCCTTACTATGTGTACAATATAATTGGCGGATTGGATGAAGAAGGTAAAGTACAATTTCTTCTCTCAGCAGAGGTTCAGCAAAAGTTTGTTTCCTGCCAGCAGTGGAATATCTTTTATGTTAGCACAAAAGTAAGAGAGAATTTTGTGGCACTCTAAGGACTTAACAAGTTTTATCTGGCATAAGCTTTTATAAATTCCAATCCACCTCTCCTGATGCAGCCAATGATAAAGTTCTTTAGTCTGAGGTAAATGTAACCATAAATATAGTAATATTTGTTTTAGCACAAGACTTAAGTCAAAAGTTGATAACTTTTTTTTGAACTAGGAGAAAATGAAAGCAAGCTTTTTACTTCAAAGTAGCAGTGCTTATAAGAACACTATAAGTCATAGCATGTTATTTAAAGTGCAGTCTGTTGCTTTTTCACAGAAGGATTCCTCTTTTTGAACCAGTCCATTTTTTCTAAAAACTATCTGTGGTGGAATTTGATATGTGCCAAAACACTAGCCAGAGCCTATAGGTAAAATTTTGTAGCCTTGGATATTAAGCATTATGCAGTAATACCTCGGATAACGTTTACCTCAGATAATGCTAAAATCACATAACGTTAAGTAATCTGGGGAGGAGAATTGCATCAAATAATGTTAAGGTCCTATCGGATGGATCGGATAACAACCGCTAAAGCCTGTGCGGTTACAATGTATCTATGGAGCTTTAACGTTATCCGATCCATCCCATAGGATTTTAACATGGATCAGATAACACTAAAAATCAGATAACACCAAGACTTGTGGAACCAAGTCTTAGCATTATCCGAGGTATTACTGTACACTGTAATAGTCATTTTTTTATATACAAATGAGTATTTAGCCAGTAATGTTTATGCAAATTATGAGTTTGGAGAATGTCATCAAAGTACAGGAACATTTTAGTTTCTATCTACTATTTCATTCCCTGTTTTCAGCATTTCTCAACAAGCTGTCAAGTAAATTGATTTGAATAGTATCCTTATGTAGGTTCACAGTCGTACAAATCTTAATTTCACATTTGATTCACTGAACAGATAAAAGTTCCATAATGTGGAAGACAGATTGCATGTATGGTAGGGGCTTTGGTTTAACCTAGATCAGGGGTGTCCTAACCTTTTGGGCTGCAGGCCAGTCATTTGGTTCAGGGGGCTAGTCCCTATGGCCCAGGGGCTAGATCCAGCTCCTGACGCCAATTCATCTGGCCTGTGAAGCCTTTGTTGCTCCTGAAAGCGGAAGTAAAATGTGCCCATATGGTGCATTTTATTTCCGCTTCTGGGAACAACGAGGGCTTCGTGGGCTGGATGAAGGGGGGGGGGGCGATCCAGTCCCCGGGCCATAGTTTGGGCACCCCTGTTCTAGATAGTAAAAAAAGTTAAGTTTATGTTCTGAGTTAGTTTGTATTTGTTTCTTGTTCAGGAAACATGACTTAAGAATCTGAAAGCTTAATTAAAATCAGTTCTTGTGACTATAGACTATACAGGAATCTTTAGTTATATTGCTCTTTTGGATAATGTTCTAATGTTATTAATTGGTATCATCTTGCAGCAGTTGCATATTTCTCGTCTGGTTGTGATACATGATATTGAGGCAGTTGTCTTTTTGTCATGTACTGTCATGCCCATCTTTTTCCTTTATTTGTGGCTATGATATGAGATGCGGTCTTCAAGGTATTGGGGGAAATGAGTGCATCTGAATTGTTTTAATCTTTAGAACTTTTGTGAAGTTTGTGTCATTATTGCAGGGAATCATAATTATGTTTTTAATGTTCAAGGGAAGGGTGCAGTGTACAGCTTTGACCCTGTGGGCTCCTATCAGAGAGATACTTTCAAAGCTGGTGGATCAGCAAGTGCCATGCTACAGCCTCTGCTGGACAATCAGGTAAGAGCTCTATTTGGCTGTTCAGTGGTACATTTATTAGTTTACTTCTTCCTCAAATGCTTGCTGGCATTCCTGCTTGCCTCTTTATTTAGCAAACAGATTTTTTTTTAATAGTAGAAAATTAGGTGATGTAATCTGTTGTTATAACCAACAAGAGCAGACCCAGTGGGGTATGACTGAAACATTGATTTAGTGGGCTACTCTGGTTTGTACTAATTGTTGTATTCAAAACTTAAAAAGATAGCGCATACGATAATGGATTTGTCATTGGTCATTTTCCATGTTCACCTTTGGTGATCAAGATTTTGCTTCGGAAGCATAAAGGTTGTTTCGTTACCTCAGTCAGTTGATAACTAATACAGGCATTCTATAAGAAGCTGGGCTAGAAAGCATCTCTGTGGGTATATTGACCTGAAGGCTCTAGAAGGCCCTGAAGGCTCTAGAAGAAGCTCTAGCTGCGTAAAATCCTGCTCTCTGGCTATCCATGATTGTTCAGGCTACAGGCACTGGAAAGTTGCTTATGGAGGAGGAGGGAATTTCAGTTCCTGCCTATCTTAATGCTATTTTTGTTAGCTTAAGGGTGAAGGCAACTTTAGTGCCTTTTAGAAAGTTTTGCTCCACTGTAATCCAGTGATGGTTCCTTTTGTTACTGTCATTAAATGTGGGAATTCTATCATCTATTAGTTAATTGCCTTTAGTTGATGAATACTGTACTGGCATTTACTTGATGCCAAATAATGAGAGCCAAAGTGAGTATATGACCTTATGTAATTTGTTTGTCTTGATTCTTGTTAAATTTATATCCTGCTTTTATGTCTAACAATAAAATATAGATAAAATAATGGCATTTTCATTTCAGTATTTAAACCATAAAATATATCATACTTGGCTTTTGCTACTGTCTTTCTGTTGTTTCTCACCAAGATGAATGGGGATATAGTGCACCATTTGTTGCAGAAGAAAAAATACTGTAATCGCATTTGATTTCATTCTAATTGACACATGAAAGCAAAGAAATTGAAAATCATGATATCTTTTTTCCTCCCCTTCAAAGGTTGGCCTCAAGAACATGCAAAATGTGGAGCAGGTCACTTTATCTTTGGAAAAGGCTTTGCAGCTGGTAAAAGATGTCTTTACTTCTGCTGCAGAAAGAGATGTCTACACTGGTGATGCTCTAAAAATCTGCATTGTAACAAAAGATGGAATTAAAGAAGAAACTGTTCCATTGCGAAGAGATTAAATTGATGCACTGTTCAATAAAACACTGCTAATCTATACCCATTATTTTTATTCAAGTTGTCTACATATTCGTGATTAAAAGAAGTCAAACCTGTGTACTGTATCATTAATATTTCATTATTTGTGACATGTGATTTGAATAGTGTAATTTCATTCATTGGCAAGAATCTTTTAATTTTTTATAAAATGCAAAAAGTTGGATTAGATGTAATAGTTTGCTGGAATATCTTGAATATAATGATAACAATTTTCTAAATTTTCACTAACTACCACTTAACACTTTCTAAGTATGCACAATGCTAAACATATATGTTAAGATAATGGCAGCTGTTAAATATGCAAATAATTTTTTTCTATTTTGAAAAATAAGTCAGACTTTATACCCCTCTATTTCTCTGAATCATAGTTAAGAGAAAACCAAACCATAAATAATGTTCAAATATGCATCTAACGTAATTTATGGCTTGCCACACACTAAATAAAATAATATGGCTTGGCTTTGTCTAAATAATGGTAGATGACATATTTAACACACTTTTAAAAACATGCAAATAATGGGAGCTGAAGAACTGAATACTTTGCATTGTAAGAATTTTCTCACAAATGTATGTAGTCATTTCAGTGGAGAGATAACTAGCAGTGGTCCAGTGATGCAGTTTCTATTTTTGAACGGCTGTGTCAAATATATATGGGATATTGATACCTCTTTTTGGATAAAAAAGTATGTCTTAAATCATCTACACATGAAATATGTTGGCTCTTTAGCCAGGAACATCCTTTGGAGGTTTTTCTGTAGGAAGGGATTCAAAACTACAGTGAAACAAAGAAAGCTATAAATTATATTTTGACGTAAGTATTCCGCATGATTAATGAAATTTCATTCCCAGCAGTGTAGCCAGAGTAGCATTCCCAGCCAGTGTAGCACAACACTTGCAGTATAGTTCCTTTATTACAGTGGTGCCCAAACTTGTTTTCTTGTGAGCCAGTCCCACCCCCGACACAGCTGCGGGGACCGGAGGCAGGCTGCTCCCACTCTTGACAGTTTTGACGTCAGCAGTGGTGGCGACGTCAGCAGTGGTGCCTCAGTGACTGCTTTTTCCAGTCTGCTCCGAGCAGCCTCTCGATCCTTTCCCCTCAGCAGCCTGTGCTGAAGCCGATCACTGCCCCGGGAATTTTCAGAGCCTCCTGCAAAGCAAAATTTGCGGCGCTAAGAGAGCCCTCCGAAAATTCCCCCGAGGCAACGATCCACTTCAGCAGAGGCTGCTGAGGGGAAAGGGTCGAGTGAGAGACTGCTCGGAATAGCCTGGAAAAAATAGTCGCTGACTCCGTCACCACCACTGCTGACGTCAGGTGGAGGGGGGGCGGCCCATGGTGAAGCCAGGTTGCTCGCCATGGGCTGCATTAATTATATGCAGCAGGCCAATTAGGCCTGCGGGCCGGAGTTTGGGCACCCCAGCTTTATTACTACAGCCCTCACATAAGTAAATTGCAAAAATGCATATGCCATAGCTTTTGAACACTCAAGATTTTAACAAAACACTGGATGCTAATTCTGTTTAAAGTTCAAACACTGCTTTTCAGGAAAAGAAAGGCTATTTGATAATATAACTTATGCCTCATTCCAAAAGTCTAATATTGGCTGTAGTTCCAAGAAGGTAATACATTCATAAATGGTGGAAGGGGAGAAATGCTACATCAACAAAATTTAAATACTACTTTGTTCTTAAAAATAGATGCAACTCTTGTTTTTCATTTTCTTCATATTTGTCATGGCTTTGTTGATTTTCTGGTTTCCATTTCGTATAAAAACTGGAAGAGAAGGAGGGGAGGACAGCAGCTCTTCTTTTAGGCAACCAGTTATGAGGAAAAAGTACAGTAAAACCTCGAGATATGAAAATCATTCCTTCAGGTTTTTTGTATCTTGAAATGTGGTTTCCCATAGGAATGCATTGAAAAGCAAAAAAATCCATTCTGGAGCTCAGAAAAAAAACATTTTTTCTGTTCAAAACTCTTTATAAAGTGCAATTTGGAATTTTTTGCTGCATTTTTGTCACTTTATAAAATGATTTAAGCAGATAAAAAGTTTATTTGGCTTTTTGCTGAGCTTGGAAGTGTATTTTGGTTTTCAATGCATATTTGACACATTTCTGACATTGCCATCTAGTGGTCACCTCTGGTAATTGCAGTGAAAGTACCTGCTGATCAGCTCTTGAAGGGGAGATTTCCAGTACAGTAATACCTTGGATAACGCTAAGCCTTGGTTCTACAAGTCTTTGTGTTATCCAATTTTTAGTGTTATCTGATGCATGTTAAAATTCTATGGGATGGATCGGATAACGTTAAAGCTCCATAGAGATACATTGTAACCGCACAGGCTTTAGCGGTTGTCATCCGATCCATCCCATAGGACCTTAACATTCGATCCAATTCTCCCCAGATTACTTAACATTATACGATATTAGCATTATCCGAGGTATTGCTGTACTTACTGGTTGTGGGGAAAGTTGGCGGTGAAAAAAACGCAACAAAAAAATCCAAAAATCGAGCAGAAATGCTCCAAACACTCCTGCCTCTGTGGGAAGCATTGGAAGGAACACCCTCCCCCCCCCCCCAAAAAAAAAAAAAAAGAAATTCACATCTTGAAGCAATTTTTTCCTGAGATTTCCTTTTGTATTGTGAGTTTTTCATAAGAAGAGCCATTCGTAATTCGAGGTTTTACTGTACCTGACAAGGCTTTACCTGGAGGGACTGCTTGACTTCCTGTGGAAGAGACTTCCGAAATACGGGAGCAGCAACAGGAAAGGCTCTCATACCTTCACTAAATGTGCCTGTGAGGATGGTGGGTTGGAGAGAAAGGTTTTCCCTGATTTTAGTACAACCCTTTAGAGCCGTGGGCTGGGCCATGCTCCCTCAGACAGTTGAGTGGGTCAGACTGGTGGTTCCCCTGCCATAAACACTGTAAAACCTATCTGTGGCTGTCTTAAATGTGTTTATGACAGCTGTGGGCATGTCCACTGGCAGCAGCGGTGCGGGCCAGATGATTTGATACCATGGACTATAGGTTGCCCACCCCTGTTTTAATACCAAGGCAGGCTCAAGGTGGGGTGTCGGCCTTTGAAATCGCTTGGATATCAAAACAACATTTTGAATTGTGCTTGGAAATGAACCAGTCAGTGAAGCTGATGTAACAGGAGCACCATGTTTCTCCCTTTAACCAGGCCCAGTTAACAAGCAGACAGAATATTTTGGTTTGGTTGAAGCAGAGCAAGGAATCAAATGGCTGATGGGGCTTAGATATTTCCAACTTCTGGAGGTCTCGGAAACCCCTCTTGTCATCTCTAAAACAGGAGTTCTCAGCCTTTTTAAGCCAGGGGCCAGGTCACTCTCCCTCAGACAGCTTCAGGGGCTGGACAGCCATTTAGCCCTTCTTCCACCACATGGCACTTCCTGGTGCAATGGCGACCGGGGGGGAGCACATGAAATGGTGCCACAGGCTGAGAATCCCTGATTTAAAAATTACCTCTGTGCCTGTAGTGAACTAACTGGTGGGTTGAGTGCAGTCTTATGAACCATCAAGGGACTGTTTGCATGTTCTGAATTTTTAAAACATTTTTGCTCAACACGTGTCTTGAAGGGGAATTTCCCCAAGATTAGACACAACTCCCATGGGTTTCCTCTATAACCTGGAGAGGATGTTAGAGGGTTGTTGTTTTTCAGTAACAAGCAGATTTCTTTAAAAATTGTGAAGGTGGAGACCAGGAGCGAGCGCTCTCCTTAGCGGTGTTGCCCATCCCTAACTTAGGAGATGCAATTCTTTGTTATAACAAGGTATAGGCCTCACCTTGTCTTAGCTAAAAACACAAAATCAAAGAAGCAAAATGCATTGACATGTCTGGATTGCCCTGTTTGAAATACAGCGATTGTACGTGTTTTGTTTCCGTGTCTCTATGCTACGAATAAGAAAACATTGGGTCTGACAAGTGAATAATCGACGGGTTTTGGCATATCAGAATAAACAAAACGAAAATGCTGTAGCACTTTGAAGACTGGTCTGATGAAGTGGACTTGCTCCACGAAAACTAACATTAAAATATAGTCTTCAAAGTGGTACAGGGTTTTTGTTTCCTGTTATTTATTCTCTGACCATCTTAGAAGAAATCAACCCTGACTGCTCCTTAGAAAGTCAAATAGTAAAGATGAAGCTAAAGTACTTTGGACATCAAATGAGATGAGAGGATTCGCTTGAGAAAGCCTTGATGCTGGGAAAGGTGGAGGGCAAAAGAAAAAGGGGGTGGCCAAAAATGAGATGGCTAGATGGTATTGTAGATGCAACGGGCACAGAGCTGGGCGGGTTGAGGAGGATGGTGGAGGACAGAAGTGCCTGGAGGACAATGGTCCATGGTGTCGCATAGGGTTGGAATCCACCATACATTCCCACAGGGGATACCATTGCTCTGACTATACGAAGTTGTACTAATCTTGACCAGCAGGTGGCAGTATTGCTGTTCAGAAGTGAGTAGTAGCCCTTTCCCTTTTTATGTTAAATGAAGACCCATTTTTAAAGGGCAGCAGCTTGTAGAAAACAGGTACGTAATAAGTTAAAAGATGAAGATTCCAACTGCTGACACTTCTAATAGCTTCCTACATGAAAGTGCTTGCCTTTATTTCTGTATGATTGGAAATTGTTCTTTTGAGATCCTTAGTTCAATCAGGCTATGGAGGGACAGCATTTAGCTGTGATAGACAAAGTTGTGATATACATAGTTGTGTATGTGGAATATATGTGTGATAGAGCTCTAGACTCTCCATTGTCCAGTTGTGTCCCTATTACGAGCATTGACCACCCTAGTATCTCTAGTACCATAGTTAAAATGGTAAAAGGGGGGGGGGGAGGCTCGACATATTTACAGAGTTACAGTTTTTTTGTTGTTCAGTCGCACAGTCGATTCCGACCCTTTGCGACCCCATGGACCACTGTCCTCCAGGCACTCCTGTCCTCCACCATCCTCCTCAACTTGCTCAGCTTTGTGCCCATTGTGTCTACAATACCATCTAGCCATCTCATTTTTGGCCACCCCCTTCTTCTTTTGCCCTCTACCCTTCCCAGCATCAAGGCTTTCTCAAGTGAATCCTCTCTTCTCATTTGATGTCCAAAGTACTTTAGCTTCATCTTTACTATTTGACCTTCTAAGGAGCAGCCAGGGTTAATTTCTTCTAAGATTGACCTATTTGTTCTCCTCGCTATCCAGGGGACTCTCAAAACTCTCCTCCAACACCACATCTCAAAGGTGTCTATTCTTCTGCGCTCAGCTTTCCTAATGGTCCAGCTCTCACAACCATACATTCCCACCGGAAATACCATTGCTTTGACTATACAAATATGATGTCTCTACTTTTCACTATGTTCCCCAGGTTTCTCATCGCTTGCCTCCCAAGAATCAGTCGCCTTTTTATTTCATGGCTGCAGTCACCATCTGCAGTGAACTTTGATCCTAAGAAAGTAAAATCTGTCACTGCTTCTACTTCTTCCCCATCTATTTTCCAGGGACTGATAGGGCCTGTTGCCATTATCTTGGTTTTCTTGATATTGAGTCTCAAGCCAGCTTTTGCACTTTCTTCTTTCAACCTAATCAGGAGCTTTTTAAATTCCTCCTTACTTTCTGCCATTAGGGTGGTATCATCTGCATATCTCAAGTTGTTGATGTTTCTCCCAGCTTTAATTTGGTTGCTTCAGTGCCCATTCCTGAACAACAGAATTCTAAATGCTTTGTGAAACTAAAGAGCCAGAATTCTAAAGGATTCTATTGACAGTCAAAATGGTATCAAACTCCTGTAAATGTGTAGTGCAGAGACAATCTTAGGATAGGTGTGGACAATTTGATACACATTTAAAAAAAAACCTAATTGTCTCTCATCTGTGTGAACAAATCAATACTGGTAGCAGATTAGGACACATGCAATACAGAAGGTATAGGTACGGCATATAAACTGACAATTGAATCGAGCCTATTGGTTAATTAGCAGCATTAAGAGCCATAACGTTCATAGTCCTATTTTCAAGTGCATGTTAATGTTGTTTTAGATGTAAATTTCCACCTCTGGCAACTTAACCAGGATCCCTTTGAGCGCTACACTTCTATGATTCAAGGGGAGAAATCCTGTTGTTTATCTAACGGCATAACTCAGTGTTACAGGCACAGCTGTAGTAATGTCAAGGCAGAAATTGTTTCAGCAAACACTTCAGTCAGTCATAACTGGAACTGCAATCTGCTTTTCCTGGCCGTAATGCCCAGCCAAGTTACACCTGTGTAACCTTACATGGCAATGAACTGGATTCTGACCAATGTCTCTGAAAAGCCCATATGTGAAGCATCCGGAAGCAAATGGTTTAGAAATGCTCTTGTTTTGCACTGCAGCTTCCAGACTGAGTGGTCTGTGGTGGCTCAAGTGGTTAAGACACTGAACTTCACAACTGGAAGGTCAGAGTTTGATTCCCAAGTACTGCATGACAGAGTGGGCTCCCGTCTCTGTCCCAGCTCTTGCCAGCCTAATAGTTCAAAAGCAAGAAATTGCAAGTAGATAAATAGGTCCCACTTTGGTGGGAAGGTAGAACAGTGTTCCGTGCACTCAGGTGTTGAGGCATACCTGCCACATGTCCATGGAAATGTCTACAAATGCAGAGAGCACTGCTCATTGGCTATAAACAGAGATGAACACCGAACCCTAGAGTTGGATACAACTGGCTTTTGAGCAAGGGCGACCTTTACCTTTACTTTCCAGAATGAACCAAAAGAGATTTCTACCAGGAGGAGTTAAAATAGGTAATATTTTCAAGCTCCAGGAAAAATAAACATGTTGTAAAAGTCCTGTTCTTTCACTAGCAGTTGACAGAAGGATTGTATGATTGCTCTATAACCATAATTGCTACCTCACCTGCATCCATCAAAAAGCTAAAAATGAAATTTGTTTAAAAAGAAACATGTGGTGGAACTATCATGGCCATTCTTTCACAACCTACAACAGCATTGTATGTCCAAACTTTGTTTGAACTCAAATAATCAAAAGATAAGTATGCTAGTTTAAATGCCACTTCCGAACAGGCAATGAAAAGTTTTGCAACCAACAGACCACAAATATGTAGCGGATCTGTTGTCACAGGAGATTTTGTTTGCTAAGCATCTAATGGCTTTAGTTTCTCTGCTATGATGTTAGAATCAGCTAGGCTTTGATAGAGCTCACAGATTTACTATTAAACAAAACTTAGAAGGCAGTAGAGTCACTGCAATAGAGTGGATGGAAAGTTGCCTAGTTAGGACTAGACAGGTCCAACTAGTAATCTGGACAGCTCATTAATCCTGGAGCAATCTTAGCTCTTAATTTAACCTCCTTGACAGGGTGGTTGTGAGACTTGTGTGTGTGTGTGTGAGTTACATGGATGCCATCTTGAAAGAAGGGTGGAATAAAATTAAGATAATAAATATGACTCAAACATTTGTTTAGTTGTCTAAATAATGTATAGGCACCATGAACGTCCGGCTGATAGTTTCTGGATGCAAAACAAGAGCAGTTTCTGATCATTTCCAAGCCACCAGAGACCTATTGATTGCTTTTTATGGCATACATAATAAAGATTTTATTTCATCCAACATTTGTGCTCTGCAGCTTACATGGAAAAAAGACAATTTCTCATGGTAAGAGAGAAGGCTTAGCAAACAGCTTGAAGAAATGATGGAGAAATTGCGCCTAATTTTGTTGCATTGCTGTAATATTCTGTACGTCACATATATTGTTGTCTTTCATAAGAACAATCTTAAACCTTAGCCATAAAGCCTTATATAGGAACAGCCTCTTCATCCGGTAATATCGTTCCTCAAACATTGTGAGGCCATTACAGTTGTTAAACAGAGCTAACAGCATCTGAATGACCGCAGGTTATGTAGTCAGCCCATGGTGTGTAAACACCAATGTGAATTCATCCCAGCTATGAACAAGAGGACTAAGAAAACTGACTTTTTAATTTGAAAATGAGTTTATTTTGAGTTAATAGATCATCTTGCTAAGTAGGCCATCTGGTACTGCAATCATCCCCTTTCTCTACCTTGTTCACATAAGACTGGTCTCCAAGGGTGCCAGTCATATGTAGAGTCAATGAGCAAAGCATTCAGGGTGCCCTTTAGTGTACTGATCTTCAGCTGATGGATGATATAAAATAGGACTTTGGGACTTTATTTTAAACTCCAGTGGCTCAAGTGATTAAGACGCTGAACTAGAAGACTGGAAGGTCAGAGTTTGATACCCGAGTACTGCATGATGGAGTGAACTCCCATCTCTGTCCCAGCTCCTACCAACCTAGCAGTTTGAAAGAAAGAAATTGCAAGTAGATAAATAGGTACCACTTCAGTGGGAAGGTAAGCAGCATTCTGTGCACTCCAGTCTAGGCATGCCTGCCACATGTCCATGGAAACGTCTGCAGATGCAGACAGCGCTGGCTCTTTGGCTATAAACAGAGATGAGCACTGAACCCTAGAGTTGGATACAACTGGCTTTCGAGCAAGGGTGGCCTTTACCTTCAGCATGTCCAGAAATAGGCATTAGGTCTTTGTTTTGGTATCCAGAACTATTAAATCATAAGCAGGAGACTATCACTGCTTTTATTTAAGCAAACAAAAGCAGAGGCAGGGAGATAAACAGCAGCGGCTATTTTGAATCTGATGTGAAAATAATTCAATAAAGGAACGCCTTAGTTTGCACTCTTTGTTATTGATCTCCATTCAGGTTTTGTGTCTGAGCCTGGCAAGGGAGCTTGTGCACAGTGCCAAAAGGCATTTTTGAGTTCGGTTGACCAGATTTCACAAGTCCAGAGGGTGGATCCATTCACTCTCTGTGTCTGTCTCTCTCAGTTTCTTATGAAGTCAAAGGATTGCCACTGGGTTGTGCTTCACCCATGACACACTGTAGTGATGCTGGGACAGGTATGAGGCACAACAGCCATTAGCCACTTCACTGAACATCCCTTGGAGTCTGCTTGGGAATGTCTGACCAAAGGTGGTTCAACGTATTAAGTTTAGAGCAGTTCAGGGTATAGCCCAGATATAAAGCTGAATTGCATGCAGGAACCTCTGGAGTTGTGGTTCTCAACATGAGGCCCAGGCCCCACAGGGGGACTTCAGTTCCTAGAAGCCTAAGTCAGTCCATTGGCT
The DNA here is from genome assembly GCA_030440675.1 of Furcifer pardalis. Lineage (NCBI taxonomy): Eukaryota > Metazoa > Chordata > Lepidosauria > Squamata > Chamaeleonidae > Furcifer > Furcifer pardalis. Next base: position 110,931,241 of record CP126890.1, on the reverse strand, counting down.
GATTAGTGCTTTGTGGAATTGACTTAGGCTTCTGGGAATTGAAGTCCAAAAACCAAAGTTTGGGGAACATTGGAGTGTTTTTACACAATATTGTTACAATAGTCGGATACTGCTTTAACTGTTACGGTTCCATCTTACAGAATCATTGGATTTGTAGTTTGTTGAGATACTTCTCTGCTGTAGTTGAGCAGAGTGCAATAGGGCTCTCTTGCAGAGTATTTGGCAAATGTTTTGAACCTCCAGCTAAACTGAAATATTCAAGAAATGCAAAAATACTGTACACACATTTGCTCAAGTAGTACAGATCAAGTTAGCTTATATCCCTGGTGACGAACCTATGGCACACATGCCAGAAGCATCACACATAAGTCTTTCTTCTGGCATGCTCATCATTGAGGGGAATCCCACCACCCCTCTCCTTCCGCCAAAGGGGAGGGGGAAATCTCGGTTGAGAGGCTGCAGCTGGGAAAGGCAAGCTGGGGAGTACCTTGTTCACAATGAAGCAAAGTTGCCTGCATCCCAAAAATCACCAAAAGACACCTTTAATTAGCCCAAACATAATGGATATTCCCACTTCATGTGGTCTTCCTGAGTTTGGCACATTCCATATGAGCTGTAATGCAGCTCCCATGATCTGAACCCCATATGGTCAAACGGGTCAGTAGGAAGTGTGATCCAACAGATTTAGACGATGAGGTTCTATACCAGTGGTGGCCAACCTTGGCACTCCAGCTGTTCTTGTGCTTCAATTCCCAGAAGCCCTGATCAGCAGGTGTGTTGACTTGGGCTTCTGGGAATTGAAGTCCAAGAATACCTGGAGTGCCAAAGTTGGCCAACGTGGCTATAAGCCATGACCACCAAGGGCTTCATAAAAATAATAGCAGAACTCCCCAAATAGCTTCCCCATCTCTTTTGCTCTCTTCCACCAGTTTTGATCTCAGTCTCCAGCCTTTCTGAAAAATGTGCCTTCTTTGCATTCCAATGAGTTTGGTGCAACGTGATATTGCTGCCATGTCAATAACAAAAGCTATTCTCGTACCTTTCCTGCACAGTCCATTCCTATTGCTATTAGATGTCAGGGAAGGCATTCTCCCAGTGCTTACAAATCTCATGCTTGGCGGCAGGTTTTTTTCCTCTCCCTCCCTCTCTCAAGTTCTGTCGGAGATATCTTTTAACTGCAGCATAATGAAGTGTGACATTAAGCAGATAGTTAATCCCATCCCTTAAGCAGATGTGGCAAGAAACATGTCAGCGGCTGAAGGTGTTTATTTGCTAACTGCAGAGCAGCTTCACAGTCTTGTTAGTGCTACATTTACTACTTTGACCAAATGGACACTGAAATTGTTTGACAGTTTTAACAGCTGCTCTAGACGGAAAGACGCCCCCATGGCTCTCCTCCTAGGATGTCCTCAGAGGCTGTTCTGATTTCACCAGAATGTATTTTAAAAGGGATCTCTGTTTCCGTTCAAGCTATCATTATACTTTTTTTATGTGTGTATTACCAATGTGTAACATCTCATTAAAATTAGATTCGCTCCTTACTCCAACTCATAGACTCTGGCTGGAAAGATGCTTTCTTGGAAAGAAACTGGTATTGTTCAGGGTGAAAAGAATTACACATCTCAGCATATTCTCTTCATTTTTTTTCCCTATCAATAAAAAGGTGAATATTATTTCAGTTGGAAAGATACTTTGGAGGAGGGGAAGAGTCTGAGGTTTTGGAAGAAAGCAATGTCTATTGCCATTTTAATTGACTTTTCATCTATGATGACTGAGAAATTCACAAGAGACATACAGTCAAACCTCGTATAAAGAGCACCTCGCTTAAAGAGTAACTCGCTTAAAGAGCAGAATTTTCTCTGAATATTCGCTTCGCTTAACAAATAAAACCAACCAAAAACTCCTTTAACAAATAAATCGGGGTTCATAATCCCCCCCACAATTGGTCATTTACAATGGTGTTTCACTTAAAGAGGAAACTCGCTTAAAGAGCAATCCTGTGGAACGCATTATCCTCTTTAAGCGAGATACAACTGTATTACTATCTAGGTTTGCGAATGTGGCAAAATGTTGTCAGCTATACAGCACTGCCCTACTTAATTCCAAGTATTGTTTCATTGTAAGTCCTGAGTATCTGAGATAACTCCCCTTGTCTGAAGTGATAAATGAATGAAAGTAAACCAGCAGCATCTTTTCTAATGTCCATTTGGCTTTAAAAGCCGGAAGCTGAAGACTTAACAAAATTTGAAACAATTTCTTTCATCACAAACGATCAATGTCTACCAATCACGATAGCTATACATTCCACCTCCAATTCAAAGAGGCAACATTTCACTGGACTAGTGATGGAGTGAAAGATACTAAACCATCTTATATCTTCCCTGTGGGCTTGCTACATCTGGCTGACTAGTGTTTGAAGAGAACACCAAACTAGTTAAACCTCTGCTCTAATCCAGCAAAGTTTGCCTTCTTGTCAATAAGGAGTGATAAGCAAAAAGAAATATTTTAAAGCAAAGTAATGGACAAAGAAAACTCCAGAATGAGCCAGTGTAGAATGCACCCCTCATTCAAAATTATATATACCTTTGATCCCTCCACCTCATTATTCAGATCTAGCAAAAACAGGCTTAGACAAACCACAAGGCCTCCGGTGGCCAAAGAGCGTTTCGTCCCATTTGAAATGACATGTCATGACACATCAATACCCATCAACACATCTGCCCATTTGACAGAATTTCCTCCCCACACTCCGCCGCCACCCCCCACACCCACTGCCATTTTAAAGTTGCACAGCAGGCGAGAGAAAGGAAGACCTGCTTTCCTCTGGAGCTTCGCAATAGGAGGTCTCCCAAATCCTGCGTCAGTTTTGTGTATGTCAAGAAGAGGGAGGGAAGGGGATGGGGAGAAAAGAGAGAAAGAATGGGGGAGGACAAGGGGAGCCCCTGAAAAGCTAGCTGGCCTGGAGTGGTGGCAAGAAGCCGCATAGGGAGATGCAGAAATCAATAAGCTGGCTGATCACAGGGCCTGCCAACTCTTCGGAGGAGCCGTTCCATGCACACGCACAGGGGCCGAACATCTGTCAGGCAAACAAAAAGCAAACCAAGGCGAACAAAGGAAAGGATTATTTTCACTCAAGTTCTTCTTCAGTCTCAGCAGGCCATGCTCAAGCCGTTCTAGCATTCAAACTCTGAGGCCTTATAGAGTCCGGGCTGTCCGGGAAACGGCAAATGCTGTTAACCAAAGTACAAAAGAAGGAAGCGGGTGGGACTCAGGGGAGTATAGAGGGAACATTCAAAATGTCTCCCCAACAGAATCGCGGCACATAAGGATAACAATCAGCCGAATGGGAAATAGCTGTTCTTGTTTAACTTATATAGGTGACAACATATGATGGTAATTGGACTTCTGCCTTCCAGGATGGGAACTTCCTATGTGTTGTCTAAAGGCAGGGGTGGGTAGCGAGGTGTCGCCGCTATGTAATTTTCAGTATTCTAAAAGGCAGAAAGTAATCAACATTTTCCTTCTCTGGTTCTGGAACACTGTTATTTAAAAAAATATCTGGGACGTGGATATATTCTCAAAAGGTGAGGCAATTGTCCTATTGATTTTTAAAAATCACATGCCATCTACTGTCATCCATATGAATTGTTGATTTTTTTTTCTAATACTGTATTCTCTGAAACAAGATATAATTTCCTCCACATGATCCCCCATGTGTTTTAGACAAATGGAACCAAGACCACCGTGAGAAGACTTGTTAATACACAGTGAGATCTGAGTCTCTAGGCACAGAAACAAGGTGCAGATTATGGTATCTCATTATTATTGAACTAGATGCCTCACAATTATACTTAATTCACATCGTCTCAGAGACAGTAAGAAAACATGTAAGGTCAGCAATCCAAATGCACTAAAGGCTACATATAAATAGCACAAATGCTAAGAAAAAGGGTCAGAAAAGCAGTCATTTTTACTCTGTACATGCCAACAATGCACAGTAGACTAGCTGCACAGTGTAGAAACACTAGGTGAGTTGTAGCTCACTGGTTGAAAAGAAGGGAAGACATCACCAAAAAAGACAGAGATGATAGGCAAGGAACATTCGAAAGGATAACATTCTTCACACATAAAATAAAGAGAAACGGGGAAAACATTTTTGCATTAAATTTACATATTCTAATTTAAATGAATATATGCAAATATATAAACAGACATTATGACTATAATTTAAGTGAAAAAGTATTACTGCTAACCACATTGTCCAAGACTGTGACTCAGTAACCAGCATGGAAGAATGAATTAAATAAAGAAATAAGGCATCGTGTTTAATAACTCTTTGGAATACCCTGTGTCTTGTGTTTCTTAGGCTTACTGGGAAGTAATACATAGAGAAAGGAAATAAACAGTGGTCATTGTAGTTTTGTTGAAATATCTAGACAGGGAAAAACCACTGATTTCAGAGAAAGAGTCTGAGTGGTGATTCCTGGATGTCTTCTCCTGTGACTGACCTCACATCTGAAGTTCATAGTCCATATCCTTTCCCCGCTCCTATATCAGCAGTTTTATCTTTATTTCCAAAGATATCTTTATTTCAGTATCCTTTCCCCCTTCCTATATCAGCAGTTTTATCTTTATTTCTCATTTTACTTTAAAAAAATGAGAGAGGGCTGTTTAGATACATTTACGGATCAAAGCCTCTATTACACACAAAGATTTAATTGAGATAGTCATTACTCATAACAGCCTAGTGCAGGGGTGCCCAAACTATTCAGGCCGTGGGCCAGTCACGAGGTTCAGGGAGCCAGTCACGATGGCCCGGGGGCTGGATGCGGCCCCCGATGCCAATTCATCCGGCCTGCAAAGCCATACGGGCACGTTTTACTTCTGCTTCCAGGAATGGCAAGGGCTTTTTTGGGCCACATGAACTGGAATCAGGGGCTGTATCCAGCACCTGGGACATAGTTTAGATACCCCTTGCCTAGTGTCAACCTCTGACCAAGATTATTCTGGGGAGTTTAAATAGGAAATCATCTTCCCTACAAGAGGGCATATGGTCTCCCTAAGCAATACACACAGATCTACACAATCCCACCATTACAAGCAAGGAAAGGACTGAAGTTACATGCACACAACTCAGTGGGAAAACCTGCTGGTTATGGGATACCTGAGGCATTCTCTGTGGAAGGAGATATCTCACCATCGCTTTGGCTTTACATGCCCAGGACACTGTATTGTGCCCAGGTTCTCTTCTCACACCTCTGCAGTATATGGGAAGCTCTTTGGATGAAAAAAAGATGAATACCTTTTCCTTCTTTCATGTTACACAGCCATAAATGTGTCAAGCACACAAATATTTTTAGTTGAGAATAGGTGGCTAAAGTGAAAATATTCTCTTCTGGAAAGCAGGGCCGTAGCCAGGGAGTGGCCAGGGTGGGCTTGGCCCACCCTGATTTAGCACTTTCCCTAACTTGGCAATGTGCTGTTTCCCATAGGAATCCATTGAAAAGAGGCTTTGTTGCCCAGTCTGAAAAAATATTCGCCCACCCACATCTAGAATCATGGCTATGGCCCTGCTGGAAAGTGGAGTGGTGTAGTGGAGTTAGGATTAGAAGGTTCAAATCACCAGGACCTTTCGAATAGCAGTCATAACTCAGGCGCAGCCTGACATTTCTTGTTCCCTTTGAGCTTAGCTGCAGTTTTCGCAGTATTTGAGGTGATGGGACAGCAGTCTTAGCAAAGCTGACTTAGAAGTTTTAGGGAGGGCACATGATACATGCACAGGCTTGCCTTCCGAAATCTCACCATAGTTACCTCTTCTCTAGTATCCTCATCGGGTGGTGATCTTGCTCCTCCGGCACAAGAAATGCAGCTGAAAGAATACCCATTTTAAATTCTCCTGGAGTCATGGAACTAGTTGTTTGAACCCTGGCCACACTCTGCTCCCTCAAGCTTACCAGTCGCTTGAATAGGGATGGTAGGTGCCAATTTGGTCTCAGAGTCATTCAATGTTTTTGTAGCTGTTTTGTCTCCACAGCTAATACTGCCATGGTTAGCAGAGAGTCCGACTGGTAGCTTTATATTACTCCTCTTTAGATAAGGTTCACAGAGATTGAGAATACAAGTAGATGACTACGTTTCTAGCCTGGATCAACATCTCATTCTGGTGCTTCAACCACAAAAGCCAGAGAACAGAGATGAAAAAATGTGAGCGCAAGATAAATGGGTGGGAGAAACTTTTTTGGGGGGAAACTCCAATATTCACTTTGTGAAAAAGGTCAGCTCACCAGTGAGAGACAGCGGAGAGAACAAACAGTTCCGGACTGTGAGAAACATTTGAGAGATCAATCTAAATCAATTAAAAGACAACAGAGTGGCAAACTTGAATTGTGCCACGATAGCAAATGTAATAACTTTCTCCTGCTAGTTAGGAAGTGGCTTTGGAGTGAGAAACTGTGATGCTTTTTTGTTTTGTTTAAATATTATTATTAAATCAGCTCAATAGGCTGTGGAAGCAAGAGAGGCCTGCTGAAGTGGAAGCAATTTCTCTGAAGTGTGTTTCATGGTAGCATCAGAATGAAAGACAAAAGGGCAAAGCAATTGTGAACAGCTGGTAGATGGTAACACTGTGCCAAGAAATAGGGAAAATGTGGGGTAGGGGAGTGAGGAGGAGGAGGAGGAGGAGGAAGAGGCTGGCATAAGGGGAAAGGCATAAAAAAGGATGATTCCTAACTTAACAATCTTTCAAGTAAAAAAGACCCCAGCAAGTTAGAGCTTCCCAGAGATCTGCAAGTAGAACCACTCTCCTCAGATGGGTGTAAGAGGATGTATAAAAATAATACACGGGGATCTTCTTCTTTCATGTCCCAATAAAACCCTGGACTGTCAAAATGAAGCCACTTTCTTGGCTTTGTCATTGACCAAACTTAAGTACTCATCAGTGCATGTTTCTGGCAGCAATTGGCAGACCAGTAAATGAGCTGGATTCTGAATCTTTCCACATTCATAGCACATGTTGTTGTATGCCAGCAGACCCCACTTGAGCATGTTGGTCTTACATTTAGGGACTCTGATCCTCAGCCTATTCAGGGTCCTCTAAGTGACATAGGGGAGGTTGAGTTCCTCCATCATATACTGTATCCTCCTTTAATGTTGTTCCTTGTCCAGTGAGCTCCTTCCTCCATATTTTAATTTAGTTTTGTTCTTGTGTATCCTCAAGAATGTTTGGCTATTGATATTACAGGTCCATTGATATTACCGGGACACAAAAGAAGAATCAATGACAATTACATTAACTGCTAATGATTCTGCATTTAATTTTGTTCTCATTCCTCTGCCCAGATCCTATCCTAACAATATATATCCATTTATATCCAGTGTGTGTGTTTGAAGAAGAGGGCGGTGTAGTTCATGAAAGCTCATGTTATAATACTTTTTCAGTCTTAAATGTACTACATGACTCTTAGTTGTTTTGTCATGACAGAATAAGATTCTCTGCAGATAAATCTCATCAAGGTAAGATTTTTTGTTTCTTTGGTTTGCTATGATGATGAATCAAAGTTGAATTAATATGCTTTTGTGCTATCAGAAAGGGTAGGAAAACCAAATGTTACTAAATGCAACCAGCGTTTTTTTATTGAAAACCAAAAAGAAGAGAAACCCAAGACTATCTCCTCTACCACCACCACCCCTCAGGTAATTTGGCCATATCCATATCCCACATGAGTGCTAAATCCCATCAGTATCTGAGTCAAAGCAGTAGCAGAGGTGGCAGGGAAGGGTGGGCAGAGGCAGATCGTTTGATCTCCAAAGACTCTTTCATGGGTCATTTGAGAGGTGATGAATGTAGAAGGTGAAGATTCCCATTTCAGCAGCAGCAACAAGGTGGGAATGGTTTTGGGATAGTCTGGAAGATAATAGAGGGAAAATATTTACAAAACAAAGACCAAGGTAGCATTAACATTGCTAATGGGTGTAGGGAAAGGTGGATTTGTAAACAATATGTAAACACAATCTGCAATGGGAGTGCTTCTGTATTTTGTAAATAGCCAAATGGCAGTGCTTTCTTCTCTATATCATAACACTGTGGGTGACTTGGAAAATTTGTAGTACAGTAAAACCATGCATAAAGAGTGCCTCACTTAGAGAGTAACTCTCTTAAAGAGCAGAATTTTCTCTGAATAGTCACCTCGCTTAACAAATAAAACCAACCAAAAAGTCACTTAACAACTAAATTGGGGTTCGCAATCTCCCCACCAGAAGTCACAATTGGTCACTTACAATGGTGTTTCGCTTAAAGAGCAAAGTCGCTTAAAGAACAATCCCATGGAACGCATTATGCTCTTTATGTGAGGTACAACTGTACTGAGCAAAATGCTGTTCTTAGAAACACCTTTTCTATTATATTAAAAATATGATATGAATATGCTAATCGCCATCTGGGTTTTTAGTCTATTTGTTTAGTTTGTTGCAAAGATTTTAACAATGTGTTTCATGTGGGGTTTATAATGATGAGTTGTTTTTTTTATATGAGGTCATGTGCAATTGGATTTTGAGCCGCCCGGAGTAGCTTCGGTGATACAAATAGCTTCGGCTATACAAATCAAAATATTTAAATAAATAAATAGATAAATAAATCCTCTAAGGATCTGCCTTATTCACTTCTCATTCACTTTTGTGGGCTTGCCCAGAAGAAATAATGGATCTTGCCTGGAGAAATCCATGAGCCACATTTTTCAGCTACAGGACTGGAAAACAGGCAGCAAAAACAATAAAAACCATTCTGTTGTTGTTGTTGTTGCACAGTCGCACAGTTGAGTCTGACCCTTTGCAACTCCATGGACCACCGCACGCCATGCCCCTCTGTCATCTGCTATCCTCCATAGCCCACCCGGGTCTGCGCCAAATGCATCAGTGATGCCATCTAGCCATCTCATCCTCTGCTGCCCACTTCTCCTTTTGCCTTCAATGTTTCCCAGCATCAGGGCCTTCTCCAGTGAGTCCTCCTCATTTGGTAGCCAAAGTACTTGGGTTCCCAAATTGTTTCCAACTGCTCTAGCCCATTGGTTCTCAGACAGAAGGTCATCCCAGTGGAAGGTGAAGAATTTCCAGGAGGGATGAGATTGAGAATTTTGTCTCATCTTCAATTCATTGCACAAAATTCATTTAAATTAACGATTGCCAGTGTTTTCTTATTTTTTAAAATACAATGTGGAGTGGATTTGTTAAAAGGCTTTTGGTTGGTGGCAAAAGACAGGTGAGAAGGCATGAGGATTTCTCAAAAAAAATTAAAAATAGGGCAAGTGACTGTGAAAACAGTGGGAACTCTAGTTCTTGTTAGTGATGTAAATAATGCACCCTCCGTCTAGGGACACTTAAAAGAGTTTGCTCTTTGAAAATCACAATGCAAACAGACTTGATATGCATTAAACAGCCTAATGGGGAGTCAGCAATCAATTCCTCTCTCTCAGAATTGACACTTCTCTGATTTTTGTGGCACTGTTCTCTGTCCCCTGCTCCACCCCACCCCACCCCCCAACCCCCCAGTGAGTACAGGCGGCTGCTACTCATATCTGAGTACTGTATACATTTTTCCTGACTAACAGGAAAAGTGCCACTGGTGTGAATTTGTTTAAAATGGATCCCAGTGTGCCATGATGTAACCCCCATAGAGCCATCTCCTGCAGCACATATGACATGAGACAAGCAGGATTTAACACTGGGACTGCAATAGACTGCTGTATCCTTGAGGATATTATTCAGTGGTGAGCCTTCACAGCCAATCCATCTGGCATGGCCTCTTTTGCTTCCATGACCTTTGGGAATCTGAATGAAGTGGTTCATCCTCTGTTCATTTTGCCATTGAGCCCAATATGATGGTTTCCAATGACATTTCCTCCACTGAGGAGACCATCACCCCACTTAAAGGGGCTCATCTGCCCATAGCTATTGGCACCTTTGGAGAGTCAGATTACTTACCACTGCCCAACACTCAGTGTTGCATTGCTGGAATTATGGTCTATTTCCATGATGGCGAACCTTGGCACTCCAGATGTTCTTGGACTTCAATTCCCAGAAGCCCAAGCACTCTGTGAATCTACACAAATGGGTTTACTGTGATTCATTTGGCCCGCGCTGCCCTCACCGCTCCTAGACGCAGAAGTAAAATGTGTCCAGACGGGTGCATTTTACTTCTGCTTCCAGGAGCGACGAGGGCAACGCGGGTTGGATGAATCGCAGTAAACCAATTCATGTGGATTCACAGGGCACTTGGGCTTCTGGGAATTGAAGTCCAAGAACATCTGGAGTGCCAAGGTTTGCCATCACAGGTCTATTCCATTATCGGAGGGGGGGAGAGATATCCGGCCAGACATGAAAGTGCATGTATGATGCATGTATTAAGACTAGTCATTTTGCCACAGGATGCATCCTCCAACCTAGAAGACCAATCTAGATTTGTTTACACTTCCCAGGAATAACTTGAAACTCATATAGATGTGTTCCCTTCCACTGTTGCAAACTGTACCTAGTTAGAGTTACTACAGATATAATTTGGGATGAGATGAGATATTCCTTAACCGACTTTGCAATTTGGGATGAGGTGAGATATTCCTTAACCGACTTTGCAGTTTGGGGCTGTGATTTATGTTGCTGCAGTTATGCTGGAGTAGGCAAGAAGAAAGATTCTGGCATCCAAAAGCACTCAGTTAATAACTAGCTTGTTGCTGCATTTCATGACATCTAGAATCTGCTGTCTATTGGAGGGGACCATTTTGCTGTCTGTTGGAGGTTGGCCATTTTGTCTTAAATATATGTCAGAGCAGGCCTGAATCTGCATCAGCCCCAACACCTATAACAGGTTATACAAATAGAGCAGGAAATGATTTGTGTGTGTGTGTGTAATATTCCCTTCTCTGAATTAACTAAAGGGGCCTGCTTGATAGACAGCTCATCCTGAGCCACTGTATAATATAGTACCACTGAAGAAGAAAGTGTGAAATAAAGTACAGCTAAATTTAGTTGGAAAAAACCTCACGCTAACATTTTCAGGGCACCTTTCTTCCTCTCAGCATGCAACGAAGAAGCTTGCATAGGTTCCTTCTCAGTGAAGTTTGCGGGAGGAGGGAGTGGAAAAAGAAAGAGGTGTCAGTTCATTATAAGTTTATCATGCCTTTTAAGAGGGCCTTGGTTCCCTGCTGTGGCGGTTTTCTCACCTCAGTGTGAACAAGCAACAACCCTCACCTGCAAAATTCAGAGGTGAGAAGAAGCTGGTGACACTTGGCTATTCACAGCTCTCCATGGGGAGAAAACAAAAGGGATGGTGATGGAGAACCCACACACACACAGAGAAAAGAACACTGCAAAAGATGTAAGTGAAAAGGTCCCACTGTTTTTCCTCTCTGAATGAAAGTGAGGAAAATGTTTGAAGGAAGACAAAACAACTTCACACCTCTGGATCCTTCAGATCCCTCTCTATCCTTTCATTCATCTCTGGTAATAAAGACAGGTGAGAGCTGGTGGGTGGCAAAGAATCTGAAGTTGACAGGTCCCGAGTTTGGATTTCATCTCAGCCACATATCCAGAGGTTTTGGCCAAGGCCCTCTCTTGCTCCACTTGGGACATGAGGACAACAGCAATACTACAACCTCCTTATAGGGTTGTCATGAGTTTTATTTGAGAATGCTTATGGGCACAAAGCTGGGCAGGCTGAGGAGGATGGTGGAAGACAGAGGTGCCTGGCGAGCAATGGTCCATCGGGTCACAAAGGGTCGGAATCGACTGTGAGACTGAACAACAAAAAAACTCTCTGGTAAGCAATGCAGGAAGTTTAAGAGTTAAGCTGTAAAAATGCCCATCAGTCTTCCAGAGGTGATATTGGTAAGGTAAGGTAAAGGTTGCCCCCCCTTGCTCGAAAGCCAGTCGTATCCGACTCTAGGGTTCAGTGGTCATCTCTGTTTATAGCCGAAGAGCCAGCTCTGTCTGCATCTGCAGATATTTCCATGGCCATGTGGCAAGTATGACTAGATGCCGGAGCACATAGAACATTCTTATCTTTTGCACAAAAGTGGTACCTATTTATCTACCTGCAATTTCTTGCTTTCGAACTGCTAGGTTGACAGAAGCTGGGCAGAAACTCACTCTGTTATGTAACATTCGGGTCTCAAACTGCTGACCTGCTGACCTTCCGGTCATCAACCACTATGTCACTGCAGTCCCCTAAACCATCCAAAGGAAAAGGTTGACAGAGTGTTTAAGCAGTGGAGTGTGCTCCTGCCACGCCCTTGCCTTATGTGTTTGTGACTAGCAGAATGTGTGCCCAAGAAAACACAGGCATACAGTTCTTGTGAGGCAAAACTGAAAAGAACTTTTACTCACGAGGTGAGGTGCAAGCAGAAAAAACTATTTACAATGCTGACAAAGCATAATAGGCTTTTCTTCAGCAAAACAGCAAGGGAATATTTACACAAAGTTCACAGTTCAATTAGAGTTCCTAACTTACTCTCTTCTGCTCACCTAGTAAGCGGAGCACAAAGTCCTAGTTGGTTTTCTGGCAGATGCTTCCAAACCTTTGGAACAGCTGTTAGGCAAAGTTCTTTGGTAGAAGCAGTAACTCCAGATGAAAGCACCAACAGACTAAGTTACTGATACAAGCAGTCCTTACTTCCACGATGTAGCGAGGGTCCCAAAACTCACAGGCCTGTAAGGTCAGCTCCATGATGAGTGACAAACACTCCAGCATGACTAGTACAGCAAGATAAGCAGCAGGAACAACAGAAGGCAAAATGGCATAAGAAGCAGCCAGGCATAGAAGCAAATTGGCTTTGGATTTTGCCTCTTCTTATACAAAAAAAGGCTTCCTTGTTAGCAGCTGATCCAGTGCAGCTGGCTTCTGTTCTAGAACAGTCCTTAAAGGTGTACTCTACCATTTGTCCATGTTGGAACCAGTGCCATGCCCAGGCATAGTTACTAACAAAGGTGAATGATAGCTTTATGAGACCCCAAAGATGTCAAACACAGAATCTGCTTTTCAATCCATACAAGTCTTCATGATGCTGGCAGTGGTGGGTTGTCAAATTTTCTGCTGCCCCACCGTGATGTCATTATGTCATGGGCATAGCTGACATCATAACATCATGACATCATGACATCATGGGTGGAACAAAAAAAAGTTTTTAAAAAATGTCTGCACATGGGTCAAACCTCTATTTGATGCATACACACTAAAAAAATAGAACTGTACATGCATCAAATGGAGGTTTGACGCATGCACAGTTCCGGGCAGCCATTTTGGCTGCCCGGAAATACATTTCTGGAGGGGGGCCGGAGAAGCTACCGAACCAGTCGCCCAGGGGTTTACCACCACCACCGGCACCCCCTCCTGATGGGCTGCTACCGGTTCGGGGGAACTGGTCCGAACCGGTAACATCCCATCACTGGATGCTGGGTAGCAGAAGGTTGCAGATGGTGTAGAAGCCCACTGAATGCTTTGCCTTAGCTTCTGAGTATGAGTTTTTAGTGGTCCAATAAAGGCATTACCTTCCATTTGTGACTTGCCTTGGGTCAAAGTGTGTGTGTGTGTGCGTGTGCGTGCGTGCGTGCATGCGTGTGCATGTGTGTGTGTGCGTGTGCACCAGTTTGGCCTCCAAACCTCTTGACCCCCTGTCCCCATCTCATTCTGTCATATATTGCTAGGAAAAAAACCTAACAGAACAAATGGGAACCAACTCCTGAAGGAGAAGAGGGCAAGAGTGTCTTTGCACACTAGGGTACAGAACATTGTAAAGGAGAAGACTGGCAGCAAAGGGACAACCCCTGTGATGGCATTTCTGTGCTCCAGGGTGACAAAGGACAAAACTTTGCTTCCATGTGGGGATCCATTGGATAGTACCGTGTCAGATTATCACAAGCTTCAGGGAGACTAATGCAGTGTCAGTGGCTGCTTCTTGCTCATTGGAATGAAGGGCAGCCAGTGGCTCCTTCCTCTACTATGGCCAGCATTTCCAGCCTGAGGTATCATCTCACTCTCACAGTGGCTCCTGAAGCAGTTTGTTATATCCCACCCATGGTAAAGTGAGCCATCAAAAGGAAGGAGACTCTCTTTGAAATCATCAGGCACTCAGAGTATTGAAAAGTCCTACAATTGTAGACATTAAGTGCATGGAAGAGTCTAAACCAGTGGCTCCCAACATGGGGCCTACACCCCACAGGAGGACTTCAATTCTCAGAAGCCTAAGCCAGTACACTGGCTGATCAGTGCTTTGGGGAATTGACTTAGGCTTCTGGGAATTGAAGTCCAAAAGCCAGGCTGGGGAACACTGGCTCTAAACTGATACTTTTTATATCATAGCCACCATTTAATTACAGTTGATGACCTGATACCACCGTATTCCCACTATAAAAACAAATCATGGAGATGGTTTTCTTTCTTTCTTTGCAATTATTTTGCTGCAGCTACTGTTCCACTGATGCTGCAGCAGTTCCACATCTCATTCCTACCACCTTAGAGCTTAAGATTTTTACCAGTGTCTTTTACAAGGCACAGTGCTAATTATGGGGTGAGAATTGTGGTCTCACACATGCACACCCCGACACACACGCAACGTGTACGATTCCGATAGAATGAATCTGAGGTTTGTGAGAAAGATATTATAATAATAATTTTGTGTCAGAAATTACTCTGGGTTGAAAGAATTTTTAGGGGATGCCCGAATGAGACTCCTTTCATGTCCCCAAGTGCAGCTCTCAGGTATTGAAACCTGACTTTCCAGTCTCCAGCTCAGCGCCTTAACCACTAAGCCATGCGGGGAGCTGAAGAAAGATATTAAGAGCATGAGAATGCTGTGAGGGTGTAGATTGCCTTAGGGACTGGACCTGAGATGGAGGACTTGATTGGCTTGCTTTGTTGCCCAGCTCATTTTCTTTCTATTGCCATATTTCAGGCCAGGACAGTTTGCCAGGTGTGTGTGATCCAGAGGCAGAAATCAGAGCATTTCAAAGCCCCGGAAGCTCCCTACTCCATTGATGGAATCCTGAAGGAAGGAAGAGAAGTTATCAGCACGAGAATGCTATCCTCGCACCTTCCAACAATGGTGGTCAGAGACTGAGGATTTATTTTTTACTTTAACCCTTCAAAGTGTGAAAAGAGGGCAGGCAATAACATTTACAGCTGAAATTTCTCTCTCTCTCTCTCTCTCTCTCTCTCACACACACACACACACACACACACACACACACACACACACACACACACACACCCCTACAGTGACCATCAGGCCATCATTTTTGAAATTGCTTGACAGGGAGGACGAAGGGTGAGCAAGCTGACAGCTCAAGCCAAGTGGAACATCAGATCTTTTGACCACAAATCTTTCATCATTATGATGCAAGAGAACATCCAGTTAGCTAGCTCTGTGGAGCATATGTCCTCACAGCTTATGTCACTGGTTACTAGTGCCTGTGATGCAGCCATGAAGAAAGGTTCTGGGAAAAATCACCACACACCGGTCTATTGATGGAATGAGGAGATCGCCGAACTCCGGAGGCTGTGCCACCGCACTCGGCGAAAGGTACAGCGTGCCCGAGGTAGTGAGGACTATGAGGTTTTGAGGCTTCAACATCGAGAGGCACGGGGGGGGGGGGGCTGAAGAGAGCCATCAGGGACAGCAAGAACTGCATGTGGAAGGAGTTGTGCAATATGGTCAACAGTGACCCATGGGGTTGGCCATATAAGACAGTAATGGCCAGGTTAAAAAGCTGTACAATGGTCCCACCATCTTGCCCCGTGCATCTCGAAAAGATAGTGACTACTCTCTTCCCAAGTCAACCGGGACTCGCCTATAGCAAGGATGTGTCAGCTGATCACTGCTTCGACATACCAACTATCTCAGAGGAGAAGCTGATCAGGGCCTGTAGTAAGATAGGGGATGCGAAGGCCCCTGGTCCAGGTGGTGTCCCCAACATTGCCCTTAAAACTGCCATCAGGTCCCGACCAGAAATCTTCCTAGAGATGTACAACATGTGTCTCGCTAAGGGAAACTTTCCAAGCCGGTGGAAACTGCAAAAATTGGTCCTTCTTCCGAAAGGGAAAAAGCCGCCAGATGATCCATCATCTTATCGACCAATATGCCTGCTGGATACAGCAGGTAAGGTACTCGAGAGGATTATTTGTAACCGGATGGAGGAGTTTAGCGAAGGAGTTCAGGGATTGTCCAATAGCCAGCATGGATTCCGGAAGGCAAGATCTACCGTGGATGCCATCAACATAGTTGTAGACATTGCCCGCAAGGCTATAGAAGGCAAACGCTGGAAGAGAGGCACCAAGAAGTACTGTGCTATCGTCACCTTGGATGTGAGGAACGCGTTCAATTCAGCAAACTGGGACCGTATCCTGGATGCGCTGAGATTGATGGAGGTTCCGGAGTACATCAGATGCATAATCATAAGCTACTTCACGGATCGAACCTTGATGTATAACACCGATGCTGGACTTCAAACCTATAACATCACAGGAGGTGTTCCACAGGGTTCAGTGCTTGGTCCCTTATTATGGAATATCATGTATGACGGGGTGCTCCGGTTGCCTATGCCAGTGGGGACAAGGACAGTTGGGTTTGCAGATGATGTGGCGGTAGTGGTTGTCACTAAACATCTGGAGGAAGTTGTCCAAACTGCAAACGAGTGTGTTGCCAAAATCCGTCAGTGGCTCTCATTAGCTGGCTTGCATCTAGCAGATCATAAGACTGAGGCAGTTCTCATGACCAGTAGGAAAGCCAGAGAGACTATCACCCTTACCTTTGGAGGCTGCAGTATTCTCTCGCAACCGTCACTACGATATCTGGGTGTCCAGATAGATGCCAGGCTACGCTTTAATGAACATTTGCAAATTGTGAGTGCAAGGTCTGGAGCAGTATGCAATGCATTAACAAGGATCATGCCAAATATTGGAGGTCCACGGCAGACTCGCCGAAGACTCATCTCGAGTGTTGTTAGTTCCGTGTTGCTGTATGCAGCCCCGATTTGGTCTGAAGCCACAGCAGAGACATCATACATGCATCAGATAAATTCAATATACCGTAGGAGTGCCCTGCGGGTGGCTCGGGCATTTCGAACAGTCTCGTACGATGCCGTGTGTGTCATTGCCGATATGATGCCAATCCATCTAATAGCAGAGGAACGGGCAGAGATTTACTGGCAGAGGCGAGAAAACCAGGAGAAGGAACGACGCACAATTGCTATAGAAGCCAAGAAAGAGAGGATAGCACAATGGCAGCAGATCAGTGATGGGATGTCCCCGGTTCCAGACGGTTCCCTGGAACCGGTAGGACCAATCCCGGAGGTTTCTCCGGGAGGGTAGACAACTTTTGAGGCATCCGGTTCCGGACGCCTCACCGAAAGAATTTTTTTTTAAAAAAATCGGAGCTAAAATGGCTCCAATTGACTGCGCATGCGCAGAAACTCAATCTGACGCATTGCGCATGCGTCAGATTGAGTTTCTGCGCATGCACAGTCAATTGGAGCCATTTTAGCTCCGATTTTTAAAAAAAGTTCTATAGCTTTCAGGGCGGCGGCGGCGGCGGCGGCGGCACCAGCCCTCTGAGGAGGGCACCTCCCCCGCGGCACGTTGAGGGCTGCCTGGGCCGTCCGCTGCCGACAAGCCCCATGCCCTGGGGACGCCCGGCGCGGCGCACCGCTTCCGCCTCCTCCTCCACTGGGCGCCTGTGGGCTGGGTGCCTGCAGCCGCTGCCCCCCACCACCGGAGCTGCCGCTGCCGGCATCCCTGTGGCTTCCTCCTTGGGCCGGTCCCTTTTTAGCCCGGCTGCGGCGCCTGGCGGAGGAGGAAGCTGCAGGCGGTGGCGGTGTGGCATGGGGACGGCCCAGGCCAGGGAGGCTCAGCAGCCACAGCTGGAGCCACCGCCAGAGCCACTGCTGCCCGCCACCCCTGGCCGTGGCCGGAGCCGGGCTAAAAAGGTACCGGCCCGAGGAGGACGCCACAGGGGTGCAGGCAGCTCCAGTGGCGGCTGTGGACGACGGCTGCACCCAGTGGCTCCTGTGGCCGCAGTCGGGGTGCCGGGTCCCAAGAAAGGTAAGCGAGGGGTTTTTATTTGGGGTGGGTGGGTAATTTATTTGTGTTTTGGGTGGGTGGTTGTTTTTATTTATTTATTTATTTATTTATTTATTTATTTGTGTCTGGGTGGGTGGGCTGAGAGGGAGGGGTGCGTGTGTGTATGTTTATTTTTATTTTTTATTTATTTTTATTTTTGGCCCTGCCCACAACGTCATGACGTCATGACGTCGGCTTCGGCCATGACATCATGACATTGGCCACGCCCATGACGTCCGTGACGTCATGGCGTGATAGTAGAATTTTTGTCATCCCATCACTGCAGCAGATCTGGGATAAATCGACCAAGGGACGGTGGACTCATCGCCTTATCCCAGACATCAGTGCATGGTCAACAAGACAGCATGGAGAGGTGGATCACTACCTCAGACAGCTGTTGACAGGGCATGGCTGCTTCAGAGCCTACCAACACCGCTTCAGGCTGGATGATGATGCTTCATGCCCCGTCTGCCAACCCATGCAGGAAGATACAGAGCACATGTTTTTTCATTGTCCACGCTTTGATACAGAACGGGAAATTCTACAGAGACATTTTCGACAACAGCTGTCTCCAGAAGATATCACCAGTGAGATGTTGAGTAGGGAAACTACCTGGGTCGCGGTGTCCAATTATGCAACCGGGGTCATCTCGGAACTTAGATGTGTGGAGAGACTACGAAGAGGGCAGCCGGAGACATAGAGGAGAAGGAGGGCAAGGAGCCAAATTGGAGGAGGGTTTTAAATAGCCATTTTGCCCCCCATGAAGTAATGCCTGACGGCTGTCCCGTGGGGTGGCGGGGCATAATGGGAGGTGGTTTTAGTGGGTAAAAATCCCACACATTGTGAAGCCAGAGCAAGGGCTCACAGTGTCTTTTGAAGATTTCCACCTGTCCTTAATAAAAAAAAAAAAACACACACACACACACACACACCCCTCAGCCAGTACAGTTGCCCTGCTGGTTACGGGGTTCTGGGAATATTTTGGCCAAAGGGAGAAATTAAATAGATTTCTGCCAGAAGTCTACAATGTACTACACTCTTCTGCTTTCTAGTTGGTTTAGCTACTACACTAACACTGGAGAACTGAAACCTGTCTATTGCCATCTGCACCATGGTAACTCCTGGAGAAGATTCATTTGCTCTATGTAGAGCTGGTCTTGAAGAAGACTGCCCAGGAAACTTCAGTGGCATAGACGGCAACTGTGTTGGCAACACTCATTTAATAGATTATTAAAAAGAGTTGGATTTCCCACCAACAGTTTGTCCATTTGGGCAGCAAGCATTAAAATAACTTAGTTGATTTATAACTTCTTCCTGTGTTTGACTGAAAAGTAATTTATTGTCCATGTTATAAGATTAGCCAGTTAGATCTTGCTCTAAGGATTATCCTTATATGTGTCACATTTTAGTGCCGAAAGAGCAGGGCTTTCAATGTGGTGGTCAAGAAATTACAGAATTCTCTTCCTTGGGAGATCCATTTGTTCCTCTCTTTATAAAAGCAAATGAAAACACACTTGTTTTGCCAGTTTTTGAGAACTGAATGCTAATCTCTCCCCCCCCCCGCCCCCAGGATGTCACTGGCATGAATTTTTAATCAATCAGTTTTAAGTTGTTTGTAGGGTTTCAGCAATATTTGTAATTGTTTCATTCTAAAAAGCCACAATGAGAACTTTTCTTGGGAAATGATTTATGAATGTTTTTTGTAAAAATAATACAATAAATAGCCTTCACATTGTTGTGTTTCTAGGGGTCTCCACCCTTCTCCTTGGGAAGCATATTATCTATGCACAGAGAAGCCCAAGATTTCCATTTTAAATATGGCTTCCTGGTTGCACATGCTATTTAAAATGAACGGTATGGGGTGAAGTTAAAAGAATGGCATGTGTGATTTCGGAAGAAGAAGAAGAAGAAAGAACCTCCAAAGCCAACATGGTAGACAGTTCGCTCAGCTGGCTGCTTACCAGTGTGAAGAACTCTGCAATTACATTTTCTAATGCCACGCAAATTGGGCCGTCGTGTTGCAATACATCAATTAAGCTTTTTGAATAAATTAATCAGAAAATTCTATGAGGAGGTTGTTTTGCTTTGGGATTAGAAAAAGGGAAAGAACCCAAAACAAAGAAAAACAACCCCAACCCAGCCTCACTCGGGGGGAGTTCTATTTTGTGATTTGTTTTCCTCTGGAGCTAATTCATGGGTTGAAAATCTTCCCTGTATATATATTATCACATGTAAATAAGGATTCAAAAGCTTCAGGATTTTGTTTGAAAGGCCTCAAAACACTTCTCATAATTTAACTTAATTGACTTCAGCAATGTGCCAGCAAAACAAACTGCCATGTGCATATTGAGACCAAACACTACTTGCAATTCACTCACGATTGCTTCGTTACTGCCGCTGATTACATATTCATACTACCTCATGAAGCAGCTTTGTCATCAGTTCCGGAGAAAACCATTTGTACTGTGCCAAGTAAAATGGCTTTCCTTAATTCCCAGTTTTAAGCATCAGTGTAGCCCTATACTGAGACACAGAATACACATAACCTCCACAAAACATGCATGTATAGGAGCAGAATGGATTTAACAGTACTGTATATTATTTGATGAGATGGCCTCAATAGGAGGCAGGCAGATCTATATCATTTTAAACAAACCAACCAAGTGCATTTCTTGGTTGCCTCAACAGTACTTTCCAGATCAATGGAAATAATAGCGTGTCTCTTTCTGCTTTGGTTAGACCACACTTAAGTACATTGTCCAGTTCTGGATATCACAGTATAAGACTAGGTCATCCTTGCTCTAATGCCAGTCATAACCGATTCTAGGGTTCAGGGCTCTTCTCTGTTTATTGCCAAAAAGCCAGCGCTGTCTTCATCTGCAGACATTTCCTTGGACATGTGGCAGGCATGACTAAACTCCGGAGTGCACGGAATACTGTTTACCTCCCAACCAAAGTTGTCCCTATTTATCTTCTTGCAATTTCTTGGTGGAGGACAGAGGTGCCTGGTAGACAATGGTCCATAGGGTTGCAAAAGTTCGGAATCGACTGTGCGACTGAACAACAACAACAAACATTTCTTGCTTTCAAACTGCTAGGTTGGCAGGAGCTGGGAGGAAGATGTCATGCAGCACTTGGGTATCAAACTACTGACTTGCTGACCTTCCAGTCATCAAGTTCAGCATCTAAACCACTAAGCCACCATAGTCACTTATGATAAGGCTAGGAATATGTATATACAGTATCCATATAGAATGCTTCTGTCTTTCATTATTTTTCCCTAAATATATTCAGTGCTATTTTAAACCCTATGATCAATAGCTCAGCCTAACAGATGGGGAAGTCCTAGAAAAAGGCTGTGATTCAAGATCTGAATGAAAAAGAATAGGAGAACTGGAAAGGAAAGGGCTGCTGTTCGTACAGAGGAGGACGAGGCCATTGCCACCTTGGTTCAGGTAGTATTTCAATATGCTTGTGCAAGAGAGGCATTGGAAAGGTGAACCCACATAGTTACCTTATATATTTGCATTTGCATTTTATTTTAAGGCTTTAGTGACTGTATATACAGAATATCATTCCTATATATTGTGGATGTTCTATTTCAGTTGACTTCAGACTTTGTTCTTATTTGGTTTCAAATAGACTTCTGAATTCTATAATTGGTTTTTCTGCTCACAGGTAATGTTTATTAAAACAGGGATGACATGTATTCTTTGTTGTCTAGTTTCACTGTTTTGTAAGCTCCCCAGAGTAACTGTCACATTAAATGGGTGACATAGAAATAAGATGAGATGAAAATAAATAAATAAATAAATCTTCAAGCAGTTTGTGCTGTGCTGGTGGTAAAAAGAACTTGGGATGTACACATTTCAATATTCAGTTTTGTTAGTTCACTACTGATGTATTGCTACATAAGCATACATAGTAAAAACATTTTGTGAAGTTTTTGTTTGCAATATTCATTTAATAGACAGGATTATGCAATGTTCAGTATACTGAAAACTCCAGTCTTACCTACTTTTCTGCTTCATTTCAAATAACCGGAGATGAGTGTGGATCCTTAATACAGTACAGTGGTACCTTGAGTTACAAATTTAATGCGTTCCAAGGCATTTTTCATGTTATGAAAAAACTATAACTGAAATTTCCCATAGGAATGCATTGAAAAACCAAAATTCATAACTTGAAACATGGTTTCCCATAGGAATGCATTGAAAACCAATTAATCTATTCTGGAAAAATTCTTAACACGAGCCAAAAATTCTTAACACGAACCAAGTTTGCAGAAACACAAATAAGAGGGTAACACAGCAATCAGAGTATTTATTTATTTACTCCAATTTTTATACCGCCCTTCTCGGTTGGGCCGACTCAGGGCGGTTCACAAGCACAGAGTAAACAGCAAGTTTATAAACACAACATGTAAATATAAAAAGAGAGGAAAAAATCAGTATTAACACCATAAAACAACTCAACATCGTTACATCATAAAAAATTCAATAGGTATCAATTTCAAACAACAATCAAAAATTACAAAATTCATCAAATTTACACAAAGATTTGAACATTATCAAAAAGTCCAGCTGCTGCTGTGGCTTTTAAGCATAGCCTCGGGAACAGGTGGAGGGAGTTCCGGCTAGGTGCGGCGGTAGCCTCCTTTTCCCGTCCGCAGGTGTGTTCCACAGCGGCAGGGCGCGAAATGCTCTGCCGGGGAAGTCCAGCCGCCGCTGCGGCTTTTAAGCATAGCCTCCGGAACAGGTGGAGGGAGTCCCGGCTGGGCGCGGCGGTAGCCTCCTTTCCCCGGACGCAGGTGTGTTCCGCGGCGGCGGGTACAAAATGCTCTGCTGGGGAAGTCCAGCCACCGCTGCGGCTTTTAAGCATAGCCTCCGGAACAGGTGGAGGGAGTCCCGGCTAGACACGGCGGTAGCCTCCTTTCCCCAGCCGCAGGTGTGTTCCGTGGCGGTGGGGCGCGAAATGCACTGTGCATGGTCAGAAACAGGATTTTGAATGACGGGAACAGGGATGGAAGGAAGAAAATGGAACAAAGAAAAGAAAAGCAATCATACTTATATATTGTCCCATAGTGCTCAGTCCACTCACTGGACAGTTCACAAGTTAATTAGCATTTTGCCTCCATCATACTGGATACTCATTTTACTGACCTTGGAAGGATGGGCTGAGTCAACCTTGTGGGCATGGTTGACTGACAGAATTAAAAATTACATTCAACAGTGACTTATAATGTAATTCTGTAATATATTATGTGCTGTTATTGTTATGTGCAGTTATTCATGAGGAAGAGTTTTTGAGGAGCCAATTACAGTTTGCCTCAGATAATGCTAAAATCGGATAACTTTGGGGAATTTGAGGCAAATATTTGCATTGCACAACATTAAGATAACATTGTGAGATGCAAATGTTTGCCTCAAATTCCCCAACGTTGAGATCATTTGCTGTTAGATTTGCATTTCTCCGGCCAAAGGCAAAGGCTAACAGCAAAGGATTCGCCCTGCCCACACTGTTGTTTCAGCAGGGGAGGCAGGGCGAATCTCTCTCGCTTTTGCCTTTGGGTTGGGGGTTGAACCGGGTTTTTTTTAACATTGTGGGATCAATGCATCGCACAATGTTAAAAACCAGATAATGTTAAGACTTGTGGAACCAAGTCTTAATGTTATCCAAGGTACTAGTGTATCTCAGAAGGTGGCGAGCACTCCACTGGAGGCATTCAAGAGAAAACTGGACAACTATCTATCATATCTGCTTTGATTTGGATTCCTGCATTGAGCAGAGGGGTTAGACCCAATGATCTCATAGACCCCTTCCAAGTCAGTCATTGTATGATTCCATGTATGTGAGATATTCAAGGAATGGTTTACTATTGCCAACCCTGAGTGAATATTTAAACCCAAGCATGAATTTGAACTAAGGATTCCTGGATCATAGTTCAGCATTCTATTTCCTACACCACAAGTGATTCCTTTAATAGATACACTTATAGAACTGGCCGGACATCCCGCTACAGTAATGGAGTAGACCAGTGTTCCCCAAATGCTGGTTTTTGGACTTCAATTCTCAGAAGCCTAAGTCATTTCCTCAAAGCACTGATCAGCCAATGTACTGACTTAGGCTTCTGGGAATTGAAGTCCCCCTGTGGGCTGTGTACCCCTTGTTGGGAACCACTGGAGTAGACCATACAGCCAGTGACTCAATGCTGAGTGTTGAATGGTGGTAAATAACCTAACTCCCTAAAGAGGCAATGGCTATGGGCAGATGAGCCCCTTTAGGTGGGGTGATGGTATCCTCAGTGAAGGAAATGCCACTGGAAACCATCATATTGGGCCCAACAACAAAATGAGCAGAGGAGGAACTCTGCTTCCCAACAGTCATGGAGGTGGAAGAGGCCATGCCAGATGGACTGGCTGTGAAGATGCACCTTGATAATATCCTCAAGGCTGCAGCAGTCCATTGCAGTCCCAGTGTTAAATCCTGCATGTCTCATTTCATATGTACCACAGGAGATGGCTCCATGATCATAGATCATAATGTGCGGGTCATTTCTTGTCAAGCTGGGATCCACCTTAAACAAATTCACGCCATTGGCATTTTTCCTGATTGCCTCAGAGGGCCAAGGTGGCCCAGAACCATCTGGCCTCCAAGACCAGGCCTCCCAGCGTCCTGGGGCGGGGATGCTCGGATCAAGTTGCGGATGACAACAATGATGTATATAACTAGCCAGTGCACATTTGAGAAAACAGAGCTAGGAAGATTCTGTTAAAAGCTGTATTAACTTTAGGCGCAATCCTATGCACACTTCCATCACCTCCTGCTCTCAGTACCCAATGTAGGCAGCCCTGAGCTGGGCAGACTAACAGTCTGACTTGATATGAAGAGGTTTCCTACTTTTTCTAATTACCCAGTTACATTTAAACATCTGTCCATAATAAAATCTCCATTGAAGTTATATTTGAGATGTGTGTTATATACCATGAGGTTGGATTTAACTTATAATTATCTTAATAGGGCTGTCAAGATAAGTGAGATATTTAAGGAACAACTTTACCAGTGCTGTGAATTTCCATGGCTGAGCAGGAATTTCAGCCCAGATCTCTCGACTTCTAGTCCATCACTCGACCCACTGCACTACATTGGATATGAATTGCTTGCCATCAAGTTCATTCTAACCCTTTGCAGTGTTTTTAGCTGTAAAGGGCTCAGAGTTTACCATCCCATTCTTCTTGGGACATTTTGGAAACCTGTAGCCTCTTGGAGGCCATGCCTTCTGGTTTTTCTCCCAGGAGGCACACTGAGGAATTGAACTCCTGACCCCTGCTCCACAATCAGGTGCCACAACTCAGTGACCTATAGCCTGCCTCATTTCTTAGATACTGAAGGAATTATACTATAAAGTTAAATAAACCAAATCAGCCATTCGGTTCTTATCTGAACTGTCTTTCCTTTTTCATGCCCTTTTATAGTAACACACTAGAAACAAACAGCTTTGAAAACTAGCTGGTCTGTCGTTTCATCTTGACTCTTTTAAGTAACATACAGTACTTGAAACATGGCTTCTAAAATCAGACAAGGATAGCTTTGAAACTTGCTTCCATTTATTAAAACATCTCCTTGTGGATTAGATTCAGCTCAGTCCAGAGCGAAGGAAAATTGTTTGTGCTTTGTCTTTCTTTCCTCTCTAGCATCTAGAGTGTAACCTGAACATATTAGATGAATTTCAGAGCATGCAATTGGATAAAGATGTCCACTGCCATCCATATGAAAATTCACAAAATTCAGTGTGCAGTGGTGGAGCACTGCAGTGTACTTTCACATCTATTGTCCATGCAGATCTCCATTGCTGAACTAGAGATATTTTTGTATATGTCAATGCGCTCTGGACATAATGAAAGATATTCATTCTTTGGAGGTGGGGAAAAGCAGGAGGGAATCACTACAAAGATGAATTTCCAAAACAAAAAACAAAAACCTCTTAACACATGAAAGGTTCCGTATGGGATTGTGTCTTGGCACCACAATCTACAAAATAAAAAGCATGAAGATTCAGAAACAATGCCCGCCTTGAAGGAAAGGGTGGCGGCAGCAAAAGGGAGGTTGGTAAATATTGCAGACCAATTATTCAAATACCCCATTCACAGTTTGCTATTAAAGCCAGACTAAATTAGCAGGTCACCTCCCCACTCAAGTCCTGTCTGTTTACGCTCAGTAATGACAAAACGTAGACAACTGTCTGCTAGGGCTGCAGTAATGTTGGCACATGCATCGCAGACAAGCAGAATGTTGTGGGAAACCAAAATGGAAGCATCTTGATATACGAGAAACAATTGTCATGGGAATTGTTGTTTCTCAATGCAACCGCTATAATAAATAGTTGCCATATGCTAAGCACAGATGCCTCTTTGAATAGCATCTCAGTAACAGCACAGCCCATGTTCTCTGGGTTGTTTGCAGACTTTTATCAAGCAATTGGCTTCTTGCAATATGAGCTATGTCCCTCTAGGAATGGGAGCTTTTTTCTTCAAAAGGCTCTAGGTATGGAAAAGTTGAGCAGCAGCTTTGCAATAATATTTGGTGGATTGCAGTGGAATTTTGAAATCAACCCACTTTGGCAATAGTGGAGAAAGGACCACCAGAGAATTTTTTGCAACTGGTGTAAGTTTAAGACATCCTGTCACTATGTGCATGGCTTCATGCGTGTAATCTGCCCGGAGTCACCTAAGTAAGAGGGCAGCAGCATAAATGTGAATAAACAAACAAACAGCAATTTCAATTTGTTTTCCATGTGTGGATGAGCTCCATACTGAAGCAGCATACTCTGGTGTGGAGATGCTTGGGGCCAAAGCTGATGTACCCAGTGTGGATGGTTGAATTCTCAATTTATAGCTTGTGAGTTTCCTGATGATGTTGTTCTTTGTACTGTACTGACTTTGGCTTTGGTATTCAGGCAGTACTGCTTAAAAGAGAGTGTCCTGTCAAACATCATGTTGAGGTATTTTGGTGCTGAACAATGCTGTAATCAGTTCCCTTGCCATGTTTCATCCAACTCAACTCTTGTCTCTTGGTTTTGAAGGTGGAAAGCACACACTTGAGTCTTGCTTGGATTAGGCTTCAAATGATTGATGTTTTAATACTGTCCTAATTTTTCAAGTGTTCCAGTATGTTTTTCAGCTACCTTATCAAAGCTTGATCCTTGTACAGCCATTGCTGTGTCGTCCGCATAGCTGAACAATTTTGTATTGTCAGGAATTGTGTTCAACTAACATGGACAACAAACTCCACGTTATTTCTCTTGCCTTAACTGGAGGGAGGCTTTCATCATAACAATTTTGGTTCTGGATCTGGCAACTTTAAGCAACCTGTTTTCTAACCAGTGTTTCAAATTCTTCACACAAAACCTTCTTCTCCTTCTTATGGGATTTCCCCTAATTATGTTATCTTGAACAAACAGCAATAACAATCCACTTTTTGTTGTTGTTTCTCATTACATGGTTGCTTTCTTCATTTAATGTGGAAAACAGACTATCAAGGAAAAATAGTAGAAAAGGGGCTATTTATAATTAGGCCTATGATATATTAGTACAAACTCATTTATGAAACAAAAGAAGGCAAAACTTAATGATAAAACATAAGCTTTGTTCACTGGATTCATGCTTGATTCTCAGCACCAACTGGTAAATGATCCTCTAGTAGTAAGATTAGGAAGGATTAAAATGGAAATCATGCAGAATATCTGTGGCCAATCAGGTGGACCAGTGACCTGATGTTCATTGTAAAGTGTTCTACTTGGACAAATATGATCAAGTGGTAGATGGCATCAGGTAGTAGGAGTTAGTCAGTGGTGCTCTTGTGCCACTTTAGGTTTGTAAGATCCTCGTTGCTTTTTGGCTGGGACTCCAAGATTCATTAGCTAGAACCTTATACAAAAGAAACCAGTTGAGCTTCTGATGAACAGAAAGCCCTGGCAGCCTAGTAGCACAGGATCATGTCGCTTGTGTAAGTGCTGTCACTGAACAAACAATGATCTCCATAAAGAAAGCCTATCCTCTATTTGTGCAATGGCAAGATTTGTAGAAATAATACAATCCCAGGTTACAGGCAGGTATGACTTTCCATTCAGCAGAAGCTTAACAGGATCCTGTTGAATTAAAGAATACTAAGCCCAGAAATTTATCCTGAGTTCAAAACCTGAATGAGTGTGGAGTGAGCTCACAGTTATTCCACATTCAAATCCATTATGCTTTAACCAAAGCATTTTTAAATTTGAGCAATATCATTTAGGACAACCTGCTATTGTTGAGCAGCTGGAGATCAGACTACTGTACTTGCCAATCTATTGCAGGTTACCTAGAGACACCAGCCAGTAGATTTCCTTGCCCAGCCTGGATTATAGAATCATAGAATAACTGAGTTGGAAGGGGCCTTTTAGGCCATCAAGACCAACCCCCTACTTAATCCAGGAATCCAAATCAAAGCAGAACTGACAAGATGATTGTCCAATTCTCTATTGAATGCTTCCAGTGTGGTTGGTTCCACTGTGGTACTGCTCTAACTGTTAAGACGTTTTCCCTGATATTCAGCCTAGATCTGGCTTCCTTTAGTTTGAGCCCGTTATTACATATTCTGAACCCAGGGATGATCAAGAAGAGATCCTGCCCTTCCTCTTTATGATTATCTTTCAGATATTTGAAGAGTACTATTCTATCCCCTCTGTTTCCTTTTCTCAACGCTTAACATGCCCATTTCCTTCAGTCTTTCCTCATATGTCTTGGTTTCCAGTCTTTTGATCATCCTTAACCCCTTATCTGTACCCGCTCTAGTTTGTTTGCATCTTTCTTAAAGTGCGGTGACCAGAATATAAAGGGGCACTTTGTCAAAGGCTTTGCTGAAGTCAAGATATATTACATCAAGAGCATGCTCTCTGTCCACCATGGAAGTTACACAATTGAAAAATGAAACCAGATTATTCTGGCAGGATTTGGTTTTGGCAAAACCATGTTGGCTTCTAGTTATTACTATGTTCTTTCCAATTAGCTTGCAGAGTGACTTGTTTATAATCTGCTCCAGAATTTTCCCTGGGATCAGGCTGACTGGTGGTTCCCAAGTTCTTCCTTTTTGAAGATAGGGACATTAGACCTTTCTTAATTGTCTGTCTTTCATTGTCTTTAATTTACTGTCTTTAATTGTTTGAATTTACCTTCACCTTTACCACCCTCCTCCATGATTTGAAGAAAATGATACAGTTGTTGTGAGATCTCTTCAGCCAGTTTGTTCAATATCTTTGGATGCAGTTCATCTGGTCCTGAGAATTTGAACTTATTCAAGGTAATAAGGCATTCCTTGACTGTTTGTTTATCAATATCAAACTGGAATCCTGCCCCTTTCTATTGTACTTCACACTTACTTGGAGGATTATATGCTACCTTTGGGGTGGGGAAACAAGCTGAGGTAGGGATCGAGCACTTCTGCCTTTTATTTGCCATCTGTTATCATTCTCCCATCCCCAGCAGTTGAGCTACTGTTCTTTTTCTCTGTCTTTTATTTTGTATGTATTGGAAGAATGCTCTTTTTTGTTACTTTTAGCATCTCTTGGCAGCCTCAATTCATTCTCAGCTTTTGCCTTCCTAACATTATTCCTGCAATTCTTCGCTACTTGCCTGTACTCTTGTTCACATTCATTGGAAATTATTGTCCATTCTCTTCCCTGAATTGTCTACATGGCCTGTTTATGTTGCATAGCCTGCCAACCACAATTGTGGTGGCAGACCATGTATAGAATTCTACAAAAATGACCATTGGAATTCCAGTGTATTGAGAGTTAACAGTGCGGCTAGCGTTGTGTAAAGGTTAAGGGCTGGGTTACATGGACAATTTTAGAATTTCCTGAAGCTACAACAACTTCCAGTGCTGCCTCATACCCTTTTCACCCAAGTGGGGTCAAACTACTGACAGTGAGGGTACATCATCTCTGAGTTTTGGCATCATATTTTGCTTTTTAAAATGCCATGGAAGGTTTTGTTTTGTCACCATGCATTAGTTTCGCAGCGACACAAATAAGTACCTTAGTGGAGGGGAAAGCAACAGATTGAATGGAACAATGTTTGCTCCAGAAATCCTGTTTGTTTCTAACCATTTGTAACTAACTGTACATGGCAGAGAGCTAAAACTTGGAGAAATTAATTTACAGTCCCCCAAGTGTCAGGGTAGCAGAATGGCTTGACTCCAGATTAGTATTTGTGTGGATTCAGCAACAAAATGGCACTTTGAAAAAGTAAACTACGAGTGCATATGCATGAGGTTTCCAGTGCTGCAAGACTCTTTGTTCCAAAATCCATACTTGGATTGGTTTTGCTGAGGAAGTAAACACAGTTATTGCCCTTGAAAATGTGGAATAGA
Organism: Furcifer pardalis; assembly: GCA_030440675.1. Classification (NCBI taxonomy): domain Eukaryota; kingdom Metazoa; phylum Chordata; class Lepidosauria; order Squamata; family Chamaeleonidae; genus Furcifer; species Furcifer pardalis. The sequence continues at coordinate 110,900,739 of CP126890.1, read as the reverse complement.
TTTATTCATCAGAATATTTCCTGCCATTAGAATCTAGGAAAAGTAATTTCCTAGACGCTCCTGTGACCAGCCCGGTGAGGGGGAGAAAGACAACACCTGCGGGGGCCCGGGAGGCTTTAAGACCACGCTGATGCTGCCTCCAGCCTCACCAAACGCTCCTGTGACCAGCCTGGTGAGGGGGAGAAAGACAACACCTGTGGGGCCCCGGGAGGCTTTAAGACCATCCTGCTGCCAGCCATGAGCGGAGTCTTCCAACGCCGGGGAATCTCCCAGGGTTGGGAAAATGCATGGAATTTGCTGGGTGGCCAAAGATCACCACCCAGCTGGCCTTGGGTCCCACCCTCCTGGGGCTGGGGAAGGATCTCTTTGCCCAGTGCCTACTCGGATGGAAGTGACCAAAACTGTCTATTTGGAGAAAAGTGATTATATCTGTTTGCTCAGAGGGAAGGGATTGTTTTGCAGTGCAATGTTTTATGATATGTACAGATGATATTAATGTACTTGCTGCTATTCTGCTGCTTTGTAATTATAATTACCTGACTGGAGGGAAGTGGATTGTTTGTAATTGTTTCTATGATATACTGTACACTGATAATATTGATGTATTTGTTGTTATTTTTCTGTTTTGTTGTATTGTATCATGTTGTATTTTCTATTATATTTAATTTCAAATTTATTGTGATTATGTAATATATTGTTGATTATAGTGTTGAATGTCATATTTTTGAGTTTTGTGAGCCGCCCTGAGTCGGTTGCACCGAGTAGGGCGGCATATAAATTGAATAAATAAATAAATAAATAAATAAAATTTTTGAACAATATATCCCAGAACCCCCATTCAGCTGGGAGTTGTAGTCCAAAATGTAATGTTTCCAAGGTCTGCCTACCATTCGACCTTGTGCTGCAACTACAATAGAGCATTAAAGTGAATATGTTTGACCTGGGATGGGTGCATTACACAAAGTGAAGGAACAACTGTGGAAATGTAAATACTCAATATCCAAATTAAGAATTAGGTCACAAAACCTGGAGTGCAGCTAACAGTGAAAGTGCCATGAAGGTCTTTAATAACAAATGGCTGAGAATTTTGCTTCACACATTGCTTGCCAAAGATGCATTAGAGTTATAGCTTCGCTGAAGAATAACAAAGACCCTAAGGGAGAAATTAATTAGATTTCTGTCAGAAGTCTACATTTTCCCAATGTAAAAAATGATTGTACATTGTGCGTTCTAATAGATGTATGTGTAACTTTAAGCACATGGCACATAAATTTACACCCGACAACTCTCAGTCATGCAGCTAAACAGTTTGTGTGCATTGTTCCAGGTAAGTCAGAAATAATTTAGTGCTGATGGAGTTCACATCAGGATAATGGCAAAGCATCTGTGCAAGAGATGAGTTATGAATAGGGTCTCTGCTTACCCCACCCCCACCATTTCTTTTTGGAACTGACCAGATGGCACTGAATAGCTGGTAGAGTTTTTTAAAAAATAAAATTCCCTCAGTGAGGCTCCATTTGTATTTTCACTCTAATCAAGTTTGATTTAAAAACAACAAATAAGGCTGTTTTCTCCCCATGAAGTATCAGCAGCTTTTTTGCCTCACGTATTTGTTATTGAGCAGATCTTTATAACTGAAAAGCCTCCAGTTAAAAATACTTCTACTTACATCTTCCATAGGGTTATGAAAAAGGAATTGCAGGATTGAAACACACAATTATTTTGTCAGTAATGAATGTATAGAGAAGTTCCTATTTTAATAGCTTTTATAGTACAGTATTGTATATCTAAACATTATGAGGTGGGTTATCAGTTTCTGTGAATTCCGCACACATCAAGATGTAGTTATTAATTTGCCTCAGGTTATGAAGATGGTAACTATGATGACATCTTGACTACACATGAGTTCATAACTGGTATATATCACTAGGGAAGGGAGAAAGTTTCAAATCTGGCAAAATTTTGAAACAGAACATCTCCATATATTTGTACAGCCTGCAAAGGATTCTTTATGACCACCACTTAGACCACCAATCTGAGAATGAAACATCAAATGCTGCACCTTCAACATGATTTGCACAAAATGTCTATGACCAAAAATAGATGTCAGGCTGATAAATCAAACTTATATATTTACTTGTCTCCTATTCTACCTTATGTGGCCAAACCAGCATAGCTGACCCTTCTGGATTGTACTCTTCAGTGGTTGAACATTCAGGTTCTGTCTGATGGTCACATTTCACATTCGGTCACACCTGGTCTTCTTCTTCACCTTCAGTGGATATCTCATCTCTATGCTGGTTGTGGACCATAATAAAGATATCTCATCTCCATTGCTTGCAATTGGCTGTAATGCCTGGAGGTGAGCAACCATGACTTGCTGCTATATATAAGCGTAGGAACAAAAGTAGGGTTGCCATGCATCCCAGAAAACCGGGATTGTCCCGGATTCAAGGTCGGAAAAATTGTCCCGGCCAGTTCAATAAAAATCATGTTAAAGTCCCGGATTTTAAAAAGTATATTATAACACACTATTAAAATAAATTCAAACTCTCGCCATCAAATGAGCAATTTCCTGACACATTGGAGTTGGAGTATACCTGGAGACAAATCTTAACATAATCGCCTCACGCCACCACCCGATAAGTGTGACCAGTGTGTTTCCTGGAACTGAGGACGTTAAGAGTTGACTGCGACATGACTTCTCAGAAGTACAACAGATCATCTTAAATTAACTGTTGTAAATAAATATTGATATATTTAATGTGAAAGTGTTTTATAGCTGTGATTATATTATGTTTGTTTTTAAAAAAGGCTATTTTGTAGATAACCCACTCATTTTTGTCAAGTATACTTCTGTCCCGGTTTTATGGGAGATAATTATGGCAACTCTAAACAAAGGTCGGTTTGTAGCCTGCCTGATCAATCAAAAAGGTGCAAAATACTGACTGCTGCACTTTTAATAATTTGTATGAATATACAAAAGTTAGTCCAAAACTTATTGGAAGTCTTCCCTGTTCCTCTCCCTTTGGCAGTCCCCATAGGCTCCTTAAAAATACAACACATAGGCCAAAATCTTGTTGTTTAGTATAACAAATTCCACAAGAATAGGTCCATTGAATCATATGGGATTTGACGAGTTAACTCCTCCATATGTTCAAACTGGCCTATTCTGTGACTTACTTTAACATAGCAAATGACAGTTAGGGTAGGCCCAGTTGAATCACAGGAACTTGTAAAGGAGTTGACTCACAAAATCCCTATCAATTCAGTGGACCTAATCTGTTGTGCTTTCATCACAGGATTGCGGCCAATGTGGAAATACTCTGGTCTTTGCAGTTTTATAATAACAGTGATTTCTTCAGACTGGTACTTTTAACTACAGAAAACTCGCCATTTATTTTTTGCAAAGTCAATGGCATCACTAAATATACAGTTTATTAGCAAGATAAGTAGAGATAATGGGCACAGAGCTGAGCGAGTTGAGGGGGATGGTGGAGGACAGGAGTGCCTGGCGGACAGTGGTCCATGGGGTCGCGGAGGGTCGGAATCGACTGTGCGACTGAACAACAAAAACCTTGAGTAGACCCACTGTGTAAAGGGAATTTGCACACTGTAGGTTTACCATTTGACAATTACCTGCCATGGGTCCTACTCTGAGACTACTGGGGATTAGATTTGGCCTCTGGGGTCTGGAAAAGAAGGGGCGGTTGAACCTCTTGCCTCCTTCCCTTTTCTGTCTGTCATTCCTTCGCAGGCATAAAAGCGATACCCGAGCACAAAATGTTTGTGGTGCCACTCCAAAGCCAGGGTCCCATCACCACGGCAACCGGGACACTTCATCAGCTCAGCTAACAGATGGCCAGTGAGCAACAGGCAGCATATGTTCCAATAAGCACTGACATCAGCACAGATGGAGGGTGGGCAGGAGGCTGGCCCTGAAACATAACCTGACATTTCCTTCTCACTTGGGGCTGCATTGTTATCGCTCACACAGGAAGATTAGCAGGGAAAAGTGAATAGCATTAGGGGAATCTGCTCGAGAACCAATTACTAACACTTCAGCGCAGTTTTAGATTTTTTTTTTTACTTCACCAGAATGCAACATTGTTAACAACATTCAGCTGCACAAAAGGAAATGCAGTGGGTTTTAACGACCAGGGGCTTTATTTTTATGTTTTTTAATCACAGGCAGGTTTTTCCAAGAACACTAATTAACAGGGATTGCCAAATACTAGCTTTCCTGATCTCTTTAGTTTTATGAATTACTCTTTTATTTAATAAAAAAATTGTTTGTAGAAATATCTAACAGGGATGGAAAAGTTTTTTAAAAAAACTGATCCAACTACAAAAAGTAGGGTGTAGAAACAAAATATTGCCCAGTTCATAATGAAAGATTCTTTCTTATTTGACATGTCACTTTTAACTAAGATTCACCTTTCTTCACATCATTGATTAAGTTAACATTAATCTGTTAGACTATATCAGCATTGAAGGATAATGCATCCAGAAATCTCCTTATGATTTAATAGAATCCTGACTATATTCTGAAGAAAAAAAACACCCTCCAATTATAATTCTGGCTTTTAAAACTTCTATAACTACATACTGCTGTTGTGAATAATGCATTCCTAATAAAATTATAGAACTCCATGTTTAGAGCATAATAAAATATATCTCTTGCTAAGCAGGGTAAAGGAAACCACAATCCATGCAGGTAGTTTTCAGAAAAGTAAAATATACAATGTTTTTATCTTCTCTACTTCCAAAACATCACTGGATGACAAAAGAGGCAGGTATCGTATACAGTAAAACCTCAGATAATGCAAAAACTTGGTTCCACAAGTCTTAGTGTTATCTGATTTTAGTGTTATCCGATGCATGTTAAAATCCTATGGGAGGCATTGGATAACGTTAAAACTCCATAGATACATTGTAATAGCACAAGCTTTAGCGAATGTTATCCGATGCATCCCATAGAATCTTAACATTATTCAATGCAATCCCCCTCCCAATTGCTTAACATTATGTGGTTTTAGCATTATCTGATGCTAACGTTATCCAAGGTATTACTGTATCACAATTTCACGATCCTAGAATTGCTGAAGAAATCTGAGAAAAATGTGTAAGCATAAGTAAAATGTTCCCACATAGCTTCCTTCTGATACAGTAAAACCTCATATAACACTAAAACCTGGTTCCACAAGTCTTCGTGTTATATGATTTTTAGTGTTATCTGATCCTCTATGGGATCCATAGAGATACATTGTAACCACACAGGCTTTCGCGGTTGTTATCTGAAGCATCCCATAGGATCTTAATGTTATCTGATGCAATTCTTCCCCCCAGATTCCTTGATGTTATGCGATTTTCGTGTTATTCGATACTAATGTTATATGAGGTATTACTGTATTCTACAATAGGTATGTGGCGCCTTTCTCCTAATGGTGTGTGGGACACTTTCACAGGGACTTTCTCTAATGCTAATGACACTTGTATCTTCATCTATCTTCTGTATGTCACTAGGAGAACAGACCTAAGGCGCTTTCACACAGCCTTATAATGGGCCGGGGGGGGGGGCTTGGGGTGACTAACATAACATTTGTCTGTCATATTTTGATTTTAATCCTATTGCAAGTGGCCCAGAGAAGTGGCTTCACTAATCAGGTGGGAAATAAATAAATAAATAACTGGACAGTCAATAGCTATGGAGTAAATCCTCTGCAAAAGTCAGGAGTGACTGGTCATAACTATACCTGGCAGATAGTTGCCATCTTCCTCTACTTTTCCAGAGTTGGTAAAGTTTGGCTAATACTGATAAAACTAAAGAGGCAGCAAGTCAACCTGTGATTACTTAAATGGTATATTAAAATATTATCTTCTAAAGATGCAGGGTTCTGGCCAGGTTATCTTGCTATGGTAACAGAGTAGACTGTACTGCCAGCAACTCAACACAGTGTGTCCAGTGGCAGTTAATTAATCTGACCACCCTGAGGCTAATGGCCTTGGGTGCCAAAGTCCATAGGGAAGGGCGATGGTCCCCAAGTGGATTAAATCCCATTTTGAATCCATCTTGATGGAGGGCAGCAGGACTTTGTGTACCAAAAGGGCTCAGGACCAGAAAGTGACTTGTGGAATTGGATCAGTGGTATGGGTGTCATGCTGTGATGTGGAAGGCCACTGCATTATATACTCAGGACAATCTTCATGGCTCATTGCCATGATGATTGCCAATAGTAAAGTACTGTACTAAGTATAACGACTGCAGGGATGAGCAAAACGTTTCACCAGAAACAGCTGCTATATTAATTTATAAAGTCAACACTCAAAGGAGGAGGAGGAGTGTGTATGTGTTGTAGATGTTCCCAGTGGTAGATGTTCTCAGTGGTGAGATTCAATTTTTTTTACTACCTACTCTATGGGTGTGGTATAGTGGGCATGGCCATGGGGAGAGCTCTACGTTGCACCCAAATTAGGACTACTTTATTTTAAAACTTGGATGGGCGGGGCAAGCCAGAATTTCTGCTACCTGTTCTGGAGAACTGGTGTGAACTTGCTGAATCCCACCTATTCTGGCAATGGGATAGCAGGTTCTCACCATAAAAAGTTATATGGTACTGGGGATAAATGCCAACCTGGAATGGAAAATATTACATTCATTATCTCCATTTTAAGTTAGACATTCTAGTAGCTAGTTTTGTTTTTACTCTGGCAATCTATCATCCATTCCATCAGTCACTGAGCTATGTATGGGGAGAAGAGAGATCTTGACAAATGTTAATGCAAATGAAAAGGAGTACAGAAGAGAATATGGGTGCACTAGATTGACACATCTCTCAATCTGATGGAAAAGACACAAGAATTGATCTTTCTCAATACAAGTCTGAACATAAGGTTAGCAAAAACATAAGACTTCTATGGTGAATACTGTGTATTTCCTTCAGATAGTATAAACCACATTTAGGGTTCAGTCAAAACAGAGGTCAATATTTGTTGTTGAATATAATCATAAACCATAGTTTATCATGATGAGAATGAACTGACACATGTCCCCATTTGGGCCACAGACTCTCCCAATCTCTTTTCCTTTTCCAGTGCAGTCAAACAGAAAAATTAGGAAGCCATGCCTATTTAGAAAATAAACTAGTGTGTACTGTACTATCTGATATTAAACAATCCATGGTTAATCTTATCATTCAGGGATACCAGCTAACCATACGCTTCTCCAGGCAAAGGCACCCCTGCACTGTTAGCAAAAGGGAGTCTTGGTGTTCCACTTGCCGAAATGGCAGGGGGACCACTGAGAATCCCTTTTACTACCAGTGCTGAGCTGCTTTCCCCCTGGGAACGCACTTCTCAGGAGGAAAGCAGCCCAGCACTGCCAGTTCACAAAGGGGCTGGGAGGGGGGAGAGGCTCCCCCATGCCACCTGGATTTTGGCTTTTTTAAAAATATATATATATTGTATCATTGTATGATACAATCTGTTTTTAAAAGGCACTCATACGATTTCATCACTGTACGATGCAATCGTTATATGGGGTTCAACTGTATTTCGTTTTTTTAAAAACACACAGAGAGACACTCTCACTTTGCCTTATGACAGACTCTTCTGCCTAGTTGCTTCCTTTTCATTTTGGGAGCTGGGTTAAGATATCCCAATGTTTACAGCCGGACTGGTGGACCTGCCCTGTTCATTTTCTTTTTAGGAATGCACACACAATTTAAATTATTCCACTCTACTTGCTCAAAGCAATTGCAGTCAGATCTAACAAACAAATGCCTAAATATTCCAGAGCTTGGAACAGTTACTTTGGGAGATTAAACTCTTAGAATCCCACAGTCAGAAGATAGTTTTAAAAATCACTTTACCAAGGTTAGCACAAGAGAAGAAAAATGCTGTGCCTTTCCTAATATGTTAATGGGCATTGTAAATATTCTTCTAAGCCTTGGACTATGAATCAGGTTTAGTTTGAATTTATTCACTAGACGGCCCTAGAAAAATTATCTTGGCTGCTCTCCTATCTGTGTTGTAGGATAATAATAACTTGTATGGCAGGGATGTTGTGAAAATTAAAACAATGCATGTAAAAGTGCTTCAGATACTTGACAATCATGAAGGCATCAGGACAGTTTTCACACGCTTATGAACTAATTTTTTGTTTGTACATGTTCATAATTTGATAAGAATTAATAGGAATTCACATTTTTTCCTGTGCTACATTATGTGTATTTGATTTTGTTTTGCTTTAATCTTTCCAGGTTTAAGTAACAGGGCTATTGGCTGATACTGCAATCACATCTTTGCCCTATTTCTATTGCGACTCCTTATTTTGAAAAGGTGCAACTTCCCGGTGGCTCAGTAGGTAAAAGCACTGTGAACGGGGGTCAATTCCCCGAGAGCTGCATGATAGGGGACATGAAAGGAAACTCATTCAGGCATCCCCTGCAAAAATCCTTTCAATCCAGAGCAATCTCTGACACGAAAACAACTTTGCAAAGTAGAACTGTCTATTTCTTTTTACTAGTTTCTTTCCCAGGAAAGGTCAACCCTGCATGTTGCGAGGTCTGGTCATACACTTGGGCAACCTCACAAAGAGGTGGGGAAATTTATTTTTCTGGACTATAGCTGTCAGTGGCCATGCTACCGGAGGCCTCCTGGAAACCGAAAAACCTGGAAGGTAACACTTTCTCATCTCTGGAGTCACACAGTGATTTAGATTTGGGGAGACCGACTGAAATACTTCATGGGACTACGGTGGCTTAGCGATCAAGACCAGAAGAGTAGCGTGCCTTGGCGGGGCCGCGTATAAAAATTTGTTTGGGGGCCCTTAGGAAGGGTAAAGATTTGTTTTGCTTACGCACGTTGGGGGCCCCCGTGGCCCAGGGGCCCCGTATAATTGATACGGCAGATATGGCGGTAGCTACGCCTCTGATCAAGACGCTGAACTTGATGACTGGAAGGTCAGAAGCTCGAGACCCGAGTACTGCACAAATGAGTGGGCTCCCGTCTCTATCCCAGCTCCTGCCAACCTAGCCGTTTGAAAGCAAGAAATTGCAAATAAATTGGTACCACTTAGGTGGGAAGATAAAGTGTTCCACTCACTCTCGTGTCTAGTCATGCCTGCCATATGTCCACGGAAGCGGCTCCAGACATTTAGCTATAAACAGAGATGAGCACTGAATCCTAGAGTCGGATACGACTGGCTTTCGAGCAAGGATGACCTTTACCTTGCTGATATACTGCTCTGGAAAACTGCTGGTGTAAACCACACAACTGTAACAAATGGACTCAGTAAATAACTGTGCTTACATAGTGCAAACATGTTGATGTAGTGAAAAGAGCTCATTTTCCCTTTCCTTGAAGACTTTTACAAGTCTTGCAGGTGCCTGAGAACAGCAGGGGCAATAGGGTCTCTCTCACACCCCCACCCCCACCCCCACCCCCTTTACTGTAGTGTAGGAGGGCTAAGGAACTGAATGCTTTGTAATGAAGGTATATTGTAACATTTCTCACCAGGTGGCACTTTGTTAGCAACAATTAGATTCTGATTGATCTTTGAAGGGCTAATTCTTACATGGTTTGCAAGGGTCCTAGAAGGAGCAAGTGTTGAGTGGGAGCACTTTAAGAGTATTAGTGGGAGTAGGAGGAGGAAGAAAAAGAATAGAACCTCAAGACATTTGCAATACATGAACCGGTTCTGCCTTGCACCCCTTTAACAACCATTAGTTAGCACAGTAATTTGCTCTTACTCCTGTTATTATCCTCTCCGGCATTAATGGTCACTTTATTAATTAGTTGAAAATGGTATTCTAGGTCAAATGGCAGCTTTGTTCCCCATTGTTGCAAATTGCTCCTGGTAGGGCCCCCGATAAGTGGGAGCTTTCCTACAAAAGGCGGGAAGGATCCTTCACTTGTCAAGATAAAGCCCTCGGTGGGCCAGCTGCACTTTCTAGGGGCTACAGAAGGCCTTTCAAAGTGGCTACGGCGAAGCACAGTCATTCCAAAAATGGATTTTCAAACAGTCATAGTCACTTTGTCGGTATGATTTTTAATCACTGACCCATCATGTTATTGTATGTGGCGGTTTTTCACAAAAGCAAAGATTCCCCCCCCCCCCAAACACAGTGCCCTTCTCAGCTCTTTTGGTAACTGCGGCACTAGGACTTGAATGATGACGCAAAATTATGTGCCTCTTCAGAGCACTAACAGGAGTCCAGATTTTCGATTCATATTTTAAACGCTCCTTTAGAAAATCTGTGACATGCAAGCCTAAATAGCCTAAGCATACCTTACTTGATATCCATGCTTAGTCAAAACAAAAGTAGGCTTCTCTGAGGGCCAGAGATGTAGCCAGGGCGAGTGGCCAGGGTGGGCATTGACCACCCTGTTAGCAGTTTGCCCACCCTCAAACTCCTGGCTACTTCTATATACAGTAATACCTCGGAGAACGTTTACCTCAGATAACGCTAAAATCGCATAACGTTAAGCAATCTGGGGAGAAGAAATGAATCGAATAACGTTAAGGTCTTATGGGATGTATCGGATAACAACCGCTAAAGCCTGTGCGGTTACAATGTATCTCTATGGAGCTTTAACGTTATCCAATCTATTCCATAAGATTTTAACATGTATCGGATAACACTAAAAATCAGATAACACCAAGACTTGTGGAACCAAGTCTTAGCGTTATCCGAGGTATTACTGTATATATATACAGTATATGACATATATATGTGACATTTCATTTCATATTTATACCCCGCCTTGGTCAGGCAAACCTGATTCTAGGCGGCTTACAAAGTATAAAAAATAACATAACAGTCACAAATTTCACATTATCATAATCACAATCATCACAATATCAGAAAAATAGATATATGCATATCAATAACACAGTAACAATCAGAAAATATTAATATCACCATAAAATGTTACAAAAAAAATTACAAAGAAAAAAAAACAGCAAAAACAAAACCACATTTACTGAATCCTGCAATGATTATAAGCAAAATCCTACAAAACATTCCCAGCGGCGGCAGTTCTCTCCAGGCGGATGACGGGGCCCAGAGGAGGGTGGGAGCGTCCTCATACCACCAGCGTCCAGCGGTCCTTTATCGACCTCTGGGCAGATGACAGGGCCCAGAGGGGGGGCGGGAGCGCGCTCATTGTTGCCCATTCTGAAAAATATTCGCCCATCCACATCCGGAACCCTGGCTACAGTCCTGCTAAGGGCACCATCATACTGTTAACACCCCAGAGTGGACTGTGTTACCAGGCACGTCAATTACATTTATATCCCGCCTCATACCGCTTTGTGCACTCTCTGGGCAGTTCACAAGTTAATTAGCATTTCCCCACAGCATGCTGGGTACTCATTTTACCAACCTGGGAAGGATAGAAGGCTGAGTCAACCTTGATCCCAGAATTGAACTCACAACCTTTTGGTTGCAATATAGCAGTTTAACTACAGCACCACCAGGGCTCTTACTTACCTTTTCTATTGCCTGAAGAAAAGATATCCTCCATGCCCCCCTCCCCATCCCATCCCCAGAAGCTGAGCAGATAAGTAATTGAATCCAACAGCAAGCCATAGACTCTGGAGGGTGGCAGAGGAGCCTGGTGTGTGGTGGCCCATGGGGTTGCAAAGGGTTGGACTCGACTGTGTGACTGAGCAACAACTAACAGGCAGTGGTTAAGTCACGGTGTGCTTGATGATCAGGTCGGCAGGTCAGCAGTTTGAGACCCGAGTACAGTACAACAGAGTAAGCTCCTGTTGTCTGTCTCAGCTCCTGCCAACCTAGCTGTTTGAAAGCAAGGAATTGAAAGTAGATAAATAGGCACTGCCTTGGTGGGAAAGGTAACAGTATTCTGTGTACGTCAGCATCTGGTCATGCCTGCCACCAGACCATGGAAATGTCTGTAGATGCCGATAGCGCTGGCTCTTTGGCTGTAAACAGAGATGACATGACGGGCTTTTTAGCTAGGGAGACCTGAGACTTATGGTGAAGATTACAAAGTTTTCAAAGAATACAAGATATTTAAGAAATGGTTTTACTAGAGCCACCCCAATTGAATTGCCACAATTGAACCAAGATTTCCTGAGTCTTTGCTTGGCATTTTGTCCACTACACCACAGTATACCCATTGGCTTATAGAAGTCATGTACTGTATTCTATATTCCCTTGCTTTTAAAGTTATAGTATGCCTAATTGTTCTTTCTATAAAACCAGTCAATTCATTTTAATTACGGTACTAATTTCTTGTACTTTATCAGAACTTCTTGTGCACACATTTTTTACGCCATTCCACTGATGAGGAGGATCATCTGGGCCACCTAAAATACAAATAAACTGTCATAAAACAGAAATAAATAATCCATGCACATGTACACAGAAAGAGAAAACACACGTGAAATGTCTGCTTGAACAAATAGAATTGAACATACTTATTTGATGTTCTCAGATATTCACTATCCTCTGTTAGGAGCTATAGTAACAGACCATAATTTTAAGAACAAACACTACATGAGCAAACAAGAGCAACAGTTCATAATAGCTGGTAGTCTGGTTTATGGGTTAGCGAGATAACAAAGTTCCAGTGTCTCATGACTGCAATTCTGAAACATCTATTAGAGGATTCTCAAAATAATGGAGAAATTGTGGGGGAGAACAATATTCAATGACTCCCTGCATTAAGATGAAGCCATTTTTACTGTATTTCACTTTTAAGACATTTCCATATAGCATGTTGTGAAGAACAATTCATAAGAAATTAGTAAAGAAAAAGGGGTTCACAGAAAGAGCTTCCTCAAAGATTATGGTCTTTTTCAGCCACCATAGACATATCCTGGGCAATGGCAACCTTGGGCCAGCTAATCTTTCTCGCACTAGGTTAGATGAAAGGAACAATAGAACGAATTCTTCAAAAGGTGGCTTCATTTTGGCAGTTCCACATCTGGCCTAGGCACAGGAACACTATTGGTAGATTAATAAAAGCAGGGGGTGGGCAAAGTTTGGCCTGCAGGGCTCCACAGGAGTTCCCTGGGGTCATCATGGAGGCACCTTTAACACCCCTAAATTTAAAAAAATAAAAATTGTTTTGCTTAAAAAATGCCCCTTGCATCAATTAGGGATGGCATTTCATTATGCTTTGGCCTCCACGATTTGTTTTACGCCTGGGAGATCTTTTTTCCTAACTGGAAATGACTTTTCCTAAAACAGATCAGGGGAGACCACAAACATGACAAAATGCTTCTTACACCTGTTTAGGTTCAAAAAGTTTTAATAGGGTTGTGTAGGTTTTGGGCGGTATGAGGGCAAGGGCCTCCCTCCAATGTCCAATAGCAGGAGGTGGATATGGGCTTCTCTTGAACCTCAGGAAATTGCCCAGGCTTGAATTAAATTTGGCCTCTAGTGCCAAAACGTGTGGCAGAAAATTCAGATCTGCATAAAGCAAAGCAATCACATATATACTATCCCATAATGCTTAATGCCATGATGGCAAACCTTGGCACTCCAGCTGTTCTTGAACTTCAATTCCCAAAAGCCCAAGTCTGTGAATCCACACAAATGGGTTTACTGTGTGTATGCATATGCACAGTAAACCCATCTGTGTGGATTCGCAGAGACTTGGACTTCTGGGAACCGAAGTTCAAGAACAGCTGGAGTGCCAAAGTTCGCCATCACTGGCTTAGTGTATTCTCTGGATGGCTCACAAGTGAATTAGCATTTTGTCCCAAACATGCTGGGTCCTCATTTTACCAACCTTGGAAGGATGGAAGGCTGAGTCTACCTGGTCAGGATCGAACTCACAACCTTTGGTTGTGGTACAGCAGTTTAACCACTGTACCACCAGGGCTCCTATAGTCTGACAATAGATTAAATGGGCTTCCTCAATCTAGTGATCCCCAGGAAGATTGGACTGCAACTCCTGGCCTCCCCTCACCATAACCTTGGAACACATGCAAAGGGCTTGCTGGATAAGGATAATACAAGATGCATTCTGACACATTTGAAGGGTGCCAGTATAGGGAAACCAGGGATTGGTTGAGCATTCAAAGGGAACCTTCAGTATTGAAGACAGTATGGACCTCTGGTATTTTTAAATGTTTATTTATACAACAAACTCACTTGCTACCTCTTTTCTATATGTTTGTTTATTTACCGAGGAGCTAGGTGAGATCTTGGTCTCCTTAGAGGCTGGTTTCGTGACCTATATCCTGGATCTGGCAGAGGGAAAAGAACAATTAGTTTTCAATGTCCAGGAAACAGAGGGATGTACATATACTAGCCTTATAACTCTTTAGAAAAATAAATAAACATATTTCAGGAACTTGCATTCCATTTACAAAAACATTAATTTAAGGATGTCCCATTTTAAACATGCAGGTCACAACTCTTCATCTACTTGTGATTTTAACTATTTTGTCAGTGGTTATGATAAAGATCTTAACTTAGATTTTACATTTAAAAGCCACTGGTAAGAAGGGTAATTTCACAGTGGCGGCCAAGTAGTTGTCTGTAAAATATGTGTCTTTAACCTGGAGGTTGGTATCCAGATGAATAACCACGTGGCCGATGGTAATGTGGGTAAGAATGCGGCCAGGTTCTGCCTGGATTCTGAAACTGAGAATATCCGCCTCGTTCTTGCCTCTCTGAAACAGGAGAAAAAAAATCAGTAGAGAAATAATTACTTTAAGTGTTTACTGTGGACATGCTTTAAGCAGCTTCTCAGTTTCACATATAAACACCGCCTCAGTGTAGGAAACGAACATGGGTGCGTCAAGGCTTCCCAAAGGTACACATAGGAAACTCACAATTTATGACACAGAATGACATTTACATCATCTACAATATGTCCCTTGGTTCCACTTTATTTGTGTCATAATACTGTAGCCACTTTACATAGCAACTGTGTTTGTTCCAGGATATTTCAAAACCTTAAATATAGAACTCCACAAGACTGTTTGAAATGATTTTTTCTCATTACCAACCTCTCTCTGAGCTTATTGCTTTAGCAAAGTATCATAGGACATGTTAACTCTGCATCAAAGTGACTGATGGTACAAATGTAATTGAGTTATTAAAGAACCTGCCTGATGCCTACCTGTCAAAAAGGTGCTCGGTCGTTGTCTGCTCTGTATTCTTCTACCTCTCAGTGTACATATTTTGCAAATAAGGGACATCAGATTCTGAAACTTTGCAATCCAAGATTCCTACAGACAGGGGAATAATAATAACAGTAAAAATTCATCTTTCTGACTGATGCAAGTGGCTTGGAAATAACAGCTTGAAGAATTCACATCAAACTATTTTGTACCTAAGTATGGCACAAAATTTAATCCATGGTTTCACCTTTCGAATATACAGATACAAATCATGGTTTATCCTAGACTATTTTTCCACTTTCTCTTTTTAATCCACCCACATTTAAACAGGTATGCATTTCACTGAAATAAACCTTCCAATAAAACAAATGCCAAGATTTTATTCACCTACAGTAGCTAAAGTCTCTCAATGCTTTTCTCATATAAAATTACAACAGAATCAGAAAGTATTTTAACAGGAACTTTTTTGGGAACATTTCTTCATATACTCAATAGGATCTTCATGTCTATGCTTTCAGTTATTACTCCTGTAGCAGCAGAAAAAAATATCAGGCAACTATTTTATTTATTTATATGTAATTTAATTTATACCCCAACCATCTAAAGTGGTCTTTCACTGTAATAAAATGAAGAGATAGAAAAACACAGAGGACTGCACAAAGATGACTCATAAATTTCTATTTTACTTTTATTATTATTTTTTTAAAGAAAATAGATTTAATTTTCCTCAAACAGGAAAGTTGTTCCATCTACAAACTAGCATATATACTTACATTAACTTCCAAAAGCTCATGTAAAGGGTACCCTCTGTGAGCCTGCTGGTATTTCTCTTGGAAAAGTTTCCCATCAAATATATGCCATGGCATTAAATCATCCATTTTAAAGGGGAAGCCACAAGTGCTATTAGCCATCATCAGTACACTCAGACCCCGGATGAAGAGAGAACCAAGGTGTACAGCTCTTGAGTCAATCTGGGGAAGCTGTTGAAATTTTAAAAAGAGAGTGTTTATTCTCCACATTCCTCCTTTTCCACTGGTTTCATCGTCTCTGTTTCTGGCAGCAATGTTACTGGATAATAATCGAGGCAGAAGGGCAGGATAGGCTACAAGTGAGAATGCCAATGGGGTGTCTCATGGGAGGACATTCTACAACCAGAAGGGAAGACGCTTTCATTGGTAGCCAGTTACTGGACAAGTGTGGGTATGAACATGGAAAGAAGGGCTTCTGAAGATGACCTTAAAAATAAGGAACATATTGCAGATCATTTAGGGCAGGGTGCCCAAACTACGGCCCGGGGGCCGGATGCGGCCCCGACACCAATTCATCCAGCCCGCAAAGCCCTCATCGCTCCTGGAAGTGGAAGTAAAATGTGCCTGTATGGGCGCGTTTTACGTCCGCTTCCAGGAACGACGAGGGCTTTGCAGGCCGGATGAATTGGCGTCAGGGGCCACATCCGGCCCCCGGGCCTTAGTGACCGACTCCCTGAACCACGTGATCGGCCCGTGGCCTGAAAATTTTGGCACCCCTGATTTAGGGCTTTAGAGAATTAGCATTACAAATGGCTCCAGAAACTAATCAGCCCATTTGGCACAGTACTGAGGTGTGGGTGGGTATTCAGAGCAGACACTCCCATGGAGCAGCCTTACCACTCTGTTCTGTTCTACCTGAAATCTCCAAAGGAAGCCTCCTATACAAACACATTACAATGATCCAGAAGGGAGCATATTGGTGCAAGGGCCAGTGAAGCCATTGCCACCCCCAGTGCACTTTATGTCTTTGTGTATTATGCGCCATCAAATCAGAACTGACTTCTAATGATCCTAATAAGACTTCCAAGGTAAGTGAGATACTTAAGTAGTGGTTTTGCCCATTCCACTACCACCCACCCCAACGCTCTGGAGTTTCCATGGATTGGGGGGGGGGGATTTATTAAAATGGCCAAACACTAAGGATAAGTAAGATCAACAGTTACATCATTTTTTAAAATGCATTTTTAAGTGTCTGTGTGCATGTGAAACATATTTGTGCTTTTCTATTCAAAGTATTAGATTATGGCAGAATATGAGCGATAAGGTGGGAAAATACCCGCACGTTTTCTTTAATTTTTTAAAAATATAAGGCTGCATGTTCCTTTTAAAAGAAAGAATTCAACACACCAGGAAGGAGAACCCTCCAACATTGTGTGGCTCTTTCAGCTGGTCCCTCCCATATGGACCTGAGCCTGCTGCTAGCTGACCAGTCCAGCTGTACCAGTCATGTACAACATGGAGAATGTTTTATTTATTTATTTTTCTGATTTATATTGCTGCCCAACTCCGAAGACTCTAGAAGGCTCACAGAAAATAAAACCAGTCACATTTTAAAACCCAATAAAAACCCCGCCACCAAAAATTACTCCAACCTTTACAGATTAAAAGAGGGAGAGAGTGTTCTTACTAAATCAGCCAGCAGGGAGGGGGTCACCACATTGCTGGTGCCCCACACCTGCTTTGCCAGCCAGGTTTTTAGCCCTTTCATGAAGGGCAGCAACTCTGTTTGGAGATGCAGCTCAATTGGCAGGAGGTTCCAAAGGGCCAGAGCAGACACAGAGAAGGCCCTCCTTCTGGTGCTAGAAAGACAAGTCTACCTAGCAGATGGCACAATGAGAGAGCCTCTCCGGTCTGCTCTGGTGGGGCGGACAGATTTATCTATTTAAATTTCTATACCACCCTCCTCGCCGAAGGCGACCCAGGGCGGTTTAACACATCCTAAAACACATAAAAAGGCTAAAATTCTAAAGTTCTCAAAAACCCACAGTTAAAACCAATTAAAACTACAACTAAAACATTATATGATTTAAAACTTAAGAACTTAAGGGAGCAGGGGAGGAGGTCAAACCAGCCAGCAGGCTGAGGTCGTTGTCCCTCCAGTACCCCAGACCTGACCTGCCAGCCAGGTGTTTACACCCTTCTGGAAGAGCAGCAGCTCTGCCTGGAGGTGGAGCTCAGTTGGCAGGAGGTTCCACAGGGCCGGAGCAGACACAGAGAAGGCCCTCCTTCTAGTGCTAGAGAGATGTGCCTCTCTAGCTGATGGTACTGTTAGGGCATTTTTAGGGGTATTGTAGCAAGATTCCTGCCCACTGTGTGAGTATACCTTTAAGACACTTGCAGAGCTCCAGGCACAGGTGTTAGCTGTTGAGGCATAGACTGATTACACAGCTGTGACTACTTGGTGTATATGACTCAGAGCTGAGCACAGCTGTGACCACTTGGTGGGTGATACAGCAACAGCACAGTATAACTATGGCCCACCTGAGGAGGAACTGTGACAGACTGACAACTGACTTGCAAGGGAGAAGATGTGTTGCATGAAGCTCTGCTTCTACCAAGAACTATCAGGTATTCTACACTGCCGAGAAGAGCACACTGACTTTGGCAAACTGCAGTCAGTGTTTTGCTGGCAGGACTCTGTGCATGCTCATTGGACTTGAGCCTTCAGGGATCCCAAGATCTAACTCAACTGTGGGGCTTGATGACAGACTGGTACCTGTGTATATAGTTCTGTGTCTATTGTCTTTCCCTCACCCAGAAGTAAACTGCACTATTCACTGAAGCTGTATGTGTGTGTGTCTTTGCACCCGAACCTTCTGCTGCACAATAGCTAACTGCTTGTCTGCTACGCTACCACACATACTGCCAGAAATCCTTGACAGGTACAACCAGAGAGCCTCTCCGGTCCACTCTAGTGGGATGTTCTCAGGGTGATGCAGTCTCTTAAGTATCCTGGCCCACAACCATGTAGGGCTTTAAAGGTCATTATCAGCACCTTGAATTGCACCTGGAGGCACACTGGCAACCAGTGCAGCTCCTAAAGCAGTTGCAAGGCATGGGCATACCACCCACACCCCATCACCACCCAGGCAGATGCGTTCTGGACCAGTTGCAGCCTCTGAATGGTCATCAAAGTCAGCTCCATGTAGAGCACATTGCAATAGTCAAGTCTGGAGGTGACCAGAGCGTGTGTGACCATGAGCAAGGAGTCCCGATCTAGAGGTAAGCATAACTGGTGTATAACATGAAGTTGTGCAAAAGTTCTCCTGGCCACGACTGTCACCTGCTCATCGAGCAGGAGCCACGAGTCCAAGAAGACCCCCAGGTTACACACCAGGTCTTTTTGGGGCAAAATAGTCCCATCCAGAACCAGAAATGGTAGCTCCCAAGATAATGCAGGGTCCCCGTGACCCATAGCCACTCAGTCTTGCTGGGATTCAGTTGTAGCCCGTTGTCCCCCATCCAGACCCCAACAGCCTCCAGATACCTGGATAGGACTCTGACTGGATCACTTGGATCACCACGGGCTGATGATACCTCACTCCATGGAAACTGATGATCTCCCCCAGCGGTTTCATGTAGATGTTAAATAGGAGAGGTGAGAGCACCGAGCCCTGAGGCACCCTGTACTGGAGAGGCCTAGGGCTGGACATCCCATCCTCCAACCACACCGACTGGGTCTGGCCCCTCAGAAATGAGACAAACCAAGATCACACAATGCCCTGGATCCCCAATCCTCAGAGCCGTGCCAGAAGGATACTGTGGTTGACGGTATCGAAGGCCACTGAGAGGTCTAAAAGAGCAATGACAGAGGGATGACCTCCATCCCACTCCTACCAGAGATCATCCAACAGCGTCACAGTACCATATCCGAGCCTGAATCCTGACTGAAAGGGGTCTAGATAATCCACTTCATCCAGAACCTCCTGTAACTGCCACACCACTGCCTTTTCCAAACTTTCCCTAAAAAGGGGAGATTGGATACAGGCCAATAGTTGGCCATTATATGCTCAGTGTGAGACTGCTGGAAAGACAAGGTGGCTATGCTAGCTGCAGCAGCTTCCCAGGAATACTTAATGAGAAGTCCAAGCATCAGGGGGAGGACAGTAGTCATGGCAGAACAGAGAGGACTCCTACTACCTATATGCAAGCTGTTTCGCCTGAATGCTCTCTAAAAATGCTTAGCTGAATGGAAACCTTCCCTCCCATGGCAGGATGAAGGCTAAGGCACAACTCCACCTGGCAGCTCTTGCTGTGAGATGTGAACATGTTGTCTTTGATGGATGACTTCTTTACAGATGATAGACATTCTCATTAATTTAGGTGCCATTCCAGCAGTGCAGACACTACTGCAGTCATATTGCTGGTCTTCCTTCATTTATAGCCAAGTGTCTCCAACTGCTTTTGTTAAAGGTGTGGGATACTATATTTTTTTTGCTACCGGAAGGTATAAAATGCACAGTACTTGGACTTACCATATGGCACCATCTATGATTATACAAGGACACTGTTACTCAGTTTTCATCACCCACATGAATTTTCAGAGGCCTATGTAACAACAGAATCCTAAAAATTCACTATTAATAACTCATTTTCAAATTGCCCCCCTAAAAATCAAATTGCCCTCCCCGATGGGGCATGTGACCCAATTTGGGAACCGCCGTGGTTCTAAAAGCTGCTTCAACAGTGAAGGCTTTTGGCTCTTACTGTGGTGCCCTGTGTAGACCTTTTCCTGTTTTTGCTCCAGCCTTAGAGTATCTGTTTCAGTTGCTTCCTTGGCTGTATGAATCCTGGTCTGCTTGGACCACCTATTCTTGCCCCAGGGCCAAAGATAACCTGCTTTGGTTGTTTCCTTATTTGTCTGACTCCTGATCTGCTTGTTTACTGTACTAGCTTTGTTCCTCTGTTCCTGTCTTTCATCTTGGACTTGGATTTGGATGTGGATAAGAGCTGCTATTTTACCTTTAGTTTGGTTGTCCTGGTGCCTGTACTACTGACCGTCTGCCCACATCTCAGAGTCTGACAAGTGTAAAATTATATTTAAAAGAATTTGGAGCGAGAACTGGCTTACAGATAAATTGGAATAAATCAGGAATGATGACGTTCAATCATAACATTGCTATTATTGACTGCTGTCTTTTTTGCCATTTGTTTTAAAGTTATTTGCTATATTCCCATTCAATTTGTAATGATGCATTTAGAACTAAACAATAAACAATAGGTTCTTAAAGTACAATAATTCTCAATCTAATTTTGTTTTCCTAAAGGATCTTCTCAAATGCCTATAAACTCTTGACAGTGAAGTGATGAAGTGAGACCACATGAGGGTGCAGCTATACTAAATGATATCCATATTTTGCATTTTGGGAAAGGACCAGTGATGGGATGTAACAGGTTTGCACCAGTTCGCCAGAACCGGTAGTAACTTTCCCCAGTGTCCCGGAGTACCGGTAGCAACTTTTGGGGGGAACCACCTTCGGGGCTTACCTTTTCACTGGTTCCCCCCCTGCACATGCACACCAAGCACTTGGTGTGCATGCATGCCTACAGTGCTTGGCACGTATGCACGGCCTCCTTGCTATCCTCCCAAGCAGGGAGGAGGAAGAGAAGCTGCTAGCCTGAAGCTCCCTATAGCCTGCTCCCCAGGGTAAGTGACTCACCTTTGGATGTGGTGTGTATTTTAATGTGTATTTAATACCTTTACCTATATTGATGTACTACCACAGTTCCTAAAAAGGCCTGGCTTGGGGTTTTTAAGCAAAGTCGTGTGTGTGTGTGTGTGTGTGTGTGTGTGTGTGTGTGTGTGCGCGCGTGCACTTATTTTTATTTTATTATTTTCATTTTCTATTTGGTCCTGCCCACAACATCATGATGTCATGACATTGGCTCTGCCCATGATGTCATGACATCATGATGTTAGCTCCGCCCACACTGTGATGATGTCATGGTGGGGTAGTAAAATTTTTGACATCCCACCACTGGAAAGGACCGCATCAATTTGCTTGTTAAAAGTGACACATAGTTACATATAGGTTGGCCTTCTTTTGCTTATGTTTTCTTGGCAAGTAGTAGATCACCTGTGTACTAATAACAGCAGACATTAACCTTCAAACAAACACAGAAAGTACAGTATACAAACACACAGTGGTTACAGCAGGGGAAATAAGTTTATGTCTGAACACTCATTATTGAGAAACACATCTGATAGTTATTGTGCTTATAGTCTACAGGACTTCCCAGAAGCACCTGATGGACCACTGTGGGAGTAAAATATAGATGGCCTAATCTAGGAGGGCTATTCTTATGCTCAGAATGTAATGGAAGAGTTATAGGGAGTAAAGCAACTACTGTATACTGTATCTAGAAAAGGCTAGAAAAGGTCAGAACTGGGGCCTTGGTCATTTTCAGAAACAGACTGTTCCCTTGGTACACATAATATTCAAGAAATGAGGTTTTGATGTAGAAATTAAATAGACAATAAGACGCCATGGCCTGGCAGGCGGCTGAGAACATCGCCCTCTCCTCTGGGCCCACAACAACGGCCAGAGGGGAGTTAGTCTGTGTTCTGCTTTGGTTGTTTTGTGAGGTTGTATTTTATGATTTTTACTGAACCGTTGCTGTTTTTACTGTAACCCGCCCTGGGTCGCCTCGGCGAGTGGGCGGCAATATAAATCTGAATAAATAAATAAATCAGCAGGATCAGGATAAATGAGTGACCTATCCTCCTCATGCCCTCAAAAACCATACCATGTGTCTAGGAAACCTTTTCAGACCAATCACAGTCTTTCAACCTAAATGTATCTTGCAGGATTATTAAAAAAAGTAGCATAGACATGTCACCCTGAACATCTTTGAAGGAAGGAAAGAAGGAATATATATATATATAACATAGTGACAGAAAACGATAGATTTATTGAGAGAATTCATCATCTGTTGACAATAAATTGAGACAAAAATAACATGGTAACTGGTAATTTAAAAATCTCTGAGAAGTACTGGTTGGCTATTCTGAAAAATACAGTTATACTACTTCACTTTAGACACCAGTGATTTCTTTCAAAGAAAGAAACACTTTTGTTCTAGTATGAGTCCTTTATTTGGGAGAAAGGTGACATACAAATGAAAATAAATAAATAATTTAAATAGTATCTCTTCACTAAAGATATCGGGATGGAAACGTGCAAAGTCATAATACATCTGTAATGGAAAAACTTGAGCTGGTTTCAATCAATATTAACCTAACACAATCAGAGACAGTAGAACAGTGAGATTTTTACCTATGTTTTTGGCAGGCAAAAAAGTAAAATACCATTTATTTTGAAAACACACTTAATATGTATTCTAAAACCAGAGCTTAAGCTAAGTCCTTCCTGTTTAGTGAAGGTAGAAGCAACAGAATGTGTCTGAAAGTAAGGAAGGTCTTACTCACTATGGCATCTGCTGGAAGAACAAACTAGAATAACCAGTTCTTAAATGCCCCTAATGCTTCATGGTAAATATTTAACAGTAAACAAATCAGCAGTTTATATGCTTGGAGAGGCTGATTTGCTGCGCTTCACAAGCAGATTTGTGTAAAATGATACTTTGGTTGAACAAAACTTATTTACTGTAAGCCAAAGCTCTGAAGTGAACCTAAACAAAGATTTTAAGATTGCTTTACATTTCTATCTCCCCCTGAAAAGGATCTGCAAATCAAAACACAGCAAGAAACTCACTACAAACAGAGCCTTGTTTATTAATCAAATCCAAACCAGCTAAGTTCCCTCCCAAAATTAAAAGAGATTTTTGATACACATCCACACAGCAATTTCTCACACTCTTGTTCAGCACACAAGAGGGAACACACGGGCTCTTCTAGGTAAAAATTAGTTCCCTTTCATTAGGAGGAAGAACTCAGCCTTCTCTTGAAGTCACCTGTCACATTGACTAGCAAAAACTATGTCCCACGGAACACTGGTGGACTTCAATTGGAGAATTGGCTTAGGCTTCAGGGAATTGAAGTCCAAAAAACCAAAGTTTGGGAAATGCTATAGCCAGCATGAACTTCCAAGACATTGTTCCCAATGTGCATTATGAGGCTCAAAGAAAAGATGCCAACTTAACATGTCTTTTTAGAACCAACTCCCTTACATGGACAGTTCTTAAAAGAGAGATGGGGGTTGCAGAAAAGATGAACAATTAGGCTGTAAAACAGGAATCTCTACTTTAAATCTCTCCTTTGCAATGGACTCTCTCA
Organism: Furcifer pardalis; assembly: GCA_030440675.1. Lineage (NCBI taxonomy): Eukaryota > Metazoa > Chordata > Lepidosauria > Squamata > Chamaeleonidae > Furcifer > Furcifer pardalis. The sequence goes on along the minus strand of CP126890.1, from coordinate 110,876,585 downwards.
GTATTACTTTGAAAAACTACACCCCTTCAAACAACAACAACAACAACAGCAACCACCACCATCACCACCTTCCTCTCCATACAAAATGTGAGAATGAAACAACTGATCTGATTTTTGGGCAGTCCACTGCAGTCCTGGTGCTAAATCCTGCATATCTCGTTTCATATGTGCCGCAGGAGATGGCTCCATGACCACCGTGGGTGGGTCACTTCATGGCAAGCAGGGATCCATATTAAAACAAATTCACACCAGTGGCATTTTTCCTGTTCCAGGAGAAAATGTATACCTGGATACGAGTAGCAGCCAACGACAAATATATCCTGAAACTCTGAAGTCCCATATAAAGGCCATTACTGCTCTTGTGAAAGGTATATAAATGTAGAATTAAGCACAGCCTATTTTTAGGAAATTTGGAGGTGTCTCAAACCCATCCTGTCCCAAGTGGTACTGAAATTCAAAACTTCACAGCTTTATATCCTTCATACCTAATGGGGCATGCAAGTAATTTGCACCTAAGTATGTATGCAAGCAAGCAAGCAAGCACAAAGAGTCTGTCAGTCAGTGAATCTTTCTCAGGCTTTCTTAGACAGTGATTAAACTGGCAAGCTGAATCAGTGAATTGGCTTTGCTGTAGCTTGATTCACAGCTTATTTTACTCTTCCAGTTGGATTAAGTTATCAAAGAAAAAAAAGGGGGCCACAAATATATGAATCTATAGTTTGTAATTGTTTTGTTTCTTTCTTTTTAATACTTTTTTTGTTAAACTCTAATAAAAATATTTAAAAAAACAAAACAAATATCTGTATCTCAAGCCAGTTTGAGATAAGCAGATGACACTACCCTAATGGCAAAAAGTGAGGAGGACCTAAAGAAGCTCCTGATTAGGTTGAAAGAAGAGAGTGCAAAAGCTCCCTTGAGACTCAATATCAAGAAAACAAAATAATGGCAACAGGCCCTTTCAGTCCCTGGAAAATAGATGGGGAATAAGTAGAAGCAGTGACAGATTTTACTTTCTTGGCATCCAAGATCACTGCAGATGGAGATTGCAGCCATGAAATAAAAAGACGACTGATTCTTGGGAGACAAGCTATGAGAAACCTGGGGAACATAGTGAAAAGTAGAGACATCACATTGAAAACAAAAATTTGTATAGTCAAGGCAATGGTATTCCCGGTGGTAATGTATGGTTGTGAGAGCTGGACCATTAGGAAAGCTGAGTGCAGAAGAATAGATGCCTTTGAGATGTGGTGTTGGAGAAGAGTTTTGAGAGTCCCCTGGACAGCGAGGAGAACAAATAGGTCAATCTTAGAAGAAATCAACCCTGACTGCTGCTTAGAAGGACAAACAGTAAACATGAAGCTAAAGTACTTTGGACATCAAATGAGAAGATAGGATTCACTTGAGAAAGCCTTGATGCTGGGAAAGGTAGAGGGCAAGAAGAAGGGGGCGTCCAAAGATGAGATGGCTAGATGGTATTGTAGACACAATGGGGACAGAGTTGGGTGGGTTGAGGAAGATGGTGGAGGACAGAGGTGCCTGGAGGACAATGGTCCATAGTGTTGCAAAGGGTCAGAATCGACTGTGAGACTGAACAACAAACAAAGCTATGCTTTGGTACCAGCATCCATGCTTGCTCCTCAGTCTAGTAGGGTTTGATCCATACCACAGACCTACTTCTGTTGATCCTACCCCTCTAATGATCCCCGGCTCAACTTTTATGACTCATTGCCAAAAATGAGATGGCTAGATGGTATTGTGGACACAATGGGCACAGAGCTGAGCGAGTTGAGGAGGAGGTAGAGGACAGAAGTGCCTGGCGGACAGTGGTCCATGGGGTCGCAGAGGGTCGGAATTGACTGTGCGACTGAACAACAAAAAAAGCTGGTGGCTGAGTAAAGTGTCTCATGGCATTAGTGAAAAGGGGCAGTTTGTAAAGGTTCCCCATAACATACAAATATATACACACGTGTTGCAGAAACATAATAGTGTATTATAGTAGTATTTCTATTTCATATCTATTTCAATCTTTTTTTTCTATGCAAACTAAATCTTAATTAATATATCAGTGCAGTAATAAGGTGAACTAGTGCTAAACTTAATAATTTGCTTTAAAAATATTGAAAATGACAAGGGCAACTATGGAGTAAGATCAGGGAAATGGGTGTTCATGCTGTACAAAATGTCATGCCCAACTTATTACATCACCAGAGTACCTCCCACAGCCCTATTCCTTGTCCTTTTGAAGAATGAAAACATTGATACTTAGGAAAACCAGTTTGAAAAGCTCTGGCTTTTAAAAAAAAAAGTGCTTCAGAAGCCCCCCCCCCCCCCAAAAAAAAAAAAAGGGTTGATTTGAATTAGCCTTTTTATCAGGCTATCAGTTAAAAATTCAAATACATGTGCATCCATTTTACTTCTACAACAAAGCTTGTACTATTTACTCAAATAATTTCAACCTCAGTGTCACAATGAAGACGAACCCAGGAGCTGTTGTCAAACTGGTGCAGATGATTAAAAGGGACTGCAATGGCTTACTGGTTAAGACACTGAACTTGACAACTGGAAAGTCGGCAGGTCAGCAGTTTGAGACCCACCTGCTGCATGATGGAATGAGCTCCCGTCTCAGTCCCAGCTCCTGCCAACCTAGCAGTTCGAAAGCAAGATATTGCAAGTAGATAAATAGGTACCACTTTGGTGGGAAGGTAACAGCATTCTATGCACTCTGGTGTCTAATCATGCTTGCCACATGTCCACAGAAACCTCTGCAGACACAGACAGCGCTGGCTCCTTGGCTGTAAACAGAAATGAGCACTGAACCCTAGAGATAAATACAACTGGCTTTCGAGCAAGGGTGACCTTTACCTTTACAGATGGTTAAAGTTTATCTCTTAATGATAGCCAAGCGGAGCAACCTTGCACAGAAGTCTCTGTGGAATTAATCTGTAAAGGCAAAAGTAAGTAAATCAGATTTTAAATTTTCTTCCAGAGGTACTTTGGCTCTGAAATGTTACTGTAAGACTTCCACATTATAAAAGTCAAAGAAGGAATTGAAAATCCAAAGCCAACTTTATTTTGCTTCTTGGGGAACAGCACTGCCTGCATACTGCAATGCTAGTTTCTCCTATTTAGAAAAAATGCTATGACGACAACAATCCCCAAAAGACTAAGGGATAATTTGAAAGTAGGACTGTGAGACGTATGGGCCTCCAACCAGTGGTGGGATTCAAAAAATTTACTACCACATTGTGGGCGTGGCCAGGGGGGAAAGCCCTGTGTTGCACCCAAATTAGGGCTACTTTATTTCAAAACTTGGATGGGCGGGGCCAGTCAGAATTTCTGCTACCGGTTCTGGCGAACTGGTGCGAACCTACTGATGGCCACCACTGCCTCCAACTCCTACCACCAGCTTTAGCCAGGTGAAGGGAGTTCTAGATCAAGAACATCTACAAACCCTTATATTCTCTATCACTAATTCAATTGTGTTAGTGCCAGGATCACACTGCACTGTCATCAGGAAGCTCAAACACACACAACAGTCTAGGAGGTTTGATAACACAAGTGTGTTATACCTATTGTTTCAGCAGTGCCTTAGAAAAGTATTGTAGACTCCTGTATTTTGTAAAGAAGGTGTGCATGAGAAGCTACCAGTGTTGCCTTTGCTAGAGGCAGGATGAACATCACCCAATGCAAATTCAGCATGCTCTATAAAGCATGGCAAACTATGACTCTAAGCCAGAGGTGCACAAACTTTTCCCGCCACGGGCCAGACCACACCCCCTCAGTCAGCTGAGCAGCCCAGAAGTGTGGTTCCTCCCACAGGAACCACAGTAGATGCATTCACAGCACATTTTCACTGCTTCCACCACCTTCATGGTGGCAGGAGTGAGGGCGGGACATTTTTGCCACATTTTTGAATTTTTTTGCATTTTTGCAGCATTTTTACACTTCCAGCAGCAGTGGGGAATTTCTGGTGGCGGCGACAATCTGTTTTTGGACATTTTTGCTACCTCCGCCACTTCCTGTGGTGGCAGAAGCAAGGGTGGCACATTTTCGCCACATTTTTGAATTTCTCGCAGTATTTTTGCCGCTTTTTTGGCACTTCTGGTGACGGCAATCTGGACTGTGGCCTGGATGAATTGGCACCATGGGCCGGATCTGGTCCATGGGTCCATATTTGGGCACCCCTGATCTAAACTATCTCATCCCTTGCGTTGTATTCACCTTCAGAGGTAGTGTTTCTCCAGTGCTTGTACTGGAGAAAACTAAAGGAATGCCTACCTGATTATGTATTAGGATCACAATCGGATCCTATGTTTTGTGCATCCCTGTCATCAGCAGTGAGAAGGATGGCAAGTGAGGAGAGGTCCTCAATGGTAGCAACATGATTATGGAACCTCCTTCCTAAGGATGGAAAGATACCTCTTCCTAGTAACCTGCTATCTACTCTTCAGCAACAGCCAATGACCTTCTAATTATCCTGTGTCTAATAGTTCTTATGACTTTATTATCATCTGTTGCTTTACGCTTTTAAACTGCTATCTTTCACCTGCTGTTTTATGCTTTCAAACAGTTCCTATTGCCTTGTTATAAAATGCAAACAATATTGATACTTTTAGTACAAAGGCTTTTCAAGAAAATACGTGGGTTTAAATCCACCTAGACCCATTCAGTCAATGGGCTTTGCATAAATGCTGACTAGTAATCAGTATTTGGTTTAATGGGTCCACTCTAGTTGGGACCTTAGATAAATCTAGGTCTGTGGTGGCCAACCTTGGTACTCCAGGTGTTCTTGGACTTCAGGTCCCAGAAGCCCTGATCAGCAGGATTGCTGACTTGGGCTTCTGGGAATTGAAGTCCAAGAGCAGCTGAACTAGGTCATAGGCAGAATCTGTCATACCAATGCTCCTGTCTCTCCTCAATGCTCCTACTGACCTTCCCCTGGAAAACGTTGGCAAATGTGAAAATCTGCACTCCTGTCCTTGTGTAAGGCAAGGCAGATGTACAAATGTAGGTGAGGGGCAAAAAGATGACAGGCAGGTGCTAGTGAAATGTGGTACATATTGCAGACTCCCCCTTCCCTCATGCCGCACCCCAGTCTGAGCAGCACCTGCCACTTAAAAGTGCAAGTAAACTCTTAACAGTTGCAAATCAAACAGATAAACACTATCTTCTTTCCTCATACAACCGTCTTTCGATTAGCCCAGAGAAAGAATGCTTTTCAGGCTTTCTGTTAGGTAGCTGTTAGGGTAATATTTAACATGAAATGTTAACTCATCTGCAGCTGTTAGTTCCTACATCAGTATTTTCGGTCACTGGCCTCTGAAGATTACGTTGCCCTTATTTTCACAATAGGATATGGCAAAAAGACAATTTGAAATAAGGTTCTATCGTTTTAAACACTGGTTAACAGCAGACCAGCTAAATATGTTTCATTACAGGAAGTTCCCTTGAGGCAAAATTTGGAAAAGTTAATTTTTGCCCATGCTGTCTGAGATATTCTGGAGATGATAGGTCAAAAAGGTTTGCATGGAAGTCAACATGGCTTATTCCCTCATCAATGCATTTAGGACAGCAGAGTAATCATATATGTAATAAGCCTGGCTGAACCCAGTGGGACTTGCTTCTGAACAGATATGTCTAAGACTGCACTCACAAATGCCTACCATTGCACATTTACCTTTCACTCTAACAGTATCTGACTGCCATAGTCATTTTTCTAGAACCGGGATTCTCAACCTGTGGCCCGCAGGCCGGATACAGCCCACAGCACCATTTCATGTGGCCCACCACCACCTCCACCACATCAGGAAGTGCCATGTGGTGGAGGAAGAGCAAAATAGCTGTCCAGCTCCCAAAGCTGTCTGAGGGAGTGTGACCCGGCCCCCAGCTTTACAAGGTTGAGAACTCCTGTTCTAGGACTTACTCAGAAAAATCCCTTTACATTGTACAAAAAGGGGAGGGAAGCTTAGAATTCAAAAGAAGTTATTTCAGTGTGTTCAAGGGTTGATACATATCCGGTACTTAACCATGTGAAACAGCAATACTTGTGCAATACTGAAAATTCTTTGAGTTACATTTTGAGCAGACTCCATCTTTGAGTCTAGCATCCTGCTCCCCAGCGTGGCCAAACAAATGCGTATGGGAAGCTTACACGGATTTTCCTGCCTTGCTGTTTTCCATATGACTAATATTCAGAGCATGTTGCTTCTCATCTCAAAGTCAGCATGTAACTTAACAGGTATCCACAAGCACTAAATTTCATTGCCTTCTCCAATCTCCAAACCATGTAAGGGTGCAGTTACATGCTTAAAAAGTAATATTTTTGCATTGGAGTTGACACTGGTGAAATCAATTCAAATTTACTCATTCTTCTTCTTCTTCCACGCCTAGGCCAGACATGAAATGCCAAAATGAAGGCATCGTTTGGTGAGTTCATTCTGCAGTTCCCTTCGCCTGACCTAGTGTGAGAAAGATTAGCCAGAAACACAAGGTTGCTGTTACCAGGATACGTCCGATTTTGGTTCAAAAATACAGTATCACAATCTCCAAGGAGGCTCTTTTTATACAATACACATGTAATCTCACATTATATGTCCCTAACACAGGTAATGTGAAACATCCTTGAGGGGCTTGTTTATTTTAAATTGATATTTGTGCAGTACTAAATTGTACTTCTTTTGTGAATGTGCCCAAGTGGATTAGTACACATTTCCCCTCAGAATATTTAGATATTCATTGACCAAGGACTAAGTTCTTGTTTAAGCACCTGGAGGCACGTGTGAAAATATCCATGTACAAGTAATACCTCATATAACATTAGTATCGAATAACACTAAAATCGCATAACATTAAGGAATCTGGGGGGAAGAATTGCATCAGATAACATTAAGATCCTATGGGATGCTTCAGATAACAACCGCTAAAGCCTGTGTGGTTACAATGTATCTCTATGGATCCCATAGGATTTTAACATGCATCAGATAACATTAAAAATCATATAACACCAAGACTTGTGGAACCAGGTTTTAGTGTTATATGAGGTTTTACTTGTACTATACCTGCTTATTCAACTTATACACAGAGCACATAATGCGCAATGCAGGGATGGAGGAATCGCAATTTGGGATCAAAATTGCTGGGAGAAACATCAACAATTTGAGATATGTAGATGATACCACCCTAATGGCAGAAAGTGAGGAGGACCTAAAGAAGCTCCTGATTAGGTTGAAAGAAGAGAGTGAAAAAGCTGGTTTGAGACTCAATATAAAGAAAACCAAAATCATGGCAACAGGCCCTATCAGTCACTGGAAAAGATGGGGAAGAAGTAGAAGCAGTGACAGATTTTACTTTCTTGGGATCAAAACTCACTGCAGACTGTGATTGCAGCCATGAAATAAAAAGGCGACTGATTCTTGGGAGGCAAGCAATGAGAAACCTGGGGAACATAATGAAAAGTAGAGACATCATATTGAAAACAAAAATTCGTATTGTCAAAGCAATCGTATTCCCTGTGGCAATGTATGGATGTGAGAGCTGGACCATTAGGAAAGCTGAGCGCAGAAGAAAATATGCCATTGAGATGTGGTGTTGGAGGAGAGTTTTGAGGGTCCCCTGGACAGCAAGGAGAACAAATAGGTCAATCTTAGAAGAAATCAACCCAGAGTGCTCCTTGGAAAGTCAAATTGTAAAGATGAAGCTAAGGTACTTTGGACATCAAATGAGAAGAGAGGATTCGCTTGAGAAGGCCTTGATGCTGGGAAAGGTGGAGGGCAAAAGAAGAAGGGGGCGGCCAAAAATGAGATGGTTAGATGGTATTGTAGAGACAATGGGCACAGAACTAAGTGAGTTGAGGAGGATGGTGGAAGACAGAAGTGCCTGGAGGACAATGGTCCATGAGGTCGCAAAGGGTCGGAATCGACTGTGCGACTGAACAAAAAAAAAACTATATCTTTAAAACTGCACCTCTCAGTGTAAGAGAAAAATGAGAACTAAATGTACAATGAATTCAGAATCAATTTAAACAGAAACCATTTGCAAAGCAGTGTAGTTGCAAGGATTATAGCTATGAAAATAAAACAATTTAAAAGACTTCAGTGTGAACATTGATTCATATTCCATATGGTCATCAACTGATTTGGGGTTGGGGACAGGTTTTAGACACTGTTTTTTAAGTTATCCAAGCTGGTGGCTACCATCTTCATTCAATATTGTAATAAGCCACTCAGTGAAGTACCTCCTTTTGTCTGTCTTAAGCTTCCCTTTATTCTATTTCCTAGTGTTCAGTTTTGTCTTTGATTCTGACATTAAGAAAGAGGAACAAAATCTTCTCCCTCCCTTTTTATTGCACTTTTGAAACAGGACAGCATATATAAATAACAGAAAACAAACTTAACAGACACAAGGCAATAACAGAAATTTGGAAAGAATGCTAAGAAATTAGAGTGTGAACCAAAATGAAAAGAGTTTTTTAAAAGTATGAAGAGAGAAGGCATAAAAGGAAAAAAGGAAGTTGAGTCAAAAATGCCTCTAAAGATGCTAGCCCAGTGGTGGCGAACCTATGGCATATGTGCCTGAAGAGGTACTCAGACCCCTCTCTGTCTGCACATATGCCATCGCCCCAGCAGAGTTCACCCCGCCCTCTGCTCAGCAACTCAATGGGAGCGCTTCCTCCCTTCCCCCAGCACAGAGTTTGTCCTGCCCATCTGTTTGGGCACTCGGTCTCGAAAAGGTTCACCACCACTGGGCTTGTCATTTTGAACTGTTATTTTAAATTACTATAAATAATTCTAAATATTGTGTAATTGAGTGTGAGCTATATACAGTCTGGCACACCACCCCGGATAAAATCAGCAAGAAAAAGTTCACACTGCCATGTCTGAGGTGTATTTATTTATATCCTAATTTCCACTGGATAGAAAAATATCTGTCAGTTTTATGGTTTGTGCCAGCAGTTTCTCCACTGAACCTAAAGGGGAAAAAAAGGATATTCCAGAATCCATTTATGGGTACTGATAATTTTGTGAGATGCATTTAATGCCTGATCATCACTATTCTAATTTTCCAGCACCAATTCCAGCTGGCATAATCAAGAACAAAACCAGCATTTCTTTTTTATGATGGACAATCTTCCAATGACAACTATGGCCTTTACTTTTACTACAGTACAATCACAGGCTTCTAAAAACTGTTTGAAAACATTTCCTTGACTGATCAGTGGTGATGTCATTTATGCCAGTAATTAAGTCAAAGACTTTTGGAGTTGTGGTATGTAAATAACTGTTTCCTGAACTTTCTTGTGCTAACATGCTCTCTAAAGTAAAAGGAGAATAGAATCTTTTAAAAAACTATTGTCTTTGGTGAGACTTGTGTTATTTTACTCCGTTACTTATTTTGGGGGGAATTAATTAGCTTTCTAGATGAAGTATGTTAGGCATTTTAATCATTTTCCTGTTGGGAATTGATGAGTTTTATACAAGCAGATCTGTGTAGGTATCTCAGCAGTTTCATACATATAAGGTCTAAAATAGGTATTCAAGGTTCTTCACATCAGGGGTGTTCAAACTACGGCCTGGGGGCCAGACCCAGACCCCGACGCCAATTCATCTGGCCCATGAAGCACTTGTTGCTCCAGGAAGTGGAAGTGAATTGGTGTTGGGGGTCGGATCTGAATTGGGTCGGATGAATTGGTGCCAGGGCTGGATCTGGGCCCCGGACCATAGTGACAAGCCCCCTGAGCCACATGACCGGCCCACGGCCCAAAAAGTTGGACACCCCTGCTTCACATATTTGTTCTGGCAATTGAGACAATAGCAAGCTCCATAGGACCAAAATGCAAAATTATAATGTTCTAACCTAAGTGGGAAGTAGCAACAGTGGATGTAGGAATAAACCATTCAAATAAAAGCGTTTTCATAACAGCTCAGAAACCTATACAACAAGTAGTTATATAAGGGACAGAATCCTATTGCATACCTTTATGGCCACGCAAGCTGATGATGTCATCAGTTGAGAGCTTTCATGTTTGTGTGGGCATGAATTACTACAACATGAGGTTTGTTTATTACATTTTTATACTGCCCATCTAGGATATTTCCCATTCTGGGTGGTGTACATACAAATAACATCAGCATAATAAAACAAACAACAAAATAAAATAAACAGCAAAATGTTGGCCAATACACCAGTGTGTCATGATCAACCTCTCTTTATTTTATGCCTACTATAGTATCTTCTTCTGTGTCTAGGTCAGACATGAAACTGCCAAAATGAAGCCATCTTTTTTCGCCTGACCTAGTGTGAGAAAAATTAGCCAGCAACACAAAGTTACCATTACCAGGATATACCCAATTGTGGTTCAAAAATACCACTATCTTTGAGGAGGCTCTTTCTGTGTCCTTCTTCTATTGTATAAAGCAGGAGTTCTCACTGGCCCGTGAGCCGGATCCAGCCTGTGGCACCAAATCATCAGGCCCATGGCTCCAGTTGTGGCAGCGTTTACAGTGGAGGAAACCAGCGGGGGAAACCACCAGTCCACCCCCCCCCCTCAACTATCTGAGGGAGTGTGACCCAACCCCCAACTTTAAAAGGTTGAAAACCCCTGGTATAAAGCCACAAAACCAGGTTTTTAAGCTTTCTAAAAACTAAAAAAACATATGCTGTAGATTTTGCATATATCTATTTGACAATTGGAATCATTTCTTTTTAGTGAGGAGCCACATGGATTTGATTATCATGTTGGTTTTCTCTCTTGTGTAATGCTAATTCTGCTCTGCACTGAAATTCTCTGACAAATTCAACAGACATAAATGCCAAAAACCACAAATAGAGCTGGTATTTTCTGTTTGGCTGTGGGTAGAACAAGACAAGAACCGACAGGATACAGAAAGCAAGGAGAGCATGCTTGGAATGCCAGTGCAAACAGCCCAGTGGAACAATGGAAAAGGGCACAAACACTTCTTTACCTTGTTATCAAGCAAGGGACTATTTGAGACAACACCACTGTCAATTCAAAGCAACCTAACATTCCACAAGCACAGGCTTTTTTGTTTGGTAAAGAAGCCCCACGCACTTCTAAAGCTTCCTCCCTTGTAAATAGCTTTATGCTTGTTTCTAAACAGGCAGACCTTAAAATCACACCCTGTTTACCACAAAACAGAATTGCTCAATCCAAAGTACATTTTAAACAAAGGGGGTCTGCCTGAATCACTGTGAAAACGTCAGTACTGTATTAGAGCTTGTACACATTCTTTGAAATCAGCTCTTGCTACTCTATAAAAATATATGCAGTAAAATTACAAAATTAATTCATCGTATCAGTTCAGGATGGATTTCAGCCAGTTCTCCAGCATTTTAAACAACCTTCTCAAAATATTTCAAAGCTGTGCCATTCTAACATGAAATATGAATGAAACTTTGTGCATTCATTACAGCATTCACATACAGGTGTTCTCGAACTTCAATTCCCAGAAGACCTGATCAGCAGGAGTGCTGATTTGGGCTTCTGGGAACTGAAGTCCAAGAACACCTGGAGTGCCAAGGCTTGGAATGCTCAATCATACATGAATTTAAAGAATGTTAGATATTCATGAGTGATTACCGGCCATATCATTTTAGCACTTCCAAGTTTCAGGGAAAGGTTGAAGGTAGCAGGGAAAGAAGACCAAACATGAGATATATTGACACCCTGATATACAGTACCTCACAGTCAGATATGAAGAAGTTTTATTTTTAAATAAGAGTTCTCAATAATATCCATCCAGCACAGCTGCTTACCATACTGTTAGGGGACTCTGATAATTCTAGTCTCAAACTCTCTTTTTTGTCTATAGTCATGCAACTTTTGTCCTTTCCTTTCTACTCCAGGATTAAGTGTAGCTGCAATTCTGAGCTAATCTTTCTCACACTAAGTCAGGCAAAAGGAACTACAAAACAAATTCCCCAAAGGTGACTTCACCTTTGGGGAGTTTGTTTTGTAGTTCCTTTTGCCTGACCTAGTGTGAGAAAGATTAGCTCAGAATTGCAGCTACATTTTGGCAGTTTCACATCTAGCCTTAAGGCTTAGACATGGGAGGAGCAGAAGAAGATGGGGAAGGGACTCCATGGAATATGCAGCTTCCTTTCATTTTTAACAAAGAAGGTAGCAACAGGATACTTTTCTTCCTGCCTTGTGATCATGGATCTCAATGCAGAAGAGTCTATGTTTATCATTATCATTGTTTAGAGTAGAGCTATATGCTGCCCTTCTGGCCAGGAGGCCACCCAGGGTGGTTTAGCAGGACAAGGAGCAATTCCTTCACTGGGGAAAGTCAAGGAAGAGGTTGTGTTCCTCATACCACTTCTCATGTCTCTCAAACTCATCCCATTCTCTCAAAAACTAAGGAGACTATACCGTGATGGCAAACCTTGGCACTCCAGCTGTTCTTGAACTTCAATTCCCAGAAGCCCTGATCAGCAGGAGTGTTGACTTGAGCTTCTGGTAATTAAAGTCAAAGAGCACCTAGAGTGCCAAGGTTCACCATTACGGCATAGAATTTGCTGCTGAATTAGTAACTGGCCTTTAAATCTGACCCATTAGTACATCTAGTCACAGGACTTTCTATTCCTCACTGAACAATGCAGGCAAGGCTTCAACTGTACATATTGCTCAACCTTGACCTACGAGGGGGGCAATGAGCTACACAAGTCATGTCTGCATCACAAGAAAAAGGATCAAGACCTTACATGGTATTCTGATCGCCTGGCTGTGGTGGTCAGATGGGGAAGCTGCCAGTGCCAAAGTGGTGAAATGAGTATGACTCAGATCCCAGCTGAGTAGAGAAGGTAGTAGTGAACTAAAAGCTGAGGACATGCCAGTTTAGCCTGCTAGTATCGCATATGAAGCACAGAATTAAACTAGAATAATAAAATGACTTTCTGACCCTGCAACCTGATTTTCCAAATATCAGTGAGCAAGACAAAAGTTCAGAGAAAAACCTAACTGTTGTTCATCATTGGGTTATTATTACCAACATTATGTTAGCAACTGAGTCATGTCTGTACCTGTAAATCTGCAAGGTGAGCGGCTGATTTTCCCTGGAGGCAGAGAGCCTGAGCAATAAATGCATTCAAGTCTTCCAAAGAGAGGCTGTCTACCTGAAAGAGAGTGAGGGTTTTTTTTTAAAGCAATGTAGCTTAGAGCTATGAAAGAAGACCCAACTTTTGTCTCTTATCTAAACTCCTTGTTTTGGGAATGTTAGTCTTGCACCAAGGCCTTATTCATGAGTACAGTATTTGTTTAAAACCAATTTACATAACAGAGGAATCCACAACTCTAGCTCTTTGGCCTTACTTCCACTCTCCAGACCAGTGGTGCCCAAAGTAAGGCCCGGGGGCTGGGTGTACGCCGTATAGGCGTGTTTTACTTCCGCTTCCAGGAGCGACAAGGGCTTCGCGGGCCGGATGTATTGGCGTCAGGGGCTGCACCTGGCCCCCGGGCCTTAGTGATGGGCTCCCTGAACCATGTGACTGGCCCACGGCCAAAAAAGTTTGGGCACCCCTGCTCTAGACCTGGTGTCCCCCAACCTTTGATTTTGGGGCTTCACCTCCCAAGAACCTAAGACAATTTCCCAAAGCACTGATCAGCCAATGTACTGACTCAGGTTTCTGGGAATTGAAGTCCCCCTGTGGGGTGTAGGCCCCACGTTGGGAACCACTGCTCTGACCGTCCTTCAATAAAAGCTGGGCTCAATGTTTCCTCTCTCAGTTCACCTTGATAGTATGGTGAAGCTGTCTTGGAATATGCACAGGTAACCACAGTGGGCATTGGTTTGATACATTCTTTTCCTTCTTACATTTCCTTTTGAGCTTTGCATGTATTTTAGAAGATCTTGATTTTAGATTTTAGATTTTTTTAAAAAAAATTCTCTTTGTCTTTCATTTGGTGCATATATATTCACTAACAATATTTCCACCCCTTTTAGATTTTTGATTTTATATTTTAGAAATATTGATCCTGCAACTTATTAGGAAGCAAAACAGGAACATCGGTGCAGTAAAGAGATGAGTATGAAACATGCTTCCTTAAGCCAAACAAGGCAGCAAAGTTTCACACAAATGTAATGCTGTTTGTGCAGAATTATATGCATTCTTGGACTTTAATTCCCAGAAGCCCTGGTTAGCACACCTTCTGATCAGGGCTCCTGTGAACAGAAGTCCAAGAACTTGTGGGGACGATAGGTTGAGAAACCATGTTGTATGGAGTTTGGATGTCTTTACTTTAAAGCAACTAACTAAAGCAGTGGGTTGTATGAGAAGCAGAGGGCCGCAAAACTTGATGCCAAATAAAATGTGTTTGTCATAAAAGTGCCACCAGACTCTTGGTTGTTTTCATTTAACTTGAAACTTTTTAGTGGTTTCTGGTAATAGCAGGAAACCAGTATGGCATGCTTACAGTTACTAGAATTGGCTTTAATCATTTCAAGTGCAATCCATCAAATACTATGTTTGCTCAACTGGCTGTATAGCTCAGTGGTTTAGTTATCTAGCTCCAGAGCCAGAGATTGGGAGTTCAATACCCACTGTGTCTCCATGGAGAAGAGCCAGCCATTGTGGACTTAAGCAAGCTGCAGAGTCTCAGGACACCTTCAAAGGTAGGGGACAGTAAACCATTTCTGTGTATTCTCTACCTAGAACCTTTAAAAAAGGGTTACCATAAGTTAGAATGGACTTGACTGCAGTTATTAACAGTTCAAGACCTAACCAAGGGGCTAGGAACTGTTAAGATTATGTCTAAGTATATAGGGCAGTCATTGGCGAACCTTGGCACTCCAGCTGTTCTTGAACTTCAATTCTCAGAAGCCTGATCAGAGGAGTGCTGACTTGGGCTTCTGGTAATTGAAGTCCAAGAATACCTGGAGTGCCAAGGTTCTCCATCATGGATATAGGCAGTTCCTAGTAAAATTCTTTTTTTGTAAGAGGAGGATACGCAAGTCCAATCAATCCAAAATTTCCAAATATCTATTGGACTTGAATAAAAGGAGCCTCCCGTGGCCGAGGGAGGCTCGAAGACGACGACGACGACGACGCGCCCTCCTGGTCCTGCCACCGGCCGGGAGGATAAAAGGAGCCTCCCGTGGCTGAGGGAGGCTCGAAGACGCCGCCGACGCCGCGCCCTCCCGGCCCCGCCACCGGCCAGGAGGATAAAAGGAGCCTCCCGTGGCCGAGGGAGGCTCGAAGACGCTGCCCATGCTTTGCTGGACTCTCCCTCGGCCAACCGGCCCCGAAGGGAGAAAAACCTGTGGGTCCCGGGCGGCGATAGAGGACCTCGTCTCGTGGAAGTTTGTTTGTAATTTGTGATGTTGTTTTTTTTATACTGTGTAAAGCCGTCTAGAGTCAGGTTCGCCTGAGCAAGGCAGGGTATAAATTTGAAAAATAAATAATATAAATAAATATCCTAACTTAACACAAATAAATTAATAATTAAAATAATTAAAAATAAAACAAGTGACATAGCATTTTCTTTACCTGCAGAACAAGGTAAAGTAACAAGGAGCAGAGAGCCCTGATGGGAGCTTCAAGGGTCTGGAGTTCTTCTGCGATGCCTTCCAGATTAAAGCACGCCAGAAATGTACCGTAACGATGCTTGTCAACCTCTGGCCCGACACCAAACCACAATGATCTCAAGCTCGGTGTGCCACCTACAAAAGACAGCCACAACATGAACCACAGCACAAAGGAATTGTGGCAAGCTTTGCCCATTGAGTTTTGACAGGAAACAATTACTCCTTAACACAGTAAAACTTCTACATACGAACTGTTCTATTCCATGCGGTTATTTGTATGTCAAAAAATTTGTATGTCGAAAACACATTGCATTACCAGAAGAGGCCATGAGATGTCACTGTATATTTTTTGTATGTTGAATTTTTGTATGTTGTGTACAGTTGTACCTCGCTTAAAGAGCACAATGCGTTCCACAGGTTTGCTCTTTAAGCGAAACACCATTGTAAATGACCAATGGGGGGGGATTGCGAACCCCGATTTATTTGTTAAGTGAGTTTTTGGTTGGTTTTATTTGTTAAGTGAAGCGAACATTCAGAGAAAATCCTGCTCTTTAAGCGAGTTACTCTTTAAGTGAGGCACTCTTTAAGCGAGGTTTGACTGTATGTTAATTTTTTTAGCCAGGATTTCTATGTGTATGTCAAATTTTTTGTAAGTCAAACTATTTGTACGTCAGGGTTCCACTGTATATATATTTTAGAGTCTCCAACAACTACAATGCAAATACCACAGGGGATCAGATTTAAGAAGAATAAAAGTTACAGCCGCTAAGATCCTTAACCATTTACCCTGGTATTTTCATGGTGCGGGAATTGCATTTTACAGGATTCTACAGCTGCAAGATTCTGTTAGGATTTACCAAATTGATCTGTTTGCATATACATGACTGAGCCCAACTGGACATATTTAATAATATGGCTAACATCTGGCTTCCTTTTCATTTGTTTTTTTGGATAGATATCCAAGCATTGTACTCTCTCAAAAGCACCCACTTTTAATCCTTGCTCCTTTTCCATCATGTCCCCTTTATACATGATGAGCCTGAGGGCACAGTGGTTATACTGCTGTACTGCAATCAAAAAGTTGGGAGTTTGATCCTGATAAGGGCATCAAGGTTGACTCAGCCTCCCATCCTCCGGAGGTTGGTAAAATGAGTACCCAGCAGGTTGGAAGCAAAATGCCAATTAACTTGTGAACCACCCAGAGAGTCCATTAAGCGCTATGGGGTGGTATAGCAGTGGCTCACATCTACTATTCCAAACAACTGCAACTTGGTCACCTACTCTCTTAAAATGGAAGCATGGAGTAGGCCATCCACTTCTCTTATACCCTACCTAGGTTTAAGTAAAGGATATTTCTAGGAGAGACAGCTTTGCAATATGTCATGTCTGACAGCAGCCTCTGACTTACTACATAGATCTGAACTATGGTTGAAGGGGGTGGGGGGAGGGAGATGTGCTCCCTCTTGCACTCCACATTCTAATGTCTTTGCTCAAATCAGAGATCCTGAGTGCCTTATGATATGCGTGCATTGAAATAGGAAAGTCCTCAGTTATTTCAAAAGCAGTCAATTCTCAGGTATAAAGGAGAATGCTTGCTGAACTTCGTCTTTCAGTAAAACAGAAAAGTACTCCTTGAGAGTAGGGCAGATAATCTATGTAGGTACTAAGTGCTCCTCTCTGTGGCAGAAATAGCTGATGAATTCTTCTTCTTCTGCCATATCCGAATCTGAATACTGATGATCATCATGGCAATCATCCATGAAGACTGTCCTGAGAATATAGTGCAGTGGCCTTTCATCTGCCTTTCATATTGCAGCATGACACCCGTACCACTGATCCGGTTCCGTGAGTCACTTTCTGGTCCTGAGCCCTTTTGGCAAGCAAAGTCCTCCTCAGCCCCAGGCCAGGCCAGTATTGATGAAGCTGCTGCCCTCCATCAAGATGGATTCAAGTGGGATTTAATCCATTTGGGGACCATCACACTTCCCTGTGGGCTTTATCCCCCAAGGCCATGAGTTCTCAGGGTTGTCAGGTTAGTTAACTGCCACTTGACGCTAGGTGTTGAGTCGCTGGCAGTAGGGTCTACTCTATTTCCATAGCAGGATAACCTGGACAGACTCTAAACTGATGATTAGAGATTTGTATTCTGTGCAGCTCCACATTCTGGGAATCTCCATTTTTTATTCAAGCATACTAGTCAGAAACAGTTCCAAATAAGGGATGCCAGGATTTATTGTTCTACTCTCCAATTAGTGAGCATGAAAGCCAGAGGCGTAGCTACCGCCGTATCTGCCGTATCAATTATACGGGGGCCCCGGGCCACGGGGGCCCCCAACGTGCGTAAGCAAAACAAATCTTTACCCTTCCTAAGGGCCCCCAAACAAATTTTTATACGGGGCCCCGCCAAGGCACGCTACTCTTCTGATGAAAGCACACAAAACCACAACACAGTCTTCCCCAAGAGAAGTGCCTTTCGATGTACTGGACTACAGTTCCATCATTCCAAAGCCAACACCAGCCATTGGCTGAGGACAATAAGAGTTGTAATCCATCATATCTGGATGACGCCAGTTTGGAGAAGGCTGTTGGTATCTACTGTCACATCTTCAAGTCCTGGAAAGTTACTTTTTAGGCTACAGCCCCCAACTTTTCCTAGCTGGCGTGCCAAATGGATTCTAGTCATTGAAGTCTGAAGAAATAATATTTACAAGCTCTGGTGGTTGCAATTTCCCTTTTAACCTTTTCTTTTCGGCCATATCATTTCAACAATAATGAGAAAAATGATTTCTTTTCCTGCTTACGGTAATATTGCCTCTTTGTTGTTCAGTCGCACAGTCGATTCCGACCCTCTGCGACCCCATGGACCACTGTCCGCCAGGCACTCCTGTCCTCCACCATCCCCCTCAACTCGCTCAGCTCTGTGCCCATTGTCTCTACAATCCCATCTAGCCATCTCATCTTGGGCCGTCCCCTTCTTCTTTTGCCCTCGACCCTTCCAAGCATCAAAGCTTTCTCAAGTGAATCCTCTCTTCTCATTTGATGTCCAAAGTACTTTAGCCTCATCTTTATTATTTGACCTTCTAAGGAACAGTCAGGGATAATTTCTTCTAAGATTGACCTATTTGTTCTCCTCGCTGTCCATGGGACTCTCAAAACTCTCCTCCAACACACATCTCAAAGGCGTCTATTCTTCTGCGTTCAGCTTTCCTAATGGTCCAACTCTCACAACCATACATTGCCACAGGGAATACCATTGCTTTGACTATGCGAATTTTTGTTTTCAATGTGATGTCTCTACTTTTCACTATGCTCCCCAGGTTTCTCATCGCTTGCCTCCCAAGAATCAGTCACCTTTTTATTTCATGGCTGCAATCACCATCTGCAGTGAGCTTAGATCCTAAGAAAGTAAAATCTGTCACTGCTTCTACTTCTTCCCCATCTATTTTCCAGGGACTGACAGGGCCTGTTGCCATTATCTTGATTTTCTTGATATTGAGTCTCAAGCCAGCTTTTTCACTTTCTTCTTTCAACCTAATCAGGAGCTTCTTTAGGTCCTCCTCACTTTCTGCCATTAGGGTGGTATCATCTGCATATCTCAAATTGTTGATGTTTCTTCCAGCAATTTTGATCCCAAATTGTGATTCCTCCATCCCTGCGTTGCGCATTATGTGTTCTGTGTATAAATTGAATAAGCAGGGTGACAAAATGCAGCCTTGTCTTACTCCTTTTCCTATTCCAAACCACTCCGTCATTCCATTTTCTGTCCTAACTGTTGCCTCTTGATTCATGTACATATTTCTCATGAGGGCTATAAGGTGTTCCGGTATTCCCATCTCTTTAATTACTTGCCACATTTTGTTGTGGTCGACACAATCAAAAGCCTTCGTGTAATCAATGAAACAGAAGTAGACTTGTTTCTGATATTCCTTTGTTTTTTCCATGATCCATCTTATGTTGGCGATGTGGTCTCTAGTCCCCCTGCCTCTTCTGAAACCCGCTTGCACTTCTGGTAATTCTCTCTCCACATACTGTTGCAGTCTATCCTGTATTATCTTGAGCATCACCTTGCTAGCGTGAGGGATGAGCGCAATTGTTCGATAATTTGAACATTCTTTGGCATTACCCTTTTTGGGGAGTGGAACGTATACAGATCTTTTCCAATCCTGTGGCCATTGTGTTTTCCAAATCTGCTGGTATATAGAATGCAATAATTTGATTCCATCATCTTGTAGGGCTTTGAACAGTTCAACTTGGATACCATCAACTCCACTGGCTTTGTTGTTTGCCTCTAATCAACTTTAAACTGAGAAATATGGATATTCTTCTTCTTCCCTGTCTAGGAAAGACATGAAACTGCCAAAATGAAGGTACCTTTTGGTGAGTTTATTCTGCAGTTTATTCTGCAGCAACACAAGGTTACTGTTACCAGGGTGTGTCACCAAGTAGTAAGCTGCATTTAAAGAAGCTCTTGGTGAAAACTATTTAGACTTTGTCTTTCAGATAATGAAAGATGTTAATTTTTAGTCCCACATCTCCGACTGACTGTCCTGTCTGTCTGCTTGGCTGTGTGTCTGTCACAGATGCAGGAGCTTTGAAGGAAACACTTGGCTGCTATAAAAGATTATAGCACAGAGGTGTCAAATCGTGGGCAAAGTAACTGGTTGCTTATTTAGAAAACAAAACTCACTTAACCAAATGGTAAGTTTGTCCAAGAAGACAAAACAGAAAATAACTATTTGACCTCCATCTTCAAGTCATGTGCTCCTCATACATTTGCAATCCACGTTTTCTAAAACTAGGGTGCCAAATGTGGAGAAAATGTACACTTTCCAAATTCATATTAGATGCAACAATATCATCACATAAAAATCTGCAAAAAAATAAAAAGAAGCTTTCCCTAGAGTTGGGTCTCTTCCTTAATAGCAGTTTGAGCCCTTTTTAAAGTAGTTTTCCTCTGAAAAGAAAGGGCACTAGCAAAAATGGGAGAAAAGTAGACATGTACTAGAAAATCTAGATTACATTTCTGCTCTGGTGACATTCACCCATAATATCCTCTTTGCATAGAAAGAAGTGGACTTTCATATGTGGGTCATGGAATTGCCCTGCCCTGAACGTTTGGGGTGAAGAGCTCCTCTTCTCACTTAGATCATGTACTGCATCAGGCAGAGCCCAGTCTATCTGAATTCAGTTCTGGAAACCATCATATCTACTACAGTCATACCTCACATAACGAATTTAATTCGTTCTGCGAAGTTGCTCGCTAAGCGAAAAATTCGCTATGCGAGTCTGACTCGCATAACAAATTTTTCGCTATGCGAGTCGGACTTTTCCATATGGAAAAACTCACATAACGAGAGTTTCTATGGGGAAAACTCGCATCGTGAATTTTTTTTGCTATGCAAATTTTCCCCATAGAAACGCTTGTTTTGCGAATTTTTCCATAGGGAAAAGTCTGACTCGCATAGCGAAAAATTCGTTATGCGAGTCGGACCACTTAGCGAAAAACTTGCTCGTTATGCGAGTTTATCGTTAAGCGAAACGCTCGTTATGCGAGGTTTGACTGTACTGTAGACAAGAATACCTCAAAAGAAATGGAGTAGCCATAATTGTCAATAGATGAGTGAGAAAAGCAGCAATGGGATATAATCTTAAAAATGACAGAATGATTTCAGTCAGAATCCAAGAAAAACCTTTCAATATCACTGTAATCCAAATATACGCATCAACCACTGGTGCAGGTGAAGCCATAGTTGATTACTTCTATGAGGACCTACAACACCCCATAGAACAAACACCAAGAAATGATGTCCACATTATCATAGGAGATTGGAATGCCAAAGTAAGAAATCAAAAAGTAAATGGAATAGGCAAGTTTGGTCTTGGAACACAGAATGAAGCACGGCAAAGGCTAATAAAGTTCTGCCAAGATAATGCACTGGTTATAGCAAACACCCTCTTCCAGCAACACAAGAGGAGACTTTACACATAGACATCACCAGATGGCCAACATCGAAACCAGATTGATTACATACTTTGCAGCCAAAGATGGAGAACCTCCATACCAGTAATGTCGCGTGGATGTCAGCCACCTAGGACTTAAGCCAAATTTGCGGCCCCCTGGTGGACGCTCCCTCTAGAGCTTCTTGGAATTGTAGTCCAAGAACACCCATAGCCCAAAAAGTGCCACCCGGGGCAGGCCACCCCCTGGGCCCCCCTTCCTTACGCCACTACTCCATACAATCAACAAAAATGAGACTTGGAGCAGACTGTGGCTCAGATCATAATCTACTGATTGAAAAATTCAGGCTTAGACTAAAGAAAATAGGGAAAACAATTAGGCCAGACAGGTGTGACCTAGACGACATCCCTAAGGAATACACAGTGGAGGTGTGGAACAGATTCAATGGCTTGGACCAGACAGACAGAGTACCAGAAGAATTATGGGACATCATACAGGAGGCAGCAAGAAAAATCATACCAAAAGAAATGAAGCATAAGAAAGCAAAATGGTTGTCTGATGAAGATCTTAAAATAGCAGAGGAAAGAAGGAATGCAAAAAGCAAAGGAGAAAGGAAAAACATTCAACTAATTAAATACAGAATTTCAAAGAAAAGCAAGGAGAGATAAGAAAACCTACCTAAATGAACAATGAAAGAAATAGAGGAAAACAACATAGGGGGTAGGATTAGAGATATTTTCAAAAAAAAAATGGGGAAATCAAGGGAATGTTTAAAGCAAAAATGACCATGATAAGGGACAAAAACAGCAAGGATTTAGCTGATGCAGAAGATATTAAGAAAAGATGGCAAGACTACACAGAGGAACTTTACAAAAAGGACCTCAACACCCTTGATAATTACAATGATGAGAACATTGAATTTGAGCCAGAGATCCTAGAGAGTGAAGTCAGAAAGGCCCTAAAAAGCACTGCAAACAACAAAGCCAGTGGAGATAATGGTATCCCAGCTGAATTTTTCAAAGCCCTAAAAGATGATGGAATCAAATTATTGCATTATTTTTGCCAGCAGATTTGTATATGTTCCAATCCCAAAAAAAGGATAATGCCAAAGAATGCTCGAATTATTATCAAACAATTGCTCTCATCCCACACGCTAGTAAGGATATGCTCAAGATAATACAAGATAGACTTCAGCAGCACATGGAGAGAGAATTACCAGTAGTGCAGGCTAAGTTCCGAAGAGGCAGGGGAACTAGAGACCACATTGCCAACATAAGTTGGATCATGGAGAAGTATCAGAAACAAGTCTACTGTTTCACTGACTACATCAAGCCCTTTGACTGTGTGGACCACAACAAAATGTGGCAAGTAATTAAAGAGATGGGAATGTGGCAAGTAATTAAAGAGATGGGGATACCAGAACACCTTATGTGTCACATGAGAGATCTGTACAAGAGTCAAGAAGCAACAGTTAGGACAGAATACAGAATGACAGGGTGGTTTGGAATAGGAAAAGGAGTAAGACAAGGCTGCATTTGGTCACCCTGCTTATTCAACTTATACACAGAGCACATAATGCACAATGCAGGGTTGGACGAATCACAAGTTGGGATCAAAATTGCTGGGAGAAACCTCAACAACTTGAGATACGCAGATGATACCACCCTAGTGGCAGAAAGTGAGGAAGACCTAAAGAAGCTGCTGCTTAGGTTGAAAGAAGAGAGTGCAAAAGCTGACTTGAGACTCAAAATCAAGAAAACCAAGATAATGGCAACAGGCCCTATCAGTCCCTGGAAAATAGATGGGAAAGAAGTAGAAGTAGTGACAGATTTTACTTTCTTAGGATCAAAGCTCACTGCAGATGGTGATTGCAGCCATGAAATAAAAAGGTGACTGATTCTTGGGAGGCAAGCAATGAGAAACCTGGGGAACATAGTGAAAAGCAGAGACATCACCTTGCAAACAAAAATTCACATAGTCAAAGCAATGGTATTCCTTGTGGCAATGTATGGTTGTGAGAGCTGGACCATTAGGAAAGCTGAGCGCAGAAGAATAGATGCCTTTGAGATGTGGTATTGGAGGAGAGTTTTGAGAGTCCCCTGGACAGTGAGGAGAACAAATACTTCAATCTTAGAAGAAATCAACCCTGACTGTTCCTTAGAAGGTCAAATAGTAAAAATGAAGCTAAAGTACTTTGGACACCAAATGAGAAGAAAGGATTCACTTGAGAGAGCCTTGATCAGTGGTGGGATGTCAAAAATTTTACTACCCCACCGTGATGTCATCACAGTGTGGGCGGAGCTAATGTCATGATGTCATGATATGGGCGGGGCCAAAGATTTTTTTAAAATAAAATAAAAATAAGCACACACACACCCCTGAACCCACCCACAACACAAACCCGTAAATAAATTAAATAAATAAATAAAATAAAAATTACATTAAAATATACCCACCCACCCACCCCAAACATAAATCTGTATTTATGGTACTGGGTAGTATGTCAATATAGGTAAAGGTATTAAATACACATTAAAATACACACAGACACACCACATCCAAAGGTGAGTCACTTACCCTGGGGAGCAGGCTATAGGGAGCTTCAAGCAGCTAACAGCTTCTCTTCCTCCTCCCTGCTAGGGAGGACAGCAAGGAGGCTGTGCATACATGCTAAGCCCTGTTGGCGTGCATGCACACCAAGTGCTTGGCGCACATGTGCAGTGGAGGAACCAGTGAAAAGGTAAGCCCCGAAGGTGGTTCCCCCCAAAAGCTGCTACCGGTTCTCTGGGACACTGGGAAAAGTTACTACCGGTTCTGGAGAACTGGTGAGAACCTGTTACATCCCATCACTGGCCTTGATGCAGGGAAAGGTGGAGGACAAAAGAAGAAGAGGGTGACCAAAAATAAGATGGCTAGATGGTATTGTAGATACAATGGGCAGAGCTGCGTGGGCTGAGGAAGATGGTGGTGGACAGAGGTGCCTGGAGGACAATGGTCCATAGGGTCGGAATTGACTGCGACTGAACAACAACAACAAAATATACTGTATGCAGATGTAAATATAGTCCTTAAGCAAGTAAACAAAAATTGTTGTTATTATTTTAATGAGTCTGACTTTGATTGAAATTCAGTAACCTCCCATCAAAGCATTTTAAAATGTAAAAGTCATCCACAGCCAAATTCCTTATTTGGAGAATTACAGAGTTATGTGGCGGAAAAATAAAAGCTTTATGGGAGAACTTAAGGCATACAAACATGGCCAGCACATTTTTCAGAAAAATGTTTGTTTTGGAACAGAACACTAAAAATAAACCCTGGATAGTCTCCTCTCCTTCTTCACTTGGCTGTACTGAAATAGATAGAACAGTCTTTCATTACAAATACAGTTGAGAGGAAATCTGTGTTATCCGGCATAGCTTCCAGGATATTTTTGGCTGAAATTCTTCTTACTTAACAGCCAGCTTCATACTTTTACTAATAAGTTCTAAGAGTAATGGATTGGTGTTTTTGCACCTACCTAGAAAAAAATGCATCCATCCTAGCAGATGTAAAAGTCTCCCCAGCTCTATATTTATCATAATGTGGGGCAAGTGGAGAGAACTGACAGGACTGACTGTATCCAATTCATCTGGGAAGAAAACTCCTAGCCTGTAGACATAAGTAGGTCTCCCGAGGCTTCCTGGCCACTTTACCCTCTTCCTGACACTGCAACCCCCTCTGAAGTGATATGGGGTAGGAGGGGAAGAGGGAGAGGCCTATCTTGTTCCCCTCTTGTCTTTATCTCACAGGAGAAAACAAAAGAGGAGGAAGGCACCTCTGTACCATGCACAAGTTCATTTTCCCCCTTCAATTTCCATCACGTTATTCAACCAGAACATTTAATAATTTCTCTCCATTTTTGTAGGCAAGACAAAGCAAGCATCTCACATTTCAACCAAGACAAGCTGGTGTCAAATCTTGGATTTCCCAGACTATGGGATTCTCCAGAGCACATTTCTGGGCATAATACTGCATGTAGTTCAGGATGTTCAAGGTAAAGGTTTCCCTTGCTTGAAAGTCAGTCATATCCAACTCTAGGGTTCAGTGCTCATCTCTGTTTCAAAGCTGAAGAGCCAGTGCTGTCTGCTTCTGCAGACGTTTCTGTGGTCATGTGGCAGGAATGACTAGACACTGGAGTGCACAGAACGCTGTTTACCTTCCCACTGAAGTGGTCCCTATTTATCCTATCAGTCCCTGGAAAATAGATGGGGAAGATGAGGCTCAAGTCTGCTAAACTGGATGTTCACTAGGTCAAAAGGGGTCATTTCAGTCCAAGTACATGAGGCTGATTCTGTCTGGTTCTTTGATTTGAAATTGTGCTGACTGCCATACATTTGTATCATTACATTAAGAATTTAAAATGTTTGTTGTCTTTCTGTGTTTCAAGTCTTCCTGAGGGTTTACAAAGCCATACTGGAAGACTATCCATTTTTTAAAAATGCAATTATTACTTTAATTAGCCATTTCCAAGCTGTCTGAGTCTCCAAAGACAACAATTGGCAAGAATATTTAATAAGTGTTACATCTTTTTCAACAGTCAAATGTTTCATATTTAGTTCAAGTTCCAAGTCAAGATAAAATTTCATTCTACCTGGGAGTTGCTTGGGTTTCACCAGCTCTGGCTGTTTCAGTGGATTCCCAGGATACACAAACCACTCTTTCACTATAGGACTGGCTCTATGGGCATCTAAAGAATTAAACATCAGATCAATAAACTGAAGCAAGAACTCACATTTTACAAGTAATCCAGTAAGCCACACTCAAACTGCACTATTACCAAAGGCAATTTTGGCGAACTCACAGGAATCCAAATACATATCTTAAATTACTGGTGTTTCTTCTGAATCTAATCCAATTTTTAATATGCTATCATCTTGATACAGATTAGACAAAGAGGAAGATAAAACAGACTCTTATCTGTTTACCTTTGCCAACTGGAATTCTCTAGATTTTGTCCTAACAGCAGTCTCTTCTCCAGAATGCAGGGCATACATTAGAAAACTCAAATGCCATGACTTACCAGTTTCTTTTAGAACAGATTTACATAGGTGTCAAGTCTTTGTGACAGCAATTATCAACCAGTTTCACAAATACATTATCTCCCGGAATTGCAGTTCTGGAAATGAGTCAAGGGATTCTCAGCATATTCACAAAACTGGATTCATTCTTAGGATTCATTGGATGGTGTTTCGAACAATCTAAGAGTATCACACCAGATTAAATTTCTGCTGTGGGTGTATGTACTCTTTGATATCTTGCCTTTAACCTTTATCTTGAGCTCTGACATCTTTAGAACAGGGGTCCCCACAGACCAGCTTCATGACAAACAACCTTTCCACAGACCAACAACAAAATATGACCAAGTGCAGACTGCACACTGGGGGGGGGGGGAGCCCCTCTGCAGCCCCAAACCAAGGATGGACCCAACCACCTGCAAGCTACACCACCAGACTTGGGCAGCAGGGCATCACACTGCACACTGGCAGGGGGCAAAGCCCCTCCACATTTAAACATTGTGAAGGAGGGGCCTGGCCACACCCCCATCCACTGTGTCTGAAGCTCACGCTCCGCCTTCTGGGAAGACCTGATGGAGCACGCCAAGGTCAGAAGACTGTCACCAGGGCTTTCAGTGCCCCCCCCCCCCCGATTTGGGACAGCTCACAGCGCGGCATCAGTCCATAGCCTGGTAGTTGGGGACCCCTGCTTTAGAAGATACATATAAGACCAGTTAAAGCAGCAGAGAAGGTACAAACATGTAACCTTTAAGATTCCTTATACCAGTCTTATGTGGTAGATCACAAGTCCCTCCACCCAAATGGACAGGCAAATTATGATTAGATAACTGTAATTTAAAAAATTTGGAGAGAAGAAGGTTGGGAAAAGCAAAATAGTGTAAAACTAGGTAGAATTGCCCTTACAAACTGCTACATTTTAAAACAAATTTGAGGGTCTATGAAGGCTACATCTGCCCCCAGTTTGCTCATTCACCCATTTAATAATTCATTTATATATGTTCAATCTTGCTTTTCTCCACTTGCAGAACAAAATACATCTAAATTACAAATAATTGAAAACATACTACAAAACTTTAAAACTGTAACGAACAGAAAGCATAAAACATTTGAAAAACCTGTTAACCCCCCCCCCCCAAGGCCTCTGTAATAAATCCCTATCCTATTTTAACCATTTTGCTGCTGCTTCTATTCAAACACCCCTAATACTAAACTGCACCCATTTGGTGGTTCTGGAGACCTGATTGGCCATTTGTCTCAGGCAAGATGGGACATTAAAAGGTCCTGAAGACTACATGTGTCTCATAACCATACCCTGTTTAGCTCTATTTTACAGGATCTGATCAAATGGAGAGGCACCCACTACTGAACTCATTTGATTATACACCAGATAAAATTAGATTCACCTGAATTGCACCTGGAGGCACACTGGTAACCAGTGCAGCTCCCAAAGCAGTGGAGAGACATGGGGATAACACCCCCACCCCATCACTATCCGGGCAGCTGCATTGTGGACCAGTTGTAGCCTCCAAATGGTCATCAAGGGCAGCCCCATGTAGAGCACATTACAACAGTCCAGTCTGGAGGTGACCAGAGCATGTGTAACCATGGGCAAGGAGTCCCGATCTAGGAGCGGGAGTAACTGGTGTATGAGACGAAGTTGTGCAAAAGCCCTCCTGGCCAAGACTTCCACCTGCTCCTTGAGCAGGAGTCACGAGTCCAGGAGGAACCTCAGATTATGCACTAGGTCTGTTTGGGGCAAGATTGCCCCAACCAGAACCAAAGATGGTAGCTCCTGAGATAACACAGGGGCCCTGACCCATAGCCACTCAGTTGTAGCCCGTTGTCCCCCATCCAGACCCCACCAGCCTCCAGACATCTGGATAAGATGTCAACAGCATTGCTTGGATCACGAGTAGAGATGTACAGCTATCATTTGCATACTGATGATACTTCACCCCGTGGGAACAGATGATCTCCCCCCGGGGGCTTCACGTAGATATTAAATAGGACTGGTGAGAGCACCGAGCCCTAAGGCACCCCATATTGGAGAGGCCTAGGGTGGACCTCCCATCCTCCAACCACACCGACTGGGTCCGGCCCTTCAGAAATAAGGCAAACCAGGACCACACAGTCCCCTGGATCCCCAATCCTCAGACAGGTGACCTCCATCCCACTCCCGCCAGAGATCATCCAACAGCGTGACCAATGCCATCTCCATACCATATCTGGGCCTGAATCCTGCCTGAAAAGGGTCCAGAAAATCCGCTTCATCTAGGACCTACTGTAGCTGCCGCACCAGTGCCTTTTACAGTACCTTCCCTAAAAACGGAAGGTTGGATACAGGCCTATAGTTGGCTAGTACTGTTGGATTGAGTGATGACTTTTTCAGGAGGGGACGCACCAAAGCATATTTTAATGGTGCAGAGAACACCTCCCTCCCGCAAAGAAGAGTTAATTAATTTAAATAAATAAATAATTTTAAATAAATAACTAAATAAATTTAAATAATTACAGCCAAAGCTTGATTAATCAACTGACACTTGGAAGTAAGTCTCATGGCATGGCATAAAACTTATTCTCCAAACATAGCATATGCTGTTAACTTTGCAGTCTTAAGAGTCATCGTTTCGCAGTCTTAGTCATACTTCACAGAATACTTCTTCCTAAGTCTTAGGGCTTTATTTGCTGTTAGTTGTACCTAGAACTGACACACTAAAATCAGCAGGACTTACAATGGTGAAAAACAATCCAATTCATTTCAATGGGTCTCCTCTATTTGGAACTACCACTAGATTTATCCCTTAGTCTCTAATATAAAATGAAAGATTACAGGCAGGTAAAACTTGACTTGGAAAATGGCATTTCTCACATTCCGAAGTGTTAAAAAAAAGCTTTTGGGGCATTACAAAATAAAAATCAAACTTACCCCTTTATAAGCTTAAAATAAAAGTAGATGCTCTGAAAATGTCTATGTATCATTTCCATTTCATTGCAAAGGTTTCAACTGATCGTATGGGTTACACAGAAAGTGCCTCCTTGAAGATTGTGGTATTTTTGAACCACAACTGGATATACCCTATTACAGCAACCTTGTGTTGCCGGCTAATTTTTCTCACACTAGGTCAGGCGGAAGAAACTACAGCATGAACTCACCAAAAGGTGGCTTTATTTTGTCAGTTTCATATCTGGCCTAAACATGAAAGAAGAGGAAGAATTGATCATATAGTTTGGGATACATTGTCATTTTCAATATAAAAGGTGTTGTTCAGGCATTGTAAATACAGTAATACCTTGGATAACGCTAAAACTTGGTTCCACAAGTCTTGGTGTTATCCGATTTTTAGTGTTATCCGATGCATGTTAAAATCCTATGGGATGTATCGGATAACGTTAAAGCTCCATAGAGATACATTGTAACCGCACAGGCTTTAGCGGTTGTTATCCGATCCATCCCATAGGACCTTAACATTATTCGATCCAATTCTCCTCCCCAAATTACTTAACGTTATGCGATTTTAGTGTTATCCGAAATAAACGTTAACCGAGGTATTACTGTACCTAATTTTGAAAGGAAAAAAAAAGAAAATGCAAGGAAGAGTAAGGGAGGATCCTTAGGCCTAATCTAGGGTTATTATTTCACCCCCTGTGCATTTTGTTCTCTGAAGCACAAAGTGTAAACAATAATTATTTTGCTTTGCTTTCTAATCATTAACAGCTTTCATTAGCATTTTATTATGGCTCTTTAAAAACCATCTCCTTAAAAGGTTCAAAAATGCCCCAGTGGGTAACTGCTTGTTTTAATGATTTTCTAATGGTCTACTTCTTATGAATTATGAATAGTGCTTAGAGGACAAAGGCCTAAATTTCATACAGATGTCAGCTTCTCAAACATGGATGCAAAGATTTCACAAATCACAAACACCTTCTATAAAGCTTATGAACAAAACTGTGACACAACTGGTGTTGTTCTTCCTCCCAATATTACACAGTATTCTCAGCTCTGCCTTTACCTTTTACTGACTCCAGCAAAGCAGAATAGATGTGCTGACGTGCAGGGCAATAGATAAGTGCCTGTCCAGGAATCTCTCCATCACGTTCATCTTCCAATGTATTGCTGCATGAAACTTCTCCAGTACTCAGGACATTGTACACCATATAGCTTTCACCTCTCACATGCTGTTCTTTTGCTACCTGTTCTCAGGAAAATAAAGAGTATTATAGAATTGTGATGTTAGCTTTTCACATGAACTGTCAACTTACAGTTTGCAGGCTTGAGAAATCAATGAGGATATGGCAGAACAGGAGAAGGATAATTGATCCCTTATGCATATACAGTAATACCTCAGATAACGTTTACCTCGGATAACGCCAAAATCGCATAACGTTAAGTAATCTGGGGAGGAGAATTGGCTCAAATAATGTTAAGGTCCTATGGGATGGATCAGATAACAACCGCTAAAGCCTGTGCGGTTACAATGTATCTCTATGGAGCTTTAACGTTATCCGATCCATTCCATAGGATTTTAACATGGATCGGATAACACTAAAAATCGGATAACACCAAGACTTGTGGAACCAAGTCTTAGTGTTATCCGAGGTATTACTGTACATAGACTGCAAGGCAACACAAAGAATAATGAACATGTAATATGTGTACATAATGTATATGTACATCTCTGTCTGTATCACAAGTGATAGGCTTTGAACTTAATGGCCTTCTTTACAGAGCCCTTCATATAACCAAGCATATTTCCTAAGTTATGAAGAAAACTATTAATATTTCTTCCCCCTCCGCACCTACTGCTCCCTCCTTTACATACTGTATGTTTCTACGTCAGGGGTCATGAATGCTTATGCTCATGCCTATCTATATATTTCTTTGACTTATATATTCCACCTTTACCCCTAAATTAGGACTCAAAAAGGTCCACAAGACTGAGATGAGAGAGAACGAAGAGAATGAAAAGGTACAATATGAAACTACTGTATTAAATAAAATATTGAATTAAAACACCATTAAATTAAAATAAATCGGAAGGGCATCAATTTTAAAAATAGTCCTTTCCTGAGCCAATGACTAAAAGCTTGCCTAAGTCAACCAGATCTATGCCTGCCTGAGAGATAACTGGAAGGAAATCAGCTTAAGGTGTATCAGAGAATAAACAAAACAAAAACTAACTGTTGAAGACTAACTGTTATATTTTAATGTTAGCTTTCGTGGATCGACTCCACTTCATCAGACATGGGAGTGAGGCTTCATGGCAGAGGTACAGAGTGATTGGTTAGCATAACAGATAAGCATACAAATCAATGTGGCTTCATACAATTGGTAATGCAGATGATATCTGGTTGTTATTCAGATTACCTGTAAATCCCCCTAATTTTCAATTGCAAATAGTGTGAAGAATGTGAAGATATTATTTCAATTGCAAATGTGGGAAGAGTGAGAAGATACAGTACTACAGTATTTCAAGATGTGTCCTGATTAGCGAAAAGACCTTCATTTGCATCGGTTTAGTCAGCTTCATAATTGATTCAAATACTAAGAAATACTGTATGCGATGTACAGCTAGTTCACGCATTTTCCTGCCACAACATGGCTTATCTTAAAATGCCCAGTAGTGATTATTTTGTACTGATGCCTAAATCACTGTATTCTTCTGTGTGCATGCATGAGTCAGTGCACATTGTATACTGTAAAGTTTGCAGGATTCCCCGCAGTCTGAACATGTCCCCAATCCCAATCCTTACTATTATAGCACTACGCTAGTTCAATGGTCAGTTGTTACTGCAAAGAACTGCTGTGACACTATGACATAAAGTAGTGGTGATTCCCCTCCCTTGGCCCGGAACAGGGGCCACCAATGGTGGGGATAAGAAAAAAGAAAAAGAAGAAAATAATGGTGGTCTGGAAGGTAAGGAGGAAATCAGAAGAGTATTTTGCATAAGTAGCTGCAGAGTTGAAAACAACCTATTCGGGCAAGATCTCTCAAAGGATGTAGAAGCTAGGATATTACATGACCCTCACCCGATTAAAAAAAAGAAACACTTGGAACCCCAATTCTGTTAACAGTCAAGGCACAGCCTTAATTTCCCTTGAGTGGGAGTACCATATGCTCGAAGCAGCTAGCAAAGTGACTGCATCTTCTCTCCCCACCCAATGGGCACATGAGCTAGCCTACAGGATTATGGGTGCTGAAGCCATGTTACCCACTGGCGCAGACATCTAGCCCTAACTGAACTGCTAACAACAGATCAGAACTCGTAAGTGTTATGAAAAGGAACTTCAGGAGTTGAATTACCTGAAAAATCTCCTGATCTGAACACAAGGGTAAATCTTCATGAAGTGGTGTGTCTGAGGACTGTGAAAAGTCAGAAGGGAGCCACGGAGACCGCTGTCCAGGTAGAAGATAAGACTGGATTCCTCTCTGAAGTATAGACTTGTCTGATTCCAAAGGCAACATTTCTGCCAAAGCAATTATACCATCATATGAACGTGGAAGAGCTGAAACATAATTTGCCACTGCTAAAATCATGTTAATCCTTTTATCAGAGCCTTGGTTTCTTGAGCCATATGAAGCCATACACTGATTCCGAAATCTTTCCATGGCCCATTCTGGAACAATATCGGTGCCAAGAAGACAGGCAAAAAGGGGGAGATCAGTTAAATGCAAGCCCAGTTTGCTGCAGAGATTCTGCCTTGAGTACATGATTGTTTCCAGCTTTGCCAGGGAGAGATGATTGATAGAAAAATAGTGACAGGTATCATAAATCAGGTAGTCAGTGTCTTCTCCAAGAATTCCCATACAATTGTTACACAAGCCATAAGAGGCCACTTCATAGTCTGCCTCTTGCAATGACTGGACTACCTCTTGACCAAGGGTCTTCAAAGCAAAGCTAGTAAAAGTAGCCAACCCAGAGGGAATAATAAACATGCTTCTCCCAGGTTGTTGCTTATGGACCTTGAGAAACTGGAAAATCTTGGCTATTTCTTTGTTGTTTTTCAATCTTCGTTTCACCCATTCATCACGTTTTTTCTGCTCTACCAGTCCATCAAAGTAGAATACCAGTTTGATGCCAGCTCTTGTGAAGGTATTTATGAAATTGTCCAGATTAGAAAGATATTCACACCACTGGCCACCACAGACCCAGAATTCAGGTGTGTACCACTGTCTAAGGCAAGACATGGCATCTACCACAAGAACAGCAACTGA
This sequence comes from Furcifer pardalis, assembly GCA_030440675.1. Lineage (NCBI taxonomy): Eukaryota > Metazoa > Chordata > Lepidosauria > Squamata > Chamaeleonidae > Furcifer > Furcifer pardalis. The sequence goes on along the minus strand of CP126890.1, from coordinate 110,842,819 downwards.
TCCTGGATACTGGCTGCGGTAGCTTTTTGCCACTTCTTCCAGATTTACTGCTAAGCATGCATCTTGGCAGGCACTGCTCACAAACCAATGCAAACCTCTAACACCCATATTTGAACAAAACGTAAAGTCCAATTTCTTGAGGAAGCTAGAAAAGGAAGCACAAAAACAGTAAAACAAATTATTCTGAGGATTATCTCAATAAAATGAATCACTGTAAGAGAGATATGAAAACTCAACATTTTCAAAAAGTGCTCTACTAGACCAAAACAACAACAACACATTTAAACATTTGAAATAATTTCCTGGCCTTTAAAGCAGGGGTTCCCAACCTACAGACTGTGGGCGGGACCCAGCTGGCAGTGCCATCCCATCCCATCCCATCCAGCGCTACCTCCCCTGAACCCGGAAGTGGAAACGGGCATGTTTATGTCAGCTGTAAAATGTACCCACGCAAACACATGCATGGTTGTCATAAATGCGAAGTGGACGCATTTACGACAGCTTTAAATGCACCCGCTTCCACTTCTGGGGGCGTGGTCCAGCCCGCTAAGTGGTCCAGGGGCGTGATCAAGCCGGTGACGTAAAAAGGTTGGCCATCCCTACTTTAAAGGCTTTTCCGTGCTATCAGGTTTCTTCACATAAGGATACTTTTGCTGTTTGTTTTTTGTAATCTGTGCCACAGAAGAAAGTCATATTAACTTTTTTAAAGGAATATTTCATTGTTTCAAGATTGCACAATAAAACAAGAAAATGTGATGCTGATCCTTTACTGCACGCTTCCTGATGGCTGGGAGTATACCAGTAATTGTGATAGCTGGCTTTATTAGGGTAACAAGATGTGTACTCTATGATGTCTGTTGGGTGCTGGGTTTCAAAGAGCTGTCATATTCTAACAAAGCATAGTTCGCATGGAAACCCAACCAAGCTAGTCTATGTAGCTTGTGCTGAAACTAACTGATGAGTTGTAACTGATGCATTTCTATTAATTCAACAGGCCTCCCCATGTTGTGTCCAAGACCATTAATTAGAATATGATTCCTTCCCTTCTGCCCTACCCCTGAAAGAGTAGAAGAATAGTTCTCAGCTGGGCCACCTACACTGCAGCGATCTAATAAGATTAAAATCAAGGGTCATTTCAGTGGTTAAACCAAAATTCTGCTCATGGTCTGAGTTTGATTCTAATGGACTCAAGGATGACTCGACCTTCTATCCTTCCAAGGTCATTATAAGCCTGTTTGGGGCAAAATGCTAATTACCTTGAAAACCTCCCAAGGTCATTATAAGCCTGCTTGGGGCAAAATGCTAATTACCTTGAAAACCTCCCAAAGAGTGCCCAATTGCTATTGCTAAAAGACATTCTGTGGAAATAATCAACAAGACACAAAATGTGCTACATAAATCCACAGCAGATTACTAACTGAGATCATTTGTAAAGAGTTGGTCTCCCACAGATGCAACAAATGCAACACATTTACACTTCTTAGACTAGGCTAGCATGGGAAGTAAAATCATTTCAACATAATGGCTGGCATCCAAAGAACTGCAAAACGAATTCTGCACACCCAAGGAAGGGTTGGAAGTTATATTTCCTAGACAGGGGCACCTCACAATGCAAACCAGACTGGGTTTGGAACTAACTAAATCAATTGAAGTTTGTGAATTGTCATTAGATGTAGATGTTCAGTGTGAAAAAGTCAAAAATCCCACTGGATGAATGTCACTGGCATGCTTGAAATAGTTCTTTGGTTTCTGCTCTTCAACTTTATTTATCATATTTCTATCCCATTCTCCCTCCTTACTGTTCCTTTGCAATCCTGCTGAAGTCAGAAAACCAGCATTAAAATGCAAAATCTGGCTCCACTCCCAATAACCAACCCTTGACCTACAACAGTGTTTGAAAGGTAATACTGTACATCATACAATCTTAGAAACCAAAAGAGGGACTAGACATAGATACCAAAAATATGAAGAGTTTCTTATCATTAGGAATTGCCAAAGCATATGCAAGAATTTAATAATTTAATGGGACAATAGTTTCCCACACTATACAGAACTAAGATTAGTATATACAGCATACAGAATTTCACAATAGAATTGCACAGGTGTTGCCTTCAGTCTCATGGAAACTGACTAGACTGCACAAACATCTGCCTAAATTTAATTTTTTTGGTGCGTTTAGTGATCCAAAAAAGTTCCCATAGAATTTCCATTGATTTGATGGGCCTATTCTAGGATGGTTTATTGCACTAAGCAAGAAGATTAGGGCCACTCAAATAATTTTTACTCATGGCCTCAAAAACTAATCGAATAAACTCTTCTGTATAATAGAAGACAACAAAATTGGCTGTGAACTTGAATTTCTACCACCCCAGTCTAGAATTAGAACAACTGCATGCCAAGAATTTCTGGGAGCCACTACTTTCCTACATCGGCTGCACACTACTAATAAAATATAATATAGAATCTCCTAGACTTGTTACTGAAAATTTAAAAATTACAGGATCAGAAAGGAGTTCTATTGTCAAAACAGTAATGAGGAATCAGATTAACATCTCAGCTCATCATAACTTAAAATGAAGCTTCAGGTTTTTTTAAAAAGAAATTATCCCCCCCCCCCCAAAAAAAAAAAAAAAGCAAATGATAACTTCATTTATTAACAATGGAAGACATTCTCTCCCTTGTTTTACTTTATTTAAAAAATATTTCCTCTCACAGCTTCTACAAGAAACAAAGAATTTCACTGACTGTCTTAATTAAGCTGCTCTGTCTTTCACATTGCTGGGTTTCTCACATTTTCAATTAAAAACTAACCTCCGAAGTGTTACTTTTGATGTACTCTACTCAAGAGGTGATTAAAGATGGTTAATTTGCAACTTCAAAAGCATCTGTGGATTTACTCCCCAAAGCCACATTTTAAAAATTTAAAAAGCTATCCTTTATGTGCAATTTACAAGTTCTTTTCCAATCCCATCCCAGCAATCTATCACTTTTCTATTAAGGTTACAAAGAACTGGGTTTCCCTCTGATGCGGCAGAAGGACAAAAAAATTCTGCTTGCTTCTTCACCTTCGTGTATCAATTACACTTTATGTGCCGCCCCAAAATGCTTAGCACACTCTCTGGACAGTTCACAATGTAATTAGCGTTTTGCCCACAACATGCTGGATACTCATTTTACCAACCAAGGAAGGATGAGTCAACCTTAACCCTGTCAGGATCAAACTCATAATGCTTTGGCTGCAGTTTAGCAGCTTTTTTAACCACCGCACCACCATCTGTAGTTGTTTATCACTTCATGGCCACATTGCCAGTGTTTAAACACAAGCACTGTTCAACCCAGATAAAAACCTCACATTGCTTCTCAATATTGCAGTCTAGAAACAAAACTAATCTCGGGTCACCACTATGTTCATAATAGGCCCAATTATGAACATTCTCACTGGTTTGCTGATAGTAGAATAACTAGGCACTACTGAGCATGGGGGTTTTCTGCACTGCCATTGCTTAGCCAGCCACAAGTGGAATTACAAGTTGGCCCATAAGTCCCTACCTGTCCATATATACCCCTTGTGGCTAACCTTGGCACTCCATGTGTTCTTGGACTTCAATTCTCAGAAGCTAAAGTCAGCACTGCTGCTAATCAGGGCTTCTGGGAATTAAAGTTCCAGAACAGCTGAAGTGCCAAGGTTAGCAGTGATGGGATGTAACAGGTTCTCACCAGTTCTCCAGAAACGGTAGTAACTTTTCTCAGTGTCCTGGAAAACCGGCAGCAGCTTTTGGGAGAACCACCTTCGGGGCTTACCTTTTCACTGGTTCCCCCACTGCACATGCGCACCAAGCACTTGGTGTGCATGCATGCCTACAGTGCTTGGCACGTATGCACGCCTCCTTGCTGTCCTCCCAAACGGGGAGGAGGAAGAGAAGCTGCTAGCCTGAAGCCCCCTATAGCCTGCTCCCCAGGGTAAGTGACTCACCTTTGGATGTGGTGTGTATTTTAATGTGTATTTAATACCTTTACCTATATTGACATACTGCCACAGTTCCTAAAAAGGCCTGGCTTGGGGTTTTAAAGTAAAGTCTTGAGGTGTGTGTGTGTGTGCTTATTTTTTTATTATTATTATTTTGTATTTTTCTTTTGGCCCCGCCCACATCATGATGTCATGATGTTAGGTCCGCCCACACTGTGATGACATCACAGTGGGGTAGTAAAAATTTTGACATCCCACCACTGAAGGTTAGACACTATATATATATATATATATATATATATATATATATATATATATATATATATATATATATATATATATATATATATATATATATATATATATATATATATATATATATATATATATATATATATATATATATATATTCAGAGAAATATGGCTGATTTAAACCCATTTACACTTGGAAGAGCGTATTGTGACAAGTACGTGGGTACATGAGCGCAAGAATACTGGTGATACCCTGGATACAATAAGCAGCAAATTTAGAGAAATATTCAATAGGTACTTAAAGGCCACCCTGTACAACTGGCATGAGCTGCAACCCTGTTATGTTTCGTTGGCTTCTAGTTCAGAAGCTGTATCCATAATAGGGAGAAAAATTATAGTGGATGGAGCTTGTTATTCCAAAAGAATCCAAATCCCAATGGACTGTATGACATTTCACATGAATCATAGTTCGTTCATTTCCCCTTTTGGGCAGGCTAGACTGAGGAGACACACTCTGTTGTTGTTGTTGTTCAGTCGCACAGTCGATTCCGACCCTCTGCGACCCCATGGACCATTGCCCGCCAGGCACTCCTGTTCTCCACCATCCCCCTCAATTCACTGAGCTCTGTGCCCATTGTCTCCACAATACTATCTATCCATCTCATTTTTGGCCGCCCCCTTTTTCTTTTTCCCTCCACCCTTCCCAGCATCAAGGCTTTCTCAAGCGAATCCTCTCTTCTCATTTGATGTCCAAAGTACTTTAGCTTCATCTTTACTATTTGACCTTCTAAGGAGCAGTCAGGGTTGATTTCTTCTAAGATTGACCTATTTGTTCTCCTCGCTGTCCAGGGGACTCTCAAAACTCTCCTCCAACACCACATCTCAAAGGCGTCTATTCTTCTGCGCTCTACACATGGCAAATAGGGTGCATCATAAAATAAACCATGCTATCAGGCAGATGACATCCCAGGGCAGTGGAGGAAGAAAATGACCAGAAATATTGACTTTCCCTTTCTTCCAGCAGTTCTTAAAGCAATGCATCTGTTGGCACGAGGCAGCTGCGGGGAAAGTTTTCACCTTCCACTTATCCCGCCTTCCTTTGGGTTAATCAGACGACTACCTCAATTAGGTTATAATTTGGTAATTATTTAGAGGCTCATTTCCCCGCCTTCCTCGTCCCGGCTGCCTGAAGCATACCGGAAGTAATGAGCAAGGCGGCGCACGCTAAGTACGCATCCCCTTTGGAGGAAAGAATCGAAACCTTACATTACAACCTTGCCACCACCCTCTGCGGGCTCGAATCCCGGCAGAACGGCCTTCCCGGCTTCCTTTAGCGACACCGGAGATTGCAGTCTGAACGTTTTCCTAATAAGACTTCCGGCTCCTGGTTGCCTTTCCTAGACGCCATGTGCGGGGCGAAGACGACAAGTGGGATACCAACCGACTATCAGTAAAGCAAATGGCGAAAATTGCCACTCCAGATCTTTTTGAACTTCAACTCCCAGAAGCCCTGACCAACACTCCTGCTGATCAGGGCTTCTGGGAATTGAAGTTCAAGAACACCACTCCTGCTGATCAGGATTTCTGGGAATTGAAGTCCAAGAACACCTGGAGTGCCAAGGTTGGCCATCGCGATAGGCTCCTTTTCGTGGCAATGCTTTGAAGTAACCTGGGGCTTCAGGAAAAACAGACAAGCAAAGCAAGGATAGTTTACATCATATACTCTTGTGGCAGACAGGCAGACATTCAATAAATATAACTCTTAATAAATATAAATCTAACAATAGCAATACAGTAGTAGCAATTATACTTATATATACACTACCACCAGTGGTGGGATGTCAAAAATTTTACTACCCCACTGTGATGTCATCATAGTGTGGGCGGAGCTAACGTCATGATGTTGTGGGCGGGGCTAAAGAAAAATATAAAATAAAAATAAGCACACACACACACACACACACACACACACACAAACAACACAAACCCATAAATAAATAAATAAATAAACACATTAAAAACCCCAAGCCAAGCCACCAGTCCTGCCGGCCGCCAGGCCTCTTTAGGAACTGTGGTAGTATGTCATTATAGGTAAAGGTATTAAATACACATTAAAATACACACAGACTCACCACATCCAAAGGTGAGTCACTTACCCTGGGGAGCAGGCTATAGGGAGCTTCAGGCTAGCTAGCAGCTTCTCTTCCTCCTCCCTGCTTGGGAGAACAGCAAGGAGGCTGTGCATACGCGGCAAACACTGTAGGCGTGCATCCATACCAAGTGTTTGGCGCGCATGCATGCGCAGTGGGGGAACCAGTGAAAAGGTAAGCCCTGAAGGTGGTTCCCACCAAAAGCTGCTACCAGTTCTCCGGGACACTGGGAAAAGTTACTACCGGTTCTGGAGAACTGGTGAGAACCTGTTACATCCCATCACTGACTACCACCCCATAGCACTTAGTGCATTCTCTAGGCACAAATCCCAGAAGGACCTTTTCTAAACGGAGAGCGCAAGCATCAAGGGATAAAACGTCCTAACTTTGCATAAACACTAAGGCAGTGGTCCCCAACTTTGCAGTCTCGGGATGTTTGTGGACTAAAACTTGTAGAAGCCTTTGCTGTTGACAAAACTGGCCAAGATTTCTGGAATCTGTAGGCCAGGAACATCTAAGGCCCCTGAGTTAGAAACCACTGCTCAAGTGGATCTGTTGATTAGAAAATGAATTTAAAAAGAAATAAAACTGCCAATATATGCTGCCCTTACATGTATCCACATCTGGAAAAGTAATCACCAGGCCATACAAGGAATGTTGTAGAGCTGGGAAACATGCAGGAAAATGCAACTGGAACACCAACCCTATGCAGTGGTGGGCATCAGCAGGTTCACAGCAGTTCACCAGAACCAGTAGCAGAAATTCTGGCTGGCCCTGCCCATCCAAGTTTTGAAATAAAGTAGTACTAATTTGGGTGCAACGCAGTTTTTTTTCCCCTGGCCATGCCCACCATACCAAACCCACAGTGTGGTAGTAAATTTTTTTGCAGCCCACCAATGGCCCTATGGCAAAAGGTTTAAAAGTCTGAGTCTGTTTCATTTAGGGCAGGAGTTCTCAATCTTTTAAAGCTGGGGCCCAGGTCATGTTCCCTCAGACAGCGTCAAGGGCCGGATGGCCATTTTACTCTTCCTCCACCACATGGCATTTCTGGGTGTGGTGGAGGCAGGGTGAGCCACATGAAATTGTTCGGTGGGCTGCATCCAGCCCGTGGGCTGCAGGTTGAGAATCCCTGATTTAGGGGAAAGAGTGAGCAAAGGGACATATGATGGAGATGTATAAAACAATGCCCAGTACAGAATCAGTAATCGGAAAGCTTTGCTCCTTCCCTTCCTCTTACTAGAGCCTTGCTTGGGTTCTCCAATGAAACTAATTGGTAGGAATTTCATGACAGGGAAGGAGGTACTAATTCACACAATGCTAGCTTTTGAAATTCACTGCCACAAGGTGCTGAGGTGGTTACCAACATGGATGAATCAGATCTGTGGGAGTCGGAGCCATCACTGGTCACTAGTTGGATTAGCTGTACATGAGGGGTATACAGAAAGAATCTCCTTGAAGATTGTCTTTTTGAACCACAATCAGGTGTACTGCAGGTATTGGCAACCTTGTTGTGCCAGCTAATCTTTCTCACACTAGGTCAGGCAAAAGGAACCACAGAATGAATTCACCCAAAGGTGGCAATTTACCATCTGACCTAGACACGGAAGAAGAAACTGCACTTGAAAAAGTGGTTTGGATGTTAATTCACAAAATTTCACACTAAAATAAATGTGTCGAGTTCACATTTTGGTTTTCTTACTCATAGTGAAACGGGGCATCCTTGCCCTCATCAAATTGCCAAGCAAAGTTCCACATGCACATGGGGGTGGGTGGGAGGAAGGTTCTTGCAAGCATCACATTTGCCTTAGGCCTCATAATCAAGCCCCTGTTTTCATAATCCAGCAAGCATTTATCCTTCCACGCTCTTTTACAGAAAAGCCTTTCAGGTACCCTACCAGCAAAAGTAGAGAAGGGATGGGAGGCAAAGCATTGTGGCACTTTAAGGCTCAACAGATTTATTTCATTGTCCACTTTCACAAATAAAAAGCCATGTCGATAAATCTCCTAGTTCTTAAACTGCTGCATTATTCTGCTCCCCCCCCCCCTTTATTTTTTTAACATGCTGAGACATTAGCAATTACTCCTTTGGAAACATCTCCTTGCTCAATAGAACTTTTCCATTCACTAAGAGTGTTTATGGGACTGAGGTAGCTTAGTGGTTAAGACACTGAGCTTGACAACAGGAAGGTTGGCAGGTCAGCATTTTGAGACTCAAGTGCAGCACAACAGAATGAGCGCCTGCTGTCTGTCCCAGCACCTTCCAACCTAGCAGTTCAAAAGCAAGAACTTGCAAATAGATAAATAGGTACTGCTTTAGCAGGAAAGTTAACAGTATTCTGTGTGTCTAGTCATGCCTGCCACATGACCATGGAAACATCTGCAGACATAAGCAGCACCGACTCTTTGGCTAGTATAAACAGATGAGTACCGCACCCTAGAGTCAGATATAACTGGCTTTTGAGCAAGGGAGATCTATGTACTGTATATGTATATCAATAGGGGAATAGATATGAAACTATATCAATATGAAACATATATGAGTAGAGATTTTTTTTTTCAATAAAGAATTTGAACATGTAATTTAAGACTATTTCTCTTTTGGTTTCCATCCTTCACAAGCACACAGATAAAACTACTAAGAGGCAAGCTATTTCAGTGGCTAAGACACTGACTGGGAGGTGGGACGGAATGAGCTCCTGTCTTTGTCCCAGCTCCTGCCAACCTAGCAGTTTGAAAGCAAAAGATTTTTGTTGTTCAGTCGCACAGTTGATTCCAACCCTTTGCGACCCCAGACCACTGCCTGTCAGGCACCTCTGTCCTCCACCATCCTCCTCAACCCACCCAGCTCTAAGCCCATTGTGACTACTATACCATCTAGCCATCTCATTATTGGCCGTCCCCTTCTTCTTTTGCCCTCCACCTTTCCCAGCCTCAATGCTTTCTCAAGTGAATCTTCTCTTCTCATTTGATGTCCAAAGTACTTTAGCTTCATCTTTACTGTTTGTCCTTCTAAGGAGCAGTCAAGGTTGATTTCTTTTAAGATTGAGCTACCGTATTTGTTCTTCTCGCTGTCCAGGATACTCTCACAACTCTTCTCCAACACCACATTTCAAAGGCACCCATTCTTCTGCACTCCGCTTTCCTTATGGTCCAGCTCTTAGAACCATACATAACACCGGGAATACCATTTCCTTGACTATGTGAATTTTTGTTTGCAAGGTGATGTCTTTACTTTTAACTATGTTCCCCAGGTTTCTCATAGCTTGCCTCCCTAGAAACAGTCTCTTTTTTATTTCATGGCTGCAGTCACCCTCTACAGTGATCCTAGATCCTAAAAATGGAGTGTCTGTCACTGCTTCTTCCCCATCTATTTTCCAGGGACTGATAGGATAAATAGGGACCACTTTGGTGAGAAGGTAAACAGAGTTCCGTGCACGCTGGTGTCTAATTATGCTTGCCACATGACCACAGAAATGTTTGCAGAAGCAGACAGCGCTGGCTCTTTTTTTTATTTATTATTATTATTATTATTATTATTATTATTATTATTATTATTATTATTATTATTATTATTATTATTATTATTATTATTATTATTATTATTATTATTATATTTCGACTTACAGTATATGCCGCCCCACTCGCAGAGCAACTCTGGGCGGCTTACAGAGGAAAAAGTTACAATTACACAGCAGTTACAGATATCACATAGTAAATTACAATATCGGATATATAATATATATCTCCACTAACAGTTACAATTACACACATTAGATTCTCTAATAACAGTTACAATTTACACAACATTAGATTAAAACATTCTAAGAAATAATCAAAGATACTGTAATATAAGTCATTACAGCATCAAAATTCACTAAACAACAATATCAAACAACAATCAAATTTATACCAGTTCAGTATACACATACAAAAGCAGAAACTTAACAAAAAACATCTACTAAATCCCACAATAAGTACCAAGCCAGTCCACCCCGCCGCAGGTGTTTCTGATGGTGGTGGCGGATACTCGAGCCGCAGCTTTGAAGCAGATGAGCACTGAACCCTAGAGTCAGATACGACTGGCTTTTGAGCAAGGGAAACCTTTACCTTTACTGTTTTGATGCATGACAAACTGAGTCATGCATCAAAATGAATGCCACCCCCACCCCACCCCGTAGAGTTGTACAAGACTGGCTTTCGAGCAAGGGAGACCTTGATCTAAGAGTGTTTAAAACAGGGGTGCTCAAACTTTTCAGGGCGCAGGCCAGTCAAGTGGTTCAGGGAGCTGATCACTATAGCCTGGGGGCCAGATTCGGTCCCTGGTGCCTATTCATCCGGCCCACTAAGCCCTCGTTGCTCCTGGAAGCGGAAGTAAAACACACCCAAACCGGCGTGTTTTACTTCCGCTTCCAGGAGCAACGAGGGCTTCGTGGGCCAGATGAATTGGCACCAGGGACTGCATCCGGCCCCCAGGCTGTAGTTTGGGCACCCCTGGTTTAGAATGACAGCCTTTTAACGTCTTGTTTTGCCTCTTTCCTGTACAGTATTTCCCCGCCTCTCGCTCAGAATATTGAGCGAGCGAATGGGAACCGGAAGCCGAGCCTTTCGGAACAGATTCTTGAAGCTCCCTTTGTACCGACAAGGGACGGGAAGGTGGCGTTGCGCATGCGCAGGTTCCCCTCCCTCCCTGGTCCTTGCCTGTGTGATGTGATCGGCAGCTGCAGGCACTTCGCTCTTCTCTCCGCCGGGGCTGAATGGAGACCAAGCGAATAAAGGATGGGGTTTGGGGGGTGGGGGTGGAGAGAGACAGAGACCCCTGAAGAGGGAGAGCGGGAGCTCTTTTTTGTGCCTATTGTCGAGTGCGCAGTGTTAATTGTGCGATAGCTGCAGTTGTTTATCATAAGCAAAGTCAGAGCACCGGATTCTCTCTCTCTCTCTCTCTCTCTCTCTCTCTCTCTCTCTCACACACACACACACACACACACACCCTTAATAAGCAAAGTCACACACACACACACACACACACACACACACACACACACACACACACACACACCCTTAATAAGCAAAGTCAGAGCACCGGATTGTCTCAAGCTGTTTTACACACACACACACACAATACTTTTACAGCTTCTCCCAGGGATTTTTTTTATTATTATTATTTATTGCATTTGTTACCCCGCCCCAATCGGGAGAACCCGACTGAGCGGCTTACATCACATAAAATAAAAAATAAAAACATAAAACAATCTCCATCAATAAAAACATCAAAAAGTTAAAAAGTCATCAAAAGTTAGCAAAATAAAAATAAAAACAATACACAGTCCCACATTCAGACCCAGAGGTGGCAATCCATTAATTAAGCCACCTGGTAAGAGAACCCATAAAAATAAAATGTGGTTTGCCTTTGCTCTTGTCCAGAACACAGATTAATATTACAGTACTGTACCTCCCAAAGAGAGACCTGATTGTTTTCTTCCTGCCCCCTTAGAGAAGATATTGCTTGAAACTGTTAGGTGCTGAAACGGGGGAAAACTGCCTGTGGTTAATATATGTAAATAATGAACAAATTATAAACACTATATATTTCTTAATTTTTTCTCTGTGGAAAATGACACCTTTTAATTAAAAGGTTATCTGTTAATGTTAAGGCAAAAGACAAGGGGTAAAGTTCGTAAACCTACGTGTGCCTTCTTCAACATTCTGGAAATGTAGAAATGGTTTGTGGAATATTATTTAAACACTTCTTTTCAACCATAACAACAAAAAAACACTATTTTTGCCTCTCTCTCTCTCTTTTCTTTTTTATTGGGGCTCTTTTCTCTAGGTCCCTTTCTTGGCACTGGGCTTTAAAAAGATGGTTTCCTAGCAGCAGAATGCAGAAGGCCCATTCATATTACAATGGGTATAGAGGAGAGAAAGAGGCTGGTTTGTTTAAACTGCTTCTGTCTTCATTCACAGCCTGATATCCACGAAGCATTGTGCTGGCTACAATGGAGCTAAAGGATGTATTGTGGCGGGGGGGGGGGGGAATGAAAAAATCAAAACAGGAGAAAGGAAGATAGGAGAAAAGAGTCACACAACAAAATTGTCCCAAAATCGAAGTCTTACATGTGAGATTTATGTTACCTTTTGGTTGCTTGGCCTATTGACCGCTCTTTCTAATAACCACTAGTGTTTAATAAACAATGTCTCACATGGGAATTTTCTAGACCATTTGCAAAAGGCAGGAAAGGTGTCACAAGGGCAGTGTTTTGTTGCTTCACTATTGTCCTACTGGCCTTGCAGGAGTTTTTGTGTGGAAGGATATCAGTGACTTCTTTGGAGGCAGTAGGTTGTATACAACACTAATTTTTAAAGAAACTGCTCAATTTTCATCACTAAAATTTCCCTCTCCCCACCCCAACCCCACACAAAAGCTTGAATGATGAGCTGATCACTGAAGTTCTCCAACATTCACGTAACCTGCTTCAATCCAATAGGCAACAGGTGGAAGCCTGAATAACTCCACATATTTTTCAAGGTTGGGCTGATTGGAGGCTTAGTTCAGATGCTATGGCCTGTGGGAGAAAAATGAAAGAGAACAGTACTCTGGGGAACATAGATTAATATATTGAGTGACTTTGCATGCACAAAGGCCTGCCATTGTAGCTGCGTCTGAATGCCTCTGAATAGGATGGAACATATGTGGCCTGTCACCGCAGGTGCCCACATCTGTTCTTCCCCAGGCAGATGCTCATAGGCGAAGGGAGAGGAGCCCATTCCAAAAGAAGGGGACCTGCCTCCTCTCCCCACCTCCTCTTTCTTCATCACTCTCGGCAAATGCTGTGTGTTAAACTCAAAACAAATCAAAGCTATGAGGAAACAGTTAAAAGGAATTAAGGTATCTAAACCTGGAGAGAACTACAGAAGAGCAAAAGAGACATTGCAGAAATATAAGGGCTAAAATGTGATTTTTCTAAGTACAATTGTAACCAACTATAAAAATAGTTCTGATAGATGCCACAAGACTTATTTTCAATTAAATGAAATTAGAGGGATAATTAAAATACAAATCATGTCCCAAGCATTAAAGGAGCTGTCTGTAACAAAATTATATGGTTATTAACAGCAGTAATGGGGGGAAAACATATTTCAACATTATCTGCTTTTCTGTGCATCTAGTGCTATGCTACAACAAAAAGAAAGTCATGTTTTTCTCTTATTTTATTTTCTAGTTTCTTGTAAGGTGATGAGAATACATTTGCCATCAGTGAAGATTTACATCCAAGCACTAGAGAAAATATTTGTTGAAAGTGTGTATTCCCATCTTACCTATTTTATTTGGAGCCATGTATCAAAATATAATTTCAGAGCACATAAGTCCTTAAACATATACAGTACACATGATCTAGTGACCGTTATTTATATTTGGGGGAAAATATCTCTGTGCATGCTCAGAGGCATCATTGTTATTCTGTTTGTTATGTATGCTTTCACAATGGATTCTGTGCTTGTTGACTGAGAAATATGAGACTGTTCAATGGAAAGGTCATCCAATACTCCCTTTCTCCAGAAGGGCTTCCATTCAAGGAATGACATAACGCTGTTTCAGTGCTGGGTCACACTTTTCTCTGCTGGATCTTTTTGCCTTCCTAAAGGGGTAGAAAGTGAAAGTAACTTTAAAAAATATAAACTTCCCCACTGGACAACTTTCTACATAGAACCATAGAATAGTTGAGTTGGAAGGGGCCTATAAGGCAGAGGTGCCCAAACTACAGCCCACAGGAAGGATCCAGCCCTTGACACCAATTCATCTGGCCCACGAAGCCCTCGACGCTCCTGGAATATGGGCACATTTTACTTCCGCTTCTGGGAGTGACAAGGGCTTCACTGGATGGATAAATTGGCATCAAGGGCCAGATCTGGTCCATGGGCCATAGAGACCAGCCTCCTGAACCGCATGACTGGCCCACAGCCTGAAAAGTTTGGGCACCCCTGCTATAAGGCTTTTGAGTCCAACCCTCTACTCAGTGCAGAAATCCAAATCAAAGCAGGTCTGACAGATGGCTGTCCAGTTTTCTCCTGAGTGCCTCCAACATTGGAATGCTTATTGTCATACTGCTCTAACAGTTAAGACATTTTCCCGGATATTCACCCCTTACTGTATTTGTTTTCCTGTCGTTTGAGCCCCTTATCATGTGTCTTGCTCTCAGGGATGGTCAAGAACAGTGTTCAGCAGGCATTCTTTTATCAGGTCGTGGCGTGACTATCGTGTGCACCGATCCGAATGGGTGCAAACATCAAGTCCTTCCATACCATTGCTTAAAACAACCCATGACATCACAGCATACTCTCAGAAATGAACGTAGATCATTTTCTTACAATTTTGTTCTCTTTGCTTGCTGCAAAATTCTAGTTACTTTTGTTTTATATCAGTAGAGGAAATGTGGCATTCCAATATTGTCTTCCTTTTCTTTTCTTTGTTAAACACATAATTATAACACATTCCTTTATTAAACACATAATTATAACACATTGCTAAATTAAATGGGACTAAAGTGATATGTTTGTTTTGGACTGAGTTTTCCAAAACTGTTTTGTCTTAATTTTAACTTTTTTAGTCCACCCTTAAACAGTGTTTCGTGCCCTTCGGTGTCTAGTCATGCCTGCAACATGACCACGGAAACGTCTGCAGAAGCAGACAGTGCTGGCTTGTTGATTATGAAACAGAGATGAGCACTGAACCCTAGAGTTGGATATGACTGGCTTTCAAGCAAGGGTGACCTTTACCTTTATCTAAACAAGTTAATTGGATATGTTTAGGTCAAGTTAAGAACCGTTTGCAGATGTTATTTACATCTTGTTCATTTATTTACATTTTATTACATGCACACTTATACAAACACAGACAAGACATATCTATCAGGTAGCATTTTTCCTACTTTAATGTACAGTATCTAACAAGTGTAGTATCGAAAGGGGCTAATTATCATTGCAAAATAGTATTCCCCCCTTCTCTTTTCACAACTTGTACACATGCATACACACTCATCAACTCACAGAGAGAAAGCTTCAGATAGGTTCAAAAGCACTTGATTATTGCGTGAGAAGTTTTTTTGTATTTTTTGTTAAATAGACTAAACACATTTTGCTGTGTGACGAGCTAAAATAGCTAGCCTCTTACTAGTATTATCTGTGTGCCTGGGAAGGATGGAAACCAAAAGAGAAATAATCTTAAATTACATATTCAAGTTCTTTATTGGGAAAATGTGAAAAATAAGATCTCTGCTCGTGTATGTTTCATATCTACATAGTTTCGAAAACAAAAAGTATTTTCAAATCGAGAAATACTTGTCAATGGGTCTGACTCTATGGTTAAATATGGACAATTTACCCATGTTCCACACTCTGAGAGAACGTGTGTCTCTGGAACGCCAGAAATAGAAAATATTGCACACGTTCTGTTTAGTTGTCAGTTATATTTCACAATAAGAGCCTGGTATTTATAGACATTACTAGACCAAAATACTGGGAACCTAAAGGTAAAGGTCACCTTGCTCTAAAGCCAGTCGTATCTGACTCTAGGGTTCAGTGCTCATCTCTGTTTCAAAGCCAAAGAGCCAGCGGTGTCTTCTTCTGCAGACGTTTCCGTGAGCATACGGCAGGCATGACTAGACACCGGAGCGCACGGAACCTAATAAAAGATTAACTTCCTTTAGGGCACAAATAAATATGTAAATATTAGAACTGTCACATTTATAGTTGAGGCTATTCAAAAGAGAAGATGTTTTATTGATCTGATGGGGTGCATGCAAAGGTGATTAATTTTATTGAGTAAATGTTATATCTCATTTAATTGTGATTGTATTGTTCTAGTCTTTTTGTTGTTGTTCAGTCGCACAGTCGATTCCAACCCTTTACGACCCTATGGACCACTGTCCGTCAGGCACTTCTGTCCTCCACCATCCTACTCAACTCGCTCAGCTCTGTGCCCATTGTGTCTACAGTTTTTGAATAGGGTGGCATATAAATCGAATTAATAATAATAATAATAATAATAATAATAATAATAATAATAATAATAATAATAATAATAATAATAATAATAATAATAATACCATCTAGCCATCTCATTTTGGGCCACCCCCTTCTTCTTTTGCCCTTGACCTTTCCAAGCATCAAGGCTTTCTCAAGTGAATCTTCTCTTCTCATTTGATGTCCAAGGTACTTTAGCTTCATCTTTATTATTTGACCTTCTAAGGAGCAGTCAGGGTTGATTTCTTCTAAGATTGACCTATTTGTTCTCCTCGCTGTCCAGGGGACTCTCAAAACTCTCCTCCAACACCACATCTCAAAGGCATCTTCTGCGCTCAGCTTTCCTAATGGTCCAGCTCTCACAACCATACATTGCCACAAGGAATACCATTGCTTTGACTATGTGAATTTTTGTTTGGAAGGTGATGTCTCTGCTTTTCACTATGCTCCCCAGGTTTCTCATCGCTTGCCTCCCAAGAATCAGTCACCTTTTTATTTCATGGCTGCAATCACCATCTGCAGTGAGCTTTGATCCTAAGAAAGTAAAATCTGTCACTACTTCTACTTCTTCCCCATCTATTTTCCAGGGATTGATAGGGCCTGTTGCCATGATCTTTGTTTTCTTGATATTGAGTCTCAAGCCAGCTTTTTCAGTTACTTCTTTCAACCTAATCAGGAGCTTCTTTAGGTCCTCCTCACTCTCTGACATTAGGGTGGTATCATCTGCATATCTCAAATTGTTAATGTTTCTCCAAGCAATTTTGATCCCAATTTGTGATTCCTCCATCCCTGCATAGCACATTATGTGTTCTGTGTATAAGTTCTAGTCTTAATCTGTTTTTATTCTGTTTTTGTAATGTATTTCATCAATTTTAACCTGAAATGGTCAGATGACTAATCAGTTAATAAAGAATACTGGATTCATAGTTTCATATTTCACTATTGATACACATATACATAGGTCTTCCTTGTTCAAAAGCCAATTGTATCAAGCTGTAGAGTGCAGTGCTCATCTCAATTTACAGCAAAAGAGCTGCCTATGTCTACAGAGGTTTACATGGTCATGTGGCAGGCATGACTAGACATTGAAGCGCATGGAATGCTGCTCCCTTTCCTACCTAAATCACTGCATTCTCATTTTACACACAAATGCCAAAATGTAAAAATCAATTTGGCTGTATCACATATATAGCACGGCTCAGTTCTTGAGTCATCTACTGAAGAAAAAGCTCCTGTGGAAAAGATTTTAGCCATAGGAATCAAAGGTCAACTCTAGTGATCTCTGCTCAACAATGAGGTGACATAAGACTGATGCACAGTGATGGCAAACCTTGACACTCCAGGTGTTGTAGAACTTCAATTCCCAGAAGCCCTGATTAGCAGGAGTGCTGACTTGGGCTTCTAATAATTGAAGTCCAAGAACACATGGAGTGCCAAGGTTCACCATCACTGTGATTAGGATTTGGGGCTAGGACACTTCAGAAGTCAAGGTGATGGTGCGGGTCATTTTTAGACATGTTCGTCTCAGTTCCCTCCTCAGACAACCCATCACTATGGTGGGAAGGACACTAAGCAATGTTTTCCTTTCTGATGGAGTTTTACCTGCAGGGAATGATGGAAACCCAGTAGCTGAATTTAGGTCCTTCTCCACCTTCCAGACAAAAGCAGTGCAATCAGACACAAGAAAGATGCATATGATCAATACCAGATGTTTGTTTTGCAACTGCCCACTTTTAAAATTGAAAAGGGGACATTTAGAGCTAATCCGAAAAGCAAACCAGAGATGATCTGCTACTGCTAGTTGGGGGAAGTTTTTATTGATATGCCTGCTTATCTGTCATTCTGATTGATTACATTTTACCTCTGTATCTGGTGTATATAAGTTCATGCCTTGAAATTTCACACCTATGTCTGATGAAGTGGACTTGATCCATGAAAGCTCACATTAAAAATATATATCAGTTAGTCTTTAAAGCAGTTCTCAACCTTTTTAAGCGGGCTGGGTCATGCTCCCTCAGACAGTGGGGTGGTGGTGGTGGGGGGCAGATGGCCATTTCACCACATGACACTTCCCGGTGTGGTGGAGGCAGTGAGGGGCACCAAAATCTATTCCTTCCGAGTCAAATTTGGGGTTTTTCTAGAGGTATGCCCCCCCAATTCGTTGTAATTCCCGTGCACCACCGCCACTGGCTGATGTGCTCGACGGCCCCGCCAGATGTTTCTTGGGAAGACATCGGCATGCGACAGACCTCTGCCTTGGGCAAGATTATTTGGCCAACCATCTTTTCCAGAGAGAGGGGGAAGGGAGGGAAGAGGGATGCGGTGAGCATTCCCCCCTCCCGGGACTTTGGCCTCATCCCAGCAAGTGTCCCCTGTTTTCCGTCGTCAAAATGTACCCCAGGTCAAATCCAAAGAAAGGAAAGAGCCGGGGGTGGGGTTGGTTTTAGAGAGGGCGGAAGGCCAGGGCAAGCGCTGGGCTCCCCCTTCTCCTGCTTTCCCTTCCTTGGACTGGCCTCGAGGTCAGGTGGCGCAGTACTGCAGCCAGAAAGTTGCGGGTTCGATCCTGATAAGTGGGCCTCAAGGTCGACTCAGCCTTCCATTCTTCCGAGGTCGGTAAAATGAGTACCCAACATGTTGGGGGCAAAATGCGATTTCCTCTGTGAACCGCCCAGAGCAGTTCTCAACCTTTTAAAGCCAGGGCCGGGTCACACTCCCTCATACAGCTGGTGTGGGTGGGTGGACGGCCATTTTGCGCTTCCTCCACCACATGACACTTCCTGGTGTGGTGGAGGCGAGAGGGGAGCACATGAAATGGTACCGTGGGCTGCATCCGGCCCACTGATCACAAGTTGAGAATCCCTGGCCCAGAGAGTTCACGAAACACTATCGGGCGGTATATAAGTGCAAGTGCTGTTGCTCTGATCCGCCTTGACGTACAGTCAGTTCCACCCAGGAGTATGCTGGGCACCTTGCAGTGGTGGGATGTCAAAATTTTTACTACCCCACCGTGATGTCATCACAGTGTGGGTGGAGCTAATGACATGATGTCATGGGCAGAGCCAAAGAAAAAATAAAACAAATAAAATAAAAATAAGCACACACACCTCAACCCACCCACTCACCCACAACACAAACCTGTAAATAAAATAAATAAATAAAAATAAAAAGTGCATGTGCAGTGGGGAAACCAGTGAAAAGGTAAGCCCCGAAGGTGGTTCCCCCCCAAAAGCTGCTACTGGTTCTCCGGGACACTGGGGAAAGTTACTACCGGTTCTGGAGAACTGGTGAGAACCTGTTACATGCCATCACTGGCACCTTGGGAGGGCAGTGGACAGGAAGTGATGTGGGCACCTATTGGGAGGTTGGGAGGGGATAAATCCCATACATTCCCATTACCTCTGCCTGCCTCTGGGGGGCGCCAGTTGTTGGGGCGCACTGGGATGAGTCCCTGTATCCCTGTGGGCCAGCACACCACTGGTTCCACCCCAAAACCATACAGGGCCCCGGGTACACCCAAATTTGTCCAGGAAAGGGAGGGGAGGGTGGGGTGGGGCTCTAGGAGAGCAGCTGGCAGGAGACAAAGGATCGCCCCGTCGGGGCTGGTCTCCCAGGTAAACACACCCGCTTTGTGATGGAAATGAGAGGCGAGGCAAGGGCTAGAGCAGATGACTCGCGATTTCAAGGGGTGGGGGTGGGGTGGGGGGCCAGAGGCGAAGGATCTCTCTGGCTTATCTCTCATCTGGCTTCTCTGCGTGCCAGCTGAGCCACGCGACTGCCTTTTCTCATTCTAATCAGCACATGCCTGTGCAACTTTCTCTCCCCCACACCCTCAACCTGCCGCGTGCAAGAACTTCTTCCTCCTCTTCATCTGTAAACAGGCACCAGCTTCTCCAGTCTCCCTCTTTGTGAATAGGGGGTGGGCAGGAGAAGAGGGATAGAGCTTGACCCTGGTTGATTCTGCTTCTCTTTTGACACCCCCCCCTCTCCTTTTCCACCCACTGGAGTTTTGCAGAGTATCGGAGAGACGCGAGTAGCGTTGGAGCGTCGGAGAACATGGGCGGCATTCCTTTCCCACAATCATTTTCAGCGACCCACAGATATGAACCACAAAGGGGGGGGGGGGAATAATAATTTCTAGGTTGAAAGGATTTTTGCTGGAGGAACTCCGCTCAGGGCCACGGGACGCCCGGATGAGGCTCCTTTCATGTCCTCAAGATCTTCTCCCACCGATGTGGTCCCCATTTATCCACTTGCAATTTCTTGCTTTCGGTCTGCTAGGTTGGCAGGAGCTGGGACAGAGACGGGCGCTCATTCCGTCATGCAGTACCCGGGTCTCGAACTGTCGACTTGCCAGCCTTCCAGCTAACAAGGAGAGTTTCTTAAGCACTGAGCCACGTCGGGAGAGGGAGAGAGATGGAAATGGCGAAGGTGCCTTGAAACGCTCCCACAGTCACAGTCCGCATACACACCCGTGTCTCACCCTGATTTTGCGTGAATCCTCCCACAAGAGCGCAGGAACGAAGTGGATTTGAACCTACTGAGGAGACCACGCGGTGAAGAGGGTTTGGTCACAATCCTGACACCCGTGGAGGAAGAGACGACCCCCCCCCCGCCCGATTGGCTCGGACAGGGGAAAAATACACCCGTGCTAATTCTACAACCACTCCGGATCCGTTTCCCTTGCTTAATCTCTGACTGGGAGCGATTAATGACGCTTAATTAGCTCGGTGTCTGCTCTCAGCCCTACAATCCGGATTATTAAGGTTTTAATCCTATTAGGCACGCTTACCTGGGAGTAAGTGCCACTGAAAATGGCCACTGCCTTCCAGTAAAGCCTGCTTTAGGGCTCCCAGAACGCCTCGGTTAAGAGGCTGAATTTGACAACTGGAAAGTCGGCAGCCAGCAGTACTGTACTGCACGACGGAATGAGCTCCCGTCTCTGTCCCTAGCTCCTGCCAATCTAGCAGTTCGAAAACAAGACATTGCAAGTGGATAAATAAATACCACTTCGGGTGGAAGGTAAACGGCGTTCCGTGCACTCTGGTGTCTAGGCATGCCTGCCACATGTCCACTGAAACGTCTGCAGACTCAAACACCGTTGGCTCTTTGGCTAATAAACGGAGATGGGCATCTCACCCTAGAGTTGGATACGACTAGCTTTTGAGCAAGGTTGACCTAACTAACCGCCTCATAGTGCTTAGTGCTCTCTCTGGGCGGTTCACAGGTTCATTAGCATTTTGCCCCCAGCATGCTGGGTACTCATTTTAACATCCTCAGAAGGATGGAAGGCTGAGCCAACCTTGACCCCAATCAGGATCGAACGTACAATGTTTTGGCTGCAGTACAGCAGTTTAACTACTCCAATAGCAGATGGTTGTTCTTGCAATAAAGCTGTACCTGGATCTGAGGTAGCCGACATATAGTAGTATCCCTTCAGAGGGTGCAAAGGCTTATTCTCTTGCTTAGTCCTCTCAGCATTCACTGCTACTTCTCTCCTTATCTTAGGTGGAGCAATGCCAACAAGAGGGTATATTTTCTCAACTGGTGTAGGGTTGAGGCATCCTGTCACTTTAAGCATGGTTTCATTAACAGCTATGTCAACTTCTTTTGTTTTGGGTGGATGAATTCCATACTGGAGCAGCATACTCTGCTGTGGAGGCACTCAGGGTCAAAGCTGATGTACGTAGCATAAGTGGTTGAGTTCCCCACTTATAGTTTGTGAGTTTCCTGATTATGTTGTTCCTTGTACTAATTTTGGCTTTGGTATTCAGGCAGTGGTGCTTAAAAGAGAGCAGTGCAGAGGTTCAGAATGGTTAGCATAACAAGTAGGTATGTGTTGTTTTTTTTACAACTAGTAATACAGTAGTACCTGTTTTTCAGATTAGTGGTGAAGCTTCACCCTGTTGAATTGCAAATGGATACAAGACAACTATTACACATTTGCTAATAAGTTTACCCTTCAGACCTAGCATTTATTGTGTGAGGTGCCCAGGCCAAACACCAAGTTCTCCCTTTGTTCTAAGAGGAAGTCCAAGACTGTGGACTAGAATTCCACTGAAAGTTTCTCTAAAGAAACCCGGCTTTATATAGTCAAAAGAGCTGCATGCTTGTGAAAGCAGAGCCTGTTTTGTAAAAGAGAGAGAGAGAGAATGTTAATCAGAGAGGGACAAACATGGCAAAGGAATCTACACACACAATTTTGCCCCTACATGCTGGGTACTCATTTTACTGACCTTGGAAGGATGGAAGCAGTGGTAGGCATCAGCAAGTTTGCACCAGTTCGCTAGAACTGGTAGCAGAAATTCTGGTTGGCCTTGCCCATCCAAGTTTTGAAATAAAGTAGTCCTAATTTGGGTCCAATCAAGGCTTCCCCCTGGCTACGCCCACCATACCACTCCCACAGAGTAAGTAGTAAATTTTTTTTGAATCCCACCACATGACTAGATCACCCACACAGTCACATGGCCAAGCCCACAAAGTAGGCCACACCCACAGACTAGGCCACACCCACAGTGTGGTAGTAAAATTTTTTGACTCCACTACTGGATGGAAGGGTGAGTCAACCTTGAATCCTGGTCAAGATCTTGCTCACAGCCTTTTGGTCACAGTACAGTAGTTTAACCACGGTGCCATAAGGATCTGCAGTTAGTGGACCAGCTTGCTTAGGGGACTTTTTACTATAGGGTAATTCAATTTATAGAGCCCATGTACCAACCACCTGTGAGAAATAAAGAGGGGAAGGAGAGAAATGTTGTCTCCATATCCTTTCTCAAAAGCACCTCCTCATCAAGCTTGAGTAAGTTTTGGTGAACTAGATGAACTTTCTGGCTTCATCCATCAGAACTCTGTCTAGATTTATTACTGGCCTTACTGTCTCTGGTTCGGCTTCTCAAGGCTCCAAGTGATGCTAATTCCTCGGATCTTTTAGAACCCTTCTCCTGCCTAAACAGGAGCTACAAACCTCCTCTTGGCAAGATTGCTGCTCTTAATTCACGCCTTAATCTGATAGGCAAAGTTAAATGTGGGGTAGCACTTTGGACTGCTACAAACGCTAGAGTACCACCAATTCTTCCTCAGCCATGAAACTTCAGTGGCTGATTGTGGACCAGTCAGTATCTTAGCCCGATTTATTGCTAGAATTGGGGGGGGGGGTTATGGCGGGGAGGGGGGGAGGAAGCCGCCCCTGAGGTCACTGCAGGAAAGGCGGAATCAAAAAGTTAACAAATAGCACCTTAGCAAACAAACAAACAAACAAATAAATGTGTCGGGATTCTGCGGAAGCTGGGGTAAAGACCCACTTGTCAAGGGATCAAATCAAGAAAGGAAGAAAAAGATAGAAGGGATTTTGTTGTTCAGTCGCACAATCGATTCCGACCCTCTGCGACCCCATGGACCACTGTCAGCCAGGCACCCCTGTCCTCCACCATTCTCCTCAACTCACTCAGCTCTGTGCCCATTGTGTCTACAATACCATCTAGCCATCTCATTTTGGGCTGTCCCCTTCTTCTTTTGCCCTCTACCCTTCCCAGCATCAAGGCTTTCTCAAGTGAATCCTCTCTTCTCATTTGATGTCCAAAGTACTTTAGCTTCATTTTTACTATTTGACCTTCTAGGGAGCAGTCAGGGTTGATTTCTTCTAAGATTGACTTATTTGTTCTCCTCGCTGTCCAGGGGACTCTCAAAACCCTTCTCCAACACCACATCTCAAAGGCGTCTATTCTTCTGCGCTCAGCTTTCCTAATGGTCCAGCTCTCACAACCATACATTGCCACAGGGAATACCATTGCTTTGACTATGCGAATCTTTGTTTGCAATGTGATGTCTCTACTTTTCACTATGTTCCCCAGGTTTCTCATCGCTTGCCTCCCAAGAATCAGTCGCCTTTTTATTTCATGGCTGCAATCACCATCTGCAGTGAGCTTGGATCCTAAGAAAGTAAAATCTGTCACTGCTCCTACTTCTTCCCCATCTTTTTCCAGGGACTGATAGAGCCTGTTGCCATGATCTTGGTTTTCTTGATATTGAGTCTGAAACCAGCTTTTTCATTTTCTTCTTTCATGGGGAAATCTTGAGGAAACCCCTTTTCTCCCTTCCTACCCCCCAGGACAAATTTCCCTTGTTTCCTGCTAATGACTTCTCCGACGGCCAAGGGTCCTGACGTTGTCTAGTACATTTGCGGAGAAATCAAAAAGTATTTAAAAGGGAGTTGGTACGTTGCCTTAATGAGAAAGGTAAGGATTTATTGCCTTCTGGGCTGCTGGTCTTTCTCCAGTAGCCGCCTATCCAAAGAGAGGCGCGCAGCGACCTTCTCCGCGGAGCGTACTTTAACTTAGGCCCCCGGGACGGGGAGCAGCCGAGGATAGAGACACGCAGGAGCAGCGAGTGCAGAAACGCCATTTGGTGGGGAGCAGATGGCTGGCAAGGGGGTTGATCGCGTCTAAAGGCGTGTCATCCCCCCCACCCTTCAGCTCGAATCCCTGAGGGCTCCCCTTGTCTTCGGAATCAATGAAAATTAAAGCGCAGAGAAAGGATGAATGGTTAGACCTCGAGTCCTTCCTTTGTTCCCCGCAGCTACTGGTGGGCAGGAGTTAAACTACAACGGCCTCCTATAGAAACACTTAAGTTAAACAGTCTCCCCGTTAGCCCAGCAACCTCTAAAAGGAGGGAGAGGGCGATAAGGAGGGGGGGGGGAGACGCACACAAGGAAGGCATGCGGAGGGGGCTGGGGCGAGCCAAGAGAAAAGGGAGAGGAAGGAGGAGAGATCAGGGTGGAGAGACCCGGAGAGACCAAGGCGCTTTCTGCTTGATTTCCCCACCACAGCATCGCGTGGCATAAATTAAGGAGGAAAAGAATAAGCGCTCCGGGCAGGATTCTGATGGATTTTACGGCGCCTTTCAGTTCCGCTTTGCCGGCCTAATCGAGAAATCTGTGCCGCGTCAGTTTAACAAATCCTCGAGAGCAGCGAACGCAGGCTTGTTAGGAAGATTTGGAGAGACTTTGGTGATTTTTGCGCGCGGGGAGCAGAGGGTCTATGATCTCCAGGAAGATCATATAAAGGGGGGATCCAAGAGGAGGGAGGGTGTTAAGCCCTCGCGCGTGTTAACTTTTGAATCCCAATCCTTCCCAAAACAGGAACGTCGAACGAGTTATCTCTCTCCGCCGCCGCCCCCTCCTCCCACTGTGTAACGCTTTGCTGCCCAATTCAAACGACAGCCGACACGCGGGCCCCTGTTCTCTTTGGACTCCACTACGCCCTCTACTTCCTCGATCCAGGAAAGGATTCAGAACCCTCCTCCTTGCCCCCCACTCCGTCGTCCCACGGCCCCACGCGCAACGCAGGCAAACGCATCCGGTGGAGCGTTCCTTTTGCGCAAAATCTCTCGTGGGACTCATGTGGGGCTTTTGAGCAACCCGCCCCCACAACCCGCCCCGTCGTGCCAATGTTATATATGTGAACGTGACATTGTTGCCCCTCTTGAATTTTTTTTTGCCCCTCTTGAACTCACCCCCCCAAATAATAATAATAATAATAATAATAATAATAATAATAATAATAATAATAATAATAATAATAATATATTCTAGAATCCTGGTTACGGCTCTGTGCACAAGTTTTCCTTCAAGTCAGTGAGGCTCGAAAAGGTGTGGTGACAGGATGCCTCAAACCTACACCAGTTGAGAAAATATACCTTCTTGTTTGTATCGCTCCACCTAAGATAGAGGACGCCAAGAGAACTAAACAATCCTCAACATCCTCTGAACGGATATGAGCAGTGGGATTCAATTTTTTTACTACCTACTCTATGGGTGTGGTATGGTGGGCGTGGCTAGGGGGAAACCCTACGTTGCACCCAAATTAGGACTACTGTAGTTTATTTCAAAACTTGGGTGGGGTGGCCAGCTGGAATTCCTGCTACCGGTTCTGGTGAACTGGGATGAGCCTGCTGAATCCCACCACTGGAAATGAGCCTCAAGTCAGGAAGAGCTCAGATCCAGGAAGAGCTTTATGGCAAGAACAAACATTCTTGAAGGAACACAAGACAAAACCAAATTAGAAGGCGGAGGAAGGAGATCACTGGACAAGAAAACATTAAAGGAAGGTATAGCTGAGGAATTTAACCTCCCCTTCATCCCTTGAAGGACCCTGAATGGCTCTTTGGCTGTAAACGGAGATGAGCACTGCCACCTAGAGTTGGATCTGACTGGCTTTCGAGCAAGGGCGACCTTTACCTATTGATCAAGGATATGTCATAGTGTCCCTCCCCCCATTCTAAACAGGTTACAAAGAGACCAGTTGCTGCGATCAATTACATTACAGGTATTTCCTGTGGTATATTTGAGAATGGGCTTGCTGAGTTCAATGAGTTAGGCATCTGACTACAGAGCTAGATATTGGTAGTCTATGCCATAAGTTAGACTTGAATGGACGGGACATCATTATTATTTTTAAGAATATACATATTGTAAAAGAGCTGCAAACCCACTGTCTCAACTGTTAAGAATTTGCTGCCTTGCCATTCTGTTCCAGGAAAGGAGATTCTGTGTCTCCATTCAAACTTGCATATCCTTGTGTGTCTCGTTTAATTATTGATTGCAGTCAGGTTTCACGCTCCAACTACTAGGCTCATGTTTAGCCCCATGTTCTTTTTGTTTTAATTCTCAGCTTCTTAATAATACTTGATCTTCCTCAACACTCCGGGCAAAATCTAGGGAGGAGAATTGACTAGGCAAAGTTTGCATGATAGCCAGGTTCAAATTCTTGTTTGAGCTATAGAGATGGCCTTGAGATAGGCATTGTGCCAGAAATGACAAACAAATTTTCTTCTTGGATAAACAAAATAATACAAATGTGTCTGGTGAGCTATAATCATCAATCTCTGAAGACTGTTATCTAAGCATCTGAATAGCAAACCTCAATTTTAACCCTTTGTCCGTCAGGCACCCCTGTCCTCCACTATCCTCCTCAACCTGCCCAGCTCTGTGCCCATTGGTCTCCACAACTCCCAAGTCTGGAGCCAATATCATCTTTGGATTTCTTATCTCCCTGGAACAATGGGACAAACCATCAACATTCCTGAGTCATACATTATTTAAGAAAAGGGACAATGGTTGAACTACACTGTTTTTCTTATTAACAAGGAGTGATGGATGAAACCTACAGGAAGATCAGCTGAGGACCTCTCTAGGCTGGTTCTATGATCTCCATGAAGATCATATAAAGGCAACACCAGGGCTGTATTATTTCTAGCAGTTGTTGTTTGTATATTCCCAGAAGGAATTTTTTGGAATGCAATTCTCTTTGAGATCTACGAAATTGAGCCTTGCACAAAATATGGCCTTGCGGTTAGAGCAGGGGTTTGCAACCTACACCCTGTGGGCTGGACCCGGCCTGAAGCACCATTTCATGTGGCCTGCCACAACCATACCTAGAACTGGAAGCAGGAGCATTTACAACAGCTGTAAAATGTGCCCATGTGGGTGTGTCAGCCGTAAACGCACCCATGGGTGCATTTACTTCCACTTCCGCGTGTGTGTGGTCTGGCCCACTCAGCTGTCCGGGGTGGGGGCATGGTCGGCCCACAGCATAAAAAGATTGGGAACCCCTGGATTAGAGACTGGTAAACCTTGCAGTTTGGTTTTAGTTCCAGAAAGGAATGTCACTTAAGATTTTCCCATACAAAACCTGACTTCTGTTTAGCTCAAGCATCTTCATTTCAGATGGAAGCCTTATTTAGGGCATCGTACTTGGTGTTGCTTTTGTTGAACAAGTGAAGGCCAGAAGTGCTCCTTGCTTGCTCACTGCAAAGAACCCAGCGATCTACCATGAGATTGCAACTGGATTTCCGTTTACCCCTGGTTTTGGTGGCCTGCTAGACCATTCCACTAAGGATTTTCTGACATGGGAAATTCAAAATTTGATGAAGCAACTCCATCCCAATTCTGTCAGGGCACTAGTGTGTTTATGGGTGGTGTCAGGACCTGGCCAAGGCATTTTGCTGCTGGAAGTAAATACAAAGATGCTACTCATCCATTCCACACACAAAAGCTAACTGGTTTGGCAGGTGAATTTGCCTTCTACACTGTTGATGGGATAACCTCCTCTATTTTAGGGCAATGTGATGGTTAGGTTAGGGAGAGACAACTTTGGAAATGCTGGGGGTGAATGTTATTCAAGTACACCCAGTGTCAAGGGTAGCTTGTGGACTGGGACAGAGGATGCACAAAAATTAGTGGGAGTTATCCCTTGTTTTAGACCTGAGTTATCCTCATGTGAGCTGTGATGATCCAGACTGTTTGGGAGCAATGCCCACTTTTGCCATATGAGTAACATACAGTGCATTCGAATGGGAGCATCCAATTTTGATGGTGCTGCAAACCACCAGGAAGGGACAGAGCCCTAGCGTTGCAGTGGTTAAAGTGCTGTATTGCAACCAAAACTGCTGACATTGAAAATTCAATCCTGACCAGATTCAAAGTTGACTCAGATTTCCATCCTTCCAAGGTCAGTAAAATGAGCTCCCAGCATATTGGGGGCAAAATGTTGATTACCTTGTGAGCCATCCAGAGAATGCTCTAAGCATTTTGGGGTGGTATATATGTATAATTGTGATTGCTTTTCTTAACACATGTTGCTAGTGACTTTTTTTTCCAGTTTATCTTCTTCCAATCTAATTGTTGATAAATATGTGGGTTTTTTTTTTTTTTTAAAAAAACAGATTGCTTATGTTATCCACTTTTTGTCCCTCAACCCATCCCCAGAATTATAAAGTACTTTGGTATCAAGACATCTGCTTTGGAGAGTCTCATTTTCTCATGTCAAAACATGTTGCCACACACATACAAAAAGTAGTCATAAAGAAGACAGATTACACCAAACCAATAGGCCACTCCTTGTGGCCAGATCCTCTCTCTCTCATACCCAGCAGTGTAATCTGCCCCCTCCTCTGCCCCAGGATCAGTTGCAATTCAGATGACATTCATACCGAGAGCTACACCTTACATCGTAATGTGCTGCAACCAGGACTGGGGTTCCTCCTCCTGCCTGTTGGAAGAGCTGTTTTACAACTAGGATCACATCAGATTTGGGAAAAGTCACTCTTTTCCCATACAAGGCTCAGGGATTCTGGGGAAAGCAGTCTAAAAAGTAACTTTCCTCCAGTTCCCAAGGAGGAGGGTGTGTGTAAGAACCTGTCTCCTCAGCTCCCTCCTTTATTCCATCAATTCCAAATTACTTACTTTTAAATTGTTGTTGATGTTGTTGCTGCTTAAACCCTTCTGGTTTCCTGCTATCAAGAAGGCAGGTGGTTTAGCCTGGCTTTCTCAGCAGTACCCCTTTTCCTCTTTCTGCCCATGTTGTGTGTTGGGTTAAGAAAAATACAGGAAAAAAAACCCCAACAACCCACATACAGAAGCCCCAGTGTCTCTGATGGATGTGTAAAAAAATAATAAGGTGACGGTTGGCACAAAGTTCTCTCTCTTCCCCCACTTTCTTTTTTAAGGTAGGGAGGGAAAGGAAGGCTGGAAAGGATTTCTGGGATGGGGGGGGAAATGTGTGCACATTGTTGTAGAGGCAGTAGCGTGCGCCGAGGGGAGCTCTTTCTCTCATCTGCATTGTGCAAGGAAGCAGGTGCTGTCTACATTACCATACAGCTGAGAGCACAAAGGCCCAACTGATTCAGGCCTCACATAATAACAAACTGCCTTAATGACAGCCACGCGAACGACACACACCAAACTCACTTTCATATATCTATCTATCTATCTACGTGTGTGTCTGTAAACTATGTTTGGAAGAGGAAAAAGTCAGAGTGTGGGAGTGTGCTCATAAAAAAGAGGATCGGTGATGCTGTCCTTCATCACCACCGTCTTTCCTATTCCTACAAGGAAAAAGTAAAAATAAAAAAACACAAGAC
This sequence comes from Furcifer pardalis, assembly GCA_030440675.1. Taxonomy (NCBI): domain Eukaryota; kingdom Metazoa; phylum Chordata; class Lepidosauria; order Squamata; family Chamaeleonidae; genus Furcifer; species Furcifer pardalis. Next base: position 110,812,519 of record CP126890.1, on the reverse strand, counting down.
GAGGCTTTCAGGAGGTTCGCCAGTTGATCCAGAATGCTTGGGGAGGGGAGGGATAATTTCTTCTGAGGTCTTTAAAAAAGCAGGACTGTTTACCCTGCCAAGCTGCCCCCTCCCCACCTGGAATTTAACACATGGGCTTTCCCTGGGGTTGCTTGAGCATGAAAAGCCTCCGGATTGTGACGCGCATAATGATCAGGAAAGAATGAAGGGGGGGGGGGAATAGATTCTGAAGAGTTATTGAAACTTGGTCAAACTTACCAAACTCACTTCCCCTTTCCCTAAACCTTTTCTCTCTGCTCCCCCCCCCCCCCCAATACATCACCGATCACAAAGGCAGCCACTTTGGAAAAGACCTAGGTAAAAAGGAACCACCCACACCTTACACCTACAATGCCTTTAGTGTCACATATCCTCTTTTCTTCCGTTCTCCTCCCGTGTCTTCCAGGCAGAGGTGGGAGAAGCATTCCTAAATATATATTCTATATATAAATATACAGGTATATACGTATTGTTCTGTGTGCCAGGCTGAGGGGATCGGACTGCCATTGGGTGCCATGCTGATTTTGTCCCTTCCTTGGGCTAAAAGGATACCTTTGCAAGGGGAAACACAGGTTTCAAAGAGGCTACCTTTAATCGCTCTGGTTCGAAAGCTGTTGTTGACATGTCACATATACTCATTTAAAGAAATTCCGGAGCAAGGGGTGCCCAAACTTTTTTGGCTGTAGGCCAGTCATGCGGTTCAGGGGGGCTGGTCGCTATGGCCCGTGGGCCGGATCCAGCCCTCAAAGCCAATTCATCTGCCCATGACACCCTCGTCGCTCCCGGAAGTAAAAACGCACACATAGGTGCTCTTTACTTCTGACAATGGCATCGTGGGGCAGATGAATTGGCGTCGAGGGCCGGATCCGGCCCATGGGGCGTAGTTTGGCCACCCCTGTTCTGGAGGATCCGAAGGCTTCAAGTTCAGGCGTCGTGAGCGCGTGTGCATGGCTCCCGGTGCGTGTGTGGTGTGTGTGTGAGAGAGATCCTTAGGGCCCAAAGGGAAAGTGTTGTGGGTGCGTGTGTCGCAGAGGTTGACTTTCGTGGTTCCCAAAAATTTTGCTGGAATGTAAATTTGCGCCTTGCGCTCGCTCTTTTTCCACTCTCTCTCTCTCTTTTTGCAAGAGCCTCCTCAGGGGAGGGGGGGGAGAAAGGAGGAGGGTTGCCCATTTTACAGCTCACTGACCATTTGGCGATCCATTGAGAGGAGGGCTTGGAAAAGTGGTTCCTTTGTGACCGCTCAAGCCAGATTGGGGGGCTGCTCATTTGCATCTTATTAGCCATGCAGGCGGCCGGCGAGATATAAGGCGGCCAAGCGCCCGACCGCAGCCAGATCCGAAGCGCTACTGAGCGAGCGAGAGGCTTACGCCAATAAATAACCATATTATTATTATTATTATTATTATTTTTGCGGGGGTAGGGATAAAAAGACCCTAGAGGCAGCTGCAAGGCGGAGAGCAAAAGGGATCGACCCCCCACCCCCCACCCAGGGACTCTGGAAAGAAACGTTGCCACTCACATGGGCGCGATCTCTCGCCTGTCATTCATTGACACAGGAAAAGACCCCGCGATCCTTCGCTTCCCTTCGCTGGCTTGGATTCCTTCCAGAGAAACGGACCGATCGGGGGGATTTACGTCGGGACACCGGCGACCAGCCAAAGTCTGGGCGATCTGTACACGGAGGTTTTGACACGTCCCGTGTCCCCACGGCAGAACTGACTTGAACACGCCCGAAGCCTCCTTGGGAATTATCTACTGTTCTCTCTCCCCCCCCCCCCCATTCCCAGGGATTTCCAGACCGTCGATTGTTTTAATCTGCTTTGGGAAGCCTTTTCTCGGCCTCTGGGAATTAAGTGGCTTTTCTCTCCTTTCCCTGGGCGAGAACGAGCGACGCGCCAGCCGAGGAAACTGTCCGCTGGCAAGAGAGAGAGAGGGGGGGCCGAGAAGGAAGGGACGAAGGAAGGAAGGAAGAAGTGGCGCCCTAAGACTCATTCATCTTTAAGAGAGGAAAGCGCCATTGCCTCCCCGAGGGCTGTCAGTCATCCGAAGGGCGTCTCTAAAACCGCATCGACGGGGGAAAAAAAAGAACAGAGTAGGAGAAGAGAGGGAGAGACTTGAAACGCGCCCCCCCGCCCGGCAACTCCCGCTCGCCAATTCCTTCCCAGCCCGAATCGGAGCAGAGAAACCGGCGCACCTCCCCTCTCCTTTTGACAGGCGCTCGGGTTGCTTTGGCTGGACAGCGCGAACAGAAGCCCACCTTGCGCTCTCACTCCGCACCCCCCACCCCGCCTTCAACATGGGAGGGCAGCCCACGCTGACTCTGCTCGTCTTCGGGGTGCTCCACTTCTCCTGCCAGGTAAGGCTCAGGGCTCCCTCGGCCTGTCTCTTGCCTACCCTCGACGCGCCGCTTTAAGAGGGCTGCTGGAACAAGAAGGGGGGGGGAGTTGGGGCATCTCACGGTGTGTGTGTGTGTGTGTGAAGGGGGGGAGTTGGGGCATCTCACGTGTGTGTGTGTGTGTGTGTGTGAAGGGGGGAGTTGGGGCATCTCACGTGTGTGTGTGTGTGTGTTCCGTGTGTGTGTGTTCGGGGCACTTTCCTCGAAGCCAGGCGTGAGCAAAGGGGTCGGCGTCCTCCTCCGTTCCTCCCTCGGTTTGGGAAGTCGCGGGCGAGAGTAGTTTGCACGCGCACGTGCGAATGCGTGGACGCGTGTACGCCCCCGTGTACTCTTCCAGCAGCGGCCCGGCTGGGCCGTTCCAAATGGCTCCTTTCGTTGCTACGGATTGCCCTGGTCCCGAGTCCTGGCTGGGTGTGTGTGTGTTCTCGGCCCCGACGTGGGGGGGGGGGAGATGGGGGCTTCGCTCTGGGCAGCGCTGCGGTCGCGTCCCACGCGACGTGTGTGTGGGGGGTGGGTTTCCCGGCCCCATAATATTCCCATTGATAAATCCGCCGCGCCCCCTCTCGGCGGCCCAGGGAGGCTTTCCCGCGCGTCCTCGAACCCCGTCCCCGACGTCCCTTCTTCCACGGCCCATTCGCTCCCCTGCTGCAGGTCTGGAGCTCCGGCATGTTCGAGCTGAAGCTGCAGGAGTTCGTCAATAAGAAAGGCCTGCTGGGCAACCGCAACTGCTGCCGGGAGGGCCTCCCTGGGGCGGCGGCGGCCGCCTCGCCGTCGGGCTTGCGAGCGTGCGACTGCAAGACCTTCTTCCGCGTCTGCCTCAAGCACTACCAAGCCAGCGTCTCCCCGGAGCCGCCCTGCACCTACGGCAGCGCCGTCACGCCCGTGCTGGGCGCCAACTCCTTCGTAGTGCCGGAGAGCGTGGCCAGCGGCGACCCTTTCTTCAGCAACCCCATCCGCTTCCCCTTCGGCTTCACCTGGCCCGTAAGTAGTACAGTACTTGGATTTTAGTTTATTTTTTTTAAAAGAGGGGAAGGCTGCAAGGGCAGAGAAAAATAGGCTCCCGCCGCGACTCAGAAACACAAGAGCGCACCGGTGGCAATTCCCAAAACTCTCCCCATTGATTTCCCCCCATTTTCTAGAGAAATGGGGATAATCTTTTGATTTATGGCAGCCACTTCCAGTTTTTCTGGGTAGAGAATACTCAGGAGTGATTTCTCATTCTCTTTTCCTGGGGGGCACCTTGGGACAGTGCAGCTTGCCCATGATTACATAGGCTGGCTCTTCTCCCCTGTAGCCACAGTGGGGACTCGAACTCTTAGAGCCCAGGAGTTCTCAACCTTCTTAAGGGGGGGGCATGCTCTCCCTCAGACAGCTTCAGCGCCCGACGGCCATTTTGCCCTCCCTCCACCCCATTGCACTTCCTGGTGTGGTGGAGGCAGTGCGGGGGGCACATGAAATGGTGCCACGGGCCACATCCGGGCCACAGGTTGAGAATCCCTGTCCTAGCCTCTAGCTCTGCAGCCGGATACCTAAAACCACTGATAGAAATGTAAATACAGTAATACAGTACCTCATATAACAGTATCGAATAACACTAAAATCACATAACATTAAGCAATCTGGGGGGGGGGGGAGAATTGCATCGGATAACATTAAGATCCTATGGGATGCATCGGATAACAACCGCTAAAGCCTGTGTGGTTACAATGTATCTCTATGGATCCCATAGGATTTTAACATGCATCGGATAACACTAAAAATCGGATAGCACCAAGACTTGTGGAACCAGGTTTTAACGTTATCTGAGGTTTTACTGTACAGAACTCAGGGCTTGGACTGGCTTGACCTCCTCCTAGATATTATGAGCACAGGGGGGAAATCACTTTTAAGCCATAAACAGCCATCTCCATGCTTACAACCAGGACATTTAGGGTTCCAGATTAGCTAGTGGTAGTGGATATATCCTACAGAAGAAGAGGTAGCACTTCTCAGTCATTGTGATGCTGTCAACAGAACTTGGACGATGTATGGTTTGGGGCTGCTTTTCTGCTATCAAGTGATGCCATAAGGCCTCACTCTTATTTCTGATGGAGTGGATGAAAGTGCACATTTAAATACTGTACAGGAGTTGGTCTTTAAGGTGCCACAACATTTTTTTGTCTTTTTCTTGTTTTGCTGTTGTCTTGTTTACTCTCTGATAAACATCCCTGAGGAATCGCTGAGTTTGAAAACCATTTTACCGGGCTCTGGGAGTAGAAAAATACTAATTTGTAATGCTTTTTGTGATCTGTTGAATGGGGCTGATACTCAGGTGGTTGGTGCATGTTGCAAATCAGGTAATCAAGATGGGTGCACATTTTCTCATTTGCACCTTTCAGTGGATGTAAATAAAAAAACCGGTTTCCTTTCCATAGTAGCAGCCACGATAGTCCATTGCTGCAAAACCAACAGAATCCTGTGCTACCTTAAAGGTTTAACATCTTTGTGGTAGTGCTAAAAGTGTTTGTGAATTATAGCCAATTCCACAAAACTAGGCTTCTTTCCACTTCCCCAATACAGAAACTCTGCTTCCCATTTCCAAGATCTTGGTGCAGCTATGGCTTAAAGGGGATGTTAATGATGCAATGAGATAAGTTAACTAGGTGTCTGTTTCTTCTAAGGTAGACGTGGATAGGTTGGGTGGCTCTGAGGCCTAATTTGCTATGTTTCTAATCAGCCTGCCCAGAATGCTTTAAAACACGAAACCAGAAGGGGCTATAAGTCCACATCCACTTTCAAAACGATCTTGGGTTGACTGTTGTTGCATAGGGCCCAGCGACTTACTGTAAAGGCGAATTGCCCCTCCATGAAGCTTCTAGAAGCGTCAGCTATATTTATTTTTGCTGGGGGGAGAACTAGAGGACAGTGGGGAAAATGTGGGGCTGCAAAAACACGAAAAGGGAGGATCCATGCAGTCCATTGGTTCCCCTCCATGGTAAGACACACTTCTAATTTTCAGGGGGTGTCCTGTAGTCCAGAAACTTACAGTATGATATACACAACGTAAGTGTGGATGTGGAGTGCCCTGCCTCCAGAGGAGCCAATGTTTGGAGAATCTTTTTTGAAAAAGACGACAACTCCCAAGGATTTTGGGAACTGTAGTTCAAAACATAGGAGAGACGCTGGTCCTCCAGAGAGATATTCCAGCTGGCTGTGGGCACTTTCGACCAAGGCTGCTTGCTGGCATGTGCAGCTTGCCTCCGAGCACCAATTGCAGCCTCAGTCAGTCAGCTGAAGTGACAATGACAGGAGAGTGGATTGAGATTTTGCTCTCCGCCCTCCCTGTTTTCCTACCCCCATGATGGAACTGGCCAAGTCTTTCTCAGTTCTGTCTGCAAGTCTCAAAGGCTTCATTTTGAAGCTCTTTTGAGCTGCCCCAGTCCCACCATTCAGCTTTGCAAAATAAGGAGGCCGAGCCAAAGTGGGAAGTCTGGCACAGATGATGCTTTCTCATTCTGCAACCCCCCCCCCCCGCCATCCCCTGTTCTCTCCCCTCCCTATTTTTTTTAAACACAACATCCTGTATGAACAGGCTGAAACAACAGGCCAGGAGGCCTCTTTTCAAAATGCACTGCCGTTTCCTTGAGGAAAGTGAAAACAGGCTGGAGTCAAAGAGTCACACTGGCTGGGCACTCCCTCTCCCCCCATGGTCGCAAAGCCAGTTGTCACCTCCTCTCCCGCAACCATGTCATTGTGCTGACTGCAGCCGTTTGCACTTATTGTTTCTCTGTGTGTTTCATTTTCCACCTTCTTTTCCCAGGGCACTTTCTCTCTCATCATTGAGGCGCTGCACACTGACTCCCCTGATGACCTCAGCACAGGTATCCCTCTATCTGCTCCACTGCTTAGGATCCACTCCCTCCCTTTCATGTAAAGCCTGTGTATTCTATGGCCTTACTCACCCCCATGGTCGTAAGTGCTTGACTTGACACTGAGTCCTATTGGGATCTGAGGGCTTAGGCCAATGACGGCGAACCTTGGCACTCCAGATGTTCTTGGACTTCAATTCCCAGAAGCCTAAGCCCCCATGAATCCACACAAATGGGTTTACTGCGATTCATCTGGCCTGCGCCACCGTCGTCACGCCTGGAAGCAGAAGTAAAACGCACCCATACAGAAGTACGTATGGTTTACTTCTGCTTCCAGGAGCGATGAGGGCGGTGTAGGCCGGATGACTCACAATAAACCCATTCGTGTGGATTCACAGGGGGCTTGGGCTTCTTGGAATTGAAGTCCAAGAGCATCTGGAGTGCCAAGGTTCGCCATCATGGGCTTAGGCTCTGGGTGCTTGGGAGCCAGTTAGAGGGCAGAGCTTTTTGCACACCCAGGTTAAAACCTTTCCCCACAACCTTTGTGACACCCGTTGGACGCTCAGCCATTCTCTTTAACTAACAACCTTGCCATTCTCTCCCTTGCATCTGTTGCAGAGAACCCAGAGCGTCTCATTAGCCGCCTGGCTACCCAGAGGCATTTGACCGTTGGGGACGAGTGGTCGCAGGACCTACACAGCAATGGCCGCACAGACCTCAAGTATTCCTACCGTTTTGTGTGTGACGAGCACTACTATGGAGAAGGATGCTCTGTCTTCTGCCGCCCCCGGGATGATACCTTTGGGCACTTCACCTGTGGAGAACGTGGGGAGAAAGTCTGTAACCCGGGCTGGAAGGGCCAGTACTGCACTGAATGTGAGTGGCCGCAGTGATACCCTATTGATGACCCTTCTTTGGGGGCTGCAGGTTTACTGTCACTCATGTATGCATCAGTCCCTGTTGTGTCTTGTCAAGTGACCTGAGAGATGACTAACAAGACCTTTGTTCATTATCTGGCAAAATTACTGACTGGCTTTGCAAAAGAATATCAAAGGCATCCCAAAAACCATAGTTATGAGGGATTGACAAAACTGCCAGATGAAATTAACGGTGCTGTAATGACAAATAATAACAACAACAACAACAAAAAACCAATAAGGATAATGAGAGTTCTGATCTAGCCCAATGTAGAAGTGTGAATTCTTTTGTTTTTCACTTTGAAAATTAACATGGCTCTTTTCCACTAAAGTCAGTAACCAACACTGGCTGGATTGGACCCTTGAGAATCTGAACCTCATCATGCAAAACTGGCATGGTGACCAAAATTCAATACTGTCTTGATGATATCTTTTTGTGGGGATGGTGGTGGTCATTCTACAAACTACATTTTTGTTGTTGTTCAGTCGCACAGTCGATTCCGACCCTGTCCACCAGGCACTTCTGTCCTCCACCATCCTTCTCAACTTGCTCAGCTCTGTCCCCATTGTGTCTAGAATGCCATCTAGCCATCTCATTTTTGGCCGCCCCCTTCTTCTCTTGCCCTCGACCTTTCCAAGCATCAAGGCTTTCTCAAGTGACTCTTCTCTTCTCATTTGATGTCCAAAGTACTTTAGCTTCATCTTTACTATTTGACCTTCTAAGGAGCAGTCAGGGTTGATTTCTTCTAAGATTGACCTATTTGTTCTTCTCACTGTCTAGGGGACTCTCAAAACTCTCCTCCAACACCACATCTCAAAGGCGTCTATTATTTTTTAAAAGTCAGGTTCATTTTGTAATCCATCCACCCAACAGAGACTCTACACTGTATTATAAGTGGTGGGATGGTGACAGTTATTCAGTTCAAAGAACAATTATATATTATTTTATTAGTTCACCTGCTGAACTTGTGGAGTGAATGTAGCAAGTTAGTGGAACAGCTGAATCTTTGTGTAAAAGCTGATTCTTGTTAACCCATGCACTCATTTGATTAGCAAGAGGATGGCCTTCTTAATGACTTACATAAAGAAAATGACATTGAGCGTTAGATTTCACACATTAAATTTGCATGGCCAACTGCCAACCGTGAATAAATATAGCATTCTTTAGTCTCCAAAAGTCTGATCACTGTTAAGTAGGCAATTGATTGCTGTTTTCTAAAAGTCACTGGACAACATTCCCAAAATCTGTATTAAGGCACTACTAACCAAAGTCACACAAAATAATGTGCAGACTTTTAAGTTATGCAGATCTTAATCAGACTAGATGGTAAACAAAGCATAAGGGAGCAGGAAGAGAAGGAAAGAAAACAAACTGGTCATGTAGCCATGGAGTCCATGGCTAAAGCACCAGCTGTCTTTGCTGCCTCTCTTGCATCCACTTTGTTTACTTTTACCCTGATTAAGATTTCTGCACAACTCAAGAGCTTGCTCATCATTTTGCATTAGTTGGGCTACTATATGAACTTATGGGTCTTTTTTCCTTATGCCCAGTGCTATTCATTCTTATATTTTCATAGTGTTTTAATAACTCCTGTCTTTTCTCAAAGACCAACCCAATAGAGTTGGCCGCTTCACACATAAATGTGCAAGCATAGTATAAAAATATACCTAGCTGTTAACTATATTGAATCTAGCATCTTTGTTTATTAAGATAAACTCTAAACATTCAATCAAATAAACTCTAAACATTCAATCAAATGGAGGGAGATCAGTTATAAGCCCCAATGGGAGCTTAAATGGGCTAAATCAGGGGCTCTCAACCTTGGGCCTTCAGATGTTTTTGGACTTCAATTCTCAGAAGCCTTGATCAACAGGTCTGCTGATTTTAGCTTCTGGGAATTGAAATCCAAGAACACCTGGGGGTCCAAACTTGAGAAAGCCTGTTCTAAATTAGTTATATTCTGCAGAAGAAGGTTTGCTACAGTTGAATTCAGTATACTCTGAGGACCTGTTGTTTGAAGCATAGTGGTGCTATGTTCTAGTAATGTTGTTCATAGCAAAATTGGGAGGAAGAGCAAGCTTTCTGGTTCTAGTTTACCCAAAACCAACATTCCCCAATCTGTAGTCTTCCAGGGGTATAAGACTACAGTTGTCACAGTTTTCCATGCAGTTTTACCAGAGAATATAGGGGATATTTGAAGACTACTAGGCAGGCCTGTGGTGGCCTGGTGGGATCCCAGGACGTGTCACCACATACCCCTACTTATAACTTAAAGGGCCACACCACCTTGTCAGTTTCTGTTTCTGCTTTGGTTCCTCTTGCGGGGCTCCCCTCCTCCCTGTGGGAGAAAGTCCGAAGCGCTTCAGCAGCAGCACGGAGATAATAATAATAATAATAAGGCTTGAATTGGGGGAAAAACAACACAAAATGAATGCCCATCTGCAAGGATTAATAGCCCCACAGAGAGCCGTTTTGCTAGAACAGGGGTCTGCAAACTTGGCTTTCCAGATGTTCTTGGACGTTAGTTCCCAGAAGGTCTGATTAGCAGGTTTACTTACTTGGGCTTCTGGGAATTGAAGTCCAAGAACACCTGGAGAGCTACGTTTGCTGACCCCTGTGCTAGAACAAAGATCCATGATGGTGAACCTTGGCACTCCAGATGTTTTTGGACTTCAATTCCCAGAAGCCCAAGCACCCTGTGAATGAGTTTATTGCGATTAATCCAGCCCGTGCTGCCCTCGTCGCTCCCAGAAGCGGAAGTAAAATGCGCCTGTATGGGTGTGTTTTACTTCCGCTTCTGGGAGCGATGAGGGCACCGTGGGCCAGATGAATCACAGAAAACTCATTCATGTGGATTCACAGGGTGCTTGGGCTTCTGGGAATTGAAGTCCAAGAACATCTGGAGTGCCAAGGTTCACCATCACAGACATAGACGATCTCTCTCCAGACTGAAGGAGTCCGGGTGGGCCAAACATTAGTCAGGGTGGCACAACTAGTTCCTGTTGCCCATGAGGTTTTTTGGTCTGTGGGTGTTATACAGCAGCTCAGCATGGACATGCCAAGCCAAGTAAACCTTCCAGAACCTTCCAAAACTAGAGCAGCAAATGGCATGGAAATCCACTGCTTGCAGAAAAGTTTAAAACAATTGAAGTCTCAAGGAATGCTTAAAATAGTTATTTTCATTCTGGCTCTTTTGATGCGCATGACATTGTGTGCTTGCATCTGTTTGTGTATTTAAGTTGAAGACTGACATCTGTGCCCAGGCAGGCTGTTGGAAAACCCTAAGTCTTATCTCAGTGTAGTAAAAAGCTTTAATTTTGTTTCCATGGGAGCACCAGAGTTTGGAAACGAACCCTTTTGCACTCCAATGGCCAAAGTCCCCCAACTGCTGCTGGGTGGGTGAATTTTGGATTGTTCTTTTCCCATTAAACTGCAGAGGGAAAACAGGAATATTGTTTCAGACAGTTCAAGGAAGGGATTACTTTGGAATCCTTAGGGCTGTCTCCTTTTGAGGTAACAGGCCCCGCTCGCGTCCGGTGAGTTAGTAGTACTGATGTGGATATTTCCCCCTCTCATTTTATTTTTAAACACTTGGATTTTATTGGCAACTTGCTAGCAAAGAGGATGCCCTTTTGTGACAGAGGTAGGGATGACATCACCCTGAATGGCAAGGAAATAAATAAACACATTTTGCTGGCTTACTTTGTGATGCCTGCCTGCTCCCATTAACTCCGTCCCTCTCTCCCCCCCCCCATTTTATTTTGTTTTTGGAAGGACAGTTGGATCACCAATCTCTCTTTTCCTCAGTCTTCTGTTTTTCCTTCTTGGTGGTGGTGGTGGTGGGGACTCTGTTATTGTCTCTCCTGGCTTGCTTTGTTGAATTAAAACTTGCAGTGCTTACTTAATGAGTTCCATAACCAAGCAAAGTAATGAGTAGAAGTCTTCCCTCCTGTCCTCCTCCTAACCTCCCTCCTGCTGGCCTGATTACCTCTTCTCTTCTGTCTGTGCTCCCCAGCCGTCAAACAAGCCCCCCCCATCCATCCCTTTCCTTTCTTGTGTGTGTGTATGTGTGTGTGAAAGAACTTTAGACTTATTTATTTGAATAAGAAAAAAAAGTTTCTCTCCCCCCCCCCCCTTTCTGAGAAATCACGCACGTGCCATAGATTAGATTTGGACTGGGATAGGTTGCCCAGGAAGCACGTCTTGGACCCCTATTGGCTGCAAGAGGTTGGGGGGTATTGTTGCATTGGGGCCAGCTGCTTGGAGAGAATAGACAATAGAGCAGCTGTCCCGGCTGGCACCCTGCACACCAGCTGTCCACCCTTATCTGCACGCACAGGCACACACATACACACACTTTCACACACTTTTTGAAGAGGAGGGGCTGTGTGCCATAGAACTGGGAATGGGGTGGGTGGGAGGGAGGACTTCTGATCTGACCCTTCCAGGGGAAGAAAAGGCGGGTGGGAGCGGTGGGGAAGAGGGGAGTAATTGTGAGTTCTCTTTTGTCCGTGTGCAACTGTATTAAGGAGGAATGTTCATCTCTGGCAATAAGTAAAAGCCGCCCCCCCCCGGCCCCCAGTTACTATGCAAGATCAATACTCCGGCCCAGCATTGGAGGCTAATTCAGCTGCTCTTCCCCGACCTGGCTAGAGTGAAAAGAGTTTTTGACCCCATCTCACAACAAAGCCCCAGATTGTTTGTGTCTAGCTTTCTAATTTTTTCCACCCCTCCTTTTGCAGCAATTTGCTTGCCTGGATGTGACGAGCAGCATGGATTTTGTGAGAAGCCCGGGGAATGCAAGTAAGTTTACTCTTCCTTCTTGCCCAGCTTCCACCTTGCCTTTTTTTTTGCTGCCTGTAAACTTGATCTCTGAATCTTGGAGAGATGATTTTAAATGATGCCTTTTTACCTGATGGAAGAGTGAGAAAGCCAAAGTATTCCAATTATACCCAGGCTTGAGCTGCTTCCAGCTAGTCTGTTCCTACTGCCTCCTTATGGGAGAGCATGGGTCACTTCTTCCTTAGTCACCCTCTCCCTCTTTTCTTGGTGGAGTTCAGCCAGCAGGTCTTTCCTTACAAGAAGGTACAACACTCAATTCAAAAAGGTCCTTTGCCTCCTTAGAGGTGCCAGAGGATCTTTGGGCTGTGGGCTTTCTGAGAGTATCTGCACTGCACTATTAAAGTGGTTTTATGCCACTATTAACGGTTGTGGCTTCATCATAAAGAATCCTGGGAGTTGTAGGTTGCAAGTGCAATTCTTAGAAATTTCAACTACAGTTCAAGGAAATGCACTTGACTGCATTTGGAAATAATTCCAAGTACCTCACCAAATTCCTGGTAGGGTGGACTTAAATTGGAACCAGGCAGCTGTAACTGTGTAGTGTAGATATACATTTTCCGTAAGGAAAAAATACGGCAAGATGAGCAACAGGCTCAGGAGTGAATTGAATGGCTCCATGTATCATTGGCATTGGCTTCATCTTCCTTTAATTACCTTGCCTTAAAAGTCTCAGTAGGCACCAGCTACCACTGCAAAGCAGCAGTTCACCAGGCAGGCATGTTGCCCTGAGCGCCCACTTACGCTACCATCTTGTTAATGTTTTCTTGGAAGCAAGAGTTTTAATGAGGCATGCTCTCTATTACAGTTTTCCTCAAGTTGATATATTTAGGATTATAGTTTGGAAAAGATTAGTTTCCTGGATATAGTATAGGTCCCATTCGTCTTCTGTGTCTAGGCTGGACGTGAAACTGACAAAATGAAGGCACCTTTTGGGAATTCATTCTGCAGGTCCTTTTGCCTGACCTAGTGTTAGAAAGGTTAGTTGGCAACACAAGGTTGTCGTTACCAGGGTACACCTGGTTGTGGTTCAAAAATACCACAGTCTTCGGAAAGGCTCTTTCTGTGTGACCCTAGGTCTCATGATTCTCTAGCTGACATTACCAGTGACCACAATAGCTGAAGGATTCTGGGAACTGTAGTCCAAAAGTTACATTCCCAGTCTCTGCACCAGCTATTTTGGATTAAGTCATCCCAGTATCTCAACAAGTCATGTTGGTTTCCAGCTTTAAATACTGTCTCTTGTCTTGAACAATTATTGAACAACTGGTTGATAGCTTGGTTTAATTCTTTTTTAATTGATTTTTTAAAGTAATTTCGAACCTCAAGGTTTTAATTTATGAATTTTCTGTAAGCCGCCTAGAGTCAGGTTCGCCTGATTGGGGCGGGATAATAAATCTAAAATAAATAAATAAATAAATAAATAAATAAATAAATAAATAAATAAGCAACATGTCATGTGGGTTTTTTGTGATCATAATAACCATATCCAAAGGAGAGTTGATGTGTTGTGGTATAGAGGATGATAACATTAGAGGTGGGCCAGGAAAACCTCAGACGGAATCTTTGTTGAGCTAGGAAAATTGGTTTCTCTTGGAGAGTCCATATTTTGCCTTCTCAGCATAACCTACTTTACAGATTTGTTGTGAAGGCTAATTGGAATTGCTGTTCTGAATGCATTAGCAGAAAGGTAGGTTATAAATGTGACCTGTAATAAATTGAGGGCATCGCAGGGAGCATTTTGTGCTCACAAATAATTTCCGCTGAAATCAAGGAGCTTGGTACAATATGAATGAAATATAAAGTTCCATATTCATATAGTCATATTCATATGCCAGAGGCATGCACCGAAGAGGACTTGGGTTTGGGCAATGACAAAGTGAAGAAAGTGGCTTCATTTTGGCAGTTCAAGGTTTGATCAGGGCATGAAAGAAGAAGATTCAGATAGTGGAAGAGGCACCTGCAGTATTAATGCTGATGAAGTGATGAAGCCAGTGGTAAGGGTTTAGAAGTATGACTTTCTTGATGTTCATAATGGTTTGCTTTTCTGTGTTTTTAAGCTTCTGTTGTTGTTGCTTCATAGATGCAGAGTTGGTTGGCAAGGGCGTTATTGTGATGAATGCATTCGGTACCCAGGTTGTCTTCATGGTACCTGTCAACAGCCATGGCAGTGCAATTGTCAGGAAGGCTGGGGTGGACTTTTCTGTAACCAAGGTGAGTTCTTCATCTATATTAGTTTAGATAGTTCTGTGGTTTGTGTGATCATTCTGTAGTGAAGGTCGTGGGTTGCTATTGTGATGTCCCTTTTGTTTTCATCTTTTGTAGATCTCAATTACTGCACACACCACAAGCCTTGCAAGAACAGTGCCACTTGTACCAACACTGGCCAAGGGAGCTACACGTGTTCCTGCCGTCCTGGTTACACTGGTTCCAACTGTGAGATTGAAATCAATGAATGTGATGCCAATCCTTGCAAGAATGGAGGAAGCTGTATTGTAAGTTTTGTTCTTTTTTAAAAAAATATTCTGAATGCCAGGCTTATGGTCTTTAGCAGAGTATTGGCACTTAATGCAATATAGATCTCTAATGTTTGTGCTTTGCTTTGGAATAGGATCTTGAAAACAGCTACTCCTGTACCTGCCCACCTGGATTCTATGGTAAAAATTGTGAGTTGGGTGCTATGACATGTGCTGATGGACCCTGCTTCAACGGGGGACGGTGTACAGACAACCCTGAAGGTGGTTACAGCTGCCGCTGCCCAGTTGGCTATTCCGGGTTTAACTGTGAAAAGAAGATTGACTATTGCAGTTCTAGTCCCTGTGCAAATGGTAAGCCAAAGCAATGTTCATGCAAGCTGCTCACACAAATGGCTGTTTCTCCCCTGTACTTGAGTGACAGGTGAATGGACTTCCTCTTGAAGTTCATTTGATGTCTTTTGACACTGGTTGCTGTTTGACACATGTGCATCCAAAACCTCTGCTCCCTTAATTCGGAAGTATCTGTGGGATTGCAACACGGGCTTTGGAATGTTTTTTAACAACAACTCCCAGAATCCCTTAGCCTGTTGACAGTCATTGGGACTTATAACCAAAGGAGGAATGTTCCCAAACTCTGATTACAACCTTCATGTAGCCAATTAGTGGATTGTGCTGCATCAGCAAAAAACAAGCAGGCTTCTTTTTATTTTTACATTTTGTTAGGAGGTAGTTTTTGGGTTTTGTATTGTTAAAGGGTAGTACACTAGTACCTCGGATAATGTTAAGACTTGGTTCCACAAGTCTTAACATTATCTGGTTTTTAACGTTGTGTGATGCATTGATCCCACATTGTTAAGAAAAAAGCCGGTTCAACCCCCAACCCAAAGGCAAAGGCGGAGAGATTCGCCCTGCCTTTTTTCTGTTAGTCTTTGCCTTTGGGTTGGGGGTAGAACATGGGTGCCTATTCATCCCCCAACCCAAAGGCAAAGGGAAAGAGATTCACCCTGCCTCCCCTGCAGGACGAATCCCTTGCTGTTAGCCTTTGCTTTTGGCTGGAGAAACGTAAAACTAACAGCAAGCAATCTCAAGGATGGAGAATTTGAGGCAAACATTGTGAAATGGAAATGTGTGCCTCAAATTCCCCAACATTATCTGATTTTAGCGTTATCCGATGCAAACATTATCCGAGGTACCACTGTACAGTAATACCCCGTATAACGTGAGTATCATATAGCGCTAAAACCGTATAACGTGACAAGATTTTTGGAAAAATCTTGTTTCAAATAACGCGATTTTTAACGTTATCCGATACAGTCGTTCTTAGCAGCAGGGTGGGTGGAAAGCTGAACGGGGTTCTCCGTTCAGCTTCCTAGCCACCCTGCAGCTACGGAGGCAGGGGTGGGGAGGCTGGAAAGCTGACGGGGGGCTCCCCCGTCGGCTTACCCAGCCACCCCACAGCTGCGGAGGCAAGGGCGGGTGGCTAGGGAAGCCGACAGGGAGTCCCCGTCAGCTTCCCCAGCCACCCTGCAGCTGTAGATCGGGTCCTCTGATCTCTCTGGAGCAGGCAGGGGACATGATCCAAGCTGTTTCTGGGCTTCCCCGACGTCCTGAGCCAGTGCAGCAAGCCAGAATGTCAGGGTTCGAATCCCGACATTCTGGCTTGCTGCACTGGTTGAGGACATCGGGGAAGCCCAGAAACAGCTTGGATCGTGTCTGCCCACCTCCCTGGACCCGCCCGGGGGGAAGGGGTCAGAGACCCCAAAATTGGTAAAAAAAAGTCCGTTTTTTTTTTACCAATTTTGGGGTTTCTGACCCCCCCGCCGGGTCCAGGGAGGTGTGGGGACCCGATCCAAGCTGTTTCTGGGCTTCCCCGACATCCTGAGCCAGTGCAGCAAGCCAGAATGTCGGGATTCGAACTCTGACATTCTGGCTTGCTGCACTAGCTCAGGACGTCGGGGAAGCCCAGAAACAGCTTGGATTAGGTCTGCCCACCTCCCTAGACCCGGCCGGGGGGGGGGGGTCAGAAACCCCAAAATTGGTAAAAAAAAACGGACTTTTTTTTACCAATTTTGGGGTCTCTGACTCCCCGCCAGGTCCAGGGAGGTGGGGAGACCCACTCCAAGCTGTTTCCAAAGTTCCCCCACCTCCCTGGAGGCAGCAGCAAGCCAAAATGTCAGGATTCAAATCCTGACGTTCTGGCTTCCTGCAGCCTCCAGGGAAACAGGGCTTTTTTAAACATTGTGTGATCAATGTATCGCACAACGTTAAAAACCGAATAACGACGGGACTTGTGGAACCAAGTCATAACGTTATTCGGGGTTCTATTGTATTTAGTTTCAGTAGGTTTTTTTTAATGACTTGTGTGAGAATGTCTGAGATACAGTAATACCTCGGATAACGTTTACCTCGGATAACGCTAAAATCGCATAACGTTAAGTAATCTGGGGAGGAGAATTGGATCGAATAACGGTAAAGTCCTATGGGATGGATCGGATAACAACTGCTAAAGCCTGTGCGGTTACAATGTATCTCTATGGAGCTTTAACGTTATCCGATACATCCCATAGGATTTTAACATGGATCGGATAGCACTAAAAATCGGATAACACCAAGACTTGTGGAACCAAGTCTTAGCGTTATCCGAGGTATTACTGTACTTCTTTTTGTATTCTAAGTTTTCAAACAGTGGTGTAGGTGGCTTTTCATTAGAAACATGAATACTGTACAGTAAAACCTTACGTAAAGATCACCTCGCTTAGAGACTAACTCACTTGAAGAGCAGAATTTTCTCTGAATGGTCACCCTCGCTTAACAACTAAAAACAACCAAAAACTCACTCAACAACTAAATCGGGTTCGCAATCCTCCCCTCCAGAAGTCACAATTGATCACTTGCAATGGCAGTGCCGGCTCTTTTTCCAAATGTTTCGCTTAAAGAGCAATTCACTTAAAGAGCAATCCTGTGGAACGCATTATGGTCTTTAAGTGAGGTACCACTGTACAGAATGCAAATTTTAAAATCAGCATTAAAACCACAGTCTACATAAATATCCAGTCAGAAGGTTCCATAGTCAAAAATCCTGTTGCTTAGTGTAATATGTTGCACCAGAGAAGGCCCATTGAATCAGCGGGTGAGTTAAGTGCACAATAAGTTTCAATGATTCAAATGACCTCTTCTGGTGTAATTTACTATGCAGAAGTAAATCGCTAAAATAAATTGCAACTAGAGTAGGTCTATTTGAGTGAATGGAAATTATAACTGAGAGCAAGGAACATGGAAAAAATAAATCTGAGCATTTGGGGAATGTTCATGATAGATCTGTGTACCAGATGTAGCAGCAAGTGTCATTAGCATCCTGTGGGTAATAATAATTTCATGTCAGAGATTACTCTGGGTTGAAAGGATTTTGCTAGAGTGACTCCGCTCAGGAGATGCCTGAATGAGGCTCCTTTCATGTCCCCAAGTGCAGCCCTCGGGTATTCAAACCCAATCTTCCTGTCTCCAAACTCAGCATTTTAATCACTAAACCACCAGTTGATTGTATTGCACAAGTTCACGTCCCTGTGACTATTGTAATGCAACTCCTGAATGAGGCATCATGATGGTGTGAAGACTGAAAAAACTTTCCAAACAAATTAAGGTGTTCAGTATTCATGCCTGGAGTTATGTTCTCAAATCAAAAATCTGACCTTTGAATGAGTGACTCAGGCTTAAACATATTTGCTACTAACATATGTTTGGTACTTGAGTCAATGAGGGAAACCAGCTAGATCTTTTAAAGAAGGGGAGTATGTGTAGTATGATCTATGTAATTTACATAGGGTAGATGCATTGTGCAACTGTGAACTGCTACAGCTCAAACCTAAGGAACCCTGGATTTGCAGTCTGCTAGGAAACTGTACTTCATTCTCATGATCTTCAGTAAACAGTTCTAAGTACTTCACCAAACTATCAGTCATCCTTAAAGACAGTATCATGTTACCTCTGATAACACCAGAATACTATAACTAGATTTATACAAGGTGGCATTTATATGGTGTACATTTCTGTGATTTTAAAAAAATCAATATACTGTATCAGTATCTTGGTTCTGGATTAGTAAAGGTAAAGGTTGACCTTGCTCGAAAGCTAGTCATATCAGTGCTCATCTCTGTTTATAGCTAAAGAGCCAGCACTGTCTGCATCTGCATAGACACCAGTACTGCTTTCGAACTGCTAGGGTGACAGGAGCTGGGACAGAGACAAGAGCTCATTCTGTCATGAAGTACCTTCAGCGAGTCCAGCATCTTAACCACTTGAACCATTGCAGTCTGGCTTAGTGCGTATTTAATAAGCAAGGATATTTTATGCTTCAAGTTTGTTCCTAAGAAATTGCCTCAACCAGATTTCTCTCTTGGCCATGTTCACTGTGTGTTTTAAAATTAGGCAGTCAGGTTGGGGTCTCTCTTGAGTGCTTCCTCTCTACAGTGAAGTGCGGAATTTTTGACTCTGCAAATGTGATATACTTCAGTTCCCAAACCTTCCATCCAATTAGGCCAGTGGAAGGGAACTGAAGGAATTATAATCCAAACTATTTGGAATGGTAATGACACTTCTCTGAAATGTTGAAGCAGTTAAGTAAGTATGTGCCTGATGTGTGCAGCTGCAGAACTGTTCCATTATTTGTTAGTGAATGTATGCCTTACTTAGATCAAAGGCAAAACTTTTATTTCTTATTAAAAAATGATGGTGGTGATGGTGATGCCACCCATGATTTCCAGACAGTTTGAGTCTTTGAAACATGCCATCAAAAATTGTCTTTAACAAACAAACAAACAAACCCTATTCTAGTAAAAACCACCAAATTGACTTGCAGGAGTGTATTTGTTTTTATAAGTTATTTTAAAATCCTGGGTTGTGGTGGACCTCAACAGGCAACCTAAATATTGCAGAATTTAGGATGACTCTATAGTCACCACGGACCAGCCACATTCTCCCAGCTATCTTGGACAACATTGACAACTTTTAGACATCTGTTTTACAGTCTAGCAGTTCGAAAGCAAGAAATGGCAAGTAGATAAATAGGTACCACTTCGGTGGGAAGGTAATAGTGTTCCGTGTACTCCAGTGTCTACCCAAGCATGCCACGTGTCCATGGAAACATCTGCAGATGCAGACAGCGCTGGCTCTTTGGGTATAAGCAAAGATGAGCACTGAACTCTAGAGTCGGATACTTGCTTTTGAGCTAGGGTGACTTTTGCAAAATCTTGATCTTAATGCACTTTTAATGGAGGTGGCAAATAAGGAACTGTTTCATAGTAGGAAAGAATGCTGGACTTGGTTCTGTGATCTATAGATTCAAATCCCCACTTGGTCATAAAGTATATGGTTGACCTTGATTGACTGTATAGGATTGTTGAGAGGATAAAAAGAAAAAGGGAAATCCTACATACACCTTGAGATGGATGAAGATAGGATGCAAATTTAAGAGGTAATTAATAAAACTCATTCATTCACTGTGCATAGACTGGATAACTTATTTGTCCTCTCTGATATTGTGCAGGAGCTCAGTGTGTCGATCTTGGGAACTCCTATATATGCCAATGTCAAGCTGGCTTCACTGGAAGACACTGTGACGATAATGTGGACGATTGTGCTTCTTTTCCTTGTCTCAATGGGGGGACCTGCCAAGATGGAGTGAATGACTATTCTTGCACCTGCCCCCCAGGATACAGTGGAAAAAACTGTAGCACACCTGTCAGCAAGTGTGAACACAGCCCTTGTCATAACGGGGCTACATGCCATGAGAGAAACAATCGTTATGTGTGTGAGTGTGCTCGTGGATATGGGGGCCTTAATTGCCAGTTTCTGCTTCCTGAACCACCTCAAGGGGCAGTTGTTGTTGATATCACTGAGAAGTACACTGAAGGACAGAGCTCTCAGTTTCCCTGGATCGCGGTGTGTGCAGGCATTATTCTGGTCCTCATGCTCTTGCTGGGCTGTGCCGCCATTGTTGTTTGCTTCCGGCTGAAGTCACAGAAAAGGCAGCACCAGCCGGATGCATGCCGAAGCGAGTCTGAGACCATGAACAACTTGGCCAACTGTCAACGGGAGAAGGACATTTCCATCAGCATCATTGGTGCCACCCAGATTAAGAACACCAATAAGAAAATAGACTTTCACAGCGATAACGCTGACAAAAATGGCTACAAAGCCAGATACCCATCTGTGGATTACAATTTGGTGCATGAACTCAAGCACGAGGACTCTCCGAAAGAGGAGCGCAGCAAATGTGAGGCTAAGTGCGAAACGTTTGGTTCTGAGGCAGAGGAAAAACGCGGAGGACAGCTAAAAAGGTATATTGAGGGGGAAAATGCTGGATAGTGGTGGTGAGATGGCCAGTATATTAATTGCACCGTAGGAGGAACATTCTTGTTAGCTGCAAAAGCAGCCATTTCATTCACATCTTTGGCTTTCTCTCGTCTTTTCAGTGAAACATTTGAAAGAAAACGGCCAGAATCAGTATATTCCACTTCAAAAGACACAAAGTACCAGTCGGTGTATGTCATATCGGAAGAGAAAGATGAATGCATCATAGCAACAGAGGTTGGTATTTTCTCAGAGAAGTGCAAAAGCTAGATATAGCACCAGCCAGCACGTGTATTTCCCTTACCAGTCCTATATCAATTTAAGGCTAGCTGAAATTGGGTCCTTTCTGTTTTGTTTTTAAAATAAAACTAAACACCATTTGATCGAAGCTGTTTCTTTGAATCTTCCTCTCTAAGTGGAGTCTGGAAGCTTATTCGTTTATTTTGTACACTGGGTTAATTCAACTGAAACCAATGGAAGTCTTCCAAAGTTAGTAGGTCAGCTCCTGAGTTAAAATTGACGAAGGAACCCTTAGCAAATATTTCTGTAGATTGAATACGTGTTTGATGGAATTGAAAAGTCACCTGTTGAGTTCAGTGGATTATCTTAGCTACTGGGTTGAATCTAGGTTCTCAGTGAACTTGAAAGTTAGTTTGTTTGTAAGGGAACATGCCAAGTATGAAATAATGTGACTCAGACACATATCGTGAGACGTAAGCTTCAGTGAGTGATCAAGACTGTATATGAATTGCTCATGGTGCAATCATTGCTACAGAAGTCTAGTCTTCCTTCATGTATGGTGGACTCATAACTGTGCAACGAGTTAATATCCCGTAGACATTATTCCTGTCTCCCTTGCTTTAAACATACAGTAATACCTTGGATAACGTTTACCTCGGATAACGCTAAAATCGCATAACGTTAAGTAATATGGGGGAGGAGAATTGGATCGAATAACGTTAAGGTCCTATGGGATGGATCGGATAACAACCGCTAAAGCCTGTGCGGTTACAATGTATCTCTATGGAGCTTTAATGTTATCCGATCCATCCCATAGGATTTTAACATGGATCGGATAACACTAAAAATCGGATAACACCAAGACTTGTGGAACCAAGTCTTAGCGTTATCCGAGGTATTACTGTATCTACATAACTTTATGCCAGAGGTTTCCAAACTTTTTCCAGCTGTGGGCCCGGTCACTCTCTCTCAGTCAGCTTCGAGGGCTGGATGGCCAGTTTGCCCTGCCTGCATGATGTGGATGGCCAGTTTGTCCCAACAGCTTCAACGGGGTGGCCATTTTGTTTCTCAAATGCCCTTGGAGGGGTGGGGGGCACATTAAATTGTGCCATAGGCCAAATCTGGCTCACAGGCTTTAGGCTGGGAACCCCTGATTTATACAGATTAAAAGGAGGGGAGCGGAAATCAGATTCCACCATGGTTCTTAATTAGTTGCTCACCATGGGTTACCCGGTGAGTCAAAGCCCAAAATCCTGTTGCCCTAAGGTAGGTCCATTTTAAGCAGTTGAACCTGTGGAGGAGTTGACACTAAATCTGCTTTGACTCAAAGGGCAATTTACTATGCTAAATAGCAGGATTTTGGCCACATTTTATGTGTCGGATGTAGCACCAGCAGATTCCTCACATTTGCTTTTGATTTTTTCCCTCTGCCACCATATATCAATCCACCCTCTCTTCCCTCCTTCTCCAGGTGTAAAGAAAAGGCAATATGGCAAAATTGTTTTGAAACAATTTTCAAAGGTGATATGCCCCAATGAATGCTGCTGAACAAGGAAAAAGGAGAAAGATTCCTTCACTGACTGCTGCTGAGAAACTAAATTCAGGCTGAGCTGGTTCTCTACTGAAGTTAGCAAAGTGATTGCAAATAATACATGGTGGACACGAGGCCAGGGTCTGTGTTCAAAGATACCTGTTGCACTGCCTTTTATGAATATTTATCATTGCACTATGGTCAGTTGCTTTTTTTCTATATATATTTAAATAAACGGACTTAATTTCCTACATAAGAAGCATGCACTGCTTGAAGTGTATATTTTGGATTCTTATGAGCCAGTCGTTTCTTGAACTAGAGATACAAACACTGCCTTTATTGTCCTTTTTTAATACTAAACTGTTTTTACTAGGCGGGGAAGAGTGTGTTATTTTTTTTTAATCTGTAAAAAAATTATTTTCAGGATATTTGTAAAGCTTGAGTATTTTGTGATGTTTCTTTTTCATAATTTAATATTTTTGGTAAATATGTACAAAGGCACTTCGGGTCTATGTGACTATATTTTTTTGTATATAATGTATTTATGGAATATTGTGCAAAATGTTATTTGAGGTTTTTTTTTACTGCTTTTGTTAATGAAGAAATTCATTTTAAAAATATTTTTCCAAAATAAATATTATTAATGATATCCAAAGCATTTTAGTTTTCTTTGCTAGAAATGGGTCAAACATTGGGGCTTTTTCAAAACAAAATTATATTCAACTGAAACCAGGTATAAAAGAGTAAACTTTTTAAAGACTCAAATGTCCAGATTTGGACTATTCCAAAGATTCTGCCAGCCAGTTTAGGGAATTGGGGGTACAGAAGTCTCCAAAATGCTGTGGGCTGCAGTGACTTAGTGGTTAAGACACTGAGCTTGATGAACGGAAGGTTGGTAGGTTAGCAGTTTGAGACCCAAGTGCTGCATGGCAGAGTGAGCTCCCATCTCTGTCCCAGCTCCTGCCAACATAGCAGATTGAAAAGCAAGAAATTGCAAGTAGATAACTAGGTACTGTTTCAGCAGGAAGGGGAGCGGTGTTCCATGCACTCCAGCATCTAGTCATGCATGCCATATGACCACAGAAACATCAGCAGGGCTCTGCCTGTAAATGGAGAAGAGCATCACCCTTTAGAGTTGGATATGACTACCTTTCGAGCAAGGTTGAAACCTTTACCTGCAGTTATCGTTGATGTAAAATAATTGAACATGGTGGTGGGGGATAAGATGTGTGAGGTTCCAAATTTAATCTATGGCAAATCTCAGTTCTCAAAAGTTGTTAGCCTGAAAGTAGCATTAGGCAAGACCTACTGCTCAAATAGGCACTTATATCAAGAATTGACTATCCTGGGTTAGACAGAGCATTGGCTTGGTAGGATGACTGGAAAGTTCACAGAATGGTCTTCGTGGGTACATGTTGCCCACCCTTGAGCAAGTTGAATAATGATCTATAAATGCTAGCCAGTTTCTTTCATGCAAGAGCTACAGGCTATGAAATTCCAAGGAAAATATAGACTTATGGAGCAGGGTCTCTCCCACTGTTACCTATAGAAAACACAGCTCCGTGTTCTGTTCATAGAGTTCTGCCATTCTAGCACCAGCTCTGAGAAATTTTTTGGCTTTATGGATCTGATCTCTGGCCATAATGGAATGCCATGCTCATGGCAGGATTGTTATAAATTACAGAAGCAAGACTTGTAAATTCTTTAGGCGCTGTATCTGATTCCGAATGTTGGCTATCCTCATGGTGATCATGAAGAATGTCCTGGGAACAATGTAATGCAATGGCCTTCCATTTGCCTTTTGCATCACAGCATGACACCCATACCATTTTTCCAGTTCCGTGAGTCGCTTTCTGATCCCAAGCTCTTTGGGCACACAAAGTCCTCATCGGCTCCATTATTGATGAAACTCCTGTCCTTCATCAAGATGGATTCAAGTGGGATTTAATCCATTTGGGGATCCTCACCCTTCCCTGTGGACTTTGCCACCCAAGCCGTTAGTCCTCGGGGTCGTCAGGTTAGTTAACCACCACCTGATGAATGGTGTTGAGTTGCTGGCAGTATGGTCTATTCTATACCATAGCAGGATAACCTGGCCAGACAGGAACCACTACAGCACCGAAAAACAGGCAAGTGTTAGAAACTGGGGGGAAAGGAGAGAGATTTTTGTTTCACAACACTCTGAGAGGGAGGTCTTCATTTGAGGACTGGGAAATGGAAAACAACTGCGGCTTTCTAAACAATGATGACCAATGTACTGGGAGGGGCAGGGAACATGTCTTAAATGCATATTTTAATTTCATTCATAAATGTAGGTAATAATGGGGCCTATTCTGTTGTGTAGTTACAATGATATAACACAAACAGTGCAACTTGGGGAGGCAAATTGTCTTAAGTTATCAGTTGCATACTGAATTGTGTAACTCAGCGTGCAACTGATAATATTTTTGGTAAATTATTTAGCTCCAAAATTATTGCATCTCTGTAACTACTCAATAAGATTTGGCTCCAAAATTATTGCATCTCTGTAACTACTCAATAAGATTTTGGTCCATGTACAGTATAATAAAAGGAGTCAAGATGAGGGGGGAAATGCTTGGTCTCCCCTTGTCCCCCTACCAGTGGTTCCCAACAAGGGGTACGCAGCCCACTAGTGGACTTAAATTCCCAGAAGCCTAAGTCAGTACATTGGCTGATCAGTGCTTTGGGGAAATGACTTAGGCTTCTGGGAATTGAAGTTCAAAAACCAGCATTTGGGAAACACTGCCCTAGACTGAGTCAAAGATTCAAGAAACTGATGTGCTCATTTGACTGACAAGTGAACTGTAACATCAATATAAAAAATATCTAGTTTAACTTTAATATTATCCTTTTGGCACATTGCCTAAACAGGGAATGCAGCCCTCCAAATGCTAGACCACCGTTTCCCAAACTATGTTCTGTGGAACACTGGTGGACTTCAATTCCCAGAAGTACATTGGCTGATCAGTGCTTTCGGCAATTGACTTAGGCTTCTGGGAATTGAAGTCCAAAAACCAAAGTTTGGGAAAAACTGTGCTAGACTATAATCACTATCAGCCTTGGCTGTTTGCCATGTTGATGTAGGTGAGAGTTGAACAACATCTGGAGGTACGGATGTGTATCAGTACAGCAGGGACCTTGATGCTGGGCTGTAACTCCTATGACCTCTCAGTATTGGTTAGCTAGCTTGGGCATCCAGCATTGCTAGGGAGCAATGGGATCAGCCTGGGTTTATTGACACAACCCTACCAACATAAAGATGCAATTTCTAGGACTACTAATTCCTTGCAATTATTGCAGAAAACAAAGCTGCAAATGCAAAGGCCTGTTCTCTCAAGACATTTCAAGATCCGACTTAACAATGCATTGAATGTTTTTGCAGTTTTTCATGGGAGTGGTGTAGAATTAGAAGGGATCTTTGAAAAAGCAACTATTTGTCCCAAATGCTTGCTTTCATTTACTCCAGGATCCGAGAAAATCCTATGTTCTGGGGGAAAGTGAAGCATGCTTTTAAAAAGGAAAGGAACACACTCTGACAGAGCTTATGCTTGGCTTGCAATGAGCTTCCAGTCCAACCCTCCAGTTAATAGGGACCTCAGCTGGACTGGGAAAACATCTGTCTGACAACTGGAACACATGCTGCTTGAATAGACTGAACTACTGCATGCACGCCCAGCAATCCCGTGCTATAACATATTCAAGAGCAAGCCCTGTTATGGAACATTTGAGTAATCGTGCTTAGAACGGCACTATTAGTATAGCTTCCAGCTTGGCCTTCCTCACGATGACAACCCCAGGAAGTCTGCATGCAGTTCATACATTTTCTAAGGGAGTAAATGTCTTCAGGATGCGTATATTGTAACCCATCTAGTTTCCTCCTAACTTTGTGCCAGTATGAAAGACGTTGTTGGCTCTATCGCTGCCCTTTAACTGTAAAGCTTTTGGAAAATACTTGCCGAAGAATTAATCTTCTCCAACACTGCTAATGGAAGCAAAAAAAAAAAAAAAAAAAAATCTCCTCAAACAAATCAAACGAAAGCAAAACTAATTGCCTTCAAAGTTAAATATTAGGGCTTTCATTACGATTCTCACAACCTTAGTTTTATTTTTTAAAATCTCTGTTTGCTTCCTGTCTCCAAAGCTCATTTATG
This sequence comes from Furcifer pardalis, assembly GCA_030440675.1. Lineage (NCBI taxonomy): Eukaryota > Metazoa > Chordata > Lepidosauria > Squamata > Chamaeleonidae > Furcifer > Furcifer pardalis. Next base: position 110,785,712 of record CP126890.1, on the reverse strand, counting down.
TATAGATTTATTGCTGAAATATGTATTCTGCCGTTCTGTTGGGTATGCAGGATGACTTGCAGAAAGATGCTTCAAAATAATGGCCAAAATCCAGTTTGAGAGTTTCTGCTGATGGAAATGCTTCTGCTGGCAGAATCTCATGCGATTCCCAGCTACATCTATTCTGGATACAATACTTAAAAAAACAATACTCTGGAGGGCTGCAAACAATCTGGAGCTGTTTTTTTAAGCAGCGTGCAGGGCCTCAGTACAGAGGGAAGGGGCTTCTGCTGCTGCTGCTGTGTCTGAATCCAGATATTGGTGATCATCATGGCAATCAGCAATTAAGACTGTCCCGAGAATATAATGCAGTGGCTATTCATCTCCCTTCCACGTTGCAGCATTACCCCCGTACCACTGATCCAGTTACACAAGTCACTTTCTGGCCCTGAACCTTTGGGCACACAAAGTCCTCATCGGCCCCAGGCCGATATTGATCAAGCTGTTGCCTTCCATCAAGATGGATTCAAGTATGATTTAATCTACTTGGGGACCTTCATCTTTCCCTGAGGACTTCGGCATCCAAGCCATTAGTCTTCAGAGTTGTCAGGTTAGTTAACTGCTGCCTGGCACTCGGTGTTGAGTTGCGGCAGTATGGTCTACTCCAGTGGTGGTGAACCTATGGCACGTGTGCCAGAGGGGGCACTCAATGCCCTCTCTGTCGGCACACGTGCTGTTGCCCCAGCAAAGTTTGCCCTAGTCCTCTGCCCAGCAGCCCAATGGGAGTGCATCCTCCCTCCTCCAGCACAGAGTTTGCCCTGCCCCTCTGCTCAGCAGCCGATTGGGAGCACTTCCTACCTCTCCTGTTGGCACTTTGCAATAAATAAGTGGGTTTTGGGTTGCAGTTTGGGTACTCGGGCTCTAAAAGGTTCACCATCATTGGCCTCCTACTCTATTACCATAGCAGGATAATCTGGCCAGACTGTACTGTGGCAGTTTCCAGTATACTAGTGGTCAGGTTGCTATTGCTTTTAGACCATCCTTTTAGAAACACACAGTGATCAGAAACCAGGAAAACAAGTCACAGCAAAGGAATGTCATGAGTTGAATTAGGTAAAAGTTAAAGCTCTCCCTTGCTCAAAAGCCAGTTATATCTGACTAAAGGGTGGTGCTCATCTCTGTTTATAGCCAAGAACCAGCACTGTCTGCACCTGGAGACATTTCCATGATCATATGGCATGATTAGATGCTAGAGTGCACAGAATGCTGTTACCTTTCTTGCAGAAGTGGTACCTACTTGCAATTTCTTACTTTCAAACTGCTAGGTTGGCAGGAGCTGGGGGCAGAGACAGGAGCTCACTCCATTGTACAGCACTCGGTGAGTTGAATTGCATGGGCCCTAATTTTTAATATTATTTTGAGATTAACCTGTTCTTGTTCCGAATAAAGCAAATAAAGTGGTATACAAGCAGCATTCTACTTTTGATTTCCACATACTGTATATCCAAAGACAAGCAGATTCTGTCAGTTAATACACAACCAAAATATGCAGGTAATTCAAAGACACTGGCTTCTGGTGGAGCCTTCAGAAGAGTTTTAAAATAGTAATTTCTTGAATTAGAACCATCTAAAGTAGTTAGGGGATTTTAGATGTTGTATTCCCCCTAACCCAAGAACACTTCTTGGTTTCCTGTGCTGGAAACTACTGCCTCAGCAACAGAAAATAGCTGTATTTCCAAGCAGTCGTCCCTCTGGACTGGACCATGGCCATTTTAATCTGTTGTTTTAAACTTTTTCATGCTTTCCCTGGCTTTTTAGGTTTAAAGAAAGAACAGGCAATGTGACCTTAGATATGACACCAGTAGGCTATTTGTATAATACTGCCTAGGCTTGTCTTTGAATTGATTCCAGGAAGTGTTATCTACTAGAATGGCACTTCTGAGCAACCAGCGCTTAGCAGATTTATCTAGGTTATCTATCTACCAGATGATAAAGTTCTTTTGACGTTTCCTCTTGGGAAATACAATACTGTGCTGTTTTAAATGGTTGCTCTTGAAGGACTGTTGTCCGCTTACATTTGTTGTGCACTATAATTTTGCAACAACATGTTTTCATAGAGTTAAGACTGCTTCCGCAATATTGAAAAAACAACTGATAGCTACTTATACCTGACATTTTACACATATACATGGTGCAATTGACTAATCAATGTGCATCAACCAAGGGGATGAGGTAATTTGTTTAACATCGGTCTTACAAGTATAGGGGAAAGCCCTAAAATTAATCAAACATTCAAATAAAAATACCAGGGATGTTAAACATACAAAAGAATGTGTTTAAAAATATAATGAAGGAGATCTTTGTATATTTCAGTGCACAATCTGTAATGATAATGTTTTCTCACCCGGTAAAATCAAGTGCTGTAATTTCAAGTGAGATCAGTCCACATCTGGGTCACCGTCTTCCCTAAAAATGTATGGGAAACAAAAACAATCTTGTCAATAAGAAAAATCCCCAAGTTTCCATGAGGAACCATTACAAAAATGATGAACCTATCACATATTGCACATAATTAAGGGGGATCCAATGTGATCCCCTGCATCCATGGTCTCTGACCCAAATATCCTGCTGCCAGAAGTAAATTATAAACTGACATGTCTTGTTTCAACCCAGACACAGAAGCTGATAGCAATCACAAAGCAAAGCAATCACACTTATCTACCACCCCATAGCGCTAAGTACACTCTCTGGGTGGTTTACAAGCTAATTATCATTTTGCCCCAAACATGCTGTGTGCTCATTTTACAGACCTCAGAAGGATGGAAGGCTGAGTCAACCTTGAGCTCTGGTCAAGATCAAACTCACAACCTTTTGGTTGCAGTACAACAGTTTAGTCCAGTGGCTAAATGCCCATCAGCAGGTTTGCACCAGTTCACCAGAACCGGTAGCAGAAATTCTGACTGGCCCCGCCTATCCAAGTTTTGAAATAAAGTAGTCCTAACTTGGGTGCAATGCAGGGCTTTCCCCCTGGCCACGCCCACCATACCACACCCACAGTGTGGTAGTAAACATTTTTGAAGCCCACCACTGGTTTAGCCACTGCAACACCCGCGCAGGCAGTAAAAATTTATTTTAACATGAACAACTGAGAAATGTACATCAGCATGAACAAGTAGCACATCACCATTATATGCAAGAGCTGCAAGTTATTTTAGGGGGTATAGGACAGTTGAAGAGATGTATCTCCCGAGAAAGAGGAATGGATGGAATGAAATTACATGAATGGTGCTGAAAATGTGCCCAGGAGAACCATGAAGTAAAATGTACATGGAAAATATTTTGTTACCAGCTCAGCAGCATTCCATTCCCTGAGATTTCAAAACTGAAAACTGCGACCACTGGGTGACCCTTGTATTGTCTTAGGAAAACTTGTGATTTCACAGAGGTGAGTCAGGCCACATTTGGGAAGAGAGTTAGCATTACTTTTAAGCCCAGCTGATTATGGAAACAGGCACAGGCATGACTTGCCATGCTCTGAATGACACAACGGAACCACATGCTTGCACACTACCGTCACTCACTTTCCCCCTTCCCTTACTTCTAAATTTTTGGAGAACTAATGTTGTCTAAGCATAATGCATATAAAAACACCTTGAAGCTGGGGCATTGAGCCCTGGTACTAGGTGGGTGGTACTAGGTGGATGACAAGGATTTTAAAACTATCACACACAAAAATGAAATATTACTGCCTTCCAGTACCACTAACCTTGAGTGTCCCCGACCCCACCTTTTTTTTTGGTGTGGACACCTGGAGAAGCACAGGAATTCCTTGAAACTGCAACTAACATCTTGAAATCTGATAATCCTATGCCCAAATGCCTTGAACCAATGAAGAAGCCCATCCACATAGACAAGCCCTGCTCCAGTATGGAGTGCATCCACTCTTGGAAAACAAGTTGGCATCACTGTTAATGAAACCATACCTCAAACCTACACCAGTTGAGAAAATATACCCTCTTGTTGGTATTGCTCCACCTAAGATCAGGAGAGATGTAGCCAGTGGTGGGCTTCAGCAGGTTCACACCAGTTTGCCAGAACCGGTAGTAGAAATTCTGACTGCCCCCTCCCATCCAAGTTTTGAAATAAAGTATTCCTAATTCGGGTACAATGCAGGGCTTCCCCCAGGCCATGCCCACCATACCAAACCCACAGAGTAGGTAGTCAAAATTTTTGAATCCCACCATTGCGCAGGCATGACTAGATTGCCCACCCAGTCACATGGCCACACCCACAGAGTAGGCCATGTCCACAAAGTAGGCCACGCCTACAGTGTGGCAGTAAATATTTTTGGAGCCCACCACTGGACGTAGCAGCAGACACCGAGAGAACTAAGCAAGAGAATGACCCTCAACATCCTCTGAATAGATATGAGCCTCAAGTCTGCCAGCTCAGATCTAGGAAGAACTTCATGGCAAGAACATTCTTGAGGGTACACAAGAGCAATACCAATTTAAAAGATGGAGGAAGGAGCTCACAGGGCAAGGAACATCATTAAAGGAGGATATAGCTGAGGAACTCAACCTCCCTTTGCAGGTCCCTGAACAGACTGATGGTTGGAGTCCCTCAAGTGGGGGCTGCTGGCATACAGCAACACGCTGTGTGAATGTGGAAAGAATCAGAATCCAGCTCACTTACTGGTCTGCCGGTTACTGCCAGAAACATGCACCAATGAGGACTTAAGTTTGGCCAACGACAAAGCCAAGAAAGTGGCTTCATTTTAGCAGTCCAGGGTTTGATCAGGACACAAAAGAAAAGAAAAGAATAGACAGGCTGGCACATGTAACAGATCTGGTATGGTTTGATAGGTTGCTGGATGTGCATTCAAATGCACAATATTTTTTTAGATAGGATACACAGTATGATGTGCTTTCAAATGTACATACCTGCAGGCTTACAAACCAACTTTCAGCCTTACCACTTGCTTAGATCAGGATCAGGGCCAGAGTCTCACTGTACATTCTGCACATTTGTGTACTTTATTTATGCATTTATTTGATATGTTTCTTGCCTTTCTTCCAAAAACTGGGATGCAAAATGATCTGCGTGTACATATCCATGCATATGTATAAAACTATCAGCGATCTTTAAAAGGCAAACCTTGATTAAAATTTGGCAGACTCTTTAATAGTAAGATCAAGTTACTTTGGCAGTCAGATACAGCCTGCAAGTCACCAGCTGTCTTTTCTACATTAAGGATTCATGTGTTCTGGAAAGTAAGCTTTTGTATAGTCAAGTAGGTTCGCAGGTTCTGACCCAGAGACAGGTAGGAGTCGGATAGGAATGTCTCCTGTTCCATTTTGACTACTAGCGTCTCCCACCTGTTGTGGAACAAACACAGAATCCTATTTTGAAAAGCAAGCAGGAAAGTTGGGTGGCTGATTGGGGATACTGTAAGAAAGGAAGGAAATCACAATAGTTAGTATTGTACTGTCTTTCTGCACTGAAACAGTTCAGGTAGCTCTTATGATCTGAAAACCTGTTGTTTTGCTATGCCAAAAGGAAATGGCATAATATGCAGTCACTTTTCTGCTGGCAGGAGTTCTGGTGGTGCAGTGGTTAAATTGCTCTCCTGTAACCAAAAAGTTGTGAGTTTGATCCTGACCCGGGATCAAGATTGACTCAGCCTTCCATCCTTCCGAGATCAGTAAAATGAGTACCTAGCATGTTGGGGGCAAAATGCTAATTAACTCGTGAACCAAGCGCTATGGGGTGGTATATAAGTGTATGGGGTGGTATATAAGTGTGATTGCTTTGATAGCTTTGCAATTAATGGATTGCCACTGGGATGCTAAGTCAATAGGTGTGGTGCCCCTGAGAATCCTAGCAGTGACTTATCAATTGCAATTTAGAAATGACTGATTGTCACATGGCTTACCTTCCATGTACAAAACAAAACAAAGGGTTTTTATCAGTCTTTTGATTTAGATACTGGTGTACAAGTAAGACATGAGCATTCACATGTGATAAACTAGGGCTACACAAAAGATGGCCCTCCAGGAGTTCTTGAATGGGAATTTCCACCAGTAATTCCCAGAAAATACAGTGGTGAGTAATGCTAGGTTTTGTACTCCCAACAACATTTGGAGGACCACAGTTTGTTTACCCATCCAAAAACCTTACAAAATCTAATAGGGATGAACACTAAGACATGGCAGATGTACTGAGCTGTTATCGTTAAAATTAATTTCAGAGTTTGTTTTACTTGTGTTAGATTAGCAAGAAATCAATAGAAATATTGAGAAAGGTAAAATTTTATTTACAATATTTCTTCAGTTGTATGTCTTTCTATCTATCTACCTATCTGGCTAGTTAAATCAGGCAGATCACAATAGAACTTCAGATTGTTGGTCTTCTTTCTTGGTTTGAGCCTTTAATGCAGTGTTTCCCAACCTTTGGTTTTTGGACTTCAATTCCCAGAAGCCTAAGTTACTCCCCCACAGCACTGATTAGCCAATGTATTGACTTAGGCCAGTGGTCTGCAAATAGTGGCTCTCCAGGTGTTTTGGACTTCAATTCCCAGAAGCCCAAGTCAGCACTACTGTTGATCGAGGCTTCTGGGAATTGAAGTCCAAAACACCTGGAGAGCCACTATTTGCAGACCAAGGACTTAGGCTTCTGGGAATTGAAGTCCCCTTGTGGGGCATGCAACTCACACTGATTTAATGATATCAACAGTAGCAGCAGCAACAAGGCATGCCATCAAATTGGTTCTGATTTATGACAACCACTTCTAAGGTGTTCTACCTGTAAAATATTCAGATTTACTCTTCTAGGAGTACCCTAGGACTGTGCAGCTTTCTCTGAGCTTCATAGGCTGGCTCATCTCCTGAGAGGCACAGTGGGAATCAAACTCTCACTCACTAAACTGTGAGACAATATATTGGATTAAATTTCTAGAATTGGTAGTCCATACACTTGGATGAAGAGGAGGCAAACATGATGTTTAATAAGAAGAGAGGAACATTGTTTCTGGATAGTGGTGAGCATTTTCTGCTTAAATGGGAATCTAGCCCAAAATCCACCCTTATCAAAATTGTCGGGCATAATTGTAGCTAAAATGAAAGTAAAAATCTGATGGGATTCTCAAACTGTCACCCGTGGGCTGGATGTGACCCATAGCGCCATTTCATGTGGACCCCCACCACCTCCACCACACCAGGAAGTTCTATGTGGTGGAAAAAGGGCAAAATGGCCATCGAGACCCTTAAGCTGTCTGAGGGAGTGTGACCTGGCCCCCGGCTTAAAAAGGTTGAGAACTCTTGTTTTAGCACCACAGCTGATGTTGGCTCTAGAATTAGTACCTATTGTGTATGAGTCCTGTTGATTCCTTAATCGGAGTTCAAAGTTAAGTGAAAACTCTACCACAAAGTGGTGAAGTGCAAAGTACTGCAGCCAAGGTTCCAGATACAGGATATTCAACTCCATTTTTTCCCTGTCCTTATTTCTTCCAGTTTCCCATTTTCTCCCCTTCATTCGGCTGCTACCATTCTGTGCCAGTGGAGTATGTCAAGTTCTCATTTGGGAGTTTGGTTCAACTCTCCAAATTAAGAATTGTTCTTTTTCTTCTTATATATTTTTAAAAAATCCAAATCTACTAATGCCTCCTTGATCATACTAGTTTGCCTGCATAAGAATCTTCACTCATTTTTCTTAAAACATATGAGATTAACATGTGAGAGATTCTTGGGAGGACATACAGTAGTTGTATATCTATGTTGGCTGTATATCTCTGAAAAAAGGAAGTCTCATTTCCTTCATTTCCATAACATTGACTGTGAAGATGCCCTTCTTCAAACCTTTATTTTATATTATATAAAATAATATTTTGTACCAACAGAATGGTGATGTGTACATGAGACTAGAGACACAGACTTATCAGTTAGTCTTACCTGCTTCTTCCCCTTTCCCCACTCCCATGTTTCATCATTAACAGTAATTTTTAAAATTTCATCTGAATAATCATCTCAAGTAGCTAAGACGCTGACTGGAAGGCAGAAGGTCAGCAGCTCGAGTACTGCAGGATGGAATGAGCTCCTGTCTTTGTCCCAGCTCCTGCCAACCTAGCAGTTTGAAAGCAAGAAATTGCAAGTAGATAAATAGGGACCACTTTGGTGGGAAGGTAACAGTGTTCCGTGCACTCCAGCGTCCAGTCGTGCCTGCCACATGATCACAGAAATGTTTGCAGAAGCAGACAGCGCTGGCTCTGGCTTTGAAACAGAGATGAGCACTGAAAACTAGAGTCAGATACGACTGGCTTTCAAGCAAGGGAAACCTTTACCTTTACTAATCATCTTTGGAGATTATGTTATGCGCCTTCAAGGCAGAACTGACTTAGAGCAACAATAATAGGGCTTTAGTTTAAACATACAGTAATACCCTGGATAACGTTATGGCTTGGTTCCACAAGTCATGACGTTATCCGATTTTTAGCATTGTCCGATGCATACATCGAACAACGCAAAAAAAAAAAAAAGCCCTGACTTCATGGACAAAATGCTTTAAAGGCAGGCAGGGAAAGAAAGAGACCCGATTGGGTCTCTTTCTTTTCCTCCCTGCCTTTAAAGCCACCCCCCACCCGCAGCGGTCTCTGCGACTACAGTAGGGTTGGGGAAAGGCACGCCTTTCCCCCGACCCTACTGCAGTCGCAGAGACAGCTTGTGTCTCTTTCCCTCCCTATATTTAAACTACAGGGAGGGGGAAAGAGAGAGATGTGATTGGGTCTCTAGAGAACCAATCACGTCTCTCTCTTTCCCCCTCCCTGTAGTTTAAATATAGGGAGGGAAAGAAAGAGACACAAGCAGTCTCTCTCTCCCTGTAGTTTAAATACAGGGAGAAAAAGAGTTATTCCATTTATTTACAGCTTTAATTTGAAACCAATTCAATTCCATCTGAGTAAACAATTCCATCTTTTAAACTCTATCCTTACAGACCTTTATCCAATCCTTCACCATTAACACTCTGGGACCTACTCTAAATGTAATTTATTATACTAAAGTAAGTCACAATTAGAGTAGATCCATTTGAATCAGTGGAACGTATGAAGAAGTTGACTCACCAAGCTGCCATGTGTTCAAAGGACCCGCTTGAGCTAAGCAACATGGATCCCCCCCCCCAGTAAATCAATTAGCCTTTGAGATGCCAAAAGGGTCTTTATTGTTATTTTTAAAATAATACATTAGTAAAAGTGCCACTTTGTACTAGAGATGAAAAAGGGGTTCTTGAAAATCTCATAGGAACCCAGCACACTCAGTGCAAAATATTGCTGGTTTCTTTTGGGGATGTGCAAAACTCAGGAGAAAAACAAGGACACCCTGGCCTTAGTACTATCTTAGGTGTTAAAGTTACATTCTCTCTTGTTTCATTCCAGAAAAGTTATTTTCTTTTGAAATACAAAGTTCTTTAGCCAATAGGGCCACTAGATTCTGAGAGTTGCATTCCAGAAAGTACTTGTCTAAGCTTGGAGGTTGAATACCTACACAGTCATAGGAATGGAGTGCTATGTCCTGACTCATCAATAGAAGAGCATCAGACCTTAAGTTCCTGATAGTCAAGCCTTGTTTCTGGCTCCCTCTTGCCTCCTTTTGTTTAGCCCAAGGCAATCTGCTCATACTGAGCTTGTTGAGCCTTTGGGCTTTGTTGAAACGAGAATCAATCCAGCTATCTTAAGGTGTCACCATCTCACAATACAGAAGCAGGTGGAGGACCCAGGCCACTGTTTCTTTGTGATGGTTGCCAGCAGCGGTGGGATTCAAAAATTTTTTTTACTACCTACTCTGTGGACATGGCATGGTGGGCATGGCCAGGCGGCCATGTAACTGGGTGGGTGTAGCCATGTGACTTGCTGCGTGTGGTCATGTGAGTACGCCGCCTGGGCTGGAGGCAGGTGCAGACCTACAGCCAGAGGGTCTGGCAACTGGATGGGGGAAGCCTGGAGTGACTGCACCACCATATGGCAGGCAGGCATAGGCCTACAACCCGAAGGCTCTGGCAACTGGATAGGTGGGGCCAGCCAGAATTTCTACTACTGGTACAGGCGTACCGGGGTGTACCGGCTGAATCCCACCACTAACTGCCAAGCCTGACCAAAGCATTTTGCTGCCTAAGGTGAAAAATAAAAATCTGTTCTCTTCCGCCTGAGGTACAAAAGTCAAGATTCAACAGTGAGTTGTTGCTTTGCTCACCAGTACTGATGATAGGTCAGTATTTTCCTCTAGCAGTGGTTCTTGACTTCCAAACACCTTCATCATGGCCTGCACTGGCTTCTGACCTCTAGGGTGCAAGAGTCGAGAACCACTACTTTGCTGCTCCTGAAGGCAACAGGTTAAGTTAGAAGATTCAGTCTATGCCATATGGCAACACATTTCTGCCACTTCCAAATATTTGCCATCTGAGGTGATTGCCTTGCTTTGATTAAATGGACCTGAGTCACCTTGATGGCTCCTTTTTGTAGTGAATGATTTCATGTGCACTGTTTTAATGTTCATAAGCAAACACTGTCCGTCCTGCTGTGTGAATTGATTGTTCTCTGCTGACAGATGTTCTGAGTGGCAACTTCCGGTAATGGTGCAACAAATGAGGTAGTTTGGGCTGATGCCCAAACAAACTAGGACACATAGAACGATTCCTCACAGCAACCACTTGAAGGAAAGCTTCCTAGGCTAGCAGCCTCTTTATGAGGACTGCTTGTGTGAGAAATCCGTATTAACATTTCAGGCCATTTATATCTTGTTGGAAAAGCTGTTTCTGGTCAACTTAAAAAAAATTCCCATCATTGGTTTTGGGAACGATAAAAATAAAGTAAAAACAATAAAATTTTTAGTGGAAATGTACCAACTGGCTAGCATGAAAGTGCTATACCAAAGAAATAAGCTTCCTTTGAAGAACATAGAGATTCCTTAGGCCTTTTCAGAAATTTTACAGGAAGTGTAACAATGGGGATGAAGAACAGGTGCTGCAAAAGCAGCTGTTAGTGCATCAGGAGCTGTCCCTTTTCAATCAGATTTCTGCTAGGGCAGAGGTGTCCAAACTTTTTGTGCCGTGGGCCAGTCATGTGGTTCAGCGGGCCAGTCATGTGGTTTAGTAGGCTAGTTACGTGGTTCCTGCCACCGGAAGTGGAAGTAAAACATGGCTTGCAATCTGTTTTGCAACAGGATGAGAGAGATTTTAAGCTGCCATTTTCTCTGTTTAAATCAGGGTGCCCAAGCTATGGCCCATCAGCCACATCCGGCCCCTGGCACCAATTCATCTGGCCCACACTGCCCTCATCGCTTCCCAGATTCATAACCTTTTATAGGCTGATTTCTCCATTGTGAGCCATGTTCTTCAAAATGAGTGAGTTTGAATCTGACCTGTGTTGAATGCTGTGAAAACTTTGGCGAATCTATAGAACCATAATTGTGTTAAAGCAGAGAAGTGATGGACTTGGGCTAGGATTCTCAAAGTCAAGAAATCAGATTTGCTGTGGTAAAAACTAACATTCATGTGCCTTCATGCCAATTCTGACTTATGGTGACACTCTTTGGGGATTTCTAGAATGAACAGAAATAGTTTTCATTCCTTTCTTTGAGGGGCCTTCCTTGGGCTGTGCAGCTTCCTCATGGCTACACAGGCTGAGCTCTTCTCCCAGGAGGCACAATAAGGAATCAAGCTCCCAGCCTCTGGCTCTGCAGCCAGATACCTAAACCCCAAGTTATCCAGCCAACTGCTATGGCAAAAGAGGGAAGTTAATACAACAGTCTTATCTTGCCTTTACTACAGCAGGCAGTCACTCTTTCCGTTTATAAAACTGTACAGCAGTTCAAACAAAAACTTCCATTTCAAGCAAAAAGTTGTAGCAGAAACTGTACCCAGAAAAGCAAAGAAAACAAGGCTACTGACGAGTTTGTCTCATTCAAAACATGCATGCTGATGCATCCCTTTCTTGTACTCAATCTTCTACCTGAGGAAGCAGACACAAGTGTGTGTTCCACTCTAGGATTTCTTAAAAAGGAAAGAAAAAGTGAACCTAGAACAAAACTCATGGAACACTATGATATTTCCTTACCTCTAATATGGATCAATCAAACTGGACTAAGAAAGATCATTGGCTGGATAGTTCAATGAGTTAGGTATTACGGTTAGGAGATTGATTCATCACTGTGTCTTCCAGGAGAAGAACCAGCAAATTGTATAATCCCAAGGCATTCCTAGAAGAAGGTCGGGTAAACCACTTCTGAGTACTCTAGAACCCTGAAAAAGGTTGCCTTAAGTAGGACTTAAAACTGATGGCATGCAATTATTGTTATTGTTGTACTTCTTCTTTGAATGCTACTGGGAATTTATTCTGCTATAAGCGTAAATCATACTTATTGTTTATTGATTCAGAAGGTCTACTCCAGTTGTTTTAGAAGGTCTACTCTAATGCAAAATACCACACCATGCAACATATTTTAGCCAGTGGGTCTCTAAGTGTTATTCTACCTTCCCACTTGATACTTCTGTTTTCTTGTGACTTAACAAAAACTAAAAGTATCTTATGCAAAGATGTGAAACAAAATCTGGGGCTTCCAATGTCTTAAAGGAGCAGAAAGGGTGGAACATTAATTTGCTGGAAATTGTAATGGCTCTTGGTTCCAGAGTGAAACAAGACAATTGTTAATGATCTGGGGTGCTGTACTCAAGACCAAATGACACCAAATATAAGATTATATTTGGAACCCATTCTTGTTCAATTTTTGAATAGCATTTCAAATCTTTCCATGCTTGAATCGCCTTTAATGGGTCATATAAATTTATTCTTAAGTTGCACATTTTGGAAATAGCCGAAGACATCCGGCTGGCACAGGGAAAACCACAATTGGCTTCTCCTTCCATTCCACGTAAAAAATAAACCCAACAGAATTGGAAGCGAAATCTTTCTTCTGCACGGCTGATGGAACAGAATCTTCCACTATACCTAAAGACAACCAATTAGCACAGGAGATGGCATGTAGGTGATGAGCCAGTCAGCTCTCTCCTCCATCTTTTTGCTGCCACTTTTCAGCATCTTTTGGCTGACCGACTCATTCTGCAAAACAGTAAGGTCAGCCCTGGACCAACTTGAGTGGTAGAATTCCAAGGGAGCTGTAGCTTTATGAGATCACAATTATTAATTGGAGGTTCATTCAAGTTACATGGCTTTTGTACAGTAAACATCTTTGAATTTTGATCATCATCTATATAGGCACTGGAAGCTCACAGCTGCAAAGAAGTTCTGTGTCTGTGCCAGGAATTTTATGCAACAGTTTTAAGGAGGGGAAGTTTAAAATGGGAATTAATGTAATTAAAGTTATAGAGAGCACTAGCAGGGCAAAATACAATGACTCATAAGTGTGAAAGCTGCCACAGAATTTTAAACAGCCAGAAGCAACCAATTATGCTTATATTCTATGCCAGAAAATCTATGCCAACATTGACTCAGTAAGAGCAGTGCTGGTTTTTTTTTTTTGAATGACTAGTGCCACTTGCTTATAGCCATCACACCTGAGCTTTCCTTGGATGCCTTCCATCTAGCTGTGGATGTGTAGTATTAGGATGGCATATGCAAAGGTACAGACTCCATAGCAACCAGGGCTGTGCATGTGCATAAATGCAAAATCAGTGCCTGAAATTTGCAAAATAGCTTTCCTTCTTTTTCACTTGATCTACACACACTTTAAAAATAGTAATACATAGCTTAGTACATTCAAATGGTACGAGGTCCACCTCATTTTCCAGTGTAGTTCCAAAAGATATAAATTTAGGTTTTAAACCACAATGGCCTTGAGCAACTGGGGCCCAGCATTGCCAAAAATACCATGGAGGTGGACAGGAAGGGCAGTCTATGTATTCATTGACTTTTAAAGAAAAACAAACTTCCTCTTTTATTCATCGTTCAGAACAGCTCACAAAGCAGTAGCATGCAAAGAGAAGGGATCCACCCCCCTACTTACAGAATTTCTGTAATTTCTGATTGTTTCTTCAGAGTTAGATTCCTTCCTATTCACCCCTCTTTTTTGGAAATTAGTTGGAATGTTAATGGCATTGCAGCCATTTTGTTGAATTGCAGAACTATCTGGTCATAAAAATGCAATGCCAAACAACTCTGTGGAATTATACAGGAATATTTTCAGCCAGTGAATGTGTGCTGCTACACAGTGGTTCCTGATCCACAACTGTAGTTTCCAAGTCAACAGCATCCTACTCCTTGAGGGCCAAAACTTGAAATTGGGGTTAGAAACTTGTGATATTACTGGGTGAGGGTAGGCAAAGTTTTGGCGGATGGTTGGAATGATTTCTGGTTGAAGAGAATGAGGAAACAGACAAAAGAATCCAGTTAAATGGAATCTGTGTTACCCCCACATTCTGGGTATACAACAGCTAACTCAGCGTGCTGAGACCAAGTACCTTTATCCACCACCTCTTCTTCTCCTTCTTCTGCCTTATCTGAATATGAATACAGTACAGAATAGGCAATCATCATGATGATCAGTCATGAAGACTGTCCTGAGAATATAATGTAGTGGCCCTTCATATGCCTTCTGCATTGCACCATGACTCCCATCCACTGCTCCAGTTCCACGAGTCACTTTCTGGTCCTGAGCCCTTTTGGCACGCAAAGTCCTTATCAGCCCCTGGCTAATACTGGTGAAGCTGCTGCCCTTCATCAAGATGGATTCAAGTGGGATTTAATCCATTTAGTGACCATCACCCTTCCCTGTGGACTTTGGCACCCAAGGCCATTAGTCCTCAGGGATCCACAACTAGCATCTGACAAAGGTGAAATATTACGGTGAAATGCACATACAAGAACCATCAGAGTTTCTGTTCCTTTGGATATTTATTTAGAAGATGGAAATAGGTAGACATGCTTTTTTTTACCTTATAGCATGGCAAAACCTTGGTAGGCTGACCTTGCCCTTAATCTTCGTCATTCATTCTCCTCTTTCTCGCTATCATTAGCTTTGTATGTGGAGCTGGACATTCACTTCTGTTAAGGGCAGCTCTCATGTAATTTGATGGCAAAGGTCTTTTAGCAGTCCAGGCTTTCCTCAGCAACATACATACAATGACCAGGACCACTAACAGCAAGTTTTGGACATGAAAGGTCCCTCTTCATCCCAAAGCCTCTCCTGGGTAGAAACTACACATTTTAGGTAATCTGCAGCAAGTTTTTTTAAAACTGTGGGTTATCTGAAAACAGATGTGAAACCAACTGATTCATGCATCCTGCTTTAATAGGAATCCTTGCATTAAAGCAGGATGTGGAAGAGTTCCTGATTTGCAGGGTGGCCAGCACTGTTAGGCTTCCTGCTGCTTTTGACAGCACCAGAGTCTGGGCACCCTGCCATTAGGAGGAAAAGTTGCTACTGGAACTGCTCCCACCCTGGCTCAAACAGTGTCACCAGCCAACCTGTGCCAAAGTGGTTTGGAAGCCTCCATGGTATTGGCACAGCAATGGTGCTGTTCATGTCTCAGGGCAATTCTAGTGGTTCTGGTTTGCCACGTGACAATCACCAACCTCAGTGCCATCCCCTAGCGCTGGCTGGTCAGAAGCCCCATTTGTGGCATAAGTTTACAAACCATGCCATGGCTCACCGCATATGAAATTACTGAAGCTGCTGTGACTTCAGTCCTGTCTATTAGTGTAGTTGCAACCCTGGTTATAAGAAGTCCCTAAGGAGTATTGGAATGTGAAGGGTGGTAGTGGAATAGAAAACCTTTAATTAAAGATAAATGCCTGCAACAGATGACACAACCAACCTTCTGCACATGGAGCTATACCAACAGGTTTCCATCCAGAGTTTCTGAAAAAAACAAAAAACAAAAAAACAAAACATTACAGTAAACCATTTTCCAGTGTTTGTCCTTGACGCCAGTATTGTTAATCAGCATTAAATAGAACTCTGTTTCCTTGTTTCCACTATCCTTACTTCCCAGAAAAATGTCCTGAAAAAGCCAGCCAGCCAGCCAGCCAGCCAGCCTGCGTGCGTGCGTGCGTGCGTGCGTGCGTGCGTGCGTGCGTGCGTGTGTTTATTAGGGCAGGTGGAAATCTTAAAAAGACACTGTGGAGCCCTTGCTTCACAGTGTGTGGGATTTTTACCCACTAAAACCACCTCCCATTACGCCCTGCCACCCTGCGAAATCACCGTCAGACAATACTTTGCAGGGGGCAGACTGGCTGTTAAAAACCCTCCTCCAATTTGGCTACTCACCCTCCTCCTCTATGCTTCTGGCTGCCCTCTTCTCATTTTCTCCACACGTCTAAGTTCCAAAATGACCCCGGCCACATAATTAGACACCGCGACCCAAGTAGTCTCCCTGCTTAAAATCTCACTGATGATGTCTTCCGGAGACAACTGTCGTTGAAGATGCTTCTGTAGAATTTCCTGTTCTGCATCAAAGTGTGGACAGTGAAAAAACATGTGCTGCATGTCTTCTTGCACGGGCTGGCAGATGGGGCACGAAGCATCACCATCCAGCCTAAAGCGGTGTTGGTAGGCTCTGAAGCAGCCATGCCCCATCAACAGCTACGTAAAATAATAATCCACCTTTCCATGCTGTCTTGTTGACCACGTGTTAATGTTTGAGATGAGACGATAAATCCACTGTCCCTTGGTCGATGTATCCCAGATCTGCTGCCACCACGCTGTCCTCTCTATCCTGGCTTCCATAGCAATTGTGCATCATTCCATCACCTGATTTTCTCGCCTTCACCAGTAAATCTTCACCTATTCCTCTCCCATCCGATGGATCAGCATCATATCGGGGTGTGTGTGTGTATGTGTGTGTGACTAGATTATATTGTTCCTGCCTCCCTCAAACAAGGGGAAGTATCTCTCGGACAATAGGCAGTTTTGATATCATGTAAACTGCCCTTCTGACAAGGAACCAAATTGTAACCATTATAATTATTACAAGTAAGATGATATTGTGCTTACTTTTTCCTCCCTCATTGTTTTCTGAAAAGAAAATCAATCTCTGTTCCCCTCACTTTGGCTGTCTACTTCAGGGACACATTTGTGATGTGTAAAAAAGGCAGGCATTAAAAAAAAGTTCTCAGTTAAAAGATTTCCATTCCAGGGATAACAGATGTTAAATCCAAAGGGCAGAGAGGTCATTTGTATGCTCTGCTGGTCACTATGGAAATTATCGGTCATTGGCTAATGATCTTAAAGAAGCATTCTTTTTGTCTGCAAGAAATCCATCCCATAGTTTTTGACATTCCCTTTCTGAGAAGAGGCAAGATTTCAAATCCCTTTATCTGAAGACAAACAGAAAGAGTATAACTTGTGGTGAATAATCTGAGTTGATACTCTTACCAGCTGTTGGGGGGGGGCACACATGGGAAATGGTGGGGGCAGGTCAATGACATCTGGTGAACACAGTGGGATTTTCAAACAGAAGCTTTGCTTTGGGATGGGGGAGAAGCAGGTAATAAGGGCGGCTGTTGCCACCTGCTAGGATTCGTCTTTCCTTTTAAAAATGAAAGTGATAACATGCAATCAAAGCATTTGTGATAAAAATTGACACTTAAATGACGGAGAAATGGTGACATTACATTAGGTTGCATTAAACAATGGTTGAGCAGTTGCTTTCACACCCTAAGCTTTCAGGTTTAACTCCCCCCCACATCCCCTTTCTTTCAAACTCCACAATAGATTTTTGGCTGAGTTGGAAAATATCAGAAGACAGGCAGAAAAGCCCTTCTTTTGTTCCTTCATCCTGCTCTTTATTTGTTTATTTTTCTCCTTTTCTCCCCTCCTTCTGCACAGCACCTAACCATAAAGATTTCCACCCTTCTGCTCTGTTTTGCCTTCCCAGTTTCCCTTCTACTTCCCTCCTGTTTTGGTAAATCATGCTGAGCAAATGTCACCAATTAACATCATGAACTTTTTCTCCCCTTTTAATTGTTAAAATCTTGCTCCCTTTAATTTCACAAAGGCCTTTAAAGGCACTGCATCCTGACATTACCATTCTTTTCTCTCTTTAAGACAAGGATTCTCAACCTGTGGGCCATGGGCCGGATGCAGCCCATGGTGCCATTTCATGTGGCCCCTCACTGCTTCCACCACACCTGGAAGTGCCATGTGGTGGACGAAGGGCAGAATGGCCATCCAGCCCCTGAAGCTGTCTGAGGGAACGTGACCTGGCCCCCAGCTTAAAAAGGTTGAGAACCCTGTTCTAAGGGACTTGGGGTACACAGAAAGAGCCTCCTTGAAGATTGTGGTCTTTTTGAATCACAATCGGGTGTATCCTGGTAACAGCAACCTTGTGTTGCTGGCTAATCTTTCTTAACCTAAGTCAGGCAAAAGGAACTGCAGAATGAATTCACCAAAAGATGCCTTCATTTTGGTAGTTTCACGTCTTGCCTAGACATGGAGAAAGAAGACGAAGACTGGGACTCTTTGAAGAAAGAGGGCAAGATGATTCTTCTCTTTAATATTTTACTTTTCCTTCCATGCTCTTCAAGTAGCGAAAACATTGACTTCTTGCTCAGCCACACATTGGACTTATCCTGCCTTTCTGGTCATTCCTCAGAAGTCTATTCAACTCCATGTGGTAGATCAGGTTTGCCTAAACTACAGCCTGTGGGCCAGATCAGGCTCCTGGTGCCAATTCATCTGGCCCACACCACCCTAGTTGCTCCTGTTTATAGGTGTTTTACTTCCCATTCCAGGAGCGACGAGGGCGGCATGGGGCAGATGAATTGGCATCAGGGGCCTGATCTGGCCCACAGGCTAGTAGTTTGGGCAAACCTGGTTTAAGCAGAGAAAATGGCAGCCTAAAATCTATTTCATCCTGTTGCAAAACAGATTACAAGGCACATTTTATTTCTGCTTCCCGTGGGAGGAATGTGACTGGTCCACTGAACCATGTGACTGGCCCACACCCTAAAAAGTTTGGGCACCCTGAGGTAGATAATAGGAGTCCCAAAATGGAAACAGGTCTTTTTTTTAATACATAAAAATGTTGTTTCCTGAGGTCAGCAAAGGACAGGAAAAGAGATGACAATTACTTAAATAAGTAGAACTCAGAGAAGCAAAAATCAATGTGCAAATCAAGCTACAAAGTCACTGAGCTGTGATCACAGGCAAGGAAGCTATGACTATCTGCTGGGATTTTGTATCTTCACCAAAACACTCTCAGGCAAATAGCACTCTCTCTTTCAAAGGTAGCTACACTTTTGCTCTCCCAGTGCCTATAATAAGGAACACAAATATTAACAACATACAACTTTGTTAACACTTTTCAAGGAAATAGCTCTACTGGCCAGCAAAGGGCGCTTTCTGAGGATTAAAGGGTGACTTGGGGCTAATGACCTCCTGATGCACCTCAAATCATTAATCCTCAGAGGAAAAGGCCCACAGCTCAACCATTATTGCTTATTAATAAGAGTGTCCTGACAGGAGAGTGGCTAGACCTGCTTTTTGCCTGAGCTACAAAGCTTGAAACAGTTCAAGTAAATAAGATGATGATGATGAAGATGACGATGACGACGACGAAGCACTTGACTGGACTTCTGTGTCCACAGGAAAAGGAAAAGTAATGAGAGAACAATGGAAATCCCATTCATGTTTTACTATAAACAGTGATTACTTTTTATTAATGTAATAAATTATGATTACTTGTTTGTTTAATTATTGGAGAAATGTGGTTGCAGCGTTTAACCTGAGAGGTTTCTGTTCCAATACTGTAAATGAACCTGTGGCCAATTCTGGTGCTGGCAGCTGGAGCTAGGGCACGGTTCAGTTGATTTGGTGCCACAGGCCAGAAGTGGCCTATGAGCCATAGGTTGCCCATCCCTGTTCTAAAGCAGGATTTCCCAACCTTTTTACACAGCGGGCCTGACCTTGACCCCTGGATAGCTGAGCGGGCCGGACCATGCCCCTGAAAGCAGAAGTAAATGTACCTACTTCCATGTTCATGACAGCTGTCGGTGCATTTACGGCTGATGTAACTGTGTTTAAACATGCACGGGCGTGTTTTATGGTTGTCACAAATGTGTCCTCTTCCACTTCCAGGTGCAGTGGCAGGAGCAGCAGCGACGGGCCACATGAAATGGTTCTGTGGGCTGGGTCTGGCCCATGGGCCGTAGGTTGGGAACCGCTGTTCTAAAGGGTCATGATGGGCCAGAATTGATCGTTTTGGCCATAGGGTTTTTTGTAATAGAGGGATGGTTCTCAAAGAGACAGAGTATTTTTTTAAAAAAAATTCAATCAGGGCAGGTCCTCTTCTCCTCTTCTGACCAATGTGGTAGGCCTCCTCTGTTCTGGAACATCCCTATCTTTAAACTCCATGAGATGAATAGGTAAATATGATGCCTTTCAGATTTTGTTCAGCTACAACTCTTAAAATTGACCACCATTGGCCATACTGGGCATGGCTGATGGGAACTGTGATCTGACAACACTTGGAAGGCTACCCCTTTTGCACCTTTGATTTCAAGTCAATATGCAGAATGAGACCATGAAACAAACTGGAAGCCAGTGAAGCTGATAGAGAATTGTTATAAAGAGATCTGCCTTGCTAACTCCTAATAGCATTTTAGGGTGGTTTTTCTTGCCAGCCACAGGTAAGCCATTTTGTAATCATCCATCCTTGATGTATCTAAAATATGTATGACCCAGGCCAGGTCTCAATTCTCTGGTGGGGAGGGGGAGGGATTCAGATAGTCTACAAGAGTGTTGTTATAAAACCACCCTGACTTTCAAACTGATAAAAGTTTTCCCCAGCCTGATACTATCCAAATGTTTTGGATTTCAGGTCCTATAATACCTCACAAATAGCCCTGTTATCTGGAGCTAACAGATGCTGTAATCCAAAACTCAGTGCAGACCAGAAATAGCACAGTACTTTGTATTTTAATATATATATATAACTTGACATGGATTTCAAGAGATAACATTCTGTCAAGAATGCACAATATAAATGAAAAAATGCACACATTTCTGGGGGGTGCAGGAAGCACAAGACAGAAGCCATATAGTGTGCTGGCACATCACACAGAAAGAGCCTCCTTGAAGATTGTGGTATTTGTGAACCACAATTGGGTGTACCCTGGTAACAGCAACCTTGTGTTGCCGGCTAATCTTTCTTACACTAGGTCAGGCAAAAGGAACTACAGAGTGAACTCACCAAAAGGTGCCTCCATTTTGGCAGTTTCACATCTGGCCTAGACATGGAGGAAGAAAAAGTTGAAAATCTGTTTGCAACTGTACATTGTCTGAGCAACAGAGTCTGTAATGTTGCGGCTGGACAACTTACACACTTACAATTAGTTGAATTTCACTATGGTAGAGATGTAAGCTGACAGGCCGCCACACAAAACCACCCTGCTGAGCTCCAGAGTGGAAAAAGGCTTGTAACTGAAAACCTTTGAAGCTTCAAAATAAGGAAACACTGGATTTAGCCACCACTTACATTTCAAGACCAAGGTTTATATTTAGGATACCTTTATTTGCTTTATGGTGTTTTTCTTCAACTTGGTGGTCTCAACAAACCCAGCGATTATTTAGAATATAGCACTTAAAAATGAATGAATGAACAAAAGACGTTCATGGACTTAGACAAATTCTATAGAACATTTGCTACCTGTTTTTGTTTGTTTCCTTCATGTCACAGAAGACATATTAGTTAGGAACCTAAATGATAAATTTATTTCTGTTCTCAAGCAAGATCAGACTAGTAGGAAATTCTTGATTCCATTGGGATGCAATTAAGTTCAGTGCCACCTAGTGACAGAACGATATTATGACACAATCCACTTTCAGTTTATATTCCAGTTTGCACTCATAGGACAAAACCAACAGCATTTACAAGAATCTTTAAAACACACCAAAAATAAAAATAATTTTTAAAAAGCAGTCATTAACAGAGGGGTAGGAAACACATCTAAGAGTTGCTAAAACATAATGTCTTCCTAAAGAGCTATGGTTTTTAAAAGCTGCCTGAAACAGTACTTGTACATAACAATCTCTGAAAAGGCTCTTGCTCTCGTAGCTGCATGCCTGAATTCACAAGGCCATAGAGTATCCCAGATGTTGACTGGAACATACACAAAGAGGCAAAGAATGCTGCATAATACTGAGTCAGTTCACTGGTCTACCCTGCCTAGTGTTATCAGTTATGACTGGCCAGTGATTTCCCAGGATTTTGGCTAGAATTAGCTCCTAGTGCTACCTGGAAATTCATGGTATTGCCTAGTGTTCTATATTGGTACACATCAGGCCCAGCTGTGAAAAGCTTCAAAAATCAAATGAAAGCAAATGCATTCAGGATGGTAAAGACACATATATGGAAGAAGATGGTCCTTAACTTACTCATGTCCCAAAGCTTAGAAGTTTTAAAAGTTAAGTACAGTAAAACCTTGGATAACACTAAAACTTGGTTCCACAAGTCTTAGTGTTATCCGGTTTTTAATGTTATCTGATGCATGCATGCATCAGATAACGTTAAAATCCTATGGGATGCATTGGATAACATTAAAACTCCATAGAGATACATTGTAACCGGCACAGGATTTAGAAAACGTTATCCAGTGCATCTCATAGGATTTAACGTTATGCGATGCAATTTTTTTTCCAGATTGCTTAATGTTATGTGGTTTTAGCGTTATCTGATGCAAACGTTATCCAAGGTACAGTAATACCTCGGATGTACTACTGTATATAGAAGTGATGTGATTGCTATAAACATGGCAAAGGACTGACCACTCTCCAGATAAATAAATAGTAGTATATGGCATAGAACACTAAACACTTTTCACGATACATTTCAGGACCTGATCATACAAAATCCTACTGATCTGCATCCTACTTTAGAATCCTAAATTTATTCTGGTTTTTGCATCTCCAGAAGGGATTGTAATACTGATGTAGATAGCAGAAAAGGCACTGAACCAGATCAGGCACTCTGAACATGTTTGTTACGATTATGAAGAAAGAAATGTGTCATTTTTAATGTCAGGGAAAAAAAAAAGACATGAGAAAAAACAATTGAGATATGTAAAATTAAGAAGAGAGTGAGTAAAGAGAAATATTTATTACTCTGCATAATAAATTAGAGATAAAGAGATTTCCACATGGACAATTTCTAATGTGACCAGTCAAAGGCATTGTGTGGCCATTCTGTTTTTTCCTTGTTAACTAGGTTTTTTAAAAAAAGGGAATTTACAGAAGACGTATGTGGGAAATCAGGAGTTAGAAATAGCTGTCAGGATACCTCATTAGATTCCATTTTTGAGGCAAGATAATTGTACATTAAAAGAGTCATTTGGAAGCACCCTAAGCCACCTAGATAACAGACAGGGAATTAAATTCATGGCAAATAAGAAGAACTGTTGCATACAATGAATGCACAATTAAATTATCTTGGCACGACACAGAAGGAACTATTCTTAATTTAAGATAGAAAAGCTTCCATCTTCTTCACTTGTGAACTGCAGGATAGCATGAACTGCCTACATAGGAACCCTCTTCTGAGAAAATTCATGCCAAGAAGCAGTTGTGTGAAATGGTCCTATTCCTGGTGATCACATGCTGCCTCTTTCACAGTTTGCACACAAAGGTGGCTAATTTAACACAGAATAGATCTCTCTACAAGGGTCTGGCCATGGAAACTATGACCCAGACCTCAGCATCTAGTCAGTACATTGGTGATTAATAAATGCTGGAAAAAAAGCATCTATGTTTTCTATATGCTGGAGATAAACAAAATGATGAATACTAGATCTTCCTTATTGGTTTCCAAGTGAGTCTACCTAGCCACTACTAGAGAATCTGGATTAAGTGGCACACTTGTTTGACCCATACAAACAATAGTAAATGCAAAGATCCCCTTGCTCGGAAGCCAGTCATATCTGACTCTAGGGTGCAGTGCTCATCATCATTTACAGGCAAAGAGTTAGCGATATCTGCATCTGCAGATTTTTTTTGGTATGTGGCAGACATGAATAGACACCAGAAGGCATGGAATGCTGTTACCTTCCCACTGAAGCAGTACCTATTTATTTACTTGCAATTTCTTGCTTTTGAACTGCTAGGTTGGCAGAAGCTGGGGCAGCGATGGGAGCTCACGCCATCGTGTAGCACTCGGATCTAGAACGTCTAACCTGCTGAACTTCCAGTCATCAATTTCAACATCTTAACCACTAAGCTACAAACAATACTTATGCCTATATGATCTCATGTTCTTAAATGAGAAATGGAATTCTTTGAGAGTTTTGTGGCTAATCTGTAACAATGATGTCTTGGGTATAGCTTTGACCTTTCATTTCCCCCCTTCCGATGGTTGTTTGTTTGTTTCAAGGGGCTAGATTACTATCTGGATTAATTGTTGGAATCTTAAAAGTCTGTAACGCTGTTTAGATTAGAACATAAAGGTATTCCTGCCAAATTTTAGCAACCTAAATGAAGAAAATCTGCCCTTCATCTCTTGATTCTTTAAGTACCATATTAATGAAATTGTTCCTATTTCTTCATTGTTATACCAGTTGTAGACCTCTGAAACACCTCACAACTGAGCTCATATACTTTACTGGCTCAATAACTCATCCATGTAAGGGGGAAGGGGAATATGAAATGCATATTGAGCACACCCATACTCCAAAGAGATCATTGGACTGTGTCATGGATTTTTAATGGTACCCTGTGACCTTCTTGTTTTCAGTTATCTGCTGTATAGCCACTGTCAAACTTAGTACATTATTATTGTGTAATTGCCTGCTTTGATTAGGCATGGAAACATTGGTGCAGCTATACATCAATTTGTGCAAGAGAATGACTCTGTCTCTGAAATATAGTTTAGAGATACTAATGGGGAAGGTATCAGCTGCTCTTGGAAACACTGATAAAATTAATAATTAAAATTGCATCCCCTGAGGCATCTATCTTCTATAATGTTATCTGATTGTGGATGTTATCCTCTTTCTTTTGTTTGAACATAAAGAAGAAGGCATGGTTTTCTTTTGCATTAATATCAACCGGTGAGTGTTTTCTTTGCTTTCACTGTAAAAAAAAAAATCTCTATTTCTGCGTTCAGTACAGGATTCTACGAAGTTGACAAAAGTCATATTTAATGTAATGGAGATTTGTGATTGTTTTGTTTGTTAAGCAGAGCTTAATTTTAGATTTTGATTTTGTAAGTAGTCTTGGAATGTTTCTAAAAGGAGATAGTTTGCTACCACAAGACTTCTCTTAATTTAAACTTATATTTTATCTAAACTCATCAACTGAGAGTTTGAAGTTCTGGGTTATTCACATCTTTCAAGATTTATATTCATTGCCTTTCCCATCATTTCCCTGGAAACTATGTTGTATCAACTTCCCCAACTTCAGTGCTTTTCTGGGTGAGCACGAGATCCTGCCCTGGGTAGGGAGTTATAAACCAGGGGTGCCCAAACTATAGCCTGTGGGCCGTATCCAGCCTCTGATGTCAATTCATCCAGCCTGCGCCACTCTCATCGCTACCAGAAGTGGAAGTAAAATGTGCCTGTACAGGCATGTTTAACTTCCCCTTCTGGGATCAATGAGGGTGGCAAGGGTTGGATGAATTGGCGTTGGGGGCTGGATCTGGCCCATTGGCCGTAGTTTGCCATGCCTGGTTTAAGCAGAGAACATGGCAGCTTAAAATCTATCTCATCCTGTTGCTAAACAGATTGCAAGGCGTGTTTTACTTCCACTTCTGATGGGAGGAATCATGTGACTGGCCCACTGAACTACGTGATCAGCCCACGGCTCAAAAAGTTCGGGCACCCCTGTTGTAAAAGAACTCATGCAGAGGACACCAATTGAAGGGAGACTGTTATATGATGCTCAGTCTTTTGCTCTTTGCCTGATTATGTTGGCTCTTTGCACTGGCATCCAGTATGTTTCTGGGCCCAGCAGAAATATTGGTTTCTAAAACCCAAAATGGCTAGGAAAAAAAATATATCTCAAGGGTATATCTTTTTGTGTGTATCCACACAGACTCTTAGGTAATTTTCCTGGCTAACTTTCCTCCCAAATGAAATTAAGACAAGTGAATGCAAAAAAAAAAAAAAGAAAAGAAAAAGAAAAAGAAAAAGAAAGAAAGAAAGAAAAAAGCCCCCCCTTCAGTTGTGGTTCCTTATGTGAAAAAAAGCAGACCTAGCTACAGCAGGTATTTGGATCTCCAAGGATATTCCTGGGTCCAGGTTCACACCCAAATCCTGAAACTGGTCCTTTGGTGAGTGTAACCCCATCTAGAAATGGCCAAATCCCCTCCCCCCCAATCAGGAGACCCACCTAACTGCAAAATTTATGTCTTCTCTGGATTAAATTTGAGACTATTCACTCTTGTTCAGTCCATTATTGTGGCCAAGCAGCCATGGGTCTGGACAGCCTCCTCTGCAAGTGATATGAAGGAGAGATAGAGTTGTATGTCATCAGCATATTGATGGACTACACAGAAAGAGCCTTTTTCAAGATTGTGGTAATTTTGAACCCTAATCTGGTATACCCAAGGCAACAGCAGCCTCTTTGTGCTAGCTAATCTTTCTCACACTAGGTCAGGTAGAAGACATGATGGAATGAATTCACCACAAGCTGGCTCCATTTTGACAGGTTAAAATTTGGCCTAACCCTGAAAGAAGAAGCATATTGATGACAATGTACTCCAAATTGACAAATAACCTCCCTCAATGACCTCATGTATACTGTATATTAAAAAGCAGCAGGAAGGTGATCAACCACTGTGAGATACCATATGGTCGGACCCACAGATACCACAGCAACCATATCCCCCTGAATTCTACTACTGTATCTGGACTTTGGGTCACACCTAAGAGGTTGGGCACACATCCTTCCACTTCGAACAACAGATGTCAAGCTGTTCTGGAAGATCGCTCTAGTTCCAAAAGCAAGTTCCCAAGAGACATGATGGGAAAGTGCTCTATAAAACAAAGCTTTATGTTCTGCTAGTTGTGTGGTTCTTTGGTTCATGGTCATTTCTTTGGATAGAACTCCCCATGGACAGGCTCTTTCAATAAACAAACAACCATCTTATATGTTAACTGCCTCTCTCAGACCACATGTTATCAATTCAGGAGGCTACTCAGTTGACAGCAAGCTGATGCTTATCTTCACCAAACGAATGGTTGGCTCATGAGTATAATTTGATGAAATGGGTTTCCATATGTCACCTGAAAATCCAGAACTAATGCAAAATCAAGGTGCACTCCAAGACTATGTTTCTGTTCCATGCTCAAAGTAGAATTTGGTAATTCACCTACACTAATTCACAAGGTCTTCCTACTGTCAGCATTTAGCCCTGCTGGCTTTCAGCCTGGGTTTGCTCACCCTTACCCTAACAATGTTTTTGTACTTGTCCAGGGAATCAGCTACTGGTCCTTAATTTGATGAAAAGTAGAAACAGATGTGGGTGCTATTGCAATGATCCACATTCACAACGGATGAATGAAATATCTCAACAGTTGCACATAGACATGTTCCCAAATTTTTAAAGACTGAAGTTAGGTGAGGAGCTGTTAGATATAACTTAGAGTGAGCCCTGCTTTGGTTTGGGAAGGACTGGGCAAAATGACCTCCGTGCTCTTCTCCATGGCTATGATTCTATAACGATCACTGGGCATGCTTATGGCGACAGTTGTTGACTGAGAAGGTGGCTGACTTGGCAATTTCATTTCACATAGGTCAGCAAGCAGCCATCAGAGGAAAATGATTTTTGTTCACAATCGACCTGGGTTAGATTGAAACCAGTGACCCAGAGATGAAAGGCTCAAAGGGAAAGGGTTCTACTTTGTGTATGGTCAAACACCACTCCTCTCTCCGCCTCACTCATTATCTCGTCCAAAGCCCATTTCTTCCCTCCCCCACCCATCTCTCTCAAAAAATTATTAATCCACCTTGGGCCCCCTTCTTTAATTGCAAGGCACCATATGGAGATCTGTGAAGGTTTTGTTAGGGCCTCAGAACCCTCTCCTTTGTGTTATGAAAGATTTATCCTTCAATAGGGATATATTGACTTCTGCACTTCTGCAGCCTGATAGATTTTGGAGGGGACTTTGTAAAGCAAAGCAGGGCTTAGTCAGAAAATCAATACTAACGGCCTGCCATCATCTGAAGGAGCCGGGATGATCAAAGAGCATTTCCAGAAGACAGGAGAGAAATGGGTTGTGTTAGCAGTAGCTGCTGGCTAATGCTAGTGTGACCCAACAGCTTGTTAGCCTTGCAGTGGATGGGTTGGAGAATAGGAAGAAGCATGGCCTTGTTTTGGAGAGATGATCTATTTTTCAATAGAACTGACATTCTAGGGTGAAATAACAAAACTAAAGCAAAACAAAACCAGGATCTCACAAAATGGTAAGAGATTGCTGATCTAGAGTTAATTTGAGTATGTCTGTGCATTAAGAGGATATAATTTGAATAAGAGAGATCCACATATACTGTGACGCTGAAGTATCTAGAATAGAAAACACTCAGTATCCTTCCCAAACACTGCTTTTGAAAGCTATGACTTAGAAAACAGCCTGCTGCCTCTTGAATTTATAGTCACCTTGGGCATGCCAATGGAAAGGCAAGCTCAAAAGTTAATTAAAATAATAATAATAGGCAAACAAAGTGGCTGAAATTTCTGGTCACTGAGTTGTACAATTCCATGGTTTCATAAAGGCTTTTTGAATAAAAGTATGATCAGAAGGCAATATAGGTAGTTTCCAAAAGGTAAATATCTTTGTGATTGGTCACATGCACACAATGTGTTGTTGTCCACCAGTAGCCCGCACTTAAACATGCTAGTAGTGATGATGATAATATAATTATGTGCTATCAATTCACTTCTGACTTATGGTAACCTTTCTTGGGGTTTCCTAGGTAGATAGTACTCAGAATTTGTTTACCATTTCTTCTGAGGTTGTGCCCAAGCCCAAACAGGTTGGCACTTCTGAGATGCATAGTTAATTTTCAACCTCAGCCAAAGGCCAACTCACTGAGCCATCCTGCTAGTAATGAAGATACAACTGGGTAGTCATTATGGTGTATTGGTTAGAGATCTCAAAGTCTGGCCAGGCTATCCTGCTATGGTAATAGAGTAGACCATGCTGCCAGCAACTCAACGCTGAGTGCCAGGCAGCAGTTAACTAACCTGACAACCCTGAGGACTAATGGCTTGGGTCCCAAAGTCCACAGGGACTTTGATGGTCCACAAGTAGATTAAATCCCACTTGAATCCACCTTGATGGAGAGCAGGAGCTTCATCAATAATGGCCTGGGGCTGAGGAGGACTTTGTGTACCAAAAGGGCTCAGGACCAGAAAGCGACTTGCAGAACTGGATTAGTGGTACAGGTGTCATGCTGCGGTGTGGAAGGTGGATGAAAGGCCACTGCATTATATTCCCAGGACAGTCTTCATGGCTGTTCCGCACGAGGATCACCAATATTTGGATTTGGATATGGCAGAACAAGAAGACAAGGTTAGAGAACTGGACTAGGACATGGCAGACTCAAGTTCATATCTTTGCATAGCCATCAAGCACACTTGATGACTTTGTCTCTTGGATTTACCCCATGAGTATGTTGTGAGAACATAGATTTGCAGTGATAGCATCACGTGTTTCAAGGATGAGGTGAAATACCATAGCAATAAAATGTCATGCATATAATTTTTGTAAATAGTCTGACTATTATTGGTTTCCCTCAAGATACAGGATAATTCTTCACAATGCTTTTCTTGGTGGAGTGTCTGAAGAGATGCATGGAAGGATTCTGGGCAATTTATTGCTCTTGTCCTTGGAGGCCTTTGTCATCCGAGGCCAGGATATCTGCTTTTATTTTAAGTACTGAGCAACTTCCTGAAATACATAGGTTGAGATTATGGCTGGAACTTCTTTTCAACTAAACATATTTACAGTGGGGCTGCTTGATTTGACATTTATGTTTATTTATAAAAATTCTGGGGGCTATTGTGCAGGCAAGTCACTGCTTTCTTCTCCTCTGTTGTTCTATACTTGGGTTTGGAGGGAGTTTAAAAAAAGTTAAAAGAGGCCTGAGAGAAAAGCGGCTGGCGGTGGTGGGGTGGGGGGTGGGGTGGGTCTGAGAAAATAGATCAGGCACAATCCACACTGGTCTGTTCGGGTAAAGGTTTCTACACTTAATCTGTTCCGTTAGCATAACAAGAGACACGGTAGAGCAATTGTTAATAATAGCAAAGAGGTTGTTTAAGTCAAGCATGTGTTTGAGCTCTATTGGTTGATTAGTCTTGTCAGGGTTTTTATTTTGTTGTTCTTAAAGGGGGAAACTCAACACTTTTCACTGTTAGGGCTGGAGTGGGGGGCTCTCTGTCTACTCTTACTTCTGCCTGGATTAGTCGACATAAAGCTGTTTTGGAGG
The DNA here is from genome assembly GCA_030440675.1 of Furcifer pardalis. Taxonomy (NCBI): domain Eukaryota; kingdom Metazoa; phylum Chordata; class Lepidosauria; order Squamata; family Chamaeleonidae; genus Furcifer; species Furcifer pardalis. The sequence goes on along the minus strand of CP126890.1, from coordinate 110,755,311 downwards.
CCCTCAATGGCAAGTTAAATTTAGACAGATTGTGAGGAGTGGAGAACATGGGCCTGAGAAAGAAGATCTGGCTCTAGCCCTGACCCACCCTTTGTTCTGGGATAGTGGTCACCTGCCAGAGAGCACAAAGCCCTAGCCTCACTCCCTCCTTCCCTGAGTCAACCTGACCTTTGGGAACCCTCTGGATTGGCTAAGCTAAGATCATGTTGGAGTTGTTGCTGGGAGGGGGGAGACCCTAAAAAAAACCCCACCCATCAACTACTCAGGAAGACCCCCACCCCTGCCATTCTCCTTTGATTTTCTATGCCTGTGTGTTTGCAAGTGCGCTTGTATATGTGTTTCAGGAAAAGAGAGAGAAAAATAGCCCCATTAAAAAAAATGCAAAGCAGCGACAAAAGGGAAGTCACCCTTTTTGGTTAGGATCGGAGGCCAGGTCTAATGAAGATTGCATGTTCCCACCTCTTTGCAGGAAATAGGCAATGAAAGGAAGTTCAGTGGGCATTTTTAAAAGTTGTCAAAAGTCAGTCTTAGGAAGGAAAACCTCCAACCCTTCACTAACCCCGCCCCTCTCTCTCAATCAGTTCTCAACCTTTTTAAGCCGGCGGGCCAGGTCACACTCCCTCAGACAGCTTTGGGGGCCAGATGGCCATTTTGCCCTTCCTCCACCACATGGCACTTCCTAGTGTGGTGGAGGCAGTGGGGGGGGGGAGCACATGAAATGGTGCCATGGGCTGTATCCGGTCCATGGGCTGCAGGTTGAGAATCCCTGCTCTAAACAGTACCGTACTTAGCTTTCTACAGATACTTTGTTCATGAGATGTTTCACTAGTTGGGAAGAACAGCAGTGGTACACAACTTCGTTTAAAACTTCATGCAGCTTTAGCAGTTTTTCTCCAGAAACAAAATAGGAGACATGGTGGTTCACTGTGCTCTATGCAAATTGTCATCTCTACTGCAAATAAAGTGGGGGATAAAGACATACTGTAATGTCTTCCCTCCAGCCCACAACAGACCGACTTTCTCTCTCTCTTCTTTCCCTGCACATAAGAGCAGAACCGGCTCTCGGAGGTAAATAACACCATTCATGCCACAGTTTAGTTTTATGTTAATGTTCACTGTGTAGCTTTGGCTCTATGACAGTATTGCTAAATGGGCTTTGTGCAACCTCTCCCCCCAGTCTTTTCACTCCAGTGCATGATCTAAAGCAGTTTTCCAGTCACGCTTGTAACCCAACACTAGTTGTATGCTTTAAGCGAGGTTTTTATTTGTCTGCAACCTAAAGCCACCCAAAGCAGCGCTATAGAAAAGAGGAAACAACAGCTGAGTCAAAATTCATATGAAGGCCTAGCGCATCTTAGTCTAGCAAAATGTTGGCATTTAAAAAAAATTCTGTTACAAATGCAAAGCAGCTTGTGTTCTGTTCTCCTTGGCTGCTTCCACGCCTGCATCTCCTTTTGCATTAGGCCATTGTGTTCTTGCATTTTGTTGCTTGTGGAATTAGCAGGGCAGCATTTGTAGAGTTTGTTTCTGTTGTTTTGTTTTACTGCTTGCCATAGTCTGTCCATATCAATGAATGACTCACGATGATGGTCTATTCAGTCTACTCAGTCTTCTGGACGCTTGTGCCATCTACCTCAGCGTCTTTTCCTTTTCACTATTTCTTTATATTTGACCATGAATACATATTGTAACTATGTGCACACGTAGGTGTTCTGTACGCTTGCATTGTTACCTTTATAATAAATGTGTCATTTAAAAATCACATGGATTTTCTGAATTTCAAATTTAAACGTGAACCTTTTAAAATTGCCAATCTATGCTTCCTAATTTTGTAATCCTGTTGCTGGCATATCTTGGACCAACTGTTCCATGCACATTACCCTTTTGGTGTGTGTAAATACAAGAATTTTAGAATTTCAAAATGTTGAAGTTTTCTCTCTCTTTATCCTACCGGTATAGAACCATATAAGTGGTGCATTTTGGACAGTTCCTTCTTCTTATGAGGATGGCAAGACTATTGTTTAAAATGTGCTTCAATAACAAAAAAGCAATAAGTGTCTTCAATTTCAATTTCCCATTTTTAGGAAGAAAGCAATACATTATGTAACCACAACAAGTACTTCATTTGCTAAGTTCTGAAAGTCAAGTACTGTATCTCTTATGCCTGGAATTCTTGTCTAAAAGTCTTTATGGAAAAGACAAGAAAGGGTGATTATAGGACATGTACAATAAAATACTTTGAACTGGAAAAAGGAAAGAAATAGTATAAAATATGATGGCATATATGCAATCCTCATCATCTTTGAAATGGATTATTTGCAAGTTGGAAAAGCTACAGGAAATAAAGGAAAAGTATTTCATTAATGAAAACCTTTTTCACTGGTAATATCATAACCCATCCACAGGCATATTTAGGCTCACAAGATTTCAGCACGTAAATTAAGAAATGAGATTTATTAACATTCTATACCGGGGTGCCCAAATGTTCTGTGCTGCGGACAAGTCATGTGGTTGAGTGGGCTGGTCACATGGTTCCTCCCACCGGAAGTGAAAGTAAAACCCACCTTCACGTGTGAAAAGCACTGCCGTAAAACACCCACAGCTGCCATAAATGTTTACCTCAGAAGGATGGAAGGGTAGTTTTGACTGCAGTACAACAGTTTAACCACTGCTCCATAAGGACTCAATGTAAAGCCATGGGAGAAAGTTTGGACAGAAGCAAAACAAAATAAGCAATAAGTTTAAGTAGGGGACAGCTTAATCAACTACAGTTTATCTATTGTCAGGGACAGTTTTAAAGAGTGGACTTGTATGGGACCTAAATGAGACTATTTTGGTTCATGTTTATAGTAATAATGTAATAATGATGAAAACTCTAAAAATAAAGATGACTAACTCTAGATAACAGTGGTAGTTTCTGCTGATTAAAATCTGAACTAAGAACATTTGCTGTATGCATGTTTTATAATTGACAAGAGCCTTTTTAGCATCTCATGTTCAGCTGTTTTTATTAGAAAAATGACTAATAAGCTAAATACATAGTTCAATAACAATATAGTGAAGTAGCCAATTTTTAGATACATATTGAACATTTGCTCTATGTTTGTCTATGTATTCAGTGTCATTTTGCTATTATACTTGTTGAGAAAACCAGCCTCAACAATCGACGCTGAAGAAATTGAGTCAGAAATGCTTGGATCCAAATGCAAAAGCTTTTATTAGGTTCTTCACATCTGAAGAAAACCTACGAAGTGTCTGCTGTGATCTTCTGTGCTAGCTAGCTCTCTCTTGCTCCTTTGCAGACTGCTTGTTCTCCGACTGCTTGGCATAACTCTATTACAGTACACACACAAAGAGATTCCTCAGCCAAGAGAAAAAAGGAGGGGGAAGGAGGAGGGAGGAGGGTGTGTGAGGGGGTGAGATATGAGTACAACTATATAGTGTTTATAAATGACTGGAGATGCATTCTTATCTCTAACGCTGGCCAGAGCTAGGCTTCAAGGACAGCATGCATTCCTTCAAGAGGCCCAGTTGTATTTTTCCAGTACAGTAATGAAATCTAGCATTCAGTATAAAAACCTAATACAAGTCTATGATCTATAACACAAGTATATAAAAAGAAGTTCAATCTTAATTAAGCTATAAAATGAATCCCTACAATACTGATTTATACAGTTGTACCTCGCTTAAAGAGCATAATGCGTTCCACAGGATTGCTCTTTAAGTGAGTTTGCTCTTTAAGCGAAACACCATTGTAAATGACCAATTGTGGGGGGTACTGCAAACCCCAATTTATTTGTTAAGCGAGCTTTTGGTTGGTTTTATTTGTTAAGCGAAGCGAACATTCAGAGAAAATTCTGTTCTTTAAGCGAGTTACTCTTTAAGCGAGGCGCTCTTTATGCGAGGTTTGACTGTATATTTATATATTAAATGTCTGGCTGGACTAGACCGTACAACCACCGATTCAACACTGAGTGTTGGACAAGAGTAAATAACCTGACACTGGAAAACATCATATTGGGCCCAACGGCAAAATGAGAGGAGGAGGAACCACTTCTGATTCCCAACGGTCATATAAGCGGAAGAGGCCATGCCAGATGGATGGGCTGTGAAGGCACACCTTGTTAATATCTTCAAGGCTGTGGTAGTCCATTGCAGTCCCGGTGTTAAACCCTGCATGTCTCATTTCATACATGTTGCAGGAGATGGCTCCATGATCATAGTGTGTGGGTCACTTCATGGGAAGCTGGGATCCACCTTAAACAAATTCATGCCAATGGCATTTTTCCTGCTTCAGGAAAAAAAATGTATTCTCGAATGCAAGTTGCAGCCGCCACCATGCCACTTCTGTATAACAGTGCAATCATATGCATGTTGACTCAACAAAGGCACTGTCTTGTTTCTTGAGTTTTGGTATACAAAATCACAAATTACACAAGACTACCAAATAGTTTTTCTGTATAACATCTCAGGGAAAATAACAGCTCAATGATTGTCATAGTCATTAAAAAATAATTTCATTGTTGCACAAATGATGCCCATGTATAAATAAAGTTATTTTGGGGAGCTAACTATATTGTGTAAGGTGGGACAGTATTCAGTTGGGACCATAATGGAGATAAAGGGCTTAGCAGTAATTTTCCTGTGATTTTTCACGGGTACTTCTAACCTTTTTGCTGGGATAATGAAAATTTTACATTTTTCTTGCATGTCAGCTTTTAATGGAAAGATGGTCACCACATGGAATAAGTAAGGAAACAAAACAAATGTACACATATATGGTTGAAATAACTATTTTGTAAGAAACATCTCTTGAGAAACTGGCTTTTGAGCAAGGGAAACATTTACCTATGTAAGGGTGATGAATTTGCAGAATACCAACACTTGGTTTTACTAGTAACACTTGTCATGATCTCTCCCTCCCTGAGCCATAGTGGGCTATTCTAATTTGACATCAAGGATATTGTCAGGAGTTAAACGTAGCCCTTTGGAGAAGGGACCTTTTGTCACTTACAGTGTCTTACTTTAAAAGTTCCCAGGAGAAGCGCTTGATACACACTCCGTTTGACAGAAGGATAAGGCCAGATGACAGCCTGGGATCCCTGTGTCCATCAGAAATGTCAGTCAAGGGTTTTTAAAGTTCAGAAACATCAATAACAGCACTTACATGCATTTGTGTACAATGCTTAATAGATGTAGCAAGAATCAGAAGGAAAACCCCAACAACAATCTTTTCTTTATTGCTATGTTTGTTTGAGGTTTAAGAAATGATGTTTTCACCCCAGCAAACTCTCTTTTTCTTTTGTAGAAATACATATTTTGTTAGTCAATTTGCATTAAGTTTAATTTTTTAAAAAACCAAACAGCCTATATTTCCAATGAGCTAGGAAAAAAAAGCTTTCCCTGTCAAAGTGATCTAACAAATATATTTTAAAAAAATAAAATAAAAACAATGGCTTGACAAAAAGGGAAACTTGCCATCAAACAATATTTTAAACTACAGACTGCCAGCCAGAAAGTCTTTCCAGCATGCAAGTAATGACTGCTGCATCGTGGGAACAGCCCGAGGCAGACAATGATGGAATTGACAATGGAGGACACAAAGGCCACCTTTGGGAGAAACCATATCTCACGGTGCGCTGGGAAAAGTCAGAAATAGCAGCAGATGCTGTCAGGGCTATAAGCAACAGATGCCTCCTGGCCTGCGTTCAGCAACTACAACCAGCTCACGCTATTCATAAAGCAGAGATGCATTCTCTCCCCCCTGCCCCGCCACTGCCTCTCTCCCGGTTCTTTGGTGGAGGGAGGTAGCAAATACAAATATTGCAGAGGAATTAAAACCAGCAGATGGTGGCAGGAGGATTTGATGAGATCAGGGTCAGATATGGGCATACATGCGGTAGCAGCATTAATCATTCTTTCATTCTTGGAATTGAAGGTTCAGGCTACTAATACAGCATTAAATCAACTACCTTCACATTATATTTTATTTAATTTATCCCCCATTTTGGACTTCTCATTTGTCCACCCCACCCCTACACAGTCATGTAGATATTCTGTAGGAGATTCTATCACAGTCATAAGAGTTTAACAGAAATTCTGTCAAATATGGCCCTTCCAAGAAATTCCTCTGCATGTGATGTTGATAATTTTCTCCTACAAACCAAGAGGATTAGATATCTTTGACTTGGTCCTAACCAATAGACATGGCCTAGTGGAAGAAGTGGCAACAAGATTTACTCTGGGGGAGAGTGACCATGTTCAGCTTGGGGTTTTGGCTTTAAAGGAAGCAAAAGCACGCATTGCTGCATATGTTGGATTTTTAGGAAAGCTAATTTTAGTAAATTCAGAACAATGTCCTAACAAATCCTAACAGGAATAAAAGTACAGTACAAGATGGGTGTTTTTTTAAAAGGAAATGAACAGCTACAAACAATTACAAGGGGAAAAAAAGGCAGAAGACAGAAAAAAGGCCAGTGTGGCTTCCAAAAACCTCAGAAATGACTTGGAAAAAAATTGCAGGGATGGAATTAAGAATGCAAAGTTATGGCCCCATCAGAGGAACAGAATGCTGTTTGGAAGTGGGTATTGAACCAAATAGCATTTTGCTCACCCTTCTAATCTCAAGTGACTTTTAAAAAGCTGCTCTACATTGTCCCAGGAGAGGCCAGTGTAGACAAGCCCTGCATTGTCTTGAATAAGTTGCCCTCCACTGTTGAGTAAGTAAATTGAATCCAAAAATTAAACATCTATTAGTTTGGTCAAAACTGATAATTTTGTTGCAAGATTTCTGTTTGGATCAAACTGCTTATGTAGTGACTATAGTATAAACAAGGAATTCTCAACCTTTTAAAGCTTGGGGGCCAGGTCATGCTTTCTCAGACAGCTTCAGGGGCTGAATGGCCATTTTGCCCTTCTTCCACCACATGGCACTTCCGGGTGTGGTGGACGTTGGGGGGCAGCGGCTGCAGGCCGCATCTAGCATCTAGCCCATGGGCCACAGGTTGAGAATCCCTGGTATAAACAGTTTGGCTTGGCCAGTTCTTGCATTGGATCTTCACTTTCATAAGGGCACTGCATGTACAACCATTGCAGACCACTGTCATCAAACATGGTTGAGCCCATATTGATTATAACAATGCCCTGTTTTAAAATGCAGGTAAACATACTGCAAAGCACTTGATGTAGTAGGTGTTCTGTTTAAACCATAATGGGAATACAGTATAATAATGATCATGGATTGGGTCTTTATTAGTGAGATGAAAAGCTCAGTTAGCTGTTTAACTTCCTTTTCTTTGTGGGCTTCCAGATGCGACCTTTATCATTTCTTATGTCATTCTTTAAATTTTAGAGGGTGTGCAGCTGTCTTTTTCCATTGTAATCATTCCATATTTTCTTACTGCTGCCTTCATCTTTTTCTTTACATGAAATACAGTAATACCTTGGATAACGCTAAGACTTGGTTCCACAAGTCTTGGTGTTATCCGATTTGTAGTGTTATCCGATGCATGTTAAAATCCTATGGGATAGATCGGATAACGTTAAAGCTCCATAGAGATACATTGTAACCGCACAGGCTTTAGCGGTTGTTATCCGATACATCCCATAGGACCTTAACGTTATTTGATCCAATTCTCATCCCCAGATTACTTAACATTATGCGATTTTAGCGTTATCCGAGGTAGATGTTATCCGAGGTATTACTGTAATAGTTAAAATAACAAAAGTAGAAGCAAAAATGTTATAGCTACACAGTATTCTTTGACTAGCAACATTATGAAGACCACTTCTTCCCAAGCCACAGTTTCATTGGCTTTATGACGATGAAAGAGATTACATGGGAACTCAGGAGTTGTGGAACAAAAGTTGGATATGTTTTTTTTAACCCTGCTGTTGCTGAAGCCATCAGCCTTGTGCAATGTAAGTTATAGCAACAGGATTTCAGCCAATATATTGCGGGTATAATTTGTCACTTGTAACACAATATTTCTAATCTCTTAAATAAAATTATATCACAGTCTGTTTTATGTGAAGTTCAGTTCTCAGCAATTTCCCATAAACTATATCATTTCATTCTACAAAGAATGAAGCTTAATTCTTCCTTATGTTGGCTTCTGAAATGATTGTATGGTAATAGTTATAGATGAGCTCATTCATCCAGCAAATTGTTCAGGCTTTTAAAGCCCTTATACAGAGTTCTCCCATCTGTGAACGCTTCTTCATTCACTTTGAGCTCAGGGAACCAATGTATATATGCATATTCTTGACTATGAATTCATTTAATCCTAACATTAAAATACAGTCTTTGTAAAAACCATTTTAAACAGTGAAGAGGGAATGAAACATTGTAGCTTTAAGTGGGGCCATCAGCATATTTCAGCTCCATTTTATGGTCCATTTCCTTGGTCCTGAAATATTAGCACAAAATACTTTCCTTTGCTGCTTGACCCATCTTAAATCTTTCCATCTAACAGAATGTCCTCTTTTTATAATGCCAATTAAATCAAAACTTCCTTCACACTGCTCCCCCCCCCCCAACCCCAAGCACCTCTAGGTCTAGTTGTCATTAGTCCTTGCTTCTGAAAGGACTCATTTCCATCTCTCCATGTCACCAATGAATGAGAAATTAATCAGCATCATTAGAAAGAAAACTCCCACTTGAACTGCAGGATCCTTTTCTCCTCCACTGCTTGATTGTGATTTCATACCTTTTATGTAAAGCAGACTTCCAGAGCTTTTACCTATTTAAGGAATTTTTCAATTAACATTTTTCCCTCTCAAGAGTGACTAGCGTCTTTTGAACCCACCACAAAAGGTTGGCTTACCTTTTTATATATATAGACCTCTGCACAGCTCTGTCCCTTCTTCTCCTCAAGACCATTCATTCAGCAGGGCAATTTAGTTCAAACTCTCATGGATCAATAGCTGATCAATGCACAGCAGGAAGGAACTTCTGTTTAAAACCCACTATACTTCAAGGCAGTTAAAATTTTCTCCTTGAACAAAAACAAAAAACTCAACTCTTGCTTAACATTTCTACTAATTGGGCCTTGGGTAAAAATGCAAAGAACTTTGAATGAAATCATGTTAATAACAATAACAACAATATAAACTCCAAGCCCAAGGGTTGGAAAGTTGGACCATTGTTTCGAGAATAAAAAGCTAGTTTGAATTCTAATAAATAAAATTATAAAATGGTACAAACCATTTTCTGTTTTCAAGTGACGCACACATACACAGAACAAAATGATAAAATTATAATATAACTCTACTAAGACTATTCTGAAGAAAATGTATTTCCCCCATTACTAACATTTTGTATCAGATTATTCCTTTCTAAACAACAGATATCACAAGCAAGTACTGTAATAAAGTAAAAATCCTGCTGTCTAAACTGGAAATCCATTGGGCACTCAGTTCTCAAAAATTAACGAATTTATGTACTAGTATAATATCATGTACATTATCTTTTTTTACATTATCCTGCAGTACAATTCCTAAAAACAAAAACAAACAAAAAACCCAACACAAACAAATAGCTTGTTTACTGAGTTTCTGAAAATATACAGAATTAAAAATTGAGTAAAATAAAGCACTGGGCAGTAACTCCAATTATATTTTAAAAAGTGGCCAAGTGATCCTTGCATGGAAACAAAATTCTGGGTTAAGTAATAGCTTAAATGGATCACTTCTTTTTCTTTCAAGTCCTGATCAAACCCTGGACTGCCCAAGGGAAGCCACTTTCTTGGTTTTGTCATTGTCCAAAGTCTCATCAGTGCATGTTTCTGCCAGTAATTGGCACATCAGTAAATGAGCTGGATTCTGTATCTCTCCACATTCACACAGCGTGTTGTTATCTCAGGTGGCAGCCCCCACTTGAGCAAGCTGGTCTTACATTTAAGCACTCCAACCCTCAGCCTATTCAGAGCCCTCCAAGTGACAGAAGAGATGGAGTTCTTCAATCATATCTTCCTTTAATGCTGTTCTTTGTCCAGTGAGCTCCTTCCTCTACCTTCTAATTTGGTTTTGCTCATGCATACCCTCGAGAATGTTTGTTCTTGCCATAAAGCATTTCCTAGATCTAAGCGAGCAGACTTGAGGCTGATATCCATTCAGAGGATGTTGAGGGTCATTCTCTTGCTTAGTTCTCTTGGTGTCTGTTGCTACTTCTCTCCTTATCTTAGGTGGAGCAATAACAACTGGTGTAGGTTTGAGACATTCTGTCACTATGTGCATGGGTTCATTAACAGCGATGTCAACTTGTTTTGCATGTGTGGATGCACTCCACACTGGAGCAGCATACTCTGCTGTGGAGACACTCAGGGCCAAAGCTGTTGTACACAGTGTGGATGGTTGATTTCCCCATTTATGATTTGTGAGTTTCCTGATGATGTTTCTTGTACTAACTTTGGCTTTGGTATTCAGGCAGTGCTGCTTAAAAAAGAGTGTCCTGTCAAGCATCACTCCAAGGTATTTTGGTGCTGAACAATGTTGTAATCGGTTCCCTTGCCACGTAACATCCAACTCAACCTTTTCCTCTCAGTTTTGAAGGTGGAAAGCACATACTTGAGTCTTGCTTGGATTAGGCTTCAAATGGTTGTTGTTGTAATATTGTCCTAATTCTTCAAGTGCTCCAGTATGTTTTCCAGCTACCTCCTCAAAGCTTGACCCTTGAACAGCCATTGCGTTGTCATCCATATAGCTGAATAATTTTGTGTTGTCAGAAACTGGTTGATCATTTGTATATATATGTTGGAGACAATACACTTCCTTGGGGCAGTCCATTCTTCTTCAACCTCAATCTGGTATTGTTTCCATTCATCATCACATAGAATCTCCAGTTCTGAAGGAATCTGCCAATGACCCCAGTAAGCTTGTTATCTCTGGTGAGATTATTTATTTTATGGAGCAGGATCCTATGATTGACAGTATCATACGATGCAGGTAGGTCAATGAAAGCCACTCCCATAATTAGCTTTCTTTAGAAACCATCCTCAATGTGTTGTGTTTGGTTAAGAATTTGACCACAACATGACCTGCCTGGCCTGAAGCCTGCTTGTTTCTTTATGATCTTTCCATCAATACATTCAGAAATATGATTGTAAATCATTCATTCTAGTGCCTTTTAGAGGTGTTAAAGGAGTGACACTGGTCGGTAACTTTTTGGGTCATCTTGTCTTTGCTGGGTTTCAATAAAGCAACAACTCTAGCCTGTATCCACAAATTAGGAACCTTAAGTTTATCTGTACAGTTGTTTATTAATGGATCACTAAAAAGTTAAAATGAAGCAAATTTTCATTTTTTAAAGAATTTGTAGGAAAAGACAAAGCATCCCAAACCCAGTTTATATTTCTGCTATGTGTATGGAAGAGCCATTACAAGTATAAACCTGAAAAGTATAGGCCACCAATGTGCAGTATTAATTAACCAAAGCAAGATAATATTTACTGCACAAGGACAAAATTGTTTTGGGGAAAGTAAAATAACAACATTGTAATCTTTGACAAGCTGAATGAAAGTACAGTCAAACCTCGCTTAACGAGTGACTCGCTTAGCGAAAAATGAGCGGGTTTTTCAAAAAGCGATCTGACTCGCATAACGAAAATTTTCGCTATGTGAGTCAGACTTTTCCTATGGAAAAACTTGCATAACGAACATTTCTATGGGAAAAACTTGCATAAAGAAAAATTTTCGCTATGCGAGTTTTTCCATAGAAATTTTCATTATGCAAGTTTTTCCATAGGAATTTTCGCTACGTGAAATAAACTCACATAACGAAATACTCGCATAGCGAGCAGCCTCGCAGAATGAATTAATTTCATTATGTGAGGTTTGACTATATATGTAAAATACTGGTGCATCAATAATCTGATCTGATTTCATCCAAATATTTACCATATCAATCAGAACCAACCCATTCTAAGTTAATATGAAGGCAATATGTATACATTTCTTTTCAAGTTTCTGAAACTATTTGTATATTTCAATATCAGGAAGAAAAGAAAACTGAAGGCATGGAAAATAAAAGGCTGTGACCTAAGATGGAGGCAGCTACATGGTTTCATTAATTTTGGAAATTTGGTGGATCTTCACTTTGTAAACAAAGCTCACATGAATTTCTTTCTCTCCTTCTCCTTCCCCTCCTAGGGAATGATGCTTAGGGAAAGAATCTGTTGAGGATATAAGAAGGTATCCTTCTAGTGTCTGCTATCAGTAGCCTGGCTTGCCCAACTTATAGCCACAGTTTGGCTGGACCAAAGCAAAATACATCAGTTCTGTAACCCACCTAACCTAGAATATACACAAGACCCAACAGCAAGGAAAAGAAAAGTAACGGTCTCTCTTGCTTGACTCTATGGGACGATGCTCATCTCTGTTTATAGCCAAGGAACCAGCACTGTCTGTGTCTGCAAATGTTTCCGTGGTCATGTGGGAGACATGACTAGATACCAAAGCACACGGAATGCTGTTACCTTTTCCACTGAAGTGGTACCTATTCAGTGGTGGGCTCCAAAAATTTTACTACCACACTGTGGGCATGGTATGGTGGATGTGACAGGGGGAAAGCCCTGCATTGCACCCGAATTAGGACTACTTTATTTCAAAACTTGGATGGGCGAGGCCAGCCAGAATTTCTGCTACCGATTCTGGTGAACTGGTGCGAACCTGCTGATGACCACCCATGTACCTATTGATCGACTTGCAATTTCTTGCTTTTGAACTGCTAGGTTGGCAGGAGCTGGGATGGATGAAGGGAACTCACTCCATCATGCAGCACTTGGATCTCTAACTGCTGACCTGCCAACCTTCTAGTCATCAAGCTCAGCATCTTAACCACTAATCCACCCTGGCCCCTTAGGAAAAAAAACATATTGATAAAAAAAGAAAGAAACTGGAAAATAGTGGTGGGAGGGAAGAGATTATCCTTAGCACCTCTTCTACCTATCTAATCAAAAGCTGAACAAGAGAGTCAGCCAATCATCTCATTCATCTCACACTCAGACACATACCAGACCCCTAAGTCTAATGAAGACTCAGTGTAGTTACGTAAAAGAAAGGCAAGAAAATTCTAGAATGCAGTTTACCTAAGTGATGCATCATTCTTCCCTGTACACATAACAGTTGTTTCCTTGGGTGGCTGGGTAATAAATACAGTACTGACCAGGGAGGTCAATCTGAGTCCTCCCTAGAGCTGAGCAACTAGAGTTCCCAGGAGAGGTTTTGCTTTGCACTGGTGCTTCAGCTGTCAATTTCTTTCTGCTTTAGTGCTTCTTTTGCTAGAACAACTGATGCAATGTATTTTTGTCCAAATCTTAGTATTTTTAATGTGAAGCAACTTTCAGTGATTACTAGCAGCTTCGTAACTGACCTAAACACAACTGGTGGTTTCTTCACTAACATACAAACTGCTCAATAACATACAGTAATACCCCGGATAACGCGAGTACCGTATAGCGTGAAAACCGCATAACGTGACAAGATTTTCAGAAAAATCTTGTATCAAATAACACGATTTTAACGTTATTCGGAACAAGCGTATGCGTGGGGGGGAGTTGGATTGGGTAGAACATCTACCCAATCCAACCCTCCCAGCGCCCGCCCCCACGATGTTTGGAAAGGGTACGGGGATCCTTACCCTTTCAAAACTTCGGGCACGTGGTGCGCGTTGGTGGGGGTTAGCGCAGGATACGGGGGGAACCTCCGTATCCTGCGCTAACCCCCACCAACGCGCGCGCGCCTGCAAGCCACCCGATCTTCCGAAAGGATAAGGATATTTGCCCTTTTGGAACATTGGGAGAGGAGAGGCGCCTCTCCGTGGGGTCTCACCGGCCTCGTAGTGGCTCGCTGTGAGGCCGGGGAGATCCGGGTGAGGAGAGGCGCCTCTCCGCGGGGTCTCCCCGGCTTGGGAAAGAGGCGGCTTGGCCGAAATTCTCTCCCCCTGCTCTTTCCCTTGACGTGCGATCCTCGTTTCGCTCGTCTAAACAAGGGTCGGCTTTTCCGAATTCCCCTCTCCCCCGGGGGAGGGGGAAATTCGGAAATGCCGACCCTTGTTTAGGTGCTTTGCGATGGGAGTTCGGGGATCGCACTTCAAGGCAATGCTGTATAGCAACGGGGATCGCAAAGCACCTAAACAAGGGTCGGCATTTCCGAATTCCCCCCTCCCCCAGGGAGGGGGGAATTCGGAAATGTCGACCCTTGTTTGGGCGCTTTGCGATGGGAGTTTGGGGATTGCACTTCAAGGCAATGCTGTATAGCAATGGGGATCGCACTTCAAGGCAATGCTGTATAGCAACGGGGATCACAAAGCGCCTAAACAAGGGTCGGCATTTCCGAATTTCCCCCTCCCCCGGGAGGGGGGAATTCGGAATAGCCGACCCTTGCCCAGGCGCACGAAACAGGGATTGCACGTTAAGGTAAGGGATCAAAGTGGGGGGTGGCACCCCCCGCTTTGATCCCTTGCCTTGACATGCGATCCCCATTGCTATACCCGTTTGGTAGAAGAGGCTCCCGCTGGTGCGCCTTTTCGCGTGTGTGCAAGCGCCTCTTCTCAGGTTTTTTTTTTAGCACTGTTCAATGTACACCCCCGGACAACGCGAAAAACCGGACAACGTCATGACTTGTGGAACCATGTCATAACGTTGTCCGGGGTACTAGTGTACAAACATCCTTGCTTTGCCCCCATTTTAAAACAAGAAATGAAAAAGTAAGCCACTTGGAATCAGAGATAATTCCCCTAATTGTGAAATATAAGAAAAATGGTTCACAAGGATTGAGGTTAAACTTAGATTTAAAAAGCAGTGGAATTAATTGCTATAGCTATTAATAAAACTACGATAGAGATGTTGCACCATCAGTAAAGGTACTGTGAATTTGTTGGCAAGGGCTTAAATGTTCTGACAAATAGGTTGAAAACAAGGATAAAAAAAGGATAATATGTCATCAAATCAGTTCTGATGCATGGCAACCCTTTGCTGGGTTTTCTAGTTAAAAGGGTACTAAGAAGTAGTTAAAATAAGGGAACATACCTAAACAAAAAAATGCAAAAAAATAGAGGAAAACAACCTAAGGGGCAGGACAAAATATCTTTAAAAATAATAATTGGGGAAATCAAGGAAACGTTTAAAGCAAAAATGACCATGATTAGGGACAAAAACGGCAAGGAGTTAGCTGATGCAGAAGAGATTAAGAAAAGGTGGCAAGAGTACACGGAGGGACTCTACAAAAAAGACTTCAACACCCCAATAATCACAATGATGAGAACATTGTACTTGAGCTAGACATCCTAGAGAGTGAAGTCAGAAAGGTCCTAAAAAGCACTGCAAACAACAAAGCCAGTGGAGATAATGGTATCTCAGCTGAATTTTTCAAAGCCCTAAAAGATGATGGAATCAAATTATTGTATTCTATACGCCAGATAATGGCAACAGGCCCTATCAGTCCCTGGAAAATAGATGGGGAAGAAGTAGAAGCAGTGACAGAATTTTCTTTTTTAGGATCTAAGATCACTGCAGATCATGATTGCAACCATGAAATAAAAAGGCAACTGATGCTTGGGAAACAAGCTATGAGAAATCTGGGGAACATAGTTAAAAGTAGAGACATCACTTTGCAAACAAAAATGTGCATAGTCAAAGCAATGGTATGGTTGTCAGAGCTGGACCATTCAGAAAGCTGAGCACAGAATAATAGATACCTTTGAAATGTGGTGTTGGAGGAGAGTTTTGAGAGTATCCTGGACAGCGAGGAGAACAAATAGGTTGATCCTAGAAGAAATCAACCCTGACTGCTCCTTAGAAGGTAAAATAGAAAGCCTTGAAGCTGGAAAGGTGGAGGACAAAAGAAGGGTGTGGCCAAAAATGAGATGGCTAGATGGTATTCTAGACACAATGGGCACAGAGCTGGGCGGGCTGAGGAGGATGGTGGAGGACAGAGTTGTCTGGCTGGCAATGGTCGATAGGGTCACAAAGAGTCAGAATTGACTGCGACTGAACAACAACAAAAAAGTAGTTTAGCATTCCTTTATTCTGGAAACATCCTAGGATGATGCAACTTGCCCAAGGGCATGCAGGCTGGCTCTTCCTGAATGAACACTGAGGAATCAAATTCCCAATCTCTGGCTTGGCAGTCATCTATTTAACGGAGCTATCTAAAGCTGCTAAATAATAATTGCACACTGTTAAGTAAATTTTGACTTTCCAAGGTTTTCTAGGTAGAGAATGCTGTGAAGTAGTTGACCATTCCCTTCTTCTATGGCAGTGGTGGTGAACCCATGGCACCCAGAGCCCTGAGGTGGCACTCAGAGCCCTCTGTGGGCATCCCTGCAGTCCCCTAGCACAGAGCTCACCCTGCCCATCTGCCCAGCAGCCCAATGGGAGGGATTCCTCCCCCCCAGCACAGAGTTCACCCACCCTTCTGCCGAGCAGCCCAATGGGAGCACTTTCTCCCTCCCCTCAGCACAGAGTTCACCCTGCCCAGCAGCCCAATGGGAGCATTTCCTTCCCCCCTGTTGCTGTGTTGGCCTTTTGCGATAAATAAGTGGGTTTTGGGTTGCATTTTGAACACTTGGTCTCTAAAAGGTTTGCCATCACTGTTCTATGGAGTGCTCTGAAACAGGGCAGTAGCCAGGATTCTAGATGGGGGGGATATTTTTTCAGGAAGGGCAACAATGTCTGTCTGTCTGTCTGTCTGTCTGTCTCTCACTCACACACACACACACACACACACACACACACACACACACACACACACCCACCCACCCACCCACACACACACCATTGGAACTTTGACCGTGGTGGGATGGGGGGTGGGGTGGGATGTTAGCTCGGGAGCAGGGGCCTGATCCCCACTTGGCCACGCCCCCTGGCTATGGCCCTGTCTGAAACTGTGAAGCACGATGATAGCTACACACGGTAGCTCTTCTTCTAGGATACACAGTGGGGAATTGAACTCCCAAACTCCAGCTCCCCAGTCAGATACCTATTCTCTGAGGCTGCAGGACCCCAAGTGAATTTGAATTTATGTGCTATAATATATCCCCGCAGTACAATTTTTATACCTCACCGGTTAGAAGTCCAACTTACAAATAAACACCTTAAATAATTAGAAGTCTTTATAGCTGAAAATTCCATCAAGCTTCTCAGATCCAAGTACTGTACAGGGATATTTGGAAGAAATCCAAACTAGACATGAAAAAAATGTATAAATATAAGCTATCATTATAAAGCCATATTGCTTCAGTTAATATGATAATTCTACCCTGTTCATCTATTTTTTTATGCTCCAGCCACATTTAAAATATGGCAGAAAGCAGATGAAATGTTTATTTTTAACAGGAAAAACCCCTAGGACAGCCTAATCACTTTGTTACCATTCAGTTACATATGAAGCCTATTAACTTCATCATATGATGGAGCTAGGCAGAGGATTGGACCAATCCCCCGGCTTCAAACAGAAAAAGGAAATACTGGGTACATCTGAGAGGGAAAAAATACTTTATGTGAAAAAGCTGTTAGAATGACAGCTTCAAAATATTAATAGCACTTTATATCCTGTACAGAAAAGCTTCTATCAGATATCTCTCTTCTAATGCCAATGTGCTGTCACTCAGCATTCTCATAAATGATGAGGCATTTAATTCCTAAAGTTTTTGAAAGACCACTCATTAAGTTTATTGGAGGGGCCATTTCAGAGACTGGGGCAACTCATGGCTAACATGGAATCAAATAAGTAATGTTATTAGAAAAGCTGGCTTCATGAATTAGGCTACAAGTGCCTCATCCCCTTTGAAGATCTTCTCCATTCTCAACTCAAACAAACAAACAAACAAACAAACAAACAAACAAACAAACAAACAAACAAACAAACAAACAAACAAACAAACAAACAAACAAACAAACAAACAAACAAACAAACAAACAAACAAACAACAATGTCAAACAATCGTTGACTGAGGCAGATCTGGGCTCTTTAGCGAGGCTGCAAGAGGTGTGGGGACATGATGGAAATGCTAAAATTAAATGAAGAGATGTGGTCAGAGCTGCTCACAAAATTGCCATATAAAGGGGTTGCTGTTACTCTAAGGAGTCTTGCCCTGTCCCCCCTTACCTAGTTCTTGACAGTAAACAATTGTATGAAATGACATTTATTTCTGATGAACCATATTGTGGAACGTGTATAATGAGATTAAGACTGTTAAAAGTTTTTCAAGGATTGGAAACGTTTCCTGTTCATGTTTCCATAAATAGCTCCTTCCCCACAACCCAAACTGGTAATCTTCAATGTTTTGTGTGTATGTGACATTTGTTTTTGCTTTATATCTTTTTTAAAATCTCTGCTTCTCCCGTCATGTTTTGGTGGCGACTATGTTAGTATGTTCTTTCCTTTTCCCACTGTGCTCTCTCTTGCTTAAGGCATCTTTTGTTATTACAGACACATATTTTCATTTTCTCTAATAATAATTCTGGCACTGTTGTTGTTTCTTCTATATCAGTTGCTCAGAGGAACAGCATATTTCTTTCCCTTATCAGTTCCTTTCTTCTCTTCCCTGCCCCCCACTTTTGAGCAACATCTGAGGGGATGCTGGAATGATCTTTAGCCAGGATATCCCCAGGGGTCTCTGTCCCAGGCTCCAGAGCACTTCAAATGAGATGGAAGGAGACACCATGGCAGCAGCTTGTCCTTAATGGCCAGATGGTCAGCACCATCATCAATACAATGTCAAGCATTGCTGTAGTCTTGCCTTGGCAACTGCTTGCCTGTGCTGGCATCTTCTCACACTCTCTTCCTCACAGTAATGCCAGTTGCAAAGCTCTCTCTCAAGAACCCGCAGTGAGAACTGAGTGTAAAATGTGGGAGTTTTCCCACTGGGAACAGGAGAGCCAGGTGAAATTCCTAGACAGGCATAAACATTGTCACCTTTAAAAGTGTGCTTCCCTAAATGTTCGCAGCCTGATTTGACACAGCTTCCTAGTCCTGCTTAGCAAAAAATAAACATGAGGTAATTTTTGAATGCTCAGAGTTTCCTCCCTGCATTTAGGGACTGTGGTGGCTCAAGTGGTAAAGACACTGAACTCGCTGACTGAAAGGTTGGAGGTTGATTCTCAGGTTCTGCATGACGGAGTGAACTCCCATCTTTGTCCCAGCTCCTGTCAAGCTCGCAGTTCAAAAGCAAGAAATTGCAAGTAGATAAATAGAGACCACTTCAAAAGCGTTCTGTGCTCTCCATTGTCTAGAAATGCTTGCCACATTACCACAGAAATGTCTGCAGAAGCAGACAGCGCTGGCTCTTCAGCTATGAAACAGATGAGAACTGAACCCTAGAGTCAGATATGACTGGCTTTGAGTAAGGGAAACCTTTACCTTTATATCCGTTTATTGGTTGTTGTGAGTCTGCCCCCCCCCCCCTTTACATGACTGGGAAGGTGTGTGATTAAAAAGTGTATAGGAGATAAAGTGTCTATATCTTTTATATTTCAGAAGAAACAGCTGTGTTTATCTAATAAAGCAAAAGGAACAATGCATCCTTGTGAGGTCCCTTAAAGACTAGAGAATATACAGTAGTAGATATTTTTCTGGGTGATCACTTACTTCATCAGATGAATGGAGTGTAGTCAGAGCTTCAGCACTGCGTTCAATACATATTATTAATGGTGGGGCTGCAGACAAGTTAGAATCAGATGAAGAAAATATAGTATCTTCTAAGTAATTGCACTAAGTAACTTTCCTAAGATCCTTTGTTAACACAAAAGTTCTGATGCTAGATCAGTTGATTAATACATATAGGCAGAAATCATGTTGCTCAGAGTGGTAAGTAACAATTGCTCAGATCTTGCAAAGCAATAGAATCCCATGTTAGATTGTTCTCTCTTCCTCCATCCCTCTCCTAGCAATATTGTATTTTCTAGTAAGTTTTGTTCAGATCTTGCATACTAACAGCTGGCTTCCTTTATAGAGCCAACCCATCTCATATTAGGTCTTTTTCATTTCTTACTCTCCACTCTACTCCTACTGTCACCAGAAACATTGTCTTTTCTAGTCAGAGAGTGGACTGGAGGGGGTCTCTAAAAGTACCACTAGCTGGAGAGGTTTCCCTCTCTAGCACGAGAAGGAGGGCCTTTTCGGTATCTGCTCTGGCCCTGTGGAACCTCCTGCCGACTAACCTCCATTTTCAGCCAGATTTGTTGGTTTTTAGGAAAGGACTGAGGACATGGTTGGCTCATGAGGTGTGGGGGGCTGTGGGAGGAGCAGCCCCCCTTCCCTGGTTTATATGACCATGAGAACAACTGCCATCTTAGATTTTGGATTTTAGATTTTCAGATTTTAGTGTTACGGATATTTTGATAATGGTTTTTAAATTGGGTCCTTATTTCTTTAGTGTAATGGCTTTTAATGATAGTGGACCATTTTATTGTGATTGTGGGTTATGAATTGTGAGTTGCCCAGAGTCGCTACGGCCATAGAAATATAAATAAATAAATAAATAAACACACAAACTGAACAACAACAACAAAAAGGATCACCCCAAATTACTCAATCTTGTCTAGTAACCGCTCAGACTTGACTTGATTGAGCACACAATTTTCTGCCTTTCTATTTGTCTGTCGTATCTGTAAGATTCTCCTCCAACACCACACTTTGATTGAGTCCATTCCCTACCCCCTGCCTTTCTTTTACATGCTACAGATGATTTTTACCTTTATCTCCAGTGACATTCTTTGATAAAACTAAGCTTTCACATTTCTTAATTTCAAAATGCAAGGTAACTTATTTTGGGAAATATGCACACAACATGTTTGTAGAGCTTTCAGTCCGATAACATTTTATGTGAAACGAGAACCTCATTCGGAGTCTTGGGATAAAGAAGTGCATGTTGCAAGGGAGCTAGAAAAGAAAAGAGCTTGAAAACAAGGGGAATAAAGGTGGAGGGTCTAAGGAAAGGGGGCAAGGATATGGGAGGGGATAGGGAAATGGGAGAAAAGAGTACAAATTAGTAGCAAGTACGGCTCAAGTGGCTAAGACGCTGACTGGAAGGCAGCAGGTCAGCAGTTCAGTACAGTCAAACCTCGCTTAACGAATGCCTCGCTTAACGAATGCCTCGCTTAGCGAAAAACTCTCATAACGAGCGGGCATTTCAAAAAGCATTCCGACTTGCATAACAAAAAATTTCGCTATGTGAGTCGGACTTTTCCTATGGAAAAACTCCCATAACAAGCATTTCTATGGGGGAAAACTGGCATAACAAATTTTTTTCGCTATGCGAGTTTTTCCATAGAAATGTTCGCTATGAGAGTTTTTCCATAGAAATATTCACTATGCGAGTTTTTCCATAGAAATATTCACTATGCGAGTTTTTCCATAGGAATTTTCGCTATGCGAGTTTTTCCATAGGAATTTTCGCTATGCGAAAAAAAACTTGCATAGTGAAAAACTCGCATAGCAAGCAGCCTCGCAGAACGAAATATTTTTGTTACGCAAGGTTTGACTGTACCTGAATACTGCAGGATGGAATGAGCTCCCGTCTTTGTCCCAGCTCCTGCCAACCTAGCAGTTTAAAAGCAAGACATTGCAAGTAGATAAATAGGGACCACTTCGGTGGGAAGGTAAACAGCGTTCTGTGTTCTCCAGTGTCTAGTCATGCCTGCCACATGACCACAGAAATGTCTGCAGAAGCAGACAGCGCTGGCTCTTCAGCTATGAAACAGAGATGAGCACTGAACCCTAGAGTCAGATATGACTGGCTTTCGAGCAAGGGAGACCTTTACCTTTATACTTCTCAGTCTTGGTGCCCAAGATTTCACAGGGGTCATTGGGACTGTGTGTCGCTTATCTCGTTTTTTAAAAAATATGTCTTTGGCTGCAGCTCTCTAGCTATTAATTTACTAAGTTAACATTACATTGTTCAGCCTCAACAAGAACACTTTCTGAATCTAATTTTGAAACCTCAATGCCTCATTCTTCTGTTTAGAAAGCAGACAGGTTTACATCATGAGATAAATGGCTCTTTCTTATGGAAAAGATTAGGATAGCCTTTGCAGAGTTTCTAGATACCCCTAATTCAGGATGGATATTTCTTACAACAGAACTGCCTCTTATCTCACAATTTCAATGTGAGGTAAATAGAACAGCATACCCCCCTCACTTCACAGTGTTTACTTAGGCTCTGCAAAAATGCATGGAAGACATACAGCACATTGACCTAGAATTCCATTTTTTTTTAAGTTTTGACCTGAGAACTCTAAGCCCTGATGATAAATTTATACTGAAAAAATTAACAATGACCGAAGCTAAAATCAAAGGCAGGCGGGGAGGAAGGAAGGAGCAGGTGGCAAAACCGTTTCTACGCAGACAATTGGTAAACATTTGTAAGTAAACAATTCTGGCACAACACATACATCTGAGCAGGTCTTCATTAAACACAGTTTCTGCTTCGGGTCATTAATTTATTTTAATTATGTTTCTCCCTGTCAGCTTGGATAGCGCAAGAGGTTGTAAGGGAAATGGAATGTTGTGAGGGGAAGCCATAGACCTGATTGGCTAATGGGGAGGGCATTCATGGGCTTGGAATGCCCTCTGCGCATGCCATTTCAAATGGCATCATACATGCACCCCATCCATATGCCTGCAATTTCTTTTCATTTAATACACGCAGTAATGGATTCTGTGTCAGGCATTTCCTAAGGGATTAAATAATTACTAGCTGGAGTAATGGCTGTCGTCTGTGCCTGATGCCTAGCTGGTCATTAATCCAGAATCTCAAGGGAAATCCTTGGCTTCAGCTAGGCTATTAATACGGCTAGAATTCTCCTATATTATTAGTCAATGTTCAACTTCCCAGTTTGATTCTCCCCCTCCCCCTGCCCATACAGGGATGAGGATTTTTAATTTTCCTTTGCAGAGTGAGTTTGTTTTTGCCTTAAGGAAAACTACATACATATTTTGATTCAAAATTTAAGGAATTTCAGAAGGAAGCTAGTGCACCTTCTGTTGATGTCTGCCCCAGCAACGATATTGCTCACTGCAAATAGAACTACTTTTCATGGAAATTGCTGGTCAATAAATCACCCAACATGTCTACTGCTTTAGCTGAAAGAGATAAGCAATGTAGAAAGCAAAACCAGATTCTAAAAGCAGGTAAAATGTGCATATTCAACAACAGATAGTGCTGGAGGTTGGGGTATCCATTGTTACTGTCAGAGTCTGGGGCATGGGCAGCTGGAAAACAGCATGAACGCCAGGACAATCAGGTAGCAGGCTAAACGGTAACCATATCTCAGTCCAGAGTCTAAGTGAAGCCAGAGATGCAGGATTAGTCCAGATGACAAAGGTAAAGGTAAAGGTCACCCTTGCTCGAAAGCCAATTGTATTTGACTCTAGGGTTCAGTGCTCATCTCCGTTTATAGCCAAAGAGCCAGTGCTGTCTGCATCTGTAGACATTTCTGTGTTCATGTGGCAGGCATGACTAGTCACCAGAGTGCATGGAATGCTGTTTACCTTCCCACCAAAGTGGTACCTATTTATCTACTTGCAATTTCTTGCTTTCGAACTGTTAGGCTGTCAGGAGCTGGGACAGAGATGGAAGCTTACTCTGTCATTCAGCACTCTAGTCTCGAACTGCTGAGTCTTCCATTCTTCAGGTTCAATATCTTAACCACTAAGCCACTGCAGTCCCTCTGATGATAAAAGCATAGTCCAAATGAGCCAGAAGGCAGGTGACCGGGAGAACAGACATGGCAAAGAACCCTCAGGGGCTGAAACACAAAGAACCACTGCGTCCAATTAATCCAGCCCAGGGATCTTGTCATGATGAGAAAGCCACAATGACAATGGGGGATTTAATGAACATCCTTCAACCCCCCCCCCCTTTTAGGCTCTCCAGAATCAGCAGAGATGTGTTTTCCAATGTAGGAGAGAAATCCTGTACAGACAGAGGTATACTAATGCAAAATTGTACTCAATTCAATTTTAACTCCCCAAGAGTTGACATAGCTATCATTTCAATCCTTGGCACCATTGATTTTCAGTGTCCAATATCTACTTCTCTCGCTGTTACTGAATAGGTGATTGTGTCTTTAAGCAGCAATGGGTTACAACAAGGATTGTCAACCTGCGTCCTAAGGGCTGGATGCAGCCTGTGGCACCACTTCATGTGCCCCCCCTCGCCTCTACCACACCAGGAAGTGCCGTGTGGTGGACGAAGGGCAAAATGGCTGTCCAGCATCTGAAGCTGTTTGAGGGAGGGGGACCCTTTCCCTGGCTTTAAAAGGTTGAGAACTCCTGGGTTACAATGTTTTCTAAGCTTTATCAACGAGGTTAACATTTATTTTCATTTGCTTTTTAGTTTATGCAAACTTTAGCGGATGCCGCTATCATGCTTCAGGCTTGTCTTATTTATTATGCGTTTGGAACACACCTATAACTCAGATTCACTTAGTCTCTAAGACAAGCTTTCTGGTCACAAATATATGCTCTCTGGGACCCCCCTGAGGTCTATGAAGTCTGTGGGCCATTCCCCCTTCTGGGAAAATGCCACTTACTGTATATACTTGACTAAGTCATCCTGAATATAAGTTGAGGTACCTAATTTGGACCTCTAAAACTGGGGAAATAGATTTACCTGTGTATAAGTTGGGGTGAAAAATGCAGCAGCTGCTAGTGAGTTTCAGTAAATAAAATACATGAAAATACAGTAAAATTAATTAATTTAGACATTTGCCTGGGGATGTTTTTGATTTTTTTATGGTAGTGTTAGTGCTTTTTTTTTTTTACTATATTTTTGAAATTGCACCATTTCAGTTTTGGGACCCTCGAGATCACTGACCCGAGTATAAGTTGAGTGCCCTCTTTGGATCTCATTTTGGGGGCTAAAAATCTAGACATACTTGAGTATAGTATATACAGTAGCTCTAATCTGGATACATGACCATGTTTCATTCTGTGTGTGGAAGCCTAAAGAGCATGCTACCCTCTGTAGACCTGGAAATCAAATCAAAATCATTGTAGGGAAAAACTGGTATTATAATTATGTGCCACTGACCCAAGAATAATATAGCACCCTTTTAAAAATTTTGTAAAGCACACATCCAACATTCTTATGTTTAGCCAATGATAAAACAAAGAAAGTGGCTTCATTTTGGCAGTCCAAAATTTAATCTGGACATGAAAGAAAAAGGCTTTTAAACAAGCCCTTTTGTAAAGAATCTGCCCTTCAGAAAAGCCTTGAGAAGTACAAACGAAATACTTCAAGCCTTTTAAATTGAAATGAATTATGTTTTAGGAATTTGGGATTTGAATCAGTTTATCACCCTTTTTATCAACATTGAAATGGACTAAACCTTAGGTGTCCAAGAGTTGGATTGTACACGACACCCGAACAAGTCTAATACAGTATAGACACTAATAAGAATCATATCAGATAGTAAACAAAACAAAAAGACAAAAAATGTGGCACTTTAAAGACTTTTTGTCTTCTTGTTCTGCCATATCCATATCCCAATACAGTGGAACCTCGGTTAATGTAATTGTGAAAATTTTTGTTGTTGTTCAGTCACACAGTCAATTCTGACCCTCTGCAACCCCATGGACCATTGCCCGCCAGGCACCTCTGCCTTCCACCATCGTCCTCAACTTGCTCAGCTTTGTGCCCATTGCATCTACAATACCATCTAGCCATCTCATTTTGGCTGCCCCCTTCTTCTTTTGCCTGCCACCCTTCCCAGCATCAAGGCTTTCTCAAGTGAATCCTCTCTTCTCATTTGATGTCCAATGTACTTTAGCTTCATATTTCCTATTTGACCTTCTAGGGAGCAGTCAGGGTTGGTTTCTTCTAAGATTGACCTATTTGTTCTCCTCGCTGTCCAGGGTACTCTGAAAACTCTCCTCCAACACCACATTTCAAAGGCACCTAGTCTTCTGTGCTCAGCTTTCCTTATTGTCCAGCTCTCTCAAGCATATTTTGCCTCTGGGAATACCATTGCTTTGACTATGCAAATTGTTGTTTCTCACTTGGTTTCTCACAGCTTGCCTCCCAAGAATCAGTCACCTTTTTATTTCATGGATGCAATTACCATCTACTTCTTCCCCATCTATTTTCCAGGGACTGATAGGGCCTGTTGCCATTATCTTAGTTTCCTTAATGTTGAGTCTCAAACCAGCTTTTGCGCTCTCTTCTTTCAACCTAAGCAGAAGCTTCTTTAGGTCTTCCTCACTTTCTGCCATTAGGATGGTATCATCTGCATGTCTCAAGTTGTTGATGTTTCTCCCAGCAATTTTGATCCCAACTTGAGATTTGTCCAACCCTGCATTGCGCATTATGTGCTCTGTGTATAAGCTGAATAAGCAGGGTGACAAAATGCAGCCTTGTCTGACTTTTCCTATTCCAAACTATATCAAGTCAACTATGGTAATTCAATTACTTATCAAATGCATGCAGCTATGAGTCTTTGGTGAGAACATCCATCGTGGCGACTCCTTCCCTCTTCCTGGCTCTGGCCGCTGGTTAGGCCATTGGTGTTCTCTGTCACC
Organism: Furcifer pardalis; assembly: GCA_030440675.1. Classification (NCBI taxonomy): domain Eukaryota; kingdom Metazoa; phylum Chordata; class Lepidosauria; order Squamata; family Chamaeleonidae; genus Furcifer; species Furcifer pardalis. The sequence goes on along the minus strand of CP126890.1, from coordinate 110,728,791 downwards.
CGCCCACCTAGGTGTATGCGATGGTGATGGCAGTTGAGGCCTTGGTCTCTGCCTTTTTTCCTCTCTGGCCTCAGGTTTTTGGATGGGGTGGGGGGAGGGTGCAAGATTCTTCACTCACCTACCCCATGGCAGTTGAAAATTACTTTAACTGATTTTTTCATAGGAATGCATTGAATGTAATTTCCCATAGGAATGCATTGAAAACCAATTAATCCCTTCTGGAAAAAAAATCCATAAACCGAGCCCCTGTTTTCTATGGATTTCCTTTTGTTATGCAATTTTTATGTTAACTGAGTCATTTGTTAACCGAGGTTCCACTCTATTGGCGCTCCTCATGGCGATCACCCATGAAGACTGCCCTGAGAATATAATGCAGTGGCCTTTCATCTGCTTTCTGAATCGCAGCATGACAGCCATACCACTGATCCAGTTCTGGGAGTCACTTTCTGGTCCTGAACCCTTTTGGCATACAAAGTCCTCATCGGCCCCAGGCCAGTATTGATGAAGTTGATGAGCCTTCCATCAAGCTGGATTCAAGTGGGATTTAATCCATTTCTGGACTATCACCCTTCTCTGTGGATTTCGGCACCCAAGCCATTAGTTTTCAGGGTTGTAAGGTTAGTTAACCACCACCTGACACTCGGCACTGAGTCACTTTAAAGACTAACTGCTGCACTTTAATGTTAGCTTTTGTGGATCAAGTCCATTTCTTCAGACATAAGAGTGACACTTAATGGCATCAGTTTATACACATCAGGTACAGAGGTACAGAATGCTTAGCATAACAGATAAGTATGCAAATCAATGTGGTTTTGTACAACTGGTAATACCTGTTATTCAAATCAGTTGAGAAGCTTCACCCTGAATTGCAAATGGTTAGTAGATGTATGCAAGACAAACATTGTGTCATTACACATTTGCTAATGAGTTTACCCTTCAGGTCTAGCATCTATTGCGGGGGTTCTCAGCCTTTTAAAGTCATGGCCCAAGTCACGCTCCTTCAGAGAGTTGAGTGGGCTGGACTGGTGGTCCCCCCCTCCCCGGCGTAAATGTTGGCATAACATGTGGATGCAGCTGTCATAACATAAATGTGTTTTTATGCATTTATGTCTGTCGTAATGCAACAGCTGTAAATGCATAGAATACATTTATGAGAGCCATGGACATGTTTACAGCTGTTTCTGCTGCTTCTGGCAATGGTAACAGCAGGAGCGAGGGAGGTGGGTCACATGAATGGCACCACGGGCCGGATCCAGTCCGTGTGCCATAAGTTGAGAATCCCTGGTCTATT